>CM042484.1:31044898-32289394 GCA_023621385.1 Quercus gilva
ACATGTATTGAATAGTAAGAAAAACAGCAAAAGGAAAACAACGTAATAGGGAAAATCACACAATAACTTTTAGGGATCCTCAAATCAGTATGAAGTATTTGATCATTTTCTTAATTATGGATTACAATGTGCTCATTAAGACTTGTTACAAGATCCAAATAAACTCAAAAATCACAGACTTAGATGGCTATTCAAGCTTCCAAGACTTGCAAAATTTGAATCTCTTTAAATCCGAGTATGTTCTATAGTGGCTGTGTTGGGATACCGGGGAGTAGTTCTCTTTCTTTTTACTGCTTTCTCTAAGTTTTTACAGAGTCTCTTCAATGATTCTGTTATAATTCACTACTGCCCAAAAAATTACCCCTTCAATGCTGGCTGCCTTCCCCTTTTATAGCATCATTCCAGGGTTTTGGGGTACTATTGATTCCCCTCTTTTGCTCCCATGGGTACTAGAGCCCGTTTTGTGCCTATCACTCAGAAGGTTGAGCCTTTCCCTTTTTCTCATAATTTCCTCCTTCTGGTGCTGTTTCTTTGAAAGCCCATGGCTGACTTTCCATTTCGGGGTGTGCTTAGGGAGCAGTTTTCAATTTCACGTTCCTCAAAACTTCTTATCTTTTCAGACTCAGCTTTTGGCCATCCTCCCTCTTTGTCATTTTTCTCAAGTGAGTGGAATCCATTTCTGTCAAGTGAGCGGAATCCATTTTTGCTGGGTTGAAGGTCTTCCCTGCTACTTTTCTTTATAACTCCTTATTCTGGGTTCCCCGAGGTACCACTTTCTTACATCGTGAGTGGTTACTTTAAGCTTTCTGCTTTCTTGTTGCATTTGTGGGTGCTTGAGAAGGACATATCTGCCTTTCGTTTCTTGTATTTTATTGGTATTCCCTTTGAGCTGTCTTGATCCTATCTGGCTGTGTTGCACGTCTTAGGGATCCCGGGCCCTGTTCTTCTACTGGACTCTCTTTGGTTCTCTAATCTGGGCATTTTTTCCTTTCTTCCCTTTGTTTCATGGGCTCTAAAACCTGCCCATTCATGGATCTTGGGCTTCAAATCTTTGGGCCTTGTGCTATGATTTTTTGAACCTCAACAAAATGCAACAACGACTTTTGAACATGAGCTATGATGCCACTTAGGTTAATTACTTGATGGACAAATTAGTCTCTTATTGGTTGTTTTAGTTTTTTCTTTTACCACAAGGTTGATTAATTATCTTTTTATTTAACTATCCCGTATATCGCATGTGTTAGCGATTAGTTAGTTTAATTAATAAAACCCAGGCTTAGCATGATTTTGTAACCCTTATAGATATTGAACATATGACATACCATGATTGGTGGAATATCAAGCGAGACACAAAAAATTGGACAAAAATTTTGTATTAAAAAATGTTAAAGTGGTACGGGGAATAAAGTGGAACACAAAATTGAAACAGGGAATTTGCATTCCACATCTTCCCAACCAAGCTCGCTGTATTGTGCATTCTGCTTTCCACTGTTAGCAGTTGTAAAAGCACATTGTTTTCTATAGCCAACTTGAGTAAGGGAGAGAGAGGGAAAAGAAACCAAAGAGAGACTATGATAAACCCAATTCCTGACAGATTAAAGGACGTATGGGACGAATGGAACATCAGGGCGATCATTCTCGTAAGCCTCTCACTGCAAACCATATTGATTTTGTTTGCTCCCTTCAGAAAACGCATACCTAAAAAACCAGTGATCTTGCTCATCTGGTCATCTTACTTGCTGGCTGACTGGGCTGCAAGCTTTGCTATTGGACACATCGCCAATAGTCAAGTCCCAAACTCCGCGAATCCCATTACTGATGATAAGGGATGCCACCTTGTTGGTAAAAACTCGATGATCTGTCAAGGCAAAGTCTCTCATGCCAGTGGTAATAAGGGAAACAAGTCCTCTGAGAATGCTGATCTTCTGGCATTTTGGGCTCCCTTCCTTTTGCTACACCTGGGTGGACCAGACCCCATAAGTGCATTTGCCCTTGAGGATAATGAGCTCTGGCTTAGGCACCTGTTCAGCCTACTAGTCCAAGTTATTGTTACTGGTTACGTGTTCTTGCTCACACTTCCTGAAAACAAGCTATTGGTCCCAACATTGCTCATGTTTGTGGCAGGAATAATCAAATATTTTGAGAGGACACGCGCTTTGTTTCTTGCAAGCTTGGATAGGTTCCGAGAATCCATGCTTAAAGCACCTGATGCGGGGCCCAACTATGCAAAGCTCATGGAGGAATACTCTTCGAAGAAGGAAGCAGGACTGCCAACAAGAATAGAGATGACACCAGAGCCTGGGAAAGACTCAAAGCTTGCAACTGCTGTGAAGGAAGAGCTAAAGGAACTTGATGTGGTGAAGTATGCTTACAAGTGCTTCAACATATTCAAGGGTAAACGAAGAAGACGCGCTTAAAATAATAGATTTAGAACTCAACTTCATCTATGAAGCTCTCTATACCAAGGTGGTTGTGGTGCATAACAAAATTGGATATGCATTCCGAGCTGTATCCGTTGGTTCAGTTGTGGCGGCCTTTGTAATCTTCGCTCGCTTGAACAAGATTTGTTTCACGAAGTTTGATATAAATGTTACCTACGCTTTGTTAGGTGGCGCCATTTGCCTGGATTTTATTGCTCTTATCATGCTCATTTTCTCTGATTGGACTATGGCTGCTATCAGTAGCAACAAGAAGGGAGCGGGAATATTAGTTTCGATTGCCGAAACATATCTTAAATTCAAGAAGATGAGGTGGTTTAAAGACCCCGAATACAAGGAGGAGGAAGTATTGGGTACGTGTATACTAATTCGAAGGTGGTCTGAATCTGTGTCAAGTTTTAATTTGATAAAATATTGCCTCAGGCTACGTCCATATCCACTCAAAAACAATCCTAGCCTCATTAAGAAAGGCATTCATTATTTGAGCTCTATCTTTGAGTGTTGTTTGCCTTACATCGATAAGGTCATTGATTATTTGGGTGCTAGGGAGTTAGTAACCGAGTGGAGGTATGTGTCTAGCCACCGACTCCCTAGAAAGCTATGGAAATTTATCTTTGAAGAGCTGAAGAGGAAATCAGAAGATGCCGAGGATACCGAAACTACCAAGAGGATATGCTCAGCTCGAGGTTCTTATGTAATCCAAGAGGGACAATGGGAGGGCCGGGTGGCTGAAGTGTATCAAAAGATAACAGAGGACTATATTGAAAACGTTACTTTTGAAGAGAGCCTTCTGTTGTGTAAAGTTGTAATTTACAACTGTGTTTTTGTTGGCTTTTATTCCGTGCCAAATTTGATTGTAATTGTGTTCAATCGTTTAAACCCTGTATTTGTTGTGGGACTTGTTGTAAGGGTTGTGTGATAGAGAGTGTATTTGAAGGCTCAAGCATTTGAAGAACTGAAGGATTCTCGCGGGTATCTCGCGACCTAGCATCCCGCGAAGTGAACCATGTGCCAGGCACATGCTGGAATGCGAAGAGTCAGGCCAGGTGGAGACAACTGTGTCTCGCGAGTATCTCGCGGGTAAGGCCTTCCCGCGAGACACCCGCGAGACTAGCTGTTCTGCCAGCCTGTACTTTTTGAGTCACACCTTTTGCACCTCTCCTATATATACCATCATTACCCACAATTGTTGAGGAATGCTTCAGAGAGAAAACCCTAGCCAAACACATTGGTAATTAGAGATTGTCTTCCTCATCTTTCTCTATACATTTGCTTGTGGTATTTCCTCAACCCTTCCCTCTCTATTATCCATATCTTTGAGAGGTTGATAGCCAAAACACTTACCACACCTTGAGAGTGCTGTGTGACGTTTTGGTGCTGCTGGGAAGCAATGGAAGAAGCCTTGAATGGCAGATGCAACATGGAGCTTGTTGCGGGATCCGAATAACTAGGACAAGACACGGTTCCGAGAAGCCTTGTTGGAGTAGGAGCTTGAAGGGCTTAGGTACAGCGGGTAGACTAGGCTTGGAGGGTCTTTTGCTAATCCATGTATCCCAACTGATTGTCTAGTGGATCGATTTCCGCTTGGAGGGCGGCGGAGAGGTTTTTCGCCGAGTTCTTCGATTTCCTCTTCGAGAACACGTCTCGGTGTTTTCTGTGTTTGCATCCTTCTTCCCTACTCTTGTTTAATTCCATTATACTGCTGTGTTGCTTAGTTTATGGATTAGAGTAGCTTACTTGTTCATCCGCTCGCTTTTACACTATTCCGCACTTTGTATTAAAGTTGTGTAAAATCTATCGAGCCGTAATTTTAATTTGGGGGTCTAAACAGCTCTTGTGTTTTCAACACATTTTCGAGCTTTCAATTGGTATCAGAGCGGGTACACTTATTGTGGTTTAAGTACCTTAGTGTGATCCTTGACCTCTTTGTGTTTCTCGTATAGTGTCTTGTTTGTAATCATCATGAAGGGTAGTAAAGATGTTTGTGAAAAAGACTCTATGAGCATAGTTGAAGACTGGTCTAGTAACGTGTTTTCACAATTATTTAAATCTAAGAAACATGCTAGAATTTTCTGTCACATGCTGAAATCTCTTGTTCATAGAAACCATGATTTACATAACAGCTTATGTGAGTCAAAGTCTTTAGTCTCTAATTATGAGAAGAGAAATAGACACCTGTGTGATAAACTTGATCATATGAAAGGAAAACTTCACGAAATAAGGGAAAAAGAGTCCTGTTTCGAGGGTCAAGAGTGTCTCTCTCATGCTTGTCTTTTTGTACATACTGTCTTGAAAGTTTTTAATTCATGTTTGTGGTATCTTGACAGCGGATGTTCAAAACACATGACAGGAGATAAGTCACTATTCAAAACGCTCAAAGAAAAGGAAGATGGTTTTGTGACTTTTGGAGATGGCAGTCACTCACATGTTCTTGGAAAGGGAACGGTGGACATTCCGGGACTGCCACTGCTGAATGACGTGTTATATATTAAGGGATTAAAAGTGAACTTGCTGAGTATTACTCAGATCTGTGATGATGATTTCTTAGTTCAATTCTCAAAGAAAGGATGTCTAATTTTGAATGAAGAAGGTGTACAAATTCTGAAGGGACTTAGAACCACCGATAATTGTTATAGAGTCATTCCCAAACCAAGCATAGCATGTCGAAGTGCCCGGGTGAATCTCTTGGAATTGTGGCATCAACGATTTGGGCATGCCAATTACAAACAAGTGGCAAAAGTTTCGAAGCTTGAAGCAGTGGTTGGTTTACCAAAGTTTGGGAAAATTGAGAAGAATGTTTGTGGTCCATGTCAGTTAGGGAAACAAACAAAGTCAAGCCATCCGAAAGTAAATGTGATTGCAACCTCTCGCCCTTTAGAATTACTGCATGTGGATTTGATGGGCCCAACAAGAACAGAAAGCTTGGGTGGAAAGCGGTATATTATGGTGGTGGTTGACGACTTCTCAAGGTACTCTTGGGTGGATTTTCTCAGAGAAAAATCAGAAGCATGTGACAAGATGGAGAAATTATGCAAGAGACTAATTAATGAGAAAGGAGTTCCTATTGTCAAGATTAGAAGTGACCACGGGAAGGAGTTTGAAAATGCGAAGTTTGAAGCATTTTGCAATGAACACGGCATCAAGAAGGAATTCTCAGCTCCAAAGACTCCACAGCAAAATGGAGTAGTTGAAAGAAAAAACCGGGTGATTCAAGAAATGGCTCGAGTAATGTTACTCAACAAAAACCTTCCTCAGAAGTTTTGGGCTGAAGCAGTAAATACCTCATGTCATATTGGAAATAGAATTTACTTTCGAGCAGGAACGAAGAAGACATCTTATGAAATTTGGAAAGAAAAGAAACCAAAGGTGAAATACTTTCAAATATTTGGAAGCAGATGTTATATTCTTAATGATAGAGAGAATCCTAGAAAATTTGATGCTAAAAGTGATGAAGGGATATTCCTAGGCTATTCACTAAATAGCCGAGCATATAGAGTGTTCAACAAACGCACCAAAACAGTGATGGAATCAATAAATGTGGTAATCGATGATACCATATCTAAAAAAGATATTGATGATGGTGAAGGATCTGATCTGAAGAAGAAAGAGGCTGAGGACAACATGTCACAACAGGATGATGTTGAGAAAGAATCACCGGAAAAAGAGTCCACACCTCCTATACCAAGAAGGGAAACTCGATCGACACATGGGTCCTCTAGCCCTCTCACTCCACCGGAAGTTCAACCTCCAATCTCTCGAGATGAAGAACCTTCTACCTCTAAGAGACCGTCATCGAGGGTAATTCTCAATCATCCATCAAGTAATATCATTGGTGACGTCAATGAGGGACTTCGGCTGAGAAAAGGACCAAAATACAGTGCGAATCATGTGACATATAACTGTTATCTTGCTCAATTTGAACCCAAGAAGGTAGAGGAAGCTCTTAGAGATGAGAACTGGATAGAGTCTATGCATCAAGAGCTACATCAGTTTGTTAGAAATGATGTATGGGAATTGGTTCCAAGGCCCAAAGATAGTCATGTGATCGGCACCAAGTGGATCTTCAAGAACAAAACTGATGAAGATGGTGAGGTTGTTCAAAACAAGTCCAGGTTGGTAGCTCAAGGATACACTCAAGTGGAAGGCATTGATTTTGATGATTCGTTTGCACCAGTAGCAAGACTAGAGTCGATCCGAATCCTATTGTCCATAGCTTGTGTCATGGATTTCAAACTGTACCAAATGGATGTGAAAAGTGCCTTTCTGAATGGTTTTCTAAATGAAGAAGTATTTGTTGAACAACCAAAGGGATTTCAAGATCCTCATTTTCCAGATCATGTGCTAAGATTGAAGAAAGCACTATACGGGTTAAAGCAAGCACCAAGAGCATGGTATGATCGCCTCACAACATACTTGTTGGATTGTGGATTCAAAAGAGGGCAAGCTGATCGAACATTGTTTGTGAAGAGAGATGAGAAGTCCCTCCTAGTTGCTCAGGTATATGTGGATGATATTGTGTTTGGATCCACACTTGATCATTTGGCTCTTGAATTTTCCGAAGAAATGAAAAAGGAGTTTGAGATGAGTATGGTAGGGGAACTGAACTACTTCCTAGGACTTCAAGTGAAACAACGAAAAGATGGGATATTCATATCTCAAGAAAAGTACGCCAAGAATCTGGTGAAAAGATTTGGTCTAGACTCTAAGAAACACACGTCCACTCCAATGAGCTCCTCATCAAAGCTGAGTAGGGATGCTGCAGGTGTAGAAGTGGATCCAACGCTCTATCGAAGCATGATAGGGAGTCTCTTGTATCTTACTGCAAGCAGACCAGACATTGCCTTCAGTGTAGGCGTATGTGCTCGATTCCAGGCAGCCCCCAAAGAGTCACATTTAACAGCAGTCAAAAGGATTATCCGATACATAAATGGGACATCTGATTATGGAATTTGGTACTTAAGAGATTCCAATGAATGCCTGGCTGGATATTCTGATGCTGATTGGGCCGGTTGTGTTGATGATAGGAAGAGCACCTCTGGTGGATGCTTTTATCTTGGAAACAACCTGGTATCATGGATGAGCAAAAAGCAAAATTCAGTCTCTTTATCAACAGCCGAAGCTGAATACATTGCTGCTGCAAGTGCTTGTGCTCAATTACTCTGGATGAAGAAACTCCTTCATGATTATGGAATCACTCAAGACACAATGTGTGTATATTGTGACAATACAAGTGCCATAAATCTGTCAAAAAATCCGGTTCAACACTCAAAATCAAAGCATATCAAAATCCGGTATCATTTCATTCGAGACTTGGTGGAAGAAAAGACGGTGTACTTGGAGTTTATCAACACTGACAATCAGAAGGCAGACATATTCACTAAACCCCTCGATGGCCCAAAGTTTGAATCTTTGCGTAAGACCATCGGTGTCGGTATCACTCCTTGAACTCTATCTCTTGTGTGGAACTTTATTGCTCTTTGTTGCTTATATGTTGTTATGGTTTCACATGTTCAGTTTCAGTGATTTGTGTTTCTTGTTTAGGTTTAAACCTAGTTTTTGGTTGATCTTACTTCTTTTGTTTTATTTTGGGTGTGTTTCAAAAAATTCAAAAACCCATAAAAATTGAGAAATCTCAAAAAGTTTGATCACTTGTTGTGTGCATATCTCATGTGAGTTTGGCCTAGTACCTTCGTACTTATGGCATAGTGCATTTACGATCTTCGCTTGTTCGTATGCACTCTTTTCTGTGTGGAAGAAACCCTGAAAACTATGTGTGACTGTTGTAAATAGATCTTCAAGCCTGTCATGAATGATTGGTCAATAGTCTTGTTGGTCTTGATACTTGCATAGACTTGCGTCTATATCTCTTCCCACTTTATTTTTATGTTTTTGTAAAAAGAGCTCTCCAATTGTAAATCTCCAAATGAAAAGAGATATTGAGCTGCAAAAGCTTGTCGCACATACTAGTATTTGACTAGGAAAAGGGGAAAGCGACTCTTTTAAAGTAAATGTTTTGGTGCTCAAAAAGCCAAAGGCTTCTCATCAATGTTGAAATATCATAAATTTCAAGCACCTTCCTCAAAATGAGATGTTTTGTCCATACAAAACAAAATGGACCAAGTGTTATGAGTTATAAGAAGCCAAATGAAAAGCTTCTAAGTTATGTTTTCAATGTGTGGGAGGTCATATATACTCATTTCTATAATGGAGATAGTCCACATGATTTCGTATCAGTTGTGTATGACTCATGTGAATTGATCATTGAAGCTTCGCTCTGGTCTAAGGACTATTTCACATTTGATACTCACACACAACACACAAGTTTTTGATTCAATCAATGCCTATCTCATTTGTGTGATTGTATATGTCCAAATGTGATGTGAATGCCCATGAACTTGTTGATCAAATCCAAAAAGATTATTGTGAGTTTTATTAGTTTTTGAAAGTGATTTTATACTTTCTTATGTTTCTTTTTGGTCAAAATGCTTTTTGTGTGTTTTTCATCATAAAACTGGTTCAGGGGTTCTTTCGCGAGAAGCTCGCGACTAAGCTGCTTCCCGCGAAAAGATTTGAGGGAAATATTTTTTTTCATCCTGTCACACAGAGAATTTCGCGACTGTTTCTCGACTGTCTCGCGACCAACAGCTTCTCGCGAAAGGCAGTTTGGCAAAAACTGGAATTTTCTCAAAATCAGACAGAGAATCTCGCGACTGTATCGCGGCTGTATCGCGACCCGATGCTTCTCGCGAAAATTTTGTGCTTCAGTGGCACTTCTCGCGACTGTCTCGCGACTGTCTCGCCCCTATCTAACCCGCGAAAAACGCGTGTTTTCAGTTTTATAGGGCTGATGTGATTGTTTTTCAAACCTTAACCCATTCCCTCGCTTAACCTCTCTCAAAACCATTCTTGAACCAAATCACCATTCCATAAAATCCCCTTCCAAATCAAGTATTTTTTTGCATTTTCTCTCTCAAGGTATGATTTCTACAACATCCTTTTCATGGTTTTACATTGATTTTGCAGATTTTATGTTAGGGTTTTGCTATTTTGGGATTTTCGAAAATTTTGGGTTGTGTTTCAAAATTGGGTGAAGTTTTTCTCAAAATTTTGATTGGGTTTTATTCCTGTTAATCTTGGTGCATCTGTGTTGGGCCCTTGTGGCATTTTCTCATGTATTTAGGCATAATTTTACCATGTTCCTGCATTATTCATGTCATATTTCAATTTGTGCATGCTTAGTGTTCGATAAAATGTCCGAATGACATTTTTTTGCCTATTTGAAATCAAGTGATTTCAATCTGTGCACTCTCACTTCTTTAACCATTTTTCACTCCATTTGGTCATTGATTGTGTGTTTCATACACTTTACTCATTCTGCTCACTCTTCACACACAGCACTACATTTGTTTTACTCCAACCTCAATCTAATCAAGCTCTGGGCTCTATTTTGTCTGCTGTGCTCGTGTTTCCTGGTGTTTTTGGATTTTTTTTGCATAGATGTCTCCGTTCAAGACTTCAGCTGTGAAAGGTGGCAGCAACAAAGGGAAAGAACCAATCATCAATGTTGATGAAGATTCCCCGAGACTAAAGAGAGCTCGTGCTTCAACAGGATTCTTTGATCATAGCTTGTTTCGCTCTTATGCTGCTTTTGAATCCTATAAAAATCTCTTCCGAGATGCTCCTTTGTTGGTTGAGAGAGCAGTTGATCAGTCATCTCTTCTGGACACAAAAATTCCTACTTGGTTTGCCACAAAAGACTGGAATTTTCTTCTCTCCGATCTTGAAGATGCTTATGAGGACATGGTAAAAGAATTTTATGCCAATGCTATTGTACAAGGACAAGAGATCAGATGCTGGGTTAGAGGAAAGCGATTCTTGGTAACACCTGTGTACCTGTCTGAAATCCTACACATAAACCGTCCGATTCTACCTATACCACCTGTGTATGATGACCTCAATCCGGAAGAAGAATTACTTCGAGGACAATTAGGAGCAAGTTTAGAATTCTCCTCTAGTGGAACGTCAATCAGTGTGGTTTCACTTTCTCCAGAATTAAGACTCATGTCTACAATCATGTGCAGCAACCTCTATCCATTGTCAAGTACCGGTTTCATCAACCTAGGTCGAGCATTATTTCTTCATGATCTGGTGTCTGATGTGGAAATTGACGTCTGCTCTCACATTTTCCACATTTTGGCTAAAACAGTCAACCGTACTGCTTCAAGGAATTGCATTCCCTTTGGTCGTCTCGTTTCTCGGATTTTGAAACTCAAAGGTGTGCGTCCATTTGCTGATGAGCGCCCTCATCCTAGGCCAAGTCCAATTAACGGTCGTACCCTTCAAGCAAGTATGAGTCACACCAAGAAGACTGTCAAACAAGAACATCATGCTCCTCATGGTCCCTCAAGTTCTACCTCTCATTCCTATGATGACAAGTTTGACACCATCATGGTTGCACTTCAAGATCTCAGCACCAAACTTTCAGGACTTACTCAGATCATGTACTCCCAACACTCCCGTCTTGATAAACAGCTAACCTCCCTCGAAACTCAGTTGGATGAAATTCAAAGGAAGTTGGAAGAGAATGACAACTAGCTATTCCATGACAAAAAGGGGGAGATGATGTCATCGACAGGGGGAGTGTAGTGATAGGGGGAGATGATGTCTTTTTGTTTACTAGCTACTCTTATACTTTAACTTCAGTATCTTTTCAGAATTATGTGTTTATTTCTATGCTTTGTGGCATATATGCTATGTGGCACTTTTATATTTGTATCCATGATTGCTTATGTAAGCTTTAGGGTTTGTTTGCATGCAAATTTTGTAGGTCTTTGTGGTTTGTGCCATGCATTTGCAATACCTTGCCTATGCAACCTTCATGCATGTTTGCTTGTTGTTCAATGTCATGCATTCTACTTCAAGTACAACACTCTTGTGCCCATGTAGGATTGTTCCTAGATGCATACACGTTCTATGCATTGGTTGAGTGATGAACACTTTTGTGCCCTAGTAGGATTGTTCCTAGATGCAAATACTTTGTGTATTTCGCATTGGTTGAGTGTTGGAGTTGCAAGTGACTCTCTTTAATTGAGCTTATCTTCTTGTAAATCCGGATGTTCATTCCATGTGTGAATGAGCATTGTAATTGCTTCTGTATAGTGATTACTTGTTTGATCTTGCCATGATCTAGTGTTTCTATTTCATTGCTTGATCTTGCCATTATTGCTCCATATGCTTTTCAAGTTTTTCTGCATACAATGATGTTATTGTGTTGTTGTGTTTCAGGAGTTACTTGTTCATATGTTTCAAGAGCACTTCAGAATCTAGAATTAGGTGTGAGTGAGTTTTGCCTTTGTTCCCAAACTCACGTTTAAGTCTAGAGTCTGTTTTAAGGGTTTTGTCACGGAATAGCCAAAGCGGGAGATTGTAAAGTTGTAATTTACAACTGTGTTTTTGTTGGCTTTTATTCCGTGCCAAATTTGATTGTAATTGTGTTCAATCGTTTAAACCCTGTATTTGTTGTGGGACTTGTTGTAAGGGTTGTGTGATAGAGAGTGTATTTGAAGGCTCAAGCATTTGAAGAACTGAAGGATTCTCGCGGGTATCTCGCGACCTAGCATCCCGCGAAGTGAACCATGTGCCAGGCACATGCTGGAATGCGAAGAGTCAGGCCAGGTGGAGACAACTGTGTCTCGCGAGTATCTCGCGGGTAAGGCCTTCCCGCGAGACACCCGCGAGACTAGCTGTTCTGCCAGCCTGTACTTTTTGAGTCACACCTTTTACACCTCTCCTATATATACCATCATTACCCACAATTGTTGAGGAATGCTTCAGAGAGAAAACCCTAGCCAAACACATTGGTAATTAGAGATTGTCTTCCCCATCTTTCTCTATACATTTGCTTGTGGTATTTCCTCAACCCTTCCCTCTCCATTATCCATATCTTTGAGAGGTTGATAGCCAAAACACTTACCACATCTTGAGAGTGCTGTGTGACGTTTTGGTGCTGCCGGGAAGCAATGGAAGAAGCCTTGAATGGCAGATGCAACATGGAGCTTTTTGCGGGATCCGGATAACTAGGACAAGACACGGTTCCGAGAAGCCTTGTTGGAGTAGGAGCTTGGAGGGCTTAGGTACAGCGGGTAGACTAGGCTTGGAGGGTCTTTTGCTAACCCATGTATCCCAACTGATTGTCTAGTGGATCGATTTCCGCTTGGAGGGCGGCGGAGAGGTTTTTCGTCGAGTTCTTCGGTTTCCTCTTCGAGAACACGTCTCGGTGTTTTCTGTGTTTGCATCCTTCTTCCCTACTCTTGTTTAATTCCATTATACTGCTGTGTTGCTTAGTTTATGGATTAGAGTAGCTTACTTGTTCATCCGCTCGCTTTTACACTATTCCGCACTTTGTATTAAAGTTGTGTAAAATCTATCGAGCCGTAATTTTAATTTGGGGGTCTAAACAGCTCTTGTGTTTTCAACACATTTTCGAGCTTTCATGTTGTGGCACGTTGCTACTGAACTCTGCTTTCAAAATACCCCAGTCGCCAATGAAGGAGCCAAATCCTGTTGGTTGGGGCGTGTTGCTACTCATTGCTTTCGGAATGCCTGTTGGTTGTGGCACGTTGCTACTCAACTTTGCAAAAAGTGCGCCCACGAAAGCGGAGATGGCAGTTCTGTTAGTTTCGAAGAAATAGATTACATTCATTTCAGCAAGCTCCTATCAGATTACATGATATATCTTTTAGTGATGCGGCCTACTATGATGTCCGCTGTGGCTGGTATAGGGCAAATAAGATTTCGGGATACCTGTGCCGAGGCTGAAAAATTCTTTAGTAGAAGGGCTTTAGAACAAGGTCAGGTAAAGGAAGCCTGTGAGAAAATCCTTGATGTGGATACAAAAGTTAAGCCTGTTCATGTAAAGGGAGATAGAAGCAAATCTATATTGTTTGATGCATGTATGCTGGCCAAAGAGCTGAACAAACTGGATAACAATAACAATGACAATGATGACAAATGGAAGATAATAAGCAAAGTTTGGGTGGAAATGTTGTCCTATGCCGCTACTCATTGCAGGCCAGCTACCCATGCACAACAAGTAAGTAAAGGTGGACAACTTATTTCTTTTGTTTGGTTACTCATGGCTCATTTTGGCCTAGGGGAGCAATTCCAAATCAATGAGGGCCATGCTAGGGCAAAACTGATTGTGGGTAAGTAGTTGAATCAGTGTTCTATATAATGGTCTTGTTATCTGTGAGAAATAATAAAATGGGTTCTATACCACCATGTAAACCGATTCTTTGATCAGTCAGTGTTTAATTTGTTAGTGTTGCATTGGTCTTGTTATCACTGCTGTATTCTTCTTTGTGCTTTTTTTTTTTTCAACGAAAGACTACGGTTGCGTTTGAGATAAGATTATATTGGGTAGCTTTTTTACTATTTAACTTATTTTTACTATTATTTATGAGTCTCATTACACTTTTTGGTAGTATTTATCGGTTTCATGGTACTATTTCAGCTAACTTTTAGCTTTATTTACAGTACTTTCAGTGAAAAGTTTTTAATTTCAATTAAATAAGTTGTTCCCAAACGGACTTTACATATGTTGAGTCTTTTAATAGTGCTCGATAAGTGGCACTTGCAATTTATTTACTTGTTTTATTATAACTCTCTAAGTGGATGAATATATTAAATAATTTAAAATTTTAGGGCTATAATGAGAACTTAAAAAAAAAAAAAAAAAAAAAAAATTTCGAATCACCCCAAACTAATGGGAGGTATAGTTTTAATTTATCGAGTTTTTAGATATATGTTAATTTACCTAATTAATGGTCCCCGAAATTTTTTTATACTCATTTGATTGACCAATAATATGGAAGGGGGGAGCCGAGGGCAGGGGCTACTATATAGATTTTTATTTTTTGATAATTCAATAATTAACTCAATTAGGAGAAGAGAATTTGGATAATGGTTTTCCTTATGAAGGAGATCAAATGATGCTGCCAATAAGCCTCTGGGCTACTGCATTTGATTTCAGCTTTTTTAGTACTTTTTCCTATCATGCATAATATATAACTCATTAAGAAAAAATATATTCAAAGTATATATCCCAAACAAAAATAAGCTAATCTATATATACTATATGATAATATTGTCCCTGTTTGATCAATGCATGAGAGAGAGAGAGAGAGAGAGAGAGAGAGAGAGAGAGAGAGGATAAAAATATGTTGCTCTTATTGTGTAGATAAAAATGATGTTTATTATCTAGGTGGTCTGAAATTAATTGACTTTCTTACATGTTTCGTTACCTCTAATTTTGCAATTTCAAATTTATTTAGCTAAACCCTTGATTATTAGTTAATTTAAAATACTTCTATAATATTACTTAGAAACTTTGCAGCTTTAGTTAATAAATGGCGAAAACACTATTTTAGTCCCTACATTTTGGGGTCACAATCAATTTAGTTCTTATATTTTGGTAGCAATCAATTTGGTCATTGTTATTTCAACTTACAGTTAATTTAGTCCCTACCGTTAACTCACAAACGAAAAGTATTTATGTAGTAGATGGAGTGCACAGTTGGCGCATTTGAATCTTACATGACCTATAAAATAATTTTTTAAAATTTGAATTAACATTAGAAATAGATTATTCCATATGCATCAAAATCAAAACTCATATGTTCTCTGTTCAATGAGTTCTCACCTACAAACCCGAAATTTTTTCATACAAATTAGATCCGTTGCAACTAAAACTAATCCAACTACCCATATGGCAAACCCAATGCAGTTGCAACCTAGATTCGGTCTTCATGCTATCACAGAACTCGTGGGTTTGGATCTAATTGTGGTGGTGCGGTGCTTGCTTTGTCAAATTTGCATAAATGAGAGAAACAAAAGAATAGGAGAAAAAAAAAATGAAATGAAGGAGTTTTGTGGTTTAGGTTAAAGATTGAAGGTTAGAAAAGATTAGATCTTTGTTGATTTGTGTGATTTGATTTTGGGGAATTGATCAGCAAGTCTCTCTCAGCCGAGTCACACTGTCTCTAGTTAGGAAAAGAAGAACAATTGCCCAGATTTGGGTTTTCATTTCCCTTTCACTTGTTCCAAACATTGAATGTATGAAGCCGTTGAAATTTAGATACACATTGATGTTGCGATTTTTCCAAATATCAAAAATGAAAATCAAGATAATGTTTAGGGAATCTGGGTTGTCATTTCCAGACATGGGTTATTGCAAATCTAGGTTTTGGTTGTACATTATTTGAAATATGTATATTAGTTGAATTACATGTTTAAAGAAATTTTTGGTTGAATTGATGTAGTTGATTGTTTTTTTTAAATAATATGTACAGAAATTTTGTATTAAAATAATGAATTTTGATTAAAGAGTTCAACTATTCAAGATTACAAATTGTGTTTTTCCTATTTATTTATTTTTGTTTTCCTGAAGATTAAATTAAATATTGTTTCTGAAGTATTTTACTCTTTTTGATGAGTTTGATATGAATTTTTTATTTTAAGTTTTTGTTTTTTGATGTAGAGTTTCAGTAATTCAAATGCTCATGTTGACCTTTTTTTACTGTTAATCAAATGTTAAGTCTACAACATTTTCACAACAAATTATAGGTGGTTTAGTTATTATTGGTTCAAATTTAAACCTAACACTAAGATTACTTTTTTGTCCCAAAAATAACAACCAGTAACAACCTGCTATTTAGGGTTTGTTGTAAAAATATTGTGAAAATGTTATAGACATATTATTTCTTATTATTTTATTGGCCTTGTAAGATTCAAGTGCGCCAACTGTACACTCCGTCTGACACGTAGACATTTTCCATGAGTGAGTTAATGGTAATAACTAAATTGATTGTAAGTTGAAGATAACAAGAATAAATTGATTGCTACCAAAATATAGGGACTAAATTAACTATGACTTCAAAATATAGGGACTTAAATGACGTTTTCGCCTTAATAAAAAGATATATTTGATATATTTGTTTATCAGGTAAAGAACGACTTTTTTTTTTTTTGGCTACAGAAAGAAAACAATATATATATATATATATTTTTTTTTTTTTTGTTGAGAATAAGGTAAGCGAAATATAAAAAAGAAAACAATATATATTGAATTATGTTAAAGGCATACTTCTTGTTTATTTATTTGCTTAAACGAGATGAAATTCTTATATATACTTTTATATGTTTACATTGTATTTATAATATAAATTTATATTGTAGACACACAAAAATAGCAAATATTGTACATATTTATAAAAAGTGTACAATATATATCACTTTTTGCAAATATATACAACATTTGTCACCTTTTATGTGATTGAACTGTACAATATAAAAGAATAAATTTTTTATTATATAAAACGAAAAATTCTTAGTTCACAAAAATTCCTAGTTAGCTAAATCAAGCCATTGAAGGCATACCAAACACTACAAGACACTTTCAATCCAAAAATAAAAACACTATATAACACGCACAAGATAGATAGCATCATATCGCGCACGTACACAATTGATTGCCTCCGGCAAAATCCTGGAGACAATTAATTGTGAGGCCCAACTACTTGTTAACTAACTAAAAATGCATACAAACACCATAGAACCCTGATACACATCCCCGGTCGCCGATCAGATTCTTGATACTCTCCCTCTTTGGACAGTTTAATTTGACCAAAAAGCTCTCCAAGTTTTAAGGGGAAAAAAAAATAGTTGGTGCAATTTAGTTATTTTTTTATGCATTTCTCGCTTTGGATTCAAGAAGGATATCGATGTACTAATAAACAGAATATTAACCTGCAGTACTTACAAGCAAGAATAAACAGTATGCACAGGCAGCACAGCGAGAATATTCAAATTTACATATATCGTTGATAACTCAAACTGAAAAGTAAACACAGAAATCACGATATGGTTGAGCACATATATAATTCTAAACCTCGACTGCCAAGTAAAGAATAGCAGCAGACATCTCTCATTCGCACGAAAGAGATATGCCTTAAAAGTGGAATCGAAAATAAAAGCAGTTAAAGTTTATCTTTCATATGGCAAAGCAATCAACTAAGATAAATCCAGGAGAAAAAAATCAATTGCCCAGTCAAGAATAGTTTTAGAGCAGCGCAACGAGACTTGCATTGCAAATTGAAGAAAAAGTAAAAAAGCAGGACAGAGCACATAGGGGAAAGTAACATTAGCAATTTAGAAGATAAAAGCGAGGGAAGAACTCCGAAGGCCAAGTAAGGAACACTACAGCAGAGAGCTCATCTTCACGCAAAAGTCAAGAAAAAGTACACGAAGACTATGCACAAATTAATAGACCGTCTTGCAAATTAAAAACGGTCTTGTTAACAATCAATAGTGTCCAAATTCATTGTTTCTGTTCAATTACAAGTAGCAATGCACACTTTCTAAAAAAAATATATCAATAATTTATTACTTTGAACTTACAAATTTATTGTGATTATATTAATTTTTCTTCATATTTGTATACATTCAAATTTTTATTTAGAAAAATTACACTTTACCCTCTTAAACTATATCCATGTTATACTTATCCCATAAACTTTTAGAATGCATATTGCACTTATAAATTATTACCCTCTGGCCTTGCACACTTTGCACCCTACCATTTAGTTGGCTGTTAATTTAGACGGAATTTGGAGTCATATGCAAGTAAGGTGACAATGGCAAAGGTGGCATATAATTAAAAGACCAAATTGCCCCCTCTTAATCTCTTAAAACAACAATGCTCTCCCTCTCATGTTCGGTTAATTTCAATTCTGTACTCCTATCTTTCTCCTCCGTTTCTTTTTCTTATTAATTTCTTAAACCATGTGCTTATCACAAAGGTTAGGGATTAAGAAGATAACGCATCGATGTTGAGCAAAAATTGAATTTGGATTTAATTTATAGATTGTCAAACATTACTGGAACCCGTGGCTTCACATAAAAAAAATGCCAATTGTATATGTATATCAAAGGAGAGCATGTATATCAATCAGAATATGTATTAACCCAATATATATAAAGGAGAGCATGTGCTTGTTTAAAACAGATTAAAATGAAATAAGAAAAAGAAACGGGAGAAAGATAGGACTGAAACTGAACGTGAGAGGGAAACAACCGTATTGTCTTAGATTAAAAGGGTAATTTGGTCTTTTAATTATATGCCACCTTTGCAGCTATTGCAAGACTTGCACGTGAGTCTAAATTTCATTTAAATTAACAGCCAACTAAACTGTGGAGGTGCAAAGTGTGCATCCACTGATAGTTTAAGGCGGTAAGTGTGCACTCTCATGGTTTAATGTAAAGTGTAATTTTTCATTTTTATTTTTTAAAAATGTATAAGAACATCATTTGATACAATACTAAATTCCAAGCTTTTAAATTCTGTCCTGTTATGACCAAAATTTTCCATTTCGGTGCTTAAACCCTATTTCGTTTCAATCTAAATTCTGGTTTGTTTAGGTGTTTCAATCAAATTTTGGAAAAGAACAAGAGTGGGGCTAGTAGTTTAGTGGGGGTAAATGTAAAAAGGGTCCTAGTTTAGGGGAGGTAAAGTGTGCATTCTCATAGTTTAGGGGAGGTAAGTGTAGAATGAGGTATATTTTAGGGGGTAAGGTGTGCATTCTCATAATTTAGGGGGTAAGTGTAAAATGAGTCATATATATTTTAAGGGGATAAAATGTAATTTCCTCCAAAAAGAAACATATATATAAAAAAATAGAAATTTACCATGAAGTACCACGAAGGGTATGGAGTGTGAAAGTGGGAAGGTCATGAGACCAAGATGGAGGCAATCATTGGTGAGGGAAAAGCTATGAGATTTATGGCTTTTGTTAAAGAGAAGAGAAAACTAAGATCGTAGGGAATAAATAATAATGACTCTAGGAAATTTTGAGGGATTTTTTTAATAAAAATTTTTGTTTTTTGGTTTTATGATTTGCTTGTTTTGGTTGGTTGGCTTGGGATGTTAGTTTGTGTTTGGAAAGAGCTTTAGTTTTTTGCTAAAAGAATTTTGTTGAAAGTATGCTAAAGTATACTTGTATTTTGAAAAAGTGAAAAAAAAAGAGAGAAAAAAGTTAGTTTTTTGTGGTAGTAAGTGATTGGTGAAGAAAATGCTAAACATGGAATCTAGGAGGGAGGGATGAATGGGATAGATGATACTGATTTTGTTTTGTTTTGTTTTTGTTTTTCGTTTTTTTTTTTTTTTTGTGGCTGTAAGATAGAATCCTACTTTACTCTAATCTAAGTAAATGAGACATATGATACTGTTTTTGTTACTATTGTTGCTGTTGTAGCATTTATTGTCACTATGAAGCTCCTTCTTAAAGTGACCAATGGGTAATCACCTTGAATAGGATTTGAGTGTCAGATTGTGACAACTTCGATTCTCTTTGGCAATGTTCTCGTTTGTTACTATGTGTTTTTTTATTTTTATTTTTATTTTTATTTTTTTTAAATTGTTATTTAGATTATGCTTGAGTGAGTTTATTTTCTTTAATTTATTTTTAGTTCTAAAAAACACTTATTTTTTAGTTTAAAAATAAGTTAACTAAAAATTAAAAGTTTAAAAGCTGTACATATTTATTATGAGTTCCAATTAGCTTAACTGATAAAATTTATTGCCATCAAATGAGTGACTTAGATATGAATCATGCTCTTGTGTATGGCTATATGAAAAAAAAAAACTCATTGTCATCTTGGGTTGATGATAAAGAGCATATTAGCACAAAGAGTACGGCACACATCTTTGACTTCTGTTTTTGGTTGTTGGTTGGTCATAGAATGAAGATGGTATTGATAAAATTATTAATTACTGTAGGGACCGGATTCGAGCGGATTCGAGCACTATTCCTTGCGAATGACTTGCGAATGAGTGAACTCAAGCCCAGCTGGCCCAGTACAATGAATTTATAGAGAGCGGGCTAAAGAACTAGGCCCTAGTGAGGGTTGTACAATTAAGCATGGTAATTTAAGAATCAGTTGACAAGAACTCAGATTGAAAAGTATCGAATTAGGCTCCTCGGCCACTTTCTTATATCACTTCTTTTCTTTTTCTCTCCCCTGGTATTGGGTTACAAAGATTATACCAATCCTATGACTTCGCCCCTTTCTCCCCAAAAGATCCCGTCCTCCATTCTAAAGGACTTGTTACATTTTATATCCCCCGTCCGGTTAATCTCGGCCCTCCATGTGTCGCTTATCTAGGTCATCATGCCAGTGCCTGTCCCATCAGCCACCTTCCATCCTTTTTGTGGGTGGTAGCAGCTGAGGCAACACTGTTCAGGAGTCATTTCTCCATTTAATGCGGCCAGAACGTCAGTTGTGAGCATTTAATGTGGCGGTGACAGTTCCTCCTGGAATTGCTCCTCTACCATGCTCTTATGTCCAACCTGCTGTACCTGCTTCTGTCTTGGATAGTTGTGAAAGTTTACCTCCGAAGACACTTTGTCCATCCTTACAATGATCAGCGCGTGCCGAGGACGTGGTTGTCCTCGGCAGTATTACAGGCGGAAGGACTCGTCCTCAGACACATCCTTATCCTCGGCATGGGCCTTGGGCTTAGCGTAGAGTGGGCCGGGGCTGCCAAATTCTCTGGCCCCACAATAGTCCCTCAAAATTCTGTTGTCAGGCTTCTCAGACTGAGAGGAGGATTTTGACATTCTCGGGCCTCTGTCGTGGCCTGTTGGGTCTTGTCTTTCATGAGTATCAGTGCCCTTTCTCTTGTCTAAGGCACGTTTCTGACACCTTGGTATGCGGGGCGCACTTCGCATTAAATTCGGGCGACCTCGTGTTCTTCACGTTCAACGGTGTGATGAAAATCTAATGATAGTGATCTTCCTGGCTAATTGGGCGGGAAAACTTTGCACGGCTGTCACTTGTTATTGGGGATATAAATACTCATTTGAACTGATCTGCCCGTTTACTTCCGCATTCAAGAGATATTGTACACATACTTCGAATCTGGTCACGTCTTTAACTGAAACTGCGACTTCTTTCAACACAAAAAACTCTGCCCGAGGAGCTTTTCCTCATTTTTGTAAGTCCTTCTCTCTCTCTCCAATTATGTTCTCCCCTCTTTTAGACTTCTTTCTTCGCATCTCCTAGTTGTTTTTGGGAATGGGTAGACTCAAGAGATTTGTTGAATCTGAAGAGGTGATGGAGAAATTCATCGCTGACTATAGGATACCCAGCACTGTGGGTCTAAGGTACTGCGAAGAGGGGGAGTGGAGGTTTAGGAGGGAAGAAGGAGAGGTGGTGATTCCCATAATCGCCTTCTTAGAGGGTGGTATGTGGATCCCCATGGGTCAGGTGATGACAAGTTACCTTAGGCATTTCCGTCTCGCCCCCACCCAATGTGGCGTTAATATGTTTAGGATCCTGGGTTGTGTAGATGCCTTAAATGAGGAGATGGGATTGAGGCTAACCCATCATGATGTGAATTGGTGCTATAACCTTCATCGTCTGAAGGCCAAGTCCTATTACATGAAGACGAGGGATGATAGTGTGCGGCTTATTCAGTGCCTCCCCTCGTCTAGTAAGGGGTTGAATAAGGACTTTCTTATCGTGTCCGGGGAGTGGCACGATGGCCTCCATTATCCAACGGTGGAGGGCACACCAGGTGGGGCACTCGAAGTAGGAGAGGGTGTTACTTTTTGGATTTTCGTTGCCTGCTTTGTTTGGTTACTAATAGTAGTGCGTTTTTGCTTCTTGCAGATCCACGTGCTTTCGAGCGTCACTTTGGCTTAGTTAACAAAGAGGATTTGGAGAAGGTGCTGAGGGCGGAGATCTTTGTGAACGAGGTCGACAACCAAGTTAGGGCTGCTCACAAGATCCTTAAGTACGTCCCTATTCAGAAGTCATTTGCTGTGCCAAGGTGTGTAATTAGGGCCAAGGATTCTCGACTCCAGAGAATTACTATAGTCGAGGACGGTTTCTTGATCCCAAAGGGATCTCCTGCTTAAGAGGGCACTCCGTTGGCGGGTTCCTCTACATCCTGCCGAGCTATGGAGGTTGAAGAGGGAGGTGAACGAATAGAGGAAGGAGGTGCTAGCTCGGGTCCTGCCGAGGACGATTTCGGTGTGTTCGAACAGGTTCACCTATCCGAGGATCCTTCTGGTGATTCGGGCAACCAAAGTTTGACCGAAGCAGACTTATTGTCGGTAAGGGACTCTTCTCGGGCCAAGATGGGTTTCAAGAGGAAAACTCAGTCCAGCTTGCTTGATTTGCTTGAAGGCCCGTCGGGAAAGCATCAGCCTAAACTTCCTCCTTCTCCTCTGAAGTCTCAGCCTGCCCAGACCAGGTCAGCTTCCATCCAGTCTAGACTTCCCCTTCCTCCATCTCGTCCAAGTCCATCATCTAGGCCCGAGCCTTCTGATCCTAAGCAGAGGAAGGATAAGGTTAAAAGGCCCTTGGGAGGGGAGCAGCCCCTTCCCTTTGGGAAGAAGGCGACACTCAGCGACCTTTGAAGCAATTGAAGATAGGGACCCATGGTCATGACAAGCAAGTCGTTGCCCATCTAGAGGCTAATGCCTGGCTCCCAGCCCTAATGCTCCATGGGGAGCCTCTGATGGGTAATGCTTCTCTTATGGATTTCCAAGGAGGCGAAGGCGCATTTGTAGCCGACGCGCTGGAGCGGTCCCTGCTACTCCCTGCGGATATGGCTAAGTTGGAGACTTTGAAGAGTAAGGAGGTCTTCCTCAGCCTCAAGCGATACTTGGGGATGGTGAGATTCTTAGTACTTAAGATTCTTCGGACTTTAAATTTTTTTTTTTTTTTTTTTTTTTAACTTGTGGGTTTGCTTCGATTGGCAAGCTGTTCAAGCCACTTTCAGATTGGAAGAGGCTTCCATCAAGCAGGACAAGGCCACCGACGCAGAGCGCGACAAGCGTATATTGACTAGTCGGACCTTAAGGTCGCCAAGGTTGATCTAGCGAAGGCTTGAGAGGAGCTAAAGGAGGTAACCAGGGCTCGGGACAGCACCGAAGCAGGCCTGTCGGGTGCCCAAAAGCAGGCCTAGGAACAGGCGAGGCGTTTGGCTGGGGTGGAGGAATAGCTGAAGCTCGCAAACGAGTTGATCGTTGATCTGAAAAAGCAGGTGGCTGATGCTGAGGGGGCCAGGAAGGTGGCTGAATGGGCCAAAGAAGAGGCTTTTAGGGCTAAAGCTGAGGCGGATTTTGGTAGAGAGGAAGCCCTGGCTTCCAAGGAAGAAGTCGAGGAGGCGGCTTATGAGGCTGGGGCAGCTGAAATGGAGGCTGTTCTTAGAGCCCAAGTTCTTGGGGTATGCAGGCTCTATTGCTCCCAGGTATGGAGTGAGGCCCTCAAACAAGCTGGGGTAGAGGCTTCGTCCGACCTGCGGAAGGAGGAGAGTGTGTATTACCCCCGCAATTCATGAGGTTGTTCCTCCCAGCTCTGAGGCCGGGGCGACTACGAAGGAGACTGATGCTGCGCCAGGTGAAGGAGCCGAGGTGGCAGCGGTTATTACTGAGGTGGTTATTACTCCTTCCAATGATCCTGCCGTGGGAATCGATCCTCTCGGGCCGACTGAAACGGCCAGAGGTCCGAATGAAGGTACACCTCAGGAGGCAGCAAACCTCTCAGCCAATGTCCATGCCTCTCTTGCTGAGGATACAGCACCTTCTGCGCCGCCTTCGCAGGTTATTCTTCCAAGTCAGAGCTTAGAGGATCCCGAGGCCGCCACAAGTCAGCCATCCACAGGGAGGAAGAAAATTAAGTTGAAGAAGTAGGCCCCTTGGCACCTTTGTTTTGTCTCCGTTCTATATATATATATATATATATTTTTGAACAATGTAATAGCGCTTTTGCCTCTCTTTTTTTTATGTTGAAATATGATTCTTCCTGTGTACATCTCATGAAATTAATGTATCGCGCGTTTTGGTTTCCCTTACTTGTTGTATACTTATGGGATTTGCTGATGTAGTTAGTTTCCCCAAAGGCATAGGTCCTCGGACCACGCAAGGCCCTGGTTTCGTCCAACACTTATAGGATTTATCGAACTAGTTAGTTTCCCCATAGGTTTGAGTTCGAGGACCATGCAAGACCTTGATTTTGTCTAACACTCATTATTTTTGAAGTAACTAGTTTCCCCATAGGTTTGAGTCCGAGGACCGTGCAAGACCTAGGTTCTGTCTAGCACTTATAGTATTTATCGTACTAGTTAGTTTCCCCATAAGTTTGAGTCCGAGGACCATGCAAGACCTAGGTTCTGTCTAACACTTATTATTTTTGAAGTAATTAGTTTTCCCATAGGTTTGAGTCTGAGGACCATGCAAGACCTAGGTTCTGTCTAGCACTTATTATTTTTGAAGTAACTAGTTTCCTCATAGGTTTGAGTCTGAGGACCATGCAAGACCTAAGTTCTGTCTAGCACTTATTATTTTTGAAGTAACTAGTTTCCCCATAGGTTTAAGTTCGAGGACCATGCAAGACCTAGGTTCTGTCTAGCACTTATTATTTTTAGAGTAACTAGTTTCCCCTATAGGTTTGAGTTCGAGGACCATGCAAGACCTAGGTTCTGTCTAGCACTTATAGTATTTATCGAACTAGTTAGTTTCCCCATATGTTTGAGTCTGAGGACCATGCAAGACCTATGTTTTGTCTAACACTCATTATTTTTGAAGTAACTAGTTTCCCCAAAGGTTTGAGTCCGAGGACCATGCAAGACCTAGGTTCTGTCTAGCACTTATAGTATTTATCGAACTAGTTAGTTTCCCCATAGGTTTAAGTCCGAGGACCATGCAAGACCTAGGTTCTGTCTAACACTCATTATTTTTGAAGTAACTAGTTTCCCCATAGGTTTGAGTCCGAGGACCATGCAAGACCTAGGTTCTGTCTAACACTCATTATTTTTGAAGTAACTAGTTTCCCCATAGGTTTGAGTCTGAGAACCATGCAAGACCTAGGTTCTGTCTTGCACTTATAGTATTTATCGAACTAGTTAGTTTCTCCATAGGTTTGAGTCCGAAGACCATGTAAGACCTAGGTTCTGTTTAGCACTTATTATTTTTGAAGTAACTAGTTTCCTCATAGGTTTGAGTCTGAGGACCATGCAAGACCTAGTTTTTGTTTAGCACTTATTATTTTTGGAGTAACTAGTTTCCCCATAGGTTTGAGTCTGAGGACCATGCAAGACCTAGGTTCTGTCTAGCACTTATAGTATTTATCGAACTAGTTAGTTTCCCCATAGGTTTGAGTCTGAGGACCATGCAAGACCTAGGTTTGTCTAACACTCATTATTTTTGAAGTAACTAGTTTCCCCAAAGGTTTGAGTCTGAGGACCATGCAAAACCTAGGTTCTGTCTAACACTCATTATTTTTGAAGTAACTAGTTTCCCCATAGGTTTGAGTCCGAGGACCATGCAAGACCTAGGTTTTGTCTAACACTCATTATTTTTGAAGTAGCTAGTTTCCCCATAGGTTTGAGTCCTCGGACCATGCAAGACCTAGGTTCTGTCTAGCACTTATAATATTTATCGAACTAGTTAGTTTCCCCATAGGTTTGAGTCCGAGGACCATGCAAGACTTAGGTTCTGTCTAGCACTTATTATTTTTGAAGTAACTAGTTTTCCCATAGGTTTGAGTCTGAGGACCATGCAAGACCTAGGTTCTGTCTAGCACTTATTATTTTTGAAGTAACTAGTTTCCCCATAGGTTTGAGTCCGAGGACTATGCAAAACCTAGGTTCTGTTTAGCGCTTATTATTTTTGGAGTAACTAGTTTTCCCATAGGTTTGAGTCCAAGGACCATGCAAGACCTAGGTTCTGTCTAGCACTTATTATTTTTGGAGTAACTAGTTTTCCCATAGGTTTGAGTCCGAGGACCATGCAAAACCTAGGTTCTGTCTAGCACTTATTATTTTTGAAGTAACTAGTTTTCCTATAGGTTTGAGTCCGAGGACCATGCAAGACTTAGGTTCTGTCTAGCACTTATATTATTATTAAGGTGAGAAGCATGTAATCACGACAGACTTAAAATATAAATTTACAAAGATGTTTTTATTAATAATAATACCTTCGCAGGTTAATTACATTCTATGGACGAGGTACAGGTTTTTCATCTAAATCTTCTAAGTAGTATGCACCTATTCCTGCCACAGAGGTGATCCGGTATGGCCCTTCCCAGTTGGGTCCTAGCTTTCCATAGGATGGGTTCTTGGCAGCGCCCACAACTTTTCTTAACACTAGGTCCCCTGGTGCTAGTGGCCTTAGCTTCACATTGGCATCGTATCCCTGTTTGAGCTTTTGGTGGTAGTAGGCCAGTTGGATGATTGCCTTCTCCCTCCGCTCATCGATTAGATTTAGGCTCTCTCCCAACAGCTCATTATTACCGTCCGGGGAGAAGGAGCTTGTTCTTAGTGTTGGAAAGTTTGATTCTAGGGGGATAACAGCCTCGGCCCCATAAGTCATAGCAAAAGGTGTTTCTCCTGTTGACCGCCGTGGTGTAGTACGGTAGGTCCATAGGACGTGCGGCAACTCTTCTACCCATCTTCCCTTAGCGTCATCTAGCCTTTTCTTCAGCCCATTAACTATGACCTTGTTGACAGCCTCGGCTTGCCCATTTCCTTAAGGATAGGCCGGGGTCGAGTACTGGTTCGTGATCCCTAGCTCGCAACAGTATCTCCTGAAGGCTTTGCTATCAAATTGAAGCCCGTTATTCGAAATGAGGGTATGGGGGACTCCGAATCGCGTGACAATGTTCCTCCAGATGAACTTCTTAGCATCCACGTCTCTAAAGTTGGCCAAGGGCTCGGCTTCGACCCACTTGGTGAAATAATCTGTGCCGACCAGCAAATATCTCTTGTTTCCTGGTGTTTTGGGGAAAGGTCCTACAATATCCAAGCCCCACTGGGCAAACGGTCATGGGCTGGATAAGGGGTTTAGGATGCCTCCTGGCTGATGAATGTTTGGGGCAAACCTTTGGCATCGGTCACACTTCTTTACATACTCCAAGGCTTCCTTTTGCATCTTCGGCCACTAATATCCCTGGATAATGGCCTGGTGCGACAGGGATTTTCCTCCTGTGTGACTCCCACAGATCCTTTCGTGCAACTCCTCGAGTAGTAGTTCTGATGCCTTGGGGTGAATGCACAGTAGGTAGGGTCCTGTGTAGGAACGCCTATATAGCTTGTGGTCCTCGGACAACCAGAATCGAGGAGCTTTCCTCCGTATTTTATCGGCCTCTGATTTCTCTTCAGGTAGGATGTCATCCTTGAGGAAACTCACTATAAGGTCCATCCAGCTGGGGCTTGCCCTAGCCTGATGGACATTGGTTATGCCCCTTGCCCCCTCATTTGCCCTTTCGAGATGCTCAACAAGGATAATTCGGGGCAGGTCTCCTGCCAACGACGTAGCAAGTGTGGCCAAGGAGTCTGCATGGGTATTTCCACTTCTGGGGACATGTGACAAGCTGAAAAGGTCGAAGTCCGACTGCAGGCGCTTAACTTGGCTTAAATACTCTTGCATCCTCGCATCTCTGGCTTCCAGTTCTCCGTTTACGTAGCCCACCACCAACCTTGAATCCGAAACATATCCACGGCCTTTCCGCCCATTTTTTGCACCATGACCATACCTTGTAATAAGGCTTCATACTCGGCCTCATTATTTGTGGCAGGGAACCTAAGTCTCAGGGACTTTTCCACGACAGACTTCTCTGGGGACACTAGGACTAGCCCCACTCCAGACCCCTTTTGATTCGCAGCGCCATCAACGTACACTTCCCAGCGCGGGGGCCCTGGAACAGCGATTGCCTCGACCTACTTTTTCTCCGTGTCCTCATTCTCGGCCACTGTTTCCAGTG
The DNA here is from genome assembly GCA_023621385.1 of Quercus gilva. Taxonomy (NCBI): domain Eukaryota; kingdom Viridiplantae; phylum Streptophyta; class Magnoliopsida; order Fagales; family Fagaceae; genus Quercus; species Quercus gilva. Next base: position 31,073,164 of record CM042484.1, read on the forward strand.
GTTCAGCGAACTTCGCCACCAAATTGGCCAAGACTTGGCCTTTTATAGAGGTCCGAGGCATGTATTTAATGTCAAAGGCCCCTAGAATCGTGTTCCACTTGGCGATTCTTCTAGTGTAATCAGCAGACCGGAGTACAGATTTTAAGGGCAGTTGAGTTAGGACGATTACCGTGTGCGCCTGGAAATAATGGGGAAGCTTTCGTGTGGCATGGACTATAGCCAGTAGGGCTTTTTCCAAGGGCAATTACTTGATCTCTACTTCATGCAGCGATTTGCTCACGTAGTAGACTGGCTTTTGGATGCCACTGTCATCCCGTATCAGTACCAAGCTTACCGCGTAAGGGGCTACGGCGATGTGGGCATACAGGATTTCGTCGGCGTCGGGGTTAGACATGATTGGTGGCCGAGATAGGTATTCCTTGAGCTGCTGGAACGCTATGGCACATTCCTCGGACCACTCAAACCCTTTCCATTTGTTAATCAGGAGGTAGAAAGGCCTGCACTTATCAGCTGACCTGAAAATGAACCAGTTCAGGGCCGCGATCATTCCAGTGAGTTTTTGGAATTCTTTAGGATTTTGCGGAGGCTTCAAGTTGTTGATAGCTCTAATTTGGTCAGGGTCGACCTCAATCCCCCTGTGGGTGATGATGTAGCCCAAGAACTTGCCTGACCCTACACCGAACGAGCATTTGGATGCATTTAGGCGCAGCTTGTGCTTCTTTAGGACGTCAAAGATGCAGCCGAGGTCTCCCAGGTGTTCGGGCACCACTTTACTCTTTACCACCATATCATCAACATAGATTTCAATGTTTTTACCCAGCAGCAGCTCGAACATTCTTGTCATCATCCTCTGATAGGTGGACCCAGCGTTCTTCAGGCCGAAGGGCATCACTTTATAGTGGTAATTCCCAACGGGTGTCACAAAAGCGGTCTTCTCTTGATCATCCAGGGCTAGTAGTATTTGATGATAGCCCTGGAAGGCGTCTAAGAAACTCATTCGAGGATGTCCCGCTGTGGCATCCACTAACTGGTCTATCCGAGGCATGGGAAACGGATCTTTTGGGCATGCCCTGTTTAGGTCTGTGAAGTCTACGCAAACTCTCCATTTTCCACTTTTCTTCTTGACTACCACGGTGTTGGCCAACCACTTAGGGTAAAAAATCTCCTTGATGGCCCCCACACGCTTAAGCTTTTTCACCTCTTCTTTAATTGCATCGGCGTGCTCCTTTGACGGGCGCCGAGGTGGTTGTTGGTTTGGAACAACGGATGGGTTGACATTGAGATGGTGACAGATAAAGTCTAGGTCGATCCCTGGAGCATCACAGGCGTCCCATGCGAATACGTTAAGGTTTGCTCTGAGGAACTCGATCAAGTCCTCCCTCTCCTGCGGAGGCAGCCGAGCCCCTACCTGAAAGAATTTCTCCGGATCGTCTCCAATGATCAGCTTGTCTAGATCTTCATATTTTGCTTCTTTGGCGGCTGCATCAAGAGGCGCGTTCGGGTCCTTTGATTGCTATAAGCCACCTTCAGCGGTGGCCGAGGACCCTGCATCGAGCCGATGCAATGTGGCAGCCACCATGCATTGCCTTGATGTGGATTGGCAATCACAGATTTTGAGGACATGGTCCCCTAACGGGAATTTCACCTTTTGGTGCAAGGAAGAGGTGATAGCCCCTAAGGTGTGGAGCCATGGTCTGCCAACGATTGTTGTGTAAGGGGAGTATGTGTCTACCATTATGAAGTCTACCTCCACCACTTCTGGGCCAGTTTGAACGGGCAGCCTAATCATGCCCTTTGGGATCACCAACTTCCTATCGAAGCTCATCAGGGGGGAGTTGTAAGGTGTCAAATCCTCTGGTCTTAACCCTAGCCCCTTGTAGAGGTCGGGGTACATAATCTCAGCTCCGCTACCATCATCTACCATCACCCTTCTCACATCATAGTCCCCAATTTTGAAGGTGATGACCAATGCATCATCGTGAGGTTGGGTGGTCCCCATCTTGTCTTCCTCTAAAAAGCATAGGGTTGGGCAAAAATTCTTCTTAGCCTTCTTCGGCCCTGATTGGGACTCCTCGGCACACGTCTGGGTCACAGATAACACTCGTGAGGGGCGTACACCTGTTCTTCCTGGCGCAGCCAAGATCACATTGATCGTCCCCGCTGGTGCCCTTAAGGCAACGTCTCTCTGAGGCTCCTGATAAGCCTGGCCTTGGCAGCCACTGGAATGGTGCAAGAGGTGCTTCAGCTTCCCTTCCCAGACCAGACGATCCAGGTAGTCCCAGAGGTTCCTGCAATCCTCTGTGGTATGTCCGTGATCCTGATGGTATTGGCAATACAGGTTCTGATTGCGCTTCGTGGGGTCCCCAGCCATCTTATTCGGCTTCTTGAAGTACGGCTCGTTCCTTATCTTTTCTAACACCCTATGCACTGGCTCTCGGAATACGGCATTGACAGCTTGAGCGCTGGTCCGCCCGGGTTGCCCTGTAAAATCCCTCCTTGGGCGATTGCCGTTGTATTGGTCCGACTTGAAATCCCTCCTCTCTTGAGGGATAACCTTCTCTTTTTCCTTGCCTTGTAGCTAGTCCTCTTCCACCCGCTTATACTTGTCGATCTGATTCATCAGCTGGCGCACACTGGTAGGGGGGTTACTAGTTAGTGACTTCTTCAGGTCATGCGCCGTCGGGAGACTGTTTTTGAAGGTGTTGACGGCGACATCCTCATATTTGCCATCTAGCTCATTGTATATCTCCCAGAATTGGTCCGAGTGGGCCTTTAGAGTTTCCTCATCGTGCATGGTTAGAGCCAACAACGCACTTAAGGGTCGAGGAGTTCTTTTGTTGGTGACGAAGCGGGAGCCAAAGGCTTGGGTCAGCTGCCTGTATGAGTCTATAGAATTCGTCTTGAGATCGTTGAACCACCTCATTGCCATTGGTCCCAGGCTAGAGGGGAAGACTCTACACATTAGCGCCTCGTTCCTGGCGTGGACGGCCATCTTCTGGTTATACTGGCTCACATGCTCCACAGGGTCCGCCTTGCCGTTATAACTAGTGAAGGTCGGCTGCTGAAATTGCCGAGGAAGCGTAGCCTCTTCGATGTGACGGGTGAAAGGTGACTTTGAGAGCTGATCTAGTGCTCGGCTCATGGCGTCGCTCCCCACGCCTTTAGGGGACGAGCTCTTACGCTTGCGCCTCTAGTAATGCTCCTCCTCGTGGGAGAAGGTCTCACTTGGGGGGGTTCTTGACCTCCGCCTATAGTCATCGTCGCCATCCTCGTCGGAGGGAGAATCGAGGCTAGGACGAGACTGCCTTCGTTGTGCATGGCATAACTTTCTCTTTAGATCATCTATCTCCCGTTGCATGGCCACCTTATCATCCGGTCTCCTGGACGCATGGCTTCTGACCTCTTCCGATTGCACGGTCTGGTCGTCATTTTGTTTCCGTAGCACGTGGCTGCCCCCACGGATGTGGCTTCCGCTGGTCTGTGTGGTGTGTGCACTTCCTTCTCGAAACCTTCCGTTTTTTTCGTTTCGACCACGCTCAGGGTTGGGAAAAGTACCTTGTGGCTATGACCTCGCTGGTTTGGACTGGTGGGATCCCGTTTGGTGAGGGCCTGTTCCTACCATACTTGACCGCTGCCCTAACTAACGCATAAGTTCTCCCCACAGACGGCGCCAATTGTAGGGACCAGATTCGAGCACTATTCCTTGCGAATGAGTGAACTTAAGCCCAGCTGGCCTAGTACAATGAATTTATAGAGAGCGGGCTAAAGAACTGGGCCCTAGTGAGGGTTGTACAATTAAGCATGGTAATCTAAGAATTGGTTGACAAGAACTCAGACTGAAAAGTATCGAATTAGGCTCCTCGGCCACTTTCTTATATCACTTCTTTTCTTTTTCTCTCCCCTGGTATTGGGTTACAAAGATTATACCAATTCTATGACTTCGCCCCTCTCTCCCCAAAAGATCCCATCCCCCATTCTGAAGGACTTGTTACATTTTATATCCCCCGTCCGGTTAATTTCGGCCCTCCATGTGTCGCTTATCTAGATCATCATGCCAGTGCCTGTCCCATCAGCCACCTTCCATCCTTTCTGTGGGTGGTAGCAGCTGAGGCGGTACTGTTCAGGGGTCATTTCTCCATTTAATGCGGCCAGAACATCAGTTGTGGGCATTTAATGTGGAGGTGACAGTTCCTCCTAGGATTGCTCATCCACCATGCTCTTATGTCCAACCCGTTGTACCTGCTTCTGTCTTGGATAGCTGTGAAAGTTTACCTCCGAAGACACTTTGTCCATCCTTACAATGATCAGCGCGTGCCGAGGATGTGGTTGTCCTCGGCAGTATTACAGGCGGAAGGACTCGTCCTCGGACACATCCTTATCCTCGGCATGGGCCTTGGGCTTAGCGTAGAGTGGGCCGGGGCTGCCAAATTCTCTAGCCCCACAATTACAAACACAACATTTTTACAATTGATTGAATTGGCGTAAAATCACCGTCACATATCACTGCCACTATCACTTTTTTATTTTTATTTTTATTTTTATTTTTTATACATAATAATCATAGCTTTTCACCTTAGCAAATTATGAAGAAAAAAAGTGCAAAATAGGACAAGGTATACCTCAAAACTAGTTTGAAGGAATCTTCCTCAACCCACAATGTGGTGATTTATAAAATGGTAAATGATATATTTGGTCATTATCTTTTAATCTATTTGTCAATATGGTCCCTAACCTTTTAATATTGTGTCAAAATAGTACTTGTCGTTAAGTGTTGGATGGAAAATGTTAAGATGGCTAATAGTGATATTAAAATATTCATCTAAGTTGCCACAAGAGATGCCACATGGCCTTAATTAAAAAAAAAAAAAAAATGAAACAAAAATTCAGCCAAATTGAATTCATTTGAGCTAATCAAATATATTAATCAGCAAAACTGGTAGATCTGAAAAATCAAATTGAACAACAACAAAACACGACATAACCTAACCGAAGTCCCTACCCTAGGAATGTTGAGGAGAAGAAGAGAAAGAAAAAGGACATGAGGGCGAGAGATCGGACTGTGGAGGACATAGGGAGTTCCTCGGATCTGGATGTTCTAGATTTTTCTCAAAGGGTGATGTGGCGAGAAACAGTCGCTGTCTCGTTGCCGTTGGGTACCTTCGCAACAAGAGTTCTTCAAAACAAATGTGTGGCGGTGCAATAATGGACAAGCTATTGCTTTGAAGAACTCTTGTGTGGGTATAACAGCCCATCTCTAATGTGGGTATCGTGATCAAAGTGCTATTGCGGTACTTGAAGTGATTATTTATGGGTGCGTGAAATGCTACTACGGTACTTGAAGGAATGATGATTATTTGTGGTTGCACATAAGGTGTTTATGGAAAGTTCCAACACAGGACTCATACAGCTGCTTAACTCTAGTAACAAAGTTCAAGTATAGATAGGCTATATGCTAGATGAGTTTCAATGGACGTTGCATTTACATTTATTTTTCATTTATTCTGAGAACTCATGAAGCCTTTTGGTGGGATTAGTAGTCGACTTTGGATCTTCCATTAGCTGCAAAATATGATAGGCAAATTAAATGAAAAGAACTTACAGAGGAAGTTGCGAAGAAAATCCAACTGAAGAGTTCTATTAGCTCCAAAGATGTTAAGATTAAATTTGAAGAGTTTTTCTTCTGTTCAAATTTTAAATCCTAAATATGTTTGTAATTTTCATTTTTGTAAATTTTTTGCCTTTTTTGGTTATATTTTTTTATTATAAAATCCCATGTGGCAACCCACATGGCAACTTGAGTGGCGTAAAAATTATATTTTAATACTATCGTTAACCATGTCAAAATTTTTTATCCAACACTTAACAATAAGGACCATTTTAACACAATATCAAAATGTTAAGGACTAAATTGACACATTTAAAAGGCCAGAGACTAAATTGACAAATAGCTTAAAGAATAATGACCAAATATGTCATTTACCCTATATAAAACTATTCACATATATTATTTAAATAAGTCACATGATTTATTTAAAAGGTCATGTGACTAAATATACACATAGATAAAGGAAGTTTCCTCCAAACTAGTTTGGAAATAAAAATTTTCTGCAAAATTATGCCTACATAAACTGTTTGGCTTTACGTTTAGGCTTAAAAAGCTTTAAACTCCATTAAAGCTCTTTGAAAAAAATTTGCCACTTGTTTTTCAATTTTGTTAAAGAGTTTTTCTTCACTTTTTTTTTTTTTTTTTTTCAACTTTAAGATGAAATATATATAAGCTAAAAGCATGTTGGTTTGATTTTTTTTGAGAATGAGCATGTTGGTTTGATTGACAGAGGGTTGATACTTGATATGGACAAAATGGGCTTCTACCCTTTTCGGGAAAATTATATAGGGAAATGCCCCTCTTCCCAAACTAAATAGGGAAATGCCCTTCTTTTAAAACTCAATTTATGATAAATCAAGTTAGAAAAAAAAAAAAAAAAATTGAAGCCCTATAGTGGCATTTTAAGGAGCCTATAGTGACGTTTTAAGGACCTATAGTGACGTTTTTTAACTCGATTTCAATGAAATCGAGTTATAGGTAAAAAAAGGCCACTATAGGTCAATTTCATTACCTATAACTCGATTTCATTGAAATCGAGTTAAAAAACGTTACTATAGGTCCTTAAAACGTCACTATACGCTCCTTAAAAACGCCGTTGTAGGGCCTAACTCGATTTATCATAAATCGAGTTTTAAAAGATGAGCATTTTCCTATTTAGTTTGGGAAGGGGGGCATTTCCCTATATAATTTGCCCGAAAAGGGCAGAAGCCCATTTTGTCCTACTTGATACTAACGACACATATCCAATTGGGTTTAGTAGCGGGTTCTCGTATGAACAGTTAAACCAATTAGTGTGGTTACCGCATGACATAGGTGGTCTACACAGCTGTAACTCTAAATTATTTATTTGGTCACATAAATTTAAATTCAATATGTCATTGCAGCGTTGGAAGCAATTTTACAACTTGAAAAAGAACTTAAATTTCCTTGAGACTACGGAAGCAAAGCAAGTAGGAAGGAGAAGGACCTTCATAGTTTTTTTTAGGAATTTGAAGTACACAATCTTGATGTTGTTCGAAGTAAACTTATTTTTAATTAAAATCTCATTAATATGTATGAGTTTTATAAATTAAATAAAATTTTAGTGAATGCATGTGGGGGTTTCTTGAAATTATATACTTAAATGTGAAATTTTATGAAGGTAGGAGTTTAGAAAATAAATGTATTGGGAGTTAGGCCTAGGGATTGCTTGGTATAGAAATACAAGTAAAAAAGAATTTTCTTACTCTTTCCTCTCCACTGTCTCTCCTTTTGTGTGCTTAATTTGTGAGTGTGTGAGTCACTTTCTTTAAGTGGTGTGTGAGTGTATGGGAGTGCAAGTGAGGAAAGGTCACCAATTTTTCAACAGATATTAAATAAAAATAAATAAAGTTTTCTAATCTCAATAGCAATTTTTATATATATATATATATATATATATAAGTGATCCTATATGAAAAATCAAGAAGTGAAGTCGTGGAGAATGCAAAATAAAACTAGAGAATGAAATCAAATAATGCACTTATTAGCAACAAAAAGAAAATTGAAGATTTGCTTTGCTCTCTAACTTTGTTAGTAGGGTTATGAAATTGCAAACGACAATTCTTGCGAGAAAACCAAAATGAACAGTTAAACCAATTAGTGTCGTTACCGCATGACATAGATGGTCTAAACAACTATAACTCTGAATTATATACTTGGTGACATGATTTTAGATTCAATATGTGTTATTGCCGTGCTAGAAACAATTTTACAAGTTGGATTAGAGCTTAACTTTCCTTGAGATAGAAGCAAAGTAAAAAGGGTCTCTATAGTTTTATTTTTTTAGGAATTCCAGGTACATGATCTATATATTAAATCAAATAAATTAAATATTTCCAAACTCAATAGAAATTTAGTTAGAGAAATAACTGATCATAACGAAAAATATAAAAAGAGAAAGTCTTGGAGAATGTAAAACAAAACTAGAGAATGAAATCAAGTAATGCACTTATTGACCATTGACCACACAAGGAAAATGAAGGTTTAGATTTGCTATTGTAGACGACTAAATTTCTTAGTTTGAAATAAATCAAACAAGTAAAATAGTTTCACAAATGTGATTTTGTATTGATGATGTGGTACAATTCTCTGTGATTACAAAAGAGTGATCCTCTGATTCGATCTCCTTAAAAGATTTGTCGATTGGAATTGTGGTAATGTGATTTTGACTCGAACACAAATATTCTTCAATTTGGCTGAAGGATGGATTGAAGACCCTTGAAGCAGAATCACAATGAATCTCTGGTTGTGAGCTTGTTAGAAATTCTTTGTTCTTCGTATGTTCTTCGTGTTCTTGGTGTGTTCTTCGTATGTTCTTTGTCTTCGAAGGTTTGTGGTGGAAGTTCTTCAGTGTTTTAGAAGCTTGGATCCGTAGAGCTTCGTTGATTTATGATTTGTTGAGGTTTTTGGAGGCTTTTGAGCTTTTTTCCAGTGAACTTTGAGATCTGGGCAGATAGTTTTGATGATTTTGCTTTGAATGTTCTTTGATTTTGAGGTTGAAGTTCTTGAAGTTCTTGAGGGCTTTAAGGTTTGATTCTTGCAGAGCTTCTGTACTTTTGAGTGCTTCTGAATCTTCTTGATACTACTTGTACTTCGAATGGCTTGGTGTTCTCCTAAATGTCTTAGGAAGGCTTCTATTTATAGGAATTTGGAGGTGGATGAGCGATACGTGGCGGAATCTAATTGGTGACACATGTCACAGCTTGATTGGTCCGCTTATGTCATCGCTTACACGTGCTGGACTGATTATGTCATCGCTTACACGTGCGAGACTGCTTATGTCATTGCTTACATGCGCTGATGCGTGATTGGTTTTTGCATGACACTTGGCAAATTTCTGTTGGTTTCTAAGTAGTGAGAGTAAAACCTAGCAGCAATATGTGGCGCTTTGTAATTGGCTATATTTTGTGGACTTTGTAGTGTGACGTGTCAGTTTTCGATAGGTTGGGAATTTTTCCTCTCTACAAATGCCCCCTCGAGACTCGTTCACACACACAGTTTCAGAGTGTGAATGAGTTTCGAAAATGAATTTTTACACTTGACTCTTCAAGTGAAGTAGTTGAAGGTGGTGGAGCTTTCAGCATGATGAGATAATTTCCGAAGAGTAGACCCACTCATATGAAAGGCTTTTATGAGACTGAAAAGGGGTCTGCGAGCATTTGAATGTACTTGCGTGATTGAGCCTTCTCAGCAGAGGTTAAGTTGAAGTAATTTCAGAAGCTTATTTTGGATCGTTGGCGGCGATCACAGGGTGTAGAAGATGGGGAAGAGGTGAAGATGTTGGTTGGGTACAGCATGCAGAGTCATGGGGCTAGCCTTATGTTTTTAAGAACTTCTGGTGAAGTTATCTTGGAAGAGTATACTTCGGATTACGACGAGGCCATGTGGGAATGTGGTTGAATGTGCATGTGTTATCGCATCACTCAAGTTAAATTGAGGTAATTTCAGAAGCTTATGGATTTTGGGGATGCTGATGTTGGTGGTGAAGAAGACGGGAATGAAGCAAAGCGAATGAGTGAAACATACGCCACCATGGCGTTGGCCCTGTACGTTGGGGACCCTCTAGTGTAGATGTTTCTGGGAAGTACACCTTGGGATTTGGGACTGACTGCATGCTGAATGAGGTCCGTCGGCAAGTTGTAGAATGCGTCTGTGTAATGGGACCATGCCGACAGACGTTAAGTTGAAGTAATTTCAGAAGTATGTTTTCTGAAATACTTCAAGTTGAATTTAAGTTAGAGTAATTCTAGAAAATGTGTTTTGAGGTACCAGCAACGATGACCTTTAGGTCCCACACTGGTGGGGACATGGAATGGCTTTGGTGACCATTTATTGGCTCCAAAGGCTGAATTCTGATGAGCTGGTGCCTTAGAGGTTGTTTGAAGTGTTGGATGGAAAACAATTTGTAGAATACCCCAACACTTTTTACCATCTTCACCTACTGCCACTTATTGGAAAAGCACAGAAGAATGAAAGATGGAGCTAACTTATGAACTTGGTTTGGAAACCAGACAAGTTGCTGTTTGTTTTGAACCTCTACCTTTGCTGTAAGACCAAACAACTTGAGAAGGACTATGGAGTTCTTAAAGCAGTTAGGAAGCTCCTTGAGCTAGGGTACGAGAGATTTAATTGGCCTTAGATCTCCTAATTAGGTAGATCTGAGACTACAAGGAACAATGATACGAGCTATGTTATGAGAAATTTTATGGACAAATGTAGTTGTTAAGTGGAGAAACAAAGTTTTGTTTGGATCTCAAAAATACAATGATGTTGTGAAGAGGGTTTTTACTGAACCATGAGAGGGTTGATTTCAAACTGATTATGAAACAATATTGGTTGCTAAGTGTTGAGAATGATGAGGCCATAGTGAGAAATGGCTGTGAGAAGGAGGACTTGAAAATTTGAAAGAAGCAAATCTTCATTTCATGATTTAGTGTGTTTTTCTTGATGAGTTCTTAATGAATTCGGCCCTTCTATTTATAGTGGAGAGACGAAAAATGGTAAATGGGTAGTTGAGAATGGCGGTTGAGAATTTTTGGTGGGAATGGTAGATTCTTGACTGGTAGGCACAGAACGGTAGGTGGGAATGTTTGGCACCGAAAGGGGAATGGTAGGCTGAAGACTGGTAGGCACTGAATGGGAATGGTAGGTTGAACTGGTGACCCAATGTAATTTCAAGTTCAAGACACACTTGTGAGAGTTCATCTGTCCTTTGAAAGGAAAGCCTTAATGAAGTCTGGAGAATAATCTTGAGGGAATCTAGACCAAGTGGATGAATCTCAAATTTTGATTTTGGGGGCTTAATTTTTGGACATTGCTAGTACTTCGAAGAAGTGGATCACATAGGTGGTTTCCAAGTCCAAAACAAATAAGCGGATTTCAAAATTAGAATCTATGTGAAAATATGAATAGAACAAGCTTTGCTTGGACGTCTTGTTTCTTGGTCAAAGTTCACATTAAAGCCAACAGCTGTAGAATCACACTATTTGAGCAATTTCAGATTCTCAAATGAAGAAATAGACCCCAAAATCGAAATCTACACGAAAAGTTAGGCAAGACAGGCCATTCTTGAAAATTTTGACTTTTGGTCAGGATTTGTGCAAAAGTTAACTTTCTGGAAATTGGGCAGTTTGCACAATTTTCGAGTCTCGAACAAAGAAACAGATTCCAAAATCGGAATGTATGCGAAAAACTGAATGGGACAGGCCCCTTTTGAAGATTTTGACTTTTTGGTCAAAGTTGGTCAAAGCGTTTTTTTTCTCACTTTTTTTTTTTTTTTTTTTGGTTCCAGGCGGTTCGGACCAGATCAGGTGGACGAGTCAAACCGGGGAAGTGGGAAATGACGTCATCGATGACATCATAGGCGCGAGTGTGAGCGCATGAGGTATCATAGAGACGCGTGGGAGTCCCCGGCATGTGTGAGCCTGTGAAAGGAAGGAGCTGCGCGTGTAGCATGTGTTGCTGAAGGCAGCCACCACCGGATCTTTTAGCCAAGCGTGGCGGCGCATGCTTGAGTTTTTGGGCTTGAAATTTTTAGGTTTTGTAGATCTTGGGCAGTACAAGACCCTTGTAGTGTCAATTTCGTATAATTTTGAACATATTTACATAAGTTTGAAGGACTAAGCCGTTGGTCATCGCGAGCTTATGGCGGCCTGTGGTGGTGCGTGGTGGCTCCGTTGTTGATGATCTTTCTGGGTTTTTGTAGATTGGGGGCCGCTGGATCAAGTGGTAGTTTCTGTTTTCTAAATTGGTGGCCCGATTTGCATAGAAGTGAAGGAGTAGTCTGTGATCTTTGATGCTTTTGGCGGCGTGTGGCAGCACGTGGCTGGGCATCTGGGCCTGGAATTTTCAAGCTTGGTGGATCGAAGACCGTAGAAGACTTCAATGGTGTCGGTCTCTAACAGTGTTGACAACTCGGGTGGATCAGTAAGTGTCTCTGCTTTCAAGGTCGGCAGCACAAGTAGCTTTGAACAATATTCAGGCTAGAACTTCATCCCAGGTTTAGTGCAGTAGTTTTTTAGATGACATGTGTACTTTTGCAAGTCTATAAGCGCTTTTTTAGGTCTAGTGCACTATTTTTTGACTTTGAGTGCATTTGAGTTGCAAAGTTTGACTTCAAATACTATATGTTTGGTGTCAGAATTTAATGGCTTGCTAGCTGTCCTTTTTCTTTTTGTTTGTTATCTAAGAAGTTTTCTATATAAAGCCACTCGAGGAATGCACTAATCTGTACAAGTAGTCTCTAGTGGGTAGCATGATACGTACTGAAATTATGTTTTTTTTTTTTTTTTGACAGGCTAGAGATTAAAATTGAAGCTCTCTCTTTATTGATTTTTTTTTCCTTTTTAGACATGCCATGAGATTTTCTTCTGACAAGTTCTTTGTTGTTGCTTGTTTTTGTTATACAATATGCTTTCCTTGTTCTTTGGGCTTTAGCGTCAAGCTTTACATCAATATTCTTAGCCTAACGTCCATCTTTATTTTGGCGACATTCTCATAGCGGCAGTCATCTTTGTCTTGGCAATTAAGTTGCATCAACACTGGTCTTTTCAACGCAGCCACCCCAAGGGTCTTTGCAACGTAGCCATATCAAGAGTCTTTACTGGGAAGTCGTGCCAGCATTTGTCCTTGTACGGAAGCCATATTAACATTTGCCTTCACAATGAAGCTGCATCCATATTTTTCTTCGCTATGAAGCCACGTCAACACTTCATTTTGCATTGAAGCTGCACCAACATTCATCTTTGCCGTGAAGCCATGACAACACTCCACATTAGCACTGAAGTCACATTGAAGTTGCACCAATATTTCCACTGAAGTTGTGCCAACATTCATCTTTGCTGTGAAGCCACGACAACACTCCATATTAGCACTGAAGTCATGCTAGCACTGAAGTCATGCCAATACTCGTCTTTGCCATGAAGCAATATTTGCACTTGCCTTCACAATGAAGCTACATTCATCATTTTTATTGAAGTCGTGCCAACATTCATCTTTGCCATGAAGCCACATCAACACTTCACTCACACCAAAGCTGTGTCGACTTCCATTTTTGCCATGTCAACACTTCATTCATACTGAAGCCATGCCAACATCCATCTTTGCCATGTCAACACTTCATTCGTACCGAAGCCTTGCCAACATTTATCTTTGTCATGAAGCCACATCAACACTTCACTCGCACCAAAGCCGTGCCGACATCCATCTTTGCCATGTCAACACTTCATTCGCATTGAAGTTGTGCCAACATTCATCTTTGTCATGTTAACACTTTATTCGCACCGAAGCCGTGCCAACATTCATATTTGTCATGAAACCACAACAACACTCCACATTAGCACTGAAGTCATGCCAATACTCGTCTTTGCCATGAAACCACGTCAACGCTTCATTTGTATTGAAGTTGCACCAATATTGACCTTCATAATAAAGCTACAACAGCATCAATTTTTAGAGGCAACATAGCTCAGACATCAAGGGTGCATAGCAATGTAGCTAGACATCAAGATTTCAAAGATGCCATCAAGACGTTGAAAATGCAAGTAGTCCTTATTAAGACTTTGAAGATGCAAGGAAATGCCAACAAAAACTTGAAGATGTTGGAAATAAATGACGTCAATACTTTAAAGATGCCAGAGCATGCTGCTAAGACTTTGAAGATGTCGAAACATGCCACCAAGAACTTTGACATTACACGAACATGCTCATAGAGGAGAGATGATGCAACACCGACTTCGGTTATGTAATCTATCATAATTCTGGAGGAAGTTGATGTCATCTAGATTTCAGAAACATGATGTGAAACGACACCACTCAGAAGGGAGATGATGTGGTTCAAATTTTAGAGCTATGAAGTGGCACAACCTAGAAGAGAGATGATGTAGCTTAGACTTGCAAGGTACAAGAAGATGCCCCCTAGAGATAAGTGATGTAAAGCATATTCAGAAAAGTGGGAGAATATCCATAAAAGATGAGCAATGCTATGCAGACTTCATTTCTTGCAAAAGAGGTTGAAGATTTTATTTTGCTCCACAACCAAGAATCAACTTATATTTATCATCATTTCAAGGAAAGCTAAGCAAAATCAACTCCTTACAGTCTTCATCTTTGACTACAACGATCTTCGATCATCGTATTGAGTAGTTGACTGTCTTTAAGCAATGCCTTGCCAACCAAAGGGACTTTAAAAGCATATTGATGACTATTGGAAAACTCTTCAAGCTAGACTGACAATCATTTTTCTTTTCATGTGACTGAACTTAGTGACAAGTACTAAGCTGCCTACGTATCCTAGAGAGGGATCAAGTCATCACGTAGTTCAACAGATTTTTTTTTTATAATAATTTTTTTTTGATGATTTTTTTTTATAGTTTATTTTTGGATGATTTTTTTTTTTTCCAAAAAAAAAAAAAAAAAAAAAAAAAGGAGGGCGCAGTGTGTAATAGTGGGTATCACCACTAATTGAATCCGAGACCGAGACCTCAAGGGCGACATGGGCATCCAACCACTATGCCACACTCACAATTGGTGACATAGAGTGAGATTAATTTCTTCTTATTGGTACGCTTTCAGAGGTATTGGGAAGACATCATGTACTCTTGCAGCGCTACAGTGGGTAGTTTAAACTCTTACCAAAGAGCAATCCTCGATGTTCAAGTGTAGAAGTGTTTAAGGAACTTCCCATTGATGGGGCCAATTCTTGCATCACCATTGTTGATCAACTTGTAAGCTTGGTTGGTGTTTGCCCCATGCTTGAGAGTCGGAAGCACATCACAAGCAATAGTCACATGGTTTGACTCGACAACTTCATTGAAGTCTAGATCAATCTTGTTTTCTTTGGCAAGCTTTATGATTTGTTCTTTGAAGACGAAGCATTTTTGGATTGGGTGGCCAATGATGCGATGATATTTGTAGTAGTTAAAGTCATCAACTTTCCCCATGTCTTCCGGCCGCTTGCATTCTGGCAATTCGATTAATTTCAACTGCAATAGTTGTTCTAAAATGTTTGGCACATCTTCATCGGGGAACGGATATATGCTTGCGTTCCTTAAAAGTCAGATGACGCATCTCACTCTTTTGCGATCCTTCAAGTCGTTTTTCATTTGCATTTGCTTATCTTCTTGGAACCTTGACTTCGGCAGTGTTAACAACCATTGGGTCTTTGAGGCTGACCTTTGCATTCCTATCATTCTTCCTTACTTCCTTTTTGCTTTCCTCAAGTATGGGAGGGCTTGTACTTCTATGGCTAGCAATGCTTAACTCCATGTCGTGCGCGCGAGTTGCTAACTCTTCAAATGTTCGAGACTTTATCCCTTGAAGGATGTAAAGAAGTCCCCAATGCATGCCTTGGATGGACATCTCTAGAGCAGAAATTTTAGAAAATTTGTCATTGCAATCTAGACTCAAAGAATGCCATCGATTGATATAATCAACGACGGGCTCATCCTTTCATTGTTTGGTATTGGTAAGCTCCATCATGCCTACCGTGCACCGTGTGCTGTAGAATCGGTTGAGGAACTCCCTTTCAAGTTGTTTCCAACTATCAATTGACTCGGGTTCTAAGTCTGTATACCAATCAAAGGCATTCCCCTTTAGTGAACGGACAAATTGTTTTACAA
Organism: Quercus gilva; assembly: GCA_023621385.1. Taxonomy (NCBI): domain Eukaryota; kingdom Viridiplantae; phylum Streptophyta; class Magnoliopsida; order Fagales; family Fagaceae; genus Quercus; species Quercus gilva. Next base: position 31,088,908 of record CM042484.1, read on the forward strand.
AGAGGCCTCATTAAGTCCCTGCGTTCTCACAAGTTTCTATAAAGTGAGCAATGTGTTGCTTAGGATTTCCTTTGCCATCAAACTGCAAGAACTTGGGGGGTTGATACCCATTTGGCATCCTCATGTTATTGATGCGCTTTGTATAGGGTTTCAAATATATGAGAGAACTTGTAGAAGAACCTCTATATTGTGCTCGAATTGTATTTGTTATCATGTCCTGCAATTGTTGGACAGATATCGAGGCCATTGAGGTGGAATGTCCGTGTTGAGAGGTGCCTTCACCTCCTTTTCCTTTATCAACCCTGGGGTTTTCTCCTTTCAAGGTAAAGCCAGGTGGGTGCTTAGGGTCGAGACTTGATTCACTTGAATCTTGTACCTCTAGCTTGTTCATTAGGGTTGCAATTTTGACATCCTTTTCTTCAAGTGCTTTTGTGAGAAAGATAACCCTTTGTTCCATTTCAGCCATCTTTTCTTCCATGGTAGGTGTTAGTCATCATGACTGACACAACTTCCCAAGATAATGGAGAAGAAAGTGAATTGAAGTGAGCACATGAAATCTCATCTTTTGAGTACCCTTCGATGGGAGAGAAATTATGCGAACAACTTCTTGTGAAGGAAGAAGGGGATTTGCCCCCATACTTGAGGTGTTCCAAGGTGGAGACGTCCTTGTTGATGACCTTGTTTCTTGTAAAAGGGTCTAAGGAGATGATTGTCTAGACCTTGGCTTCCTTAGTTGATTGATATTGAAGTTGATTGTTTGCTTTGGGTTATCTATAATTAATTACACCAATGCAGTTCTTGGTGGTAGCCGTACCAAGTTTAGTTGAAGTAGCTATTGTTGAAGCTTGAATGTTCTTGCTAGAGGCCATTAAAGTTGGTAGTAAGATGATGAAGATTTCTTTCTTTGAAGGAGAGTGAGATGAGAGGCAGAGAGGTCCCACTGGGCGTGCCAGAATATGTAGACGACTAAATTTCTTAGTTTGAAATAAATCAAACAAGTAAAATAGTTTCACAAATGTGAATTTGTATTGATGATGTGGTACAATTCTCTGTGATTACAAAAAAGTGATCCTCTGATTCGATCTCCTTAAAAGATTTATCGATTGGAATTGTGGTAATGTGATTTTGACTCGAACACAAATATTCTTCAATTTGGCTGAAGGATGGATTGAAGACCCTTGAAACAGAATCATAATGAATCTCTGGCTGTGAGCTTGTTAGAAATTCTTTGTTCTTTGTGTTCTTCGTATGTTCTTCGTGTTCTTGGTGTGTTCTTCGTATGTTCTTCGTTTTTGAAGGTTTGTGATGGAAGTTCTTCGGTGCTTTAGAGGCTTGGATCTGTAGAGCTTCATTGATTTATGATTTGTTGAGGTTTCTGGAGGCTTTTGAGCTTGATTCCAGTGAACTTTGAGATCTGGGCAGATAGTTTGGATGATTCTACTTCGAATGTTCTTTGATTTTGAGGTTGAAGTTCTTGAAGTTCTTGAGGGCTTTGAGGCTTGATTCCTGTAGAGTTTCTGTACTTTTGAGTGCTTCTGAATCTTCTTGATACTGCTTGTGTTTCAGATGGCTTGGTGTCCTCCTAAATGTCTTAGAAAGGCTTCTATTTATAGGAATTTGGAGGTGGATGAGTGATACATGGCAGAGTCTGATTAGTGACACATGTCACAGCCTGATTGGTCCTCTTATGTCATCACTAACATGTGCTGGACTGATTATGTCATCGCTTACACGTGCGAGTTGCTTATGTCATCGCTTACACGCGCTGATGCGTGATTGGTTTTTGCATGACACTTGGCAAAATTCTGTTGGTTTCTGAGTAGTGATAGTAAAACCTAGTAGCAATACATGGCGCTTTGTAATTGTCTTTATTTTGTGGACTTGGTAGTGTGACGTGTCAGCTTATGATAGGTCGGGAATTTTCCCTCTCTACAGCTATCTTAGTCAACAGTGCTATGAATTTAATGTAGATGACAATTCTAGTGTCAAAATAACCAAAATGAATAGTTAAACCAATTAGTGACATTGCTGCTAGGCATAGATGATTTACATAATTGTAAGTTGTAACTCTGAACCATTTATTTGGTCACATGTGTTTAGATTTATTGTGTCATTGTAGTGCTCCAAGTAATTTTACAACTTAGGAATAGAACTTAACTTTACTCATAATAGATGCTATGAGTAAAGATATGGACTTCTTTGATTATATTAAAAGGAAAATTCTTAAGTAGTCATAGTGTGCGGGGAAAGGGCAGGGGTTCAAGTCTTCAGGAGGGAGTTTCACACACATATACACTTAAATTAGGTTAGAGTAGAAATTCTATCTTGTATATAAAAAAAAAGTGTATAGTGAAATAATACTCTTTTCTCTATATTCATTATAGACCTCACCATGAATTGAATGAGTTGACCTTATTATGAATGCGAGAGGAGGAAACACAATTTTCCTTGTTCTGAGAATATCTAAGAATTACTCATATTAAAATGATAGCGCTTTAGAATCTTCTTTTAAAAAAAAAAAAAACTTTACTCGGGAAGGAAGCAATTAAAGAAAGCAGGAAGGGCCTTGCATAGTTCATTTCTTTTTAGGAATTCTTGGTTCAAGATCTTGATATTAAATCAATTAAATAAAGCTTTCCAAACTCAACATAAGTCCATGAGAATGCAAAAGAAAACTAGAGAATGGTGTCAAATAATGCAGTTATATAAACACAAGAAAAATGAAGATTTACTTTGCTATCTAATTTAGACAAAAGTGCTATGAAATTAACATAGTTGACATCTCTAAGGCCACAATTAGAATGAAAAGTTAAACTAATCAGTATTGTGATTGCATGGCATAGATAGTCTACACAAGTGTAACTCTGAATTATTTATTTGTTCACATGAGTTTAGATTCAATATGTCATTGTAGTGCTAGAAGCAATTTTACAAGTTGGAATAGAACTTAACTTTTCTTGAGATGGAAGCCAAGCTTATAGGAAGAGCCTTTAAATTGAGAAACCATACAGTCCTCATGGTGGATCACGTCACTTGTTCACAATTCCATTAAAATACTCCTACTTATTTAAAATTACTAAGTCTATAGTTAGTTTCTATTTTTTTTTTTCCAGATTCAGCAATTTTAAACAAGTGAAAGTCTTTTAGTGGGATGATGGACAAATGACGTGATCCACCATGAGGATATTATAATTTCTCTTTCAAATTAAGCTTTTCAAACATGATAGAAATTTAGTTATAGAAATGTTCCTAACAAAAATTGAAAAAAAAAAAATTTGGAGAATGCAAAAGAAAGCTAAAGATTGAAATTAAATAATACACTTATTATTAGGAACACAAGATAATTGAAGATTTAATTTATTAAAAAAAGAGTAAATTATATTTTAAACCCTAAATTTTAAGGTGGTATCAAATTAAACCTTATAGTTTCGTTAGTTTTAAATTAGATTATTAACTTTTAAAATCGTATCAATTAAAATCTTCAATCAAATTTGAATATCAAACTCCAAATCTGTGGTTTAAATTTATACAATTTTAAAAATTTGTGATATTTGAAACTAAGGAAAGTATAAGGTTTAGAGTTTAATTTGAAATGTTATAAATTATATAGGATTTAATTAGAAACCACCTTAGAATGTTGGATTTAAAAGCAATTTACTTAAAATGAAAAGTAGTGGATAGACATGAAAACTAACACCAACTTCAGACAGAGTAAGAGAATTTTGAAGCTAAAAGAAGTGCAAGAAGAAACCCATTGGAAAACACAAATGCGATTTAATTTGTTCCTGAAGCTGCTTCTTCATGGATTTCATTGTGTGCGGCTCCCTCTTGTTGAGGTCTGGGTTCTGATTCTGCTGGATGTTCTTCTGATATAATCTGCTCATCATCTTTGGACCCAATGGAAATTCTTGCGTCTTCCTCTTGTCGTTGTATGTGTTTTTCTCCTGCTGGAACTTCTTCAGATTTAATCTTCTTATCACCTTTGGAACTTTTTGCGGCTGCATCAGGTTGTATGGGTTTTGGTTCTGTGGGAAGTTCTTCAGTTTTATTCTTCTCTTCATCTTTGGAGCTAATGGGACTTTCTGGTTCCATCTTCTTTGCCGGCTCCTTTTCAGCTTTCTCCGCAGCTTCCTTTGCAGCTTTCTCTGCAGCTTTTACAAGTTCTTCAGATTTAATCTTTCCCATCATAGTCGCAGCTAATGGAAGACCAGCACACTTTTTCAGAAATTCCTTCTGTTCTGGGTCATTTTTTAACTCCTGTATTTTTATTATGTCATTGAAAATTGAGGAGCAGCTCTTTGGGTCTAGAAGTGGCCGAAGATGAAGCAAGTTTTTCTCTCCAACCATTACCTTCGCTAAATTTTCATCCCTACTCGTAACGATGACTGTTCCCCCATGTCCTTTAGGCAATCCAAAGGCAAGACATTTACCCCATTTCTCTTTTTCAGTAATTGGAGAATCCAAATCTGCGAGCCACTTGTTTCTCTCCTTAAAAGCATCAGCCTTCTTTTTTTTTTTATCAGCATCATCACCCTCCTTAACAGAATCATCACCCTTCTTCTTTTTTTTATCAGCATCATCACCCTCCTCAATAGCATCATCAAGCACAATCAGATATTTCTTACCAGTCAATTGCAAGTGAAGGGCATAGAGTAGACTGCTGAGGCGATCAGCCTCAGGTACTGAATCTGAAATTGATTGAATGATTTTGTCATCAACTCCAAGACAGGTCAGCATTCTCTTAACAGTTGTTGTCTTGCGGTCTCCATATTCAGTGGGCTTCCAGGACACGCAAACCCAAATCCTGGGGAGGAAGTTGGCCGGTTGTACTTCTGAGTACTTGTTGAAAAGTAGTTGGCAAAGAGTTGTTTTGCCAACACCACGCTTCCCAACGATTGCAACTGCCTTGAACTGATCACTACTTTGCCTCTGCTGAACCATTTTTTCCAAAGAAATCAGTTGTGTGTCGAATCCATGAACCTTGTTTGCATCTACTAACCGGGAACTCCGTCGGTATGAGTTTTCACGAGGAGCTACCGTGGTATTACTATTCTCGCTATCTTGCCCTTTGATCTTACTTGAATTGCTTGAGTCACGGCTCGAAACATGCTTAATCTTATGGGGCATTTTCACGACTTTAGCTCCGACCTTCAATCAATATTTAGAGCAGAGAACTTAAGAGATTCTTTCAGGCCCAAGGAAATGCCTCCGTGGTTGAACTTTTCGTTGGACTATTTCTTTTTTGTGGAGAAAATAGAAATTTTATATGTGGACTATTATAGATGCTTATGGAAACTGTGGTTATGATCTGCAGATGGTTTTGTAGTTCCGTATGGAGAATGTGGTGTCTAGGTTGTTGATGCCGAGCCTACTTTTGAAGTTATTTGCCAAAGACGCATAAGAAGAATCCTTGGCTAGGTCATAAATCTAGATTCCATACCTTACCTCTATCCACGCTCACAAGGATACTTGGGTGGAGAGCCTTTTGGTCCGGAGCATGAAATAAATTCGAAGATTTTAAATTCAATTTGTCACACTATTGTTTCTTGAGATTTCAAAAGTATCTTATTCGTAAGGAGTAATTTGGTCAAAGGCTAGTTAGGACACCACTTCTTTATATCTATAAAAACTCACATTTACTCTTTTACATCATGACTAGTGAGTAAGTGTTATAGTCAAGCTTAGACCTGGCAAAATTAGACTCAAATCCATTAATCCACCAAATACTAAAGATAAAAATGTGTATGGCTGTGGATATTTTTGAACTTGTGAAAAAATAGTTTAAATTGAATCTGATAGGCTAAAACAAGCAAGATCGTGTCATGCCCCAAACTAATTGTATGAGTCAAACATATGATAAAAACAACATGCTGTAAAGTTTTGGCTTACAAGTGTGCAAGGAGGCTTCACTAAACATAAAAAACTATTCTCCCAAATATAACTCTCCAAGATTACCAAAAAAAAAAAAAACTCTTCAAAAATAATTCTCAATTTGAAGCCTCCAAACAAGATCAAATCAAACTAAAATAAAACTCATATATTAAAAGACTTCCGAGGGTCATACAAAACACCAAATGTATGATATAATACAATCCTAAATTGGGTGGGCTTCTATTATGTTAAAAACCCAAGCCCATTATTCTCTTAAAACATAGAATTTTATGTTCTTTTCACTTTTGTCTACTTGGCCCAAAAAGCTAATAACTCATCTCACTGCTTACTTTTTGCGCCCAAGGCTTACTCAAATTAAAGGCATTGGACTCCTAGGAAAAACAATTATCTACTATTTGGTTAGCAAAAAAAAAAATCTTCTATTTTATTCCAGCATGTTCTAGTTTTTTCTCATCAAAATTAAATTAGATTTTCTTTTATAATATTTTTAATCCTCTTTTTATGCTATGTTGAATACATGATTGATAGAATAATACTCATCAGGTAAAAATTTGCAGGGTGTTACACTTTGGCACTATGAAAAATGGGTATTTTCAGTTATTCTAATTTTAATCAAAATGTTGGTTGCACAGTAATGTTGAAGGATGTGTGGCATGTTCAAGATTTATGCTTCAATTTGTTTTCCTCACATGCTACAGATCAAGCGGTTTATTTTAACTGCTATTTAGTAATGAAAGATGAAAACTTATTAAAGGATTTGGTTAGATCCCTTTGTTGATTATGTACTGGATCAATTTTTGATATACCAATTTTGCTAATTATATGACCACAACTTAAACATTATAAACCAAATACATCAAGTCACCAAATCTAAAACTAAGGCAATCAAAGCAATAAACACAATGATATTGATATGGTGACAAAGTGAAAAATCGATAGAGAACACTCCAAAGAAAAAAACCACTATAACAACGCCCTAACCCCCATGCAACACCCCATTATTTAATTATTTTAATCAATTATCCATATTTAGTGATGCACACCCTAACGAGAGAAATTTAAATTGAATTGAATGAACATGTTATGAAGCGAAGTGTACAATACTACAATGACAAGGGCCATTGCATATTTACGTGGCTCCAAGGAATGGGATGATTAGCCCAATGGGCCAAATAGACAATAGAAAGTGGGCTAATAGGGATAGGAGGTGAAAGTGAGATTAGGGAATTTTAGAGTCATGGGAACCAACCACTAGTTATCATATTACCTTTTCTTCTACCTGGTACTGTCACCATTTTTGTTTGCCGTGATCTTTTAAGGGACATGACGCAATTATGGGTAATTGCGTATAAGTTGACGAAATCAGTGCATTTTGTCCTAGTTAGAATGAATTACTTTCTTGATCGGTTAGCATAGATATATATATCAATAGGATTGTGAGTCTACATGGGGTTTCAGTCTTTGACCGAGACCCGCAATTTACCACACCATTTTAAGGTAGCCTAAATAAAGTTTTGAGGTGCTAAACTGCAAATATTAACTTTAGGGCCAGAGATCATTCAGAGGACTACTGTGAAAATGGAATAGATTTGTAAGAAATTGCAAATAGAACAAAGTCAACAGAATGGTTATGTTGATAATGGAAGGAAAGATTAAGAATTAGAATTAATATTTTTTGTGTTGCTTCAATGAAAGGAGTCACGAGGTTTGAGAAAAAAAGGGCAAGTTGAACCCTAGAGTGCATTGGTTTACTTGCTACAAGTTAGCCTTACCACCGGCACTAGAGGGAGTTCATAATGTATTTCATGTACCTACGGTAAGGAAGTATATCCTCAATCCCTCCCATCCCATATTTTGAACTATGAGCTACTCCGGATTAAAGACGACTTCGTGTATGAGGAAGTTCGAACTTGAATCTTATACTATAAGGATCATATGTTATGTCTCAAGAATATATTCCCTTCGTCCAAAATTATTGTTCTTCTATTTCATTTTAGAATGTCCCAAAATGAAGTGCTCTTTCTAAAATTAATAAAAAAAAATTCTATTTTACCCCTTTACTTTATTTAAATAGGCGATGCCATTATTTTTCTATAGCATAAATTAATGGTAATGTTAATGGGTGCCTTTAGGGTGATTGTTAAACTTCACTCACCCTTTTTTAAAAGTTACCATGACTTTTGAGTAGAGTTGTGGTGTGCCTTTGTGTTAGAACTCCTTTCCCTCTTCTTTTTGTGTGTGTGTGTGTGTGTGTTTGTTTCTCAAAAAGAAAAAGAAAAAAAAAATTGTTAATAAACAATTTTAATAAAAATTTGACACAACTTTCATTGAAAATATAAAAAGTTGTCAAAGCAATTAATTTTTTTTTTCTTTTCTCATAAAAAGTTTCTAAAACTATTTGTTAAACCAATATCTTTAGGACATTCTTTTAACTTTTTCCTTAAATTAATTAGGATAGTTTTAGAAATTTTTACATCTTTAACGAAGGGAGTACCAGTTAAGGTTCTTTGGAGAATGACACAGTAGAAGAGGCATCTTGGAAGTGTGAAGTTGAAATATGGTCAAAATCAAATTACTTGGAGTTATTCAATGATGAAGGTAAGGTGCATACGATTTTGAGGACAAAATTTCTTCTAAGGAGGGAAGATGTTACATCCATACTTTTAGTAGGGTTTGACTTACTTCTAGTATTTTTTAAAAAGAAAATTCTTTTTATTTTAATGAGAGACTGTCATATCACCTATTATAAAAAAAATGTGGGAATTAAAACTCACTACTACTTGTCATTGTATATTTAAAACAAAAAGATATGTCTAGTTAAAAAAGTATTGGAAGTAAACTAAACCCCTTTAATTATTTTTAATCAATTATCCATATTTAGTGTAACAGGAAATTAAATTTGAGTGTGTTAGGAAGCCTAGTGTACAATGACAAAAAAATGAAAAAAAAAAATAATAATAATCTGGAGCCCATCATTGTTGCATTTTTATGTGGGGGATAATTACCCCAATGGGCCAAATATTTAAGGTAAAAATTCAGATTTGCAATTGCTCTAGGAATTACAATTATCTACTGTGGGTTGCACATGATAAGGGCTGAATTCTATACAGTACCTTATGGGTAAGGTGTGTGTATGTGTATATACCCACACACTAACTGAGGAGAAGGTGTGGTTAGTTCGAAATTATCATTGAACAAAACAACTTAGGTACATTATCTTGTTATACAGTTGGACTTGGCAACTGAATATATATCCGTAGAAGGTTCTCCACACGCAAATATCTTTGGTTTAAGATCCTACTTTATCAATTTATCAAGTATATTAAGTGCAAGGTAGTATAAGATTTCAAGGGTGAGACTAGATGGGCTGTTTATGCGCTGACAAGTACTACAAGAAAAGAGTCTACTAGCGAGGGTAAAATGCCCTCACAAAAATTCAAATATCGTTGCAAAAAGTTATTAGCGAGGGCATATAGCCCTCGAAAGCCGTCGTATTTGCTCTTGTTGCTAAAAGAGATTTTGCAACCATACCTTTGCAAATAGATAATTTACGAGGGCAATCCACTGTCGTTATTGAACAAATCCGCTCTCACAAATATATTACCAAACGACGAGAAATGTCGACTTATTTTTAGCAAGGAGAAGTAGTCGTCGTTAACAACTATTTATGAGGACCTTTATACCTTCGCAATTAATTATTTGCAAATTCCAAATTGACGACATACTTTTTAGCGACAAATAATGGCATCGCTAAAATTTATTTATGAGACCTTTTAACCCCTCGCAACTTATTTTTAGTGAGAGGAAGCAGTCATTATTAATAACTATTTGTGATGACCTTTATACCCTTCTAATTAGTTATTTTGCGAATTTCAAATTAACGATGAGACAAATAATGACGTCGCTAAAATTTATTTGCAAGTGATTTTAACCCCTCGCAATTAGTTAGGAATAATAGTGACGACATTAAGCTGTCACTTAAAACATTTTTGCAAGAGGTTAAGGGGTATCGCTATTCTATAAATTGCAAGGGACTTTGTCGTCACTATAAAGTTATTTATGACCAAATTTTTATGTCATCAGTGGTAATATTTTATATAATTTTTGAAATATTTTATTATTTATTTATTTTTTAATTTATTTTATATCATTTTTGTTTAACTATCATGTTACAATAGTCCAATAATTACTAAAAATTGATACAATAGTCCAATAATTACTAAAAATTGATCCATCGAAAGATAAAAATTCATATAAGTTCAAACTTTAAATATAAATTATACAAAGAAATCCTTAAATTAAACCTTGTTTTAAACTTTTTTTTTGTTGAGAAGAACCTTGTTTTAAACTTAAACAACTAGAATTATGACAAGATTTATATTAGTCTTCCTCTGAGTCAACCTCCAAGTTGACCTCTATGTTATTGTTTGAGTTGTCCTCTTCATCTATGCTAGTACCATCCTTAAAAAAAAAAAAATTTAAAAAAAAACATTAAACATGAGTTAAAATGAAACAATTAAAGTGAATTTGTATTTGAATGAATGCTTCAATAGATAAGTACACATATACCATATCAAATCTAATCATATAATAATATATCATAAACAACAGTAATAACTTTTTTTTTTTTTTTTTTTTTAATTTAACAATAACAATAACTTAATTTGATTACTTAAACCACTATCAAAATTAAATATAAACTAAGATAATATAACAATTCCGGATTTATGTGCAACAGCCAACAAGGCCCTCCACACAATTCAAAGCTTAAAGTCAAAATGGATATATCTTGGCCCTTGAAGTTAACAAAAGTGAAACTTCAATTCCAAACCTAGCCACTGGTTACAACAGGTTCACCCAATGCAAACCTTGGCCAATACTATTAATTATTGTCAACGGTAATTTTGTCCTAAAACTAAAAGATAGGATAGGCCAAACCATCAAACAAGGATGCTTCTATGATGGTCTTGCAAGAGAAAAAAAAAAAAAAAAAAAAAAAAAAAAACACACCAAGGCACTTCATGAACATCAGGGAGAGACCCTTAACAGTGCATGAAGACAAGGGTTCAAAGCTATGGTTTTATTGGTAGAAACAAAACAAGAAGCAATCAATGTAAACATATATGGTCCAGGCAAAACATCAGCTTCAATGAAACCATACATGGAAGAAATCACAAAGTTTTGTTTGGTTCTTATAAATATAACTATTTTGTACTCAGAAAACAAAAACAATTATTAGTATTGCACACGTGATTTTTCCTAAACGGTAACCCACATACTTACAATAAGACTCAAACCCCAAATAAAAAGGACAATATGGTTTGCATGTTCCCAGAAATATGACTATTGTTTTGCACCAAACAAAAAAACAAGAAGTACGTAAAGCAATATAGCCAATAAACATGTATGGACTAGTTTAACAATAATAATAACTTAATTGATTACTTAAACCACTATCGAAATTAAATATAAATTAAAATAATATAATAATTGTGAAAAATGTAAACCACAAAACACATATGATATACAAAATTAAATACAAAACCTATACACGGTTGTCAAAACAGTAGATAGTATCATAGTCCTATTATCATTTATCAAAACCAAATATAAAATAATATAATATTATAACAGATGCAAGCTGTAAACCACAACGAACCAATAGAAAGTTGTAGAAGATCCAAGAGGCAAAAGAATAAGTTTGAGATTGTACCGTGGTAGCTGGATCTATGTTAGATTGTTGTGGTATGCCCATCGACTGCAACTTTTGTGCAAGCTTCTCCACAAGTTTTGCAAGTTTGGAATCCATTTCCTCTCTAAGATGTGCCTCCAAATCTTCTTTTTCTTTTGTAAAATTTTCTCTGCAGCGTTTGCTACAACTTTTACTAGATGAAGGTAAGCCATACACATCCTTAGCCTTATACCTATTCCCATGCCAAGAATACGACCATGACTTGGTTCACCAACCACTTCATGAAAGATTTGATAATCATTTGTCTTAGTACCTTCAAAAACAGATTTGGCCTTTATGGCATCCATTTTTTCCTACACATAAATAAAAACCACGTGGAAAATCAAAACAAGAAAAAAACTAAAGTTAAGAACAAAATTAAAAATTTGGTATTAGTTGCATACATATAATGTCTTGGCATGATCAGTTGCCCATTCTTTGCCATCCTTCTTTTGTGAAATTTCTTAAAGCAATCAATGGGGCTAGGCTCAGAGCCCGTCTCAAGATACATGCAATATTTAAAAGAAAAAAAAAACATTAGTAAAGTTATTAAACTATGTAAATACACAATAAAATGTAAAACTATTTGATGATAATATAATATACCATTTCATATCTGTACTTGGCCATTGGTACAGAACCTGTAGTGGAGAAAATTTTAGACTTATTTCTGTTATCCTTATTTGTCAAACTTATCTCCTGCACACATAATTCATAGACTAGAACATTAGTTTCTATGAAAATATTAACAAATAATGGTTAGAGAGAGAGATAGAGACAGAGAGAGAGAGAATTTATGACATGTATTTCATTTATACTCACCCCCCAATCTCCCTCCATCCATTTATCCACCATATCTTTCCAAAAAGGTGTAGGAATGAAGGAAGGACCATTTTTGTGATGATCTTCTTTCTCTTTGTACTTCTGAAAAATAGGATTTCTAATGTGAAACATCCAATTAGAATAGCAGTGTTTCACTAATTCTACAAATGCCTTCTTGACTTGCTTATCTGGCTGCTTATGCTTAAAGTGTTGAGCTCTGTATCGAGCATATAAAGTCTCTAGCTCAGAATTTGGGTATTCTGTAAAAGTTGTCCAAGCTCCATTAAGTTTTTGATGAAAAAGAATAGTAATCTCTCGAGTGGCTTTTGGTGTAATAATTCTGAAAATTGAAATCAAACATGTTAACAATATCACATAGGTATGATACCATAATTAATTTCAATAAACCAACATAGCAATAAGTTACTCACTTGCCATCATAAATCTCAACCTCTATTTCACCATCTCTAGCATTGATGCCTTTAGCCTTTCCTCGACCCCTCTTTTTTCCAGCATTTGTACCTATTGATAAAACAAATAATTATAAAAATTTGATAAAGAACGTGTACCTATTGACATAATTATCTAGAATTATGTCAATTGTTTTATAAATAATGCTAGTGCCATAAGAAATTGATTCTTCCTGACACTTGGAAGAAAAAAAGAAAAGAAAAAGAAGCTCTCCCAATAAGGGAAAGAATCGTATAATAATATTGTGAAATAAGTTAATAAAAAAACATATATCACATTTAACATCTGTTGTTGATCTCTCACATATTCAAGCACAAGAATATTATTTTAACTGCAAAAGAAATTAACCAAAAAAATTAAAAAAAAAAATCATGCTTAAAACTTTGATTCCAGCTAACATTTAATTTGAGTGCATGGTTGCATACCCTGCTACCAGATTGAAGAATTATTAGGTAGCACAAGAATTTCAATGCTATTAAGGATATTTTACCTCATGTTAATAATAAAATTCTCACTCACATTATCTAATTAATGAAAATTATACCATGAAAAAAAAGCGAGAAGAATTATTTTTCCCTCCAAAAATAATACGATGATTTCATCAATTTTCAGTTGGGTATGATACAGCAATTCAGTAGATGTAAAATATGGACATCTAGTTGATAGATTTTAACCAGAATTTGAGCTGCCCCATTTTCATAACTTCTCAATTTTTATTTTTATTTTTATAGGTAAATGAACCATTCAATAAGTGCAAAGCACAACCTAAGCACATAGGAAATACAACTTCTTAAAATTTGCATGTGTCGTGAACAATCTCAGCAAAAGGTGCATAACAAGAGAGACAAAAACTCAATAAGATGGAAACTGTCTTCAAAACATCATGTACCAGAGGGAAATGAATTTTAATAAAAATACTAACATACAACATTCGACACTAGTTCCATGATTGCAGAAGGGGCAACTGAAGACAGTATCAAGCTTGTCCATTTTATTACTGAACTTCTACTCCCTCCCCTTTATGGGTCTAAAACTCCCTACATACTAATGTTATTGTTCTATGTACATCAATTTCCCACGACTTTTTTCATTTCATCCTCTTTGATACATCATTTACCTTGGTCATCTTAATTCTTTGAATAAATCAACAATTTTTATCATCAATTGGATCACTATTATGAAATTCAAACTTCTAATAGAGAAACATGTAAGATCATCACAATATTCTCAATCGGCCACTTGCAATGATGCTATAGTAATATGATGGATTTGGAATTGTTATGCATGATGCAGATCCTTGGTGGAAGTGCAATAATGAAGGTGCAACCAAATCACAACATAAATTATGAATATACGTTAATGCGATAAAAAAAGGTATATAATGTAAATACTACCTATTATAATGGAATTAGAGGCCTGATGTGCCCCTTCATCAGTTTGAGGCTCAGATGATGGACGTAGAATTTGTGAGAGCCCCTGCTCAAAAACTTCATTATGATCAAAGGAAGGCCTAGTTGACTAAGTTTCTTTTAGTTAAGAGTCTTGAGACTCACTAATGCCTTTACCTTTCCTTGCCATGCCTACCTACTATTAGAAAAACTAACATTTGTAAACAACACAATGAAAGTAGAATATAAATATGTTAATGCGATCACAAAAAATAAAGAACACTAGCAGTTATGAATATTAATGTGAAATTACACATGAAACACAGCTCTACCTAACTCACAAAGCTTTTACTTCAATGACATTACTGTGAAAAAAAATATAATTAACAATTTTTTCAGAACTAAATATGTAAGGACTCAATTTGTAATGAACCCTAGACAATAAAATTTGTAGAGCGTGGGTAGAAGGGCTTGGCCCCAACAAAGCAAGCAATCGGATGACATGAAATTCATAAGAATAAGAAAAAGAGAATTTGAGTAAGTCTTTCTAAGAATAATCATCATCCCTTTGGTTAAGTGTTTGTGAGGATCTTTATAATGATTTTGACTGATTGTCTATGAGAACCCCCGCCATGATTTTTGTTGGGTTGTTTATGAAGGAAGTTTATCCTCGGATCAATCTGAGGATCTGGTCCAAGGACCTCTCTACTTAGAACTAACATATATTAGGGTTGCCTTTTTTTCTCCCCCCCCCCCCTCCCTCTTCCTTTTGAGGCGGGGGTCTCTCTATTATATATTCCCTCCTTAGTTAATCTCTACCGTCCACTTATTCATCATCCAGGCCTATACTTGAGTGCCTGTCCTATCAGCAGCCTTTGCAGGCTTTCTATTAGTTGAAGCGACCAAGGCATCTCTGTTGGCCGGTCAATTCATTATTGATGTGATCAAAATATCGGTGGCATGCATTTAATGGGGAAGTGACACTCTCTTTCCTTGGACGTCGATACGCCGAGGATATAGGCCTCCTCGGCGAGGTCCCTAAATAACTTGGGCTTCGTCCGTTCATCCTCGAATTACGCTCTCTCTTTCTTTTGGCGCGGACTTTGGGCCTGATGTGGGGTGGGCTGGAGTTACTAAATATCTGGGGCCCCACAATAGCCCCTCAAAATTCTGCTGTCCGACCCTTTGGGAGGGGAGGAGGATTTTGACATACTCGGGCCTATTGTATTAGTCTATCGGACTTTACCTTTCTGTTGGTGTTACCATTTTTACAACTGCTTTTGCAACTTTCTTGGGCATAATGGGCCCGCCTGAGGAATTTTTCCTTGTTTCTGTAAGTTTTCTTCTCTTTTTAGTGTATACTTTTCAGCCTGAATTCCTTGCTAGTTCTTCCAGGATGGGTAGGTTTAAGTTTATGCTTTTAGCGCTCGTCTTCGTCTGGTTTTCGGCCTTAGCAGGATTCATCGCTCAGTACCCAAGAGATCGACTTTGCTGTAGGTTTGGACCTACGGTTAGTATAAAGGCTTATTTCTGCCCGGTGCTTATATCGCCGTATAGTGATTAGTTTCCCCAGAGGCTTGGGTCCGATGACCATGCAATGCCTTGGTTCTGTCCAGTACCTAGTTCTTTGATTTTTCAAGTGGTTAGTTTCCCCAGAGGCTTGGGTCCGAGGACCATGCAATGCCTAGGTTCTGTCTAACTCTTCATTCATAGTCTGAAGTAGCTGGTTTCCCCAGAGACTTGGGTCCGAGGACCATGCAATGCCTTGGTTCTGTCCAGTACCTAGTTCTTTGATTTTTTCAAGTGGTTAGTTTCTCTAGAGGCTTGGGTCCGAGGACCATGCAATGCCTAGGTTTTGTCTAACCCTTGATTCATAGTCTGAAGTAGCTGGTTTCCCCAGAGACTTGGGTCCGAGGACCATGCAATGCCTTGGTTCTGTCCAGTACCTAGTTCTTTGATTTTTTCAAGTGGTTAGTTTCCCCAGAGGCTTGGGTCCGAGGACCATGCAATGCCTTGGTTCTGTCTAACTCTTCATTCATAGTTTGAAGTAGCTGGTTTCCTCAGAGGCTTGCATCCGAGGACCATGCAATGCCTTGGTTCTGTCCAGTACCTAGTTCTTTGATTTTTTCAAGTGGTTAGTTTCCCCAAAGGCTTGGGTCCGAGGACCATGCAATGCCTAGGTTCTGTTTAACTCTTCATTCATAGTCTGAAGTAGCTGGTTTCCCCAGAGGCTTGGGTCCGAGGACCATGCAATGCCTTGGTTCTGTCCAGTACCTAGTTCTTTGATTTTTTTCAAGTGGTTAGTTTCCCCAGAGGCTTGGGTCCGAGGACCATGTAATGCCTAGGTTCTGTCTAACTCTTCATTCATAGTCTGAAGTAGCTGGTTTCCCCAGAGGCTTGGGTCCGAGGACCATGCAATGCCTTGGTTCTGTCCAGTACCTAGTTCTTTGATTTTTTCAAGTGGTTAGTTTCCCCAGAGGCTTGGGTTCGAGGACCATGCAATGCCTAGGTTCTGTCTAACTCTTCATTCATAGTCTGAAGTAGCTGGTTTCCCCAGAGGCTTGGGTCCGAGGACCATGCAATGCCTTGGTTCTGTCCAGTACCTAGTTCTTTGATTTTTTCAAGTGGTTAGTTTCCCCAGAGGCTTGGGTCCGAGAACCATGCAATGCCTAGGTTCTGTCTAACTCTTCATTCATAGTCTGAAGTAGCTGGTTTCCCCAGAGGCTTGGGTCCGAGGACCATGCAATGCCTTGGTTCTGTCCAGTACCTAGTTCTTTGATTTTTTCAAGTGGTTAGTTTCCCCAGAGGCTTGGGTCCGAGGACCATGCAATGCCTAGGTTCTGTCTAACTCTTCATTCATAGTCTGAAGTAGCTGGTTTCCCCAGAGGCTTGGGTCCGAGGACCATGCAATGCCTTGGTTCTGTCCAGTACCTAGTTCTTTGATTTTTTCAAGTGGTTAGTTTCCCCAGAGGCTTGGGTCCGAGGACCATGCAATGCCTAGGTTCTGTCTAACTCTTCATTCCTAGTCTGAAGTAGCTGGTTTCCCCAGAGGCTTGGGTCCGAGGACCATGCAATGCCTTGGTTCTGTCCAGTACCTAGTTCTTTGATTTTTTCAAGTGGTTAGTTTCCCCAGAGGCTTGGGTCCGAGGACCATGCAATGCCTTGGTTCTGTCTAACTCTTCATTCATAGTCTGAAGTAGCTGGTTTACACAAAGGCTTGGGTCCGAGGACCATGCAATGCCTTGGTTCTGCCAGTACCTAGTTCTTTGATTTTTTCACTATCTTATTTATTTATCCCTAGCCATTTAATTCTATATTGCTATAGTCTATGATAAACATTAACTAAATACATTTTTCAAGCAAAATAATAGCAAACGTATGCTGGGGTTGGGATAGGAGAAGACCCTGCTCTGTTCTACCTCTTCATTTAGCGTGACTCTTCTAATTACGAGGCGTTTCTTAGGTTGTTCGAGTAACGCGTTTTGATGCTTCGGTGCCCCCTCGTTAATGAGGCGCCTCCTTATTAATGTCATTCGTGGATTTACGAGGATCTGACGGTGGATAAGCCCCTTGGAACTTGAGCGAAATTATTGCCTCTGGAAATTCTCTCTGAAATTTAATGCGGATTGGCTCTCACCAACTTTCCACCCTCTCTATAAGGCATTTCTGGGGTGACCTTTTCCTTCACACTTGCCAAACATTCATTTAAAACTCTCCCAAAGACACTGCTTAGGGGTCCTGTAAAAAATAGCATCTTGAGCCCCTCCAAATGAACTGGCCCTTGGAAAGGGCGTTCCCGAGGTTGCCGAGCCCCTCTCAGGAGCCGAGGATGGCACTCCGACCCTAGACACCATGTTGGGGTTGGGGTAGGGGAAGGCCGGAGATTCTCCTTCTTTTCAACCTAATCGGAGGTGGACCCCTCCTCGTCGTTTGGAGGAGCGTCCCGAAAGAACGTAATCTCCTTCCCCCGGGCCTGGACCTGTCAGCCCCTTCAAGTTGGCAGTGATGGGTTTGGGAGGGAAACCAGGCGAAACTGAGAGGGGGAACTGTCCTGTGCCGCGGCCCCTTCCCCCCAACGTTGCCTTCCCCCCTTCTTCTCCCTCTTTTACTCCTCAACCAGCCCTCCTTCCTTCATTTCCTCTTCTCTTGCTTCACAACCAGCCTTCTTTTCTATCTTTTGTTTCTCTGCTAGCTTTGTTAGGCGTCTGTCTTTGTAGTTAGCTTTAGAACATGCCCCACGGGCATCACTTGTAAGAGATGTAACTCTTTTTTCATATATTAATAAAGAAGCAGACATGTTTTATCTCTTTTATTTTTCGTATGTTCTTGTTTCTTGTGATTGTAGACCTCTGAATGGATGTTGTTGCTGCAAACTGTATTGTTTTGGTGCGTTTTTTTTTTTTTTTTTTTTTTTTTTTTTTTTTTTTTTTAGTGTTGCTCTTGATTTTTTTTTTTTACACTGACCGTCACATTTGCTGGTGCACAAGTCCTCCCCACAGACGGCGCCAATTGTAAGGACTCAATTTGTAATGAACCCTAGACAATAAAATTTGTAGAGCGTGGGTAGAAGGGCTTGGCCCCAACAAAGCAAGCAGTCGGATGACATGAAATTCATAGGAATAAGAAAAAGAGAATTTGACTAAGTCTTTCTAAGGATAATCATCATCCCTTTGGTTAAGTGTTTGTGAGGATCTTTATAATGATTTTGACTGATTGTCTACGAGAACCCCCGCCATGATTTTTGTTGGGTTGTTTATGAAGGAAGTTTATCCTCGGATCAATCCTCGGATCTGGTCCGAGGACCTCTCTACTTAGAACTAACATATATTAAGGTTGCCTTTCCCCCCCCCCCCCCCCCTCTTTCCTTTTGAGGCGGGGGTCTCTCTATTATATATTCCCTCCTTAGTTAATTTCTACCGTCCACTTATTCATCATCCAGGCCTATACTTGAGTGCCTGTCCCATCAGCAGCCTTTGCAGGCTTTCTGTTAGTTGAAGCGACCAAGGCATCTCTGTTGGCCGGTCAATTCATTATTGATGTGATCAAATTATCGGTGGCATGCATTTAATGGGGAAGTGACACTCCCTTTCCTTGGACGTCGGTACGCCGAGGATATGGGCCTCCTCGGTGAGGTCCCTAAATAACTTGGGCTTCGTCTGTTCATCCTCGGATTACGCTCTCTCTCTCTCTTTTGGCGCGGACTTTGGGCCTGATGTGGGGTGGGCTGGAGTTACAAAATATCTGGGGCCCCACAAAATACATGCTCATCATCCTATCACATTGATAAATTGAAACAGAAATTTTTAATTGACAACTACAAACTAATTAATATTGATCTTTATTGTGTATGTCATGAATCAATGATAATTCATAGCCACCAAAAAAATGAGAGACATGTTGATCTGATTTGTCCCCCAATAAAAATCATGGATAAGATTCAAATGAAAACAAGAACATGAAATTTTTAACATTTTGTATAAAGTAATGTAAACAAAACTACAATGTGTTCCATGGATTAAAATAAAAAAAGAGTTCAACAAGAAAATACTGTCATCAAGCTTACGTTTTCCAGGAAATATTTTGCCCCTGTATCGGAAAGCTTATTCAAAGATCCTATAACCATATACAAAACCCAGTAAAAATAAAATATAAACCATAAATTAGATATTGAAAAAAAAAAAATACTCACTCTAGCTAGCCAAAATGATCCATAAACTCACTCAAGAATAATAAATGAAAATGCAGAAAACGATAATGAGAGAAAGAGAAATACCTCATAAACAAACGGTAAGTGTGAGAAATTTTTGGATTTAGCAGAGAGTGGTAACTAAAGTTACTGAACATGTAGAAGATAATCTAGAAAAAAAGGGGATTATGCTTTTAGGGATAAGCATTAAATATTTAAATTATGCAGTAA
Source organism: Quercus gilva (assembly GCA_023621385.1). Classification (NCBI taxonomy): domain Eukaryota; kingdom Viridiplantae; phylum Streptophyta; class Magnoliopsida; order Fagales; family Fagaceae; genus Quercus; species Quercus gilva. The sequence goes on from CM042484.1 coordinate 31,109,129, forward strand.
ATTTTTTTTAAAAAGATTAAGCAATAAAAGTTTTAACTAAAAGATATATAGTAAGAATAATTGCTAAAAAATTTCAAAGCTTTTTTATTAATCACTAAGAGCATCTCCACTACTACTAGACTAGCCAAAGTCATTTTTGGGAGGGCAAACCCAAAAAATCAGCTCCTTTCCTCTTTCTTCACTCTCTCCCTTCTCAACCGAACTCATTTCTCTCTCTCAAGTGTAACGGTAACACAATCAAAACACAAACACAATCTAAATTTAATTAGAACAACAACAACAGATCAAGAACAGGGAAAAAGACAAATTTAATTAGAACAACAAATCTAAAACCGATCTAAGTTGGCTAATCTTCAAGAGGTAGCAGTGAAGAGGCAGTAGTGATTGAGCGGCAGTGGACGGACTATTTCTCTTCTCTTCTCCGTGTCTGACTATAATGAAACCAAGAAGGAAGGGGTTAGAGGAAAAACCTTGTGGTGTGGCTTGTGCCTGTGTGGACCTTTTTTTTTTTATGATAATAAAAGTATGTTATCACCGTTATGCTAAGGATCCTTATTTATTATTATATTTTTAACTTATAGATATGCCCAGTTTTGGGAATAGATGCATATATATATATATATATATATATTATATTAAGGTAAAGATATCATTTGCCTTTCCCGAAAATATATATATATATATATATATATGTATCATTTGCCTCATGATATATACATAGGCAATTGTAGATGTACACGACTTAAATTTTGCTAAAGAAATAGATGTACAACATGTTTATTTAGAATGGGACTATCTTTCAAAATAATTTATGGTTTGAAGTATTTAAAGTCCATCTTATTTATATTTTTTTGGCGAAAACCACATTTTCGTCTCTACATTTTCACGCGATTCCCACTTTGGTCTCTATTTTTTATTTTCACCGCTTTTAGTTCCTAAAATCAAAAAAGCGATTTCGTTTTTGTCCCTACTGTCAGTGCCCTAACGGCAAAGTCCTAGGTGGCAGATAGAACACCCTATTAGCTGACGTGGCTATTAAAATATTATTAAAAAAACGTTATTTGGCATTTTTATATGCCACGTCAGCATTTTAATTTTCTTTAAAAGCCACGTCAGAAATTTAAAAAAATAAATAAATTTAAACAAAAACCTTATATCTAATTAATTTAAACAAAAATTTTTGTGTTCTCCACAGACCAAACTCATGTTCTTCAACTTGTTCTTCGTGTTCTCAGACCAAACTCAGCAACTAAGAACTCAAGCCCATATTAGAAGAACACAAACAAAAACAAGAAGAAAAAATTAAATTAAATACTAATAGGAAATTTTCTTCATGTTCTTCCCAAATCCAAGAAGCAACCAAACCAACCTCTAGCAAACCCCAAATCCAAATCCAACAACCAAACCCAATCTCCATCAAATCCAGAAAAACAAAAAATAAATCCAAGAAACAAACCCATAAACACAGTAACTAACCCAATCTCTAGCAAACCCATAAACCCAGAAATTTTCTTGGGAAACAAACACACAAAAAACCCATAAAATCAAAAAACTCCATGCCCTCTCAAAAAAACAAAAACAAAAAAACCCAGAACAAGAGGAACAAAGTTTTGCAATATGAGAAAGGAGAGGAAAATCGGACCACAGGCGAAACCGTAGGTGAAGGAGATAAGGCTTGGGGTGGCTCGTCCATGGCAGATCGGGAATAGGTGTGCCGCCATGGCCAAATCTCCATAACCCAGCAAAGTTAATTTTCTGGCCGAAGAGTGAAGACGCAGCAAAGTTAATTAAACCCAATCGCCAAAGCTCCTCTCAATATTAGAACATTGAAGTTAAGGAGTGAAGAAAAAATCTAGACCCAGCAAATTTTTTTTTTATGAATGGTCAAGTTCTTTAGATTTACCACGAACCCAAATTCAATGGCAGAGAACGATGATGAGGATGTCGATGATGAACAGGGCGAAGGCATTTCGTCCTCCATGGTTTTCAGATTGATCAAACCCATCAAAAAATTTAAGTGCCTTGAAACAATAATATTATTGAGCTGTAGGAAAGGGTTTTGTTTGGATATGAAAACTGAAAAAAAAAAAAAAATGAGTGTAGTGGGAGAGACAGAGAGGTCGTGCCTGTATTTTTATGATGTGGGAAAAGAAAGAAAGAAAGTGGATTTAAAATTGGTTTTTTGTGGGTTGCAACGACAGATCGGTGGTGCCTGCATTTTTATGGTGGCTGTGATTTTGATTTAGGATTTGAAAAGAAAAGAAAATTTTAAGGATTTTGAATATTATGAAAAGAAAATTTTAATTAAAATTTTAAATTAATTAGATTTAAGGTTTTTGTTTAAATTTAATTTTTTTAAAAAATTTCTTACGTGGCTTTTAAAAAAAATTAAAATGCTGACGTGGCATATAAAATTGCCAAATAATATTTTTTAATAATATTTTAATCTCCACATCAGTGCCACATCAGCGCCATGTCGGCTAATAGGGTGTTCCATCTGCCACCTAGGACTTTGCCGTTAGGGCATTGACGGTAGGGACAAAAACGAGAAAACTTTTTTGATTTAGGGAATAAAAGCAGTGAAAATAAAAGATAGGGACCAAAGTGGAAATCGCGCAATATGTAGGGGCGAAAATGTGGTTTTCGCCTACTTTTTTCTATGAGAGAATTTCAATCTTATTTATACTTGACTTAAATAAAAAGATATAAATACTTGACTTAAATAAAAAGATATAAATACTTGGCAAACTCATTAATCCAAGATTTTAATCACAAAAAGCCATAAAGTCCAAAATTTATTGATGACATTGTTAGTAGTTGCACACACTATGTAACAAGTTTTGGACTTCCAATATAAGTCCTTGTACTACTATTTTTTATGTTCCTATAATCAAAACTTGTTATGTATTTATTTAACTTTCTTTATAAAATAACTAAAGTTTTTAATTGAAAAAAAAAGAGTAAATATATGGCATATCATGATTTGTAAAATTAACTTTAGTTTGTTTATTTTTCTTTAAAAAAAAAAATTTAATTGACATGTCATATTTTACAATTTTTTCTAATGTTATTTTTGGTCTTCCTCAACCCTTTTTTGATTGCTTAACTTGAATCAACTCGCTTTTTTTTTTTACTAATGCATAAGCTACCCACGTATGAACATGATCAAAGCATCTCAATTCACTCTCCCTCATTTTTTTCATCACTAGGGGCTTGACCATATTCAAGACCTAATTTTGATTGTCCCTTTAAAACGTGTGCAACATAGATTAAACAAGACACTTGCCCAATCTTGAGGACATATGTCTCGTGATCTCATACATGCATACATATATATATATATATCATATCATATCATATCATATATCATATACTATATATAATAGCAGAAGCTGAGAGAGAAAGTGGGTTCCTACATTTAAGGAAGTATTGGCAAATAGGAAAAAAGACCCCTTAAAATGTTGCCAAGTACACAGCTTTTAAGTAAAACAGCCGCACGTTACAACGTTTGGCCTTTCAAAACTCTGCCATGCTTGCAATTAAAAAAGTATAAATTAAATAACCGGTTAAAAAAAAACCCGTTAAGATATAAAAAAAAAAAAAAAAAACGTTGCAATTAAAAAAACCCTATCGATTTCTTTTCATCAGACTGCTTAACATTTTCTCTCTCTAAACAAAAAAAAAAAAAAAAAAAAAACAAGCGATACTGCAATACAGAGAAAGGGAAGGAGAGAGATCGAGAGATCAAAAACTGCAAGATCTAAAAAACCCCAGCGATACAGAGAGAGGCAATGAAATATAGAGAGGCGATGTGTACATAGAGAAAGAAGCAGAGAAAGGGAGAGGTGACGAAATCAAAAAGTTTCAAAAAAACAATTTTGCAGACCCAAAACTTGGCAGAATGGTAAACAGAGAAGGCACAGAGTGGGGACTAGGGAGAGAAAAATCTTCCAACGTCAGAGAAACAAGCCCTGTACCCATAACCGGTAAAGTTATTGTTTTTTATTTTGTATTTTTTTTCCCTTTTCGTTTTCAAATCTGGAAATTGAATATAATTTAGGTTTGAATTTCTTGGTTGGATTGCTTTAGATTTAGATTTTTTTAATAATTTACTCATACACTGCCCATAACCTATCCTTTCTCTCATCTGTCTTTCTTCTCGCTGCCACTCTCCAATACGCAAACCTAAATCGTGAGATAGAGTTTGCAAGAGGGATAATTGTTTCGGTACAAATCAAAAGAAAAAAGACAGGGATAGAGAGAGGGAGTTCACTAGGCCATATGTCCACCAAACAATTGTACCTTTTCGTTTGGTTCTTTGGTTTTTGTGGTATTTTGATTATATTGGATTTTGACTAAAGGATTTGGATTAGAATAGGTTTTTAACAAAACCTATTTGGGTTTTGTTACAAAACCCAAATACCTTTGTTTTGCCTATTTGGGTTGCATTTGTTTTGGGTATCTGTTGACATGCATGGCATTTCATTTATGTTTTGTTTTTTTAATTTAATTTTTTAATAATTGATATATATTTCATTACCTCTTCGATATATTTTGGTTTCCTATGTTCTCTTTGTTCATTTTTGTAAAGTTATTTGAGTGCTTTTTAAAAAAAAAAAAAAAACTTTTCCTGCAATTGTTGATAAAGGCTACGGCATACACTGATCAAAGCAATTGAGGTATGAAATGCATTAGAATGTGTACCAAAATTAAAGGTAAGTTCTTACGAATTTTCCCCTTTATCCAGTTCTTAATTTATACTTCTTTTAACAAGTGGTTGATTTTGTATTTACATTTAAAAACACCGAAATATTGTCACTTTTCGTTTGCTGCATTAAGGAAAAGTTTCAATGATATCTCTCACATTTTAGTGATGTTCAATCCCTTTGATAGGCACCTCTTCTTTCTCCTACCATTTTTTCCCTAATTTGAATAGCTAATTTGACATGCTTACTAATTTTTTAGTCTATGTTTTTTGTTATTAATTGTTGTGTTTGGTTTTGGGGACACAACTTCAAAGCATAAAAACCTAGAACCATCTGAAAACCAAACCTACAAATTGTTTTTTATTTTCATTTTACTTTCTGCTTCCAATTTGTGTTCTGTGTTTTCTTTATTTCATATATTTCTTGCTTTTTTGGCTTCCACTTTTCAGGAAACAAAGGTCTCTTCTCACGAAACCTTGTAGCAAGTTGTTTTCCCAGGTCCAGCACAGATTCTGGTATGCACCTCTTATTTCTTTCAAGACTTTGTTTGCTAAAGTATTCCAATTTATTGCTCTCCTAACTCATTATTATTCTCAACTTTATTCCCATCATCTATTAGAGTTTCAATTTTCATTTGGTTCGGAATTTGTTCTTCTCAGATTGAAGTTGCTGATTTATGCCCAATATGTTTAGAATGAGAATTTAATTTAAAGTTAATTAATATGCATTTGAATATTGTCCAAGCAACTTTGGTTAGATATGGGCTCAAAATGCAAATTTGGAAGTGCTAATACATACGTGTTTAGGAAGTTTTTTTGTTACATTTGAATTTTACAATGATTCATTAGTGTTGTTTCTTTTATTAAAAAAAAAAAATACAATGCATCCAATAATTTGAATTATCAAAACCTTCTACATCCAACTCATCGGTCTATGAATTCAATTTCTAATTCACTTATGATCCAATTCTACACATCACATATGAAAATAATAATATATAACAATAATAAGAAAGTAATGCAAATCAGAAACCAATAACCAATAAATATAGAAGAATCTTCAACATGTAGAGGAAGAAGCCCAAGTTTGAAAACCCCACTAAAGTATTCATCTTTTACCACAATAAGACACAGAAACAATAAATATATTAGAAAGTATATGAATTACAATCAAATTCAAAAACCAAATGGAAGAACATGTCAGTCTCACTGTTCATTGGACAGTTTCTGTAAATAAAAATGCATGTTTTTACTGTGTAGTTTTATAGAGAGGAACAAAAATAAAATAGTTCTTGGCAATATCCGAGACCTTAAATAATCATAAACCATGAAGTTGACTTAAACTAATGTAAGAGTATAACTATTGAATTATCAAAAAAAGAAAAATGCAAGAGTGAGTGAGACATTTTGTCAAACACATGGTGTACATGTTCTAAAAGGGAATGAAAAGAAAAATGCAGGAGTAAGTGAGACATTTTGTTAAACACATGGTGTACATGTTCTGAAGGCAATAGCAAGAGGGTCATTGCTATAGCTTCCATTGTTCTTCCAATCGTACAGCCAACTTAGTCAGCATCATTGAGTCTCCTATAAACCTAAATCATATATAACCCCAAATTTCAAAAAATCAAATCAAAACCTAATGTTACCCAAATACCTAAATAAAAATCAATCCAACCAAATTTCTCAAAACTAATTCATATTTCATACCCATACCTAGATCTAAGAAAGAATGAAAAAAAGAAAAACTTACCGGTGGTAGTTCTCTAAATGTCTGTTTCCTTCTCATCTTTGTATCGCAAGGTTTTTTTTTTTCCTCTTTCTCTATCTCTGGATCGCAAGCATCAGTGTTAAGAAAATTGAAAAGGAAGCGAAAAGAAAGTATCTGAATAGGAGAAATGAAAGGCGCCCCTACGGTGATGGCAGAAGATCTGGGTGGCGCCATTCTCTCTATCTCTGCCTCTTTATTTCTTTGTCTCTCTTTTCTCTCGATCTCTCTTTCTCCTTTCTCCGTGTAACAATTTTTTTTTTTTTTTTTTAAGCAGTTAGTTTCCTTTTATACCAAGAGGCCCCAAAACAGTGTTTTAACTCATTGAAACATTATAATTTATCGCTTTTAAATGGTGTTGTAGCATTACCAAACAATGTAATAACAGCAGAAGCTGAGAGAAAGTTGATTCCTATAATTAAGGAGGCGTTGACAAATAGGATAACTGCCTATCTAAAATTCAGACACGTATAACTTAAAAAAGCGATACATTACATTGTTTGATAACGCTATAACATCGTTTAAAAGCAATAAATTATAATGTTTCAGTGAGTTAAAACACTGTTTGGAGGCCTCTTGGCATAAAAGGAAACTAACCGCTTAAAAAAGAAAAAAGAAAAAAGATAGTTACACGGAGAAAGGAGAAAGAGAGATAGAGAAATAGAGAGGCAGAGATAGAGAGACAGAGAGGCAAAGATAGAGAGAATGGCACCACCCAAATCTTTTGCCACCACTGTAGGGGCGCCTTCCGTTTCTCCTATTCGGATACTTTCTTTTCGCATCCTTTTCAATTTTCTTAACACCGATGCTTGCGATCCAAAGATAGAGAAAGGAGGAAAAAAAAAAAACCTTGCGATGCAGAGATGAGAAGGAGACAGACATTGAGAGAACTACCATCAATAAGTTTTTCTTTTTTTCGTTCTTTCTTAGATCTGGGTATGGGTATGAAATATGAATTAGTTTTGAGAAATTTGGTTGGATTGATTTTTATTTAGGTATTTGGGTAACATTAGATTTTGATTTGATTTTGGGGGAAGGAGATGGTTTTGATTTTTGGGTTTCTGAGAAGAGAGAGGAGTTACGGGTTTTAATTTTAGTTTTTAGAAGAGAATTGGGATTTGTTTTGCGGTAAACGGTGTTATGGGTCTACAAAATCGTTTTGTTGAAGCTTTTTGATTTCATCGCCTCTCTCTTTCTCTATTACTCTCTGTGTTCTCCGTGCCTCTCTCTCTATTTCTATCTTGGTGATAAATAGGATATCTGCCTATCTAAAATTCAGACACGTATAACTTAAAAAAGCGATACATTACATTGTTTGGTAACGCTACAACACCGTTTAAAAGAGATAAATTATAATGTTTCAGTGAGTTAAAACACTGTTTGAGGGCCTCTTGGTATAAAAAGAAACTAACCACTTAAAAAAAAAAAAAAAAAAAAGACTGTTACACGGAGAAAGGAGAAAGAGAGATCGAGAGACAAAGAAATAGAGAGGCAAAGATAGAGAGAATGGTGCCAACCAGATCTTCTGCCATCACTGTAGGGGCGCCTTCTGTTTCTCCTATTCAAATACTTTCTTTTTGCTTCCTTTTCAATTTTCTTAACACCGATGCTTGCGATCCAGACATAAAGAAGGGGGAAAAAAAAAACCTTGCGGTACAGAGATGAGAAGGAGACAAACATTGAGAGAACTACCACCGGTAAGTTTTTCTTTTTTTCATTCTTTCTTAGATCTGGGTATGGGCATTAAATATGAATTAGTTTTGAGAAATTTGATTGGATTGATTTTTATTTAGGTATTTGGGTAACATTAGGTTTTGATTTGATTTTGGGGGAAGGATATGGTTTTGATTTTTGGGTTTCTGAGAAGAGAGAGGAGTTACGGGTTTTAATTTTAGTTTTTAGAAGAGAATTGGGATTTGTTTTGCGGTAATCGGTGTTTTGGGTTTGCAAAATCGTTTTGTTGAAGCTTTTTGATTTCATCGCCTCTCTTTCTCTGCTACTCTTCGTGTTCTCCTCGCCTCTCTCTCTATTTCTATCTTGGTGACAAATAGGATAACTGTCTATCTAAAATTTAGACACGTATAACTTAAAAAAGTGAAATATTACATTGTTTGGTAACCCTACAACACCGTTTAAAAGCGATAAATTATAATGTTTCAGTGAGTTAACACACTTTTGGGGACCTCTTGGTATATAAGGAAACTAACCGCTTAAAAAAAAAAAAAAAGATTGTTACACGGAGAAAGGAGAAAGAGAGATCGAGAGAAAAGAGAGACAAAGAAATAGAGAGGATGGCACCACCCAGATCTTCTGCCATCACCACAGGGGCGCCTTCCGTTTCTCCCATTCGAATACTTTCTTTTCGCTTCCTTTTCAATTTTCTTAACATCGATGCTTGAGATCCAGAGATAGAGAAGGAGAAAAAAAAAAAAAAAAAACCTTGCGATACAGAGATGTGAAGGAGACAGACATTGAGAGAACTACCACTAGTAATTTTTTCTTTTTTTCATTCTTTCTTAGATTTGGGTATGGGTATGAAATATGAATTAGTTTTGAGAAATTTGATTGGATTGATTTTTATTTTGGTATTTAGGTAACATTAGGTTTTAATTTGATTTTGGCGGAAGGAGATGGTTTTGATTTTTGGGTTTCTGAGAAGAGAGAGGAGTTACGGGTTATAATTTTAGTTTTTAGAAGAGAATTGGGTTTTGTTTTGCAGTAAACGATGTTTTGGGTCTACAAAATCGTTTTGTTGAAACTTTTTGATTTCATCACCTCTCTTTCTCTGTTACTCTCAATGTTCTCCTTGCCTCTTTCTCTATTTCTATCTTGGTGCACATCTAATTTTAACAGGTTAATTTTTTTATTTATAATAAAAGGCTTTTAAACAGTGTTTTGAACATACTATATATAATAGCCGAAGTTGAGAGAAAGTTGATTCCTACAATTAAAGAGGTGCTAACAAATAAGATAATTGCCTATCTAAAATTTAGACACGTATACAACTTTTACATTGTGTTTGGTTGGGGTGAAAATAGGGAGGATGGAAAATATAGGGAGGAAAATAGGGTGGAAAACAGTGTTTTCCACTGTTTGGCAAAAGAAGAAAAATGGGGAGGAAGGAAAACCCGGGAGAAAGTTTTCTCTCTCGGGCCCATAATTTTCATCCTCCCAAATCGGGAGGAAAATCTGGAGAGAAAAGTGTTATGAGAGCACTTTTACACAAATACCCTCTCCCAACGTCTACAACAATCCAGTGCGGCAGAATAAGAAGAAGGAAGCAGAAAATAACCACCCAACCACCAAACCCAGCACCACCACCAAACACCGCAACCTAGCATAGAAAATTAACCCAAAATTAATGGAAAAGCAATTAGAAAACCCAACTCAATCCAGACAAACCCACTGGGAAACCCAACTCAAAATCAAGACAAACCCACTGGAAAACCCAACTCAAAATCAATCAAAACTCACTGGGAAACCCAACCCAAAATCATCACTGACACACCACAAAATCATCAAAATTGTTCTAAATCTAGATCCAAATTCATCAAACCCATATACAAATTCATATAAACAATCAAACCAAAATTGAAAAAAGAAGAAGGAGAAGAAGAAGAAAGAAAGAAGAAGATACTGAAGAAGAGGAAGAAAAACCCAAACCGGAATTTTGCTTTCTTCGCCCAAAATCACTGCCCTTAATCAAACCTAACCCAAAATCATCATCTATAATAAAAGCATAAAACTCAAATTGTAAAAGAAGAGGAAAGAAAAAGATTTTCTAAAAAAAAGGAAAGAAGGAGAAGAAAGAGAGGCGCAGATAGAGATAAGGACTGAAGGAGTATATTATGACTCAGAAAAAAGGAGGAGGGGTTAGGTGGGGGCAGGTGGGAAATAATAGAAAAAGGGAAGAGAAATATTATTTTAATAAAAAAAGTGTGTATAATAGATAAATTGATGTGGGTGTTTTGTAAAAATGATGGTGTAAAATAGAAAAAGTACGTTTTTTTTTTTTGGTGTAAAATAGACGGAATTTTTTAGACAGACTAATGCGGTTGCTCTTATCACTTTTGCCTCTTCTCATCTTACCTTCACAGCACACCAACGGCCAGCAGTCCAGGTTCTCCTTTCTTTTTTTTTTTTTCTTTTTTTTTTCAACGTGACCTGATCAAGTTGTACATTATTGTAATTTTTACATTATAATAATAAAAATAATAACATAAATTTATATATGTAATGTGGTAAATTTTATATTATTTAATGAGTACAAATAAATCTATTTCTTACCTATTATGTAATAATAGTTGTGGGGCCCCATATGTTTAAACCGCCCCGGCCCACTCTATGCCCGGCCCAAGGCCCACACCGAGGATATAGTGAAAGCCGAGGATAATGAAAATAGCTCAGGTCATCCAAGGGCCTCGCCGAGGATGACACATCCTCGGCACACCGATTTCGTTAAAAGGGAAAAATATCCCTCATTCGTTGAAAATATCTCACCAACATTCTGACCGCTTTAATGGTGATGCGACCAACGAACCCAGTTACCTCGGTTACTCCAACTAATAGAAAGCCTGCAAAGACGGCTGAGAACTAACATAAAGCTTACGAAATCAGATGATGGGACAAACTCTTATCCACAGTGACCGAATAACCGACAGATGGACGGCTGAGATTAACTAAAACAATACTATATAACCAAGAGGATTCCCAACCAAAAAGGGGATTCGAAGAGAGATCAGTCCAAAGAAAAAGGACAGAAGATCTACCAACTCTAAGAAAAATAGATCCTCGGCCTAGTCCGAGGATAAATATGCTTCGTAAACACACAACCAAAGTGATGGTCATTCCTTATAAAAACACTTAGCCAAATTTCTTGAAGGGGATTCTAAGGAACTCCATATCACCTATCATTTGTTATAAACACCAAATTAACCGCTGTTTACTTCGGTGATGCCAAATCCTTATACCCACATCTCTACAAATTTTATTGTTAAGGGTCCATTACAAATTGAGTCCTTACAATAGTATAATAGTCAATTTATATAAATTATATTTTCCATCATTCCTTTTTTCTCTCCAACCAAACAAAAGAGTTTTTCACCCTCTTACTTTTCCACCCCTCCAAACAAACACACAAGAGAGAAAACTAAATATTTTCTATCCTCTTACTTTTTCATTCTCCTACAATTTTTCACTCTCCCACTTTTTCACTCCTCCAACCAAACAGACCCTAAGTAAAACAGCCGCACATTACAACATTTGGCCTTTCAAAACTCTGCCATGCTTGCAATTAAAAAAGGATAAATTAAATAAATGGTTAAAAAAAAAAAAAAAACATTGCAATTAAAAAAACCCTACCAATTTCTTTTCATCGGACTACCTAACATTTTCTCTCTCTAAAAAAAAAAAAAAAAAAAAAAGCGATACTGCGATACAGAGAAAGGAAGGATAAAAAAAAAAAAGAGGCTTGCAATCCAGTGGAGAATAGGGATTGGCCGTTAGGGTCGCCGCCCATATGTTCTGTTTTTAGTTTTAGAAAGTGGGGTTTTTGTTGGGAGATTCATTTGGGTATTATTTATGATTCAGGTATTTTGGTTTGATTGATTATGATTTAGGTTTTTTGGTTAGGAGTAGTTTTGTTTAATTTATGTAAATAGACGAGTTAGCTTTGGTTTAATCTCTTACCTTATTGTCTTCTTTAGGGTTGCTGTCAATTTAGGGATTTGAGATACGGAGATAGAGATTGGCGCAACTCTGTGGCCAACATAATCGGAACTAAACACAAACTGACGAAAGGTACGTATCAATTCTCTGAGTTTCAATTTGAATTGAAATTCGAATGTTCATTCTCTTTCTTTAGATGCTTTGTTGTGAATATTAATTCTTACGGCATGGACAAGAATGGTAGAACCCTAGAAGTGCACAATGTCATTAGGGACAACCTAAGCCATTAGATGACTTTTCAAGCCTTTTGAATTGCTGCCTCTCCTCTCTCTTTAGTGTTTTCTCTCCACTAACAAAAAATGAAAAACCCATTTGTTCTTTGATATTTAAAATTTCAAATACAATTACAAATCGTTTTTGAAAGTATTAATAAAATTTTTTTTAATGACTTAAACCGTTTCACACCACTTAATAAAAGCCCTAAATTGCTACATCCTCAAACAAACCGCACCACTTTGTTTTGCTTCTTTTCCTGCTTCACCTATACTCTAGGCCAGCATTTTGTTACTTGATGTGTTATACTCTTTACTTTGAATCCACTTTTTTTTAGGGTGGCATCAAGAGGTTTAGCCCTTGAAAATGTGTAGGAAAAAACATGTTTTCCGTTTAAAAATGGTTGATTGCTCAATGTTGCTGCTCTGCGCATCTATTACCTGAAACTAAAAAGTGTAAAACCTTTTTAATGTTTGTGCTAAAAAATCATGTTCCCAGTTTGATTGTATATTTGTTTAAAGGAATGTGTATTTGTTTTAAAGAATCAATGAATTTTTTTTGACAGTAAATTATGTTTTTTTCCCCTTATTGAACTTGATTAAATAGCCAACATATTGCTTAAAATTATGTTGTTGAATATTTAGGGATTAACTGTTACTATTCTTCTGTTTTGAACAGAATTTCAGTAACTGTTACATTCAACTCTGTTCTTCACTTCCCACCTGATCATTTTGACCATAGCCTCTTCAGAAGATAGTCTTCCTTGATTTATACTAGCATTCTACATAGTAGAGCAGAATGCCAATCTAGACACAATTCTCATCCTTGAACATAATCTCATGCCAACAAAACTTTGGGATTTTTTAAAGGCACCAGCACATTATGGTTCATCATATATTCATCGAGAATGAACAATCACAAAACAAGTGATGCCTACTTTCAATTATCTTTTTGCAAAGAACACACTGAGTATCAAGATTAGCACACCATCACTACACATTAAATCTGTTGTGGACATTCTGTTGTGAACTGTTAGCCTTAACCAGCCTATAAACACATGCTTTGGAATTACTTTGGGAAACCAGATGATGATCTTCACGATTTAAACTTGGGGAATTTCTTCCTAATACAGTTTCATGCACCTGCACAAGAATATGTCACTGTTTTCTCAGTAATCCAAATTAGCATATTTTCCCTTCCAAATTAGTTTGTAGTTTATATACCATAGCTGTCCAGTAAAAGTTGCAAGTACCATCTAAATGCTTCAGATTTTGTGGCAATTAGAAGCTACTATAACATACAAAATTATTGTGAAAGCTTCAAGAACCCTTTAAAATGCATGAACCTGCCATCATCTGAATGAGAGTTTCTAATTTATTTATTTTTGTATTTATCTGTTTAATGATTCGTTATAGTAAATATATATAAAATGCAGTGGGGCAGTTATACATTTGGATCAAAAATGTAGCAGGCCCAATTTTTTTAGGCAATATAGCATTTGTTTTTGCATTTGTCCAAGATTCCAAACTAACCTAAATTAAGTCAAGTGCTCAAATAATTAGACAAATTAAATGGAATCCAGCAAAACCTGAAGGATATAAAGATGAAAAAAAATAATCTACGTACTTCTATTGATCCACTAATTCACTAATTGTCTTTGATTAATGTTTTTGATTTGTCCATGAATCTTTATTATTATAGTTTGCTTGAATGCTGATTTTCTTTTTACTTATCTCATACTTTGTCTTACATTTCGTTCATTTACTCTATTTCTGTTTCAATTGGCTTTGATTTGCATGTTTTAGCCAACTTTTGTCTTTATAAATTGATTTCTTTAGCCAATTCTCCCCTTTACTTATTTCACATCCTTACCAATACTTTTTGTTATTCGAATTTGAATTAAAATCCGGATGTTTATTCTCTCTCTTTCAATGTTTTGGCTTTAGATTATAATCTTTGTTTTTCCTACTTTACTAACATTATAATCTTTTCCAATTTGGAATTATTATATTCTTTGATTATTTATTGCCTTCTTTGAAATAGAAAATTAGAGATAATACTAAACAAAGGTGCACAATGTCATCAGGGACAATCCAAGTCATTAGATGGTTTGCATTCATAGGAATAGGCAGTTGGTAAAAGAAAAACGGCCAAATAAAACCTCTCCCTCCTTCCAATTGTTAATTTGACACCCATTCTATTTCGCTTCTTTTCTGCAGCACCTTTATCCAAGGTCTGCATTTTGTTACTTGATGTGTTATTCTCTTTATTTTGATGCTTTCTTCTTGATTTATCGTAATCCTGTTTTTTTTTTTGGGTGGCATCATGAGGTTTAGCCCTTCAATATGTGTAGAAAAAAACATGTTCGTCATTCAATAATTGTTGATTTTTTAGCATTTTATTTTTTTCAATATTTGTAGGTTTTGGTGTTTTGGGCTACTCTGAATAAGTATATGATTCATAAAGTGTTTCATGTTCACATAATTTTTCATATGTGCATGCATCCACCCTTTGGTGTTAGTTCTTGAGTTTTTATTGAAAATTTTGCTTCGCAACCCAATGAAGAGATAAAAAGAAGGTAGTGGGCTGATTTTCTATTGATGAGTAATGGAATTTTAGGGATGTGCTTTAGCAATACCACGTTTTGAATCAAAAGAAGGGGTCACATATTAGGTTTTACTTTCTCTGCTAACAGAGGTTATATTTATTATATGTGTCCATTAAGGGTTGAGGTTTGGCTACCTTTTCCCCTTATTTCCTTCTTTTTTCTTTTTTTTTTCTTTTTTTTTTTTTTCAATTTCTTGAGTTCTGTTTTGTTTAGTTTTCTTGAACGGATAATGTTTTGTTGATGGCTACATGCTAATGGCAGAGCTTTTGTTTTGTGTTTGATATAATTTGTAGTGTAGTTTTTTGGCCTTTAGAACCTGAAAGTTATTGAATCCTTAAAATGAGGGGTTTGTTTTTGTGATCACATGATTATTACACTTCTTTTTTTTTTTTCTTTTGCACCCTATTGATCTTATGCTACAAGAATCGATATTAACCTTCAAAGAAAAAATAAAAAAATTATTTGTGAGTTTCTTGTCATTTTCTTAAAGATTATGGTGCATTTTGATTTGGGTTCAGTTCAGAAACTGAGGCACCACTTGGTTGATGGCAAAAAATAAATTACGTGAAGAATAAAATTTTTAATATTATTTTCCAGTTAGATACCTACTTGACTCTTTTTTGGTTCTTGATTTAGTTTTGGTTGATTGGATGAGGTTTGATCCTTTAGTAATTTCAGATTTTGTTTGTTCATTTCTGCGGTGCATTTTAATCAATGATTATTTCTATGTGCAAAAGAATCTTCTTCTGTAATAGGGGACTTTGTTTTTATCGCTTTTTAGAACTATACTGTAATTTCTGACATGTAACTTTCTGAATTCTGAACTAATTTTGTGGGCAGTGTATGGTTGTGGTGCAGTGGGTATTCTTTGCTTATGGATCCCTAGTACAACAAAGGACTTACCAATGCTTTGGTCATTCAGTTGACTCCTTACTGCCAGTCTGTACTTGTTGTCATGCTAGCAAAAATAGGGGTTTCAGCCGGTTTTAACTATTATTGGATTTAAACCAATGACTTACCACTTACTATTCAAGGGGAGGCGGAGCGCCAACAAAGAGAAAGCATTATCACTATTCGAAATTGTTTTCCATCCTACCTGATCTGCTGTTTTTGAAGAGTGATTGAAATTGTAAAACTTTGAAATCTGAAAGTGTAATATATTTTGTTGTTGTAACTTTATGGTTTCTGGTGGGTGAATTTTCATTTATAAAACAATGAATGTGATTGCTATTAAATTGACAGAAATTGCATGTAATTCATTTAGTAGATCATGTTTGGTTGGAGGACACCTCTTATACTTTGAGTTTCACACTGTAGAATACATTCAAAGATAGTGTGCAACAGCTAATGTGGCATGACCATAAAGTTGAAGCTGCAAAGGGGTATCAAAGATTTGATTGATTTACAGATACTTCTCAATAATGCTTAAAAATTTGCTAAAAATTCTACTGCACCAATAAAATATGGACATCTAATCATGGTTAAAGACCATTTTAGACCATTTTAATATCTGTCTGTCAAGTATACACTAACAGCATGTATGGAAATACAATGGTTGACAATCATATTTATCTAAAACTAAGTAAATGGTATTCTGCAACATATCGTTTCCAATTATTGTCTGGAACTGTTAAGGTTGTTTTCTTATTAATCAAGGTTGGCTAAGTACACTACAACTCATTACTTATCCCAAAAAAAAGGGAAAAAAAATGTATAGTACGACTCATTATAAAAGAACAAAGGAGAGATGCCTTTTAACTAAATTAGAATGTTCAGGTAATTAGCCATTTTAAAAGAACATAGAATCGCTACATAACATGAAGAAAAGTTAGCTTCAGAGATCAGATTCATGTCCCCCGAAATGTTTGCCCCTACACTTCCGATTTGAATCATCCATTATCCCAGTATGGGATCTCATATCTGCATAATGCATGAATGGTCCAATTTATGCAATGTAAACAATACATTGTAAGGGATATGCTACTTCCACTAATGTTTTTGAGTGGGTTTATGAAGCAAGTACAAACATGTGCATGTCTTTATGTGTGCGTATTGGAGGATAGAGAGGGGCACAGTTGTATAGAAGGCAACCAAATTTCTGTGAAGCACTGAAGTATAATTTTTCTCAAATGGGAATATATGTCATTGAAGTATTTTCCTCTTTTTTTTTTTTTTTTTTTTTTTTTTTAATATTTTTAAATTATTGAAGGAATATCTTTTGAGGACCTTTCCAAACAAACAGATTGAGCATATCTACCGTAAAACCAATTGCTTTGTGGACATTTGCAAGATTTCAATATTTCAAGACTTATTAATTTATTAACCCTTGATAAGGAGGGCATAATGCTGTCATAATATATAAAAAATTAAAGTTTTAATCAAGAATTATATTACTTGGCAAGCCAAATTTTTATCTACCATGATAACCATTTGGAATAGTTTTTAACTTTCAACTTTAAGCTTTTTAACTTATTTGCTTACGTACATTCTCATAAAATCCCAAGATTTTTTAGATACAAATATATTACTACCTTTTCTCAAAAATAAATAAATAATGCAAAGATAATACAAATAAGAGAGATACAAATATTTAATTTTTAATTTTGAGCCAAGTGAATTACAGAGTGTAAAAATTGAAGAATCCAAATCCAACTAGATTCTAAATTGGATTCCAATTTTTCAGCATGTATCCTTTTTTTTTTTTTTTTTGTGGCAATTGAATTATTGGATGAAAAAATCGAAAAGTCTAAATCCTATTAAATTCTAAATATATATATATATATATATAATATGAGAAACCATTACATATTTTAGAATTGTATGGTTTTAAAAATATATAAGATAATACTACGTATAATTTGAATCTCTTCCAAAAAAAAATGTATAATTGTGATTGTTTTTAATTATACCCATGCATAGTGAAAAGACATGTCTTTTTTATTTCAATGTAATTTGTTAGGATCCTTCGTAAATATCACCAAAGTTTGGGTTATAATGACTAAGAGTCTTTAAAATGTATAGTAATAATAATTACTTGGTAAATGGATTTATGGAATCTTTTGGATTAATTAAACAAACAAATTGATAACTAACGTATCTTACAAACTTTGCAACAAATTTTTTCTTTAAAAATTGATTTTATTAGCCAAATTTTTCTTATACTTACGAGATTTCAAATGATTCCACGCATTGCGCAGGTTAAACACTAGTATATATTAATAGGTAAAGTTTAGAGAAAATCTGATTATATTCTAAATTGGATTTTAATTGGAGTCTAATTTTGTGCTATGTGTCCTATTTAATTTTTAAATTATTGTGTCAAGTGAATTATAAGGTGCAAAAATCAAAGAGTTCAAATCCAATTAGATTCAAATTAGAATTCAATTTAGCGCCACATGTCTATCAATTTTTTTAATTTTTGTGCAAAGCAAATTATTGGATGCAAAAACCAAAGAGTCCAATAGTAATGAACCTTCAAAAAATCAATAATATCAACTCAACAAAAATCACCACACTAATAGTCTCACAAGGTGCCCGTGCATCTTCTAAGGATATGCCTCATGAAGTTTTTCTTCCTCACCTACTCTCAGAGCAATTCAATGGAGGTCATGCCAAACTCACTAATATCGTATGTTTCATGTGCAAAAAGTTTTAGTTTCATTCTAATTCACGTTAGGTTGGACTTTTTACAGTAATGAATTGCTTTTATTCGTTGTTCTCCTCATACAGTAATGAATTGCTTTTTGTAACATTTTTTTCCACAAGGTTGGGATGAGACCTACTAATCAAATCAAGGTTAATTTGATATAATATTAAATACTTAATTTGAAGAATAATACCAACTTAACTAATGTTAATTTCATATAGAAAAATTTAATATCATAGTTGAACCATAAATTTTAATAAAAAGAAATAAAAATATATGTCAATTAAAAAAAGATGCTTTATTTTGGATATATGACAATGTATAGTTAAGTAAAATTGTAATCTAATTTTTAATTTTATTACTTGTTTTTGTGAGAGAGAGAGAGAGAGATTAATCTATAATTAGTGATTTAACACATTTGTAACATTTTTTTGAAACATTTTAGGGTTTCAATTGGGTTCGGTTGCTATTGGTCTTGTATTTTGGAAGTCTTGATAGAAATGAAAAGGAAAAATGCATTAATGGTACTAAAATATATTCACAATATAATATGAAACATTTTAGGATCGATAAACTTCAACAACCTAGTTATGAATGTTTAAATTTCTTTTTTGTGAAAGGCAACATGTCAGTTTGTAATCCTATAGTAAATTTGTGTTATCCTTAGTATCACTAATAATAATAAAAAACGTAAACAACCATTATACACACACACACACACACACACCTACACATATATAAATACATACATATACACATACACATACACACATATATAATTTTATAAAATTTTGAGCCTTTTATAATAGGGGACAATGCCTTTTTTCTTAGGAGTAAAATTTTGAGCCCTTTGTGGTAGGGGCCTTAGGCTAGCCCTGTAAGGGCATAGGTCTAGAATTTGACAGTTTTGAAAATGGCACCAAATTCAAAGTCCAACCATTGGATGGGAAGAGCACAGTAAAGAATGGGTATTGGTGAAATTAGGGTGTGATTGGATGGTTTGATTGTGAGAGTGGACCAATCAAAGTACGGGTACACGACATGTAACCTTCATGCGCCAATTTAGATTCCAATTCTTTCTATTGGATTTGCATAGCATGGTAAAATATTGGTGATGATGAAATTTAAGCTAAATTGAACAACCAGATCGAGCTCTAATTAAACCATTTTTACATATAAGCAAACCCATCATTTGTTTTAATATTTAATAGTTGAACTATATTGTTATTTTATAGTATTTGATATAACTCATTGTGGGAATTTCATATTGTTCTTTTAACATATGACTAGGGGTGTCCACGGGTTGGTTTTCGATCTAGCCTGAACCCGACCTGCTGGCGTTTGGTGGATAGAAGACTGACCCGAGACCGACCGCCGGCATCAATCGGTCAGATCGGTTTTGGGTTCAGGTGGAGATCGGGTTGTCGCCGGAGCTAGAAAATATCGCTGGAATCTGCAAAAACTTACAAGATCTGCATCAAAATCGCCGAAATCTGCACCAAAATCGCTGAAATCTGCTGGGAATGGCCAGATCTGGCTAAATCTCACCACATATGGTTGAGAACTCGCTAGATCTCCTCGGATTTGAACATGATTTCGCCGGATCTGGCTAAACTTTAAGTCTTAAAGGTTTGGACTTACCGGTTTTTGGCCGAGTTTGTGATTTCCGACAAGGGAAGAACAACTCATCGGGAGGGTCAGGTTCGTCGGTTTCTCAGACAGCCAACCCGCAACTCGAACCAATGGTCTCAGGTGCTTGCGCCGGTGACCCGCGTCCGACCGTGAACAAACTTTGATCTGATAGTTTCGGGTGAAGATGATCGGGTTTTGGGCGGTTTGGTCGGGCCGGGTGGGTCATGGACAGTCCTACATATGACATATAATCTTTTTTATTATCTAATTTTGGGGAGCTATTCAATTTATGAATTATATCTAATTTATTTCACTAATTAACCTATGTATTCATGTTGGGCTTTGTGTAGCCTAGTTGAGTTTGATCTAGATTATGACCCGACCTAAAATAATGTTGTTACAGTTTTTAATGGGAGATTTTCTGAGGCTTGGGACTGGTTTGGATAGCGTATGCGTTTCCCATGACTAGCATTTGGCCTTTTTGTGTGGGTCCCATGCCTTGTTCACGGGCCCACAAGTACTTCATTACGCAACTTTTTCTTTAAAACTGGGTCCCATGGCACTAGTCACATATTTAAAAATTATTTTGCTACAGTGTTTTCAGTTTTTAGCAATAAGCGGCATCCAAACACATTCTTAATCCATGGAGCGGAGAATGTAAAAAACTATTGTTTTAGAGATTAGGGTTTTATGTTTTTATAGAGAGAGAAAACTGTAATGCTGCACTCTATTTTTTCTTTGACAATAGTGAAATCCCTGCAACTCTGTGGATGTATGCAAATTGCCGAACCACGTAAATACTATCTTGTGTGTGTGTGATTTTTTTTTTTTGGCGTATTTTTCTCTATTTTTGCATCTCACAGGTTTGAGAATTTCGTACATATTCCCAATCATTTCATATACATACTCCTATTTATTCTTGTTTATTATGAAAAATTATATTAATTGTTTAAACTTTAAACCTTATAAACTTCAAACCAAATGCCTCTACATATATTCTAAAATTTAAATTAACAAAATTTTTTTTTTTTCTTATAACACGCAATTTCTTATAAAACTTTAAACCTTAGCGCCACATATCCATCAATCCCCCTTTCCCTCGAATTTTTTTTCACTTTTCCTTCTAATTAACACTCCCTACTCCCAACTCCCTCGGAACACAATTCCCCTTTCCCTCTAAATTTTTTCACTTTTCCCTCTAACACTCCCAAGTCCCAACTCACCGTCACTCAGACTCTCTCTGCCTCTCCTCAGTCCTCACCGTCACTCTCTCTCTCTCTCTTTCAGAGCTCTCCAGTCTCCACCTCTCCTCACCGTCACTCTCTCTCTCTCTGTGCGAATCAACTAGCTTTCAAAGATTTACACATACACACATTTATTGGTTTTGGCATTGATTTTGCGCTTGATTCTCGTTCCTCGTTCTCTGCGAATCAACTGGGTTTTTCTACCACTCTCTTTCCTCAGGTAAATGACTCATTCTTTTTCCCTCTTTTGCTAGTTTGGTTTCAAAAGAAAAATCTTTTCTGTGGGTATCTGGGTTTGATGTTTTGGGAGAATTCTGTTGATAATTAGCTTTTGTTTCCTTTTCTAGATTGAATTTGTGAACTGGTGAGTTTTTGGTTCTTTGCTTGTTGTTTACTTGTGTTGTCTTATTGAATTTATTGCCTGGGTGTGTGTTAGATTTTGATTTTAGAGTTTGAATTTAGCTGGGTATGTGTCGAATTTGGTTTTTGATTGAATTTTATCAATTGGGTATGTGTTAGATTTGGTTTTTGATTGCAGTAAGGTGTTTGATTCTATATGGGGATATGTCTATTTATAGAGAGGAGTGAATCTGTCTAAGTTTTTTCACAAACGGAGCATGTAAGACTCGGTAATTCTTCAAGCGTTCTCAATTTTTTGTTTGGTGGCTGAACCTTTCTTTAAACACTAATAGTCTGTACTCTGTACACATTTGAAAAGCAATCAAATTAGACCACTTTAATGCTATTGTGCAATTTTCATGTTGCTTTTGATAAACCACAAATTAACCTTATGTTCATAGTATATTTAACAATGAAATGATTGAAGGACCCAAGGTATATCTTGACTCTGTCCTTATTAGGGAATGTTTATTAGTCAATGGTGTGACCCATATAATTAAGTATGCTGGGGTTGAACTAATCTTATTGACCTCATCTTATCTGTCTTTCTTTCTCTCTCTCTTTGATATGCATTTTATGGGGTTTCTGGTTGTAACATGGCATTTTGTTAGTGCTTCTTTCATAAAGATGTAAACGGAAATGTTGTGTTTGTTAGATATTGAATGCTCATGAATCCCCATCATCCTTACTGCGAGCAAACCTGCATTGGTTGCATTGTTTATTGCAACTGTTGCAACTGGAACACCCCTTGGCATCTGCATAATCATCAAAGGAATAAATACAAATTAGGGCTTTGTGGTGATCAAATTTTCCTTGTTAACTCCCTGTGTACCAAGGAAACTGTTTCCTTTGCTGTGTTTCTTATCAAGTTTTCCATTTCTATTTTCCCTTTACATTGGAACTCATCTCCTGCTTACAATAAATTGATTAATTTATGTGACATTGATGATTATATTTATGTTTGTTTTGACAGGTCCTGCGCTGTTAGTTGATGTTCCAAGGGATAAGAACATTACTGGTATGTTCTCTCTTCTTTAATTGAGACTGATTTTACTCTGCTATGTGCAGGCAACTAGTATGCTGGGTTTGTTAGTTGGCTGATGTGTTTGTGTTTGTGTTTGTGAATATGAAACAATATTTGGGTATTGTGAATTTTCTGTGTATGTGTTTATTGTGTTGTATCACTGTGTGTGTGTACGTGAAGTTTACAGAGTTGAGATATTGTGGAATTTATATTGTGTATTCAAGCAAGAAAATGGAAAGTGTCTTGGGTAGTGTGTTGTTACATTTGCTTTCTCTGCTGCTTTTTTTTAGAGCTCTTTCTGGTGTTTGACTGAGGATGATGCTTGTTGTTCTCTGCTCTCTTATTTTTCTTGGTGCTCCCTTCCTTTACTGTTTCTTGAGTAGTGTTTGTTCTTTTTAATATTATTTATGTTTGTTTTAACAGGTCCTGCGCTGAGAGTTCATGATGAGTGATTTTTCACCTATTCCATCAAATATCATGGTTGCATATATATTGTAAAGCACAATAGAATTATTTTTTGATAGGAAAAGTACAATAGAATTATATAAATGTTATATAATTATATGAAATGTTTAATTGTAATTTATATGATTAATTGATCACTTGATTGTTGTATTGATCATTAATAATTTTTTTTAATTTATTATTATTATTTTTAAATGTGCGCTTCACATCGATCAGGCGCGTGCTTGCGCTTTGCGCCTAGGCTCTAGGAGGCCTTTGTGCTTAAGTGTGCTCAGCACTTTTAACAACACTGGTGTTGGCATATGTTTTGATATGCTACTTTATTTTTTGGTGAAATACCCACCAATTTCTTGGTCATACTTGATACTTAATACTTGGTAATGCTAATGAATTTTATTTTGGATTATATTTCATTGGTAAATTGAAATATTATGTGTATTCTGGTTTGTTTTGAGCTGAGTGATTTATATTTTCAATTTTTAAAAGATAAATTTATTGGTTATTTTTTAGTTAAATTGTTTTGGATTAAAAAAAAAAAAAAAGGGTTTCGGGTTGGGTATGGATATCCATGGATAATAAATCTGGGTAGTTGTCAGGTATGGATACTAATGGGTACTGTTATCTGGGTATCCATGGGCAAATATTTCGGGTAGGGTATAGGTATACCCGATTCATACCCTATCCATGGCCATCCCCCGCATGCATATGATGGTGTATGTGTCTGAGATTGAAAGAGACTGATTGAGGATGTGTGAAGGAAACAAAATGTATCTGCTGTGTTAAGATAATATGCCAAACTTACCATTTTTTATTTTGTCAATTGACAGCAAGGTACACTGTGAGGTCCTTTGGTATCAGACGTAATGAAAAGATTGCATGCTATGTCACTGTTAGGGGTGAGAAGGCAATGCAGCTTTTGGAGAGCGGTTTGAAGGTGAAGGAATATGAGCTGCTGCGAAGGAACTTTAGTGATACTGGATGTTTTGGGTTTGGTATTCAGGAGCACATTGATGTGGGAATCAAGTAAGCTAATATGTCCCTGAAACTTCATTTATGCCTTTTTGTTAAGAAATTTGGCTTCCATAAGTTTAATGGTGTGTCAACTTGGTGCAAATCCGTTTGATTTTGAAATAGCCTAATGTAAACCTTGATTAATAGTAAATGATCTCTCTCTGTGTTTCTGTCTCTCTAGTCTCATTATTTTACTCTTGCTAAAAACTTGGGGGAAAAAACATAAAAAAACATTTTCTTATATTATTGTTTTTGTGGTAACTTTCATGTTAAAAAATAGATGTTCATTAGAAAAGTAGTGATTCCTTGTATTGTTTTTTGATGCATCATTGTGCTCCAATTTTAATATTTATTTTCATTTGTTGGTCATCTTATGAGTCTCTAGCCCAACCTGAGATGCATGTTTACTGTTTTTAAATAGCTATTGGGTGTTCCAGAACCACCAAGGTGAATAATGCCAGGTGAAATTGAACAAGATAAGTCTTTTTCACCAACTGTCCACTGTAACTGTTTCAGTTTGTGATGTTTAAGTTGTAGGGTGTTGAAGTTCGTAAAAGAACAAAGATTTTTTTTTTGAGAATAATAAAAAAAAGGCAGGGCAACAAAGATTGCAGGGCAAGGATAGCGAATGGCTTATTGCACTGTTTCTCTGTATAGTATATTGTAGGGAATTCAACCAAAATTCCCAACCTGTGAGAAACAAAAATAGAGAAAACACACGCCAAAGAAAACAATTACACGCACAAGACAATATTTACGTGGTTCGGCAATTTACCTATGTCCACGGAGTCGCAGGGATTTCATTATTACCAAGGAAAAATACAACTTGCGGCTACAGTATTTTCACTCTCTCAAAAAACAACAAGACAAAACTCTAATCACCAAAAACGGTTTCTATATCCTGCGCACAGGATTTACAATGGGCTACAAAATGGGCCAAAAACTTTTTCTCGGGGGCGTTGCCCCCGGACCCCCAAGAGGCTTGTCCACAAGTGTTTCAGCTTAGGCCTATTGGCTCAAGTCTCCGCTTCATAGACTAAGCCTCAGAAAATCTCCCATTAAAAACCATGCAACATTATTTGAGTCGGGTCGTCAACCAAATCAAATATAATTAGGCTTCACAAAGCCCAACATATATGACAAACTAACTTAATTTTCAACACTGTTGGGCTAATGTAACCAGCTTGGGATGGGATGATCAAATAACTAATAATTTTTATTTAGGGGTTGCAAAGCACTTTTGAGGCAATTTTGTACCTAATGAGTGGATTAGGATATGGAAATTACTATTTCTTTTTATTTTTGACAAAAGATTACTTAATGCCATGGCTAGTTACCTTTCCCATCTGAAATTTAGTGTTAATGTTGAGTGTCAATGACATATTACAACCTGCATATATTTATTGATACTTTTCCTTGTGATCTTATATAATACACGGATGCTTTTTTAATGGACCTTCTGCTGATCTTGTGTGCAAATCACGTGTCCCTATTCTTGATGTAATGTGGCTTCACACTTCAATCTTTATTATTTTTGCATTATTTCTGAGGTTTTAGATCTAATGACATCGCGTATGGGAATTTGTGTGTACTAAATTCTGTCCCTTACAACATTCAAATATCTAGAATTTTCTCTGTAACTTTTTAGACTTTAGGCTACTTCATGTATTTTTTCATGAAGTACTTTCGATGCATTAAAATTATTCTTACCTATAAAAAAAATTCTAGAATTTTCTCTTTTTGATATTTCACATATTTAGCAGTTTTTTATTTGGTTTCCTCTTGTATGTCTCGCTAGTTATGGTTCTATATATATCTCTCATTTTACGACATGTATGGCAGTGTCTTGAATTGTATTCTGTTGCTTCTACAAATCTTTGAGCATATGCAGAAGTATCTTGGAGTCAAACATGAACTGGAAGCAGGCTTTTCTTGGTCTCTTATTCATAGAATGGACGAAGACTCAAGACATATCTCTTCGAGAGCTTCCTCAAAGGGTGGAAGGCAATTCTAAGCTAGCTGTTGCACTGACTGTTATGGATGAATGCTTTTTGCCAGTTGTTGACAGGAGGAGTGGGGTTAATTTGATACATAATTTCTTTATAATCCTGGGTAAGTTCTAAATTTTATACTTAAGCTAAAACAATATTGCTTTGGCCAACAGATGACAGACCATGTGATCTTCATGAATACTTCTAACTGTGGCTTTCGTATTTCCTGTCATAAGCTTTTTAGTTTTTGCTGAGCTGTGTGTTAAATGACTGCTATTGTTGCTTAGATTTGTTTCTGAGATTTTCTTTCCTCCCTTACCCCCTTCTTTTACTGATTCTTAACTGGCTTATTGTATGTTTAATACGTTCATTTAAGCTGGTTCTATGTTTCTCTCATTGCTAATGAATTTTGACATTTTAATGTTATTTTATTTCTTTACCTATGACTCTAACTAGATTATTTTGTATATAGTGGCATGTACAGTTGTATGCATTCGTAGACATGGATAAATGATATATAATAATCTTCTTTTTTGAATGAACAATCACTTTTATATGCATAAATATGATTTTATTGAATTTGAATGAGCTTATAATAATTTTAGACTCAAGGTATCCCTGTAGCCTGCTTGGTGTCCTCCAGATGCATCATGGTATAAAATACATTTTGATGGAGCCCTCTTTGTTAAAGAAAACTGTGCAGGTGTCGGGGTAGTAATAAGGAATGAGCAAGGCTTGGTGATGGCATCCCTCTCTCAAAAAATACCTCTCCCATTCACTGTCATAGAGGTGGAAGCACTGGCAGCTAGAATGGCAGTGGAATTTGCTGCAGAACTTGGT
The DNA here is from genome assembly GCA_023621385.1 of Quercus gilva. Taxonomy (NCBI): domain Eukaryota; kingdom Viridiplantae; phylum Streptophyta; class Magnoliopsida; order Fagales; family Fagaceae; genus Quercus; species Quercus gilva. The sequence continues at coordinate 31,136,402 of CM042484.1, forward strand.
TTGGATCGGATTGTATTGGAAGGGGACTCCGAGATACTCATCAACACCTTACAACATGGATGTAGATCATTGGCACAGTTTGGTCACTTAGCTGCTGATTGCAGCACATAGCCTCCCAGTCTTTTATTGATTATTGTTTTTCTCATGTACATAGGCTTTGTAATACTGTGTGCACACTCGCATGGAGAGCAATTCACTCTTCCCATATGGTAGTCTAAAGGGAAGATGTTCCACCTGACATTGTTCTTATTCTCTAGGCTGATTTCAACAGCCTCCCTTAATAATATAACATACTGTCTTTCTTCTCAAAAAAAAAAAAAAAAAAAAAAAAAAAAAAATCATTAAAGCTTTAAATTAAGAATTTGACAGATTCTTATCTTTCATGGAGACTTAAAATGTCTGAAGCATGCATGTTTTACATGATAGTATGCATTTGGGTATGATATATTTGTAGGACAAATATGATATTGGACATCTATCCAATAAGCATTTTCCACAAAATGAGAAGGAAACACAGGTTGTTTGTTTGTAATTGTCTAAAATTTCTTCATGCTTCCGTGTTAAAAGGACTATTTAATGTAAGTGAATTTCCTATGTTAAGGCCACTAATATATTTGTAATTGCCTAAAATTATTCTTATCTTGCATAGAGACTTAAAATGTCTGAAGCATGCATTTTTTACATGATAGTATGCATTTGGGTATGATATATTTGTAGGACAAATTTGATGTTGGACATCTATCTAATAAGCATTTTTCACAAAATGGGAAGGAAACACAGGTTGTTTGTTTGTAATTGCTAAAAATTTCTTCATGCTTCAATGTTAAAAGGACTATTTAATGTAATTCTTTGTTTCTAATAAAGCATTTCTATCCTTTTTAGCTTAAAAAAAAAAAAAAAAAGACTCGATTTATTTGATAATGTTTATATTGTGATTGACTTACATTTCAATTGGACTAGCTCGCTTTTCTTGATGGGAAGAAAATTTTATTCACTTATGAGAAAGAGAGTACAAAAGGCTATTATTTTTGAATTTCAGACTATCATTTTAAAGTTGAAAGTGCTATTATTTTTTTATGGGTAAAATTTATTAGAAAATAAGGACAGATCTTTCATATATAGGATGAATATAAAAAGACATTTTTTTTAGGCTGTAAACAAAAGGTTCATCTAAAGAATACAAAGTGCTATATATTTGTGTTTCTTTTTATTTTTTATTTTTGAATTTTAGAATAACTTTTATCTCAAAAAAAAATTAATATTTTCATGATTATTTGCGAAGGCCAATTGTAGCTCTCACAAATAATTTAGTATTAGTGAGGGCATATTTTTAAATCACACAAAAAATAAACTTTTTGCAAGGAATTTTTATTGTTCCTTGGAAATAATTTGGTGAGAAATGTTGACGTTTTAATGATTATTTGTGAAGGTCGATCTTAACCCTCGCAAATAATTTAGTATTAGTGACGGTATTTTTTTAACCGACACAAATAATATACTTTTTGCGAGAGATTTTTAATTGTCCCTCGCAAATAATATGGAGGGAAAATTTCCTTCCAAAATATTAGCATTTGTGACGGCTACAACACATAATTGCGATAGCTTTTTTTTTTTTTTTTTTTGAGGGGAAAAACATTGAACTTCTTTTATTCAAATAAGCCTAATAAATCGGCTTAAAGTTCATCATGAAACTGTGGTGGAACATCGTTCATCCATACTAAAAAATCTGGTATGCCTACAGCATGTCTAGCCAGACTATGAGCTAAAGTATTACATTCTCTCTTTGTACGAGAGTAAAATAATTCATCAAAACGTTGAGACAAGTTTTTTGCATCCTCAATCAGCAAACCCAGTGGGACCAGCAACCTTTCTTCCTCCATTAATCCTTTAATGACAATCAAAGAGTCCCCTTTGGAGACAGCCCGTTGTACTCCTACCTCCAGTGCAAAAGAAAGAGCCCAACCCGCAGCTATCACCTCAATTTCATTACTGCATAGCTCCTGGTGTACCAGTTTTGAGTATGATACTATTACAAGGCCTCTGTGATCCCTAATAACGACGCCAATGCCTGATTTTTTATCATGTGGAAAAACCGCACCATCAAAATTAATTTTGTAAAGTTCTGATGGTGGAGGTTTCCAATGATTTTCAGAGTGACGAATTTGCTGCACATGTATAGCTGGGATTACTTGCCTGCCATGGTAATCATCTAGCCAAACTTTTGAGAGGTGAGCAAGCTGGTGAAATGCTTCAAAGGGCTGATTAAGGCGAACCCGATTCCGCTGGTTCCAGATTGTCCAGGTTGTGACTACGAAAAGCTCGAGCTGACATTTATTTTTGATAAGCCACGATAGGAGCTCTTTGAAGTCCAAGAACCGAACCAAACCACGGAAGCTCCATAGCGCCACATCTGCCCACACCGAATCCAGTTTTGGGCATGATGACCACAAATATTTCACATTTTACCAAGTATTTGCGAGGACATTATTTTGCCATCAGAAATAGAATTTTTTGAGAGGGCTCTTTGGGTCCGTCAAAAATTCTTCGTCACTAAAGGCATTTTTCTTGTAGTGCAGCCAGCCTTGGGCTGGTTATGCGATTTCTCTTGTAGTCAAATTGGTTAATTTTTTTATGTAGATGGCTTGGTTTTGAGAAGTCTTAAGATGAGATTGTGAAATCAAGACTAATTAGTGGTGAATTTTGGAGTCCAATTAGTTGTTTGGGTTTGTTAAAGAAATAGGGATAAAAGGAAATAGGAGGAACTAGCTTAATAATGTTATTAAGACCATGGCTTTCAAAAAAGAAAAAAAAAAGAAAAAAAAAAAGAGGTTATTAGGACCATGAGAGGGAGGTAAGGAATAACTTGATCCTCATTTATAACAGAAAAATCAGCACTTGGGTGCTTTTAGTTACTAGCACCCTATTTCATAATAGTAGTTAATATTACAATTCTTTGTCAAGGATGTTGATCTACCTTTGAATTCGAGACCTTATAGTTACTAGTTCTAGCTAGTAACTTTTGGAGCACAAGGTTGTTGATTTTGCAGGACGCTCAAGGTTAGTGGTATTTACTAGTTTGGGGGTTTTCCTAAAAAGTGATTTTGGCTATTAAACTTGTTTTTAAGATTTAAGAATTATATATACTAGTCGCAAACTCACGCGATGCGTGGGAATAGATAATTTTATTTTAGTTATGGTATAATATATAATTTGTTCTCTAAATTTTGAGGAAACAATTTTTTTCTCCCAAAAACTCAAACAATTTCTGAAATTATTTTTCATTTATCTATCTTAAAAAATATATCATCATTTTATTATTTGGATTTATTTTTCTTGTACAACTAAACTGTTTGAGTTTCACATATATTATTCAAAATTTTTATGGACAAAGTTTAGCTACAAAATCGATTGTAGCCTTAGGCTACAAACTCACTCAATATCTTTTTATTGGAGGTAAATTTTGACAAATCCACCATTGGATTGCATCTTCTTCTTATATCCTCCATGTTTGCAAAATTTCAAGAAAATTAAATATCAATAGCTATGTCATCAATAAATTTTTAAATTGCAAGTTTTCGTAATTTAAAATTATGCATAAAATATAAGATTATAGATTATATAGTAAATGATATCCGATTGACACAAAAATTAACATGTGCATTAAGAGCGTAAAGAACATGTAATTCAACAGTTAGATTTTCAAAATATGTAGTAATATTTATTTTATTAAGTGAGATTGTAGCCTAAGGATACAACCAGTTTTGTAGCTAAACTTTGTCTAATTTTTATTGTCTTAAAAATAAATTATTATATTTATAATTTTTCTTATCGTAGGAGTAGCTTCAAACTATTGATCGAATTTTGTTTACTAATATAGATACATGAGATTGGAATTGCATATTTCTTAAACATTCCTAAGAGATTATACTATATTATAAATTTAATATTTAAAATAATATGTAGGAAAAAAGTAGACTTTATGTCTAAAACTGAACACTTCACTTATCGAAATGAAAGAAAATAATATGTATAAAAACAAAAAGATAACATGATTTAATTTTTTTTGTTTACTGCATACACTTTTATTTATTAAGATTTATTTGTCTTTAATTGAATCTTTATATCGCATTTTTGTTGCTATGCTCCTGTTGAGCGTTCTCATTCGTTATATCATTGGCCACATCATTATTCTTTTTATTATTTATTTTTTACTTTTAAATTTTTGACAATATTAAATATATAAATATATTGGCTTTACAAATTCATCTTAGGCAGTTTTAACTTTACGTATTCATTTACTTCAATTTTGATGTTATAACTAAATAATAAATCAATGAAAAATAAAAATAAAAATATTGTTTATACATATTCATCTTGGGCGGTTTAATTTTAATAATTGATAGACACATTCAAATACATAGCCAACATTGTATTTTGATATAAATTCAAAATCTCACTTCCAAAATAACTAAGTATTATGCCAAAAAAAAAAAAAAAAAAAAATCAAACAAAAGCAAAAAGAGGGAGAGAGATGACTTGTGGCGAAAAACTTAAAAAGTCAAACACACTACCAAATCGGATTAACAATTAATATTATATAAAAAATATGTGGGGGCCTTTTCGTTGTGCGTTAGGTTAGGCTGCCTTCCGCGGTAGTAGACCTAAGTATTTTGAGTAAGGGAGTTGAGACCGGTCCAACTGCAACTCAATTTGGTCCGGCTTATGCGCAAACGTTGAGTCCAAGTCCAAGAGAAGACGTAGCAAAGTGGGCTTATCCTCTATTTCTGCCGCTGCCAGTTTCTACCGCAGAAGGAACTTTTCTCCGGTTTCTATCACTAGTCTGACTTTTCTACTATGCAGCAAAACTTTCTGCTACGTAGTAAGACTGTCTGCTGTGCAATAAAGCTTTCTGCTGTGCTTTAAAAGCTTCCTGCCGTAAAGCCTTCTGCTGTGCAATAGAGCTGTCTGCCGTGTGAATGACTACTCTTCATTTTTACTGCAGAAATACTTTTCCACTTCTTGCACATAAACGAATCTAAAACCCAAAGAAAATACCCATTAAACAAATGTTAGCTTAAATGGGTTAGCATATTCTCAAATATATATATACATATATGAGTATATATACTTATACGTATTCATATATACATATATAAACTATATATTTTTCCAGAACGTGAGAAACAACGTTTATGTATATATATATACTTACGACAGGATAATGATTAGCTTGTGTCAACAGTAAAATACGTAGTAACAAATAAAGAGAAAAGCTTCGGTAGAAAAGGTTTAGCTTGATAATAGTTAACACGGTAAACATAATAAAAAAATGTGGTACGGCAGAATAACTAGTACAGCAAGTAAAAACATCACAGCAGGACAACTAATGCGGTAGACGTGATAAAAACGTGCTACAGCAGGATGACCAAATACAGCAGATATAAGTTATAATGAGAGAAATAAAATATATTTATAATCAAAATCAAGTATTAAATCTTCCCATAGGATAAGTAAACCAAAAAGGAAACCCAAACTCCAACTTGAACAACCTTTTTATAGGCTTCTGCCGTAAAAGTTGTGCATTTTGGAGAATAGGCCTAAATGGCTACTAGCTATTAATTTTGGAGACTTCAAAGAGTGGGTTTGCTAAGAGGGAGGGAAAAGATGGTCTATTGATGCATGCCCCTATTCCTGCCGTATTTTCTCTCTTTGTTTTACCACTTTCTTTCTTCCTCTGTTTTTCACTCTTTCCCCTGTTTTTTTCTCTTCCTCTTCCCCTTCCATCTCCCCTTTTTTCCATGGCTAGCTCCTCCTTTTATAGTGAGCTAATTCAATGGGATTTCTCCCTTTTACCTCTAGGGCTTCACCAATTGTTTTTGGTTCGTTGTGCGCATCCATTTAAGACTACCCACCAACCCATTGGTTGCCCCGGCCACTGCCATTGCTCAGTACATGTTTGTTGCACGACAAAATTCCTTTTTGTTTGCTTTTGCTGTATACCTCTACCTCTAGGTTCAAATGGGTAAGGATTGGACTACTTACTACCTAGCTCTATGATATGCATCAGTGGTCCCAACCATTTGTTACTTCTTTTGGGTAAGATACCATCCCAGCAAGGTATATATCCCAAAAGAAGTTATGGCAGGAAACCAAATATAGACTCCCTTTTCCCTCCACCACCAGACCATGCCCTCTGAATCTCCTTAACAGTGAGCCCACCTCCCTTGTATTGGCTGGGTACAGGTTAGTGGTGCCCCGACCCTTCTGTGCTTGCTCTACTATCTTTTGTTTTTGTCTCCCACGCCATTTCTGCTATAGCAGATTAGTTCTGTTTCGTCCGCTGTGTGTTTTTGTCTTATTTCTTTACGCGTTTCCTGCTGCTGACACTTCCTGTTGCTACTTGTTTCCTTTCATTGTTCTTTTTCATATCAGTTCTCACGCCTATCTTTTTCATACAAAAGGATTTGGGCCTTTGTGGGCCAAATAATGTTGACTGGATCAAAAGGGTCTTGGGCCCAATTTATCTTCATCTGCCGAAACCATCATACCAGAGAACAATATTTTGCGGTAAAGCTGTATTCTGCGGCAGATTTATATTTTGCTACAGATTTGCGTTTTGCAACAGATGGCTTTCACTTGCACTTCTTTCTTTGCTTTTCGTTCTTCTTGGTGGGTCTCTGGGCCTTGCTTCTCATTGGGCTTTCTTCCTTATGGGCCATTAGGTACAGATTTGCAAAAATGGGCATCAACATTTAGCCCCCTAAGCATATGGATTGCTCCTGCAATTCGTATGCGAAAATCATACAGTTTTTCTTTTGCGGGTTGTTTAACAACTCACATGTGAATACTTCTCTTCTTTTCTTCGCATGCCTGCTGTTTCAATATTTACTCTCCTTAGGCAAGTTGTTCTCTTTTTTTCTACAATTTTACGACCCTCCAAGGGTAGCCAAAAAGTTGTTGTTCATGAAGGTGGTGTTGGGTTTGCTGGGCCTCTTTGGGCCTGCTGTATGCTTTCCTTTTGCCCTTCATGACTTGTGCCTGCTGGGCCTCTTTGGGCCTGTTGTATACTTTCCTTTTGCTCTTTATGACTTGTGCCTACTAGGCCTCTTTGGGCCTGCTGTATGTTTTCCTTTTGCTAAATTCCATTAGCCCAGTACTATCATTGGGCTTGTACTATGCTGTTTCGAGCTTTCTTGGCTCATTTCATTGCTTTTGGGCTCCTTTGTCCCATTTGGGCTCCTTTGTCCCATTTTATCCTTTTGGGCATCCTCGGCCCGTTTCATCACTTTCAGGCTCCTTTGTCCCATTTGGGCTCCTTCGTCCCATTTTATTCTTTTGGGCATCCTCGGCCCGTTGCTCCTTTGTCCCATTTGGGCTCCTTTGTCCCATTTTATCCTTTTGGGCATCCTCGGCCCGTTTCATCACTTTCAGGCTCCTTTGTCCCATTTGGGCTCCTTCGTCCCATTTTATTCTTTTGGGCATCCTCGGCCCGTTTCATCACTTTTGGGCTCCTTTGTCCCATTTGGGCTCCTTCGTCCCATTTTATTTTTTTGGGCATCCTCGGCCTGTTTCAATTCTTTACTCCCATGGGCTTTTACTAATTTCATTGGGCTTCTCCGGTCCAATTACTGTATACTATCTTTGGGGCTCATGTGCTTGCCATCAACCGCCTACTTTCTTTGTTTGCATTACTTCGGGCCTGCTGTGGCCCATTCTCACTTTTACACATCACATATAGCCCATGGGTTTGCTTTCTCTCTTTCCTGGCTCCTTTAAGCCCGTTTGCTCCCTCAAGGCCCATTTGTTTATTTCATAGACCTGTGATCCATTATTCCTGTCGCTTGGGCTTAATGGTTCTTTTTCTCACTTTACTGACTCTTTTCTTCCCATATGGTTTTCATTCAAAGGGATTGTTGATGATGATGATGATGTGTGCATCCTTCTCTTCATCATTTCTTCGCTTGTTTCTTGGTTTGCTTCTTGAAAATTCCTTTTGATCTTGAACTTCTACAATGGTACTCATTTCTTTATGTTTGTGGCAATTTGTATACTTATTTCTTCACGTTTCTACAGCAGCACGTACTCATTTCTTTGCTTTTGTAGGGATAAATACTCATTTTTCTGCTCCTGCAGAGTATGTAGACACTTTCTGCCGCAATACATTCACTTATTTCTCTGCGTCAATACACCTTTTACTCTGCTTCTGCTAGAGCAGCATCTATGCTGTAGGAAGTGAAGGTCGTAGCAGATTTTGAGGTAGAAGAATTAGGCTTGACTGCTTCAACTAACTTACTTTCCCCACGTATTCCTTAGTATCATCTCTTCATTCTTCCATAAGTGTAGTTGCTCTCTAAGAATGGTCAGAAGACAAATGTCGTGGAATCCTTCCTTGTTGGGTTCTTCTTCATTATGATGTTCTACATCTCTATAGAATGCTCAAAATTGGCTCTTTGGATTCTTTAACTCTTCTTTCTCTTGCCATCTTCATGAATAGCACTTTGTGGAGCGAGGATCCTTCTTTCGGTCTTCTTTTTTCTTTTCTTTTAGCCACCTAAGGATGCTTCACTTCAGGCTTCATTCATTCTCTAAAAATAGAGAAAGTGTTGTGTTCTACTCCTTTCGCATCTAAGCTGACGACTGAAAAGAGTTTCATCAAAACAACTCTACCACTTCACTTTCTTCAAGTAGAGTTCTTTCACAAGAGGAAAGCTTCCTCTAAGTATGTAGATCAAAGGGTGACTTCACTCCCTTTTCTTGTGCCTTCTTCTCCTCTTTGCATTCACGTTCCTTCATTTCTTTTTCTTAAAACAAAGCGTAAGGCTAACATTGCAAGCCCTCATCATAATGGAGTAATCTTTCATTTGCTGATAATGTATTCTTTGCCAAGATGAAGTTTCTGCGGAGAAGGATGTTGGGCCTTTGATGTTTGCATTGCGGGCTGTTTCTGATTCTGCCATGAATTTTGGTTTTGCTGCAAAATTGATCTTTTTGTAGAAATGACTAAGTTTGCCACTCATTTTAAGGTGCCTACAAGTGGTGCCACTATAGATGTTCTTCTTTCAAGGGGCAATGAGGATGCTTTCACACGAAATCTTCACTTTCTTTTCATTCTAAACATTTTCTTTGTCATTCTGCCATATGCTTCAGTCATCTTTTGTCTATATCCGCGGCTCCGCTCTTACTCCTTTCATCAAGCCCCTCTAGGTCTTTGCATCTTTCTACCGCAAAGACTTCCTTTTCTTTTTCTTTCTACCGCATTTGCATAACTCTCAGGGATGGAGTCATTACTTCTGCCGGGCTCATTACCTCTGTTCCGCAGACTAAGGAAAAAGGTGAAAACCCTGTGGCTGACTTTGGTAAATTTCTATAAGCCCAAAAAGTGTCTAGCAGGTGCATTGTCCTCCCTCCTGTATACTCTTGACTCATTTTGCTGATGATCTTTAAGCCCCCAAGTGTGGAAGGGCCATGGGGTGACCATGCTGTGTAAGTTCTGTAGAGGAGTGTAAATCAAGTTGGCTTGTAGTTGGCAGCTGTGGCATTTTTTACAAATTCTACCATGTCTTTCTTCGTGGCAGGCTAGTAATAACCCATTTGTAGCAGGCATCTGTACAAATTTTTCTTTCCCTGGTGTTCCTCACACTCTCTTGAGTGCATATCTTTTATCATTTCCCTTGCTTCTTAAAGGACCCAGACATCTTAAGAGGTTCCCATCATGCCCTTTCTTGAAAAGGACCATGTTATGCAAAAAGTAACGTGTTGCCAACCGCTTAAGCTTGTATCTTTTACTGTGCTTTTGTGGCAGGATGCTTTCTGTCAGGTATTGCATGAATGGGCTTCTCCAGTCTCCGCTGATGAACACAGTGTAACTTTCTTCTCTGTTTGCCGCAAGGTGGTAGGTCCCACACTGGGTTTGGACTTGATCTGCGTCTTTACCCATACTTGGCTAACAGAAGCCTGCCTTTTAAAGCCTGTGGTAAAAGCTAACCTCCCCGCAGGATCTGCAAGTCTTGTCATGTATTTCTTTTAACTTTCTTTAGGCTTCCTCCTGCCATATGCACCTGGACAAGACCCCACCTGGCATCCTGCGGTACAATTCTCCTCTTACCAGGGCATAGTCCTTCAGCATCTTCAGTTCTGCAGTGTCTTCTTCCTCCGTTAAGGCCTTCTCTTATGAGAATCCACAAATCTCCTTCACACTGTTCCCCCTGGAACCTTTCTTTCAACATCTCCATAATAGAATCCCATCTTTTACTGACTTCTATCTTGGTGCTATCTCTCTACCTCAAAAGTTGAGAACTTTTCCTCCATCTTCTTGGGCAATCAATGCATCATGATCTGCCGTAGCCTTTAGAAGGCTGCCTGATGTACTTCTTTCCTCAAAGCTTTGCCCTTTCTATCTCAGCGTGGAATACCCTGGCAGGCAGTATGGAACGCCCTGGCAGGCTGTGTGGAACACCCTGGCAAGCTGGGCTACTAGCTTGGCCTCGCGGTTCACATTCAATGTATGCACTATCAGCCCAAGATCCCATCCTGTCATTTTCATTGTAATCCCATGCGAAGACATCTTTGAATTTTTTCAGCAACAGTATCAATTATGATTTCTCCTTTTCTGAAAGTCTTGAGCTAATTGAGATGGGTCTTGGTTCCTATGGGCCCGACCCTAGGTTAAATTTCCTCAAATTTTTCTTCTGCTACAACCTATATATCCTTTTCTGCCACAACTTCTTTGTTTTTTTTTTCCTTTATTACTCTCCTCCTCCAAGCTTTCTTGAACCACGCAACACACCAAGCTTTTGTAGAAGATACATGATGTTGCTGCTTCATATTGATACTCTAAGCACTTTGCGGCAGGCTTTCTAAATTTACTGCAGAATGGGCCTTAGTCCCTCAGCATGTGAGACAACTGGATGAGTCTTTAGCTTTTTGAAGAAAACTTCCCAAATTTTGTTGCAGAATGAGACAGCCCCCAGTATACAAGAATAAGCCCTTAGCTTTCAGCAGGAGGCTTCCCATGTTTGTCGCAGAATAAGCTTTAGCCCTCAGCATGTGAGACAACTGGATGAGCTTGATATCACCTTCTCTTGGTGTTGATGTTCCATCATATGGTTTATTCATTCTTTAGTAAAGAAAAAATTAGACGCCATGGATCTACAAGTTGCCATATTGTAGAAATTCTTCGTTGCTAGAGAATTTGGGAAAAAGTTACTTCCCAAGCATGCTTTGACTTCGTTCCACTGCAAGCACAATTGCTTCCCATGTATTTTCTGCTACATATGATTGTGACTATAGCTCTTCTGCAGGTTCTTTCCAAAGACTTGTGATCATGGCTCCTTTGCGGGTTTGATTGAGTATAGCCCCCATTATGGGCTTTTGCCAAGAACTCACAACCATGGTTCCTTTGCTGGCTTTTGCTACCAAGACCCATATTTCATGGGTTTCTTCTTTGCTTGCTTTGAGTATGAGCATATTTAGATGGAGCTTGCTATGTCTTTTGCTTCATGGTTGGCTAGTAATAGCCAAAAGTTAGCGGCTTCTAATATAGAATTACCCATGACGTGCCAACATCTTCCTGAGACAGCATGCTGCTTTATTCTTGTGGCAAAATGCCCTTGCAGCAGAATGCCTTCAATAAAAACCACATAATAGATTTTTGCGGCAATAAGACAAGCAACTCTATTCGCGGCAGAATGTGTGTGAGCAATTGTTTCTGCTATTTCCCTCTTGTACACAAGCTAAAAGAAGGAGCTTTGAGTTTGCCACTGTTGCAGAGTTCTCCTAGGATGAGACATAGGCATCAATGAGCTTCAGACTTGAAAAGTGACGGTGGAGTTGCGTAGTTTGTAGTACAAGTGATCTGATACATTCTTTCTTAGAAATATCATAAAGGTCATGATCATTAATGCCACTCTAGGCATAAATCTTCTGAGATGCTTCAAAGAAAGCTTATCAACTCTTTAAAGTTGTTGAATCGGTTTGCTAGACCCAATAATGGACAAAGAGTAGTTTGCGAGTAGCTTGTAGATTTGGGCTTCTTTATGGAGAGTACACAATAACTGAGTTGTTGGCTTCATCCCAAGGTCTGGATTTAATTTGGACACTTCACCACCCTGTCACATGCCTTCAATGTATGCTTTCGTTGAAAGCGGATGTTTCGATATTGCCGAATTGATTACTTCTCCCTCCTCCCTTCATTGATACTGATATATTTGCTGATGTAGTAGCAAAAGATTGATTCAGCAAAAGTGAACATGAAAGGCTTTGTATGCACCTCTCTTGCTTTGAGAACAAGCCTCAAATTTGTTGAATAAGATCTAGACTTGAACTTCTTGTTGCAGCAGAATTGTCCACTACTCTTTTACACATCTTCACAGTGTTGGTGTTCCCATGAATTCTTAATGGGGCAATGATCACTTTTGTTATAGAAGATAATCACGTTGGATTTGTGATTGCACTTAGAAAGTTAAAGAATTCAATACTGAATTTTGTGGTAGGATATTCTGCGGAAAGACCTGCTGGAGTACAATACAAAATTCTGCTGCAAAATATTCTGCTGCAGAAATTCTGCCGTGAGTAGTCTGCCGAAGGACCTGCACTTTTTGCCATGAAATTTCTGCGGACGGACATTTTACACTTCTAGAAAAGTCTACTGGAGGATATTTCACGGAGGAAATAGTTATTTGCAATAGTATAGTAATGATGAAAATTTTCCTTTAGCTACAATAACTTTATTTATTTATTTATTTTTTTGTTTCTAGCTTTTGGTTCTTCAGGGGAAGTAGAGCTAGAATCACTAGCATGAGAAAATGATCAAAACCTTTGTGAGGGAATGAAGGGATTTTTTCTCCTCTAAGTGCTGGACCTGAAGGTGGAGATGGAGAGAGTTTAGAAAGCTTCTAGTACTTCCTTAAAATCAATGAGAGCAAAAAGTGGTGGAACTTTTGGTTTTGCATGTTTGAATAAATGGCTTGCCACATGTCCACATGCATCACAAGGAGAACAAGTGGCATTTAAAGGATAGGACCAAGTATTGTGAAGGCCTTCTATTGTAGAGTTCTTAATATATTTCTGCTTTGTTTTAACATTGCTGTGCAGAATTCTGCTATGGCACTGTCCTGCTGTAACGTTGCTGTATTCTGCCACAGAATTCTGCTACAATATTGTCCTGCTGTAACGCTGCTACATTCTGCCATAGAATTCTGCTACGGTATTGTCTTGCCATAACGTTGCTGCATTTTGCCACAGAATTCTGCGACGGCACTATCCTGCTGTAACGTTGCTGCAATATTCTGCCATAGAATTCCACAACATTGTTTTGTTGTAATGTTGCCGTGATATTCCACAATAGAATTCCACTATGGTACTACTGTGACGTTTTGGAAACTTTCTTGAGAGTATAACTTGGAAGGTTTAAAAACATCTGCATGTCTTGCTTTGGTAAGGACTTGAAAACATGTTTGCGAGGGAGAAATATCTCATTCTCCCCATCTTGATCCCAACTCCCCAGCGGAGTCACCATTTTAATGTGGGGGCCTTTTCGTTGTGCGTTGCCTCTCGCGGTAGTAGACCCAAGTATTCTGAGTAAGGGAGTTGAGACCGGTCCAAATGCACTCAATTTGGTTCGGCTTCTGCGCAAACGTTGAGTCCAAGTCCAAGAGAAGACGCAGCAAAGTGGGCTTATCCTCTGTTTCTGCCGCTGCCAGTTTCTGCCGCAGGGTTGATGTTTCTGCCGCAGAAGGAACTTTTCTCCGATTTCTGCCATTGGTCTGACTTTTCTACTATGCAGCAAAACTGTCTGCCGCGTAGTAAGACTGTCTGCTGTGCAATGAAGCTTTCTGCTGTGCTTTAAAAGCTTCCTGCCGTAAAGCCTTCTGCTGTGCAATAGAGCTATCTGCCGTGTGAATGACTACTTTTCATTTTTACTGCAGAAATACTTTTCCACTTCCTGCACATAAACGAATCTAAAACCCAAAGAAAATACCCATTAAACAAATGTTAGCTTAAATGGGTTAGCATATTCTCAAATATATACATACATATATGAGTATATATACTTGTAGGGACTCAAATTGTATTGGACCCAAACAATAACATTTGTAGAGCATGGGTAGAAGGGCTGGGCATTAGCAAGACAAGCTATGGTTTACATGAGATTCATAACAATGAAGGAATCTGGTTAAGTATTTGGGACGATCAAAACAGGGATTTTCGTTAAGTGTTTATGGAGAAAGTTCATCCTCGGCTCAGTCCGAGGATTAATTTCTTCCAGAATTGACGAATCTCTATTCTAGAGAGAGAGAGAGAGAGAGAGAGAGAGAGAGAGGGCTTCCACCCCCCATCCTCCTCTTGGCGTTAGAGGTTCTATTTGTTATATAGTCTTGTTTAGTTCATCTTCGTCGTCCACTTGTTGGTCATCTGAACTTATATTTGAGGACTTGTCCCATTAGTCACCTCTGCAGGCTTTCTATTAGTTGGAGTAACCAAAATTGCACTGTTCACTGGTCACTTCACCATTAATGCGGCTAGAGCGTTGCTGGCATGCATTTAATGAATGAGTGACAGCTTCCATCAATCAACATCGGCCTGTTGAGGACGTGGGCGTCCTCGGCGAGGTCCTTTAGCCACTTGGGTCTCATCTGTTTATCCTCGGGCTTTGCCTCTCCTCGGCGCGGTCCTTGGGCCCGATGTGGATTGGGCCGTGGTTGTTGAATATTTGAGGCCCTATAATACTTATACGTATTCATATATACATATATAAACTATATATTTTTTCAGAACGTGAGAAACAACGTTTATGTATATATATATATATATATACTTACGGCAGGATAATGATTAGCTTGTGTCAACAGTAAAATACGTAGTAACAAATAAAGAGGAAAGCTTCGGCAGAAAAGGTTTAGCTTGATAATAGTTAACACGGTAAACATAATAAAAAAATGTGGTACGGCAGAATAACTAGTACAGCAAGTAAAAACATCACAGCAAGACAACTAATGCAGCAGACGTGATAAAAACATGCTACAGTAGGATGACCAAATACAGCAGATATAAGTTATAATGAGAGAAATAAAATATATTTATAATCAAAATCAAGTATTAAATCTTCCCATAGGATAAGTAAACCAAAAAGGAAACCCAAACTCCAACTTGAACAACCTTTTCATAGGCTCCTGCCGTAAAAGTTGTGCATTTTGGAGAATAGGCCTAAATGGCTACTAGCTATTAATTTTGGAGACTTCAAAGAGTGGGTTTGCTAAGAGGGAGGGAAAAGATGGTCTATTGATGCATGCCCCTATTCCTGCCGTATTTTCTCTCTTTGTTTTACCACTTTCTTTCTTCCTCTGTTTTTCACTCTTTCCCCTGTTTTTTTCTCTTCCTCTTCCCCTTCTGTCTCCCCTTTTTTCCATGGCTAGCTCCTCCTTTTATAGTGAGCTAATTCAATGGGATTTCTCCCTTTTACCTCTAGGGCTTCACCAATTGTTTTTGGTTCATTGTGGGCATCCATTCAAGACTACCCACCAACCCATTGGTTGCCTCGGCCACTGCCATTGCTCAATACATGTTTGTTGCACGACAAATTCCTTTTTGTTTGCTCTTGCTGTATACCTCTACCTCTAGGTTCAAATGGGTAAGGATTGGACTACTCACTACCTAGCTCTATGGTATGCATCAGTGGTCCCAACCATTTGTTACTTCTTTTGGGTAAGATACCATCCCAGCAAGGTATATATCCCAAAAGAAGTTATGGCAGGAAACCAAATATAGACTCCCTTTTCCCCCCACCACTAAACCACGCCTTCTGAATCTCCTTGATCGTGGGCCCACCTCCCTTGTATTGGCTGGGTACAGGTTGGTGGTGTCCCGACCCTTCTATGCTTGCTCCACCGTCTTTTGTTTTTGTCTCCCATGCCATTTCTGCCATAGCAGATTAGTTCTGTTTCGTTCGCTGCGTGTTTTTGTCTTATTTCTTCACGTGTTTCCTGCTGCTGACACTTCCTGTTGCTACTTGTTTCCTTTCATCGTTCTTTTTCATATCAGTTCTCACGCCTATCTTTTTCATACAAAAGGATTTAGGCCTTTGTGGGCCAAATAATGTTGACTGGATCAAAAAGGTCTTGGGCCCAATTTATCTTCATCTGCCGAAGCCATCCTGCCAGAGAACAGTATTCTGCAGTAAAGCTGTATTCTGCGGCAGATTTATATTTTGCTACAGATTTGCGTTTTGCAGCAGATGGCTTTCACTTGCACTTCTTTCTTTGCTCTTCGATCTTCTTGGTGGGTCTTTGGGCCTTGCTTCTCATTGGGCTTTCTTCCTTATGGGCCATTAGATATAGATTTGCAAAAATGGGCATCAACAAAATACAATGATTCATCAACCTAAAGTAATGTTGTAAATAAGAATAAATAATATATATATATATATATATATATATATATGTAGAGAGAGAGAGAGAGAGAGAGAGAGAGAGAGAGAGAGAGAGAGAGAGTAATCACCTTTTTTGAGAGAGAAATAGAAAATTATAAAATGAGAAAAAGAAGCATCAAAATAAAAAAAAATATAGTTATAAGTCAAACACCAAATTATCTAAGCCATGATATATAATAGAGTAACATTATATTCTTGTAAACTATATTTATATGCAATAGAATAACATTTAACAATTATAAAAAAGAAAAAAAAAAGATAATAACTTAAAAATACAAAACCAAATTGCAACCCAAAGTAAAATTCTAAAGAACACATAAATACATCAATCTAAAGTAGAGATACAAAAAATAAAAAATTCACACAAAAATAAAAACATGAGAGAGAGAGAGAGAGATAATATTTTTCATGTGAGAAAATATGTATAGAATATGAGAGAGAATGTCATATTTATAGTAATAGAAATGAGATAAGAAGAGTCAAAATAAAAAGAAGAGGAAGAGATAGATGAAGAGTGATGTGGGGCCTCAAATATTCAACAACCACGGCCCAATCCACATCGAGCCCAAGGACCGCGCCGAGGAGAGGCAGAGCCCGAGGATAAACAGATGAGACCCGAGTGGCTAAGGGACCTCGCCGAGGACGCCCACGTCCTCGACAGGCCGATGTTGATTGATGGAAGCTGTCACTCATTCATTAAATGCATGCCAGCAACGCTTTGGCCGCATTAATGGTGAAGTGACCAGTGAACAGTGCAGCTTTGGTTACTCCAACTAATAGAAAGTCTGCAGAGGTGATTAATGGGACAAGCCCTCAGATATAAGTTCAGATGACCAACAAGTGGACGCGGAGATGAACTAAACAAGACTATATAACAAATAGAACCTCTAACGCCAAGAGGAGGATGGGGGGTGGAAGCTCTCTCTCTCTCTCTCTAGAATAGAGATTCGTCAATTCTGGAAGAAATTAATCCTCGGACTGAGCCGAGGATGAACTTTCTCCATAAACACTTAACGAAAATCCCTGTTTTGATCGTCCCAAATACTTAACCAGATTCCTTCATTGTTATGAATCTCATGTAAACCATAGCTCGCCTTGCTAATGCCCAGCCCTTCTACCCATGCTCTACAAATGTTATTGTTTGGGTCCAATACAATTTGAGTCCCTACAAGTGACATTAAGGTTGAGAGTAGTGGAGAATTGAAAAGGTAAAAGGGAAGTTATGGTTGGAAGTAGTGAAGAAAAATAGGAAATAGGTAGATGATGTGGCCGCTGATGTGGCTTAACAGGAATGTAGCAACAATAAATGCTACGCTTCAACTTTTAGATATATATAGATTTGTGCGTACCCGATATAGGATTAACGGGCTCTACCTATAATTGGCCTCACAATCTATTTATATTGTGGGTTTTGAGTTTCCTACTATGGGTAGTCTTTTGCCTAGAGACCCAATCATTTGCTCTTGTTTTTGCAAGCCCCTCTCTTTCTCACAAAGTCACTCCCCCTTCTCTTGAAATAGTCTCTCTTCTTTTTGCGTATTCTCCCTTAGAGTTTTTCTCCTCCCCTTTCTCATTCTATTCTCTTATTTATAGCCTGAGATAAGTGGAGGTGTCATGATTATTCCTGATTATTAGTGGGAATGGGGGTCCAATTCCATCATTTCTAAGTGGGTGTTCCATCGGGGGAGGCAGTAATGGCACTAGAACTAGTTCCCACCTCCAAAAAAGACTGTTCGATAGCAATATTCCCCAAGGCAATACCGGGCAGTTGAGACATGGTACTCCTAAGCAATCGCATTCCTGTCAAGGCTGCATTTGATCGGGGGAGGCCCGAATTGGGCCTCAAATTGTATCTGGGCCAAGATTACAAGTACAATGGGCATTACGTCGGTTATTGCGGCACACGGCTAGGGCCCATGGCCTAGCGGGCCTAGGGGCTCAGCCTCGTACATGGGGTTGAGGTTATGGGCCATATCATAGGGCCAGGGCCTAAGGCCCAAAGGGCTCGGGGACCCCGTACCGTACAAGATTAATGAACAAAGCTTATATACGGTAACTTATGTGCTGTTACTTAGGTTTCCTCTTAAGATTCTGCCATGTGACTTTTTTCTCATGGGATGGAAGTGTATTTTTTAGTTAAGTAGTCACATGACAGAATCTTAAGAAGGGTATTTAATTAAGGAATAACATCTAAGTATTGTATCTAAGTCTTATCCTATATTCATATACACGTACTTTCTTACACCTTGAATATTTTTAATGGATATGACAAGAAAGCCTAGGAGGACTTGTTTTTTTTACAAAAAAATTGTGGGACGAGCTAAAGTTTATATGAATACGCATGTATTGATGAGACATTTCAAGTGTATGAACGTTTCCAAAATTTTATGGTTTAAGTTGCCTAGGATTTTCCTTGAGATCGATTTCACTCATGATGTTTTGATAAAGGTGATTATGGATAATTTGAAAACTATGACGACGACACTTTGTCTTGGAGAACCTACTGTTCATTTACTTATAATGCTTTATAATTTGATGTGAGTTATTTTACTTGCAAAGATATGCAAGTGTCATGATATTGAAATATGTGTTTTGCATTATACTAAATATTGTTAGTAAGATTTGTTTGTTCTGTTTAGACCCTTACAAACCATATTGTTAACTTAATTAATTAATCAAGTTGGTACTTAGGTTTATCATTCAGATCTAAGTTAAATAGTAATAAATCATATCATTCATAGCGGAAAAGTAAATAACATAACGATATGATTACCTAGGAAAACCAATGAAACCAACAGTTTCTAGGTAAAAAACCTAAGGAAAATTTAATCTAACTATTCTTAAGGTAAACAAATCCACTATGATAGAATGTAAATTTACAATAGATTTTCTCCCTAAAATCTAATGATACCTCATGTAGAACTTACTCACACAACCACATGTAGCTCCAAATCTATAGACTCTTCTATCTTGAATCTGTTGTACATAAACACCTGTGTTTGTGACTTTGAGATCTCACTCAAAGGTTTAGCAACACAAACTCTCTAGATTGTGACTTCAAAACCACTCTTGAATGTTTAAATCATCAGCTATGTATGATCTTGTTGCAACAACTTCAAATCTATCGGTTCTAATGGTATGAGAATGATTTCCGATAGTGACTTTGAAATGAGAAGGCATAGTACCTTTTTGATCTCACAAAAGCACCTCTAAAGTCTTCACATAGTTCTCAGAACAGGACCGAACCGGGAGGTCGGACCGTGAAAACCGAGAACCGAGATGAAAATCGGTTTTTTAAGCATAAAGAATCGGTCATATGTGGCAATTCCGTGAACTCCTAAAACTAGGGTTAGACCGTAAGAACCGGTGGCAAGAACCGTGCGTCCAACTCCTTAGCAATTTTTTATTTTTTATTTTTTATAAAAACAACTTAACACAATTTTATTCTACTTAATTAAATTATCCATCTCTTACAAGGAATTAAAAAAAATTATAATTAAAATCTTTCAAAAATATTCAACTTTACTTCAAAAATTAATCATAAATTTTAATGTTTTCATGATTATTATTTTATTTTATTAACTTTCTTATTTAATTATTAAATATATGCTTGAAAATCATTAAATTTCCCTCACATATATAGATATATTAGTCAATTTTGCTAGTTTTATAAATTTAATATCTATATTTAGGCTTTAATTAATTATTAAATTAATTATGACGTCATCACGATTCGACCTCGATTTGACCTCAAAAACCTTGAACCTTTCCTTTTTACAGTTCAATGAACGGTCCGGGTCTGAAAATCTTGTTCATAAAGTGTGCTTTAGGGTTTCCTTTATATACTAGAATGTTTCACTTGAAACCCTAATCATTTAAGCAGAGTTTGGGTTGAAATAGAATTCTATAGAAATTTCAAGTCTGTGACTTTTGATCAGTCGAGGCTTAAGTTCGATCAGTCAAACTTCACCGAAAGTAAAATCTTCTTCTACAGCTTCAATGTTCTTGAATCTTGACTTGTACTATCATGAGTAATGTTTAATACACAATTTAGTCATGTTTTGGTCTCGGTTTGCCAACATACATAAAAATAGAAATCTAAATATTTAGTCCTAAACATTTAGAACCTAAAAAGATTTATTTTGAAACTATTTGTTGTGGGCACCTTGAGAATTGATCTTAAGGCAAGTCGTGATTATAAACATGGTACCGTAGCTATTTCTAAAGATGGGGATAGTGCTCCTTTGGGAACTCTAAAGAGGGACTTTACTAGTTGCAGTTCCAAAGAGGGACTTGGACCAACTTTAGGTTCCAAAAAGGGAGCTGCCCCAAATAGTGGCAGCTCTACATTATAGTTAGGGTTCACAGGAACACCCTGTCTTAAAAAAAAAAAAAAAAAAAAAAAAACTTTTTACTTGCAAAATATATACATAGTAATCGCTAAATTGTGCAATGCACAGGTATAGAATTTATCTCTCATTCGAGTAGTTTTTGCTAAGAATCATGTAAGTTCAAGCTTATAAAACATGTGCTTAGGCTCCATAAAGTTGCCACTAAGAAACATTACATAGCTAAAATACTTGGACATGTAATATGGTTCAAGCTAATACAAAGTTAGAACATCTGTGGTTGTAGATTATCCGTGAACAAATAATTAGAAATATGGTATTACATTTTGAACATAAGATGATATTACATTTTCACCTTGTAAAATAACACAAAACAAACAATTAGAAAACATAAAATGATCTCCCAAAGAGAATCACATATTTGAATCCTTTTCTAAGTAGATAACTTGAAACTTTTTTACATCTTAATCCTCATGTGTGAAACTCGTTGCATTGAGGCAATTTCTCTTTGTTCTCCCCTGGGTTTTGGTACTTTCCCCTTTGATTGTTCATCATCCAAATCAAAAACTTTAATAGATCCTCCACCCAAGATGGAAATTTCTACACACACTTTCTTTGGCTCTAGCACTAATACTCACACACACATACATATAAATACATATATAGATATTCAAACTAAATGATATGCTTTTAAGATCTTAGTGATATCAAGTTAGGATCTAAGACACAAAAATCCTTCTCTAAATATGCTGTTTAGTTACATAAGAGTAAAAATTATTATTTGTTTCAAGTAGTAATAGAACCTATAACATTGTGTGCCAATAAATTTCTCACTACACAAAACCGAAAATAACAATTTTTAAAAAATTTTTATGTTAAGATAAGTAGACAGCGGAAGGAGAAGATGAGTTTGGAAGTTCGAACTATAGATATAGAATACCACAAAAAATGGCTATTAAGGATTTTGTTAATGGATGTCCTAAGAGCTTTTTTTTTGGAAATACTTTTAGAAACTTTTATGGGAAAGAAAAAAAACAACTGATTTTTTGAAAATTTTTTATATTTTTCCATAAAAGTAGTATAAAAAATTTAGAAATTGATTCATTAAAATGCTCTAAGGGCACCCGTTAATTGGACCCAATTATAAATCAATTGTCATCATTATCATTGGACCAATTTGCATTCAAATTAATCTTTTGGGTTATGCTAAGAGTCTTTGTAGCTCAACTGGTTGACACTTTGCTTAGTGTTTTTAATGGAGACATTTAGGCTTCAAATCCTCACCTCCACAATTGAATTATCCCAAAAAAAACAAAAGAATGGGAAAAGTACTTTCCCACCTCTATGTTTGGAGTAGTTCACAATTCTCTCCCTTATCTTTGAAACCAACCAATTTCCTCTTCTATGTTTGGGAAATGAGCAAATACCTAAAATCCGTTATTTTTTAAGTTAAATCTAAACTAATCACAATGATTACAAATCAAATCAAGAAAACAACAATACAAATCTAAACTAATAATTTCTTCAAAAGGTTCCATTGGATTTTATTGAGAAAGTAACAAATTGGGAGTATTTACTTATTTTCCAAATATAAAAAGAAAAATTGATTGATTTTAAAGATAAAGAGAGGAATTGTGAAGTAGCCTAAACCTAAACATAAAGGAGAAATGCTTCTTCCCAAAAAAGAGAAAAGAAAAGAAAAAGAAAGAAAAGAGCAACCTTGTGGGTTCCTAATAAGGAAGCCTTTTTTTGTCAGATCAGATTTCTTACCCACCACGCAAATTGTTTCTTTCCAACTTTAGTACGAGTTGCTTCCCATTTACAAGACAATAACTGAACTTTTATGGAATCATATTCTCTAAAAAGGGAAAATTAATCGTTAAGATTTTGCTTGTTTGTGACAAATAGAGTGCAGTGGCAGTGGGTATCTTTCAGTGAAGGGAGATAATTAAGAATTGTTAAAGTTAGGCCAATTATTGGGAAAAGCTTGTAATCAAAGCCGTACATAGAAGTTGTACTTCTTTTACTTCATTTCAATAAAATTTCTGTCGGGCCCGGAGGGAGAACAAACCTTTTTTTTTTTTTTTTGTGAGAAATTAATTACGTAATAAATTCATCACTTTTTTTGTTTCATAATTAAAAATTGATACATCAATTTCTAATATTTATATAATAAAATTTGTAGAATGTTTTTTTTTTTTTTGGAGCAAATTTTGTAGAATGTCTTGTATCAGTAAAGAAGAAAATGTCACTATTATCAATTTTATTACAAAAGACATACAAATTGATATGAAAAATAATTATAAATAGATGTGACATCAATGACATAATAAATAAATATTTTAACTATATTTTTGCCTTTTATTTAAAAATTGCTAAATCAATTTGTTACTCTAATTTAGTAAAATTGTACCGTCCTTAGCACCAGTCTAATAAATAAGTTTCATAATTACCTTTTTATATGTGATTAAAGTTAATATACTGTTTATAAATCTTATATAGTAAAATTTTAATAACTATTGCATCGCTCTAGCATGAGTTGTTATGTCTAATACTTTTGTAGTAATCGGAAGATTTGCAATTAGTTTTTTTAATCTACTATTGTGTCACGTTAGCCACCTATTATAAGCCCTTTCTCCCTACTATTTACCACCTTACCGTTACTCTTCTTTCAATTATTTCTCTTCTTCGAATCTTCTTTTCTAAAAATTTGCAATTACTACTTCCCCTGCACACCTCTTTCCCATTCATTTCATGTTTTTGCCCACAAAAAAGTGATTACTCTCTTTCTTTTTTTGATTCTCTTCTTTCTTTTGGTTGATTTTTTTTTTTTTTAAATTTTTCTTGCATTTCTGCTTTATATTGGTCTGATTTGGTGTTTTGTTTCTTAATTCTTGCATCATTATCTCTCTCATGGCTTTGGTCTGGTTTTAGTTTGAGTTAATATTTAGTATTCAGGTTTTTTTTTTTTTTTTTTTTTTTTTTTTTTTTTTTTTTTTGAAAGTAGGAATTCAAGTTTATATGTATTTCGTTATGAATGGTTAGTATTTAAATATGCCTAGCAAATGTTTGAGTAATTTGATTATTACAAAGTTTATCACTTATTCCTTTGATATTCATTTTAATTTTAATTAAGTTAATATTACAATTTGATGATGGACTTTAATTATCATGATAATCTTTCTTAGAGAATGAGAAATTTAGAATTCACAAAAATAATAAATTTGAAGCTTAGAAAGTTCAAATTATATGGCAGAAAATCTACAAAAGCATAATTTACCATGACACAAGTTAGAAGAATATATATGGCCCATCTAAAAAAGGAACAATACTAACCGGACACGCCTAAAGATGCAAATAAAGAGTAACTAAGATAAAAAATAATAATAATAATAATAATAATAATAATAATAATAATAAGAAATATACATCTGTAGTGACAGAGAAACATCGAAAATATTTTGAAGAACTTGAGACTCAATAAATATAAAGGGGCGATTATTTTATAGAATCAAGAAAGCAAAAAAGAAAAGACTCAAAGAGGGAGAAACTTTTTTTTAAGAAGAGAAAGAGGGAGAAACTTAGAAGAGAAGATGTTAAAACACCTCTTTAATTAAATAGGTCCACTTTTTTCTTAAAAAGGGTACTTCTAATATTTTTTGTTTAGGAAAAAATGACCAATTCATAAAATAACTATATATTGATCCTCGTGCATCACGACGCCACGCGGTTGTGCGAGTTGTATATATATAGATGTTACACCCACATGTTGTTCGCATTGCATTCTGCTTTCCACCGTTAGCAGTTATAAAATTACAGTGTTTTCTTTTAGTCGGAGTGAGGAAAAAAAAAAAAAAAAAAAAAAAAAGCAAAGAGAGGCTATATCAATATGAATTTTTTAAGTTTTACAAACGCTGTGAAGAATCTATGGGACTCATGGAATATCAAGGCGGTAGTTCTCTTAAGCCTGACACTCCAGGTCATTTTGATACTGCTTGCTCCGTTAAGAAAACGCACGATAAACAGAATAGCGATCTTGTTCATCTGGGTATCTTACTTGCTGGCTGACTGGGCAGCAAGTTTTGCTGTTGGACACATCTCTAACGGTAGCAAAGACTCTATTAATCCCTGTGATAAGGAAAAGTTTGTTAGTAGTGTTGGACACTACTTCTTCTCCAGTGGTAAAGCCAAAGTCACTAGTTGCGGTGGTGATAAGCAGGGATACGCATTGTCCAGCAATAATAATATTGACCTTTTGGCATTTTGGGCTCCCTTCCTTTTGGTACACTTGGGTGGACCAGACACTATAACTGCATTTGCCCTTGAGGATAATGAGCTGTGGCGTAGGCACTTTTTCAGCCTCATCGTCCAACTTGCGGCCACTGTATACGTCTTCTGGCTCACACTCCCAAAAAACAAGCTATGGATCCCAACATTGTTGATGTTTGGGGCAGGAATCATCAAGTATCTTGAGCGGACATTTGCCTTGTTTCTTGCAAGCTTGAATAGGTTCCGAGAATCCATGCTTAAAGAACCTGATCCGGGGCCCAACTATGCTAAGCTCATGGAGGAATACTCTTCAAAGAAAGAAGCTGGACTACCAACACATATAGAACTGACACCAGAGCCAGGTAAAGAATCAAAGCTTGCAGCTAATGTGAAAGAAGATAGATTAAGCAATGTTGAAGTTGTGACATACGCTTACAAGTACTTCAAAATATTCAGGGGTCTCATCGTTGACCTTATCTTCAGCTTCCGCGAGCGCAATGAAAGCCGAAATTTTTTCCAGCATAGAACTGCTGAAGAAGCGCTTCAAGTGATAGAGTTAGAACTCAACTTCATCTATGAAGCTTTCTATACCAAGGTGGTTGTGGTGCATAGTGTGGCGGGATACATATTCCGGTTTATATCCATTCTTTTCGTGTTGGTGGCCTTTGGATTCTTCTATTCCTTGGACAAGCATGGTTTCGTGGCCATTGATGTCAACGTCACCTACACTTTGCTATATGGTGCCATATTCCTGGATCTAATTGCTCTCATCATGCTCTTTTTCTCGGATTGGACTATTGCTTCTATGCATACCAATTGGGCCAATTGGCAATTTGGAAAGTGCTATATGAAGCTTGCCGAAAAATTTCTTCACGTAAAGAAAATAAGGTGGAGGTGGAGTGATGTCTCTGGATCTGAAAAGTCAGAAGTGAGTGGATCTGAAAAAATTGAAGTATTCTCAGAAAAAGAAAAAGATAAAGATAAAGAAAAAGAAGAAGAAAAGTTTAAAGTATTGAATACGCGACGTTTGCTTCGCAGGTGGTCTGAATCCATGTCATGTTTTAATCTGATAGTTTATTGCCTCAAGCAACGTCCAGAAGCAGACAAAGGGCCTTTTAAACGTTGGATCAATAAAATCATCGATAAATACGGTATTAGGAACCTTGTAGATGAATGCTCCTGTGGAGATCCAATTCCAACAAAGAAACTCCCTAAAAGGCTATGGGAATTTATCTTTGATGAGTTGCTAGAGAAATCCAAAGACGCCGCAGATGATGCAGAAACTACCAAGAGGATATGCTCAGCTAGAGGTGCTTATGCTATCCTAGAAGGCATTTTCGAAATCGATGAGCAGCATCAAAAAACAATAACAAAAATAACAAAGGAGTATATCGAAAATGTTGCCTATGATGAGAGTCTTCTGTTGTGGCACGTTGCCACTGAACTCTGCTTTCAGGATACCCAAGTTGCTGGCCATGGAGACGAAAAAGATAGCAATTGGTTGCGGGACGTTGCTACTAAACTGACCTGCTGTCTAAAACCGCCAGGCGAAACGGTCCTTGAAGGAGCCAGTGTTGGTGAGTACTGTGTTTATAGCAAGCTCCTCTCAGATTACATGATATATCTTTTAGTGAAGCAGACTGACATGATGTCAGCGGTGGCTGGAATAGGGCAATTAAGATACAGGGATACCTGTGCCGAAACTGTAAATTTCCTTAGCAGAAGGGGGATAAAAAAAAGTCCGAAAAAAGCCTGTGACGCCATCTTTGGCGTGGATACAGAAGTTAGACCTGTTTACGTCAAGGGAGATAGAAGCAAATCTGTACTGTTTGATGCATGTATGCTGGCCAAAGAACTGAAAAAGCTGGGGGATGATAAGAAATGGAAGATAATGAGCAAAGTATGGGCGGAAATGTTGTCATATGCCGCTAGTCATTGCAGACCAGCTACCCATGCAAAGGAAGTAAGTAAAGGTGGACAGCTTATTTCTTTGGTTTGGTTACTCATGGCTCATTTTGGCATCGGGGAGCAGTTCCAAATCAATGAGGGCCATGCTAGAGCAAAACTTATTGTGGGTAAGTAGTTGTTGAATCAGTACTGTTCTATTATATTTATATTGGTGGTGTTAATTTAATTACCTGCTGTCAGAAATAAATTAATTGGATTGTACGTACCATTGTGTGAAACTCATTCGATCGTCTGTTGTCAGTATGGTTTCATTAGTACTGTTGTATTCTTCTTTGTGCCTTTTTCATTTTCTTTAATTTGTCCCGAGTTATCTATCTATGAGAAATAAAGTTGATTGTAACATTGTGCATGTGAATCTGATGTATCTAATCTAAATTCTCATCCTGCCATTATAACTTCGGAAGTGATTTGCTACACACACACACACACACACACATATATATATATATATATATATATATTTTCCTTCATTGATTTTCTAGCGATTGCCTTATATTATCTGACGTTGCTTTAATTTTGGGGAGGAAAAAATTGCAAGTAAACTGGGGCTTGAAATTATATTTCACCAAATCACCTTGGCGAAGGATGACAAAAAAGCAAAACGAATGAAACAAACAATAACAATAACAATAAATAAGGCCAGGTTAAGAGACTGCGAGATTCAACTGTGTAATTAATCAAGGTATCCCCTAAAACTATCAAGATCAAACTCGATTTTTTCATCATACTGATACAATTTTCAACCCATAATTAATTTCAGCTAGTGCAGCAATCCATGTCCTAAACTGCGATCCCAACCATATAGGTGGGTTGAGGTGACACTTAGCATTTGGTTCTCCCTTATTTCAACCCACTTAAAGAGGTCTTTTGGTTGGGTCCCCACAAACATTCACGAGGTAGTGGAATTAAATTTGCCATGCCCAATTTTCAAGAAATGACACTGCCACTACTAGGACAGAGTGTCAAATTATTTTGACCAGAGTGTCATTTTTTGAAAATCAGGTATAACGAATTTAATTTTTGCTATAATTAGGGAGGAGTGTGAGTATAATTTATCCTTAAAATTTTTAAGGGTAAATACATTATTCATCAAATCATTCTATAGTTTGGGATAGTTTCAAAATAAATCACAATTTTAAAAATAATTAAAATCATAAGCTTTCCAAATCATATCAATTTGTCCCATCCCCTCAAAAAAAGAAAAAAAAAAGAGTTATTATTTACAAAAAAAAAAAAAAATTAATGAAAATTTTTGAGAAATAAACACACATACACACAGGGGAGAGGGAAAATGATTCTAACACAAAAGCACACCATAACTCCACTCAAAAGCCATGGTAACTTTTAAGGAAGAGTGGGGCAAGTTATATGAAAATTCATATAAGTTTGTAACCAAAATGCTTACATGTAAATCACATATAGAAATTTTGGCCCAAAAAGGAACTTACAAAATAATTTTAAAATATCCTAATAGATAAATACGTTTTAAAAAATATGCCATCATTGTGTAATATATATATATATATATATATTTGGCAGTAAAATATAACATATGGTATTCATATGTCGCGTCTTTTAATAATGCCCTCATAAGTGGCACGTGCAATTTATATGTTTTTTTACTTAGTTTTAGTTAATTAATAATGACCCATTTAGCAACAAAAAAAAAAGAAGTTAATAATGAATCTCTAAGCAGCTATTTTTTTTTTTTTTAATTCAAGTTTTTAATTTAAACTTTTCAATATATAAAATTTAATTTAAAATCACACACACTATTGGGATGAACCGATTGATTTGCTGAATTTTTAGTCATATATAAATTTACCTAATGGTCCCCAAATATCTTTTTCTTTTGGTTAATATACCACACTCATTTGATTGACCAATACGGGAAGGGAGGGTTAAGGGCAGGGTACTATGGTCCGGTTTTTCTTAATATAAGTGAGATCAGTTAATGTCATTGAATCATTAGATTTTTAACTACTAATAGTGACTTTTCATTCTGAAGGGAGCTATATATGATAGTGATTTAGTGTTTCAACTTTTAGTACTTTTCCTTGTCATGAAACTTATTAAAACAAAGTGTATGCGAAGTATGTTTCCCAAAAAGTCACTATGCTAATCCAGTATAGTATATTGATTTAAGGAGAGAATTGGGAGGGGGGGGGGGGGGGGGGGGGTGTGTGTGGACAACTTCGTCTAGTTTTTATTAGTGATATGTTTTTCCTTGTATTAACTTGTATATATTTAGGTATGTAAAATTGATATTTATTATCTAAGTTATCTAAAATTAATTGACCTTTTATCTATATATATATATATATATATATAAAACCGAAGCTTTTGAAGCTCTCACAATTTTCCACATCATCACTATTTTCTTTTTCTTTTTATTTTTGATTCTTTCTATTTTAGGTTTTATATCTTATAACAATATTATTGAAAAACGTATACAAACTTGGAGGCCTATTTAAGAGCTCCATAAAACTTGATGGACAAGAAAATATATTCTAAAATAAGCCTAATTAATACCTAACCATAATAGAAATCAAATTTGACCTAAAAAAACATTAAAAGAGCCTAAAAACAAAGAAATAAATCACCTAGACCTAAAATAACGTTTTTTGCATAAAAATACCAAAATCTCTTCTCTCCTTAAAACCCTAGCAATTACCATCTCAAATTTTTTATTTGCTTTCATATGTGCCTAAAATTTTCATTCTATCTTATTGTTTTATTATGTTTAGAATTGATTTTCTTATAAGTATTTGGGTTAATCTCTATATTTTGATAGTGTTTTTATGGGTTTGGTTTTTGGGTTGAAATTCTAATAATTATTTTATATTGTATATGGCAGATGAAGCATCTCTATTTTTTGGAGAAAAATCAAAACTGCAACCTATGTCTTCCAGCCCAAGATGTGGTAAATTTTTATATGTTCTTTCTTTATTGAAAATTTTTATTTGGGTTCATGTGATTTTTTGTTTTTTTTATTAAAGCTTTGATTTTTGTTGATTAATTATTTGTTTGGATTAATTTCAATTAATTATTTGTTTGGATTCAACGTAGAAGATAATGGAATTAGGTGTTATAAATTTGATAATGTTCAATGTTTTGAATTGTTTATATTATTTAAACTCCTGATAGGACTCTCTCTTCTCTCCTTAAAATCTTAGCAATTATCATCTCAAAATCCGAAACTTAACTTCACTTTAAAATTAAAAAAAATAAGAAGAAGAGAGACTCAACTAAAAAAAAAAAAACGTAGGTTTTGTCTTTTTTATTTGCTTTCATATGTGCCTGAAATTTTCATTCTATCTTATTGTTTTGTTATGTTTAGAATTTATTTTCTTCTAAGTATTTGGGTTAATCTCTATATTTTGATAGTGTTTTTATGGGTTTGGTTTTTGGGTTGAAATTTCTAATAATTATTTTATATTGTATACAGCAGATGAAGCATCTCTATTTTTTGGAGAAAAATCAAAACTGCAACCTATGTCTTCCAACCCAAGGTGTGGTAAATTTTTATTTGGTATATTATATATGATTTTTTTGAATTTGAAGGGTTTTGTTTGGTTTTGAAGTAGAATTTGGGAATTCTATAATATGCATATTATTAACCCAATTTTCTATTTCTAAATTTCTTAGATTTTATTATATCAATCTTTTTTTCTTTTAAATTCTTGGTGGGCAAATCAGTCTCTCACTAATTCTTTTACCTTAACGTGATGTTGGTTAATTGTCATTTAATTTAACTATCTCGTGCATCGCACGGGTTAGCGACTAGTTATTATTATATTTTTCATTACTTTCACGAATACTAAAACCTTTTTTTAAAAAGAAAATATATCTTTTTTACTCTAATTGTGCAATTTCAATTTTATTAACCAAAAAATTTGATTATTTTACTTAAAATATTTCTTTATTAAGATTAATATAATTTAAAATATTTTTTCATACTTCACAGATTTACTTAAATAAAAGAAATCTTTGTTTTGAGTTAGGTAAACAGAGACCTGTTTTTATTTTTTATTTTTAGCTATAGAAAGAAAACTATAAATATTGTTTCTTTATAATTGAAACAATATAAGCGATATATGTTGTTTCTAAACCCCAACTGCCAGTGGCGACTTCAAATTTTTTTCCCAGGGTGGTCATTTAAAAATTTAAATTATGTAAAATCTAATAAAAAAATAATTTCATATATTGACGACCAGAAAAAAAAAAAAAAAATCAAATGCCAAAATTCTTACAATTTCCTTCTACAAATTTTCTTCTTTTGAAATCGTTGCATGATAATCTTATTATCAATATTGCAGACTATATCTCTTTCAAAATTTTAGTTCAATAGAATTTTTTTTGAGCTTTTTGTTTTTAGTTTTATAAGAACTTAATATATTGTTAAGTGAACCAAAATTTAAGGTCAAATTTTAGTTACAAAGTTAGTTGTAATATAAGGCTATAATTGCCACTAAACAAATTAACATGGTTACATATTTTGAAAATATAACTGTTGAATTGCATGTTCTTTATCTTCTTAAAATACATGTCAAATTTCATGCTAATTGGATTTTGTTTACTATTTGTCTGTAAACTTATTTTTTATGTATAATTCTCAAATAAAATTATACATGAAAAATAAGTTTACAGACAAATAGTAAACAAAATTTGATGACATGTATAATTTTAGACTACAAAAACTTAAAATTTAAATATTTGATTGATAATATATAAAATTATTAATTTTTGATCTTCTTGAAATTTTACAATTATGGAGAAGGACATAGGAAGAAAATGTAATCTATTGGTGGATTTGTCAAAATTCATATCTA
Organism: Quercus gilva; assembly: GCA_023621385.1. Classification (NCBI taxonomy): domain Eukaryota; kingdom Viridiplantae; phylum Streptophyta; class Magnoliopsida; order Fagales; family Fagaceae; genus Quercus; species Quercus gilva. The sequence continues at coordinate 31,168,246 of CM042484.1, forward strand.
ATAAAAAAATATTGAGTGAAATTATAGTCTTAGTCTACAATCAAGTTTATTGCTATATTTTGTCCAAAATTTAATTATGTTGGACCAAAAGAAAATTAGGGCGGTCACAAAATTTTTTTTAAAGATAAAAGAATTTTTTTCAAAAAAATTATATATAATAATTATCTTTTTCCCAAATTAGGGTGGACATATAGCTAGCAGTGTTTTCAGAATTTATAGTGATGTTTTGCAAGCACCGCTATAGCTCTCGTGTTTTGTAGATTGTAGTACGGCTCTGTGACTACTTTGGACTCAATGTGGAGCTGCCCCTAGTGCCAAGTAAAGAATTGCCGTAGACATCTCCCAATCGCACAAAAGAGATATGCCTTGCAAGTTGAAGAGAATAAAAGAAAATAAAGTTTAGCTTTCACGTAGGAAAATAATCAACTAAGATAAGTCCATGAGAAAAACTCCAATTACCAAGTAAAGAATAGTTTTAAAGCAGCACAAAGAGTCTTGCCTTGCAGATTGAAGAAAAAGTTAAAGCAAGACAAAGCAAATAGGTGAAAGTACTCATCAATTAAGAAGATAAAGTGATCAAAGAACTCCGAAATGCCAAGTAACTTACTTCAAGTAGCTCACTTGAAGTAAGGCATACTATACCTCTACCAGCAGACAGCTCATCTTCGAGCAAAGAGAATTGTCTTGCAAATTGCAAAAAAAAAGTACGTATGCAAATTTTACATGAAGAGACGGTCTTGCAATTTTTTTAAATAATGATAGTCTTGTTAACCGGTGGTAATTTATTGGTTAATATTCAATTATGAGATGCAATGCATACTTTTAAGAACAAAATATACTTATTAACTCATTGGTTTGCATGTAAAAAAATTCACTGTAATTATATTGTGTTTTTCTTGATATTTGTACACAAATAATGTTTTCTTTAATAAAAATTAATAGAAAATATTTTAATAGAATAACAAATGTAAAAATCATTGAAGAATACTCTACCAGAAAACTAAACTTTGCACAAACAAAATTGATTGCTTTCAAAATTGAAGAAAAGTGAAAGGTTTGTATTCTCTAGTGCCATGTGTAACTCTTTTTGTTTTTGATGAACTATTACCATGTGTAACTCTTTAAAAAGAAAATGCATACAAAATATCTTAATCAGTCATACTTTTTAAGCAACAAATTAAAGCAGAACGTAACAAATTAATATATGTCTTCACAAAGTGACCCACAATTCCTCCATAAACTATTCCAGATACAAACCTCCATCACTGATCAGTAATATTTGACCAAAGGCCTTTCATGTTTGAAGAAAGATCCTAGTAAGTACAACTTCTTAATTTGTTGCAGTTTAAAAAAAAAAAAAAAATTATTGATGCAGTTTAATTATTTGTTATGCATGGGATACCACACGAATTCAATTGTAGTAATAAACAGTAGATAATCCCCAGAAATTACATGAAGTATGAAATATTCAAAATCTACACATATAATTGAGAACTACAACTCAAAAAAGCAAACATTGAAATTAAGTTTAAGTTTAAGTTTTAGTTTTTTTTCGAAAAATTAAGTTTTAGTTGAATGCATAATTCCAAACCTCAACCGCCAAGTAAAGAATACCAACATTTCAGCAAAAAAAGTAAAGAATATATACCAACAGACATCTTTCCCTTGCACAAAAGAGAGATACCTGACAAGTTTTGAAGAGAAAGTAAAAGCAAGAGATTGAATTTAGCTTTCATATAACAAAGTAATCAACTAAGATAAAGCCAGGAAACTCGATTTGCCAAGTAAAGAATAGTTTTCGAGTAGCGCAAAGAGACTTGGCTTGTAAATTGAAGAAAAAGTAAAAGCGAGACATTACCTATGGAAAGTCATAAATTAAGAAGATAAAGCTAGGAAAGAACTCCAAACGCCATGTAACGAATACTCTACCTGCAGATAATTCACCTTCACGCATAGAGAGTGCTCTTTGTCTTACAAATAGAAGAAGTAATGCAGATCATTAGCTAATGTCTAGTAATTAATTGAGAACCTAAAACTATGCAAGAACTCCAAATGCCATGTAAAGAATACATAACCAGACAGCGAACCTTTGCGAAAGAAAGACTTGATTGCTTGCAAATTGAAGAAAAGTAAAGGACAATGGCTTATAGCAAGTAGGAAAGCAATAAATTAAAGATAACAAGAAGAATATAAAATTCTTGAAAGTATAATTGAGGTGGCAATCCCTCTACAATGCATGACTTTATATATATATATATATATATATAGAGAGAGAGAGAGAGAGAGAGAGAGATACATGATGTAACTCTAAGCAATGTTACACTAGCTAATAACTTGTTATCGAATTCATATTTTGAAAATTTCACCGTTGAATTAGATGTTTTATATGTTTTTAATATTTTTGCAAATTTTCATGTTAATTGAATGTTATTTACTATTCGATCATAAACTCGTCTTTTATGTATTATTTCAAACTACAAAATTTGAATTTAAATAATTGATTGATGACATGATTATTAATCTTTGATTATCATGAAAATTTGCAAGCATGAAGAATATACAAAGATAATGTAATCTAACGGTAGATTTGTCAAAATTCACATCTAATTAAAAAATATTGAGTGGTGTAACATTACTTAGAGTTTCACCAAGTGTAACTTGAACCCAAGCCACACACACACACACACACACACACACACACACACACATATATATAATATGAATAAAGTTTTGCACAATTTTTTCTCAATAAATTTCAGATGGCAAACTCTTAATGGTAAAAATGTAATATCAGTGGTGAATCCAAACAAAGACCAGTAACAATTTATTACCTAGACTTTGATGTGAAATTGTTATAAAATTGACCTCACCCTAGCACTTAAAAAACAGATAAAAGTTATTACACACACTTATATGCACAAAATAAAAAATAACTAAAATTGTGAATTGAAATCATGATTTTTAACAATTTTCAACATGAAAATTTTGGCCTCAAGTCAGAGTTTCAATTGTTTTTTCACATGTGTGTAAATGTGTGTTATAAACACTACTCCTAATAAAAATCCCTTAGGATGGATGGAGCATGTGGCGACGTCATGTTGTGATCCTTGTGGATTACATTTTAGCTTTACAATCCACAAGTAATTTTAGAACCACACTCTTTATTACAATAACATTTTTCACAACTATCTTTTGTGGAAGACTATAACTAGCTGTCTATTACTTTCAATTGGACCCATCACTTTTTTTTCACCATTTATAATCTGCCATATTAGAGTTGTGACAAAATTGTGTTACAAAAGGTTATAGTGCTAAATTTTTCTACATTCCATCCTTGAACCATCATATGAACCGAAATTCAAGTATTATTTTATGAAGCATGGACATACAAGATATATATGACATATTAATTCTTAGAAACTAAAATTTTTTAAAAAAAAATTCCAAAAAACTTAAGACATAATCATATTGGGATACCTCAATTAATTAATTAATTAATATATATTTTTAAGCATATCTTATTTATTTATAGGTATATATTATGTTTGTTTATAAGTTTTCAAATAAATAAAAAAAATTATTTTTAATTTTTTTCAAAAGTCTTTTTTAATAAAAAATTACTATTTTTTTTCTCTCTATTATATACTATATAATAAAAGTTGAGTTTAAAAGATATAGTTGCACTAAATGACTGTACCAAATGGCAAAAAATTTATTAAAATTGTAGTTGTGCCATGTGATACACCAAATTCTATAATGAGAATAATTTGCCCAACTTACACATTACACATGGTCAGTAATTATCACCACTCATATTTATTTTTAATATATATGACCGCTCTTATTTTTTATGTTATATGATTAACCACTCTTCTAGTCACTCACGTCCATGAGATTGGCTCCTGAAACACAGAGTTGGCAACCCACAAAATAGATAGTCAAACTTAACAAGTTGCTTGCCCACACTTTTTCAATTTCAATAATATCTTTCCAGTGGGTTCCAGTTAGCTCAACTAATAAAGCCTCTGATAGTTGTATAAGAGATCTGGGGTTCAATCCCCGCCTAAACCAAAAACTGATTGGTGTCTTGGTCTGATAATAAAGAGCTATCATCAAAAGTGGACAACATAAGTTGAAACTCTCTCTAAAAAAAATGTGTGTTCTAATAAGTATTACTGTTTACTAAAAAAAAAAAAAAAATCCTTCCAAAACATTCTGTTCCATCTCCATCAATCCAACCATGTCTTCCTTTAATGAAATACAAACAAATCCTGGAGAAACTTCAACGCCTGTTGTACAACCCACCACACTTGACACTACTACCATTACTGTTGGTGTGAGCTGTCAGTGATTGGAGAAATTGTAGGCCAGATTGTGTAGAATCTCTTCTCTTAAGGGTCAACCATTATAGTAGCTGTAATTTGTGTATAGCCCAGTTTAGATTCTAGATCCTTCTCTTTTTACTGCTATATAATCGTACTTGTCTTTGTAAAGAAATATATGAGCAATCTTTTTGACATGGTATCAGAGAAAAATCCTTGGCTTGTTCTACAACCAAACCCAACCCTAAACACTGATCTGCAGCCATGGTGAACCCAACTGATGTGGTACAAACTGGGGGCAATTCCACAGACTCTATCCTAGAAGATTTAATGGCAAGAATGACTGAAGTCTTGACCAAAAATCAAACCCAAACCCACCTACCGAACTATGATGCTTCAGCTGCACAAATCGGCATTAAGTTGGATGGCACCAACTATGCCTTCTGGTCCCAAGTTGTTAAGATGTATATCTCAGGCAAAGATAAATTGGGATATATCAATGATGACTTTCTGCAACCTGAACCTACAGATCCGACTTTCCAACGATGGCGAACTAAGAATGCAATTGTCAAAAGGTGGCTGATCAATTCTATGGACCTGTCCTTGATCAGTAATTTCATTCACTTCCCAATTGCAAAACTGGTATGAGGTTCTGTTGCTACTACTTATTTTGATGGAACTGATACTTCACAAGTATATGATCTAAAAAGATGGGTGACTAAAATTAGACAAGCCGGAGGATCCATTGAAAAATATTACAATGATCTTCAAGGCTTGTGGAGAGAAATTGATTTCCGGCGTCCTAACCTGATGAACTGTGCCACTGATATACGAAAATATAATACAATCCTACAAGAAGACAGAGTCTATAGCTTTCTTGATGGATTGGATGATCTGCTGGACAAGATTCAAAATGATGTGCTACAGATATGTCTTTTCCCTACCATAGAATAGGCCTATGCTCATGTTCGACGGGAGGAGATCCAGCAGGCAGTGGTGCTCACGGGTACAGACACGACTAGAGTTGTTATGGCATCAAAAGAAGTCAAGATAGGCCAACAACAACCGCCCTATCTTCAGTTATCCAAATATGGCTCTATGGGTGGTGGGAAACTGAATACCAATGCCAGAGCTAAGGTTCAATCGGAAGGAGGAGGCTGTACTCATTGTGGGAGCATGAAACATACCCGTTAAACTTGTTTCAAGTTACATAGGTACCCAAACTGGTGGAATGAGTACAAGGCCCAGAAAAATCGTGATGCTGCCTCTAATGAAGGGCCTGGTTGGGCTGCCCTAGTAATTACAGAACCTTAGTTATCTCTTACCTCACAAATAGAGTCTTCGAGTGATGAAACTCATCTCAATGATCAAGGTAACTATGGTTATGCCCTACTTAGTTCTATCCAGAATGGTGACAATGGCTAGATAATTGACTTCGGGGCCACGGATCATATGACATTCAATTCAAATGATTTTATTGAAGTTACCCAACCAAGGCGAAATTATATTGCGAATGCTAATGGGGTTACATATCCAGTTACAAGGGCTGGAACTGTTGCCTTATCACCATCTCTTTCTTTATCTAATACTTTATTAGTTCCATCCCTCTCAAATAAATTGATGTCTGTAGGACAAGTTACTAAGGAACTAAATTGTGTTGCACTAATGTATCCTACTTTTTGTCTTCTTTAGGATATTCTCACCAAGGAGATCATTGGGCGTGGTATTAAGAAGGGGGGGTTAATATTACATGGATGATTTCAGCTCTAGTTGGGCTCATCATATGCACCACACAAGCATTAAGGAGAGACAGATTTGGCTATGGCATCGGTGCTTGGGGCATTGGTCATTTAGCTATATGAAATACTTGTTTCCAGATTTATTTTCCAAATTACCTGACTCTGGCTTTAAATGTGATGCATTCTAGCCAAAAGTCATCGTGTTTCTTATTCCACAAGTTTGAATAAAAGTGGTATTCCTTTTGCTTTAATTCATTCAGATGTTTGGGGACCCTCTCCAAATACCACTTCTTTTAGCATTCGCTGGTTTGTAACATTTATCGATGATTGTACTCATATGACTTGGCTATATCTATTGAAACATAAGGATGATGTGTTTAGTGTGTTTCAATCTTTTCATACAATAATTCAAACTCAATTTTAAGCTAAAATTCAGATTCTTTGCTCTGACAATGGTGGTGAATATGTCAATAAGAAATTTTAGGATTACTTTGCGAGCCATGGCCTTCTTCACAAAACGTCATGTGCTCAAACACCCCAACAAAATGGGGTTGCTGAAAGGAAGAATCGGCTTATCCTAGAAATAGCTCGTGCTCTTTTGCTTGGGGCACATGTGCCGAGTAGATATTGGGATGATGTTATTGCCATGGCAGTATATCTATTAAATCATATGCCTTCAAAAGTTCTGCAATTCAAGACCTTATTGTAGGTTCTTTATGAACATGTTTCCTTCCCTATTGTTTTGCTACTTCCACCATGAATCTTTGGTTGTGTTGCTTTTGTCCATCTCCATAAAAATCAACAAACCAAGCTTGATCCGTGTGCCGTTCGTTGTATTTTTTTGGGGTATGCTACACACTAAAAGGGATATCGTTGCTAACACCCTACCACCAAGCGCACCTACGTCTGGATGTTAATTTCTTAGAATTAGAAACTTTCTTCCCTTCATCGGTATCCACTTCATCTCTTCAAGGGGAGATACGAGATGAAGAGCTGAATTGGTGGACTTGGCAAGGCTTTGAAGACAACCCAGTACAGATGAGTGATGGCAATGAGGTAGTGGTTAGTGAAGAAAGGAGAGATAATCCTGATATCATTCAAGAAGCTACATCCGAGTCATTTAAACCTGAAAATGAAGGACCCCACTCCTCAGTACCCGAAGACCCTTCTCCTGAGAATATTCCTGAGGTAAGCTCTCCCATCACACCTATTAATGACTCAGATAACTTTGTTGGTTATACTTTACCTTTTAGACACAATCGTGGCAAGCCACCACATTGGTACTCTCCAGATTCTAAGGAAAGAAGATCAAGAAACCCGATTGCCAATTACATGTCTACTCAAAGATTACCAGAACCACTCAAGGAGTTTGTGCATAGGATGTCCTCACACCATGTTCCTAGCACAGTACAAGAAGCCTTATTAGATCCAAAGTGGTCTCAAGCCATAAAAGCGGAAATGGAAGCTCTGAAGAAGAGTAAAATATGGGCTTTTGTTCCATTACCAAAAGGAAAGAAAACTGTGGGGTGCAGATGGGTTTTCTCCATTAAACACAAGGCGAGGCTTATGGCAAAGGGATATACACAAAAAATATGGCATAGATTACCAAGAAACCTTCTCACCTGTGGCAAAGCTGAAAACGATCAGAGTCTTGTTATCTCTTGTAGCAAATTTGAACTGGCCGTTACATCAGTTTGACGTAAAGAATGCATTTCTTCATGGTGATCTAGAGGAGGAAGTTTACATGGATATTACACCAGGAGACACGACATCTTCAAAGACTGAGGTTGTGTGTAAGTTACGAAAGGCACTGTTCGGGCTAAAACAATCACCCCGTGCATGGTTTGGTCGGTTTAACTTGGCTATGAAAAAGTATGGTTTTACCCAAAGCAATTCAGATCATACTCTATTCTTAAAACACCGACTAGGAAAGGTAACAGCTCTAATTATATATGTAGATGACATGATTATTACAGGAGATGACGCCGAAGAGATCTCTAGATTTCAAGGGCAACTGGCAACTGAATTTGAAATGAAGAACCTCGGAGGACTCAAATATTTTTTGGGAATTAAGGTAACCAAATCGAAACAAGGTATATTTCTTTCTCAAATTCAGGAGATGACGCCGAAGAGATCTCTAGACTTCAAGGGCAACTGGCAACTGAATTTGAAATGAAGAACCTCGGAAGACTCAAATATTTTTTGGGAATTGAGGTAACCAAATTGAAACAAGGTATATTTCTTTCTTAAAGGAAATATGTGTTAGATTTGTTGTCTGAAGTGGGACTACTAGACTGTAAACCAGCTGATACCCCAATTGTTCAGAATCATAAACTTGGAGAGTATTCAGATCATGTGCCAACAAATAAAGAGAGATATCAAAGATTAGTGGGTAAGCTAATCTATTTATCTCATACTCGCCCAGATATAGCCTATGCTGTAAGCGTAGTGAGTTAATTTATGCATTGTCCTAGTGAAGATCATATGGATGCAGTAATTCAGATTCTTCACTACCTAAAGTCCTTTCCTAGAAAAGGGCTTATGTTCTCAAAAAATAATCATCTAGACATTGAGGGTTATACAGATGCAAATTGGGAGGGAAATATTTTTGATAGGAAATCCACATCAGGCTACTTTACTTTCATAGGAGGAAATCTTGTTACATGGAGAAGCAAGAAGCAAAAGGTGGTGGCATTATCCAGTGCTAAAGCTGAGTTCAAAGGAATGGTTAAGGGCATTCGTGAACTTTGGCTGAAAAGGTTGCTAACTAAGATTGGCTTTGCTCCTAGTTCCGAAATGGACCTGTTTTGTGACAACAAAGCAGCCATTGATATTGCCCATAATCCAGTCCAACATGACCGTACTAAACATGTGAAAGTGGATAGAAATTTCATCAAATAGAATCTCGAAGAAAAGATAATTCGATTTCCATTTGTTAGGTCTAAAGATCAACTGGCAGACATTCTTACAAAGGCTATTTCCAGCAAAGTCTTCTACAGCTCACTTGACAAGTTGCGCATGAAAGATATATATGCATAAACTTGAGGGGGAGTGTTGGCGTGAGCTGTCAGTGATTGGAGAAATTGTATGGGATCGTAGGAGATCCTACCACTTGGCTGCTTTTTTTTTTTTTTTTTTTTTTTTTTTTTTTTTTTAAGTGGGATTCATTCGGGTTAGATAAACCCATAAGCCTAACGGGTTATCAGAAGCCCAATAATGATTTGAAGTCCAAAATTTACCCCTATGTGAACATAATTTGAATATGTTTGAATGTTCTTAAATGTTCATATACGTTTTTTACATGTTCTTGGTTGTTCATCACATGTTCATGCATAATACTAGCTTTGATCTTAAATCCACATCAAAAGTATGAAAAACATGTTTGTTTTATAATTCTCTCAAATTCTTGAATCTAGGATATCATCATTCACACACATTCACTAGAATTTATTTTTCAATCCAAATGCAAGGGTTAATAAATTGAATTAGGTTTTATCACATGCACACACATTAAATTAGGGTTTATCAAGGCAATGAACATGCAAATTGATTGATAAAATATTGGATGATATGATATAAATGTTGGCCATCATAGTCTAGAAGACTAGTTTCATCAGGCAAGGTGGGTGCCTAACACCTTCCCATCTTGTAACATAGCCTCCAAGCTTAGATAAAGAGTTAGTAGATCATGTACTTATCCATGTAATATTCAATCTCTAGGTTGTAACTAGGAAATAAAGTAATGTACTTTATCTTAGATTGTATCTAGGACCAAAGTCATGTAATTTCCTATGATTAATCTACATTCATTCTCAAATCAATAAAATGACGAATTTTTTAATTTTGGCTTTCTTATTTATTCCAACAATTAAATAAGTGGCGACTCTATTATAAAACGCTTAATCTAAAGGGGAAATTATTATAATAAGCCAAACCTCCATTTTGAGAGGCAATAGCATGACTCCACTCATTCACGTGGATTTGGCCCAACACCAAAAATGGGCCGGGGGTGCGGTCAGAGGCAAACTAGCACACCACGCCTGACGCCACCAGCCACCACCAATCCACCGCAGCACCACCCAAACCTGATAATTATATCCAATCTCTTTTATTTTCTTTTATTTTTTTGGACGAGAATATTGTATCCCTCTCGTATCTAAATCTCTAATCCTTTTTTGATTAACTTAGATTTGATCATATGTGTTGATAGTGTTGTGATTTGTGAAGAAAATTTAAAGAGAGGTAGAGATGAGAGACATAGGAGAGAGTCAAGAGACTAGAAGAGACTAGGGAGAAAGAGTGAAAAAGAGAGGTAAACTTTTGAGTCTCTGGCTTATCTTTCTCTTTATCTCTTTAATAACAAAATTTATATATATTTTTTCTAAATCTAGTCCTCATTTTTTAAAATAAAAAAGTTGTCCTCTCTTGTGAGTTGTGACTAACAAACACAACACGCAACACCTAATGCCCAGCACGTCAACACCTAATGCCCAACAGCCCTTGTGATGTTTTGTGCATTTTATGTAGTTTTATCTATTAGTTTAGTGTCTTTAAAAAAAAATTAAGAGATGTTTTTTTTTTTGGGTAAATAATTAAAGAGATTATTTGCAACTTTAAAATTTATTAGTTAATTTTTGAGTGCTTGTGTGCATAGTGCTTATCTAATGTGGATTTCGAAGATTTAAAAAGACGGCGAGTTCCATTTTCATAAATAATTGCATTGTAATATCTTAAAAACAATAGTTTTTTTTTTTTTTTTTTTTTTGCATTTTTCTTTGTTGATGGTTTATTAGATGTATGTTTATTTGGAGTTTCATTTTTTATTTTATTTTATTTATACTTCTGCCCCTCCTAACTACATGTCCTGGCTCCGTCCCTAGTGGGAAGCATGCCTTGGCTTAGGATGGACCATGGGAAAGTGTAAATGGAGTGTTGATACCGTATTTTATCTGCCCTCAATTTGTGTGCCAAACCCCAAAAAATTCAAAAATATTATTTTCTTTACATGGGGCCGCAAGAACATCCAGAATGACGTGGCACAACCCATTCGGACACCGGAGCACTCAAAGTGCCTCTTTCAGCCAAAATGACCAAAACGCCCCTGGTCAACCCTGGGTTGGCCAAAAGTCAAACAAGGTCAAAATCCCTCAAAACAACACTTATCATATTTTTACATCAAACCTGAGCTTCTCGAAGATTTTTGACAACTTTGACCAAGTTTGACCTAGAGTTGACTTTTGGTGGGTCCCAAAAACCCTAATTTTGTTTCGGCAGTTCGAACGGGTTAAAACCAATGCCATTGCAAAGATGATCAAATTCTCAGTCTAAAAACTACTCATGGGTTGAAATTAGAGTTAGAACGGCCGAGATATGATGAAAACCGGGTTAACGCACCGATCGATGCACCACTGACTCCTAGAAGCCATAACTTTTGATCCGACCGTTGGATTTTCAAGTTCCATACATTTTTAGAAACAGATAGTCAAGACCTTTTCAAAGGTGTCAAGATCAACCCGATCTGAGACCTTTTGAAGGTGGCAGCCCTACAAGGGCCGCCTCCTCGTAAAGTGTGCCAGGGCTATAAAAGGCCCTAAGCACCTCCAAAAAAAAAAAAAAAAAAAAAGGAGACTTTCTTGGGTGCCTGCTCTCTGCCTGGATGAATATTGAGCTTTTTCTCCTCTCTTCCAAACACAAAAAAATAAATCAAAGCCTCTTGATTCTTCACTTCACCAAAAATACAAGGTATTGTCCTTATACCCAATCTTCTTTTCCTTGGTTCTACAACTTGGATTTGGGGTTTAGGGGTGTGGATGTAGCTTTTTAGCTACTATCCACACCCCTAACTTTCTAAATCTTTTTCTAGCATTTATCTTACTCTTTTTGCCTTAATAACATGATTTATTGCTTTATCTAGCAAGATTCTTGCTTTATCTTGCTTTTAGCATGCTTTTTAGCTTATTTCCATATGCTTCCATGTTTGTTCATGTGTTAGTTTCCTTTTCTTCATGCTTTATGCTTTGTGCCATGTTTAGATCCTTCTTTCTTATGTGTTGATGTTTGGGTCTACATGACCACATGCTTGATATCATGTCTATGGTTATGTCTTGCTTAGATCTACATGTTTGTATGCATGTTCTATGGTCCTATGCCTATGTCTATGCCTTCACATGCTTGTATGCTTGGGTTTGCGTTCTCCTATGACTTTATGTTTATATCTACATGCTTAGATGTATATCCACATGCTTATATGCACATTTCCATGCTTATATGTGTAGATCGGTGTATTTACATGCTTAGATTGATGAGTTCTACATGCTTTATGACATCTCTCATGTGCTTGTATGCTTTACGCCTTGTTTATGTGCTTAGTCCTAGACTTTGTTTGTCATCCCATGTGCTATTGTAGTCCTTTTGGTCCTTTTATCACATTTTCTTGTGTTTTGGCCTAACGATTAGGATCCGATCTAGACACTATGGTTTTTTTCATCGTCCATACACCATGGCCCACATCAAAAGGTTTGGATCATTCCTATTTACATGTCTGTGCTTGCTTGTTTCTATGCTTTGTGCTTGCTTGTTTCTATGGTTTATGCTTGTGTTTGCCTCTCTAGTTCTAGGCTTTGCCATGCTTGACGCTTATGAGGCCTTGTTTGGATGTGACCATTTGGGAAGCATCTCCAGATACCGGGTTGCTTCATACATACCCTTCCCTTCCCACTCCGTGCGATGCTATGTTTACCATGCTTGTTTGCGCCACCCGTTGGCTTTCTATGCATCTGTACACGCTTGCTTACATGTCCATGCATAAATCTTACTTGCTAGTGTGTTATCCATACTTCAACACAATAAAACCGTGGACATTCGATCCAAACCTACATTTGTCCCTTGCGAACACCACTTTTTGTTTGCTTTTTTGCTTGTTTGTCTTCTCGTTTGTTTGCTTGCTTTCTTGTTTCTTTGCTTGCTTTCTTGTTTCTTTGCTTGCTTTCTTGTTTCTTTGCTTGCCATGTCTATCATGCTTATCTGCTTTATGCCTATTTCATATGCTCTTTGCATCTTTTCCTTCTATTGCTTGTCTACTGGTTTCTTGTCTTTGCCTTTGCATGTACACACATGGAGCAAGGACGCATGGTGTTAGGGCACGGTCTCCCAAGCACAAGCAAAAAGGACAAGGATGCGAGCATGTGGATATAAGCCAAGCAGCTATGTTTAGTAGATTTAGGGGTCTAGCCTCTCCCATTTGGTTATGTACTCTTTCAAACCCCCTTCCTTCCTCCCTCATTTCTCTCTTAGATGGGTTGTATTAGGTATATCATGCCATGTACCATTCGTCCTCATCTCTAGAGTATGGCGACCTCTATTTACTTTCTCGCACTTATATTTTGGGCCATGCTCTAGGGATGTAGGCATTTACTTTCTTGCTTTGTGTGCTAGCATTGTGCATGATATATAGTATATATATATATATATATATATACTTGCTCAGCCCTCCCAGTGTGATTGTCACAGTCCATGTCATCTAAGGCAAAGCGATGCCTAATTTCTGCCGCGAAAGTAAGGTGACATGTCGCCGGATTTTTGCGATGGAAATCTGGTATTTGCCTGAATGCCTTAGCTAAGCATAGATTGCAACCACACCTATTCAAACATCAAACCTGAAAGTTCCCCATGCATGCAAAGCCCTGAAAGTCAATGCGAAAATCATTTTTTTTACTGTCAATCTCCGAAAATCAAGGTTTTATCAAAACAAAGGACTGTCCTTAGACAAGTGTTGTGGGGTGCCTAACACCTTCCCCCAAATGTAACCAAACTTCCAGACTCAAGAATCAAGATTTTTTTCCATCCACATTAGAATAGGAAAAATGCTCTTTTTCTTAGCCTATGATTGGTAATAAAATCAACTAGAAACAGGTGACCAATCACATCTTAGAAAAACCCAATGATTGGTGGCAACTTCACTTACCTTTGGTAATCACCTAAAGGTAGACAATTACCTTCCTCTGCCAAGAGAGAGAGCACCCAAAGCTCTACGCGAACCACACCGATCATCGAGAGGCGCCTCTAACGAGCCCTGCTTGTGTAGGAGCGTCGCACTGCGGATGGTCTAACGAAGGCTTGATGGTGGTTTTTCAACTGTTTGCAGCCCGGGTGTCGACATGGAGTCACCACCTAGATTAGGCCTAGGAACTATAAATATAGTGCCTTTATGGAATGACTGATCTTTACTAGAGCACGTGTCTAAAGTTTAGGTTTAGGGATGGGAAGATATTAGGCACCCAACCCCACTCGACATGTAGGTCAGCCTCCACTCATTGTGTTCCAAATCTTAATCTCATTAAAGGGTCTGTTAACATGTTATTCTAACTCACATCCACCCTATCATGCATCTAGATCATCCAACATTGCATATCATCCCTCAAACCTAGCATTCATCTATCATGGTATTACACATGCATTACAAGGAAAACAACATCACAAGTCATACTAACCAAGCATATTAAAGCATTCAAGCAAAGGCATTCAACCAAGCATACCATCCAATATTTAAACAACTTGAATTTAAACAAACAAATGCTTGTTCATGTGATCTATGCATGACTTACCTCACTACAACACCACACCTATGTCTCAATGTATGTTCATGTTTATATGCATGTCCATGATATTCAACCAAGGATACAAACCCTAATCAAGATCTAAACCTAGAATGAAACAAAACAAGTTAAAGCAAATAAACAGAGACTCAAAGAAAGAAAGACATGTTAAATAGAGGCTAAACAAATGAAAGAAAGCAAATAAAATAGAAGAGGAGTGAATTAGGGTTTCTAGACATGGGTGTGCGTGCGCATACATAAGGTATGCATGCGTATCTCAATTGTATGTATACGTTGTGGGGGCAAGGGAGTACGCCTTGGCCTTAGAGTGGACTGGGCAAAGGGTGAAAAAATTGATTCGCCACCTAGATTAGGTCTAGGGATAATATTGGGCCTTTTAGGCTAATCACTTGTATGCATAGGTATGCATACCAAATTATGGATTCGGAGTTTGGGTATAGGTTGGAAATGTGTTAGACATTCAAGACCACCCGGCTTGTGGGCCGGTCTCTATTATGTGTTACTAGGCCATATTTAATTAAAGAGTTTATTAAGAGAACCCTAATTCTTAACCTAAACATACATCATGCACTTAAATAAAAATAACACACATAACATGTTAAAAACATATCACAATATAAAAGGAAACAAATAAAATCAAACATGGAAAATATCACAAAAGGAAAAGATAACAAATAAATAAACACAAAAGGGAAAATATCACAAATAAATTAAACATGGAAAAAAAATACTAAAACAAACATGGAAAATAAATAAACATAAATAATTAACCTAAACAGAGTCAATCAGAATCAAAGAACATGTGAAAAAAGATTAATTAAATAAAAATAAGATTTTTCCTAATCTAGGTTTGGGATGTGTACGCATATTCAATTATGCGTACACATGGTCAAAACCATGTGCACGCATACTCGATGATGTGTATGCATACTTTAACATAGAACTAAAAAATAAAATTTTTATTGATTTAATCATTCAAAGATATTAAAATAGAAATCAAACAAGCATGTTAGAACCCTAAACACTAAATTAACATAAAGGAAACAAAACAAAGCAATATAAACAAATAATCAAGAAACAAACATTAAGTATAGTAAACTACATTAAATAAATGACCATGTTAAACTTACATAAAACTAAAATAACAAAACAAGAACAACCAAAATAGATTATAAACAACCTAAAATCATATTAAAACATATCAAACATAATTAAAATCAACAAGCAAATAAAATATAATAACTAGAGAAATTGTATCAAGAACTCATGTGAATCATATTAAGCAATGGAGGAGTTCATGGGAATAACACTTACCTTGCTTAAGATTATGAGTTTGAAGTTTGTTTAACTGACCTCTTAGTGCCTACAACACAAAGATTAGATTGATAGAACAAAGGAATTAAAGAACACAATAGTTTTTAGGAATCATAACTCAAAAACAAAAGGTTTTGAAATGGTTTTCAGAAATCAAATTAGAACTATAGTTTTTGCCTTAGAACTAACTAAAGAGAGATTTTGAATGTTTAAAAAATGTGCTAAGGTGCTGCGTATGAGTTTTAGAAAAGAGAACTAGAGAAGATAGAGGCAAAAAATAAACTCTCTCTAGCTAGGGTTCTGATTGGAGATATAAGGTGAGTATTTATAAGTTAAAATTAGGGTTTTCGGCGCTTTTTAGAAATATTTGGACATTCCCAAGAGTCTAGGGGCCAGCCCACAAAGAATGATGTTTTGAGAACCTAAAAATGAAGTTCCATTGCCCAGAAAATAAGTGTTCATGCACATCTTTTGAGTGTGCACACGCACGCTTAATTCATGCATATGCATACTCTAATTTTTGACATCTTAGATGGCCCGATTTCAAACGATTATAACTCACTCAATATAAATACAAATTAGGCAAAATTTGTGTTCAAATTTAAGCTCAGGATGTCTACTTTCCATTGAAATTAAAAAAAAAAAAACTCAAAACTTCTTTTTGTATCAAAAGTTATGGTCAAAAGAGTGAGTAAAGGTCATTTTTCATAATCATTTTCAAAGCGATTTAAGCACTTTTGAGTTGTGATTACATCCAAATTATTGTGAACTATTTAATTACCCTTGCTTGACATATTTGAAGCTCACCATTGGGGCTAGGGACCAAAATTTATTAATGGGAACAAAATAAGATATCTACATATGCTTTCATGAGGCATGTGCATGCATACATGCCCAGAAACTCAAACCCAGCAACTCAAAACAGAACACAAAGGAAGATAAGGAAACTACCAACCTATCATGCTTCTAATATGAACACAAGGTAAACTTAAACTAACACAACATATCAAAGCACATAAAACATATAAACAACAATAAAACTAAGAAAAAGTGAAGAGCTAAAGTTAGAACCTTTACCTCAACACAATAACTGTAACGTCCTAGTCAAAGAAAAAAAAAACATTTCATGGTCAGATTTTTTGGGACCACACGTGCCTCCCACCTACTCCACCCATTCCCACTAGACATTTCACACTATCACCTTTTCTCTTTGGCTAGCCATCCCTTTCTTCTTACTTTCTTTTCTTATCTCTCATACACTCATCTCTATCACTCCCTCACACTCTCTCATTGGTACACTCTACACCACCATCTCCACCATCATTTTTCCGGCAAGATCACCGGAAAATATTTAAAAACCTTTAAGCACCTTCACACCTTTTATTGAGGTAAAAATTTCTAATCTTTTTAGTGGGTTTTACACTTTTGCTTGAGGTTATTTTTATCTAAGCTTTAATAATGATACCCATATGACTTATGAGCTTTGTAAGTGATATTTTTGTGTTTATATGTAGGAGTTTTGTATTGGTGGAATTATTTGATGAGTGGGTTTATGGTTTGTAATAATGGTGGCTATCTAAGGTTTATTTATGGTGGAAATTTAGGGGTTTTGAGTTATAACATATGATAGTTGGTAAATCTAATTTTTCCATTGCTATTGGGTTTATTTGGAGTTAGTTGAAGTTCTAAATTGCTTGTCTTGGAGGGTATTGTGATTTTACTTTCATGGGTCTCTTGATGATGTTGTGTGCTAGTCATAATGTTGGAGGTGATATTGAATGGATTAACTTTATAAATTGAAGTCTGCCTTGAGAATTAATTTGTTGAGAAACTTTAGAAGTGAAATACATTATTTGTAAGGTTGAATACTAGGATTGCCTAATTAAGAGCTTTTTTTGGCAATTCCTAAATTGTAGCTAGATACAATTTCAAGCTCTATGCTTATTGTGATAAGTTTGAATGATATTGTTTAAGTTCTAGCTAATCTCTTTTGGAAATTGGAGAACTAGGCTTTTGCGGGTTGCAAGGTAAGTAGCTTTTTAATGGATTTTTGAATGAAAAATAACCATGTTGTATAAATCTTGTTTTTGGGTTAGACACGCTTTTGGAAACTACCTATGGAAACTTTATTTTTCTAAAAACTATTGTGTTGTAACCTCAATATATAATCATATATATATATATGATTATATATGAAAGTGCATTATATTTGGTATTGCATTTGGGGAAATGCATGAATTGTTGGCATGGAAAATATGAGCATCTTTGATTCAATCTTTGATAATGAATTCATTGATTTTATGGTATATTGGAAAATTTAAAGATACTTATCTTGTCTTATTATTTGGGAAATTGATAGAAAATCTTTTTGGACAAAGAATGAAGTTGAAAACCTTACAAACTTTATGAAAGTTTTGATTGTTTAAGGTTTTTTTGAAACTACCTGAATATAAACTATGTATTTGAAAGGAAAGTAACCTCTGAGCTTAAGTTGTTTTAACTTTATGTCATGTGTGATTTCTCGGTGATCATCCAATTTGGTTTTTGTAGTCTTTGTGACAACAAAATCAGATCCAGGTTAATGCCCTTTCACTTTGGATGGCGTGCTCTTCCCTACTGCCCATGGGGGGAACAGGTCCCTTGATTATGTGTGGGTGAGGTTGCTGCCCATGGGGCCAAAAGACCACATGCAAAAGAGATCTTATTTGACGTAATCTCCCTGCTATCCATGGGGGGAGAAACAAAACCTTGAGGATATGGGTGAGGTTGCTGCCCATGGGACCAAAAGACTGCATACTAGAGAGGACAATATTATGACAGTTGTGAATGGGTGAATCCCCTAGCCAGTCTATGTGGTAGTGTGGTATATTTGTGATAAATTACCGTTTGTTAGATTTTATAGCTTTGGAATTATATTGTTAGTACCCACAGATTATAGTATATAGTTCCAAGGTATTTACTTTGAAAAACTTTATGTTTCTTTAATTAATCATTCTTGTCATACTATTATTGAAATGACCTTCTAGTATTCAGATAGAATTTCCCAAATTAAAACATGAAATTTACAATTCCCCCACCCCCATTAATTATGTTACTTACTGGGCTTTAGCTCATCCCACCCTCTAACAGTTTTTCAGATCAATTAGCTATACCTTGGTGATGATTGGAGTACTATGTTAAATTTGGAGACTTGTGTTGTAAATGGTTGGTGACTCGATCTTGCTATGTTCAACGAGGTCTTGATTACTTCAATAGGAGGTTAGGCACTTGAGGTTTGTTAGGCTTAGGTGTGGTAGGCCTAAACTCAATGTTAAGGTTCCTTTTTCTTGATAAGATTGTGACTTTGTGTAATCCAATTGGAGTTTTGTAATATATTCATGTATTATGTGGAGACACATGATTTTTAGTTATTATACATAAATGTGTTATAGAGCTCTGACTCATAATGGGAGGATTTTAGTATGGTTATATATTCTTATCCTGTGGAAAAAGAAAAGAAAAATCTCCTGTAGTCTCTCTCCTGATAGTTCTTTTCTCTTGCTTTGGACTCTTTCGAATTTGGGGTGTGACAAGAACTCTCTAGAACTTGATTTGACCATTCCCCTCAACCAATCTATTTAAAAACAAAACCAATAGGTTAGTAAGCTATAAAACTCAAAGATCTAGACCAGTATAGGTCCCAACCAAGTAAAATTTTATTTGAGGATGTTTTGTGAAAAACTCCCTTTTTGATTCACTATTTTCTAGTGAATTTTGAGTACATTTGCCTCCCTTTGTAAAAGTGCATTTTATGGCTTTATATAGTGGTAAAATAAGGGTGTGGGACGGCTCCCAAACAATGTGGGATTTGTTCCACACAGATTTAAATGCAAAAAGCTTTCCTTTCATATAATTCTGGAACCCTAGCTGCCATACGCATACTTGGGGTATGCATGCGCATACCCCAAGTATGCGTACGCACATATAAGGTTTTCTAGTAGTTTATTTTCCAAAAATAGTTTTATTCTTTCAAAAATAAGTTATATTTTTCATAAATAATTTCTCAAGTCAAGATTTCACAAGATCGAGCCATAAATCAACCTTGGGCCTCAGAGTAATGTCATCATTGAGGAATGGGGCCCGAGTCATAAAAGGTACAAAATGGGGTGTCTACACTTGCGCACACAACACAGATCAGGGCTTATTTTGAAATGCCTTAAAAAATTGGTAAGTAATCTACTCATGGGGATCCTAACACCTCCTTCTTGAAAGGCAACTAATGGGATGACTATGGTTTCTAACCCCTCAATTAATCAACTTGGGTAAATTGAATAATTAACCGGGGTCAAGCTACCATAACCCAACATATATATAAATATATATATAGAGAGAGAGAGAGAGTGGTATATTTTTTATAATTTTATATTTGGGCCCCATCTTCTACAATTTTACATTGATTTTAATGTAATAGCATTTGCATCAATTGTGAAATAACATAAAACCCCAAATTTGTCCAATCAATCTAAATAATTTCTATGTATCATTGTGGAAAATACGTTTATACTACAGTAATTGTATAAATTTACACAATTACAGTAGCACAAGTGTATTTTTGCAAATTTACACAATTATTATTGTACATATTTTTGTACAATGATACATAGATTGATGTGATTGTAGCTATGCAAATGAATGTTTTAGAAATTATTTTGATTGAAGGCAGTAGTTTTTGGTTGAGGAAGAGAGAGATGATTTAAGATAATAATAAAAAATTGAAAAGAAAATAGTATTCTGATGAAATGTAGTGTACAATAAATAATCTGATGTGAAGTATTTTGAAAAGTGAGTATATAAAATTTAAAAAGTAGGTTATTACGGTAAAATAGACAAAAAAATTTGAATGAGCTAATGCAAATGGTCTAATGTAATAAGAAACAATGGTGTTTTGTGTCTTTGTCTTTGTTAGTAGATGATTGCATTATAATGTATTATAAAACAATAATTTTATGTATTTGTCTTTGTTAATAGTTTGTTAATACTAAATAGATGCTTGTTTGAAATTTCATAATTTTTTTTACTTATACTCCAGCTCCCCTTAACTCGAAATCCTGAGTCCGTCCTACTCGAGGCATAGTTATGAGTCTTGATCAAAATATTGTTTCCCTTTAGTCTTCCAAATTTCATACAATTCTGACACAATCGCCCAATGAGTTCTAATTTTGCATCGTAATTTCCAATGCCATCTCTGCTCCAGGAAGACCCATGGTGTATGTTCTATATCATACATGGAAGAATAAACAATAGTAATATAGGGTATACTCATCATCATATATAATTGAGAAATCCATCTCAAAAGCAAACCTAGAAATCACGTTTTAGTTGAATGCCTAATTCCAAACCTAAAATGCCAAGTAAAGAATACCAGCAGACATCTCCCCCTTGCACAAAAGAGTAGATATGCCTGGCAAGTTGAGGAGAAAACAAAAGCAAGAGAGAGTTAGTTTTAGCTTTCATATTGGAAAGTGATAAACTAAGATAAAGCCAGAAAACTCCATTTACCAAGTAAAGAATAGTTTTCGCGTAGCAAAAAGTAACTTGCCTCGCAAGTTGAAGAAAAAGTGAAAGCGAGACATCGCCAATACGGGAAAGTAATTAATGAAGAAGATAGAGCGAGGAAAGAACGTCAAATGCCATGTAGCGGATACTCTACCAGCAAATAATTCACCTTCACGCATAGGGACTCTGTCTTGAAAATTGAAGAAGTATCAAGAACTAGTAAGTAACAACTAGGCTCATATCTAATCAAGAACCTAAAACAATGCAGGAACCCCAAATGCCAAGTAAAGAATACTTTATCAGACAACTAATCTTTGCAAAAAGAGACGATTGCTTGCAAATTGAGGAAAAGTAAAGAGCGATGACTTATAGTATAGGAAAGCAATAAATTAAAAGATAAAGCCAGAAGAATATAAGACAAAGATAGATGGTGCAATCCCTTTACACTTGCTATCAAGATTCACCACAGACATGAATACTTTATAAGAAGACCACTCTTACCTTATAATCAAAGTCACACACGTCCATTCCCATTTAAAAAAAAAAAAAAATAGGTCACGCACGTCCATTAGATTGGCACTTGAAACCTAACTGGCCGACAAAATAGATACCCGTAAAAAACAAGTTACTTGGCCACTTTTTTTCGTTTTCGATATCAATATCCTCCCAAAACCTCGTGTTTCATCTCCATCAATCCAATTATGTCTTCCTCTAATGATATACAGACAAATCCTGGACAAGCGGCGGCCCCTGTCGCGCAACCCACAGCTGAAACCACTCCCACCTCCTCGACCACCACCACCACTAACCACAATAGCAACACTGCTACCCTCACCACAAACAACAACAAAGAAGTTGACAGCCACAACAAAGGTGATAACATTCCAGAAGCTGTTGTACATCCTACTCCTGAAATCATCACCACCAGTACTACTAACAACAGCAACACTGCCACCCTCACCACCAGCGAAGTCAAAAAGCTGGACAACCAAAACAATGGTGATAACACTCCAAAATCTGTTACAAAAAACAGTCCTGTAAACACCATCAACAACAACAAAAACCATAATGGCAGCAACAAAGAGGTCATGTGCCCTTGGATTTGTGATTTACTTTTCAAAGGAAACAACGGGCAGAAGCAAGACGAGAAAGACGAGAAAGACGAGAAAACGAAGAAAGAAGAGAAAAAGAAGCAAGAAGAGAAAAAGAAGCAAGACGAAGAAGACCATTTTCAACGTTGGCGGAAGTCACAAAAAAATCTCGATCAAATTACACAAAACGTAAAAGAACTAGAGAATTTTGCAGGAGAAGGAAATGCGAATTGTAAGGAACTCCGTACTTACGTAAATGAACTCCAAAATATACTTGATACTGAAAAGAAAAATGGTCATTCTAAAGCTCAATGCAAGCTTACTGAAATCAACAAGGAAATTGTTAAGTTTAAGCAGCATTTTTCATCGGCAGACAAACTGTCCAAGAAATTAAGTCTAAGTCCTCATTTGCAGCGAAGCAGCAGGGCTAATGGTCACAGTCAAGTGCAAGAGTTGGTTAACATACACGAGAGTACAAGCTTCCGTGGAAGCTCATTTTACGAAGAAATTCAGAAAATTTTTAAAGAGCTTGAAGGTGAAAAGCAGTTCCTTTTGTCATGCTTTACTGTTTTCCCAGAAAATGCAGTGGTGAAGAGGAGGATCTTAGTATATTGGGGTGTGGGAGAGGAAATCTTGAACCCTACTTCAGATACACCTGAGAAAATCGTTGATGGAATTCTTGAAGAATTTCAAGAGAAGGGCCTAATCGAGCCTGATATAAAAAAGCGAAAGCAGCAAGTTAAAAGCTATAAAATGCATCCTCTTGTGCGTTCAGCTATTGTGGCTGTGCTTTCCCAGAAAGTTGTTTCCCAGGAATCTGTTCCCCAGAGGGGTAGTAATTTTCTAAATTATAAGGGGGGTGTGCGTTCCCAGGAAGCTGGTTCCCAGAGAGCTGGTCATTTTATTGATTATGATTCAAAGGGGAATGTGCTTCCCCAGAGAGATTGGACTGCTGGTTTAGATTTTAAGGGGAAAAAGGTCGCCCCACGCTCTAAGAGGTTGTGTTTGCAAAAAGTCGTGGAGGAGGAGAGAAAACCTTCTACACAAGAGGAAAATGTTACGGATTCAGATTTGGAAAAACTCGTTACATTATTCAATGTTAATGAGCCTTTTCCTGATCTCGAATTGGCGTGGTTAGCGAAGATGAAAGATAAAGATGTGGGACAGATGAAAGAGCCAAGCGCAGTGGACTGGTTATCGAAGATGAAAAATGCCAAAGTGGTTTGTCTAGGAAGCTGGCCCGGGTCAGCTAAATCTCATACTGAGGTCGAGAGCATTGAATTCCTCAAAGGTTTGACGAGTAGCACAAATTTAAGTTTTCTTAGCCTTCAAGGAATCTCTAGAATTACTGAGCTTCCGGATTCCATAGGCAAGCTCAGCAATTTGGTGATCTTGGATCTCAAGGAGTGTCACAATCTGGAGGTGCTTTCAGAGGAGATATCCCAACTCAAGAACCTCAGGTACTTGGATCTTTCTGACTGTTACCTGCTAGCTCGCATGCCAAAGGGGCTAAGGGCTCTCTCAGAACTTCGAGTCCTTAAGGGGTTTGTCATTAGTAATCCACAAAGGAAAAACTCGGGTACTTTAGATGATTTGAAAGAATTGGCGAAGCTGAGGAAACTGACCATCAATGCAAGTAGTGAAGAATTCCCTAAAGTGGAGGATCTACGTGCTCTCCAAAAGCTTGGAGAAAAAGAACTTCGAAATCTAACAATAGCATGGGGATCAACGATAGCAGATGAGCAAGGAAAAGAAACCAAACCAGAAGATCAGAAAGGAGCAGCTCTAGCAGGTCAGCAAGGTAAAGAAGCCAAACCAGAATATAAGAAAGGAAGAGAATCCAACTGCTGCAAAAGACTCAAACCAGCTACAAAACAACCAAAATCAGAAACAACGAAGGATCAACTGAACGAGAAACTTCCAGAGCAACTTGTGAAGTTGGATCTTCAGTGTTTCCCCAAGTCTACAGCGACGTGGCTGACACATGATTCTTTGCCAAACCTAGAGAAACTCTACATAAGAGGAGGAAGCCTCGCAATTCTGGACAACAAGAAGTGGTTGAAGGTTAAGACTTTACGTTTGAAGTACTTGGCTGAATTGAAGATGACTTGGATACAACTGCAAGATTCATTTCCAGATTTGGAATACTTGGAGAAAGTCAAATGCCCTGGGATCACACTCTGCCCTTGCGACGAGCATGGAGTGTGGATGAAGAATTAATCCTTATCAAATCGAACAAATGCAATTGTGAGAGGGATTGTTCTTCTTCTTTAGTTGCTTCACATTATTATTAAATACTATTGTGGTGTGTTGATTGCTATTTTTTCTTTTTTTGAGAGACAGAATAATGCTATTTAATTTGAATTTCAAATCTATGTCTTATCTGAATTCTGTATACTTCATTAATGGATTTTTATTAAATAAGTGACAATATCTTCTTATATTAGTACTAGCATGTTTGTTCCATCGAAGCCATTATTTCATATGACCTTTTCATATTTCTTCGTTAAACGCTATTGATGTACTGCTGATGCACGTTGAGAACCACTTAATAGAATTAAAACATTAAAGATCAAAACTCTGCAAGTATTGCTCACGCTTTATAACCCATAAGTAGGAGAGACAAGATTTTCAGGGTGTGATAAAGAGTAGTAGCCTTTGCATCTTTGGTACGGATTGATGGCTATTAATTCTTGTATGATACAACTTCTACTTGGTTCCAGTTTTGTTTCGATTTTCGAGATCCAAATTATAGAGAAGGGTTTTATATATATACATATATGCAATGGCCTTTGAGCACACGCCGATTTGCGTGTTCAGATATTCTTCTATTTTTTTTGTAAAGGTTAATAATTTGTATCTATTATAATTTAGAAATATTTTTTTATTTTCAAACAAATAAAAATGATAAACTTTAAAGATAAACAGTAACTATAAATTTTTTTTTTTTGAAAGTGAAAGGAAAAAAAATCTTAAATTTTAGGATTTCTCTTTTTGAATTCAAAACAAAACTTGTTATTTGATATTTATGACTCTATTTCTAAATAAAGTTACTCTTCATTAATGAGGATATTTTTTAACAACATAAAAGTCCAGTTGAAAAGGGAAAATCCTTATATATATATATGTTAGAGTCATATTTTCTGTAATTGGCTAATTCTTTGACAGACCGCACTTTATTTGTAATTAGGTAAATCTAAGATGAGTTTAATACATTAAGATATATGTTGTTCAAGCATATCAAGTGTTCGTATTAAAAAACATGAAGATTGGTCCAAGAAACAAGTGGAAAAAAATTGTTCATGAAGTCTTGATAGATAGCTCAACAGATGCCTGCTATCGAGACTTAATGTGAAGCTCGATAGAAGCTCGATCTATCAAGAATTAGTGAATTACGATTTTCAGTTTTCTAGATATGAAATTCAACCAAGACTTATGTATTTGCTTAAGGTTTCTTTTCTCACAATCCTAGACATATATAAGGCTTATTTTAAGAGTCGTCACACATAGATACAGAGACTAAAAGATTTATTTTCTGTAAGAAGCTACTACGTTTGTATGCCATAGGGTTTTGTGACCAAGTACTTCCAGATCTTCATTGTTAATGAAGTGAAGAACTTTGTAGCCAATAACATCTTTCAAAATTGCTATATTTAGTCATGTATTAAGATCCATGCAAAGGGTTAGTCACAGATTGGAGATTTGCATCAAAGGAAAGAAGGTTATTACAAGATCAAGTCTAATTAGGTATTGGAGCGAAGGTTCAACTATAGGTTGGTATTTTGAGATAGGTCAAGGTAGTTGATAAGATTCTTTATACTTGTAACCGCTTGATTGTTAATTAGTGGATTCTTAGGAGTGGTGACCTTCAATTCACTCAATGAGCTTTTTTCCTTACGATAAGTTTTTTCTATTTGTCAACAAATCACCGTGTTCAATTTAACTTTCATTGCATTTAGTTTATTTGGTAATTTGTTGGTACCTTCACAATGTGCATGTAATTTAACCTATTTAATCAATTTGGGTAATTGAATTAATTAACTGAGGTCAAGCTATCTTAACCCAATTATATATATATATATATACATATATATATATTTGTGTCTTTGATGTATGTGCTACTAAATAAGAACAAAATTATTTTGTTTAAAATTTTTTAAAGGATCAAGTTGTTTGTTTTTTGTAAAATTGGTTGATTAGGCTTAATTTTTTTTAAGTTTTACTATTAGTAACTTTTGTTGTTGGACTAATTCTTTTGGGCATGTATATTTTGTTTTAGATCTATAAAATTTTTTATGATCTTTAAAATGAGGAAAATTCTAGAATTACAAACTTTTTTTACAAATTGCTGATGTGATTAGTGGCTATTTGTAAATAAAAAAATAATAATAATAATGTAAGTGGTAGATCCAAATGTGAACCAATAAGAATTTGCTATCTTAACAGTTTGTAAAAATGTTATAGAAAAATATGTGACTATAATAATACTCTTAAAAAAATCAATTATATTGTTAAGGGGAGTAAAGTTGTACTTTTATAAAATAAAATTGCTATTGGGGGGCCATTGCCCCAAGTCCAACCATGGCTCCAGCCATGGTAGGATGTATGGTGCATTTAAAAGTGATTAGGTAAAATATATATATATATATATATGCACACTATGTTTAATTGTCCAAAATTTTTACTAATTAATTTATGTGAATTCTCTTAATTACCGTGCATGATAAAGAAAGTAAATGCTCAAAAGTTAGAGAGATGGAAAGTGTATTAAATGTCAAGTAAAGAATATTTCTCTTGCCGATTCCTCACATTCGTACATAGAGATTTAAGGTTTGCTTTGATGAGACTAAAATAAATTATTGCAAGATATAGCTTTAGTGAACTCTTCCAAGTAGTCCCATAAAAAATAAAAAATAAAAACTCTTCCAAGTAAAGGACAAATATCCTACATATGCTGACCTTCGCAAAAAGATATATGCCTAAAACCATAGTTGTCAAAACGTGAATCGTATTGTGAATTGATTTTTGATTTTTTCGTATCGTGTATCATATTGTATTGTGTATTGTAAGATATACAAACACATAATAAAATTTATAAAAAATTATAGATATACATAAATAAGGAGTATATTCATTATAAATTTTGAACATATTCAATGAATGACTAATTTATCCATCACTTATGTAATAATATTTAACAAGCTAACTAAATAAATCAAACTAATATGTGTTTATATTTATAACATAAACATTCAAATTGCTTAAATTCAAAAGTAATAATATATTATAAATGACCAAAAAATAATAATTCACTTTCATCATATTTATCATATTGCCTCATCAACTTCATCTAAGTCAATACTATCATCATGTTTATCATTTTGCGAAGTTATTTCTTCATAAAAATTTCTTCATCTTCATTAACATTTTTACTATCTCTTCTTTTTCTTTTTCTTTTAATATATTTTTTAAAATATTTCTTCTTGACATTCTAGTTTCTTGGACTTATAACAATAATGACAAAAATAAAAAAAATAATTATATTTGTCGATTAATATCTTATACATATTCATAGTATAGAAAATATATTTGTAAATATTAAAGTGAAGTGTAAGTGTATTTTGTGTAGTCCAAATTTTATAGGATAAAAAGAGGAAGAAAAAACACTTATGAATATGTTATTTTAGTAGGCTAAATGAAATAACCTAATAATTTTGTGTTAAAAACAAGTTTAACAACTTGTTAGATTCAAATAAAAATACAAATTGTAACAAAAAAAATCTCATTTTAAAGTATTTGGCTATGTATCGTACGATACATACAATTTTACTATATGATACGATTCATATAATACGCACACTATATCGTACGATTCATGAGCACTTATGTTACATAAATATGATACAAAACTTTTTATACACATTATATCGTACGATTTATGAATACTTATGATACACAGATATGATACAAAATTTTTTACACACGATATGATACGTATCGCGTATAATACGATACTGACAACTATACCTAAAACAAATAAAAACAGTAAATAGTTTTGGATATACATACTGAGTAAAAGTCCTTTATTATGGAGAAGAAATAAAGAAGTTGAGTAATTAATGCACTATAAATGTGTCCAAACATAAAATTTAAATAAATAAAAAAAATTGTAAAATCGTAGTCTTCAAGAATTGATATATTGGTGAATGCAAAGTCTAGCGACGCGTTGATTCTTTTCCTACGTTAAGGGAAAGTTAGATTCTGTATTCGGTGAAAATTACAGCAAGGTATATAATGCAAAGCAACTTACCCTGCACCTGCAAGTTAAGGAAAGTAAATTCCAGAAAGTTCAGAAAGGAGGAAAGCATTTCAATTGCCAAGGATACTTCACTGGCAGATTCCTCACCTTCGTACATTGTGATTTCATATTTTCCTCAATGAGGCTAAAGTAAATTAACATGAGACAGCTTTAGGGAACTCCAAGTGCCAAGTAAAGAATAAATTTCCTTCAGATGCTCACCTTCGCAAAAAGTGATATGTCTTACACAAAAAGAAAAGGTAAATAAAAACAGCTTGCTTCAAGTACTCCAAATGCCAAGTAAAGAATACTTCACCACTTTGAAGAAAAAATAAAAAGCAGGGAATACTTCACCAGCAGATAAAGATGATTTGCCTTACACGTGTAAAGAAAAAAAAAAGAAAAAGATAAATACTTGCCTTAATTTTGAAACTTGCTAAACTTTCACCCTAACTGGTATCAGAGCTCTATTTTGCGAAGGACAAACCTTGTCTATAAACTTGATTGTAGTTTAAGGGGCGTTTGATTTGCCGTGAAGTTACATTATATTATAATATTATATTATTGTAATCTTACTTATATTAATGTAATCTCAATACAAAAATACAACATTACATTGTTTAGAATGTGATGAGATTAAGGTAATGTGATATATTTTATAATTTTAGATTATGGTAATATTAAAAAATAAATAAATAAACCAAAAATCTTAATGTCACATCATCGTAGCATCACATCAAGGACATATCACAGCAAACCAAACGCCCCCTAAGACTACAAGTGTACTTAATATCATTTTATTAGATGTGAATTTTGACAAATCCATAATTGGATTACATTTTCTTTTTATATTTTCCAAACTTACAAAATTTTCAGAAGATAAAAAATTAACAACTATATTATCAATCAAATATTTAAATTTAAATTTTTTGTAGTTTTTTTTTTTTTTTTTTTGAAACAAAAATTTTTTGTAGTTTAAAATTATGTATAAAAATAAACTTATAGATCAAATATTAAATAACATGTGTGTTAAGAACATAAAAGATATACTATTCAACGGTTAAATTTTCAAAATATGTAACCTTATTAATTTTTTTAGTAGTAGTTGTAGTTTTAGATTACAACTAAGTCTATAAACAAATTTTTTCCCATGTAAACAAATTTTGTCCCACGTACAAAAAGCCAGACTCTTTGTACAATTTTTTGGTATTTATACTATGTTTCTCTGCATAAAAACTATATATATATATATATATAATATAGGCTTTTAAAAAAAAAAAAAAAAAACTTTATATAGGTTTTATAGAAAGTCTGGATGTGATAATGTATATAATATAGTCTCATATATCGTGCTATATTTAATAGTGTATGTGTCTATCACGTATCTTTCTTTTTTTTTTTTTTTTTTGAAGCAGTGTCTATCACGTATCTTAATTATCTTTTATTATATATATATATATATATATAACTCTAATTGTCTATCACATATCGTGCTATATGTAACTCTAATTTTCTAAAATTACTTTCTTTTTTTTTTATGTCACATGGTTACGTATTTTTTTTTTGGTTTTTTTTTTTTTTTGAGACAGAAATATGTATACAACAGTATGCTCTTAATTTTGTAATTGGAACACTTTTCCCCTTGAACCCTTAAGCATTTTGTGTATGAGAAGGTGTCAATTGAGTTAGAAAGCTCTTGACACATGGCTAGGCTAATAATGGGCATATGATACCTTAATTAATTATAGGATTTATTAAATAATTAATACTATAACACCAAATTAATATAAAATAATCTTCATATTATATGAAAATAAAATGGAAAACAAAGTAATTTGTAATCAATATTTTGGTTACAATATTTTCAAATACAACAAACTTTGTGAACATTCACATGTACCAAAATGTCATTACCAACCTAGCTAATATAACTCTAAAAAAAATTAATATTAAAAAAAAAAAAAAAAACCTAGCTAATATAAGGGGGAAAGAAAATGAGAGTGGAAGATAAGAAAAGTATCCTCCTAACTTCCTATAATAATTCATTATACATCATGTGACTATGCGATCCTAATTACAATAAGTTTGTATTATATAATAAATCGCACCAATCTAATGCAAAATCATGTACGTATTAAATACTAAGAGAGAAAAAGAAAATAAGGTTATTACTTATAAGAAACGTTAAGGACACAAATTTTATACATATATATATACACACACCAATATATCAAAATTAATTACAAACAAAAAATAATCATTTAAAATTTTATTTATTACTATTTTTATATAGTATCAACCAAATTTATTGTTATATCAATTTATAAACTTTTGTGAAAAATTGTAGTAACTTAAAAAATTTTCAATTCATAATCATAGTTTTCATTATAATAAATTTTAAGTACAATAAACATTTTAAGTAACCAAATGTACCAAATGTTATTACCAGCATAATATAAAACAAAGTTGAACAAAAATACAACAAAAAAATCTATTAAGTACAATAAACATTTTAAGTAACCAAATGTACCAAATGTTATTACCAGCATAATATAAAACAAAGTTGAACAAAAATACAACAAAAAAATCTATTAAGTACAATATCTATATATCCCAAAACTTGTAACTAGCTCTTCCAGTTGAAAGTTGGCCTGGAGATCATTCAAACAAATAAAATGGTCACTTGACCTATATGTATTTGGTTGATAGTTTGCTTGTTTGGGGCTCAAAGTTTAAAGTTTGAGGTTTTAGGATTTGAGTGATGCCAGGCAGTTTGGCTCCACCTAATGGATTGTTCAAGTGCTTTTTATTTTCATTTTTTGTTGATGAGTTTTGGTGTTATTTTTAAGTTTAATTTTTTACATATCAATCCTAATTACTTTATTAGTAAAAAATAATAGTGGACATATATTGATAATAAATATAAAGTTCAACTTTTGTAGTTCATGCAATTTTCTTTATAGAATAGTTGTATTTGTGTTTACTCTTCCAATTCTATTGTAATTACCAAACAAGTATTTTCAATTATGAATATTAAAAAATATGGGTTTCGCAATAAATTGAAAGATAGTTTTTTAAGGTTTGATTTTTTTATATTGAAATAAAAAATATTTCAAAAATTTGTAAAAAATAAATAATATGATTTTCACAATTTAAAGAATATTGATCAAATTCGATTTTAATAAATAATAAATGATTGAATAGGCGTATTAATTAAGAAATAGTCAATTTATATCTTCTCTTTGTTTATATCATTATTAATTTTATTCTTCATGTATCTGGTTACAACTTACTTGTGGGAATTTTTTTAGCTACTACGTGCAAAACTATGTCACCAAATTTTGAGTATATCTATTTACTCTAGTTTTCATATAGTTTATGTATAATATGGGCGTTTATGTATTAAAATAACCACACAAAAATATTATATAAAAAAATAACCACAAAAAAAAAAATGTCAACTTCCTAAAATATTCACATTAACAATCTACAAATTTCCATTGGTACTTGGTGGAAAATTCTTGTAGAATAAAATCCAAAGCTTCCACCTTACTTTATTCTTATGCTATTTTGGAGATTATAAAAGGACAGGAGTCGGGAGAAGGAGGACACAAGTTGTTTTACTTTGAGAGGTTGAAGTGATTGTGTTCACAAACCTAGCCAACTACCAGGTTTTTCACTTTCTTCCTCATGGTCGTGGCTATTTTTGAGTTTAAATTATTTCTTATCACCTTTTTATTTTCTATGTTCTTTATTGATATTGCCAGTATAGCTCTAAACACATAATGTGTTCATTTTGGCTTTGGATGCTATTGACTTTTCTTTGTTGCTAAAGTTGTAGATTATGGATGTTTGAACAGAGGAGAGAGAAAAGGGAAGGGTCGAGGAATCTTTCCAATGTTTTTCTTTTATTGAGAGAGAGAGAGAGAGAGAGAGTATTTCCCAAAGTTCCTATTTAACCTCTCTAAATTCTAAAATTGTCCTTTCAAAAAATAAAAAATTTCTCTAATATTGAGAAAATTTGGAGCAGGGTAGGATCATAAGTACTACACGTCATATTATATCTCTACAAGCAGGGCACAAAGAGTACATTAATATTACTAATATAATTTGTTTTAAGTAAAATTCTATTATAAAAGTTTCTACAAATTTAACAATATTAACATGAATTTTAAGAAATTTAAAATAAATATGATAATGAACTATAATTTTTGGTTTTGATAAAGACTCAATCTTACGTCATGTTTTTTACCACATAATTTTTTATTTTTATTTTACTGTCTATATAGTTGTTCTACTTCAATGATATTACTGAAATATATATATATATATATATATATATTTAGTTTTCTAATTTTTATTAAACCAAACATTGCATGGACACAATTCTAGTGTACTACTTTTTACATGATTCTCTTATACATATATATGTGTGCACGTGAGTACTTAAGACTTCTTAATTCTTAAAAATATAATTCTACTAAGGAATCTAATTAAAATTTTATGTGAAACTTTTTAGTTCTGTAGTCTTTAAATTAAAGTATAAATAGTAAGTGGTACCCGTACTACTAAATTTTGTTATCAAAAGTTTCAAAATTTTTAACTCTCGCCTTTATTATTCTTTATTATTTTTCTCTCACGTGATTTTTCTTCTTAGTCTATTTTTACTTTTTTGGTAACTTTTATTTTTTTATTTTTTGAAGAGGCAATTATAATATGCCGCTAACCTTTCAGCTTAAACATTTTCCTCCTCCTAGACCTTCAAACACTAAAATTTCTGTTGTGTTTTTCCTTTTTGACTTCTCTCTCTCAAATATAATGGTGAGCATATAGGTTGAATATACAGTGCTTTTTTTTTTAATGGGAGAATTATCAAGTTGTTTTGGATTACAAACGTGTTGCGTGGATGCATTCTTTGTTTTATAAGAGATGTGCACTTGACTGATAGAATTTATTTGTTATTGAATATCCTAATAATAGCTATATAAGATAAGTTTGGGTTGTAAGTTTTTTAACTCATCAGGGCTTTGAAACGTTTGGGTTTCATACATTTTCTTTTGGTATAGGTATTTAAACAAGTTCGCAACAATCTACAGAAAAAACAATGTCAGAACAATCTCCAAAACAAGCAAAGTCGGAGCAAGCTGATCAAACCGTGAGAAACAAAATAACGGAGCTCTTTCCCAAGGATAATGCTTCAAGTCCGGGTACGGATCCATTCTAACTCTTCTTCTCCATTCCGACCGATATTGCCACATCTAGTTATATTCTTTGATTCTTATTTTATTTTTATTTTCACATCTACTTATTGTCTTAGATTACTTTTTGGATTAAATGATAGATATGGTTTGATTTTGTGCAAAAGTGCTTTAGACAGATTGATTTGGTTAAATATTTATATGTTCATTTTTTAGATAACTGAGCTCACATCATTCGTAAGATATCTCCTCAAAAAACCAAAAAACTCATGGTAACATATATTGGCTGCTTTGGTATTGCTTTGGGTTTTTCAAATCTAAATGGAATGGCTTTAAGATAAAATTTTAAAATTTAAACGCATTTGGGACTGATTTAGGATATAAAAGATTTATCAGGTTTGGGTTTGTTTGACAACGTTCTCTCCATCCTAAACCTAACTAACCAAACTTTTAAGTATTATTTTACGTTGGCAGTATATCCTTGAGATTCACAAGTCAGTTAAAAATCACAAATTAAAAATAATAATTTTACTAATGTCGTCAAAATTGGATAATAAAATACATGATAAAAATAAAAGAAAAACAAATCACTGTAAGTTATACAGTAATAAAATTTTACTTGTATGTGGTATTTTAAATTCTTGAAGCTTTGTTGATAAAATTTCACCATTGTTTTTATATAGCACTAGCTTGAGGAGGCTGTTGAATGCTATTAGAGTAAGATAAATTGGCTGCTTTAGTATTGCTTTGGCCTTTTCAAATCTAAAGGAAGGGCTTTAAGATAAAAAATTTAAAATTTAAACCTATTTGGGATTGGTTTAGGATATAAATGATTTAAACTTTTATTATTTTACTTTTGTAGTGATTCCATGACTGATGAGTGATGACCAAAATTTAAAACATATAATTCATACCAAATAGTCTACCACATTAGCATAAACATTAAAAAAAATAATTAAAATTTTAATTTTTTTTCAAAGAGTAATACTAGAGACACAAACTTTTTTACAAAATATTTTATAAATTGCAGATGTAGCCAGTAATTATTGGTAAATAAAAAAAATGATATTAGTGATGGGCCTGGTCTGCCACATCAGCATAAACATTAAAAAATGCTAGATACAAACTTTTTTACAAATGACAAAACTTAGATATAGTACCTTAAATATAGTACTTTAAGTAATCCTTTTTAAAATTTAGCCATCTATCTTATTAAAATAACTTAGCTAACGGCGTTAACACCCTCTCTTTCTCTAATTCTGTTAACTATATCCCTCCATCATCTCACTCTCATCTCAAACTTGAAGACCTCTCCACCACCGGATCTCCATGGCTGCTATCAAGGGTGGCCACAGCAGGCCATCTTTAGCCACTCTCATGGTCTCTTTTGGGTTTGCTCTTCTCGCTGAAGTCTAGCCTAGGCCCCCAAGGCTAAAAGCCTAAAATCCATGAGCTCTGCAACTATCAGGAGCACACTAGTGATTATTGATAAATGAAAAATTGATGTTAGTGGTAGATCTCGATGAAAGCCAATGAAAATTTACCCACAATAACAGGTTGTAGAAATATTGTAAAATAGTTTGTGCATGTATCATTACCTTTTTTTTCAAAATACCCTCTTGTGCAGGCATTCTCTTCTTCTATTTCTCCTCAACCATTTTCACTTTCATCTCTTTCTTCATTGTGAGGAATAAGCAAGAGTCTATCTAAAACAAAAAATTTTAAGTAAAATTGGACCCAAGTCATACGGTTACCTCCATTGATGTACAAGAACCCCACTCTCTCTAAATGAAGAAAAATGATCCAAGTACTAAGCACAAGTCTTCTTATACTTGACACTACTCTCACCAGGACATCTCTGCTGACTCTGCATCTATTGTAATGACTAATGACACTCAAGAAAGATATCATCAATCAAACAAATCGCTCCCATCTCAATCAACCTTTAAATCAAATGAAACTTAGTCCCTTCCACATCCATGCCATCACCACGATATCTCTCTCCAAAATCGTCCTCTTCAACCAGCTGGCAAAATTTAAATCAAATCCCTGAATCTTATCCACATTGCCCATACAACTCATGGAGGTCTACGCAGTGCTCAGGTTGAATCTTCCTCATTTCCCTTACCTTTCTCCACAACTTTCTTACTTGGATCTCAAAGAACAACGACTTAGGGATTTTGATCTTATCTTATCTCAATGGATGAAAGTACAACGCTTGCATGTGAGGTTTCTAAGGGTCCGTTTGGATACAGTTGAAAACTGAAAACTAAAAACTGAAAAATACTGTAAAAAAATAATTTTTAAATGTATGAATAATACCGTGGAACTCATTTTTAATGAAAAAATTGTTAAAAAGTGAAATTTGTGAGTCCCGTGACTAAAAAATTGCTAAAAAGTTGATTAAAAGGTGCTGGAAAAGTTGTTGAGGTGTGCACTGTTTGGTACCAAAGTCAACAATCACGACATAGAGGAAAAATAAATAAATAAATAAATAAAACCGGCTGAAACGTGTTTGCGTCCAGACGTGGACGCAAAACGCGCAAACCAAGGCACTAAGTTATCATTTATTTTTATTATTATTTTAATAAGTTTATGCTGGCATAGCAGATCAAAATCTTTTTTTTTTTTTTTCTAAAACGCAAATTATATCATCTTCTAATTTTGTTTTTGTTCAATTGAGTTCTTTATTTTTCAAATTTATTCAATTCAGGTATTCTGTCCAATTTTGTTTTAAAAAATGTCCTTAAAAATTTTTATTTTTCACTTGAAAAAAAATCTATAAAATTAATAAAAAAAATTTATGTAATTTTCTTTTTTCAAAAAATCCTTTTTCTTTAGTTAATTTCATACTTAAGGACAATTTTTTTAACAAAATTGGACAAAAAAAATTGAATTGAATAACTTTGAAATTTAGATGACTCAATTGAATGAAAGTATTTTAAAAGATTGAAATAAATTTTAGTTAAACTTAGAAGGTGCACTTTGTATTTTAGCATTTTTTTTAAAAAAATTTTGATCATTAACTATGTCAATATTTTCTATCCAACACTTAACAGTAAGAATCATTTTGAGACAATAATAAAAGATTAGAAGCTAAACTAACACATTTGAAACAATAGGGACCAAATTGACACATAAGGTAAATGTTAGGGACAAAACTCGTAATTTATTCTCGGTTAAATTGTTGAAATATTCCATTATACAAAGTCTAGAATATCCTCAACTAAATATAAAAAGTCTAAAATATCCTTAAGCTTGGCTAAACTTAATTGAGGTAAACACAACCTGAGTAAATCTCTTGAAACCTCCATATAGTTGTTCAATTGAAACTAGAACCCCAATAAACCAAAACCTAGATTATATAACAAAAATTATGAAAAAAACAACCCAAAACCAAAATTATAATAAAAGGCAAGGACTTGAAAAAAAAAAAAAAAAAAAAAAAAAACTAGATTCAATACGAACATTCTCATTTCGCCTCCTTTTAAGAAGATTGGCACCCAAATTGTAAATTTATAACATCAAAACCATAAAAGTGTGCATTATCCGGAACTCAAATTGTAAAAAAAAATTACAATTGTACTACAATACCATCTTATAAATAATATGGTACGGTAGCAAGATGGTATTTAAAAAAAATATATTTTATTGGGTTTTGGGTTTTATTTGGGTATTGGGTTATATTATTTTATTATGTAGATATATTATTTTAATATGTTGTAAGGTAAAATAAAAGTTGAAATGTTAGGTGTATTGTAAAATGATTTTTTTTTTTATAGTTAAGATTGTAAAATGGTATAGTACAATAGAGAAAGTATTTTTTGAAATAGTAAAATTAAATATATTTTTTAGATACTGAATGCTAATGCTCTAGTCTATAGCTATTTAAAACTTTTTTTTTTTTTTTTTTTTTGAGGGTGTATAGCTATTTAAAACTTCAATCCACAATTTGGCCAGGTTTAGTACAAGTAATAATTCTAAACCATAGAATAAGAAAACTAACAAAATTTAAAGAGGTAAAAAATTCAAGTCAAGGACACATGAATTATTCTCCAACTAAAAATACTATAAAAAAGAAAGAAAAAAAAAGTGGAATGGCTGCCAGCCGTTCCCCTTAACAAGAAGGTATTAAAATTTACCCTTATACTAAACTCTGTTACACACTAGAAACACACGCGTACAGAGGTGCTCATAATGTCCCCCACTATCCAATATTCCTAAATCTTATGGCCGGATTGGGTAGAGCGAATAGAAGATAGTAGACTAGAATTTGTCAGTAATTAGCTAGATCTCACAATATTTTAGGAAATCAAAAGATTCTGTTAAAATTAATGGATAGAGGAACGGAATAAGTGCATTACAACTTACAAGTAAAATACATAATACAACACATTTGTACTAGAAATAGAATATATCATATATTATCACCATGGGTGGTTAATTTAGTGGTCATGCGCTTATTCTTTAGGGTTTGAGTGGTTGAGGTCCTAGGTTCAAATCCCGCAATGAAAAACGTCTAGAAAATAACTTCATACTTTCGATTTATACTCACTAGTGTCCTCGATGGGACTAGGTACACAGCTTTAACTTATCCAGATCCCTTACACCTAGCAGGTAGATTGTTACTATGATCACATCCAAATGGAAGATGCCAACTCAGGTCGCCTCCTCTATCCATTATTCATCCATTAAAAAAAAAAAGAATACATCATATATTTATTCAATACAATACAAAACAGGGAGAGAGTAATATAGCAAAATATAATTCTTATAAACCCATATTTAATTCAAATCTCCTATTAAATAAATTAAAGACTTTGGATGGATGTTTTTTTTTTTTTTTTTTTTTTTTTTTTAAGTAGATGTCTTTAGTTATGGACTAGAAAAAATCACAAACCTTAAACTTCATCACTACAAATATAGCATCTAATGATGCGGGATGCAAAGGCGTTAAGAAGCAAAATGTCTACTTTTAGAAAAACAAGAAACAAAACATTTTTGCTTCTAAAAATAACCCCAAATCTACGAGGGTTCCTTGAATTCACAATGAGAAAGGGTTCTAGAATCTACTAGAGAAACAATAGATAAAAGTCTGAATTTTTATTAAAATCAATAATACTGGAAAAATGTTTACAAACTTAGAGACCTATTTAAAGGCTTCATAAAACTTGATAGACAAGAAAATATATTCTAAAGAGAAATGATATGTCTACAACATTTTTACAACAAATCCCAAGTGGCAGGTTGATACTGACTGTTATTATTAGGGCAAAAAAGTAATTTTAGTGTTAGTTTCAAATTTGAATCAATAACAACTAACCACCTATAATTTGTTGTAAAATTGTTGTAGACGTAATATCTCTCCATTCTAAAGTAACTTCTAATTAATATCTAACCATAATAGAAACCATATCTGACTTAAAAAACATTAAAAACACCTAAAAACAAGGAAATAAATACCCTAAACCTAAAATAACAAAAATTACATAAAAATTCCAAAATTAATAAATTACAAAAATTAAATTATAGATTATGTACTGCATCAACTAATGTAAATGCAATAACAAAACTCAAAACAATAGAAGAGATAGCCTCATGAATAGTGTCCTACAATCCTTTATTAAGCGAATATCCTATCAAATTATCCAACTATACCTTATAGTGAAATAACGGGGAAATAGCCACTAAATGTTTTTGCATTTAGTAATGAAATGTATTTAAGCGAAGGAAATAAATGGAATTAAGTAGCCATATTTGGATGTTTTAAAATAAATTAATGGAAATGAATGAAATGTAAGTAACCTTATTTAGGAGTAACATTTAGGGAAAAAAATGAAATCATTTTATGACAATATTACCATTAGACTCATATTTTAAAATAAAAGACTGAATATATAGGAGTATTTTGTGAATTTTAGTAAAAATAGTCATTAAATAATTTAAATCTAATTTCATTCTCTCTAATTCATTCCAATTTCGAAGGGAATGAAAATTTGAGGTTTTAAGCGAATAGAGAGGAATATGTGTTCTCTTTTACTCATTCCATTCCTTTCCACTTAAACTTCCAAATAAAGGAATAGATTTTCTATTTTCTCCATTAAAACTCCTAAACAAGGGAAGAGAATAATATTCTAAATTATTCTCTTCAGTCCTTTCCATTTTATTCAATTCCCTTCTCTCAAATGAGGGCTTAGAGTACATCATATGTTTATTCAATATAAAATAAAGAATACCATAACAAAATATTATTCTTACAAACACATATTTTAAATCTCCTATTAAATAAATTAATGATGAAAGATAGATGTGTTTAAGCTACTTTTATTTTGGAAGTAGATGCATGTCTCCAGTTATGAACAAATAAGAAATAACAAACAACCATCAAGTCCACCACAAATATGGCAGCCAATGTAAGTGCAATAACAAAACACAAAACAATAGAAGATATAGCTTCATGAGTAGTGTTTTACAAAACCTCCTTATTTAGTCAATCCCCTTTCAAAGGATCCAACTGTCCCTTATAGTGAAATAACCATTTCTACATTCCTCGACCGTCACACTAGATTTTCCAACTGTATATTTTATCAACCTCAGGGGTCATAGTGTTAAATTATAGAAGAAACTAGGTTCTAGACTAACGATATGCACATTGGTTCATATCTGAAATCACATATATGATATCAGTGTTCAATAACTAATATCTCATTCAAATAGTTGGTTCCTTTGACTAAGACTACACATGTTTAATTCAAGTATGAAAAGTGTAGAAAATTTCTAAATAAAACCAATTTAATAAAAATTTCTAACATGTTAGAAAGAATAACGAGGTGAGAACACAATTGTGAAAACCATATTATAATATGAAATAGGTCAACATGCAAAAAGAACTCCTTAAATTTGCGACAGTTGCAAATAGACATCCATGTTTTGAGAACAAGGATGGACCCAAGATTTCAAGTTAAGGGAGCTGAAGTATAAAAAAAAGTTATGAAATTTTTATTATATTATTTATTTGTCTTTTTATCTTTGTTACTCACCCAAGTGCCAAACACACCCTTACTTACCCACTACCAACATTATGAATTTTTTTGAGCATTCTGAACTCACACTACCATACCATTGATAATATCAAAAACACATTAAAAACATGCATATTTGAAAAGACAAAATTAACCAGCAATACCCAAACTTCTTAAATCCCAAACGGACCTAATCCAAAAGCCAAGCAAACTATCATTCACAAAATTCACAAAACCACAAACATAGACGCCAAAAAACAACATTATGAATTTATAATGCGCTACTAGCACACTTTTCCTAACTTCAGGATTTTTTTTTTCCTGAATCACTCCCGTCTGTTGGTCTGTTTGTGCATGTTCCTATTGTTGCCCCCACTACCAACAAACAGTCAAACAAATAAACATTATTTTATATTTTTACAACTCCTACTCTGCTCTGCTCCCATCCTTCCCCTCAATCCAAACAAGCCCTGAGAGACAGACTCACAAACACAATCACAAATTCACAGATCAATTATTCAATATATTCAATTCACAATCATCCTCAGCAAAAAAACAAACACCACAATCACATATTCACACAAACTATAAACGTATGGTGTGGAGAAAGAGCATCAGAGAAAAATCATATCATTATTAGGTTTTGATAGAGAGAATAAATACTTGAAATTGGATGTTAGAGAGTCCGGCGGCGTGGTCAGTGGGTCAGTGGCCGGTGGTGGTTAACGCTTGATTATCTCCTGTCTCTCTATCTCTCAGTCTCTCTCGTCTCGACTGTCTCTCTTTTTCTTTTTTCTTTTTTAATTTGGAATTAGGTTAAACGGCTTATCTTTCCTTGTTGGGCAGGGGCTGGGCTGATATGTTCTTGGATGAGAGGGGCCCAAATTCCCCAAACTTGATTTTAATACCCAATTTCGCTACTATTTTTTTTGGGGTCAAGGGAACCCGGCCTCATTGGGCCCCACTTTAGGTCCGTTCCTATTTGAGAATGACTAAATTGACCTCTCTTAGAGCATTAGCATTGGGGAATGCTAATGCCAAATCTAAGGAAAATTTAGAATTTTAAGCCTCAAAACCATCTGCATTGGGGAATGCTAAACA
The DNA here is from genome assembly GCA_023621385.1 of Quercus gilva. Lineage (NCBI taxonomy): Eukaryota > Viridiplantae > Streptophyta > Magnoliopsida > Fagales > Fagaceae > Quercus > Quercus gilva. The sequence goes on from CM042484.1 coordinate 31,210,481, forward strand.
GCAGTATTGCAAATTTTTTTGCAATACTGCTACAGTGCAATTCTAAACATAGAATTGTACTGTAGCAAGTATTGTAAAAAAATAATAATATTTTATTATGTAAAGAGAGGAGATAGATGGGAGAGAAAAGATATAATTTTGATATATATTATTTTATTATGTAGATATATTATTTTAATGAGTAAAAGAGGGAAGTAGAAGTTTGGGATGTGAAGGTATTATAAAATGGTATGGTATAATGATAAAGTAGCTTTTTAGAATTGTAAAATAGAGTAGTATTGGAATTTTCCAATACTAATGCTCTTATACGTTCCATCAATTTTTTTTGCTTTAAAAACAGAGTCTCTCTCTCTCTCTCTCTCTGACTTTGGACTCTGTGTGTGTAGAGTCAATACGTTCCATCAATTGTTAGGGCCTGGGTTTCTTTTAGTAATATTGATCAGTGTTTTTGATATACTTATGAGTAAAAAAATGTGTAAAAATGTATATTATATTGTTTAAAATGTGTAGTTTTGTGTTTGAGTGGAATTGTCAAACAAACCTTCAGTGTTGAAAAATCATTTTGAAATCTAATTAAAAATTAAAATCTAATTAAAAATTTTCTTTTAATTAATCTCTTTTTATTTTTATTTTTTTTAAAAAGGCATTCAAATATTAACCATCCCCAGCAGTGTATAGCTGTGGGTGTGATGGTCTTTGGCCATTCTCTCTCATTCAAGTTTTCTCTCTCTGGAATAGCAGAGTCAAAAATAATTCTTTAGGAGATGTAGTTTTTTTGTGGTTTACCTTAATATTATAAATGTATTAATATATATATATATATATATATATGTTATTTATTGTGAATAGAATCAAATTACACTAAATTTAAAATGAATAAATATCACAAAATTATAAATAATTATTCTCAAAATAAAATTCATTTTAAAAGTAGTTTTTTTTTTTTTTTTATTTTTTTTATTTTTTTATTTTTTATAAATAATCTCTTTGTATAAGATATATTTGTTTTGATAGGATCTTTGTATAATATTTAAATGGTTATAATAAACTAGAAAAAGGAAAAAGAAAAGATATACTAGAGTATGTATTCTTTCACATTTGAGTATATTCTAGTCACACCCCATGATCAAAAATGTTTTAATTAGAATCATTTGATTTGGGATTGCTTTAATCACACCTCTTTCATGCATTTCCTTTGGAATATTATAATTGAAATTTATTGTACTTATAAATTAAAGTATCTAATGTAAGCCTTAAGAAAAAGTTTACATCATCCTGTGCTCAATAAGTTTACACACTATTTCTAACATTTGCTGAAAATATACTGGATTAATAAGAAATGAATAAAATTAGGAGATGCATTATTACATTAATACATGTAAATATTTTATACTAATTTCTAACCTTTTATATATATATATATATATATATTTTTTGCTTGGTAAGTGTTTATGCAGAGATAGATCCCTTGAGTTGTTAGGCCCCTATAAGACCGGGTACCATCCAGGCCAGAAGGCCCGGTGGTATATTTTTTGTTTATTTACTTAAACATCATCATTTCACATATATTTTGATACAATATGCTTATAATATATATTTTTAGAATAAAAATATGGTTAGAACTTAGAAACGTTGAAATTTAAGGGGTAAAATTTTACTTTTTTTTTTTTACAAAATACTTGTAAATATAAATATATTTGTATCAGTATGACCTCCATGTGTCTCACTGCCATTGGTCTCTCTGAGTCTCCTCCTCAACCCCCCATCATCTAGATTCTCTCGCAATCAAAGAACAACAAGGGGTTTCAGACCAAAACCCATTCAGCACCCAGCTCAATCCGTCCAAATCAACCAACTATAAAAATAAAAAATAAAAAATTTGACAAGAAGATGGGCAAAGACAAACCCAAAACCACAAGGGTCTAAAACACAAAATTGATAGTATGGAATGAATTTTTTTGTAGGTTACCCAAACCTCATATGTTAGACGCCCAATGTTCTAAAATCACAATGATTTTGTTTGCTTAATAAATTGGGATAAAAATCTAAAGTGGTTTTTGTTTTTGGGTTTTATTGCATCTGCGTTGGCAGCAGAAGAGAAACAGATAGATGATATAGTGCGAGATTTGCTGGACGAGAATGTGACAACAATTGTTCTGACTGGAAAAGCTGGAGTAGGAAAAACAAGGATGGCGAGCGAGATCAGCAAACGGGCAAAGCAAGTGGGCATTGGGCGAGTTGCACCAGGAGAAGGCATGATAAAAACACCATACGGTCCTAAAAGTTGGAACAAAGTGTCCACACTATTGATAGATGGAAGTCGTCTCTCCGGGGAAGTCCTCGACAAACAGTTTTTTCAGCCCATGAAGAAACTCCAAGTTCTTGCCATTTTCAATCCCAGATTCAGGTCACTACCCAGGTTTTTGTCTGAAAGTACTAATCTTCGCTTGCTTGTGCTCAGGGGCTGTGATCAGTTGGATAACATTGATCAAATCAAAAACCATGAAAATTTAATCGTTCTGGAAATATCTGGTGCTAGCTCCTTCGAGAAAATTCCAGATGATTTTTTCCTGAAGATGCAACAACTTGAAAGCCTCAACCTCTCTGCAGTCCCGTTTCAATCACTGCCTTCTTCACTTTCCAAGCTAACTAAACTACGTCGTCTCATCCTTAAAGAGTGTTCTGAATTGAAAATACTACCATACCTAAAAGAAATACAACCAAACCAAAAACTTAAGGAAATACCACCGAACCAAAAACTTGCCAACCTTGAGGTCCTTGACCTTTCTGGCTCTACTTCTTTGGTAAAAATTACAGACATGCTTAAATCTTGAGAAACTTCAAATGCTTGACCTTTCCCAAACCCAAATTAACCATTTGCCCATTCTGAAAGAACTTAAAGCACTCACTCGGCTCATATTAAAAAACTGCAAATCCATAACCAGACTGTCCAAGTTTGATTCGTTAGCTTCTCTCCATAATCTGGGTCTTTCTGGTTCTACTACACTGAAGAAAATCCATGATGATTCCTTTAAAAACAAAGGTGGCCTCAAAGTCCTTGATTTATCTGAATCTGGAATTGTCAGTTTACCTTCCAGTTTTACAAACCTTTCTACTCGAGTCGTTTGATCTTTCTGGTGTCTCTAATTTGGTCAAAATCCCACCAAATACCTTTGTAGATATGGCGTGTCTTCGTAGTCTCAACCTCTCAAACACTAAAATTGAAGTACTGCCATCCATTTCCAAACTCGGGAACCTTCGTCAGCTCCTTCTAAGTAATTGCCCATTGAAAAAATTGCCAGAAACGAGAGGGCTTACTAAACTTGGGAAACTTGATCTTTCTAATGCCTCTAGTTTGGTTAAATTCGAAGACGAGTCCTTTGAACATTTGACTAACCTCTGCTATCTCAACTTCTCAAACACCCAAATTAAAAGTCTACCATCTATAGCCAACCTCAAGAAGCTTTGCCAACTTTTGCTACAAAATTGTGAACACCTGTCTGAGTTGCCATCCTTGGATGGCCTTGAACAACTGGAGGAGCTTGATCTATTAGTAAAAGAAACAGAAAATAAATCCTCTCAATCTTCTCGAGAACCTTTGGTGGAGCCTTCGAAAGAAACTGAAGCTAAGTCACCAGTAAAAGAAACGGAAAAGAAACCTTCTGATTCTTCTGGACCTTCGACAGAGCCTTTGAAAGAAACTGAGGCTAAATCACCAGTAAAAGAAACGGAAAAGAAACCTTCCGAGTCTTCTGGAGAACCTTTGGCAGAGCCTTTGAAAGAAACTGAGGCTAAATCACCAGTAAAAGAAACAGAAAAGAAACCTTCCGAGTCTTCTGGAGAACCTTCGGCCCCAGTAAAAGCAACAGAAAAGAAGCCCTCTGAGTCTTCTGGAGAACCTTCGGCAGAGCATTTGAAAGAAACCGAAGCTGCTAAATCACCAGCAAAAGAAACAGAAAAGAAGTCCCCTGAGTCCTCTAGAGAAACTTCGAAAGAAACTGAAGCTAAATTATCAGTAAAAGAAACAGAAAAGAAATCCTCTAGGTCTTCTGGAGAACCTTTGGCAGAGCCTTTGAAAGAAGTTGAAGCAAAATTCTTGGAGAATATGGTCCACCTTAGGCTGCTCAACCTATCAGGAACAAAACTTAAGATTAAGATACCTCTAATGTCCAACCTCACCAGCCTCGCCAACCTTATCGAGCTTTGCCTTGGAGGTTGTAAACTTTCAGATTCTGATCCAAGTTTGGAAACGTATACAAAGCTAAAGCTTTTGGATCTTTCAAAGACAGATATTCAATCTTTATCACTTGAGAAACTCACCAATCTCCGTGGTCTAAAGTTAAGAGGTTGTACAAAATTACAGCAACTACCAGGTCTGAAGTCACTTAAAGATTTAGAGTCTCTTGATTTACAAGAGACTGGGGTCAAAGAATTTCTCTCTTGGATCTCAGAGTTGACTCATTTGAAGCACCTTGATTTACCAGACTTAAAGGATCTTCCATCACTTGACTGGAGGATGATAAAGAACTTACCTGAGGAGCTAAACTAGGATCATTGTGGCATCTTCAAGTTCAATGAAAATAGGCCTTGCATGTCATTGAGTGGCACTCAATTTTTCCAATATTTGAAGGAAAAATCTGAGTTATGTAAGACATATTTTGTTATGTCTGCAGCAGACGTGGAAGCTAAGGGAACAAGTGATGCAACTGAAGTTGGACTCTAGAAGTGGCCGAAGATAAAGCAGAGCAACTGAAGATAAATGCCTCTAGTGTCGTATTTGAATTAATAGTTTCGTATTTGAATTTAGTTGTTGTTATCTATAAACTTCCTGGAGATAGGACTCATCCTATTATCTTGGATAGACTTAGCTATTAGGTTGGCTGTTATCCTTTTAATTATGGTTATCCTTTTATTTGAGTTAGTCGTGGTTGATGTATTTAAACTAAAGAGTTATGGAATAAGAGGCAAGCTGATAATATTTACAGAATTCCTTTCTTCTCTATTTGTTCTTGGAGGGTTGTCGCCTCGAATACGACTAGTTATTTCTATTCATTCAACCGGGTCACAGCATTTGGTATCAGAGCCAAATGACTTCCAACCCACCACCATCCACACGATCAACTACCAACGATGATCGACTGGCTGCTCTAGAAGTCAGTAGCCAAGGCAAGTTGATGGCCATAAGGAAGAGTTGACAGCAATACGCGAGGGTATAGATGCCCTCTCCAATGCTGTAGCAAAGATGGGACGGCAACTAGAAGCAAGGGGGGATCAGACCCATGAAACCAGCCAAAATGACAATCATGGGGACAGCTCCATCAATCGAAATTGTGGAGAAGGCAGTGGAGGACCTACAGGAGGCATACAAACTCGAATCTCTCGGTTAGACTTTCCTCATTTCAACGGGGAAGACCCAACCGGGTGGATTTACAAGGCTGAACAATTTTTTCATTATCAGAGGACAGCAAGGGAGGAGAGAGTGGTGCTAGCTTCATTCCGCTTACAAGATGATGCCCTGCAATGGTATCAATGGTATGAGAAGACGCAGCCTAACATGCAGTGGGAGGAATTTACGCAAGCTTTATGTGTCCGTTTTGGGCCTTCCGACTATGAAGATTTTGATGAAGTACTAGCCAAAGTGCGACAAACAGGAACTGTACGTGAATATCAATCGTTGTTTGAACGATTAGCTGCAAGGGTACAAAATTGGCCTCAACGGGCTTTGGTTGGAAGTTACATCGGCAGCCTTAAGGAGGAAATTCGTTCAGAAGTCAAACTTTTCCGACCAACCACCCTTCTCCATGCCACCAGTTTAGCCCGTTTACAGGAAGACAAGTTGCAGAGGCTTAAACGTGTGTCATTCCATTCCAAATCTGCACCACTACCAACAGCCCAACCAGCTCTTTTACTGAGTCCCCCATCTAGATGGAGCAAGGCAGGGACATCACCATCCTCTAGTTCACGAACTCAAAGCAGCCCCTCATTCAAAAAACTTTCTTGGACAGAGATGCAAGCATGAAGGGATAAAGGATTATGTTACAACTATGATGAAAAGTTTGGACCAGGACATAGGTGCAAGACACAACAAGTGTTTATTTTGGAGACAGTAGCAGATGCAGAGGAATTTGCTGAAGTGGAGGAAGCAAGTAATGAGGAAGAAGAATCAGCTATTACTCCGGAAATCTCGCTTCATGCTCTGTCTGGTATAGCCACTCCCCAAACTATGCGAGTGACAGGTTTAATAAAAGGGAAGCGCTTGCACATTCTCATTGATAGTGGAAGCACTCACAACTTTGTTGGACGGAAGTTTGCCAAACGAATGGAATGTTGCAAGGCACCGGCAGCAACTTTTCAAGTGATGGTAGTCAATGGAGAAAGGCTACAATGTGAAGAAGTCTATCAAGCAGTACCTGTGGAAATTCAAGGCTTCCAATTTCGAACCAACATGTACCCGTTGGATTTGCAAGGATCAGATCTTGTTTTGGGAATGCAATGGTTACAAGGCCTTGGGAAAGTTTTGCATGATTGGAGTAATCTCACTATGGAGTTTTGGAGTAAAAACAAGAAGTATGTTTTACAGGGGGAGAAAACAGGTAAAGTGACACATGGCTCTATTCAATCTATCCAAAAGCTTCTAGCCAATGGGGTGGAGAGCTATGTCTTGACTATCAACAAATCCACTGAAAACGCAGAGGTTGACTTGGCCCAAGTGCAAACAAGGGAACTAAAAGAATTACTGCAAAAGTACCAGCCATTATTTCATATTCCCAACACATTGCCTCCCTTACGAGCTCATGACCATAGAATTATTTTGGAGCATAATAGTGGGCCTGTCAATGTTCGGCCATACCGCTATCCCCACATTCAAAAGAATGAGATTGAAAGGGCTGTCAAGGAGATGCTTTCCACTGGAATAATACAACCCAGTTCTAGCCCATTTTCTTCTCCGGTTCTACTAGTAAAGAAGAAGGATTTTTTGTGTCGATTATAGAGCTTTGAATCGTGTGACTGTGAAAGATCGATACCCAATTCCTGCCATAGATGAGTTGCTAGATGAATTGCATGGCGCATCATATTTCACCAAATTGGATCTCAAATCCGGATATCATCAGATTCGGGTACAACCAGAGGATGTTCATAAGACTGCCTTTCGCACTCATGATGGTCACTACGAATTTTTGGTCATGCCGTTTGGGCTCACCAACGCACCTGCCACGTTCCAATCATTGATGAACGACATATTTCGAACCTTACTACAGAGGTATGTGTTAGTATTCTTTGATGACATCTTAGTTTATACTAGAAATTGGATAGAACATTTATCTCATCTTGAGGAAGTTTTTTCAATCTTGTTGAGCAACCAATTGTATGTCAATCAATCTAAATGCCTAATCGGAAAGAGAGAAGTGGAGTATCTAGGCCATATCATTAGTGAAGCAGGGGTCTCAGCAGATCCTAAGAAAATTTGTAGTATGGAAGCTTGGCTTGTTCCGACCAACACCACTGCTCTCCGTGGATTCCTTGGGTTAACCAGTTATTACCGAAAATTTATTCAAGGATACAGTGCCATTGCAGCCCCTCTTACCAAGCTCTTGAAGAAAAATGGTTTCCAATGGTCGAAATAAGCAGAAGAATCTTTTCATAATCTCAAGCGAGCCATGACACAAGCACCGGTACTCTCATTGCCAGATTTCTCAAAACAATTTGTTATGGAAGCAGATGCGTCAGGGAATGGTTTAGGCGCTATCCTCATGCAAGAAGGCAAACCTCTGGCTTATTACAGCAAGGCCATCACGAGTAGAGCCTTGGGCCGATCTACGTATGAAAAGTAACTCATGGCAATTGTTCATTCAGTTCATCAATGGCGTAACTATTTGTTGGGGCGCCGCTTTCGTATTCGAACTGATCATAGCAGCTTGAAATATCTCTTGGAGCAGCGAATTACAACCATGGACTAGCAGAGATGGATTGTGAAACTTATGGGGTATGATTATGAGATTGAATATCGACCGGGGCGAGAAAATAAGGCAGCAGATGCTCTCTCCAGGTTACACGGGGAGCTAAGTGCGGTCACCTATCAACAACCAGCGTGGTTAGAGGAGATCCGTAATGAAGCACGCCACGACCCCAAATTATCAAGCATTAAGGAAGCTTTAAAAAATGGAGCTCACAATACCCACGGGTTGGTGGAAAGAGATGGGTTATTATGGAACAAAAACCGTTTGGTTTTGCCACCTAACTCTCCTCACAAAGAAGCAGTGATACATGAGTTCCATAACACACCTATGGGAGGACACTCTGGTATGCTCAGAACTTACAAGAGAATTGCCTCCAGTTTTTATTGGGTCGGCATGAAAAAAGATATTCAAGATTATATTCGGCGTTGTGACACTTGTCAACGGAATAAGAGTGACACATTGACCCCTGCTGGGTTGTTGCAGCCATTGCCGATACCTGACCGTGTTTGGGAAGATGTTTCGATGGACTTCATTGATGGACTTCCGATGTCCAATGGGTTCTCTGTTATTCTTGTGGTGGTGGACTGGTTGTCTAAATATGGGCACTTCATCGCCTTGAAGCATCCTTACTCGGCAAAAACAGTAGCTGAAGTCTTTGTGAAGGAGGTAGTGCGCCTTCATGGCATGCCCCGATCAATAGTGTCAGATAGAGACCCGGTCTTTACAAGTCAATTTTGGTCGGCGTATTTTCGGTTACAGGGATCTAAATTGAGCATGAGTTCTGCATACCATCCCCAAACCGATGGGCAAACAGAGGTACTTAACCGCTGCCTTGAAACTTATCTACGTTGTTTTGCAGGTTCTAAGCAGAAGCAGTGGCTAAAATGGCTTCCATGGGCTGAGTATTGGTACAATACCTCCTATCACACTGCCACTCGCATGACTCCATTTGAAGTAGTTTATGGCCGAGCACCTGCCACAGTACATAATTATGAACACGGGGCCATTGCAGTAGCGCAGGTTGACCAATCCTTGAAGGAGCGAGACGAGATGTTGAAGCTTCTGAAGGAAAACTTGGTGACAGCGCAAAATCGGATGAAGCTTAGTGAGGATCGACACCGACGTGAGCTGGAATTTGAACCGGGTGACTTTGTCTACCTCAAATTGCAACCATTTCGGCAACTCACTATTCGTACCAGAGGCAACATGAAGCTTTCACCTCGTTTCTATGGGCCCTATCAGGTGTTGGAGCGTCTTGGGAAGGTAGCTTATCGATTGGAATTGCCACAGCAGTCGAAGATACATCTTGTTTTTCATGTATCACAGCTGAAGAAGAAATTGGGCGATCTTGATCACGTCGCGCCAGAGTTACCTCCAGTTAAGGAAGATGGTATGGTGCTGCTTGAACCTAAAAGAATTGTGGATTTTCGCTGGACTAAGTCAGGCAAGAAGGTTTTGCAAGAAGCACTGGTACAGTGGACTGGTCTTGTTGAAGAGGATGCCACCTGGGAACCTTTCGAGGATTTGCAACGTCAATTCTCTTATCTGAATCTTGAGGACAAGATTCATCTTCTAGGGGAAGGGAATGTTATGTCTGCAGCACACGTGGAAGCTAAGGGAACAAGTGATGCAACTGAAGTTGGACTCTAGAAGTGGCCGAAGATAAAGCAGAGCAACTGAAGATAAATGCCTCTAGTGTCGTATTTGAATTAATAGTTTCGTATTTGAATTTAGTTGTTGTTATCTATAAACTTCCTGGAGATAGGACTCATCCTATTATCTTGGATAGACTTAGCTATTAGGTTGGTTGTTATCCTTTTAATTATGGTTATCCTTTTATTTGAGTTAGTTGTGGTTGATGTATTTAAACTAAAGAGTTATGGAATAAGAGGCAAGCTGATAATATTTACAGAATTCCTTTCTTCTCTATTTGTTCTTGGAGGGTTGTCGCCTCGAATACGACTAGTTATTTCTATTCATTCAACCGGGTCACAGCATATTTCAAAGAATTTAAATTCTCTGTTTGTGCTGTTACGAAGGAAGGGAAAGTTTCTAGGACAGAAAAGAAGAAAGACAAAGCTTCCATCCAACAAAAGAAGGAAGACAATGGTTCCATCCAAGAAAAGAAGGAAAACAAAGTTTCGAGCCCAGAAAATAAGGATGACAAAGCTTCTAGCCAAGAAAAGAAGGAAGACAAAGCTTCTAGCCGAGAAAAGAAGCAAGACAAAACTTCTAGCCAAGAAAAGAAGGAAGACAAAGCTTCAGGGCAAGAAAAGAAGGAAAACAAAGCTTCAGAACAAGAAAAGAAGGATAACAAAACTTTTAGCGAAGAAAAAAAGAAGGAAGACAAAACTTCTAGAGCAGAAAAGAAGGAAGACAAAAGTAGAGATATCTGTTGGCATAGAGTTGACTCGAACTTCAGAAAACTGTACTTCCAAACTCATTCTTTTCCTGAAAATATTAGTAAGTATTTGGAAATCATTGGATTTGACGAGTATCCTGGTGGTGTTGAGGATGTGCTCATGAAAGCCGAATATGTGTCTTTGATTGAAAATGACTTCGTCAAAAGCTTATCAGATTTAGGTGTGGGCAATTTGAAAGCAATGAAGGGCTGCTGGTTGGAGAGGTGTAACGAAATAAAGACAATATTTTGCAGAGAAGACGCAGAAGTTGAAATGCAGAAAAATCTAAACATTCTATGTGCATCAAACCTTCCTAAATTGAAGAGTGTGTACAGTGTGGAAATGCAACCTGGGAGTCTCCCAACTCTAACAGAACTGTATTTAGATTGTTGCCCGATGCTTGAAGTTGTTTTTTTCCCTCTTCTCAGCTGCCAGAAAATCTTAAAATCCTTGAAGTCAAATTCTGTGATGAATTGAAGACTCTGTTTATGCCCACTAAAGTAGAAGAATATGAACAGCGCAATTTACAGAAGCTTCATCTGGTGGAACTGCCTAATTTGAGTAGCGTAGGGGTGCTAGAGGGAAGCAACAATAAGAAAAGATTCCCATCCTTGAAAGTAATCAAAGTCAGGGAATGCCCGAAACTGCAGCAGTACTTTGGAACAGTTCTGGAGTTGGGAGGATCTGTGGAAAATTCTAAGATTGAAGAGTATTGATTGCAGTGCCATCTCTACGTGGCTTTTGGAAGGGTGGGATATGCAGCAAGTTTGAGAAGCGACATCCTGGTGTGTGTATGTGAGTGTGTGATAGGCAAGGTCTCTCAATAGTTACCATCTGCATTTTGCCGCTAACAGGTAACTTCTGCTTTCTTATGGTCTCCCCACGTCTCTATCTAGTATGTACAGTACAAAATACATGTTTGCTCAGCCTTTTGTTTTTCAATTCTCCGAGTTCATTTTTCTCATATTTTTCTTGATGTGGTAGCTAGGCAATTTTATAGGTTTTTTTTTTTTTTTTTTTTTTTAATTTTGTTTTTCTTAATAATTTGATAGTTACAATAAGGAGATAGTTACAATATAGACGAATGAGAGATATAAATACTGATTCTTCAAATACAAGAGAGCCATTGGATTACTAAGCGCTTGACAGCAATTTATATAGTCGTTGCAAAAGTTGTCTATCACATATTGGATTTTTTGGTCTTTGTATTATGAAATTTTTTGTATTGTAATGCTCCCAAAGAAAAAGATAAAAGAAAAGAGTTTATTAAATTAGGACGTTAAATAAATTAATTTTGGTATTAATTATTTATTGTGTTCCCCTTTATGTTTTTGTAATATCAAGAGCTTTATAGCTCAATTGATACCCTCCGGTTTAAGGTTCAAATCTCATTCTCTCAATTATCGAATTATAAAAAGAATAATTTATTATTATTTTTTAGGGTGTAGTTTAGAAAAATTAAGTTAATCAGTTTCTGTTAGTTACTAAAATCATCAAATGAAACGTATGCTATATAGGATTCCAGGGAGGAGTCTCAAAATTTACTAGTGATTCTAATAGATTGTGGTTGAAACCTTGAAGCCAAGATCAATCAAAGCATCCCCAAGGTAGGAAATTCTTACTAGTAATTCTACTCTTCAAATTTCCAAAGTATAGAGCTTGAAAATTTGGGTATTTTTCAATATTAGAGGTATTTTGGCCAATTGATTGTATTAAATGTGATACTTTGAAGGATTTTGGTTTTTGGGGTTAGATCATTGACTCTAGGATGTTAATAACTTCATTTTTTTAATGAGATAAGTTAATGAATTAGCCCTTAACATGAAATTAGCATTAGAATTTCATTGTATAAAAAAACTATATATTCGAATTTTGATATGGTACATAAAAAGAAGATGTAGAAAAGACAAAAGAACATTATAGAAAAATTGGGGGAAAATCTAGAAATTAAGGATTTATATCAAAGCCCGCTCCCGGGCCATATTGTTGGGGGAAAGTATGGCTCACCTCTTGCCCAATTTGGTCCAATAAGCAATTTATCTTAAAGCACGTAATTTCTAAAATATAGAAACTTTAGGAGGCAATTTCATATAGCTTCTCTCAAAAATTTTATGTCAAATTTTAAGATAGTATTTTTTTTTTCCAAAATTCCATTAATAATATAGTTATGGTATTCTCTCAGTTGAGGTGTTTTAAGGAAAAAGTTCAAATTAGATCAAACATGCATACATTTTGGTTAATTGCTAAAGTTTGGGGTTAGTTAATTAGTTTGTATGTTTCATTATATTAGCTTGATCTTGAGTGTCATAACTTTGAAATTTGGTGATTTTGGCGAGGCTGTTGGAGGTAAGTGACCTTCCCCTTATCTAGTGGTATTTTCACTTAACACATTTAATAAAATAATTAATTGTTCTTTTTAGGAAATTATTGTTGATTTAAAAAAAAAAAGTTTTTTTAAGGGAAAAAAAATAACATAATTTCCTTCCTTTTGAAATGATGGAAATTTTTTATTAAATTTATTTTCTCTTTCAAATGTTTACCTTCTTCAAAATTGAAATAAATATGTGAACTTTTTTGTGTAAAAAACCAATGGTTTGAAGGGAAAAGATATATAAGATTGTTTCTACTATTGATTGAAATGTTATTTATATATGATTTTGGATATGACTACAATGAAAACTGATTTGTTTTTATGAATTTGAATGATTACAGTTTGACTATACTTTGTACCCCACCAATGGGGTATGCATTGGTATTTTTGGGTCTTACACTAGCCTATATGTGATTCTAAGTCTAATCACGGGTATATAACATGATCATAATCATAATTGTTTAGTATATGTAATATTTTATAACATTTGTATTATTTTCGAAGTTCAATGAATTTCTATATAATTGTCAATTGCTTTTAGAAATGTAATTAGTAGTTCTAAATAAATTTAATTATTGTTTTCAAAACTACTAATTAAGTTTGTTTACTATGACCAATGGTGTTTTTATTATATACCACATTTTTATCAAACTAGTTTAGGGCTTAAGGCTAGTGGTTACTTATTGAGCTCACTATTTTCTTTCTCTTTTACAGATATTGGGGAGTAGCAAGCTTATTGAGCTCTCGTTGGTGTTGGTGTGGGTGTGTGATAGGAGCTTAGTGCTAATATCAATAAATGTTACATGTTGAAGTTTGAGTAACTTATAAAATTTGTATTTGAGGAACTTCTACTTGTGGTATGGAGTCTTGAAAAGAGTTTGGATTTATTTGCTTAGCTATTAAAATTATTTGAGACGAACAGTTATTTGTAATAATATTTGGATTGGATCATTTCTAGGAGCATGTTTTGTGGGACAATTATAGCATTTAATAGGGTCTTGTACCTTGAAAGGTGAATCTTTTCGTGTGTGCAGTCATTATTACATGCCCAGCCGATCACTTCTAAGTTTGAAAGGTGATAGTCATGACTTTAGAGTAATAGTTGTAAGTTACCTATATTTTTCTTCCAATTTAATTTGTTACTTTACTTATTTTAGGTAACTACTTTTCTTTTTCACTCGCATCAAATTCAGTTACAAACCCTATTTCAACAAATATAGGTAATCAACAATCACTGTAGATTAAATGGGTACATATGGATAAGTTGATGGGGAAAGGTTTTGGATGTTTGGTCACCTATTTTCACTTCTTTAGTGTGTGTTTGACATTGGCTTAAAAATGCAACTTTTTATTACTATTTAGCTTATTTTTGCTACTATTCATGGGTTCCATTGCACTTTTTCGTATTTTTCATAGGTCTCACTGTACTATTTCAGCTACCTTTTAGTTTTATCTACAGTACTTTCAGCAAAAAAGTTTTCAATTTCAGCTAAATAAACTGTTCTTAAAAAGACTCTTACTCATTTTAGGTAATTTGCTACTAATGCTCTTATTGAACTCTCAATTACTGTTCGATGCTCATCAATTGTATTGTTTTCGTTTTCATAATTTTATTTTGTTGTTGAAGAGTTAGATAAGACTTTAACTTCTAGGTTGCAATGTTGTTATTATATAGTATATACCGATCTTGTTTTTCCAAGTACTTCTAGCACCCACCCCCCCTCCCAAAAAAAAAAAAAAAAATCTAAATTCTTCTTCTTCTTAAGGTGATGGAATTTTTGAGCAAAGCGCTTGAAGCCCCCCCAAAAAATTCTAAATATGTTTTTGAAGGTGATGGAATCTTGGAGCAGAAAACCAGTTTTTGGACAATCTGAAAATAAAAACATATTATGCATTCATAGTTTAGTTCAATATTGAGAATCTGGTAGTGTTTGGTTCCAAGAGAAACAATCCAACTGAAAGTGTATGTTATCATTTGCCCCTTCAAACACATATCTTTTGAACTTTTGAGTTCAAGATCGTTCCACATGGAAAAGATAATTTGCATAGAAGATCCCAAATTGTTGGGTGTAAGAGGAGAAAAACCTTTGTCCCACTTTGGCTTAGTGGCCGTTTGTTTCAGCTTTTAGGGGCTGAAACGCACGTTTGTTTAAAAGTTGGACATAAATTACCGTTTGGTGAAGCAGAAACGCAACTTTTATATAAAAGTTGCGTTTTGGACGAAGGCATAAACGCGCAAGACAATTATGGACCTCTGGAGGTCCATAAACAAAAAGTCGAATGTGCGTTTGAATGGTATCCGTTGGGCTCTACCAAAAAATACCAAATTACCCTTGATAAATGGCTTCAGTTCTCACGTGATCCTCATTCCTCTCATCTCATCTCTTTGCTCTGCCCTCTCAATAACAAATTTCCAAATCCAAACACAAAAAAATCTATAACAAATTCCCAAATCAGCTAAGGAAAAAAAAAAAAAAAAATCAATCCCTTGCATGGATGTTGCAGACAATGTGCTAAGAGAAAAGTGGAAAAAGAAAAAAAGAAAAAACAAAAAAGAAAAAAAAAAAAAAAGAGGAAGAATGACTGAAGGAAAGCTCTGTGAGTCTGTGGAACGTTACGTGTGTGGAGGAGAAAAAAAAAGGAAAAAAAGAAAAGAAAAAGAAATGCGGTACGTGTGTGGAGGATAAAAAAAGAGGAAAAAAAGGAAAAAGAAAAAGAAAAAGAAAATGGTATCATAATATTTTTACAATAAATTTTAAGTGGTAGGTTATTATTAACTAATATTAGTGAGAAAAAAATAATTTTTTTAGAAAGAGAAAAAAATAATTTTAATATTACGTTCAAATTAAAATTAGTATCAATTTTTATCACAATATTTTTCACAATAAATCTTAAGTGGTAGGTTATTATTAGCTAATATTGGTGAGAAAAAAATAATTTTTTTAGAAAGAGAAAAAAATAATTTTAATAGTATGTTCAAATTAAAATTAGTATCAATTTTTATCACAATATTTTTACAATAAATCTTAAGTGGTAGGTTATTATTAGCTAATATTGGTGAGAAAAAAATAATTTTTTTAGAAAGAGAAAAATTGATTTAAGTATGATGAAGTAGTTGATTTAAGTATGAACCAAACTCACATCCAAAAAAAAAAAGTATGAAATAAACTCCCTTATATATACATTGTCCTTTTGGGTAATTTACCCCTCAAACTGCCATTTTTATAAGTGCTAGCCAAATACTCAGCTTTTTCAAAAAGCACTTTTTAACAACTTTTACCAAATACTCAGCTTTTTGAAAATGCATTTTTTCATTATGCACTTTTTGAAAACTCCAATTTTTCATTATGCGCTTTTACAAAAGGCTGAACCAAACTCACCCTTATTCAAATTTTAAATACGTTAGGAAATTTAGACTCCGGTTGATAGAATTAACAAGTTTTAAACCCAAGTTGTTAAATAAATTTATTATCACTAAAACTTGTTAAAACAAGCAAACATCAATATCATGTCAAAATCATGTGCAGTGGAAAAGTAAATAAGATAAGATATGATGACTCAGGAAAACCAATGAAATCAATCAGTTTTACAGTAAAAAACCTGGGGGGGAAACCTTTCCGAAAAGCAATCCACTATAGTAAATAGAAGTTTTAAATCTAGTACAAAACCTTTGTCCCTATACTCTACAATCCCCGTATATGAACTCACAGCAGAAACCTTCTACTGCTTCACAATCTCTGAACTCTTTAATATATGAACGCCACCCTTTTGTTGCACGAATCCCAGTACGTGACTAACCAATTGCACGGATCTCAGTATGCGACTTCAATCACTAACTAGAAGAAGAATGTTGGCTGCAAAGTTCTTCACTTCATCAACAATGAAGATCAAGAAGCACTTGGTCATAAAACCCTAAGGCACAAAAGATGCAGTAGCTTCTTTCAGAGAGAATAAGGCATCAGTCACCTTTTGCATATGTTCTCCTTGTATTATCTTATGTGACTACCTCTAAAATAAGCCTTATATAGGTCTAGGGTTGTGAGAAAAGAAACTCTACACATACATGTCATTATGAGCCGAAAATTAGATCTGGAAATCTGACTTCCCGTAACCTCGATCGATCGGGAGGTGTTAAGGAGGTGTCGAGCTTTACACTTCGACAGATACAGCTATCGAGAAGCTGTCGAAGAGATAGGAGAATTCTCGATCGATCCACCAGGTGTCAAGGAGCTGTCAAGATTGCGATAAGAAACACCTTAAGAGCTTGATAGATAGCCTAGCTGTTGATAGGTGTCGAGCAGCTGTCGAGCTATCTGTCCGTAGGTGTCGAGAAATCTGTCCTGCTTTAAAGAATAGCCCTTCTTCACTTGTTTCTTGGTCCAATCTTCATGGCTTTAATACTAGACTTGAACAACATGTTTTTAAAGTATTAAACACATCCTAGATCTACCCAATTACAAGTAAAGTACGTTTTATCAAAATATTAGCTAACTATATAAAATATTGACATATGTTCCTAACATGAATCACATATGTTCTAACAAAATACTTTTCATAAATTGCATTGTTCTCCTTTCCATAGTTCAAATTTGTTGTTGAAAAGTTAGATAAAAATTTAAGCTTCTTGGAAATTGGTTGTAGTGTGGTTACTTTTTGTTAAAATAAAAGGAATGTTGATATCCATTATCATGACATGTTTTCTACAAGCCCGATTCAATTGAGCTCAACCTCATTGTGGGTAAAATTCATGAATGTATTATATTTTATTTTTTTAAGCATGGTCCAAGCTCGTCATCAGAGATGATATTGTCGACCACTGTGCCTCAGATAGCCATCGAAGCTAAGTCATCGACCATCGCGCCTTTGAGTTTTCTCAGAGAGAACTTGAGAACTGAAGAATCCATGAAAGTAAGTTTTCGATCTGACTAAATGAAATGAGTTTTTTTGCTTTTATTTTTCAAATTGCATTTCGTTGGTTGAAAATTTTGGGATATCTTTATTTTGAGGTTTGCCTTAAAGTGGACTGAAAAATGTAATATTTGGAGCCAAAACTCTTGCAGGAACATTGCTAAAACTGGTATGCATTTTTTTAAATAGTTGTATAGCTTATTTCAAGGGTTTTAATGACCCTTGAAATAAAGTTAGCCATACAACACACCTATTTTATGAGTTTATTTGGACCCTTTTTAGTGGACCCTCGGAAATAGTGGGTCAAAACAAATGAAGTTTTTTGTAGTGCTACCAAGTGCGCAAGGGACATTGGTATCATCTCAGGCTTATGAAGGAGGTCTTGTAAATAAAATTTCTACCCAAAAGATGTTTTATGCTCTAATTATAGCTCAACTTTTCTGCTCTACACTTTTTTTTGCCTAAAACATATAACTAGCCCTAAGTGGCTAGCCTTGTTTGCTACTGATAGGCCAAGAATGTATTAACCCCTTGTGATGAATAAACCAATTAACATGCAATAAGCGTGGTAGCACAAACAAATCACCAAATAATTAAATGCAGCGGAAATTAAATTTGACACAGGTGATTTGTTTACGAATGGGGAAAACTACTAAGGCAAAACCCCACCGGTTGAATTTAAGGTCACTACTCCTGAGAATCCATTATTATTACAACAAGCAATTACAAGTAAAGGAATCTCAGTACCTTATACCAACCTACAGTTGAACCTTTACCCCAATACACAATTGGACTTGTTTTGTAGTGACAATCTCTTATTTTCAATGCACGGCTCCCAGTACGTGACTAACCAATCGATGCACAGATCCAAGTACGTGACTAACCACCAACTTAAGAATGATGTTGGTTGCAAAGTTCTTCAATTCATCACACAATGAAGATCAGGAATCTCCTTGGTTACAAAACCCTACGATGTACAAACGTAGTAGCTTCTTAAAGAGAAAGATGAACTAGGGCATATGTCTTCGGTCACAATATGCTTGTGAAAAGTTTTTTCATTAAGTTGCATCCGATGTGACGGCCATTAAAATAATCCTTATATATGTTTAAGGTTGTGAGAAAAGAAAACCTAAACAAATATACATGGATTGGAGTGAAATCAGAATTGAAAATCTGATTTTCGTAAATCTCGATAGATAGGTTATCTATCGAGCAACTGTCGAGTATCGGGCTGAACTGCCTTTTAAACCTTGATAGATATTATCTGTCGAGTTTTAAAATCCAAAACTTCTTCACTTGTTTCTTGGACAGATTTGCATGGCTTTAACACTTGGACTTAAACTTTTGTTCCTTGAAGTATTAAACACATCCTAGATCTACCCAATTTTAAGTAAAGTGTGCTTTGTCAAAGGATTAGCCAATTTTAAATTGACATATGTTCCTAACATGATTCACATATGTCCTAACAACTACAATAACCAAATGCAACCTTCTAAGACCTGTCATGTCTAGGAAACATTAGCCCATGAATTTAGGCCACTTCATTTTCCAAATTATGCAAAAAGCAAGCCAACCATCTTACCCAATTAAAGCAAATCTGAACATAACCTCTTTAATTGATACCTAGGGGGTTCAAAACCTATTTTATTAACCAAAAATCAGTCACTTAGAACACCCAAAACTTAATACGAAAGGCATCAATTAGATTAAAAAAGAACCAACCACGTTTTACCTACATAGCTAAAACTTTAGAGCAAAAGCTTATTCAGCCAGCCAATATTCTCATGATTCTAAAGCCAGGGGATGGAAATATAGGTACAAGGGAGCCTTCCCCCTTTTCCTCATGACCTCTCTCAATTTCCACTTTTCATTGACTGTGAGTCAAAGTTTTGGACCTATGTTATTTTTATGCATTTTTCAGCATTTTTGTTATTAACAATTTAATTTCTCTCTTGTTAAAAGACCATTAGCCTCTATTCACTAAATTTTGGAATTTTGGACTTAATACTCTTCACAAATAATCACTTCTAAAGAACCCAAGGAGAGATTTGGGTTATTCTAGCATTTTTGGCCCTTGACACAAAACGTCCCCAAGAAGGACTAATAAAAGAAATCATTCTGAAATCAGGACAAGGACCAATAAAAGAAATAATTTTGAAATCTGAATAGAAGAGGTGCTACCCAAAATGTTTGGATTTTACAATTTGACCAAATTTTTTTCCATGTTCTAAAAAAATAAAAAAAATAAAAACCTTTTTGTATCAGGTTAGTTATTTTTTATGCATTTCTTGCATTGGATACCAGAATGAAATCTATTGTAGCAGTAAACTTAATATTAACCTGCAGTATACTAAACATAAATATTAAAATTTACAAATATAATTGATAACTCAAATTTAAAAGTTAAAAAAAAAAAAAAAAAAAAAAAAAAAAAAAAAAAAAAAACTTGCAATTTAACTGAATACGTAATTCCAAACCCTACTGACAAGTAAAGAATAGCAGCAAACATCTCCCCTTCGCACAAAAGAGATATGCTCACAATTTGAGTAGAAAATAAAAGCAAATAAAGTTTAGCTTTCATATAGGAAAGTAATCAACTAAGATATGGACGGGAAAAAAAACTCCATTAGCCAATTAAAGAATCGTCTACAAGCTAGCAGCACAAAGGGACTTGCTTTGCAAAGTGAACAAGACCTAAAAGCAAGACAGCACATCAGTGAAAGTAATCAATTAAGAAGACAAATCTAGGAAAGAACTCCGAATTTTAAGTAAGGAATCCTCTTCCAGCAGATTGCTCTTTTTCCACACAAAACCTAAAGCTAGGCAAGAACTTCAAATGGGAAGTAAAGAATACTCTACCAGACAACTAAATGTTGTAGAATAAAACATGATTACTAGCAAATTGTAGAAAAGTAATTGTCCGTTTGGATTGAGGAGGGGGGGGGGGGGGGGGTGAGAGAGAGTAGAGTTAGTCCAAAATTAACCTATTTTCAGTCTACTCTACTCTACTTCCTTTCACTCCTCCTTCCTTCCCTCCACCCCTCTCCCTTCCCCTTCAATCCAAACAAGCCCTAAAATATTAGTATTCTCTTTTTTCATCTATACCTCATTAAAAGAAAGCATTCAAAACATTATAGGGAGTCCAAACATATCTCAATAGTGTAATTATGGAGCTAATCAAATTCATCAACAATGGAAGGCCACTTCCATCTAGAGAAGGTCGAACTCACGAAGACCGTCTTGCCAATCTCACTGCATCATCAAAACCCTAGCCTAAAAAGCAATGATAAACATGCAAAGTAGCAAATTCAAATCATCTATTTTTCTTTATACTTTACCAATCATCATATGCCATGTTTATCAAAAAAAAAATCATCGTATGCCATGTGTTTGTTCAATTTTTTTTTTTTAATTTTTTATTGTGAACTTTAGTTATTTTTTTATAAGGAAAGTCAAACAGATACAAGATACATTGTGATTGTGGAACTCAAAGTGGAACACAAAAGTGAGACAAAAGATTTATATTCGTAAGTAGCAGTTATTGCATAATACAAATCTTTTGTACCACTTTTTGTGTTCCATTTTATGTTCTACCAATTACGACTTGTCATGTGTTTATTCTATTCCATTTTAAACTTTGACGGTTTTAAAAGAAAAGTTAAATAAATACATGGCAAATTGTGATTTGTGGAACATAAAGTGGAACACAAAAAATGATATAGATGATTTGTATTTGTTATAGCACCCCGGAAACCACCATCGCATTTAATGCAAATATGCAATGCAATATGTTCCCTCCCCTTTCTAAGGCAAGTTAGAATAT
The DNA here is from genome assembly GCA_023621385.1 of Quercus gilva. NCBI lineage: Eukaryota > Viridiplantae > Streptophyta > Magnoliopsida > Fagales > Fagaceae > Quercus > Quercus gilva. The sequence continues at coordinate 31,231,943 of CM042484.1, forward strand.
TAAGCCACTCAAACATGGTCAAATTAGAATGACAAGCATCAATTCAATTAGAGAAATCTGAGCTATGAGGCTCAATTTAAGGAGGTGAGGGAGATGCTTTATGCAAGTATAAAAATACATCCATTGGGACTAGAGGTATGATCTTTTTCCACAAGAATTACACTTTCTTTTGAAAATCCCTAGCTGACTTTACCATCGGAGTGAAATAAAAAAACCCCAATATATATCAATTTTTTTTTTTTTTTGGTAAACAAAAAATGGGTAGAGGGAGGCGGTCAGTGTGGCTTCCCTACCTAGGCGTAACCATAGTAGCACCTTACCCGCTATCGGGCGAGACCCCATACTCTCGATCTGTGTGAGGAACTCACTTATTTTTTTAGTCAACCGTTTGGGATGGAAATGAGATAAGGAATACCAACACACAACTAGTTGTTTGAGACTTGAACCCAAGTTTTGAGACTTATTGAGCTAGTATCTTACCAATTAGGTCACCTGAATGTTGGTATATATACCAATTTCATAACTACACTTATTAGTATTTTGTGCTGTTAACAGCATAAGATACCTCCTAACTTTTGTGGCCTTCATAGGTGAAGGAATCCCACTTTCCCAAAATACTCTAAAGAGTGATGGGAGTAAAACTCTTTTATAAAGCATTGTAGTAGTAGGGATATAGCCATGGCGAGGTCTTTTTCGTTAGAAGAGAGGATGCTGAGGTTTCCATGCTTGGAAGTTTGGAATATTTGTTGCCTTTGTCATTTTCTTTTTAAAGGAAAATTTAAAAAGTTCAATTTAGAAACCTAAACGAATTCTCTCTCTCTCTCTCTCTCTCTCTCTCTCTCTCTCTCTCTCTCTCTCTCTCTCTCAATAGTTATCTAATTTTCTTATTTTTCTTTTGTGGAAAAAGTTTTACTATAAACCTTTTTTTTAGAAAGTGCTTTGGTACAAACTTAATTGTAGTCTAAGGCTACAACTCTTACTAAAAAATTAACATTGTTATATTTTTTGAAAATCTAACCTTTAAAATTTCATATTTTTTATATTCTAAACACGCATGTCAAATTTCATATCAATTAAATGTTATTTACTATTCAATCCATAACTTATTTTCTATGCATAATTTTATGCAACAAAAACTTGAAATTTAAACATTTAATTGATAACATAGCTATTAATTTTTGATTTTTTGAAAATTTTGCAAGTATGAAAGATATAAGAAAAAAAAGTGAACCAATGGTTGATTTGTCAAAATTCACATATAATAAAAAGATATTAAGCAAAGTTGTAACTTTAGAATACAACCAAGTTTATTGCTAAATTGTTTCATTAATTATTTAATTTTTTTATTGACATTTTTTTACTATTGAAATAATAATAAAATAATAATTTTAGTTATTAAATATTCATAAAATACTATAACAACACTGTTATGAGTGTTTTTAATGGAGTAGTGTGACGGAGGCTAACAATAGGCATTCATTAGGCGATTTTGAAATTTGGAGGACTCAATTGTACAAAAAAATAAAAGTTTGAGGCCAAAAATAAATTCTAGTCAAATTTATAGAGTTGTTAATGTGTGTTTTGCATTTTTTTCAAAATGCTATTACACTCTAGTCGTGGAATCTCTAATTAGTTTTTAACAAAAGCTGTTAATTGTTGATTTTTTTTTTAATAAAAGAAAACCTTTATTAATTAATTTAATATATAGTCCAACTGTTAAATGGAACCTATATAAATCCAATCCACACTCAAAAACTACAAAGTTTAAATATTGATAAAATTTATTCAAAACTTAGACCAAAAACAGAAAAATAAAATTTTGATAAGTTAACTTAGCCCTCAACACCCCCCTCCCCCCCCCCCCAACACCCTCGTTTATTCGGGGACCAAGTAACAAATCTAAGCCAAAAGTCTTTTAGCTCAGCTAGTTGACAACTACCTCTGGTTTTTCCAAGACTTCCATAATTCAAATTTTGCCTTTCCATTATAACTATTGAATTTTTAAATTTTTTTTTTTTAAAGTAACAAATTCAATACTGAATTAAAGAATATTAGACCCAAACAAAAGCTAGCTCATACACTTAGCTATAGTGCATAGCTAATTTTGGCTGTGTACCGAAGCTCAAATGTAAAAAAAAAAAAGGCGTAAATGCACTTTTAGTCCTTACATTTTGGCTTTTTCCATTTTGGTCTCTACATTTCTATTTTACCACTTTTAGTCCCTAAAACAAAAAACGCGTTCTATTTTGGTCCTTATCGTCACTGACTTAACAGAAAAATTCTACGTAGCAAACGGAGTGCACTGTTTGCATAGAAAATGTTGATGTGTCTATTAAAATAATATTAAAAAATGCTACTTCAGCATCCACATCAGCATCTAACTTAAAAATTAAATTTATCAATTTAAAAATAAAATAATAATAATAATAATAATAAAACAAAATTAAAAAAAAATGGTGGAATTTAGATCTGTTTTGTTTGTACTTAGTTTCTTTTTCTTCTTTGGATCTACACAGAGCTTTCTCTGCCTCCCATTCTTTCTTTTCTCTTCTTTCTTTCTTTTTCTTTTTCTTCTTTCTCCCTCTGTCTTGGAGCTTAGCCTTCTTGAACTCTTTAAGCAAGTTCCTCCACTTTTCAGTGCACATAGTGGGCGATCAATTTCTTTCATCTCCGATGAAATCTACTCCAACAAGTGCTTGTTCAATTTCAGCTTGGACCCATGTCTTGGCTCTCGTCTTGGACCCATGTCTCGGCTTGCTTATGGGAGCCTTGACTTTGACTTTGACTTCATGGTCGTTGTCGTCGCCACTGCTATCGCCAAGAATCATTTGTTGGTGCTGGTAGTGAGGGTGGGCGTCAGTGTGAGGGTGAGGTTGAGTAGCGTGGTGAGGTGGCAAGACGCTGGCGCCGGCGCCATCATTTGGGTTTCTAGGTAGATCTGAAACCCCTCTCTCTCCTCGCTTTCTCATCTCACTCTCTCTTTATCAGGGTTGAGTTTGCTGTATTTCTTTTGGATTTTTGATAAATTTGAAAAGGGATAATATGGGTTTGTGAAAGGAAATTTTTTAGATCTAGGTGGCGGTGGTCAGCTGGGCTCACAGGTGGTGGGTAGATCTGGATTTTTTGGCCATTGGTGGGGTTTGAAGGTGGTGGATCGGTGTAGGATTTTCTTAGTCTATTGTTGTGTTTGGTTGAGTTTTGATGTTTGGTGTTTGGTTGGTTGGGTCCAGTAGAGATGTTTTAGTGTTTTGGTTGAGATGTGTTTTGGTATTTTCGTGAGGAAGAACATGAACCATTCTGGGGAAGTGAGGAAGAACATGAACAGTTATGGGAAGAACACAAAGAACATAACAAAGACATGATCTTCCAACAAAATAATAAAAAGAAAAAATAATGATGAAAAGAAAAAATAATGAAAAGAATGGGAGGTGGAGAAACTAAGAAATATCTGAGTTGGTGTTCTTGTTTAAGAAACTTTTAGATCTTAATTCATGTGAATTTTGGTTTTTAATTCTATTTTTAATTTTTTATTTAGTTAAAATTAATAAATTAATTTTTTTAAATTTATATGCTAATGTGTCGCGGGTGATGTGGATTTTTAATAATATTTAAGTCTTCTGACAGCCACCTCAGATATCTCCATCCGTTGACTGATGGAAATGACCAAAATAACATGCGTTAATTGATTTAGGGACTAAAAGTGGTGAAATTAAAATATAGGAACTAAAATGAAAAAAATCCAAAATGTAAGGACTAAAAGTGCATTTATGCCAAAAAAAAAAAAAAAAAACAAACATTATTATATTGAGCATTCACATCGGGTAAGATTATTATTTTTATTTATTTTTTCTCATTTCTTCTCATTGCTTCTCTCTCCTCACACACTTCACTTGTCCACTCTTTCCTAAGATTTTTCGCTCTTCCTCCACCTCACCGATCTTGCTTGCCCAGCCACCAACAGACCCATAAAGCCTGCCCAGCTTCGACCCACCCCTTGAGTAAGGATGAGAGCTCTATCATCGACTTCATCGATGCAGGGAAAGGGCTTTCTAATGGAACCAATAGAAACCCATTTCAGGTACGCTTTGATTTTCCCCCTAAAGTTTATTCATCCAGATTGAAAACCCATGTGAAATTTTGTCCATTAAGAATGGGTATGATGCCCAGTTTTGTGTACATGTGAAATTTTGGTGTTGGTGGTGGCTTTGGGTTTAATAGAGTTGATAGATTTGTAAATTTCACATGGATTTCGATTATTTTGTGTTGTAGTCTATAGATTTGATAGATTTTCCCATGTAAAACTTAGGAGCACAACATGAGCTTTCATTTTATCAATGGTGGTGGTGTGTTTGCTATTGAGTTTCTATTTTGAAAATATGGAGTTGATAGGTTCTTTGGTTTTTATGTTTTGTGTTAGTATAGAGTTGATTTGGTAGACAAAGCATTACAAATTCCAGCCTCAGTCAGTGAAGTTTACATAAAAACAAAAATAAAGGAAGAGGTTGTGGTGGCTGTGGTGGTGGCAATTACAGTTGCAGTGATGATGGCAGTGGTTTTGATGGTTGTTTATTGTAGTAGATATATTATTTTATTGTGTTGTTTATATAATTTTATTGTGTTGAATGACTACTATTATTGTTATGCTTGTTTTATTTTGTTTTTTTTTTTTTTTTTTTTTTTTTTTTTTTTTTTTTTTTGAGAATCAGTTCAAAGATTTATAGATGAAAAAGTAGGCTTATCAGCCATTATAAGGTTGCTAATATCCGATGGAATAGACTTAGTCCAGATTAAAGAAGGAGAATAAAATCGAGTTCTCTTAGCTAAAATATCTGCAATAGAGTTGCCTTGCTTGTAAGCATGAGAGAAACAAAACTCCTTAAAGGGTTAACATGTGACATAGTATCCTTAACTAAATGTCTAAAGCAGAATGAAACATATCACCTCTTCTAAGGAAATTGATGACAATTTTTGTATCTCCTGCCATAATGGAATCGTGAAGACCTATTTCATGGACAAAAAGAACTGCTTACCTATTTGCAAGCATTTCAAGAACAACAACAAATAAAGGTTAAGGGATTCTTTCAAACAAAGTAGTCATCACTTCCCCTTCATGATTTCTTATCACTACCCATAGACCGGTTTCACCCGTATTGTTCATTATTGTTCATTTCAAGTATGGTTCATTATTAAATTATTATAAATTGAATCAGTTTATTGGATGATCAAAATAATATCACTTAAATTTTTTATGACATCATCAATCTAACCACTAGTTGAACCCTACCTAATGAGAGAAAAGTTAAACTTGCTTTATATAAACTTAGTGGGTATGCCTTACGTTGGTGGGAATGAATATAGTCTAATAGGATTAGACAAGGTAAAGACAAAATTCATTCATGACCAAGGATGAAAAAGATGCATGCTATTAACTTTTTTCCTTTGGATTGTGAAGAACTTTTGTCGTATACAAAACAAGATTATTATTAGACAAGAAGTTCATACTTCAATTATTTTGAAGAGCCAAATATTCCACCAATAAAGGAAGAATTGCATGTTGAAGAAAATATTGTTCTTGAAGATTATGTAGAAGTCAAAAAACAAAATATAGAGATTTCTGAAGAAATTAATGAAGGTCTTGTTATGGAAGAAGATCATAAAATCAAGATTATTGTGAAAGAGGATAATGAAGATCCTATTATAGAGAAAGATCTTGAGGTCGAGATGGTAGAGATCATTGAGGAAGAAATTGAATAGGAAAGTTTCAAGGATCTCAATGAAATCGAATCATATGACTGTCGATCCCAAGATCCTTTTATTTTGGTAGTAAGCGATACACCGTAGTTTATTGATTTTATTGGGGTTGATAGATTTGATTCAATTATTAGTTCTTATTTGGTAAATCTCTACAATTACATGAAGACCAAGGAAAAAGAAATTCAAGTTGATTTGTTTATTCCATTGATAAGTTGCAAGTATGGAAAGAAGATCAAAGGGTTCAAGCATTTAAAGTATTTGTTTATTTGAAGCGGAAGATTTCAGATTTCAAAGATGAACTCGAGGTCGAGTTTGTTTCAAATAGAGAGGTCTGATGTAGGACAAAATCTACAATTTAATTTTTGTAATTATTAAATTTTGATATTTTTATGTAAAAAAAGTTATTTTAGGTTTAGGTGATTTATTTCCTTGTTTTTAGGTGCTTTTAATGCTTTTTAGGTCAAATTTAGTTCCTATTATGGTTAGGTATTAATTAGGAGTTATTTTAGAATATTTTCTTGTCTCAAGTTTTAAGGAGCCCTTAAATAGGCCCCTAAGCCTGTAAATGTTTTTTTTTTTTTTTTTAACAATTATTCAATCAATAAAATTAAGACTTTTTGTCTCCCTATTTTCTAATGGATTCTAGACTCCTTTTTCCTTGTGGATTCAAGAAACCCTCGTGGATTCGAGACTATTTTCAGAAACAAATACGTTTTGTTTCTTGTTTTCTATAAGTAGACGTGTTCTGTTTCTTGATGTTTCTACATCCCACATCAAAAACACACTTAAACTGAAACTAAAAACCCATAATCTACTCAACTTACCCTAATTATTTTGGTGGTGCTATGGTGAAACTCAAAGTCTTCTCTTTCTTTAAACTAGAGCCATCAAGTATTGGCCAGAGCTAAGTATAATATTGGTTGGAGTCACCGAGTACACCTCCTGGAGCCGAGTTGAGCCGCCGACAAGCACCTCGATCTCCTTCTCCCCCTGGTTTCTCGCTCTCCCGGTCTCTCAATCTTTCTCTTTCTCCCTCTTAGTTTCTCACTTATCCGGCTCAATTGCAAAGAGGGGTTCTATTTCTTGTTCTTCAAATGTGGGGAGGGATGACTTGGGTGGGGTTATTTTAATTTATTATTTTTTTAAATAACTTTTTTAAATTTAAGAAATAAATAATTAAATATTAAATTATGGTCAAAATACGTCATTTTGAGCTAGTGAACTACAAATATGGATGAAAAGTTAACGGATGATTGAATTGAGGAGGATTGAAATTTAGAGGACTAAATGACAAAATTCAAATATAAAAGATTGAAATAAAATGTGATGAAATTTAGAGGGTGTGTTTTACTTTTTTTTTTTTTTTTTTTTGCCTTTTTCTTTTTTATATTTTATTTTGGTCACTATTGTCATTTCAATGAAAAAAAATTGATGACATGGCATACGGAATTAACTGACATTCAAAAAGCCACATCAACGTAAGAAAAAAAAAAAAAAAAAAAAGAGAAAAAAGAGAAAAAACTGAAATGTTCATTCCCCAATTAATTTTAAAAAAAAAAAACCAACACCACTTTTTAGTTTCTTTTCTTTCCCTTCGCTTTCTTTGGCAACCAAAACTTTAAACCAAAATCAAAACACACTTAAGGTTCAGCATTTCAGTCCAAACGTAAAATAAAAATACGACCTTTCTTCTTTTTTTTTTTTTTTTTTTTTTTTTTTTTTTGGCCTAAAGTGATAAACTTTAGTGCTTTTTTTATTTTAATTTTAAAGTGTTTGGTTCTGAAGAAAGTAAAGGAAGTGAAATTGGATAACGGCAATTAGTCTAATCATCTTATAAGGTTTCCAGCAATTAGACTAATCAGCTACATCAACTTCTGTCACTTAGATAACACTGTTATCAATGTCATAACAGCAACGACCAAAATAAAACATAATTGAAAAACTCGAAGACCAAAACGAAATTTTTAAAAATGACCTAAAATATAAGAACCTTAAAACATATGATTCATCTCACAGTTATAAGCTACAAACCAAAGAAAAATTCAACTATTATGTATCTTTACAAATAAACACACAATTCCTCCATAGAATGTTCCCGACAAAATCCTCCAACACTGATCATTACTATTTGACCATAAAGCTTTCCAAATTTGAAGAAAGATCCCAAGTATAACTTCTATGATGCTGGTTAATTATTTGTTATGCACTGTACCTATTGACTACCAAAAGGAATACAGTTGTACTAATAAACAGTAGATTAATACCCGGAATTTACATGAAGAAGTATACAATTTACTAATCACTTGAAAATATTTAAATTTACAAATATAATTGAGAACTCAAACTCAAGGCAAACACGTAAGTTACGATTGAGTTGAATGCTTAATTCCAAACCTCAACTACCAAGTTAAGAATATCCCCGAAACTTACATGAATGTTAACAGTATAACTGTATAAGGTATACTTATTTGCATTGTGTGAGATAAAAAGTTAAAAATTTATTTACTTTCAAAATGCTGAAAGTTAGATTATTTGAAATAAAATTGAAACAAAATTTAGTGTGGAATTCGCAAACAGTAGATAATTTAAGCAAAAATCTAGCTTTGAATTTGTTGCCAAACACACACTAAAACTTGAAACTCAAAAACTCAAGAGACAAACATAGAATTTATGATTTAGTGGAAGGAAAATGCTAACAATTTTTACAAATTTTATTATATAACCTTCACAAATTGATGTGGTGATGAATTTTAGTTGATGAAAACAACAGAATAATAAATATCCTGATTACATTAATCGGTTACACATCAACTGTAATATTTATCACTCTTTAGCGGAATGCATAATTTAAAACCTTTACTGCCAACTAAAGAATACCAATAGACATCATTCTTTCTTTTTCACATCATCTTTCATGTTTTAAGGGTGATTTTTTTTTTTATTTTTTATTTTTTTTACCTTTTAATATGTGTATATCAACTAATGGATTGTTGATTCTCAAAAAAAAAAAAAAAAAAAAAAAAAAAAAAAAAAAACACTTATGGATTGTTAATATTTAGGGTGTAACTAAAACCACAGTAAAAGAATATTTTCCCCAAAAGAAAAATACTCCTCCTTTGTGACCCAAAGGAATATTGTGGTGACCCACGGTTTTAACTTTTTAGTTTACAAATAACACACACTGTGTTTTTGTCGTATGAAAGCAACATTTCCCTTCCCGAATTTGATAGTCAAACAAAACAATTTGCTTCAACTTTTCCTTCTCATTATATCCTTCCAAAACTGCTGTTTCATCTCCATCAATCCAACCATGTTTTCCACTAATGAAACACAAAAAGTCCTGGAGAAACCTCGACCCTTCCGAAAGGGAAACCCACTGTTTCACTAACCACACTTAAAACTACCACCACCAACAACAGCAACACTGCCACCATCACCACCAACCCAGACAATAATGGCAACAACAATGGCGGTGGAAGAACGGACAGAATTAGCATCCATTTTAACCATCGTAAGAAGTTACTCAAACAAATGAAAAGCTAGTTAACTGAACTTAAGACTCCTTCAGGTGATCAGCGATGTAAACAACTTGAAGATCTGCAAAAGAAGCTCCAAGATTTTAAGAGTGAAAAAGAGAATGTACCCTCCACTCCTAAAATTCCAAGCAGCAGGCTTAGTGATATCAGAAAGGAAATTTTGAAGTTAAATCAGCAGCTGATTTCATCACTAGACAGTCTGTCAAAAGAAAATAGTCCGAAATCTAACAGTCTACAGACAAGCAGCGGGTCCAATGGGCGCCGCAGTGCAGTCGGTGAATTGGTTAACGTACACCAGAGTGAATTCTTCAGCAGCTGCTCATTTTACAGTGAAATTCGGGACTTTTTTAACGGGCTTGATGACTTAAGGAAGTTCCTTTTGTCATGCTTTACTGTATTCCCAGAAAATGCAGTGGTGAAGAGGAGGATCTTTGTATATTGGGGGTTGGGAGAGGGCTTTTGCAAACTTCAGGTACTGAAGAAGAAAACACGCCTGATAAAATCGTTGATAAAATTCTCAAGGAATTTCAAGAGCAGAGTGCAGTGAGCTGCAAATGATAAAATGGTCTAGTCATATTCGAGGCGAGTACCCTCCTAGAATTAAAGAGAGAAAAGAGTGTTTGGGCTAAACTCTTCTTGCCTCATGTTATTCATCTTTAATGCTTAACTACATTGAAATGGAATTCCAAATAACAAGATAACTCCTAATCTTATCATCTAGAGTTCTATCACAATATAGACCCTATCCTAACAATAACTTAATTAAATTCAAATAACAATTTATCCTAACACACGATAACTACTACTTGAGGCAATCTCTTTATTCAAATCACTTGGCTCATGTTAGCCACTATCTGACTCGGCCATTTCTTCTAACTCCACCTGCCCATGGGTCATAACATTCCCACCCTCTGGAGAACGAATCTTGTCCTCAAGATTCAAATGGGGAAACTGTTGCAGTAATTCCAGAAGAGGTTCCCATGTGGCATCATCACTTGTTGTTCCTGTCCAATGTACTAACGCTTCATGAAGGACCTTCTTTCCTGCCTTGCTCCAACGGTAATCCAAAATTGCAGCGGGTTCCAACAACAACTTGCCATTGTCGTGCACCTTAGGAAGCTCTTGTACTGCTCGGTCTAAGTGTCCCAATTGCTTCTTCAACTGTGAAACGTGGAAGACTGGATGAATTCGAGAATCAGTTGGAAGTGCTAATCGGTAGGCCACCTTTCCCACACGTTCCATTACCTGGTAAGGTCTGTAAAAACGTGGAGATAACTTCATATTTCCTCGAGTTCACACAGATAATTGTCGAAATGGCTGCAACCGAAGATAAACAAAGTCACCAGGCACAAACTCCAACTCACGACGATGGTGGTCTGCATTCATTTTCATTTGGTGTTGGGTAGTAGCCAAATTGTCTTTCAACACTCGGAGAATCTCATCTCGGCTTTACAAGGAGTGCTTGACTTGTGCCACCATTATGTCGTCGTGCACATACGAATGAATGGTTGCCGGGGGTCGCCCATAAACAGCTTCAAAGGGAGTCATACGAGTGGCAATATGGTAGCTTGTGTTGTACCAATATTCTGCCCATGGCAGCCACTGGAGCCACTGTTTTTGCTTGGAACTTGCAAGGCAACGCAGGTAAGTTTCCAAGCAACGATTAAGGACTTCCGTCTGACCATCCATTTGAGGGTGATAAGCGGAACTTGTACGCAATTCAGAACCTTGTAGGCGAAAGAATTCCGACCAAAACCGACTAGTAAAAATAGGGTCCCGATCAGAGACTATGGATCGCAGCATGCCGTGAAGCCGCACTGCTTCCTTGACAAAAGTCTTTGCCACCACCTTTGTCGAATAAGGGTGCTTAAGGGCAATAAAATGGCCATATTTGGAGAGTCAATCCACCACTACCAAGATGACAGAGAAGCCACTCGATGTTGGAAGGCCTTCAATGAAATCCATTGACACATCTTCCCAAACTCGATCCAGAATGGGCAACGGTTGTAATAAACCAGCCGGTGTCATCGTATCATGCTTGTTACGTTGACAAACATCACATCTCTGAATGTAGTGTTGAACATCCCATTTCATGCCCATCCAATGGAAGTTGGCAGCCAAATGTTTAAAGGTTCGGAAAATTTCAGAGTGTCTCCCAACTGGTGTATTGTGAAACTCTCGAATGATGGCTTCCTTGTGCAGAGAATTCGAAGACAAGACCAACCTGACTTTGTACAACAATTGTCCACCCCATGCCTCATAACCGCTAATGCTCTTAGTGCCTTTTTGCAAGTCGTCCCTCATAGCAATCAAGAATGGATCATTGTGGGCTTCATGGCGAACCATGGCCAACCAAGTGGGTCATGGATAAGTTATTGCAGTTAACTCGCCATGTACACGTGAAAGAGCGTCGGCCGCCACATTCTCACGACCTGGTTTGTATTCGATCTCATAGTCGTATACCATCAACTTCACAAGCCATCTCTGTTGATCCATGGTCGAAATGCGTTGTTCTAGTAAATACTTCAGGCTTTTATGGTCAGTACAAATGCGAAACCGCCACCTCAACAGATAGTTATGCCATTGGAGGACCGATAAAACGATGGCCATCAACTCCTTCTCATAGGTGGAACACGCAAAGGCTCGGCCTGAAAGTGCCTTGCTGTAGTAGGCGATGGGTCAACCGTCTTGCATAAGGACTACACCTAGCCCAGTTCCTGATGCATTAGACTCAATCACAAATTGCTTGGTGAAGTCCGACAATGCGAGAACAGGGGCTTGAGTCATTGCGTGCTTGAGAGTGTGGAATGCCTTATCGGCTACCTCTGACCAATGGAATCCATCCGTTTTCAATAACTGTGTGAGCGGTGCTCCGATGGTGCCATAGTTTTGGATGAATTTCCGGTAGTAACAGGTTAACCCTAAGAAGCCGCGAAGGCTGGTGGTGGTTGTCGAAGTTGGCCAATCTGCCATGCTCTGTATCTTCGTCGAATCGGCAGCCACACCTGTAGCACTAATGACATGGCCAAGGTACTCTACTTCTTCCCGAGCAATTAAACATTTAGATTGGTTTACATATATGCTATTGGCCATCAAAGTATGCAGCACAGTATCTAAATGGATTAAATGTCCATCCTATGTTTTGCTATAAACTAGTATGTCATCGAAAAATACAAGGACGTACCTCCTCAGTAATGCCCGAAAAATGACGTTCATCAAGGATTGGAATGTTGTTGGGGGCATTGGTAAGCCCAAACGGCATGACCAAAAACTTGTAATGGCCATCATGGGTGCGAAAAGCGGTTTTATGAATATCGTTGGAATGCACCTGAATTTGATGATACCCCGATTTGAGGTCCAGCTTGGTGAAATACATCGCACCATGGAGTTCGTCAAGTAGCTCATCTATGGCTGGGATTGGATAACGATCCTTGACTGTGATGCGATTTAATGCTCGGTAGTCCACGCAAAAATGCCAAGAGCCATCCTTCTTCTTAACCAGGAGGACCGGCGACGAAAATGGGCTGAAACTTAGTCGTATAATTCCCGTGGCGAGCATCTCCCTGACAGCTCACTCAATCTCATTTTTTTGGACGTAGGGGTATCAGTAAGGACGGACACTCACAGGCCCGCTCCCAGGTTCCAAGGGAATGCGATGATCATGGGTGCGGGGCGGTGGCAACGTGGTTGGTGTTTGAAACACCTGCTAGTATTTCCTCAACAATGCATCAAGTTCATTGCATGGGTCGTGAGTCATCTCTGTTATAAGTGCTTTGGTGGGCCCTTCTGAAATTGGCATAATACAAAACTTCACACTGTCAAATGCAAGCCGTATAATGGAGTGTATGGATTCTTGAAACACTCTTCCATCATCTTCCCCTTGTATAACGAACTGTTGGCCGTCGACCTAAAACTCCATGGAGAGTTTACTCCAGTCATGCAAAACTCGGCCAAGACTCTGTAGCCACTGTATACCTAAAACTACGTCTAACCCCTGTAGATCGAGCGAATACATGTTAGTTTGGAATTTATAGCCTTGTATCTCTATGGGTACTGCCGCATAAATTTCTTCGCACTATAGTTTTTCACCGTTGGCTACCATCACTTGGAAGGTCGGTGTCGGAGTTATAGAACAGCCCATTCGCTTGGTGAATTTCAAACTGACAAAATTATGTGTGCTGCCGTTGTCAATAAGTATGTGCAATCTTCTGCCAGGGATTAAGCCAGTGACTCACATTGTTCGGGGTGTGGACACTCCAGACAATGCATGGAGAGAGATTTTCGGCACCGCTTGTGACGCTTCAAGTTCAGGATCAAGCTCTACTGCCCCAGAGTTTTCTTCTGTCTCATCCATTGTTTCCAAGATGAATATATGTTGCTTCTTGCATCAGTGTCCTAGTCCAAACCTCTCGTCGCAGTTGTAGCAAAGGCCTTTTTCCTGTCGTGCTTGCATCTCAACCCATGACAACTTTTTAAATGTCAGGTTGGTGGTAGTTCAGTTGCTAGGATGAAAGGGTGTGGTGGTTTTGATGGGTGTTGGGGTAGGAAGAAGGGACGATTTGTATGGTGGGGGTTGTGACAATGAAGGTCTGGGTGGTGTTGTTATGAATATTGGCCGCCGTTGTTTGGACAGTTTTTCTTCTAGTAACCGAGCCAAGCTTGCGGCATGAAGTAGGGTGGTGGGCCAAAAGAGTTTAACTTCTGCGCGGATCTCTTCTTTCAACTCGCCAACGTAGCTACCCACCAACGCTCGCTGAGGCCACTAATGGACACGAGCAGCCAAGCGTTCAAACTACGTTTGGTATTCTCGTATGGTGCCCGTTTGTTGCAATTTAGCGAGAGCCTCGTCGAAATCTTCATAGTCTGAAGGGTCGAAACGGATGCACAAGGCTTTGGTGAACTCTTCCCATTGTACGTTTGGTTGGGATTGTTCAAACCATTGATACCACTCTAAGAAGTCATCCTGTAAGTGGAAAGATGCCAATAACACCTTTTCGTTGGCCTCTGTTTTCTGGTAATGGAAAAACTGTTCGGCTTTATAAATCCATCCAGTTGGGTTTTCCCCATCGAAACGAGGGAAATCCAATCGAGAAAATCTGGTCTGTAGGGTACCCTGTTGAGTGCCTCGGCTTCCTTCTCCGTACTCGCGATGTCTGTTAATGGACCTAATGTCTCAGCCACTGTTGTTCTGGTCCTCATCAACCCGAGTTCCCCTTTCCTCAATAGCTCAGCTCATTTTAGCCATGGCATCAGTGAGGGCCTCCAACACTCCCTTCATGCCTGCAAATTCTTCTTTTTGAGCGTCGGCCTATTGTTTAAGGGAATGGGTGCTAACCTCCAAAGCAGCCAGGCAGTCGTCGTTGGTGGTTGAACGTGTATTTGGTGGGATGGTTGTCATGGCTCTTATACCAATTGCAGTGAACTGCAAATGATAAAATGGTCTAGTCGTATTCGAGGCGACTACCCTCCTAGAATTAAAGAGAGAAAAGAGTGTTTGGGTTAAATTCTTCTTGCCTCATGTTATTCATCTTTAATGCTTAAATACATTGAAATGGAATTCCAAATAACAAGATAACTCCTAATCTTATCATCTAGAGTTCTATCACAAGATAGACCCTATCCTAACAATAACTTAATTAAATTCAAATAACAATTTATCCTAACACATGATAACTACTACTTTAGGCAATCTCTTGATTCAAATCACTTGGTTCATGTTAGCCACTATCTGACTCAGCCATTTCTTCTAACTCCACCTGCCCACGGGTCATAACACAGAGCTTGATCAAGCCTGCTATAAAAAAGCGAAAGCAGCCCCAGCATGTTAGAAGCTATAGAATGGATCCTCTTGTGCGTTCTGCTGTGACTCTGCTTTCCAAGAAAGCTAAGTCTTTTGATTATGATAGTAAGGGGAATGTGCTTCCCCAGAGAGATTGGACTTCTGGTTTAGATTCTAAGGGGAATCCGGTGGTAAATGAAAATGTCTCATGGCCACGCTCTCACAGGTTGTGTTTGCAAAATATCGTGGAGCCGGCCGAGAGGAAACCTTCTACAGGAAAGGATATCAAGCGAACGGTTTCAGAACAAGATTTGGAAAATGCCGTTACATTATTTAATGTTAATGAGCCTTTTCCTGATCTCGAATTGGCGCGGCCAACAAAGATGAAAGATAAAAATGTGGCACAGACGAAAGAGCCAAGCGCGGCGGACTGGTTATCGAAGATGAGAAATGCCAAAGTTGTTTGTCTGGGAAGCTGGCCGGGATCAGCTAAATCTCATATTGAAGTGCAGAGCAGAGAATTCTTAAGAGGATTGACAAATATGAAAAGTTTAAGCTTCCTTAGCCTTCAAAGGATCTCTAGAATTAAAGAGCTTCCACGTTCCATAGGCCTGCTCAGATCTTTGTTGATCTTAGATCTCAAGGAGTGTCACAATTTGGAGATTCTTTCAAAGGAGATAGCCAATCTCACGAATCTCAGGTACTTGGATGTTTCCGACTGTTATCTGCTAGCTGACATGCCCAAGGGGCTATGGGCACTCTCAAAATTTCGAGTCCTTAAGGGTTTTGTCATTAGTAATCGGCAAAATCGAAGGCCGGGCACTTTAGATGATTTGAGGGGATTGAAGAAGCTAAGGAAACTGACTGTCAATGCAAGAAGTAAGGACTTCCCTACAGGAAACGATCTAAGTTCTCTTCAAGATCTAGGTGAAAAAGGATTACTTCGAAACCTAACAATAGTATGGGGACCAGCTGAGCCAAATAAAGCACCCAAATCAGAAGCTAAGAATGGAGAAGAAACCAAACCAGCTGGAACGGTTCCTATCATTGAGAAACTTCCAGAGAAACTGAAGAAGCTGGATCTTCAGTGTTTCCCAAGTCTACAGCGACGTGGCTGACACCTGAATCTTTGCCATACCTAGAGAAACTCTATATAAGAGGAGGAAACCTCGCAACTCTGGGCAAAAGCAAATGGTCCGAGGTCAAGACTTTACGTTTGAAGTACTTGAATGAATTGAAGACGACTTGAATAAAACTGCAGGCAGGGACGGAGCCAGGACTTGGAGTTATGGGGGGCAAGAGTATAAACAATTGAGACGTCGAGATTTTCCTCAATTAGAACGTCAGGATTTTCCTCAACATTAGTGGTTAGCAATGTTGCACCACTAGTATTAGCTTCTAAATCATTTGAAAATTTTCTTTCGAAAAAATCAAATATGATAGTTGATTTTTTCATAATCTATAAATAAAATATAATTTGAAATTATTATATTATTATATGGTCAATAATCTACCATCATTACACACAATAAACAAATACTATGCACACAAACATCCAACAACTAATTAATAAATTTCAAAGTTACAAATACTCTCTTTAATTATTTATCCAACTTTAATGTTTTAAAGGACACTAACTAATAGACAAAACACTAAAGACAAAACCAAAAAAAAAAAAAATATATATATATATATATATCAAACATCATAGCCTATTCAGTATTCACTGTTGCTAAAGACAAAACTACAAAAAAAAAAAAAAAAAAAATACAAAACATCAAATGCAATAAGTGTTTACTGTTGCGGGTGGTGTTGTGATTGTCACTTGTCAGATGTAACTTTTTCATTTATAAAAGAATGCTAAAGACAAGTCTTGGATCAGATTTTTACCTTTCTTTTATCTCTTTCTATCTAGTATATTTTGTATTTGAGTCTCGGACTCTCAGGTCTCTCCGTCCTAGTCCCAAGCTCCATGCCCCAGCGTCCTCGACTGCCACTGCCACTAGCTTTGCTTCTTCAGTTCTTCTGCCGCTGGCTGGCTATCGAATTCCTCAATGTGTTCATATATAAGTTAGGTTTTCCTTTTCTTTTTCTTTTTTGTTGGTTGAATGGTTTAGAAATTCCCGACTAAGTAGATATCTAATTAGAACTGGCTTTGATTTTTTTTTTTTTTTTTGGGTTGTTTGGGCTTAATTTTTGTTGTTGGGCTAATTTTTTTATAGCGTTTAAAAATATCAATAATATTGTTAATGGGCAAAGTTGAATTTTATTGGAACAAATTGTTAAAAATAATATTATATATGTAGGGACTCAATTTGTAATGGACCCTTCTCAATAAAAATTTGTAGAGTGTGGATATAAGAGCTAGTTCCGGTAAGTAGAAAAAGACGTAGTTCTGGCGCAGCAGAAAGAGTTTTTCTTTTTGTCAAAACTCCTCTCAAAATAATGATCCCCCCCCCCCTTTATGTATTCCGATTTCGCTTTATATACTAACTGCTCTGTCTTGATTTCACCGTACACGTGTACGCTCCTTTTTGAGGATTTCCTTTTGTCCCATTCGACCTTCCCGGATCCTCCGCTTAGTGGTTATAAAGCTACTTAATTACTGTTCAGGTATCACCTCCACATTAATGCGGCTAGAGAGTTAGGTGGGAAGCATTTAATGCGGGGGCAGCAGCTTTTAGGAGATATTTGTTATCCTTTCCGGTTCCTCCTTTGATCAATATTCATTAGTTTGGTTTGCATGTAACTCCGCAAAGCTCCTTGACAATTAAAATAGTTACATCAACATCGCGGGCTGGTTTGAAAAACGAATCTTATCCTCGGATAGAGGAGCATCCTCGGACGGATGAGTGTTCTCGGACTGATGAGTGTTCTTGGACTGGGCCGTTGGGCTACAAGCCCACCTTCTATAGACTCCATCAATTTTTCGGGCTACTGGCCCCACAATAGCCCCTCAAAATCTCCCTTTTTGTTATCTCGAAAAAGGGGGATTTTGATATAACGTCCTTAAATCCTTCATTAGGCTTTTCCAAATGTCAGAATGCCTTTTCACCTGCCCAAGACACATTCTTGACGTTTCGGCGTCAGGGGCATGCCACCATTAAATGATGGCGGTTTCTCTGTCCTCCACGTTCCAATAAGATGCGAATCTAACGGTGGAGGATCACCACAACTTATGAGCGGGATTTTTCCCGCTTACGATTTCTGTGCCCTTATAAAGAGCTTTTCAAATCAAATTTCCTTTCAATTATAAAAAATCTTACGATCTTATCAAGTATTCACTGATCCCGGCCCTCCTTTCTTCTTATCAACGATCTCATAAATACCTGAAGTTTGTCCGAGGAGCCTATTTTCACAACTGTAAGTTTCTCTAACCCTCTTCAGTTTTCCATTCTCTTCTCTAGTTTCTCTTCACGATCCTTAAGAAATGGGTAGGTTTAAGTATTTAGTTGATTCCGAGGAGCAAATAGAGAAATTTAGGGCCAAGTATAAGATTCCCCCAACGGTGGGTATGAGGTACGCTTCCGCGGAAGAGTGGTACGATAAAAGGCAAATAAGGGAAGTAGTCATCCCGATGATTGCTTTCATAGAGGGAGGGATGACTATCCATAGAGGGAGGGATGACTATCCTGATGGGCATATTCACTACTAATTTCCTTAGGTTCTTTAGATTGTCCCCCACATAATGCGCCCCAAATATGTTTAGGGTGTTAGGGAGTATAGAAGCCCTTAATGCGAGGCTAAATTTGGACCTTACCCATCACGACGTGAATTGGGTGTACAACCTCCAACACTTGAAGGATGCGGGGTACTACCTTAGGTCCAGGTTCCCCGAGATAAGGCTAATCTAGTGTCTCCCTACATCGAACAAGGGTCTGAAAGATGATTTCCTTATCTTTTCCGGCGCATGGAATGACGGTTTACCATGCCCGACCAAGAGGGGTGAACCAGGTGGGGTTTTTGGGCTGTACACCCTTGCACCTTAATTTGTGCTTCTTGATTTAAGTTAACTTCATTCTTGATGGGAGTTTTGTCATTGTCTTAATGATTCTGCAGATAGGCATTTTACCCAGCGTCGGTTTGGACTAGTTAACAGGGAGAGCTTGGATAAAATCTTAAGATCCGAGATATACAAGAATCCGTCCGACGGTCAACTAAGGGCAGTGCACATCATCCTTGGGTACAAACTAATTTCCACAGCCTTTTCAGTGCCCAAGTGTGTAATAAAGGCTAAAGACCCTCGGCTGCCCCGAATCAGCGTAGCCTTCGAAAGGTCCGGGTTCATAGTTCCTGAGGGTGTTCGGATCCCTGAAGGCACCCCTTTTTCTCAACCCTTACCCGAAGCTGCTATTTCCGTAGGGGCTTCCTCGTCACGACCTGCTATTCAGGAAGTGGAGGAGGAAGAGGAAGAAGAGGAACAAGAAAGAATAGTCAAGGAGGCCTCGGATTCTGCGGACGAATTTAAGGTGTTCGATCAATCCCCATCCCCCGAAGCGATTCTTGTTGACATGAGGATCCAAAGAAAAAGCCAAAGAAGTTTGTTTGATGTTATTGAAGGCAAATCTGGAAGAGAGGTTCCAGGGAGGTCTCCTCAGACCAATCTCCCTTCTCCGCCTTCTCCTAAACCTTCCCAACCTCAAAGGGTTGAATCCGTTGATCCTAAGAGGAAGAGAGAGCAAAAAGGCAAAGAGGTGATGGAGATTGGGGGATCTCATCCAACCCAGGAGAGTCCGGATCAGCGACCTTCAAAACAGCAAAAGACAACACGTGGGGCTTCTAGAGCGGGTGCCAAGCAAACCGTCTAGACCTCGGAGCCCGAAGCCTGGCTACCCGCACCCATGCTCAGTGGTGAGCCCTTGAAGGCAGATGCATCCATCAGAGATTATAATGGGGGGATTGGATGCCATGTTGCCTCCGCTTTAGAAGAAACCCTCCTTCTCCCTAGGGATATGGCTGAGCTCAAAAAGATGAAGAAAAATGAAATCTTCATGAACATAAAAAGGCACCTGGGCATGATATAGCATTCTTACAGTTCCTTCCGTTCCTTTTAGTTCACTTTATTTCTGACTACCTTTCTTTCTTTCGTTTTTCCCCTTTTTTTACAGGCTGTTCAAACCACTTTCAGGCTAAAGGAAATGACCGGCAGCTTATATCTCCAATGGGACAATGAGAGGGAATTAAGGAGTGAAGCTTCCAAGGCGCTTACTAATAGTGAGCAAAAGGTAGAGGACCTGAAGAAAAAGTTGGTAGAAGAAGAACTTGCTCGAAAGAGCGCTGATTCAGGCCTCTCTACTTTTCAAAAGCAAACTAAAGATCAAAGGAAAAAATTCCAGGACATCAATGACCAACTGACAGTTTCCAAGGAGAGAATATCGAAGCTGATGAAACAACTGGAAGAAGCTCAAAGGCTTAGAGGTCGGGCTGAGAAGGAGAGGGATGAGGCAGAAAAAGCAAGAGCCGAGGCTGAGAAGGCGAAGGACGAGGCTGAACAACGAGGGTATGACGAAGGCGTAGCCGAGACCGAGGACAGGTTCAGGACTGAGGTCCCAATTGTGTGCCGAACGTACTGTGCACAAACTTGGGAAGAGGCTCTCAGCTGGGGTCGAGCTTTCATCAGAGCTAAGAAGGCCAGAGAACATTTTTTTTCCTTCAGCCATACGAGCCTCAAGCCCTTCTCCTCAGCAACAGGAGGTTTCTTCTACTGCGGTTGGCTCATCAGAAGGGGCTCAGGGTCAGAATCCTCTCCCAACTAATCAGCAGAAACAGCCTGAAATGCCCGAAGCGGGAAAACGGACCTCCTCAGCCAAAGTCGCTAAGGATCCAAAGGATGGGCAAACTTCTCAAAGCTTTAAAAAGGACTTAGCTTCTACCATTTTGCCTGCTGGGGAGGCCTTAAAGGAGAAGGAGAAGGATGTTCCTCCTCAAGAAACAGCAAAAGTCCCACCACCCAAAATACAAATAAAGTTAAACAAATAGTTGATGTAAAAAATTTTTATGTGTATATTTTTTATTGTGACTCATGGTTCTTTTCTCAGACCTATATATGATATCATGGGTTTACTTATTTCTCGTATAATTTCCTGCGCGAATATTCTTATACTTTCAGATGATCTCGTACTCTAGAAAAGAAGAATCAAACACTATAAGAAATATCAGACCGAATTGGAGATAGCATTTCGAATAATTAGTCCGTTGAGGTGTTGAACACCCTAAAAATGCTTTAAGTGATGCTCATGGAATTTATCTTGATATATAAAGATGATCGTATAGACCTAATTTAAGAGGTGCCAACTTTCATTGTGTCCATTAATTTTTATGATTTTAAGTTTTGCTTAACGCTTCAGTAGAAGGGAGTATATTGATTTTCACCAAGTTGCGGCCTGAGGACCTTGCATGACTTGGCTTCTATTTAATGCTCCAGTAGTTATCGCAATTGTATTAATTTCCACTAAGAAGTGGCCTGAGGGCCTGACGTTACTTAGTTTCTGATTAACACTCACTTTTCTCATCTAAAGTATCTGGTTTCACCAGAGGCTTGAGTCCGAGGACCATGCAATGCCTTGGTTCTGTCCAGTACCTAGTTTTCTCATCTGAAGTATCTGGTTTCACCAGAGGCTTGAGTCCGAGGACCATGCAATGCCTTGGTTCTGTCCAGTACCTAGTTTTCTCGTCTGAAGTATCTGGTTTCACCAAAGGCTTGAGTCCGAGGACCATGCAATGCCTTGGTTCTGTCCAGTACCTAGTTTTCTCGTCTGAAGTATCTGGTTTCACCAGAGGCTTGAGTCCGAGGACCATGCAATGCCTTGGTTCTGTCCAGTACCTAGTTTTCTCATCTGAAGTATCTGGTTTCACCAGAGGCTTGAGTCCGAGGACCATGCAATGCCTTGGTTCTGTCCAGTACCTAGTTTTCTCCTCTAAAGTATCTGGTTTCACCAGAGGCTTGAGTCCGAGGACCATGCAATGCCTTGGTTCTGTCCAGTATCTAGTTTTCTCGTTTTAAGTGTTGTATTAATTTCCACTAAGATGTGATCCGAGGAACTGACATGCCTTAGCTTTTGTTTAATACTTCAAAAGACCTAGGGAATACAG
The DNA here is from genome assembly GCA_023621385.1 of Quercus gilva. Lineage (NCBI taxonomy): Eukaryota > Viridiplantae > Streptophyta > Magnoliopsida > Fagales > Fagaceae > Quercus > Quercus gilva. Next base: position 31,254,104 of record CM042484.1, read on the forward strand.
GTAATAGAATTCCAATTAAGTTAGAAAAGAAATATATGACAGAACTGCTTGTGCTAATAGTAATACCTCTTTAAGTTGCTTACATTCCAATGGCGGAGTACAGTTTTCTCGTCTAGATCTTCTAAATAGTAAGCCCCTATTCCTGCTACAGAAGTGATACGATATGGTCCCTCCCAATTGAGCCCTAACTTTCCCCAAGTTGGGTTCTTGGTATTCCCCAAGAATTTTCTCAACACTAGGTCCCCAGGAGCTAGTGGCCTTAGCTTCACATTCGCATCGTAGCCTTGCTTCAGCTTATGTTGGTAATAGGCCAACTGAACCATCGCCCTTTCTCGTCGTTCGTCTATCAGATCTAAACTCTTTCCCAGAAGCTCATCATTACCCTCGGGGGTGAAAGTGCTGGTCCTTAACGTGGGGAAACCCGTTTCTAGCGGAATCACGGCCTCCGCTCCATACGTCATTGAGAATGGGGTTTCTCCTGTTGATCGTCGTGGGGTTGTCCGGTAAGTCCACAATACATGCGGCAGCTCCTCCACCCATCTTCCTTTCGCGTCGTCTAGCCTCTTCTTGAGTCCACTCACAATGACCTTGTTGACAGCCTCGGCTTGTCCGTTTCCCTGTGGATAAGCTGAAGTGGAATATCTGTTCTTTATTCCCAGGTCAGAGCAATACTCCCTGAAAGCCTTACTATCAAATTGGAGACCATTGTCAGAGATAAGAGCTTGAGGAACCCCAAATCGGGTGATGATGTTTTTCCACACAAACTTCTTGACATCCACATCCCTGATATTGGCCAGGGGCTCCGCTTCGACCCACTTCGTGAAATAGTCCGTGCCAACTAGTAGGTACTTCTTATTCCCAATTGCCTTAGGGAAAGGTCCAACAATATCTAAGCCCCACTGCGCAAAAGGCCAAGGACTAAAAAGAGGGTTAAGGACTCCCCCAGGCTGATGAATATTTGGAGCGAACCTCTGACATTAATCACATTTTTTAACATATTCCTGCGCTTCCTTTTGCATGCCAGCCCACCAATATCCTTAGGTGATTGCTCGGTGAGACAAAGACCTTCCTTCTGTGTGGCTCCCGTAAATCCCCTCGTGTAGCTCTTCGAGAAGTGCCTTTGATTCTTCAGGGTGCACACAAAGCAGATAAGGCCCAGAGAAAGAGCGTTTGTACAATTTCTTGTCCTCGGACAGCCAAAACCGAGGAGCTTTTCTTCTTATTTTGTCTGCTTCCAACTTGTCTTCGGGCAATATATTCTTCTCCAGGTATGCTGTTATTGCATCCATCCAGCTAGGTGCTGAGCCGATCTGATTGATTTGAATAGAGCTTTCTGAAATTGGAGTGGGTGAGCTCAAATCTTCAACCATGACAATCCGAGGTAAGTTCTTTGCTGAGAAGGTAGCAAAGGTAGCCAGAGAGTCCGCATGCGCATTTCCACCTCTAGGGACGTGGGACAACTCGAAAGATTCAAAGTTCGTTTGCATGTGCCTAACTCGGTTCAAGTAACTTTGCATTCTAGTATCTCGAGCTTCTAGCTCTCCTCTGACCTGGCCCATGACCTGGCTTGAATCCGAGAACATCTCCACTATCTTTCCACCGAGCTTCTTTACCGTCGCTATTCTTGCTATCACAGCTTCATATTTCGCTTCATTGTTGGTGGCCGAGAATCCCAACCTTAAAGACTTCTCGATAATGGCCATCTCAAGAGATATTAGGACCAGCCCCACTCCCGATCCCCTTTGATTTGCTGCTCCATCCACGTATACCTTCCAGTGAGTGAGGGGCCGAGTGGATATAAGGCCAACTGATTTTTCCTCCGTACCGTGCGGGCTTGCAACTATTTCTTCAGTACCTTCAGCAAATTCGGCCACTAAATCAGCGAGAACTTGACCCTTCATGGAAGTGCGAGGCATATACTTTATATCGAAAGCCCCAAGTATTGTGCCCCATTTGGCAACCCTGCCAGTGTAATTTGCGCTCCGAAGTACAGCTCTAAGTGGGTACTGGGTCAGAACAACCACGGTGTGTGCCTGAAAGTAATGGGGAAGTTTTCTTGTAGCATGCACTATCGCCAAAATGGCTTTCTCCAATGGTAGATACCGTACCTCTTCCTCATGAAGTGATTTGCTCACGTAGTATACTGGCCGCTGCACGCCATTGTCCAATCGTATCAACACAAAACTGATTGCATAGGTGGCTATCGCCAGGTATGCAAAGAGAACCTCGTCCACACCTGGACTGGACATAATGGGTGGCCGAGATAGATATTCCTTGAGTTGCTGAAATGCCAAAACGCACTCCTCAGTCCATTCAAACCCTTTCCATTTTTGGAGTAGAAGGAAGAAGGGTCTGCATCTGTCCGCTGACCTGGATATAAATCTGTTCAGTGCGGCAGTCATTCTAGTCAGCCTCTGAACTTCCTTGGGGTTTCTAGGTGGTTGTAAACTATTTATGGCTTTAATCTGGTCAGGGTTCACTTCGATCCCCCGGTGGGTTACCATGTATCCCAAAAACTTCCCCGAGCAAACCCCAAAAAAGCACTTGGAGGCGTTCAATAGTAACTTATGCTTCCTCAAAACTTCGAACGTGCTGATAAGGTCCGTCACGTGTTCGAACACTACCTTGCTCTTTACTACCATGTCGTCAATATAAACCTCTATGTTGTTGCCCAACTGCGGCTCAAACATCTTCGTCATCATCCGCTGGTACGTCGACCTCGCATTCTTCAAGCCAAAGGGCATTACCTTGTAGTGATAATTTTCATTGGGAGTAAGGAAAGCTGTCTTCTCTTAATCACCCAATGCTAGTGGGATTTGGTGATAGCCCTGAAAGGCATCTAGGAAGCTCATTCGAGGATGACCTACCGTTGCGTCAACCAACTGATCTATACGAGGCATAGGGAAGGGATCCTTAGGACAGGCTCTATTGAGATCCGTGAAATCTACGCATACTCGCCATTTTCTATTCTTCTTTTTTACTACAACGGTGTTCGCCAACCATTGAGGGTAAAACACTTCTTTGATAACTCCTGCCTGCTTGAGCTTGTCCACCTCGTCCTTAATAGCCTCGGCATGTAATTTGGAAGGACGCCGAGGGGGCTGTTTCTTCGGAACAGCTGAAGGATTGACATTCAAATGGTGACAGATGAAATCTGGATCAACCCCTGGGGCTTCGTAGGCATTCCATGCAAACACATCTACGTTCCTTCTTAGGACCTTAACCAATTACTCCTTCTCTGGCGAAGGTAATAGCGCTCCAACTTGGAAGTACCTATCCGGGTCATCACCAATAGTCACTCTCTCCAATCCCTCACATTCAGCTTCCTCGGCGGTGTTGCTAGAGAGGGTTCCTGGATTCTTTAATTGCTATAATTTATCTTCGGCCCTGGCCGATGAGCTCATCTCTGGCTTGTGCTGAATAGCCGCCACCATGCATTGCCTTGCCATGGCCTGATTTCCCAATATTTCTAACACTTGACCACCTGACGGGTACTTCACCTTCTGATGAAGAGTGGAAGAAACAGCCCCTAGATATGCAACCAAGGCCTTCCCAAAATCACCGTATAGGGAGAAAAAATGTCCACCACAATGAAATCCACCTCAACCATGTCAAGACCTGTCTGCACGGGTAATCTAATCATACCCAACGGAATGACCGTTCTGCCCTCGAAGCTTACTAACGGGGAACTATAAGTCGTAAGGTCTTGGGGCGTCAAATTCAACCCTCTGTACAGGTCAGGATACATCACCTCAGCTGCGCTCCCATCATCAACCATCACCCTCTTTACGTCATATCCTCCAATCCTCATCGTAACCACCAAAGTATCATCATGCGGCTGAATGGTTCCCTTCTTATCCTCCTCTGAAAAGCCTAGCACCAATGAGCTGTTCAGCTTCGCTTTCTTCGGCACTGTGTTCGAGCCCCTTTCTGAACAATGAGATACAGATAGTATTCTGGAGGGGCCAAACCCTGTTCTTCCAGGAGCAGCAAATATAACATTTATGGTGCCCAGGGGGGCTCCTGAAGAGGCATTTCCTCTCACTGTCGGACCTGTCTGGCTTCCTCGGATACTGGAGTGGTGTAGAAGGTTGGTCAACCTCCCTTCTCGGACTAGTTCTTCCAAATGGTCCCACAGGTTTCGGCAGTCCTCAGTAGTATGCCCGTGGTCTCTATGGTACTGATAGTAGAGGTTTTGGTTGCGCTTCGCAGGGTCCCCTGCCATTCTACTGGGCAATCAGAAGAAAGGCTCGTCTTGTATCTTCTCTAGAACCCTCTGTACTGGTTCTCAGAACACAACGTTGACTGCCGGGGAGTTAGCAGATCCTGACGGCCCTACAAAGTCTCTCCGAGGTCGATTGTTGCTGTACCGATCTGACCTGAATTCCCTCCTGTCCTGAGGGATCGCCTTGGGCTTTCCTCCACTTCGTATCTGATCTTCCTCTATCCTTGTATATTTATCAATCCTGTCCATAAGCTGTCGCATGTTGGTGACGGGTTTACCGGTTAGGGAACCCCTCAGATCATGATCGGTTGGAAGACCTTCCTTGAAGGTATTAATGGCTACACTATCGTTAGCTCCATCTACCTCGTTATACATTTCCCAATACCTGTCAAAATATGCTTTCAGTGTTTCCCCTTCTCGCTTAGACATGAATAATAACGACCCTAGCGGCTGGAAAACCCTTCTGCAAGTAATAAAACGAGCCCCAAAAGCTTGAATGAGCCCCTCGAAGGAATCAATGGTATTCTCTCCCAAACCGTTGAACCACCTCATTGCCACTAGGCCTAGGCTTGAAGGGAAACCTTACACATCAAGGCCTCGTCTCTAGAGTGAATGGCCATTCTCTGATTATAATGGCTAACATGCTCCACTGGATCTGTTCGACCATTATAAATGGTGAACGTGGGTTGATGGAACCTCCGAGGAAGGCTCACGTCCTCTATGCGTCGCGTGAACGGTGACCGGGAAACTTGACTCAATGCTTTGTTCAAAACTTCGTTCCCCAAGCCCCGTCGAGGTGGACTCTTATACGTCCTCCAACCGTAATGATCTTTATCATGGGAAAAAAGCTCACTGGGCGGAGTTCTAGACCGTCGCCTGTAGCTTGTATCGTCTGACTCATCAGAGGGTTACTTCGAGTCCTGAGTCGTTTTCTTTCGTCGTTCGTAACGTAGTTCCCTTCTTAGCATATTAATCTCACGTTGCATGTCCCTATTGTCCTTCGCGTGGGAGGCATGGCTCTTTCCTTGAGACTGACTCTTCTCCTTGTGGGTCGTTCGCACGCTTTCCTCACGTTCTCCCTTTCGTTCGTGGACGAACGGGGTGCCCTGTTGAGGTCCCCTGGACTCTGCTTGGTGTGGACTAGTGCCCTCCTGTCGTGGTGCTCCTTCTGCCATTAGCTGTTGCACTTGTCTTTTCTTACGGTTGGATCAAGCTCTCCCCCACAGACGGCGCCAATTGTAGGGACTCAATTTGTAATGGACCCTTCTCAATAAAAATTTGTAGAGTGTGGATATAAGAGCTAGTTCCGGTAAGTAGAAAAAGACGTAATTCTGGCGTAGCAGAAAGAGTTTTTCTTTTTGTCAAAACTCCTCTCAAAATAATGATCCCCCCCCCCCTTTTATGTATTCCGATTTTGCTTTATATACTAACTGCTCTGTCTTGCTTTCACCGTACACGTGTACGCTCCTTTCTGAGGATTTCCTTCTGTCCCATCCGACCTTCCCAGATCCTCCGCTTAGTGGTTATAAAGCTGCTTAATTACTGTTCAGGTATCATCTTCACATTAATGCGGCCAGAGAGTTAGGTGGGAAGCATTTAATGCGGGGATAGCAGCTTTTAGGAGATATTTGTTATCCTTTCCGGTTCCTCCTTTGATCAATATTCATTAGTTTGGTTTGCATGTAACTCCGCAAAGCTCCTTGACAATTAAAATAGTTACATCAACATCGCGGGCTGGTTTGAAAAACGAATCTTATCCTCGGATAGAGGAGCATCCTCGGACGGATGAGTGTTCTCGGACTGATGAGTGTTCTCGGACTGGGCCGTTGGGCTGCAAGCCCACCTTCTATAGACTCCATCAATTTTTCGGGCTGCTGACCCCACACTATATATGCTAATTTTTTTTTTTTTTTGAAAATTTGGGGGGGCCCACTGCCCTTCCAGGTCCAAGAATAGCTCCGTCACTGACTGCAGGAGTCCTTTCCAAAATTAGAATACTTGGAGAAAGTCAAATGCCTTGGGATCACACTCTGCCCTTGCGACGAGCATGGAGTGTGGATGAAGACTATTTGATCAAATCGAACAAAAGCAGTTTTAAGAGGGATTGGTTGTTCTCTACTGGCCTCACATTATTAACCTATATTATTGTCTTATGTTAATTTCCTGCTATTTAATTTGAATTTCAATTCTATATCTTGTTTAAATTCTGTACCAAGGTTTTCAAACCTAGACCGTTCATTGAACCGTAAAAGGGAGAGGTTCAAGGTTTTTAAGGTCGAACCGAGGTCGAACCGGAGTCGAACTGTGATGACGCCATAATTAATTTAATAATTAATTAAAGCCTAAATATAGATATAAAAATAGAAAAATTGACTAATATATCTATATATGTGAGGGAAATTTAATGATTTTCAAGAATATATTTAATAATTAAATAAGAAAGTTAATAAAATAAAATAATAACTATGAAAACATTAAAATTTATGATTAATTTTTGAAGTAAAGTTGAATATCCTTGAAGGATTTTAATTATAATTTTTTTTATTCCTTGTAAGAGATGGATAATTTAATTAAGTAGAATATAATTGTGTTAATTTGTTTTTATAAAAAAAAAAAAAAAAATTGCTAAGGGGTTGGACCGCACGGTTCTTGCGGTCCAACCCAGTCCAACCCCGGTTTTAGGGGTTCACGAAATTACCACATAAGCCCGGTTCTTGAAACTTAAAAAAACCGGTTTTCATCCCGATTCACGGTTTTCACAGTCCGACCTCCCGATCCGGTCCGGTTCTGAGAACTATGTTCTGTACTTCACTAATGGATGTTACTAAATGAGAATAAATTTCTTCTTATATTATAGTACTTCTTGGTTGTTTGTTCAATGCATGCCATTTAAGAAGATCTTTCATGTTAATTTCTTCATAGTTGAATTTATTTGTCTCTGGAGAAAAACACATTTTGTTTTACATTGGCCAAAGAAGTCACATGATTAAATTAAACTGAAAAATTGCAAGTTGAAGTCTTCACTTAAGAAAAATTGAAGTTTCAACTGAATCTGTACGGCGAATTGAGATTATGAAATAGACTCTAAGTAGTATTCAGCTACAGTCCTGACTTTGAAATAGACTCTAATGACACTAACAGGACTTACATTTGTTCACGGTTTATCAAGCTATAACTATAATTTCAAGTTTCAACATTCCTTCATTTTGATGAATGAGTATTTTATTCATACGAATAAAAAGGACCACATCATATTGTAGGCAGCTTTGGGTGCATAATATATATCTAACCAAGAGTATAATTTTTTCTTTCTTTTTTTTTTTTTTCTTTTTTTTTTTTTTTAAATTCTTATTGTGTAAAATTGGTTTCTTCAAAAATTGATATATTGATGTATGTCTGTTTGAACAACTTATTTAGCTGAAACTGAAAATGTTTTGCTGAAAGTACTGTAGATAAAATTAAAAAATAACTGAAATAGTACAATGGAACTCATGAATAGTACTAACAAGTGCAATGGGAACCATGAATAGTAGAAAAAATAAGCTGAATGGTAGCAAAAATAAGATAAATTGTAAAAAAAAAAAAAAAAAAAAAAAAAGCTTTCTAAGCCATTGCCAAAAACAACCGTAATATCTCAAGTTTATTTGGAATGGAATAAAATCCTTTGCATTTCACTTGAAACACAGAGAGTGCATTTTTATTTCATGAATTCAAAAGTGAATAAACTGTTATGTTCTTTTTTAAAATTAATTTTGTTTTATGACTCTAAATATATTGATTTTGACTGATTTTTTTCCCTTTTTCTCGGGGCTAAAGGTCACCTGCATATGAAAATTATTAGTTGATCTTTTTTCTAAACAAATTATATTATACATTTTTACAAAGCAACTTACTCTGCAAATTAGAGAAAGTAAATTCTAGACAGCAAATAAAGTAGGAAAATATTTCAAATACCAAGGAACGGATACTTCGCTAGCGTATTCCTCACTTTTGTATCGAGAAATTTCAGATTTGCCTCACCAGAGCACTAGCAATGGGGGTTGTAAACACCCCTTAGTTGTTATTTTATAATCCAAGCCACCCAAAACTCACTCTATCCGAGTTTGTAAACTTAAAAAAATTTGCAACCTGAAAGCTCAAAAATGTGTTGAAAACACAAGAGCTATTTAGGCCCTCAATTTAAAATTACAGCTCGATTGATTTTACACTAACTTAATACTAAGTGCAGAATAGTGTAAAAGCAAGTGAATAAACAAACAAGCTACTCTAATCCATAAACAAAGCAACACAACAGTAAAAAGGAATATAAAAGAGTAAGGAAGAGAGATGCAAACACATGATAACACGCTGATGTGCTATCAAAGAGGAAATTGAAGAACTCGGTGAAAATCCTCTTTACCGCCCTCCAAGCGGAAATCGATCCACTAGACAATTAGTTGGGATACATGGGTTAGCAAGAGACCCTCCAAGCCTAATCTACTCGATGTATCTAAGCCCTCCAAGCTCCTACTCCAATAAGGCTTCTCAAAACTGTGCTTTGTCTAGCTCTCTGGATCCTGCAACAAGCTCCATGTTGCATCTGCCATCCTTGGCTTCTTCCAATACTTCCTAGCAGCACCAAAACTTCACTCGACACTCTGAAAGGGTGTGGTAAGTGTTTGAGCTATTAACCTCTCAATGGTATGGAAATGGAGAGATAAGAGGTGAGGAAATTCCACAAGCAAATGTGTAGAGAATTGTGAGTATAACAATCTCTAACTCTCAAGGTGTTTTGTTAGGATTTTCTCTCAAAGGCACTCCTCAACATTTGTAGGTAATGTGGGTATATATAGTGTGGGTACAGAAAGTATGGATCAGAATGGACAGTCTGGCAGAACAGAATGTCTTACGAGTGTCTCGCGGGAAGGCCTTACCCGCGAGATACTCGCAAAACACAGCTGTCTCCATCCTGGTCTGACTTTTTGCATTCCATCATGTGCAAGGCACATGAGTCGCTTCGCGGGATGCTTAGTCGCGAGCTACCCGCGAAAACTCTTCAGTCTTCAGTTGCTTGAGTTTTCACACACTCTCTCTCTAACACACAACCCTTACAATCAAATCCCACAATAAATACAGGGTACAAAAAGATTGAATAAATTTACAATCAAATTTGGCACAGAATATAAGCCAACAAAACACATAATTGTAAATAACAACTTTACTATTCATAAGTTGTAAAAAAAAAAAAAAAATTATCTTAATCTTGTGGTTGTGTGTGAAGAGAAAAAGTGAGTGGGAGGAAAAAGAGAGAGAATAGTAGTTTATATTATTTTATTAGGTAGTTTATATTATTTTATTGGGTTGTATGTAAAAATAAAAATTAGGATATAAAGTAAGTTGTAAAATAGGTTGATAAAATAGATAAAATAGTGTTTAAGGATGCAAAATGGGGTTTTTTTTTTTTGGCATCCCCGGATGCTAAGTTAAAGGGTTTTTTTTTTTTTTTTTGGTGAGAGAAATTTACGAGGTTAAAGTAAATTAATAACAGATAGCTAGGGAACTCCAAATGTAAGCAAAGAATAAACAGTGATAATAATTTCGCACTCTTTATTAATGGATGTTAATTACTAAATGAGAATATCTTATTATATTATAGTACTCCTTGCTTGTTTGTTCCATGCAATAAGCCATTTGAGAAGACCTTTCTTCATAGTTGAATTTCATTTTTTTTTTTTTTTTTTTTTTTTTTTTTTTTTTTTTTTTGTGTTTGGAGAAAAATAATACATTTTGTGTTACATTAGTCAAAGAAGTGACATGATTAAAATTTACAAAAAACCTAATTAGGTACAATATTTAAGATTTTATAATTTTTTTAGGGTTTAGGGTTTAGTCAAAGAAGTAACATGATTAAAATTTATATAAAAACCTAATTAGGAACAATATTTAAGATTTTATTATTTTTTTCATAAAGGTTTTTGAAGGTTATTGATATATGATGCAAGTTGAATACCAATAAATAAATAAAACTCAAAACATTAAAGATCAAATTCTTCATGGGCAGAGTGTGGGAGAGAGTTATCTACCAGTTGCCTTTGCAGCTTGATTGGAAGGGTCGTATGTAATGTAACAGACTTGTTCAATTTCATGGGATTTTAATGGAAAATACGCCCAGAAAAGTTGTGGGTATCATCTAATTGGTATACTACCAATACAGAGTAATGTCTAGCTAGTATCATGTTTTCATGTAGGATCCATGTGTCTGATCACCTTACACACATGAGAGAAGTATTGTATATATGCGCATATTGCATGACACATTTTTGACTTATAGATAGCAGTTTACACTTCTTTTTTTTTTTTTTTTTTAATGGATATATAGATAAGATTTTACAATTCAAACTATTCACAATATGTAGAATGAACGGAACCACATCAATGATCTAAGATGACTCAGATTCACCCAAATCATATGCCATCAACAAAATTTTTTGTTCGCCTTGTTAGGCAGTTTGGATCCCAGTTTTACCAATTAACAAATCATTAAGCTAAGTTTATTTATTAGTCCAATTATCACTTTAATTAATTATATAAACACTAGTATTGTGTAAAACAAATAATAGCAGAAACAACAGAATACACAATATGGTGAGGCGATGATAACTAATAGAAAACTATTCCAAAAGGAAAAACCACTGCGGTGGGCATCTCCACCAACCCAAAGGAAATCATATCACTATATAGAATTGAAGTTTTAACAATGTAGAATAATCATATTTTAAATTGCTACTAAATGTAGAATTTACTATCTTTACCCAACACAGCTCCAAAACTATGGAATCTTCAATATATGTCATATCTTTTACACATGAACTTCTTGATCACAACTTAAGTAACCACTTGAAGCTCTTGTTCTTACAACTTCTTGATCACTAATCTTCAATTTCTTCAATCTTGATTTCCGGGTGATGCTTTGAGAGGGCTTGGAATACCTTAACCCTAAATGCATAATGTGTGGCTTTCAAAAAGTATTTAACTAGGACCTCTAGGTTTTCTTTTATAGTTTAGCTTTGGTGTCACAAAACCTTAGAAGCTTGGATGGTTGACTGAGCTTAAAACTAAAATCTGTTACATGTCTCAATCAGTCAATTTCAATTCTCGATTGATTAAGCATATTAAATCTCAATCGATCAACTAGGCGTTAAAAAGGTATCGAGAACACCAAAAGCATAGTCTTTCTTGAGCAGTCATAGGCATCAATCTTAATTTTGAAAAAGGCTCAAAACACACTTAGAGCATTCACAATGGGCCTGGGATATGGAAAACGTAAAGAAAATTTAGCATGTGAGCCCAAAGTAGCTCAACAGCCGGACAAGGAAACATGTAAAAATGCAAAAAAAAAAATTTCCATAATGCTATAGTACTGTCCTAAAGGTAGGACGGCACTGTAGCACAATGGTATAACAAAATATTATTTTTTAATGTTTGGTTCTTCTCTCTCCTCTTTCATTATTTCATTGTCTTTCTCTCTCTTCCTTTTCTCTCTTTCTTTCTGCTCTCTCTTCTTCAAACCGAAAACTCTGCCTTCCTCTCTCTCAGATCGGCATGGAGGCAACGGCATTGGAGGCTCGATCAGCTTCTGTGGTGGAGGCGTGGAGGTCGTGAGTCGTGGTAGAGCCATGGTGGAACTGTGGAGACTATAGTTTGTTACAAACCCATTTTCTTCAAACCCACTAAGCAACTTCCTCTCTCTCAGATCTGTGGTAGAGCCATGGTGGATCAGCTTCCTCTCTCTCAGACCTTCTCTTCAAACCCATTTTCTTCAAACCCAAAACCCGTGCACATGAACACCATCACCAGAGCCACCCATGGCTAGACCCACTAAGCAATGTTTATGTTTGAATTGATGGCAGTGGCAGTGATTATTTTTGGGTGATTTGGTGGATTTGCTGCTTTGTTCTTGGCTAGTCTTTTTTTTTTTTTTTTTTGAGAAAAATCTTGGCTAGGTTCTTGGTGGTAAAAAATGGGTTTTGGTGTGGTGGTGCCTGTTGTTGGTGGCAGTGTGGCTGAGAGAGAGAGAGAGAGAGAGAGAGAGAGAGAGAGAGAGAGAGAGAATTAGGGATAAAGGAAAGCGGGAGATAATTTTATATTATTTTTTTATTGTATTATTTATATTATTTTAATGTGTAGTTTGGTAAAATAAAAGTTGAGATGTTAGAAGTATTGTAAAATGATATAGTATAATTGATAAAGTAGCTTTTTGAGATGGTAAAATAAAATAGGATAGCATTTTCCATTGTGAATGCTCTTACAATACTTAAACTTATTCATGGTTTGCTAACTTATAAGTTATAACTATAAATGTCTTCATTATAAAGAATGAGTATTTAATTCAGTCATATGAAAAAATGGACCACATCATATTATAGGTTGCTTCAAGTGCATAACATATATCTAACAAATAGTAGAATTTATTTTCTCAAAAAAAAAAAAAAAGTTGAATTTACATTTTCTTTTCTAAATTTTTATTATGTAAAATTATTGCCTTAAAATTTGATATATTGGTTTATGATATCTCTTACATTGTTTTGGAATATTGAACAATATCTGTAGGGATGATAGGCCTAGAAATGTATATTGGGACGTGGGTCCTGTCCGAGGACAAGTAAACATTAATGTAGAAGTGCGAGCTAGTGAATGGAGGAAGGTGTTTGGTCATGAGGGTTTAGGAAGGACGGATGCCTCCTCGGCTTAACAGAGCAGAGGTCAAAATGGTTGACATGCCATCAAGAGCAACGTTCTGAACAGTTCTGATGGTAAGGATAAGCATTAGGAAGGAATAAGACAAGCAGAAGGTAAGAAATATCTAAGGGAAAGCTGCTACCACCACATTAAAAGCTCTGCAGTTAACTCTCTGGCCGCATTAATGTGGAAGTGATTCTTGAACAGTGATATTCAGCCTTACAGCTATTCCCAAAGACTTCAGGAAGGTGTTGATGAGACAAGAATAAAAGCCAGGAGCTTGATCTACACGTGGACGGTGGGGATGAAGCAAGCAAGGTAATATAAAGAAGAAAGGGCCCAATTATGTGGGGATCATCTGAGAATCTATAGAAAGGAAGAGGAAAGACTATAGCACTAAGAACCAAAAATTGCAATCAAGTCTAAGAAGAATATATTCAAGAACTACTCTCTTTAGACTTTGCCGATGAAGGATTTCTTCGCATAAACATGTTTTTCTTTGTTTTATTTCAGTCTTTAATCCATTGTGAGCGTTGTCCATGCCAACTCATTGAAATCTAGTTTTTAGCCCACTCTCTACAAATTCTTTGTATTGAGCTCTTTGGGCCTTAATCCTCTCATCTTTTGGGCTTAGGATCCAAAATATGCCCTTACAATATCTTTTACATTTCACTTGAAATGGAAAGAAAACATTTCACAATTAATATTTTATTTCCTAAATCCAAGTGTAAAAACTACTATATTGTTATTATTTTTTTTTTTTTTAAATGTGACTCTAGATACATTTAATTTAAGCCATAAAATATATCAATTTAATTGAATTGAATTTTTTTTCCTTCAAGTTTTGGGGGCTATAGGTCACCTGCATTCGAAAATTATTCAAGAGACAGGAATGTCGATCCTTTTCCTAAGCTGTACTCCGTTAAAACTTAAAAATATAAACAGCAAAGTATATTATGCCAAAAAAAAAAAAAAATTATATTATGCAAACGACTTACCCCAGCAAATTAAAAAAAAAAAAAAAAAAAAAAAGTAAATTCCAGACAGCTAAGAAAGTAGGAAAGTATTTCAAATGCCAAGGATACTTCACTAGCAGATTCCTCACCTTTGAACTGAGAAATTTCAGATTTGCCTTAATGAGGTTAAAGTAAATTAAATGCAAGAGGCCTCAGGGAACTTCAAATGTCAAGTAAAGAATAAATATACTGTAGCTGCTCACCTTTGCAAAAAGAGATAAGCCTTAACACATATAGAAAAAGAAATAAAACAACTAGCATCAAGTACAATTATGAAGATAAAGGCAGGCATGATCTCCAAATGCCACGTAAAGAATACTACACCAGTTAGCCAAATAAAAAGAGTAAAGAATAGTTCTCCAGCAAATAGATATTTGCCTTACACGTGTTAAGAAAATAAATAAATATTTGCTTTACACGGTTAATCTTGAAAGTCTTTGCTCTTCCTATATCCTTTATGCTTGCAAAATTTAAAAAATATGGAAGGTGAATTAAATTTTAAGTTTTTGTAGTAAAAAATCATGCATAAAAATAAGTTTGTTGATCGAATAGTGAAAGATTGACCACTTGCCTTTTTTAAAAATCTAGGAAATCTCACTCAACTCTCATTAAGATGCTGTGAATGCTTAACTAGACTATCCAGCCTAAAATCATTATCTCATCACGAAATTCTTGATCTTTCAGGTTCTTCTATGCTAAAGGAAATTCAAGATGCATGAAATCTTTCCAAGTATGGATGGCCTTAAGACCCTCAATCTTTCTACTACTGCAATCAGGCATTTACCTTCCAAGATTAGAAACCTCCCCAATCTCGAGTCGCTGAATCTTTCTGATGCTTTAAGTTTAGTTGGGTTTGATATGTCATAATCTCCTTTTGAAGATCAGTGATAACCATTTATTTGGCGGCAGTGAAAATTAAGAAAAATGAATGGGAAAAGAAGAAGATAATTTACGGGTTTTTGTGTTTTTGTGTCTAAACAGGGTTAAAAGTCACTGGTTTTTTCCCCCAAATGCAATTTATACTGGTTAATTTTTCCCAAAAATCATGGGCCTGTTTGTAAGCATATTCAAACACATGTTTCAGTTTTTAAACAACATTACACGTATTTTTACACACTTTTTCACTCACACGTATATCAAAAAAATACAGACAACATTACTCAAACTCCTCTACCAAGCAAACCCAGTCTTTTAAGTTTGAAATTAGTCATTTTAGTCATGTAACTTTGCTAACCTACTCAAATTAGTCCTTTTGTCCATTGTTGTTAGGGGTGCTTCGTTAAGTCGCCAAAAACAATGCACTATTAGTTTCTTCAAAATTAAAATATTACTTAAGTAATATTTTATTAATTTAATAATAAAAAATGGAAAATTAGAACAGAGTGAACAACTCATCTATTTATATGGAGTAACAAAACAAAACCCTCGATTGATTGATTTTTTTTTTTTTTTTTGGTAAAGCAGATTGATTGATTTTTTTTTTTTTTCGTAAAGCAAATTAAGCAGAGTAGAATCCCCTTTCTTGAATCCCCCTTGAAGCTAAAATCCAAAAAAATAAATAATAATAATAATAATAATAATAATAATAATAATAATTTCACTAAAGTGTAAACTACACTCTTAAAATTTTAGAGTCTTTGGATTTTACTTGAAATTTTAGAATTTAAATTTACTACCTAAAGTTATATTCTATTTGCATAAGTAGCCCCTTCGTTCATTTTTTCTATTAATGCCAGATAAACTTGCCAGATGTGTTTAGTACGTCCAATAAAATAATGTCACATAATTTTTGTAGTATAAAAAAAATTTTAATAATTAAACAAGCACATCATTTTATTAGATGAACTAATTGTTGATACAAACATAATATAATTTCGGAAGGTAAAATCCAAATTCTGAAACTTTGAGGCATAAAATCTAAATACTCGTAAATTTTAACAATGTATTTTATACTTCAACCATGTAGTTTATAATTTAACCTTTTAATTTTTTCAGCTTTCACAGACCCCCATCTCCGAGAACGTGAGATCCCCAAAATTTTCATAAATCACCCTATTAGCCAAAACTTGGAATTGGGTCTTCAACAAAGCAATGGGAAACATTTTTATATCAATAGACAGATCATGATCTCTAAAGGGACAACATGCCAAATCCACGTGGGTCTGAGAAAATAGATTAGTATTCATATTTCATAGTCGGCTAACCCGGACCGGACCGTACGGTCCGACCGGGAAAATCGTGAACCTCTCACCATAACGGTTCTTTTAGGCATAAGAACCGGTCTCTGCCTAAAAAGCAAGGAACCGTTCAAACCGCTGAGGACCGGATTCAGACCGCTTTTCATGGTTCCTTTGAATCTGAACCTTAAAAAAAAAAAAAAAATAAATAAAAAAAAAAAAAAAAAAAAAAAACGTCTGATCTGACCCAGGAAACATTTGATCTTTGTTTCAGTCTCTTTGCTTCACTCTCAAAAAACGTCTCACATAATCCAAACACAAAACACAAAACAAAATCCAATTCTTACAACAAAGTTGAATCAAAACAAGCAAATATGATAAAAAATGAAAAAAAGAAAGAAAAAGGAAGAACAATTCGATCTGACCCAATCTGGTGGTGGGGAGGAGGACGAACGGCGGTGGGGTGGCGGACGAGGCCTTCGATCTCCACGATCTCCATCGGCGCCGCTTCAGATTCTCCTCTCTCTCTCTCTCTCTTCTCTTCACTCTGATGTGAATATGTTTTTTATTTTTTTTGAGAAAGCCTGATGTGAATAATGAATATGTGAGTAGGAATGTAGGATAAGTGATACTGTGAAATAAATGTGAGGTTGAGAGTTGTAATAAATTGGGTCCGTATGAAAATGTGTGGCGGTCATTATCCCTATATATATATTTTTTTTTTATGTAATCGATGTGGTTATTTATTTATTTATTTATTTTATTCAAAAGTGTGATATTTAATATTAAGAAATGGCAATTAAGAAATCCTACCACAATATTTTCATAATAAATTTTAAGTAATAGATTGTTATTAGCTAATATTGATAAGTAAAAAAATAATTTTAGTAATGCGTTCAAATTAGAACTAGTAACAATTTTTCACATAAGATTTTGATATGATTCTTGTAAAAATATTGCAACAAATATTGTGGATATAACATCACAATTCTTTCTTCATCTGCTTTTGTTTGTATTGCTTTTTTTATCTCTTCCTTTAATTTCATTCACTTTTGTTTCTAGTGCTTTTTTAGGTTTGTGAATGCGAGCTAGACAGCTAGTCACGTGAGCATTGGAAAGTGGAACTTAGAAAGACAATCTAATGCTTTTAATTTTCTTTTTATAAAAAAATGGTTATTATTATTGGATAGATATTTCATATTTGGGCTATAGATGGATATATTAGACATAGTTAAAATATGGATTTATAGTTTTAATTAGACTATTTTAGTTAATTTTTCTATTTTTTACTAATTTAATATTTTTATATATATTTAAAATAATTATTAAATTAATTATGACGTCATCACGGTTCGACTCCGGTTCGACCTCGGTTCGACCTCAAAAACCTTGAACCTCTCCCTTTTACGGTTCAATGAACGGTTCGGGTTTGAAAACCATGAAAGGGAGACATTGCCCTTGCACTTGCCCGTTGCAGATCAAACTCACCGTTCCTCTTGAAGTTAAAATGGAGTATAAAATTGCACTATGTTTCTAAAAAGGGCCAAGCTTAGGTCCAGTGTTCAGTAGTATTAGACTCGTTGAGATATGACATATATCCACTTTTGGACACGTGCCACCATCTGACTAGGTCCACCTAAACCAAATTCTCTAAAAACTCACACTATATTGAAGAAGATTATCTCTAATGTTTTTATTGGATAAATGGCACTAGGCATCGGAAATATTATTCAAGCAATTCAGAAAGATTAATACTAAGTGTTGGTCCATATATTATTCTTCCAGTATTTCTTGAGATTTTGTATGCCCTTCTGAAGAAGCTTCAAGTTTGAGAAAATTTTGGGAATCTCACATTCTCAGCGACTAGGGTTTGCCAAAAAAAATAAATTGGGGGTTTCAGCTTTGCAAAAAAAAAATTTGAGGGTTTTGGTTTGTTACTCCAAATAAATAGATGATGTTGTTCACTCTGTTTTGATTTTTTTTTTCTTTTTCTTTTTAATTTCGTTAAATTAATAAAATATTACTTGTAGGGTACGAATTCGTTGGGCCTGATGCCAACTCTGTGTTGTGAGCCCAACAAATGCCCAACAATAAATTTGTAGAGAATGGGTTAAACAGCTGGGCTGGGTTATGATTTAGCAACGATTCATGCAGGATGACACAATGGTAAACTGGTGTTTTATATATGCTTCTCTTCGGTCCGAGGAGGCTTTATATTTGAAAGCTTTCACTTGTACAAAAGAATCTCCCTCTCTCTTCGTGAGGCCTGCTATCCTTATATAGACCCCCTTTTCTCATCCTCACCGCACACTTGTCCCTCATCTAGGCGCCTACTTGAGTACTGGTCACATCAGCCGTTTGCTTTAACCTGCAGTGAGTGGTGGCAGGTGAAGATTCACTGTTCAGGTGTCTTCTCCACATAAATGCGGCCAGGAAAGTTGCTGCAGTGCATTAAATGTGGCGGTGGCAGCTTTATTGGCAGGATATTTCATGATAGCTCCGCAGTTAGGCATGCTTGGGGCTCAGCTTCCGCAGGAAGATCTTCAGCATAGCTCCTTGGTCAAGTTCTGGGCAGGCCCGTTGGGGATGGTCTCTTCGGCCCGAAAAGGTTGTCTTCGGACGGACCATTTGTCCCTCATTGGCCGTGCTCTTACCAGGATGGCAAAACATTGATGTTTTTATCCTCTTCGGACAGAGACCCTTGTCTGGATTGGGCCTCTGGCCCAACATACGACACTGGGCTTTCTTACCCACAATAGCCCCTCAAAACTTCACTTTTTCCTCGCATCCGAAGAGAAAAAAGTGGGGTTTTGACCTTTTGCCAAGTGTGGGCACAGAACTTTGACTCCGCGCGTGGGTTTGGGCGCCTTCTTTATAACCGCTGCTGTCGCGCCGTTTCCGAGGCGTCATTGATTACTCCAGGCGGCGTCTTGTCCCTGAAATCTAGCGGTCCATTTCAAATCAACGGACGAGATTCTCCTCGAAATTTTTGGGCGGGCTAAGTTTCACCACTTCACCTACCACTATATAAAGTTCCAGATGAGATTGTCTTCTCATTTTGCAAACTTCAGAACTCCCGGCGAACTCAAGCGCTCAGACTCTCAAAGTCCTTCCTGTAATCCGCTTCAACCAGTTCCAGAATCCGCTACGATCTCTCTGCGAGACCAAAGCTCATCCGCCGATTTCATTCTTCGTAAGTTCTCTCCCCGAGATTTTCGTATTGCATTGAGATTGCCTCTTCGGCCCGTGGTGGCTTATCCCAGTCGCCGTTTCGTGTCTCCCTTCCTCTGACCTTGTTAACCATGGGTAGATTTGAGTATCTAGTGAACAGCCCCACCCAGATAGAAGATTTTAGGGCGACATATCGCATTCCTCAGGAAGTGGGTTTAAGGTATTGCTCCACAGAGGGGTTGCTACTAGACAGGGAAGAGGGCGAAGTCATTATCCCCATTATCGCCTTCTTGGAGGGGGGAATGACCATTCCCATGGGTCCAGTCACCAGAAGCTACCTTACCGCCCATAGGCTTAGTCCTGACCAGTGCGCACCCAACACCTTTAGAGTCTTAGGTGCAGTCGATGACCTAAACCGTCACTTAGGCTTGGGGTTAACCTGGCACGACGTGGTACATATGTATGAATGTCGTACCAAGAAAGGGGCGGGATACTATTTAAGGTCCCGATCCGATGTCGTCAGACTCCTCTCCGGTCTTCCCAAGTCCAACAAAGGGATGAAGGACGATTTTCTGATCGTCTCGGGTGCCTGGCATGACGGGGTTCATTGCCCAACCACGCCAGGAACGCCAGGTGGGATACTCCCCCTTGAGCTTTTCTGACTTTCTTGTTTCTAGCTATTCGGACTTCCTTTTGACATGTTACATTCCGCTGACAGTTTTATCGCCCTCTTTGCAGATAGGAGGTACGTGTCTCCTCGGCTGAGCCTCACAAATACTGCGGCCTTGAACTACCTTCTTCGGTCGGAGATTTTTGCCAGCGAAGACGGACAGCTCAGGTTCGTTCCCCTTATCCTCGGCTATATCCCAAAGACTGAACTCCAGCCGAGAGGCAACGCCATAACACTTGGGGATCGCCGCCTAAACCGTATTGACGTGGCAAGGAAAACCTTTTTGGCCCCTTTTGATCTCGCCCCGGTGCCCCATCCCAATCCGCAGGGCATTCCACCACTAGCTCAACCCATTCAAGTGCCATTTCAACCAGTAGCCGAGGAAAGAGTCGCCTCTTCTACCCCTTCACTTGACGAACAGATCGATCAGTTCAAGTTCGAAGAGGAAGACTCGGGGGAGGTCCAAATCTTGTCCACCGAAGAGGCTCCTGACGGACATTCAACCGCCCCACTCCTGAATATAGCTTTGCCAGAAGATACTGACGAGGAGGACATGCAGACTCTTGGTCAGCTGATGAAGAATAGGAGGTCGACGACTGCGGTTAAGGGCACTGGCACGTCCCAGCCCACGGCCAATCTCCCACCACCGCCTCCCCCTCCTCCGGCCCCAAAAGATCCAAGTTTGAAACCGTTGCCTGATCTGAAGAAGAAAAGGGTATTGACAGACGTGACTGACATCGAGGAGGGGGAAGTGGTTCCTCCGAAGGGACCTAAGCAGCAGAAGAAGACCCATGATACCAGGAACAAACGGGCTTCTTCTACAGAGAATAGGGAGGAAAATTTGACTGTCGAAGTGCGGCGAGGGACCAATGACTGGTCCCCGAAGCTTACTCTGGATGGCGCAGCCATCCCTCTCGACGCCTCCCTCAGAAACTATGCTGGAGGGAAGGCCGGGTACATAGCAGAGGCGCTAGAGCAGCCCCTTCTTCTTCCGAAGGATATGGATTCCTATCGGCGTTTCAGTGAAAAAGAGCTCTTTCTGTCCCTTAAACGAGATTTAGGCATGGTAAGACAACTGGTGCCCTTTTGCAGTTCTTTCGTAGCCCTTGTGTATTCATATTTTTCGTAACATCCTCTGGTTGCCATGCAGATTGCCCAGCAAATCTACGTGGCTGAAGAGTGGGTTCAGAAGAAGGAGGTTGACGTGCTAGCTGAGATCCGGTCCAGGGAGGACGTTGAAAAAGCACTGGGCAAGGCCAAGGATGAAAGCGCCCGTCTCTCCGATCAACTGAAGGAGGAGGTAAAGGCAAGAAGAAATGCAGATGCGGGCCTTAAAACCGCAGAGAAGCAAGCCGAAGACCAGCGTCAGCAGCTGCACACGGCTGAAACCAATTTGGAGGCGGAGAGGGTGTTGGTAAAAGAGCTTCGGCTTGAGCTGCAAATGGCCAGGGACGCTGCTAAGTTGGCCAAGGAAGATGCGCAATTGGCCAAGGAGGCAGTTGAGGCCGAGAAGAAAGCTGCCCATCTGCTGGGTGTGGAGGAGACCCAAAAAAGGCTGACCGAGGAGTTCGCCAAGGTCTGCAGGGAATACTGTGCCGTTACATGGAACAAGTGCCTCGACGCAGCTGGAGTACCTGCGGAATCAGCCTTAAGGCAGCCTGGCAGCATCTATTTTGATCCTGACATATGTGATGCGCCTGAAACCTCGGAGGCACCCCCAGCGGATCAGAATCCTCCAGCACCAGCCGAAACGAGTCAGGCCCCTCTTCAGGCCGGAGATGTGAGTGATTTGCCAAAGAGTGATCTGGTGCCTCAAGACAAAGTTCAGGATGTTTAGTTTATGTAACGGCCAGGACCCTTTGTCGTCCATTTTGTAACTAAATTATCTTTTTAAGGAATGAAATAGGTTCTTTTTTTCTCCTTGTTGATTCTGCGGTGTTTGTTAAGTTGTTATCATGGCTAACAATGATAGACTAATAACTAAAACTAGAGTGACCATTTAAGCGCTGCTCAACAAAGCTTCGAAGTAATAAAAGTTAAAGTAATTCGGCTTAAGTTTAAATGTCTGTGAACGGAATGTAAACTAACCCAAGTCATCTGGTCCGAGGACTACAGGCATGATTGAATTTAAGTTTAAACACTTGAAAGAGATCGTAATGGAGTGTTAACTAACCCAAATCATCTGGTCCGAGGACTACAGGCATGATTGAATTTAAGTTTAAACACTTGCAAGAGATCGTAATGGAGTGTTAACTAACCCAAATCATCTGGTCCGAGGACTACAGGCATGATTGAATTTAAGTTTAAACACTTGAAAGAGATCGTAATGGAGTGTTAACTAACCCAAATCATCTGGTCCGAGGACTACAGGCATGATTGAATTTAAGTTTAAACACTTGAAAGAGATCGTAATGGAGTGTTAACTAACCCAAATCATCTGGTCCGAGGACTACAGGCATGATTGAATTTAAGTTTAAACACTTGAAAGAGATCGTAATGGAGTGTTAACTAACCCAAATCATCTGGTCCGAGGACTACAGGCATGATTGAATTTAAGTTTAAACACTTGAAAGAGATCGTAATGGAGTGTTAACTAACCCAAATCATCTGGTCCGAGGACTACAGGCATGATTGAATTTAAGTTTAAACACTTGAAAGAGATCGTAATGGAGTGTTAACTAACCCAAATCATCTGGTCCGAGGACTACAGGCATGATTGAATTTAAGTTTAAACACTTGAAAGAGATCGTAATGGAGTGTTAACTAACCCAAATCATCTGGTCCGAGGACTACAGGCATGATTGAATTTAAGTTTAAACACTTGAAAGAGATCGTAATGGAGTGTTAACTAACCCAAATCATCTGGTCCGAGGACTACAGGCATGATTGAATTTAAGTTTAAACACTTGCAAGAGATCGTAATGGAGTGTTAACTAACCCAAATCATCTGGTCCGAGGACTACATGCATGATTGAATTTAAGTTTAAACACTTGAAAGAGATCGTAATGGAGTGTTAACTAACCCAAATCATCTGGTCCGAGGACTACAGGCATGATTGAATTTAAGTTTAAACACTTGCAAGAGATCGTAATGGAGTGTTAACTAACCCAAATCATCTGGTCCGAGGACTACAGGCATGATTGAATTTAAGTTTAAACACTTGCAAGAGATCGTAATGGAGTGTTAACTAACCCAAATCATCTGGTCCGAGGACTACAGGCATGATTGAATTTAAGTTTAAACACTTGAAAGGGATTAGTATAGCAAAAATGTACTCATAACTGAAAGAAGAATTCTTTTAATAGTAGTACCTTTTGAGGTTATTTACATTCCATGGCCGGGGCACTACATGATTATCCAGGTCTTCCAGGAAGTATGCTCCCACGCCGGCCCTCGAAGTGATGCGATATGGACCTTCCCAGTTCGGCCCCAGTTTTCCCCATGCCGGGTTCTTTGCATTACCTACCACCTTCCTTAGGACCAGATCACCAGGCTCAAGGGGTCTCAACCTCACATTGGTGTCATAGCCCTGTTTCAGCTTCTGCTGGTAGTGCGCCAACCGGACCATTGCGTTTTCCCTTCGTTCTTCAATCAGATCCAAACCCTTCTCTAGCTGCCTGTCGTTGTTGGTTGGGTCAAAAGAGCTAGTTCTGTAGGTTGGGAATTCAGTCTCGAGAGGTATAACGGCTTCAGCTCCATAGGTCATTGAAAAAGGGGTTTCACCGGTGGACCTGCGAGGCGTGGTTCTATATGCCCATAGCACGTGGGGTAGTTCTTCTACCCACCTACCCTTCGCATCGTCTAGCCTCTTCTTTAGCCCGTTAACTATGACTTTATTGGTGGCTTCGGCCTGCCCATTCCCTTGGGGATAGGCGGGGGTGGAGTATCTATTTGTGATTCCCAGTTCGTTGCAATAGCTTCTAAAAGCCTTGCTATCGAATTGAAGCCCGTTATCCGAGATGAGGGTATGTGGAACTCCAAATCTGGTGACGATGTTTTTCCAAACGAACTTCTTCACGTCTACGTCCCTGATATTTGCTAGAGGCTCAGCTTCCACCCACTTGGTGAAATAGTCCGTTCCGACCAATAAGAATTTCCTGTTTCCTGCTGCCTTAGGGAAAGGGCCAACGATATCCAACCCCCACTGAGCAAAAGGCCACGGGCTGGATAGTGGATTAAGGGTACCACCAGGTTGATGTATGCTCGGCGCAAAACGTTGGCACTGGTCACACTTTTTAGCGTACTCATGTGCCTCTCTTTGCATGTTTGGCCACCAATAGCCTTGGGTAATGGCTCGGTGAGCTAAGGATCTTCCACCAGTATGGCTTCCACAGATTCCTTCATGCAGTTCTTCCAACAGTGATTCAGCCGCCTCGGGGCGCATGCACAGCAAATACGGGCCAGAATAGGATCGTTTGTACAGTTTGTGATCTTCGGACAGCCAGAACCTTGCAGCTTTTCTCCGTATTTTGTCCGCTTCCCCCCTCTCTTCGGGCAACACATCATCCCTCAAAAACTTGATGATGGGGTCCATCCAGCATGGGTTGGTTCCGATACAGTGGACATGGGGTGGCTTTTTCCTTAACTCTGTGGGTCTCTGCACGTCCTCAATCAGAATAACCCTTGGTAATTCCTGCGCCGATGAGGTGGCGAGCGTAGCTAAGGAGTCAGAATGCGTGTTGCCACCCCTAGGGATGTGCCGTAGGGTAAAACATTCAAACTCTGACTGTAGGGACTTGACCAGGTTTAGATATCCCTGCATCCTCTCATCTTTCGCTTCAAACTCCCCCAGCACCTGGCCGACGACCAACCTTGAGTCTGAGGACATCTCGACGGATATTCCTCCCAACCTTCGCACCATCTTCATCCCCATCAGTAGAGCCTCATACTCCGCCTCGTTATTCGTTGCCGGGAAGTCTAGCCTTAAGGCTTTTTCAATGACGATTCTCTCGGGGGATATCAACACTAGCCCTACGCCTGAGCCCCTCTGATTCGATGCGCCGTCTACATACACCTGCCAGGGCAATGTGTTTTGTGACGCAATCGTGCTGACTTGCCTTCCTACCGCGCCTAGAGTTTGTGCTGCTTCCTCTAAATGTGGTTCTGTGAACTCGGCGACCAGGTCTGCAAGCACCTGGCCCTTCACTGATGTGCGCGGCATGTACTTGATGTCAAAAGCCCCTAGCATCGTCCCCCATTTAGCAATTCTACCAGTGTAGTCGGCGCTTCGGAGCACGGCTCTGAGTGGGAGCTGAGTAAGGACTATAACGATGTGAGCTTGAAAATAATGGGGCAGCTTCTTAGTACCCAGCACAACGGCCAGAATGGCTTTCTCCAATGGCAAATAGCGGATTTCTGCCTCTTGTAGCGACTTGCTCACGTAGTAAACTGGCTTTTGCACTCCACAGTCCGTTCGGATCAGCACCAAGCTTACAGCATTAGGGGCCACGGCGATGTAAGCAAACAAGACTTCGTCTGGCTGGGGACTGGACATGATGGGAGGCTTAGCCAGGTAATCTTTAAGTTGCTGGAAGGCAATAGCGCATTCCTGTGTCCATTCAAAATCCTTCCACTTATTGATTAACGAGAAGAAAGGCCTACACCTGTCTGCTGATCTGGAAATGAACCGATTAAGGGCAGCGGTCATCCCAGTCAGCTTCTGAATCTCCTTGGGATTCCGAGGAGCTCGCAAGTTGTTGATGGCCCTTATCTGATCGGGGTTAACTTCGATTCCCCTGTGTGTGACCATATACCCCAGGAATTTGCCTGACCCAACACCGAAGGAACATTTAGAGGCATTCAAGCACAATCTGTGTCCCCTCAGAATTTCGAATATATTGCTGAGATCCCCGATGTGCTCGGCAACAATCTTGCTTTTAACCACCATGTCGTCAATATAAACCTCCATGCTTTTGCCCAGCTGTGGCTCAAACATCCTCGTCATCATCCTCTGATAGGTAGCCCCTGCGTTCTTCAGGCCGAACGGCATTACCTTGTAGTGGTAATTTCCTACAGGAGTTACAAAGGATGTTTTCTCTTGGTCGGCGAGAGCCAGGGGTATCTGATGGTAACCTTGAAATGCATCTAAGAAACTCATCCGAGGATGCCCGACAGTAGCGTCAACTAATTGATCTATCTTCGGCATTGGAAACGGATCCTTCGGACAAGCTCTATTAAGGTCGGTGAAGTCCACACACACCCGCCATTTCCCACTTTTCTTTTTCACTACCACCGTGTTAGCCAGCCATTCGGGGTAGAAGATCTCTTTAATGGCTCCTGCCTGCTTGAGTTTCATCACTTCCTCCCTGACCGCGTCAGCGTGTTCTCTCGACGGTCGTCGGAGTGGCTGTTTTTTAGGGATGATGGTGGGATTAACGTTTAGGTGGTGGCAGATGAATTCTGGACTTACTCCTGGGGCATCTGCGGGGTCCCAGGCAAATACGTCAACGTTGGCTCTGAGGAACTCTATCAACCCCTCCCTTTCCTGAGTGGGAAGCATGGATCCAACTTGAAAAAACTTCTCTGGATCGTCACCAACAACAACCCTCGTCAAGTTTTCACACACTGCCTCTTCGGCCGAGGCCTCGGCGTCCAGCGCCGAAGGTTTTAATTGCTATAAACTCTCCTTATTACAGTTTGAGGGCTCAGCATGTCGTTCGTGCTGGATGGCTGCCACTAGACATCGCCTTGACATGGCCTGATCCCCTAGGATCTCCTCGACTACTCCCTTGGACGGATATTTAACCTTTTGGTGCAGTGTGGAGGACACTGCCCCGAGAGTATGAAGCCAAGGTCTGCCTACTATAGCGGTGTAGGGTGAATAGGCATCCACCACTATAAAGTCGACTTCGACCGTTTCTGGACCGGTTTGCACAGGCAGTCTGATCTGGCCCTTCGGAATGATCACTTTGCCGTCAAAACTGACCAAAGGGAAACTGTATGGAGTCAAGTCTTCGGGGGACAAGTTCAGCCCCTTGTATAGGTCTGGGTACATGATCTCTGCGGCGCTGCCCTGATCTACCATTACCCTCTTCACATCGTACCCCCCGATTCTGAGAGTTACTACCAGGGCATCATCATGCGGCTGGATAGTCCCGGTTTTGTCGTCCTCTGAAAATCCCAGAACTGGAACATCCGCTCTTTGTTTCTTCGGCTCTCTGCCTACACCTTCCGAAGGTGTCCGAGCAACTGACAATACTCTGGACGGGCGGGACCCTGTCCTCCCTGGCGCGGCAAATACGACGTTGATTGTCCCTAAAGGAGGCTTCACAAAGTTGCTCCCCTTGGGCCCCGCACTTGCTTGATCTCCCTTACCATACGAGTGGTGTAGGAGGTGTTTCAGTCTGCCCTCGCTGACCAGCTGATCCAGGTGGTCCCACAGGCTCCTGCACTCCTCAGTAGTATGCCCGTGGTCAAGGTGATACTGGCAATACAGATTATGGTTGCGCCTCTCAGGGTTCCCTACCATCTTGTTCGGCCTCTTGAAGAACGGCTCGTTCTTTATTTTATCCAGGACCTGGTGCACTGGTTCACGAAAAACCGCATTGACCCTCTGGTGGTTCGCTACGCTCTGTCCAGCCCAGTCCTTCCTTGGCCTGTTGTGGTTCTGCCTGTCCGACCTGAAATCCCTCCCTTCCTGAGGGATAACCTTCTCCTTTCCCTTGCTTTGCTGCTGATCCTCCTCAACCCTTTTATACTTATCGATTCTATCCATCAATTGGCGTATACTGATAGCAGGCTTGCGCGTCAAAGATGTTCTTAAGAGATGTTCAGTAGGGAGGCCTAGTTTAAAAGATTCAATAGCCATCGATTCACAGTCTTCTTCTACCTCGTTGTATGTTTCCCAAAATCTATCCGAATATGACTTTAGGGTTTCACCCTCTTTCATGTAGACGGACAATAGAGAGGCCACGGACTGAGGAACCCTTCGGCACGTGACGAAACGGGACCCAAAAGCCTGGGTCAGCTCTTGGAAAGACCTAATAGTGTTTGCTTTCAAGTTGTCAAACCATCTCATGGCTATTGGCCCCAAGCTGGAGGGGAAAACCTTGCACATCAGGGCTTCGTCCCTGGAGTGGACTGCCATCCGCTGGTTGAAATGGCTTACATGTTCCACTGGGTCGGTCCGGCCATTGTAGATGGTGAATGTAGGTTGGTGGAAACGCCTGGGAAGTCTGGCACCCTCGATATTACGTGCAAAGGGAGACCTGGAGACCTGCTCCAGAGCTTTGCTCATGGCATCGTTCCCTGCGCCCTTTGGAGGAGAGCTCTGAGGGTTCTTCTCATGATTATATACTTCCTCATAGGGGAAAGGCTCACTGACCGGTGTTCGAGATCTCCGCCTGTAATCTTCATCCCGCTCGTCTTCAGAATCATCATCAGAGTATGAGGAAATGCGCTTCCTCTTTGCATGGCGCAACTCTTTTTTCAGCCTTTGAATCTCCAGCTGCATGGCTTGGTTTTCCTCTGCATGGGACATGTGGCTTTCTCCCTGTGACTGGTTTTGGCCCACGCGCGTGGTCTGTAGACTGCCTTCGCGATCGTGCCTTCGCTCCAGATGAATAAAAGGGTCGGTGTGTTGATTCGACCTGGACTCCGCCGGCCGTTGCCTTGGTTCAGCCATCCTTTGAGGTGTTGCTTCCACCTTTGCTCGAGCTGTTTCCCACAGACGGCGCCAATTGTAGGGTACGAATTCGTTGGGCCTGATGCCAACTCTGTGTTGTGAGCCCAACAAATGCCCAACAATAAATTTGTAGAGAATGGGTTAAACAGCTGGGCTGGGTTATGATTTAGCAACGATTCATGCAGGATGACACAATGGTAAACTGGTGTTTTATATATGCTTCTCTTCGGTCCGAGGAGGCTTTATATTTGAAAGCTTTCACTTGTACAAAAGAATCTCCCTCTCTCTTCGTGAGGCCTGC
Organism: Quercus gilva; assembly: GCA_023621385.1. Taxonomy (NCBI): domain Eukaryota; kingdom Viridiplantae; phylum Streptophyta; class Magnoliopsida; order Fagales; family Fagaceae; genus Quercus; species Quercus gilva. The sequence goes on from CM042484.1 coordinate 31,283,006, forward strand.
TATCCTTATATAGACCCCCTTTTCTCATCCTCACCGCACACTTGTCCCTCATCTAGGCGCCTACTTGAGTACTGGTCACATCAGCCGTTTGCTTTAACCTGCAGTGAGTGGTGGCAGGTGAAGATTCACTGTTCAGGTGTCTTCTCCACATAAATGCGGCCAGGAAAGTTGCTGTAGTGCATTAAATGTGGCGGGTGGCAGCTTTATTGGCAGGATATTTCATGATAGCTCCGCAGTTAGGCATGCTTGGGGCTCAGCTTCCGCAGGAAGATCTTCAGCATAGCTCCTTGGTCAAGTTCTGGGCAGGCCCGTTGGGGATGGTCTCTTCGGCCCGAAAAGGTTGTCTTCGGACGGACCATTTGTCCCTCATTGGCCGTGCTCTTACCAGGATGGCAAAACATTGATGTTTTTATCCTCTTCGGACAGAGACCCTTGTCTGGATTGGGCCTCTGGCCCAACATACGACACTGGGCTTTCTTACCCACATTACTTAAATAATATTTTAATTCTCAAGACACTAATATAAAAAATTTTTTAACTCTTCTCCAGTTCTTCTTTTATATAAATTTGCAATTACTTTTTCTGCACACGTCCCTTCTATTCAATTCCATGTTTTGCCCACAAAAAATTTATTACTCTCTTTTTCTCTTCTACTTTTTTTTTTTTTTCTTTTTTATCTTTTTTTTTTTATCTTTATTTTTTTTGTTTACTTGAACCATAGAAAGAAAGATACACTAGAGAAATAGAAAAAATATCTAAAAATGTTATACTCAAATAATATAAATGGGTGATACTTATTTGCAATCTAGAAAGAGTGGGGGGGTGGGGGTGGGGGTGGGGAGATGGTACAAAAGAGAAAATTGTTTAGTGGTAAAATAACTTTTTGGTTAAGTTTGTCTACTTTCTTTTTTTTTGTTTGTTTGTTTAGGACGTGCTAATTCTAATATTTTATATTTAGTAAAAATTGAATAACAAGTTATAATACTCTAAACATACTCAATTTCACAAGACATTGAAGTGGATTGTAAGTGATGAATAAAAAAAGTGATAGATCTATGTAAAAAGTGATGGGATGAAAGTTTCCACCACTCATATTCAACCATTTTTGCATGTTTTAAAATCAGCATGTTTTAAAGTCAAGTATAGTAAGGTTTTTTTTTTTTTTTTTTTTTTTTTTTTTTTTTTTTTTTTGAGAAACAAGTATATTAAGTATTAACTTCAATATAATTCAGTAATAAAAAATTTGAGTGTATCTTTAGATTTATTTATGCATTAATTATGTTTTTTTATAAGAATTACGCAACAATTATGGGTTAACCTTGTTGTATTACACCAAATTATATAATCATTAACGTGCATCACGTGGTTATGCGAGTGGTACATATAACACGGGGATATTTGCATACTAGCTTAGTAAAGAAATAAAATATAGTAAGTTAGGAGGGGTATAAAAGGTATTTGGAAACTAGCATCTCGAGTTTTAGAAACTCAAGTTTCATATAAAACTCAAGTTTTAAAAACTCACTTCCCACTTGCTAATTTGCACAGATTTTTGCCACATAGATCTCGAGTCTTTTACACTCGATTTCAAAATACACAGCACACGGAGCTACAAACCCAAAAAAGAAGAAAACCCAGAAGAAAGAAAGAAGAAAGAAGAAAACCTAGCAGAAAGAAAGAAAGAAGAAGAAGATCCACAACGAAAAAGAAGACCCACGGCACACACAAACCCAGTCTCCATCAAGCACATCCTGATCGTAGATCTACGGTGTAGTTCACGATCTCCATGGGTGCAGTCTGAAGTCTGAAGTCGGTCAAGTTTGCTTTCTTTTGAATCATCAAAAACTATTCGAACTCTTAAAACATCACCAATTGCAACTATTAACCTCAGTTGCCGCTAAAGTTTCTCCATTTTAAGTGAGCTTTTCACTTTAACTAGCTTTGCACTATGATCCTTATGATCAAAACCCAGTTGCCCTTTTATGGTTTTTTTAAGCTTTCTAGGTGGTAAATTAAGTAGGGGTTGGATTTTTTTTTTTTTTTTTTTTTTGTATACCAGGTGTTTGATTAAAGTTCCCAAAGAATCAATTTGGTTCCCCAGAAAGGAAAAAGATGCATGAATCTAAGTCACATAACTGAACAAGGATTAGTGAAGTTGGTTGTCCTTATTTTACTTCCTTTGTGCTGGTTTCTTGGTGATCAAACTGAAAATTATGTCTTGCTAGCCTTTTTAGTGCTAAAATTAAGACACTTGCTGCAGACAATTTGCAGACGATCTGCGTGGATCTCATCGTCCTCGCGGATGGTTAGTACCCACTGAAACTTGAGTCTTAGAGACTTGAGTTCCACTTGGAATTTTTTTCCGCAACAGTAAGTCAGAAGTTTGGAACTCGAGTTTTAAAAACTCGAGATACTAGTTTTCCACTTTCTTTCCCAACTTGTCAAATAACAAAATTCTTCAAGTAATAAAGTTAAATGGAAAAAAAATTCCATATAACACATGTTGCCAAGCTTTTGCATTCTGCCTTCCACCATTAGCAGTTGTAAAATAACTGTGCTTTCTTTAGCCAACGAGAGAGAGAGAGAGAGAGAGAGAGAGAGAGAGAGAGAGAGAGAGAGAGAGAGAGATCTATAATATATTAAAAAAGAAAGAAAGAAAGGCTATGTCTAATATATTGCCAGCCGTTTTGAAGAAGCTATGGAACGCATGGAATATCAGGGTGGTGATTCCGGTAAGCCTCTCACTTCAGACCATTTTGATACTGCTTGCTCCCTTGAGAAAACGCACGTCTCAAAAATTGGTGATCCTATTAATCTGGACATCTTACGTGCTGGCTGATTGGGCCGCAACCTTCGCTATTGGACACATCTTGAGCGGTCAAAGCAATGACTCTGGTCCTGTGATAAGGAAGATTTTCTTGCTTTTGGACACTTGTACTCCAACGGTAAAAACAAAAGCCATTCTTGTTTTTGCATAGATAAGGAAGACACGTCGTCCACCAATACTAACGACCTTATTGCATTTTGGGGTCCCTTCCTTTTGGTACACCTGGGTGGACCAGACACTATAACTGCATTTTCCCTTGAGGATAATGAGCTCTGGCTTAGGCACTTCATCAGCTTCCTAGTCCAACTTGCGGTGACTGTATACGTCTTCTTGCTCACACTTCCTGAAAACAAGCTATTGATCCCAACATTGTTCATGTTTGGGGCAGGAATCATCAAGTATCTTGAGCGAACAGTTGCCTTGTTTCATGCAAGCTTGGGTAGTTTCCGAGATTCCATGCTTAGACAACCTGATCCGGGGCCCGACTATGTAAAGCTCATGGACGGATTTTCTTCAAAGAAAGAAGCTGGACTACCAACACATATAGAATTCACACCAGAGCCAGGTAATAAAGAATGAAAGCTTGCAGCTTATGTGAGAGAAGGACTATTAACCAATCTTGAAGTGGTGACATATGCTTACCGCCACTTCCAAATATTCAAGGGACTCATCGTTGACCTTACCTTCAGCTTCCGTGAGCGCAACGAAAGCCGAAATTTTTTTCCAGTTGAGAACGGCAGAAGATGCGCTTAAAGTGATAGAGTTAGAACTAAACTTCATCTATGAAGCTTTCTATACCAAGGTGGTGGTGGTGCATAGTGTGGCGGGATACATATTCCGGGTTTTATCCATTCTTTTCGTTTTGGTGGCCTTTGGATTCTTCTATTCCTTGGACAAGCATGGTTTCGTGGACATTGATGTCAAGGTCACCTACACTTATGCTATATGGTGCCATATTCCTGGATCTAATTGCTCTTATCATGCTCTTTTTCTCTGATTGGACTATTGTTTCTATGCATACCAATTGGGCCAATTGGCAATTTGGAAAGTGCTATATGAAGCTTGCCGAAAAATTTCTTCACGTAAAGAGGATAAGGTGGAGTGATATCTCTAGATCTGGAAAATCTGAAGTGAGTGGATCTGAAAAAATTGAAGTATTGAATACGCCACGTTTGCTTCGCAGGTGGTCCAAATCCGTGTCATGTTTTAATCTGATAGTTTATTGCCTCGAGCAACGTCCATATGAAGACAAAGGGAGTTTTAGGCGTTGGATAAAAAAAATCCTTTATAAATACGGTCTTTCGGACCTTGTAAATGATTTCTTCTGTGCAGAAAAAATTGCAACAACGAAAATCCCTAAAAGGCTATGGCAATTTATCTTTGATGATTTGCTAGAGAAATCCATAAAAGCAGCAGATGATGCAGAAACTACCAAGAAGATATGGTCAGCTAGAGGTGCTTATGCAATCCAAGAAGGCTATTTGTAAGGCGACTATGATAACATAACAAGGTACTATATCGATAATCTTTTCTATGATGAGAGCCTTCTGTTGTGGCACGTTGCTACCGAACTCTGCTTTCAGAATACCCAAGAAAAAGATGAAGCCATTAATGTAGAAGGCATTTCTGATAATGACCGTGGTTGGAGCAAGTTCCTCTCAGATTACATGATGTATCTTTTAGTGAAGGAGCCTAAACTAATGTCCGCAGTGGCTGGAATGTGGAAATTAAGATATTGGGATACCTGTGCTGAAACTGTAAATTTTTTTGGCAAAAGGGGTATAAAACAAGATCAGAGAAAGGCCAGTCATGCCATCCTTGGCGTGGATACAGAAGTTGGACCTGTTTGGATAAAGGGAGAAAGAAGCAAATCTGTACTGTTTGATGCATTTATGCTGGCCAAAGAGCTATTCAAACTGGACCATGATACAAGATGGAAGTTAATCATCAATATATGGGTGGAAATGTTGTCGTATGCTGCTAGTCATTGCAGACCAGATGCTCATGCAAAACAAGTAAGTAAAGGTGGACAGCTTATTTCTTTTGTTTGGTTACTCATGGCTCATTTTGGCCTCGGGAGCAATTCCAAATCAAAGAGAGTCCTATTAGGACAAGGCTGATTGTGGGTAAATAGTTGAATTAGTGTACTATTGGTCTTGTTTATATACTTGTCAGCAATAAAATGGATTGTACTATTATGTGAAACTCATTCGATCTATTCGTCTGTTGTCAGTACTATTTCATCAGTGTTGTATTGGTCTTGTTATTTGTGTTGTATCCTTCTTCGTGCCTTTTTCTTTCTTTGTCCCGAGTTATCTATGAGAAATAAGGCTGATTGTAACATTGTGTGAATCTGATGTATCTAATCTAAGTTCTCGTCCTGCCATTAAAACTTTGGTAGTGCTTTGCTTCACATATTTTTCTTCAATGATTTTCTAGCGATTTCCTTGTATTATTATCTGATGTTGCTTTTGGGGGAGGAAAAAATTGCAAGTAAACTAAGGAGGCCTGAAATATCACCTTGGCGAAGGCTTGAAATCATAACTTCTAGATTTTTTTTTTTTTTTTTTTTGAAGTTTATACTGATGTGGTAGTACATGTGGCATGAAAATTTGATAAATTTAAAAGTTTATGGATCAAATTGACACACAATAGAAAGGTTAAGGACCAAATACATAATTTACTACCAAAAAAACCCCTTTCATTACATCTCACTATCTCAGTATTTATACTCGTTCAACCCACCCCACTCTTCATTAAGAGAAAAATTGAATTTGTAATTTCAAGGCAATCTGAACTTCTAGCTTCAAAATAGCAATGGTCACTTATAGAACTCAGTACTAGCCCTAACAAACTAAAGAAATGTACAACAATTATTTGCCATCAAAAAGCATCTGTGTGGAACTCCTGAGGCTTTTTTCGGACAAACTAGGCGTGCAAAAACTCTCGGATTGGCTGAGCTTTAACACACAAGCTTCGGATGAGCATATTGTCCTTGTAATCATTGTTTTTCCCATCCCCTGTTCTATTTACGTTAAAACAGGGCAATGGCGGAGCCAGGATTTTAATTTAGGGGGGGCAAGATTAAAAGAGAAAAGATTGAAAGTAAAATTATTCTAAAAAAATAGCAATTCAATATTAATAACAAATAAATAAGCAATTATATGCTAATGTAATTGTTATTTGTCACACACAATCTAATACAAATGTAAACTTTAAATTATTTTTTTATACTTAGTTTAATTTACTTGAATGCCCTCAATGTAAATAGTTAACTAATGATAATCAAATTGAGAAATTAACTTGAATGTGTACAGTTTAATCATATAATTTGATGATTTCTTCAAAGAAATTGAAAAAATAAATCAATACAAAAGTGTTAAGAATTTAGCAATATGCCTACAAAGTTGTATACGTGTCTCATTGTCATGAATGCTTTTAAAAAACTAAGTAAAATTCAATTTTCTTTAATTCTTGTAAGTAGTTAAAATTTTGGATTATAACAAAAATTCAAATTTTGAAATTGTGAAGAGAAGGAAGAGAAAGATTAGTAGATGCTCTAAGATTTCCTTTAACAATCAGTCTAGAGTCACCATTTTTTTTTTCTTTTCACAATCATTGAGCTGAGAATTTGTAAATGTAGACAATAAAATAATGTCAATGATAAACCAAAATGAAAATAAATAACATCTCAAAAATTGTGGAATTTGTTTCTGAAAACATTTTGTTTATTAGCATTGCTCACTTTTCAGGAGTGTACTTCTACTAACGTGTATAAAGGCATGGGAGAGTTTTTTAGTTTTTTAAAAATTTGTGGGACTGGCACCTACTATTCAATCTTGATTCTCGAGTCCATGACTTACCATGAGGAGAATGCTAGTTTTTTGCTTTTGAGAAGCTTTATGTCGGTGGATGGTGCAAACTACTTTCAACTATAATAAGAGTATATTATACATGATTTTTTTGGTGAGCTCAGGGGGGGCAACTGCCCCCTCTCGCCCCCCCTTGGCTCCGCTAACAGGGTATCCTTAGCTTGTATACTGTTTGATATTATTAATACAAAACCTATCTTTTATCTCCAAAAAAAAAAAAAAAAAACATCTGTGTGCAACTAAAGAATAAACAAACATTGCAAGTTCCCCGTAGAACCCTGATGCGTATCCTCGATCACTGATTGAATTTCGAATTTTCGATACTCTCCATCTCTGGACAGTACAATTGGACCAAAAAGCTTTCCTTGTTTTTAAGAAACAAAAAAATTGTTTGTTGCATGTTAGTATTTTTTACAATAATTTACTTTCATATCCATATTTTCACGTTCACTTTCATGTTTATAATGTGGACATTTTCGTTTTCTTTTCAAATCTGTACATCAAATCAATTGTGAATATGCATAAAATAGCGGGTGTAAAATGAGTTTAAGAAAATATATTTTTTCAATTCTTAATGCATATTTTGCATTGGATACAAGAAAGATATACTATTGATAGTATATTAACATGGCAAGTATCTTGTATAAATTAATGGCATTGCCTGACTCTAATCTCAATGAGAAGAACTTAGGGCTGAATCAGGGGCAGTCCAACATAATTTGGAGCCTAAGGCGAAAAATTTATGCAGGACCTTTAATATGTAAATATTAATTAAACTAAATTATTTAATACTAATCAAATTATGGTTAATTTGGTACATTAAATAAATAAATAATACTAACAAGACTAATGTGAATTTCATATAGAGAATTGAATATCATAGTTGAACTATAAATATTAATAAAAAGAAATAAAAATATATTGCGATTAAAAAAGATACTTTATTTTGGATATAAAACGATGCATAGTTAAATAAAGTTGTAATCTAATTTTTAATTTTGTATTTTGATTTTAAGAGAGAGAGATAAATATTATTTGGTGTATGGCTTTGTAGGATATTAGTTTACAAAAATTAAAGTCTCAAACTATTAGGGAAAATTAATCTATAATTGACTATTTAACACATTTGCAAAATCTTTTTGAAATATTTTATGGTTTCAATTGAGTTAAGGTTTTACTGGTCTCGTACTTTGAGAGTCTTAATAGAAATGAAAAAGAAAAATGCACTAATTAAAAGTACTATAAAATGTTCAAAGTATAATGTGATGTTGTCTCTTATTGACGAACTTCATCAATTTAACTAATGAATGTTTACATCATTTTTTTGTGATTAATAACATAGTAATTTGTAAGTCAATAGTAAAATTTGTAGTACCTTTAACATCACTAATAAGAAAAAAAAAAATGTACAACATTTAGAAAATATATATATAATTTTATAAAAATTTAGGCCTTTATTAACTATGGAAAGTGGGGCCTTTTTTCCAGAGGAAGATTTTGTTTTTTGGTGGGGCCTTAGGCTGAGGCCTAACTTGCCTAGGCCTTGGGTTGAATCCTCCCTTATACATTTACTAAGAGTGTGTTTGGTTGGGATGAAAATAGTGAAGATGAAAAATAGGGAGAGAAAAATAGGGTGAAAAATGACGTTTTTTACTGTTTAGTTGAGAGGGGGGGAGGGAGAGAAAAGTGGTAGGGCCTACAAGTTTTCTCTCCTCCCCCTTCAAAATACAATCTCTCCAAATTGGAGAGAAAATTAGAGTTAAAAGTGGGAAAAATATTTGCTTTTTTTTTTTTTTCCTTTTCTTTTGACTTTTCCTTTGTAAAGGTGGCTTTTTGTTTTTGTTTTTTTTCTTTTCTTTCTTTGGTTTTGTCAGGTGGTGGGTTCTTCTTCTTTTCCTTCTTCTTTTTTTCTTAATTTTTATTTTTATTATTTTTGTAAGAAAACACTTTTGGTTGATTTCTCATGCTATTTTTTTAAATGTCCACTTTCATTTATACACAATTTTTTTAAAAAGTATAATGTATTACTTTTTGTTTTATTTAAGAGGAACATGATGGTAAATTTATACAAACCTTATTTTCAACCAAATCAAAAAGTTTTTCATCTCTCAACTTTTCCACCCTCTTAACCAAACACAAATGAGAAAGACTAAAACTTTTCTATCCTCCCTCTATTTTCTATCATCTCACACTACCAAAAAAGGGGTTATCAGCATTTTCAAAACCACTGGGATAGCCCCAAAAGGCACTAGGATAGGCTAAAAATTCCTATCCCGGTGTTTTTTTTCCGGGCGCCTCAAACCGCCACGCAGTGAATGTGGGTATTGGGTCGCCGGACCTATACTGACACTTTTCAAAAGCATTGGGAAAGGCATATGCCCTATACCAGCGCTTTTGAAAGCGCTGGAATAGGCCTTTTGAATTATATTGATTCAAGACCTATACTAACGCTTTTGAAAGCACTGGAATAGGTACTATACTAGTGCTTTCGAAAGCGCTGGCATAGACAGTACCTATTCCAGCGTTCTAAAAAGTGCTGGTATAGGTCTTGAATCAATATAATTTAAAAACCTATACCAGCGCTTACAGGCTTATCTATTACAACGATTTGTAAAAACACTGGGAAAAAAACGCTAGGACAAGATGATTTTTTTGTAGTGATCACTTTTCCATCCTTCCAACCAAACGAACCCTAAGACAAAAAATTGTGCATCTTCAATACTTACATGTAGAATGAATAGTATCCCCAAAAAGAATTTTCAAATTCTCATATCTTGGAGAACTCAAACTCAAAAATAAACAGAGAAATTACCATTTTAGATGAGTACGTATAAACCTTGATTGCCAAGTAAAGAATAGAAGCAAACATCTCCCATTCGCACAAAAGAGAGAGATGCCTTGCAAGTAGAAGAGAAAATAAAAACAAATGAAGTTAAGCTTTCCTATAGAAAAGTAATCAACTAAGATAAGAACATGATAAAAACTTCAATTGGCAAGTAGAGAATAATTCTAAACCAGCACAAAGAGCCTTGCCTTACAGATTGAAGAAAAGTAAAAGCAAAACAATGTAAATGGGTGAAAGTAGTCATCAATTAAGAAGATAAAGCGAGGAAAGAACTCCAAAATGCCAAAGTAAGGCATACTCTACTTCTACCAGCAAATAGCTCATCTTCTCGCAGAGAGACATTGCCTTGCAAATTGAAGAAAAAGTACACATGCAGACTTTGGATGAAGAGAATATCCTGCAAACTAAATGATGGTCTTGTTAATTGGTGCCCTAATTTATTGGTTAATAAAGTATTTAATTATGAGATGCAATATGCATCTCATAATTTATACAAATATCAAGAAATATCAAGAAAAACACAAATAATTATAATAAAATTTTTACTTGCAAACTAATAAGTTATAGATAAGTTATTGGAAGAATATTATTCAAATTACTTTCTAATTGTAGTTTAATCATGAGTCGAGTGTCCCTTTTTTTAAAAAAAAAAAAAATTTTGGTGCCAGGCTCTGTATTTTAGTCATCCAGTCCTACTAGATGATTATACAAAAAAATTTGATATTTTCATGTTATGAAGCAAAAAATCAACATGCACTACATATATTCATGGAGTCATTTTACTTTCTGAATCAAATCCTAAAGGCATAGGTAAGCTTTTGGAAGTGTTGAATGATGAACATAGGAAGCATAAACTTCTTAAATGTCGAACACCACTTCGACTACTTGCTAGTGGAACTGCCATGTATCAAAGTCCAAACTTTCAAATTTGCCAAAAAAGTGGAATGGGACATTGGAATTGTGATGAACCTTAAACCTTATGGTTATGAAGAATTTGTGATTTCGTGCAAGAGATGCTCCATCGACCTTGAAATGTTTAAGTTGGTGAACAGGTTTTTTTTTTTAAGTTTGTCAAACAATAAAATATATAATAATGTCCCTTTATATATTTTAAATAATAAAATGCAATATTCTCTTTTTTTTATTCTTTTTTTTTTTTTTTTATCTAATGCTACCCTCTGTATAATAAACCAAATATATATATACTCACTTAAATAATGAAATTCAATATTCTCTCTCTCTCTCTCTCTCTCTCTCTCTCTCTCTCTCTCTTTTTCTTTTTTTTCTTTTTTTTTTTAATCTAATGGTATCCTTCGTATGATAAAAAAAAATAATAATAATAATTGAATTGACCAATAGCATCACTACAATTGACCATTCCCATGCGTAAACATGGGTTACATACTAGTTACGATAAAGCTAGGAAACTCGATTTGCCAAGTAAAGAATATATGTATAGTTTTCGAGAAGAAAAAAGAGACTTGCCTTGAAATTTTAAAAATAAATAAATAAAAGCGAGACATAAATCAAGAAGATATAGCGAGGAACGAACTCGAAATGCCATGTAACGAATACTTTACCAATAGATAATTCACCTTCACGCTTAGAGAGTGATCTTTGTCTTATTACAAATAGAAGAAGTAATGCAGATTGATGATGCCCAGATCTTCAACAAGAGTTCTTGTCCAAATGGGGTCGTCTGCCACTAATCCCGGTCCTGAAACAAGACAAGTTGTAAAAGGAAAGGATGGTCACTAGTGTGGCGCCAACCACAAAGTCTCTGATGCCAAAGTTAGAATAGTTGAGAGATGTAAAGGAAGCAAAATGGAAGTATTAGAAAATTCTGTGTACGTACCCCCTTGTTGGGTTCTGCCAATGAATATATATAGATGCTTTTTTCTTAGCCGTTGGCTTTGCTTTAATGGTGCAATCATTACGGAAGCCGTAACGCCCATGCAAGGTGTTAAATGGATAGATATTCTCCCAACGGTATGAAAATCCATTATTACGTCTGTAACACTTTGTCACGACGACAGTTAAATCCTTGTCAGGCAATTCCCCCAGCGCAAGGCTGGCTCCAGAGTCGTCCTTTTCTGTTGTCCTTCTAGAGCGGATAAGGGTACTTTTGGGACTATCAGCTACCCCACTATTCCAAGGTTGTCCGTTACTAGGACGATCTTAGGAATGTGAGAAACTTTTTTTTTTTTTTTGAAAGGCTTCTCTGATGCTTTGGGATTATGTTCTCCGCATTAATTGTTTCATGGCGGAGTGGCAAGCATTGAGGCCACGTGTCTTTTTCTGATTGATGAGTGGGTCTCGTTTCCAGTGAGTGCCTTTTCAATTTTTCCTGCATTTTCCAAGGCAAACCTTTTTAATTCTTTGCCTTTCTTCTCTCATCCCTTTACTTTCCTTTGGTATTTAGTTTTTCTGACTCTCAACTCTTCTTTTCTCTCCTCTACATTTGATTTTTCTGGGTTCGCTGTAGCCGCTGCATATTTTGCTCCCATCCTTTTCGGTTTTCTTCCTTATTTCCAGGTACGTTTCCTTCCTTTTGCACTTTTTTCCTATTTGGGTTGTATAGTATCTTTTTGTAATCTTATTTTCCTTTTTGAAACTGTGTTTCTTTCCTTAATGGTGGGTTATACTGAATTTAGGCACATTTCTCCCACCATCGCTTTTCTCTTTGCTCGCTTGGGGGGGTTGTTAAATTCTTTTGGTGACCGGTACCCACAAATTGGGGTTTTGTTGTAGGAGATAGTGGCCTTAATTTGGCGTTAGGTGACCTCTATCCGTTGTTGCACCAGTCTCTATCTTGGTTCAAATCAATTCGTGGTATCTTTAGGAGGGAAACATGGGATCCAAGGTGAGATCGAGTGGTCAGGAGAGGGGTTCGTCTTCTGTTGTGGTTACAGACGGGGTTGTTATAGACACAGCTACCTCCATTCCTCCCCCTTTGTCTATCCTTCCTTCTACTTCTGCCACTCCTCGTCCTTTTCACGCCCTCAAGGAATAGTGTGCCTTGAAGGAAGACGTCTTTAACAAATTTAGGGATAGGTTCCAGTTTTCAGATGAAACTAGGGCTCGTCTTCCCAGGAAAGGCAAAAAGGCTTGCGCCTTCGCCTATGGTGAGGTCTGTTTTTATGAGACTACTTTCTTGTGTGGCCTAAGGTTTCCCATCCATCCATTCATTATGGAACTCCTAAATCACCTGCAAATTGCCCTTGGGCAACTTATGCCGAATTCTTGGAGGATCGTCATAAGCTGTATGGTGATTTGGACGACTGTAGCGGATGGGGACATGATCACTTTGAATGAGTTTACCCATGTCTATCGCTTAAAAGAGTCCAAGAAATTTGGGTGTTACGAACTTGTTCCTTGGGATAGGAGATCTCGTATTGTCGTCAACCTTCCTTCGTCCTTCCGTTATTGGAAATCCAAATACTTCTTTGTATCCAGCGATGGTTGGGAGATTTTATCCAATGACTTTTGGGGGAATGTCCCTAGGTTGTTGCGCCGGTGGGAGACCCCTCATCTTGGTGCGTTTGCCTTTTATGTCTCTTTTTTCTTGTAATTTAGCTGTTTTGATTGTCCTTCTAACCTTGTGTAATTTTCCTTCTTTTGTAGTGAAGGAGCGCCCTGATCTGGAGAGCCAATTTGAGGAGAGGGTGTAAGAAGCGATTAAGTACGCAAGGATGATCGACGATGTGGTCAATCCACGAACATTGGCTCGTCACTGTTTAGGGCCTAAGCCTTCAATTTACGTCCTTCAAACGATTGATCAAGAATAGAGGAAACGTAAGTCATCTTGACATGCTTGATCATCCTTTTTCACTCATTTTCTCTCTTTCCCTCTCTCTCTCTCTCTTTTTATTTTTTTAATTCCTCTTTCTTGTGTAGAGATGATGAGAAAATTTAACAAGGAAATGTATGCAAAAATAAAGGGGAAGAAGAATGAGCCCCTTTCCAGTATTGGCCAGAGAACTTTAAGAATAACTGATAAGGAAAAGGAGAAAGAGAAAAAGACGGCTGAAAGGGGTTCATCTACCCCCACCCTGGACGAGGGACGGAAAACTTCTCCTGCAGTTTCTATTGAGGAGTTGCCTGCACCCAAGAGACGAAAGATGGGGCATAAAGGTAAGGATAAGGTGGGCTCCAGTATTTGGGCTAATGCTGAAGCAGCTATAGCTCGTGCAAACGAGCTTTTAACTCCTAAAGAAATGAAGGAGCTTTCTCTGGTGCCCTCCCAGGAGATAGTGAGCTAGCATGTTCATAAGCTCGTGCATGTAATCCTTCCCAACCTTATTTTCCCTCTCCTTTTTATTTTTTATTTTTATTTTATTTTTTTAGTTTTAAGTCTTGACGATACTCCTTACTGTCAGGTGTTGGGAGAAACAATGCATCTTACCTTTTAATACTTGGCGAGCGAAGAGAAAGCTGTTATGGCTACTTCGAAGGTGGAGGCTCTTGTGGTTGAGGCTTCAGGATTGCGAAAAGACCTGATTGCTGACATGGATGCTCATAATACTTATAAAGAGCAAGTCAAGGTTTTGACCAAGCAACTTGATGCTGAGAAGTTATTAGTAAAACAGAAAGACTAACTTCTCGCCTCAGCTAGTCAAAGGATGAAGGCAGCAGTTGCTAAGGCCGTCCTTGCCTTCTAGATGACTGATGAATACAACACAATTTTGTTCCAATAGTACTTTAAAGGCTTCGAATTATTAAGAAGGTACCTTGTGAAGCATAGGTCAGGAGTTAATCTGGAAGACTTGGACTTTGAAGCTGTGGATAAGGAAATTAAGGCAGATGAGGCAGCTCAGGCTTCTGTTGCTCTTGGCGAGGATCCTCTTAAGGTGGACAAGGATGTGGACGCGGATGCTCCTCCAGTTTGACCATATTGCATTATCTATGGCTTTTTTTCTTTTTTCTTTTTAATTTTATTTTTATATTCCCTATATGTTTTGGGGCTTTTGGATGAACAATCTTTTTTTCTTTTTTTTCTTTTGGGCCCTGTATGTTTTGGGGCTTTTGAACAATTTGCATCCTTTTATATGTATAAGATATATTTGTTGGTATTTTCCTTTTATTGCTAGCCTTTTCTTCATTCATAGAGAATTTTTGTTGAAATTCTATTTTCGTCCTTAAGGGGACTTTGAGAATTTCTATTGAAATACTCCCTTGGTCCTTTTGGGGGCTTAGAGAATTTTTGAAATATTCTCTTCGTCATTCTGGGGACTTAGAGAATTTTCTAGTGAAGTACTTTCTTTGTCCTTACGGGGACTTAGAGAGTTGAAATACACTTTGGACAACATTTATTCGTCTAAAGAGTACCTTTTCACCGTTTTAGTTTGGACGATGTACACCCGTTAAGGAATCTTATCCCTTTTTTTTTTGTTGGACGATGTACATCCGTTTAAGGAATCTTATCGTCCTTTTAGCTTAGACGATGTACATCCATTTAAGGAATCTTATCGTCTTTTTTGTTTGGACTTGGACAGTCATTTTGGGTTTTGCGAAAGAGATACTAAAAGCGTATGAATTGCTAAATAATACTTGCAAAATGCTGAATAACCACTTATTCAAATACATGATTTGTGTTGAAAAGCATCAAATCGAGTCATGTTAACTGCTTACAATTAGGCTATGGTTCCTTTTCATAATACCTCTTTAGATGTTCGACATTCCATGGACGAGGTAACTTGTTCCCCTCTAGGTCTTCCAGGTGGTAACTTCCTTATCTTGAATAGTGGATGACTCTGTAAGGTTCTTCCCAAGTTGGTCTTAGTTTTCCTTGTGCTAGATCTTTTGTTGCAAGAGTCACTTTTCGGAGGACGAGGTCCCTAATGCTAAATCTTTTTAGCTTCATCCTCTGATTGTAGTATTTGGCCATCTTATGCTGGTACCTAGCCATTCGTCGGGTGGCTTGGTCTCTGACTTCGTCCAAACAATCCAGGTTCAGCTTCAATTGATCATCGTTGCTTTACTCGTCAAAGAACTCTCTCTTGAGGCTAGTGAGTCCTACTTCAACTAGGATGATAGCTTCGGCGTCGTACATTAGTTTGAATGGTGTCTCTCCTATTGGTGTTCGTGTCGTAGTTCTGTAAGCCCACAGGATGCTAGGTAGTTCCTCGGGCTATGCTCCTTTCGCCCCCACTAATCAAGCCTTGATAATCTTGAGCAAGGTTCGGTTCGTAACTTCTATCTGTCCATTGGCCTGAGGATGTCCTGGTGATGAGAACTTGTTTTTGATACCTAGGCTCGAGCAAAACATCCTGAACTCGTGATTGTCGAACTGGCAGCCATTGTCTGAGATGATCGTCCTTGGTATCCCGAACCTGCAAACAATATTTTTCCATACAAAATTTTGTACCTTTGCCTCTGTGATCGTTGTAAAAGCTTTCGCTTCCACCCATTTTGTGAAGTAGTCAATTGTGAAGAGTAGGAACTTCATTTGTCTCTTTCCCTATGGTAGAGGGCCCATAATGTCGATCCCCCATTATGCGAATGGTCAGGGTGAGGAAATGATCGTCATCTTTTCTCCTGGGACTTGTTGAACATTTCCATACCTCTAGCAACTGTCACATTTATTCACAAAATCTGTTGCGTTTTGCTGCATTGTGGGCCAGAAGTAGCCTGCCCTCATGATCTTCTTGACAAGGGATTTTTGACCCCATGTGATCCCCGCAGATTCCCCCGTGTACTTCCTCCAGGATATATCTGGCCTCGTCCTCCTCTATGCATCTCAAGTAAGGCTGGGAGAAGCCCCTCTTGTAAAGCTCATCATTTAATACTGTGAATCGGGCAGCTCGCCTCTGGATCTTCTTGGCTTCTTCAGGATTTGGTGGTAACCGTCCATCCTTAAGGTAAGACAGGATTGGACTCGTCCATCCTAGGTGGGTATGTATAGGCAGTGTCTGAAACTCTTTGATGCTAGGGAGTTTTGTTATTCCAGTTTCCAAGCGTTTATTTTGTCCTGGTCATCTGTTAATGCACTCCCTGCTACTTCGTCTGCTTTTGCATTCTGATCCCGGGGAACCTGAATAAACTTCATGCGATCGAAATTGCTCACCAATTGATTTGTCAATCTGAGGTATTTCTGCATACTTGTCTCCTTTGCTTCAAAATCTCCTCTAATTTACCCTATGACGAACTGTGAGTCGCTCTTGAGCACGATGTTTTTAGCTCCAAGCCTCTAGGTTATTCTTAGCCCGGTAAACAAAGCCTCATACTCTGCTTCGTTATTTATTACGGGGAACTTGAGCTGGAGCCCATATTTGAGAACGTCTTCTTGAGGAGAGGTAATAACGACCCCCGCCCCGCCTCCTTTTTGAGTGGACGATCCATCTGTATTAATCGTCCACAGATCTTCCTGGTCATCTGCATGCTCAGGGATTATGAATTCTACAATGAAGTCCACCAGCGCCTGGGCTTTTATAACCGTCAGAGGGCGGTATTCTATGTCAAACTGGCTGAGTTCGATGGCCCATTGTATCATTTGTCCAGCGGCCTCGGGCTTGGTCATTGCTTTCTTGATGGATTGGTCCATCATTACAATGATAGGGTTCGCTTCGAAGTATGGACAAAGTTTCCTTGAAGCAACAATTATGGCAAAAGTGATCTTCCCTATCTTTGGATATCGGGCTTCAGCTCCCTGAAAGGCCTGGCTGACGTAATATATCGGACGTTGTATCTTGTTTTCTTACCTGATCAAGGCTGCACTAACCGCGGTTGTGGATACGGCTAAGTAGAGAAACAAATCTTCTCCTTCCTTCGACGGGCTCAGGTGAGGAGGGTGACTCAAGTAGTGTTTTAACTCCTGAAGTATTGTCTCGCATTCTTCCATCCAGGCAAAGGCTCGTTTCAAAGTCTTGAAGAAAGGAAGACATTTGTCTATTGCCCTTGAGACCAACCTGTTTAGGGCAGCCACTCTTCCTGTAAGGGATTGCACCTCTTTGACCATCTTTAGAGAAGACATCTCGAGGATAGCTTTCACTTTCTCAGGATTTGCCTCTATCCCTCTTTGTGACACCATGAACCTAAGGAATTTCCTTAAGGAGACTCCAAAGGCACACTTGGATGGGTTTAGCTTCATGCTATATTGCCTGAGTGTGTTGAACGTCTCTCTAAGATCAGCCAGGTGGTTCTCTTCTTCTTTGCTCTTAACGAGCATATCATCGACGTATACCTCTATGTTTCTCCCAATCTGCTTTTCAAACATCTGGTTCACCAGCCGTTGGTATGTAGCTCCTGCATTGTTCAAACCAAAAGGCGTGGCCCTATATCAATAAAGCCCCTGGCTGGTAATAAACGCTGTCTTTTCCTGATCTTCCTCAGCCATCTGTATTTGGTTGTATCCAGAAAATATGTCAATAAATGTAAGCAACTTGTGCTCGGCTGTAGAGTCGACCAGCTAATCAATCCTGGGTAAAGGAAAGCTATCTTTGGGCAAGCCTTGTTTAAATCCGTGAAGTCGACGCACATTCTCCATTTCCCATTTTCCTTTTTGACTATGACGACGTTTGACAGCCATTCGGGGTAGTAGACTTCTCGAATAAAATTAGCGGCAAGTAACTTGTTTACTTCGTCCATGATTGCTTTGTTCCGTTTAAGGGCGAAGACTCTTCTTATCTGCTGGACGAGCTTTTTCTCGGGATCCACATTCAGGTGATGTTGGATAATAGAGGCTGGGATGCCTGGCATGTCCTCGTGACTCCATGCAAACATGTCGAGATTATCCTTCAAGAAGTTGATAATCTCTTCCTTCGTCTTTGGATTTAGGTCTGTCCCTACTTGGGTCATCTTTACTGGATCTCCCTCGACCAATTCTACCATTTCTAGCTTCTCGATGATCTCTGGTGTCTTATCTTTGATTATCCGCGTGTGGTTCTCCTTTGAGGCTAAGACTGCCTAGTAACATTCCTTTGCTAATATCTGGTCTCCTCGTATTTCTCCTACACCATGTTCTGTTGGAAATTTCTCCTTCAGGTAGTATGTAGAAGTGGCAGCTCTCCATCGGTTGAGGGTTGGTTGCCCTATGATCACATTGTAGGATAAGGGTGAATCAACCACTAAAAAGTTGTGTTTATTTGTTACTTGGAGAGGGTAAGAACCTGCCATGACTGTCAACGTTACTATCCCACAGGGGTATACTTTATCCCCACTAAAACTGACGAGGGGAGATTCGAAAGGATGAAGCCTCTTTAGGTCTACTTTTAACTGCTGAAAGGCGGAAAGGTAAATAATGTCTGCCGAGCTCCCATTGTCTACTAGGACTCTTCTTGTATTGAACCCTTCGATCATGATCATGATGACCAGCGGGTCGTCATGGGGTTGCTTTATTCCCCTGGCATCTTTTTCGGAGAAGTACATATCTTGGTTCGTCCTTCTTAACTTCAAGGGAGGCAGGCTATGAATAGTGTTTACCTGCCTTTGGTGCAACTTTTTGAGTGATCTGAACAACCCTCCTATAGTTGGCCCTCCTACAATAGTTTTTATTTTCCCAATTGTGCTTGGCAAACAGGGTGGTAGATGGTCTTCGTCCCTTTGGAAACCTCCGTGTTGGTCCTTCTTATTGTCCCTGAATTTGCTGGAATCTCCCTTCTTCACATACTTCTGTAACTTCCCTTTCCGTATAAGTTTTTCTATCTGCTCCTTCAAATCTCGGCAATCCTCTATATAATGCCCATGGTCTTTGTGAAAACAGCAATATTTCCTTTTGTCGCGCATGTTGGGCGACGAGTGGAGTGGCCTAGACCATTTAAGATATTGTTCATCTTTGATCGCCGTCAAAATCTGGTCAACTGGCACCACCAAAGGTGTGTACTTAGTCTGTCGAGGATTTTTATCACCCCTTCGTCTACTTCTTTCGTCATTTTTTCGGTCTGCTCAATCCCTTTTTTGTCCTCTTCGATCATCTTCTTTTTCCTTCTTTTTTTCCTTTGGTTTTTCTACTCCCTCTATGGTTGCCAAAGCATCCTCTGTGTTTATATACTTCTGTGCCTTCGATAATGCCTCTGCCATCGTCTTAGGGGGATTCTTTGCCAAAGAGACCACAAAATCTCTAGAATTTAGACCTGCCTTGAAGGTCGTGAGTTGCACCTTATCATCTGACTCATCTACCTCCAGCATTCCTCAAGTGAAACAAGTTACGTAGGACCTCAAAGTTTCCTTTTCTCCTTGTTTGATGGTGAGCAAGTGGTTAGCCGTCCTTTTTGGGCATTGCCTGCGACAAAATGACGGATGAACGAGTTATTGAGCTGCTTGAAGTTATCAATAGACGAGGTTGGCAATTTAGTGAACCATTCCCTGGCTGCCCCCTTTAGGGTAGTGGGAAAAGAACGGCACAGAATCTCATCAGGAGGTTGCTAAAGACCCAAGGTTGTCTTGAATGTGTTTAGATGATCCAACGGGTCCTTTAGTCCATCAAAGGGCTTGAGTAGGGGTAGACGGAACTTAGAAGGTACTGGACATTCTTGGACTGCTACTGTGAAAGGTGAGTCCGTCTTCCTGACTATTCTGTCCAAACTTTGATCCATCTTTCCTTTAATAGAAGTTCTCAGTTCATCCATCTCCTTTCTCATCTCTCTGAGAATATCCGAATTTGTTTCTTCTGGAGTGCTGGTTCGTCTCCTGTGATTGTCTTCATCATCATCTCTGTTAATTTTCGGGTGATTATCTCCTTGCTGCAGCCTTTGCCTTATCTCCTAGTTTTGCTTGGTAAGTTCTTCTGCAGTGGCCGCGAGTGTCTGAATTTGTAGGGCCAATGCAACAGGATTTGGATTAGAGCTGGACTCCATCTGAACTTATAGCTTGGAATAGAACAGTGTTCCTGAACTGGGTGCCCAAGAATCGTTTAGTTTGCCAAATTGTTCCCATAGACGGCGCCAAACTGATGATGCCCAAATCATCAGCAAGAGTTCTCGTCCAAATGGGGTCTTCTGCCACTAATCCCGGTCCTGAAACAAGACAAGTTGTAAAAGAAAAGGATGGTCACCGGTGTGGCGCCAGCCACAAAGTCTCCGATGCCAAAGTTAGAATAGTTGAGAGATGCAAAGGAAGCAAAATGGAAGTATTAGAAAATTCTGTGTACGTACTCCCTTATTGGGTTCTGCCAATGAATTTATATAGATGCTTCTTTCTTAGCCGTTGGTTTTGCTTTAATGGTGCAATCATTACTGAAGGCGTAACGCCCATGCAGGGTGTTAAATGGATGGATATACTCCCAACGGTATGAAAATCCATTATTACGTCTGTAACGATTTGTCACGACGACAATTAAATCCTTGTTAGGCAGTTCCCCCAGGGCAAGGCTGGCTCTAGAGTCGTCCTTGACTGTCGTCCTTCTAGAGCGGACGGGGTTACTTTTGGGACTATCACAGATCATTAGCTCATGTCTAATATATAATCGAGAACCTAAAACTATGCAAGAACTCCAAATGTAAAGTAAAGTACATTACCAGACAACGAAGCTTTGCAAAAGAAAGACTTGTTTGCTTGCAAATTGAAGAAAAGTAAAGGCCGCTGACCTATAGCTATCTAGTAGGAAAGCAATAAATTAAAGATAACAAGCCAGAAGAATATAAAATTCTAGGAAGTATAATCTACGATGCAATTCCTTTGCAATGCATGACTTATCCAAAAAAAAAAAAACAATAATTCTTGTTCCACAGTTTATCGCACATTATCATACCCACCCTCTTGGATCGTGTTTTCAAAATATATTTGAACTAAAATATTTTGTTTTAAAAATACCATTTCAGCTTACGTGGCACAGTATATATGTACACCCCGGGTATGATAATCATTTAAAAAATAAAAATCATTTACAATACCTGGAGCATGTGACCACATCATTTTGTGGTCCTTGTGGTAACAATTGGGCCCTACGGTCCACCCTCAAAAATCGTATGAACCAAAATTCCAATATTATTTTATGAAGCACACGGATATACACAAGATATGGTGACACATTAATTCTTGAAAACTTAATACACATGTTGGCATATTACAATTAATTAAATTAAATAATATAAATTTTTATACACAATTTATTTATTTATAAGTATAATTTATGTTTATTTATAAGTTCTCAAAATAAATAACAACTATAAATCTTTAAAATAAAATTAAAGGAATTATTTTTTAATAAAAAATACAATATATAAATTTTTTTTTCACTAATGATACTATGAGAAAACACATACAAAAATGTGCCCAACTTATCCTACACGCCACAATTTTTGAAGTATCTATAATACAAATAATTTGTCTCACATTTTGTGACCTATTTTATATTTTACCAATCACTTTGTCATGTATTAATAAAATAACCAAAGTTTAAAATGAAAAAAGAAAAAAAAAAAGAAGTAAGATAAAAGATTTGAGACTTGTAAAGTCTCTGATGGTTGTATAAGAGATCTGGGGGTTCCCCGCCTACACCAAAAACTGATTGGTGTCTTGATCTGATGATAATGAGTTATCATCAAGAGCGGACACTATAGGTTGAAACTCTCTAAAAAAAAAAAAAACAGATTTGAGACTTGTATTTAGGCTATCATAAGTCCATAACAAATATGAATATTTTTTAAAATGCCACTCTTATGTCATATATTACAAGATGGGAAAAACTTGCTTTACACCTTGTTAAAACAACCATGTTGTCATATATTCTGGAAAATTTTGCTAAATAGACTGATTTTAGGAAATATTTCAGTGAATAGTATGCGCGTCAAAGTATTTAGTTAGTTAGACTAATTTTGGAACTTGAGTTTGCTAAACTCAAGTTCCAGCCCAAAAATACATGGAACTTGATTTTGGTAAGCTCGAGTTCCATGTTTTTTTTTTTTTTTTTTTTTTTTTTTTTTTTTTTTTTTAATTCCACATCAGATTTATGTTGGGATTTTTGGCCTGGAACTCGATTTCCAAAATCAGTCTAGCGAACTAAATACTTTGACGCGCATACTATTCACCAAAATATTTCCTAAAATCAATCTATTTAGCAAATTTTGCCCATATATTCTTGTTGTAAAAGACCACCAATCAGAAAACAGATTTAATTTTCTCTTAATTTTGAAATAGACTCAAAACACAATTACAATACTTAGAGCATTTACATCAATTTCCTCAAATATTTAACCAAACTAACCCGGAAAACACTACCTTTTTTAGTTTAGCTATCTATTTGTTTTATGCATATACATCAGTCTCAATACTATATCATAATTTCAATTAAATATTATTTTCTTTTAATTCACAAATTTAATTTCAAAACCCATAACCACCCGATACAACCACATCACTTGGCACAACTGCATCTAGTCGTTGCACATAACCAGCAAACAACAACCTGATCAAGAGTATTGAGCCGAAATAAATTTTATTTTGAGCATATCTAAACCCATCCCAAGGTTATTCTTGACGGAGCAATTGGTTTTCTATAATAGTGTAAAACTGTGATTTACAACTATGTTTATGTTGACTTTAATTCCATGTCAAATTTGATTGTAATTCTATTCAATCATTTCCTTGTATTTTTGTGGGATTTTATGTAAGGGCTATATGTGAGAGTTTGGTGAAGAATCTATGAAAAAGTGGTTTCCCCAACTTGTCTCGCGACTATTAACCTGCGAAATGAGCCACGCGAAAAGCACATGTTGGAATTTGAAGTCATTGACAGGCTGGATTTCACAAGTGACTTGCGACTCAGGCCAAGTCGTGAGTGACCCACGAAACCCATTGCTTGTTGCTTTTTGAAGTGTGACTTTTTCCATTCGTCGCCAAAACTATATAAACTCTCATTACCCACGAAGTGTAAGAAGAATGAGTATTTTCTAAAAAAAACTTTTGAAAGAGAAACCCTAGCCAAACACTTAAGAGTTAAAGATTGTTTTACCCACAATCCTTTACATCATTTCTCTAAAGTTTTCATCTACTCCCACCTTTCCATCTACACATCCTTGAGAGGTTCTTATCCCAAACACTTACCTCACCCATTCTGAGTGTTGAGAGAAGTTTTGGTGCCTTTGGGAAGCATTGAAAGAAGCCATTGAGTAGCAGATAAATCAGGTAGAATTGCGAGATCTAGATAACTAATGATGACAAGACTCTGAGAAGTCCATTGGTAGCAAGAATTTGGAGGGCTCAAGTACATTGGGTAGATTAGGCTTTGAAGGTCTTTTTGATATTCGTGTACTCCAACTTATTCACTAGTAGATTAATTTCGACTTGGAGGGTCGCAGAGAGGTTTTTTGTCGAGTACTTCGGTTTCCTCTTCAATAACACGTCTCGATGTTATCTTTGTATTTGCATCTCTCTTCCCTACTCTTTAAGCTTTACATTTATTGCTTATTATACTTGCTTATGGTTTAGAGTAGTGTTCCAGTTTATAACGCGTGTTTTACTCTTATTTCGTACTTAGATAAGTTAGAGTAAAAGCAATTAAGTCGTAATTTAAAATTGGAAGGGGGGGGGGGGGTCTAAACAAGCATTAGTGTTTTCACACTAATTGAGCTTTCAAGGAGTATTATAGGCTAATAGCTACTCAGTGATTTGTTTTGTCTATTTCTACTACAATATTTTTCTTTAGCACAATGTTTGTTTTCTATATAGTGTTGTTTCTGCACAATGTTGTATATTTGGTTGTTTTCTATATAGTGTTTCTTTTTCTTCACAATGTGTATTCTATACGATGCTGTATTTGCACACTTTTTTTTTTTTTTTTTTTTTTTTTTTGCATATTTGGTTGTTTTCTGCAGAATAGGTCGGGTTTCCCCAAGGTTCTTATGTAATGTTTTCTCATACTTTGTCTAATAAAAATTCTTTTTTTTATCTATAAAAAATAAAAATAAAAATAAAAATAAAAAGTATTAAGCCACTATCCAACCATCACACGCCATCAAAAAAACCCATCTCAACCTTCGCCCACCTCAACTAGTTCCAAAATCCCAAATCACAACCTATCTTAGTCACACCCACCAACCAAATCGTGACCCAATTTCGATGATGCATTGATGTGATACCCAAGGAAATTTGATTGTGAGAGAGGGGAAATAAATGAGATCAAAAGGGCACAAAACCATCTTCAAACTTAGATCTCCTTCAAACCAAACTAGCCACTGTCTGAAACCACCACCAGCACCTTGCAAATAAAAAAAATTAACACAAACCCAGCAACCACAACACGTCAACACCTGTTGCATAAATAAAACCGAAAATCAACACAAACCTCGCACTCACCGCACATATCAAACCAAACCCATCATCTACCACACCCATCGCCCAAATCAGCGTAAATATCAACACAAAATCTGCAAAAATTAACTTTCATGATGAAGTCAAATTCGTCAGTCGATATGTTCGTCTAGACGGAATCCAATGAGAATGAATTTGAGACCTACAACAAAATAATAATGGATTTTCCTCCCTATAAGGTCACTGGCATGGTGCTTGCCAATGAGCCTAAACTGATGAAGCCAAATTCATTAGTCAATATGTTTGTCCAGACGGAATTCGATGAGAATGAGTTCAAGACTTACAACAGAATAACAATGGATGTTCCTCCCTCTAAGGGCACTAGTGTGGTTCCTATCAATGAGCCTCCAATGATGACGTTGAGAGAGAGAAATAATAAGAACTAAAAGTGTATTTTAGTATGTATGGATGTGAATGTGTGTACCTATCCGTAACTTTGCTTAGGTTTTGGGATGGTTTTATATAGATCTCTGACTTCTTTTACTATTATAGGCCTTTAATGGTGGTCTTAATGGCTCTTGTAACATATCGATGGCTTTGTGAGATGATTGATTATCTTGCCAATGGTCATGTATACGCGTGCATCCATTGGTAATGGCTCATGCATTAATTGCGTATTTATGGCACTTTGGTTGTCCAATGATACCTGCTTTGGTTGTCCAAAGGCTTTTATGAACGATGAGAATTTATTGGTTCATCATTTCATAAACCCAATCCACCACCATCGCAGCTATGGCCACCAAATTTAAGAGTCACGATTCATTATAGCTTCGACTACCATGAGATGGAGGTTAGGTGGAGAGAGACAAAGAGAGACAGAGACAGAGGTAGAGTCTGGTGAGGGGAAGGAGAAAGAGAGAGAGAGGAGACCGTTTTGAGAATTAAAAAACATTTTGTAGGACTAGCTAGTGAGGAAACTATCTCGCCACATGTGGCAATCACTGTTAATCACTACAAATTTTTAGTTAGTTTATTAAGTCTGATGCATGAATTTTTGTGAATTTTTCGCTATATTTTTAACCTTAGATCAGTTTATTGATACTAATTTGAATGCTCTTACCACTGCGTATCCTTGGTGTGGTGGTCACTTCACAAGTATAAGTGCTTGTGGGGTGTGGGGGGTAAGGGCGGGGTTCAAATCTCTAGGAAGGAGTTTCATATACATATACACATATACACTTAGATTAGGCTAGAATAGAAATTCTATTTTATATATATATATATATATACATATATAAAAAGTAGCAAGTTTTGTCCTATCAAAAAAAAAAAAAAAAATGTGAATGCTCTGACATTTATTCATGTTTGTAACTATAACTATAAACTCAACATGCCTTCTTTATAAAGAATCAGTATTTAATTTATTCATACGAAACAATGGACCACATCATATTATAGGTTGCTTCGGGTGCATAACATATATCTAACAAAGAGTAGAATTTACATTTTCTCTTTTAAATTTTTATTCTGTAAAATTATTGCCTTAAATTGATATATTGGTTTATGATATTTCTCTTCTCTAGGGTTAGAGGGTGCTCCTTCTTCTCCTAGGTCGTAGAATTTGCGGTCCCTTCTTTGAAGGAGTTTTTTCGTCCCTTTGGTAATAGTGTTACCTTAGGTTTTGTGGGTTTTGTTTTTTCGTGGGGTTTGGGAAACACTCTTAGTAATGGAAGACCTTGCTAAAGCATGGAGTTGTCTAACGCTTACAGAACAGGAAGGGGATGATCTCCGCCTGAATGAAGAAGAGGCAGCACCAGAATTCACTCTTGCAGCGAAGTTTTTGACCAAACGGGCTTTGAACATTGAAGCTATAGCAAAGACTTTCAACCCGATATGGAGATCGAAAAATGGCCTCAAGGTTAAAAAGGAGGATGACCACTTAGTGTTATTCACCTTTGACAATCAAGAGGAGATGGAAAAAATCCTAGTGACAAAGCCATGGAGTTTCGATAAGCACCTTGTGGTGCTGCAATGGTATGAAAAAGATGTTGATTTATGTGATATGAATTTTAACATGGTAAATTTTTGGGTTCAGGTACATGACATACCGGTCAGATTCAGAACTCAAAAGGTAGCAGAAAAAATCTGTGAGACTATAGGCACGGTTAGCAAAACAATAGATAACACAGAGATAGAAGGGGATGGCTTCATCAGAGTTCGAGTCAGGGTGGATATATCCAAACCTTTGTGCCGTGGACGTGTCATATCACTTGAAAATGGCAGAGAACTCTGGGTGTCTTTCAAATATGAACGCCTTCCCAACCTTTGCTATTGGTGTGGCTGCCTCACACATACTGATAGAGACTGCGATTTATGGATTGAGAGCGAAGGTACATTACAGTTGGAAACTCAAAAATATGGTCCATGGATACGAGCACAGCCTTTCACACGATCTCGAAAGAATGTGGTTGTTGTCCCTGGATTTTATTCCAAAAAAAGTAATCCGACCAAGGCAGCAGCTAAAACACAGAGTACGAAATCGCTAGTGGTGGTGGTCCGTAAGGGGGGTCCGTCGCCTGAGATTGTACAGCCAGAAAAGGAAAAAACAGGGTATTCATGTACCACGGACTCTGCTCCAGATATTCAGGAAGAAGATCCGTTAATTCCATTTCAAACTCCAACAATCCAGCCATTTCCAAATATAACCAACCCGGTTTTTATGGTAGAAAAACAAACCGATGAGCTGTTTGAAGAGCAAATCCAGGAAATTGACCGTGACCTATGCAAGTTTGATGCCATCAGGGGGACTTTTGAGAAAAATCAGGGGGAGAATAATAAGGAAAACATTTTGGAAGGATTGACAATTAACGAGGGAGACTATCCAACAAAAATGCACTCATGTGCATGCACCTCTACTCCCTTACAGTGTGGTCCAACATCAGTTTTAGCTGATATTTCAAACCTTCCAGAACTTAATACTAGAAAATGGAAAAGACTCATCAGGACAGAGACGGAATCAGATACTGTAATGGAAGAAGCAGTGGGGGAAAAAAGGATTGGCAGAGAGGAGGATCAACCAGAGTTACAAAAAAAAAAAGAAAAATAGTTTCTCGGGTGGATGAAGTAGTAACAAATGTATTGGCGGAGGCTGGTTCCCAGCCCCGCCAGAACCAATGAGTCTCTTATGTTGGAACTGTCGGGGGCTTGGGAACCAACGAACAGAAAATCAGCTCGTGGATATGGTGCGGGCAAAAGATCCCTCCGTTGTGTTTATAGCCGAAACATGGACGGATGAAGCAAGGCTAGTTTTAGTTCAAGATAAAATGAAGTTCAAACATAAATTTGTGGCTCCAAGAAGAAATAAGGCGGGTGGGTTGGTAATTTTTTGGAAAGAAGATTTCGACTTAAACATCGAAACTTTTTCAAAAAATCACATAGATACTACAGTGAATAAGAATAAGGATGATGAATGGAGATTTACAGGGTTTTATGGAGAACCTGACACACAGAGTAGACATGAGGCATGGGCTCGATTGAAAGACTTGAAATCAAGGGGATCTGCACCTTGGATTTGTGCGGGAGATTTTAATGAGATAACAAAACAATCAGAGAAAAGGGGTGGTAGAACTCGGCCACATGGGCAGATGCAAGCATTTAGAGAGGTGCTTGATGAATGCGGCTTTATTGATTTGGGTTTTGTGGGATCAGAATTTACATGGCATAAACATTTTGCGGGTTATATTGTGTGGGAGCGCCTTGATAGAGCTGTGGCAACTTTGGATTGGCTGTCCTTATTTCTGGACACCAAAATTTATCATTTGGAGGCAGATGCATCGGATCACAGACCCATTTTGATTGTGCCAGATGGGATGGATTGTTCACAACAGAGGCCATTTCGTTTTGAGCAGATGTGGCTGACTGAACAAGGCTGCACGGACACAGTACAAGCTGTGTGGCAGCGGGACAATGGGGAAAATGAGGATTTAAAGGTGATACGAAAGGTGGATGAGTGTGGGAAGGAGCTGACCAAATGGAGTAAAAATAATTTCAAAAATGTGAGGAAAGAATTAGAAAAAACAAGAAAGATGCTGGCGAAAGCAGAGCTGGTTGCGATGAATGGGGGCAGCAACCAAAGAATGAAATACCTGGAAAAACAAATCCTCACACTCCTTGACCGTGAGGCAAAAATGTGGGCACAAAGATCGAAGGTGCAATGGCTTCGAGATGGTGACAGAAACACCCGTTTTTTCCATAGTAAAGCAACACAAAGAATAAGAAGAAATTACATCAAAGGGATATATGATGGAAACGGTCAATGGTGCACTCACCCAAACCGTGTGAATGACACTGTAGTGCAGTTTTATCAAAAACTCTTTACCTCTAGTGGACTCGTGGACTTTGAGGAGATTTTGGAACAAATACCTACAAAGGTTACAAGTGACATGAATGTGGAGTTGCTAAAAGAGTTCACTTCAGAGGAGGTTGAAATTGCTTTAAAGCAGATGGCACCTTTAAAATCACCTGGACCGGATGGCATGCCACCACTTTTCTACCAGAGCTATTGGTCTTTGGTAGGTCCAGATATTACAGAAGCAATTTTGTGGTTGTTGACACCCCATTTTGCAACCCGTATTTAACCACGCATGGAGGGTAAAAGGGTAATTTTGCCTTGAAAATATGCATCTTGATTCTGGCCATTAGATCCTTAATCTCATTTCACCAAAATGATCTTGATGTTGTAACGATCAAATTGACTGGTCATGAGCCCTAATCGGACCACCAGATTAAAGTTATCATCAAATCAATTTTTAATGGTTGAGATACACTATCACAAATTGAGTCCGACTATACGTAATTATGAACAATTGATTCCAATTGGTTATAACTATAATCAATTTGAGATTAATGATGTGTCATAATTTGATTGGTTAGGACTACATTTTATAGTGAGATTCCATACACCTAATTAATTAGATAATTAAACATTAATTATTCAATGAGTAATTTGTGTAATTATCTTTTAATTAGAGTAAATTTGGAACCAATTAAGTCTGAAATGGAGTGATTGGAGCTATTTAATGTTAATTGGGAGCTAATTTGGGACCTATTAATATTAATTGTGCTGAAACCATTTTCTAAAAAATGACCTTTGCTCACCTTTTCATTAATATCTCTCAGAATATTTTGAATCTGTAAATGAGGTTAATTTTCTCAAAAACTAGACATCCGGGGCTTCAATTTGAGCATAAGAATGAGACAATTCCAATCAAAATCGAGTCAGATATGATTTTTCGAAATTGGCTCTACAAGCTGTTACAGCAGCTACGGGAAAACCGAATTTTGGCTTGTTCCTCACTCCTACCAATCTTTCCATTTAATGCACCAAATTTTCCCCAAGGCTAAAATGAGGTCTAGGTTCATAATTCTTTGTCAACCCTCATTAAATGGCCTTCCATTCATATTTCCTCATCACTACTATATAAACCCCTCTCTCCTTCATTCCAAGGCACACAAAAACCCCCTCTCTTCTCCTCTCTTAAGTTCTAGTGAAGTAGAGTAGTCTTGTCATATCTTGGTCTTCCTGAGACTCAAGGTATTGAGTGAGACTCACTCTCCCTCTCCTAGTTCTTCTTTTTTTCCTCCACCTATAGGATTTCCCTCAAAAGTCTCCTTCTCCACCATATGGATCTTGCATGAAGGTATAATCTCTTTCCCTAATTGTTTTTTGTATTTCCATGATGAGAGTTTAAGATTAAAGCATGATAGTAATCACTTAAATTCCCTTGAATATGTTTGAATGTTCTTAATTGTTCTTATATGTTCTTCACATGTTCTTGGTTGTTCATCACATGTTCATGCATATCACTAGATTTAATCTTAAATCCACATCAAAAATATAAAAAACATGTTTGTCTAACAATTCTTTCAAATCTTTGAACCTAGGTTATCACCATCCACACACATTCACTAAAATTTATTTTTCAATCCAAATGAAACACTCAATAAATTGAATTAGGGTTTATCACATGCATACACATCAAATTCAACATGCAAATTGATTGACATATTGGATGATATGATATGAATGTTGGTCACCATGGTCTAGAAGACCGGTTTCACCGGGCAAGGTGGTTGCCTAACACCTTCCCACCTTGTAACATAGCCTCCGAACTTAGATCAAGGGTTAGTAGATCAAATGCTTATCCATGTAATTTTCGATTTTTAGATTGTAACTAGGAAACAAAGCCATGTACTTTATCTTAGATTGTATCTAGGACCAAAGCCATGTAATTTCCTATGTTCAATGTAAATTCAATTTCAAATTAATAAAATGATGAATTTTTCAATTATGGTTTTCTTATTTATTCCAACAATTAAATAAGTGGCGACTCCATTGTTAGACCCTTAATCTAAAGGGGTAAATATAACTAGTCGAACCTCCATTTTGAGAGGCAATAACACGACTCCACCCATTCACGTGGGTTTCGCCCAACACACCTATAAAAAAGGGGGTCGGGGGCGCGGTCTCTCACAGTGGCGACTCCACTGGGGATATTGAGGGCTAGGCTTCAATTAGGTTATGGTGGCCAACCATGTCATTGTTTGTTTATTGCTTTTTGTATATAATATGTCTAATATGTCATTATATTGCATGTCATGCATCATTTGCTTGAATGAAATTTATTTTATTTGTGTGCTAGCCCGGAAGCCCGGTAGTATTAGCCGTGGATTATGGTCTTCCTGAGACTCACATACCTAGCGGTGAACCTACCACCCACCGCGACAAGGATCATCATGGTTATGCCAT
Source organism: Quercus gilva (assembly GCA_023621385.1). Classification (NCBI taxonomy): domain Eukaryota; kingdom Viridiplantae; phylum Streptophyta; class Magnoliopsida; order Fagales; family Fagaceae; genus Quercus; species Quercus gilva. The sequence continues at coordinate 31,314,544 of CM042484.1, forward strand.
GGTGGTTCATAGAGACAAACTGTACTGTTCGGACCAACGCGGCGCTCCTGGCGTCACAAGTTGGGAGGTACGACGTCCTAGCTTGTAGGAACCTTTAACCTACCTTCCACCCATGTTGTAATGACCCATAGAACCTACCTTTAGATCGATCCATGTAAATTGCATTTCATTATGCATTTGTTTGGCTGTTGTTTGAACCATGATGACTTAAGTCCAATGCTTAATCCCATCATAATTGTTTGAACCTTGTATGTTATGAATGAACTCAAGCCCAAAAGCCTATGATTGAACCCTACTTGGCATGGAAGCCCAAAATTGTTTCTTGAATAAGTCTAAGCCCAACACTTGAGCCCATTGAAGGTGTATAGACATGGTCAACATCAAAGGCTAAAAGCTCACAAGATGCATGCCTTCCAAGTGTAAGCCCAATCCATTTCAAGCAAATACCAAAAGATCATAATCAAGGTTCAAGCCTTCCAAGTGCAAGCCCAAGCCATTTCATCATAATCAAGGTTCAAGCATATCAAGCCTCAAGCATCCTAAATGGACCAAGAAGAAGCAAGTGGCCCAACTTTGCCTCACTCCACATTTGGTTTGCAACATCATGGTTAAGCTTAAAGTTTGTTTGTTTATTCCATGTTCCTATGTTTCTTTGAATTCTAAAAATCCATGTAACATGTGATGTACTTTGTTCATGTATATATATATTTTTTTTAAATTTCAAAAAAAAAAAATCAAGATTCCCAAATCTTTCCCAAAAAAAAAGAAAAAAAAAAGTGTTCGAACTAGAGGCATTGGGCCCTTAAGTCATTAAAAAAAAAAAAAATTCTTTGAACTAGGGGCATTGGACTTCCTAGCGATTTTTTCAAAAAGATCCATTTTTTTCTTTCAAAGATTTCAAGGTTCTTTAAAGTCTTCTTTTCAAAATGGTACATGAGGATCCCTTGGACAATATTTTTTCTAAATTGTGATGCTTAAAGGCTTGAACAATCAACTTGTATTGAGAAAGGATTAATTTCATTTGATCCGTGTGAACATTTTTGCTAAATTACTTTGAATAAAAGAAGAAATGGTCTTACAAGGCAATCAAAGAAAATCTATCCATCAGAAAATTCAAAAAGCTTATGTATTCATTCCTAATTTCTGAAAACTTTTGTGTCTCCAATAGAGCATTCATACCATTTCTTTTAAGAGGAATTTGTTAAAAGAGCTCAAGTCACTGTGCCTACAAGCAAGCATTACTAGGGATAGGAGGCCATCCTTGGTTAAACCAAATTATTTCCTATTACCTATAATGTTCATCATCCATTGCTAGCCCATTTGAGCCTTTAAACATTATCCTCTTTTTTGCATGAACCCACTAAAATCTAAACCTAGGGTGGGAAAATTCAAAGTATGTATGCTTAAATCTCATGTTAAGGAGGAGTCGACCTTGAACTTTGAAGCTAATTGATAAAGCTCTCCTAGAGGACATGAAAGACAAGTAGAGAATTCATTAAGCTAAAGATAAGAGATCATCAAAGAAAAATGAGCTTTCACTCAATCAAGGAAAGAGAAATGAAATTCCATTAATGTGAAAAAAAATGTGCATCAAGTTTGAAGAATCTAAAATTCATCATGCCAAGAGGAATACAAGATTCATCCAAAAGAGATTTCATCAAAAAAGGAAAGATTCATCAAGCATAGAAATGTGCAAGTGCATCGAGGCAAGAAAGATGTATAGAGAGTGCATCAAAATGACTTAAGTTGAGAAAAACAAGGGAGGCAAAAGATCCTCAAAAAGTTCATTCAATCAAGAGATGAAAGATAGCCAAAAAAAAAAAAAAAAAAAAAGCCCGCTAGGCTGAAAACCCAAAAGGGCAGTCTAGGCAAAAGCTAGGGCTGGAAAAAAAAAAAAAAAAAAAGAATCCTAGCAAATTGAAAACTTGAAGATGTAACAAGATGAAAGTTTAGAGGCATGATTCAAGGGAATGTGCATAAAAACAAATGTTGATACAAGTGATCAACGAAGACTAGTGAGAAGATGGCAAAGAAGAAATGAGAAAACTCCTCTAATACTTGATTTTTGAGTAATACATACTTGGGGGAACATCATCGGGAATTTTGAGCCTTTTTATATCATTCATTTCATAACCTAAACCCGGCCTACATTGCAACTCATGAATAAGACCTCCTTGAAGTCTTTGCTAATTGTAGGCGCATCTTAAACTCTAATAATATTTTTCTCTTGAATTAAAAAGGAAAAGTGCTTAAAATTGTCAAACCCCATAGGATGATATGTCTGAGGACAAAATTTCTCAAATTCTCAAATCCTCAAAATGACTCAAAAGGACTTCCAATCTTGAAGCATTCTCCTTGTTTGCACCCAACAATGTGATTCATTTCATTTCTTGATTGCCTTTGGAGACTTAATCTGATGATGTTCAAAAGGATGAAGCAAATTTGATTACATGAATTTAATGATCTAGATTCTTCCCAATCAAAGAGATTTGTTTGATTCTTAAACATTTTGATTTGCTAAAATGGGTGTTCAAAGGATCACCTCTTGTTCCCAAAAAAAAAAAAAAAAAAAAAAAAAAAAAAAAAAAAAAAAAAAAAAAAGATCATTCTTTTTCAAAATCTAGTTCTCTTGAACTACGTCTTGACCTGATCCTCTACGAGAGAGGTACGTAGGTAGCCTTGCAGAGGCCCGGTCCCATTCACCCAAACAACCTTGGAGAACAAAGTCGAAACAATTGTTTGGGGTGCATGTTAGGTTAAGCCCATTTGTTTGCATTAAGCATGTTTAAACTTGGAGCATTGGCCTATTTATATTGTGTGCAAGTTTTCATGATAATTGGTTTCTAACAAGCTAGAGAAAGAAAGTCTTGTTGTAGGAACCAAGGATGGCGAACCATGATCTTTTTTCATGTTCCCTAATGGTCACAACATCAAATGGATTCAGCTTCAATCTAAGCATGAAATATGCCCTAAACTAGGGGCATTGGGTAAGTACTTCCAATTCATTTCAATGAATAAATCTATTGCTAATTGAAATTATCTTTTTGCAGGAATTAAGCAAGGACTTATCCAGCAATCCACATCAACTTCCAGCCAAAGTTGGTCTCATTCAAAGAATAGGTTTTTCAAAAAAAAAAAAAATCATCATGAATAAATCTTCATCATTTCTAGTCCATCTTCATCTTCTTCACTTTTTGATCACAAACAAATCTCCATTTTCAAAGAAAAAATCTCTGTTTTTCAAAGGAAAAATCTCCATGAACAAATCTTCTTGAAGAGTTTCAAAAATTCAATAGAAAAATCTCCAGAATAAATCTTCAAGAAAAAATCTCCAAGAACAAATCTTCAAAAGGAAAAATTTCCATTTTTCAAAGGAAAAATCTCCAAAACCATATTCCAAAGGAAAAATCTCCATGAACAAATCTTCAAAAGGAAAAATCTCCAAAACCATATTCCAAAGGAAAAATCTCCATGAACAAATCTTCTTGAAAAGTTTCAAAAATTCAATGGAAAAATCTCCAGAATAAATCTTCAAGGAAAAATCTCCACGAACAAATCTTCAAAAGGAAAAATCTCCATTTTTCAAAGGAAAAATCTCCAAAACCATATTCCAAAGGAAAAATCTCCATGAACAAATCTCCTTAAAAAATTTTCAAAAATCCAATGGAAAAATTTCCAAAATAAATCTTCAAGGAAAAATCTCCATGAACAAATCTTCAGAAGGAAAAATCTCCAATGAATAAATCTTCATTAAAAATTTTCAAATCATCAAAGGAGAAATCTCCAAAACTATTTTTCATGGAAAAATCTCCTATGAACAAATCTTCATTAGAGTTTTTCAAAATTACAATGGAAAAATCTCCAAAATGAATCTTCAAGGAAAAATCTCCATGAATAAATCTTTTTTTTTTTAATTTTCAAATGTTTAAAGGATAAATCTTCAAGATAACTCTTCAAAAAAAAAAAAAAAAAATCTCAATTTTTCAAGGAAAAATCTCCAATGAATAAATCTTCATAGGAAAAATCTCCAATGAACAAATCTTCATTAAAAATTTTGAAAACTTCAATGGAAAAATCTCCAGAGTCAAAGCTTCAAAGGATAAATCTCTTGAGCATAGCTTCAAATGAAAGATCTCCAAAACAAATGGCAGGTTGCGATCTCCTTCCATATTCTCCAGTCGTGCAACATCAAGTCAATTGTCCACCCTTAGCATTCATCGAAGCATGGAATATGTCCCAAACTAGGGGCATTTGCCAGGTATGCCAAAGTCTTTTCAATGAGTAACTCTGTTACTAACTGAAAGTATTTATTTTGCAGGTACTAGGGTAAAAGGCCCACACACATCGACATTAGCCAAAGTCCAAAAAACCCTTAGTCCTCTGGAAAACATGAGCCAAGATCCAAGAATCCTAGGTCTCTGAAAACATGAGCCAGGATGAGCCAAAGTCCAAAAAACCCTTGGTCCTCTGAAAACACGAGCCAAGACCCAAAAAACCTAGGTCTCTGAAAACATGAGCCAGGATCCTTGGTCTTCCTTTTTTTTCCTTTTTTTGACCTCAGGTAAGCATATCTTGTACTTATTCAAAAAAAAAAAAAAAAAAAAAATTCATGCATGAACTACATTTGGACCTGATCCTCCCACCAAAAGGTACGTAGGCAATCTCCCTCAAGATTCGGTCCACATTTTGATCCATAACATGACTTTCTACATTTTCATCTACATGCATCATACATTCACCACAGTTAAATACTGATTGCAAAGTTAGGTGTCTCTTTCATACATTGACATTCGCTTTTCAAGCTCTGCCAATGAGGGGCATTCTGTTGACACCCCATTTTGCAACCCGTATTTAACCACGCATGGAGGGTAAAAGGGTAATTTTGCCTTGAAAATATGCATCTTGATTCTGGCCATTAGATCCTTAATCTCATTTCACCAAAATGATCTTGATGTTGTAACGATCAAATTGACTGGTCATGAGCCCTAATCGGACCACCAGATTGAAAGTTATCATCAAATCAATTTTTAATGGTTGAGATACACTATCACAAATTGAGTCCGACTATACGTAATTATGAACAATTGATTCCAATTGGTTATAATTATAATCAATTTGAGATTAATGATGTGTCATAATTTGATTGGTTAGGACTACATTTTATAGTGAGATTCCATACACCTAATTAATTAGATAATTAAACATTAATTATTCAATGAGTAATTTGTGTAATTATCTTTTAATTAGAGTAAATTTGGAACCAATTAAGTCTGAAATGGAGTGATTGGAGCTATTTAATGTTAATTGGGAGCTAATTTGGGACCTATTAATATTAATTGTGCTGAAACCATTTTCTAAAAAATGACCTTTGCTCACCTTTTCATTAATATCTCTCAGAATATTTTGAATCTGTGAATGAGGTTAATTTTCCCAAAAACTAGACATCCGGGGCTTCAATTTGAGCACAAGAATGAGACAATTCCAATCAAAATCGAGTCAGATATGATTTTTCGAAGTTGGCTCTACAAGCTGTTACAGCAGCTACGGGAAAACCGAATTTTGGCTTGTTCCTCACTCCTACCAATCTTTCCATTTAATGCACCAAATTTTCCCCAAGGCTAAAATGAGGTCTAGGTTCATAATTCTTTGTCAACCCTCATTAAATGGCCTTCCATTCATATTTCCTCACCACTACTATATAAACCCCTCTCTCCTTCATTCCAAGGCACACAAAAACCCCCTCTCTTCTCCTCTCTTAAGTTCTAGTGAAGTAGAGTAGTCTTGTCATATCTTGGTCTTCCTGAGACTCAAGGTATTGAGTGAGACTCACTCTCCCTCTCCTAGTTCTTCTTTTTTTCCTCCACCTATAGGATTTCCCTCAAAAGTCTCCTTCTCCACCATATGAATCTTGCATGAAGGTATAATCTCTTTCCCTAATTGTTTTTTGTATTTCCATGATGAGAGTTTAAGATTAAAGCATGATAGTAATCACTTAAATTCCCTTGAATATGTTTGAATGTTCTTAATTGTTCTTATATGTTCTTCACATGTTCTTGGTTGTTCATCACATGTTCATGCATATCACTAGATTTAATCTTAAATCCACATCAAAAATATGAAAAACATGTTTGTCTAACAATTCTTTCAAATCTTTGAACCTAGGTTATCACCATCCACACACATTCACTAAAATTTACTTTTCAATCCAAATGAAACACTCAATAAATTGAATTAGTGTTTATCACATGCATACACATCAAATTCAACATGCAAATTGATTGACATATTGGATGATATGATATGAATGTTGGTCACCATGGTCTAGAAGACCGGTTTCACCGGGCAAGGTGGGTGCCTAACACCTTCCCACCTTGTAACATAGCCTCCGAACTTAGATCAAGGGTTAGTAGATCAAATGCTTATCCATGTAATTTTCGATTTTTAGATTGTAACTAGGAAACAAAGCCATGTACTTTATCTTAGATTGTATCTAGGACCAAAGCCATGTAATTTCCTATGTTCAATGTAAATTCAATTTCAAATTAATAAAATGATGAATTTTTCAATTATGGTTTTCTTATTTATTCCAACAATTAAATAAGTGGCGACTCCATTGTTAGACCCTTAATCTAAAGGGGTAAATATAACTAGTCGAACCTCCATTTTGAGAGGCAATAACACGACTCCACCCATTCACGTGGGTTTCGCCCAACACACCTATAAAAAAGGGGGTCGGGGGCGCGGTCTCTCACAGTGGTATCTAAATTCAGGTACTTTGCCTAATGCACTCTGTCACTCCTTTATTACTTTAATTCCTAAAGTAAAAAATCCTGAATATGTCTCACAATATAGACCTATCTGCCTCAGTAATGTTCTTTTTAGAGTCTTTTCCAAGGTGTTGGCAAACAGGTTGAAAAAGATTATGCCACAGCTTATTTCTGATCATCAAAGTGCTTTCATGGCGGATCGGTTAATTTCAGACAATATCATGGTGGCTTTTGAGACTCTACATTACATGAGAAACCACTCATCGGGTCATACAGGGTACATGGCATTGAAGTTGGACATGAGCAAGGCTTATGATAGGGTGGAGTGGTTATATATGGAGAAACTGATGCGGAAGATGGGTTTTGCAGAGGCATGGGTTAAGTTGATGATGATGTGTATCTCTACTGCCACATACTCGGTTTTGATAAATGGGGAACCCCAAGGACACATTACCCCAACTAGAGGCCTTAGACAAGGCGACCCCCTCTCCCCTTATTTATTTTTATTATGTACGGAGGGCTTTCATGGGTTGTTAAAAAAAGTTGAAATAATGGGTGATATAAGGGGGGTTTCTATTTGTAGGAATGGCCCTAAATTAACCCACCTTCTTTTTGCAGATGATAGTCTTATTTTCTGCAGGGCAAAAGAAAGTGAGTGCCAGAAGTTACTGGAAGTCTTAACCAAGTATGAAGGCGCATCTGGGCAGCAAATAAATAGAGACAAAACCACTCTATTTTTCAGTAAATCAACTGATCCGGCCATGCAAAACACAATCAAAAATACTCTTGGAGTACCGGTGGTGCAGCAATATAAAAAATATTTAGGCCTACCATCTTTCATTGGGCGAAGAAAAAAAGAGAGTTTTGACAATATAAAACAGAAGGTGTGGAAAAAATTGCAGGGATGGGAAGGGAAATTATTATCTCAGGCAGGAAGGGAGATTTTAATCAAGGCAGTGGCCCAAGCTTTGCCCACATATGCGATGTCATGCTTTAAGCTACCACTCGGATTATGCCATGATATTGAGACTTTGGTTAAAAAAAAATTTTGGGGACAAAGAGGAGAGGGCAGAAAAATCCATTGGACAAAGTGGGAGGATTTGTGCAAGCCGAAGACACAAGGAGGGATGGGTTTCAAAGACCTTTCTAGGTTCAACGATGCTTTACTCGCAAAACAAACTTGGAGACTCTTGCATGATAAAACTTCACTGTTTTATAGAGTTTTCAAGGCCAAGTATTTCCCCAACTGTACAATCATGGAAGCGACGAGCCCGAGCTCAGCCTCATATGCATGGAAGAGCTTAATCAAGGGCAGGGAAGTGATACAAAGGGGTGCGGTTTGGAGAATTGGTGATGGACGCTCAGTTTCAATTTGGGGTACACGGTGGCTGCCTGCGAAACACTCCCCAAAAATTATTTCACCTTGTACAGAAGCTTTGGCAGAGGCTAAAGTTAGTGTTTTCTTGGATGCTGAACACAGATCATGGAAGGAAGATGTGCTAGATGAAAATTTGTTAAGTTTTGAAGCAGACATGATCAAAAAAATCCCCTTGAGCCACACGGACTAGGCAGATGCACTCACTTGGCCTTTCACCCCAACTGGGGAGTATACGGTCAAGTCTGGATACACGTTCTTGCAAAAAGAATATCAATCTGCTCAACCCGGTCATTCCGATCCTGAATACTTGAAACCACTTTGGAAGGCAATATGGAGTTTACAGGTTCCGAGTAAGGTAAAAAATTTTATTTGGCGAGCAGCAAAAAATTCTTTACCTACAAAGACGAATCTGATGAAGAGGAAAGTCATTGATGAAGATCTCTGTGAGCAATGCAAAGACCAAAAGGAGGACGTGGTTCATGCACTTTACCACTGCCCGAAAATATTCGATCTATGGTCAAAAGTGCAGCTCTGGAATCACAGTTGCCTGAAACAGGCAACATCTTTTATTGATCTAATTGGTTGTGTTTTTGCAGATAACAGGGACCCAACACTCTTCTCCATGGTGGCGTGGGCAATCTGGAACCGAAGAAATAATGTTCGACTCGGAAAACCAGCGACCCCACTCAACGAGCTGCTAACGCAGGCATAAGAGAGATTGACTGAATTTAAACTCTACAATTCTTCAACCATCATCCCTGTGGGCCGACCACCAACCAGTTGGCAAGCTCCGAGCAACAACACTTACAAGGTGAACTTTGATGGCGCTTTATTTGCAGCAGACAATAGCGCCGGGTTGGGAGTGGTTATCCGGAATTCAGAGGGACAAGTCATGCTCTCCCTCTCGGAAAAAACCATACTCCCTCTTACAGCTATCGAAGTGGAAGCAATGGCAGCAAGGAGGGCTTTGAAGTTAGCACTAGAGACCGGTTTCCAGCAGATAACCTTGGAAGGGGACTCGCAGACGCTCATCTCAGCACTAGTAAACAATACACACTCCCTGTCAAGCTTTGGACACATATTGCAGGACATTCAGTATTTCGCCTCTTGCTTTTCAAAAATAAACTATTCTCATGTGCGTAGGCATTGTAATACGGTAGCTCATTCTTTAGCAAGAAGGGCAGTTTCTTTATCCTCAATGCAAGTTTGGATGGAGGATGTACCACCAGATATTTCTCATGTACTTCAGGCTGATTTAACTGGCCTGCATGTTTAATTAAAAGTTTTGGTCTTCTTTCTCAAAAAAAAAAAAAAAACGTTGTTTCGGAATATTGAACAATATCTTTTGCATTTCACTTGAAATGGAAAGAAAAAATTCACAATTAATATTTTATTTCCTAAGTCCAAAAGTGTAAAAACTGTTATATTTTTTTTTTTTTTTTTTTTATTTGACTCTAGATACATTTAATTTGAGCCATAAAATATATCAATTTAATTGATTTTTTTTTTCCTTCTTGTTTTGGTGGCTATAGGTCACCCGCATTGGAAAGTTATTCAAGAGACAGGAATGTCGATCCTTTTCCTAAGCTGTACTCCTTTAAAACATAAAAATATAAACAGCAAAGTATATTATGCCCAAAAAAAAAAAAAAAAAAAAGTATATTATGCAAACAACTTGCCCCTGCAAATTAAAAAAAGTAAATTCCAGATAGCTAAGAAAGTAGGAAAGTATTTCAAATGCCAAGGATACTTCACTAGCAGATTCCTCACCTTTGAACTGAGAAATTTCAGATTTGCCTTAATGAGGTTAAAGTAAATTAAATGTGCAAGAAGCCTTAGGGAACTTCAAATGTCAAGTAAAGGATAAATATACTGTAGTTGCTCACCTTTTCAAAAAGAGATAAGCCTTAACACAAATAGAAAAAGAAATAAAACGACTAGCATCAAGTACAATTAAGAAGATAAAGGCAGGCATGATCAACAAATGCCAAGTAAAGAATACTACACCAGTTAGCCAAATAAAAAAAAGTAAAGAATAGTTCTCCAGCAAATAGATATTTGCCTTACACGTGTTAAGAAATAAATAAATATTTGCCTTACACACGAATCTTGAAAGTCTATTCTCTTCCTCTATCCTTTACACTTACAAAATTTAAAGAAGATAACAGATTAATAGTTACGTCATCAATAACATATTTAAATTTAGAATTTTTGTGGTAAAAAATCATGCATAAAAATAAGTTTGTTGATCGAATAGTGATCCATTAAGGCTCCTGAGATTCATCAACTCTCACATGAATTTTATTATTATTATTATTATTATTATTATTATGTTAGTGTTAGGGGGGCCATGGCCCCCACGATTTTCAAAAAATGTCCCCTCCCCCTCTATTTAATTTTAAAAAATTTTAAATATTGAGTAAATTTTTGATGATGCCCTCCTTTCATTTAAGAAAAAAGAAGTATAAATGCTCATTAATTTATTATTGTCTCCTTTATTTTCCTTTTAATATTGAATATTTTTTTCATTAATTTTAGGAGAATTTAAAAAATAAGTTAATAAATATATATAAGTAAATTTCTTTAGCAAAAGATTGTTCTTGCTTTCCAAAAATAAAGTCATACGTGTTAGGGTCATATTTTTCTATGTATTGGCTTATCCTTTGACAAAACGCACTTTACTTGTAGTTGGGTAGATCTAAGTTGGGTTTAATGTATCAAGAAGTATGTTATTCAAACATATCAAGTGGTATCATTAAAGACATGAAAATTGAACCAAGAAATAAGTGAAGAAAAGCTTATTCAAACAAGCTTGACACTAGTTTCGAGACTATCTATCGTGAGTTAATGAAGAAGTCTTGAAACAAGCTCGACACCTCTCAATCTATCAAGCTAACGGATGTCATAATATAGCCAGCAACATTTTATTCTATAAGGCTATTTGTTTATGGGTTTGTATAATCCTAATAGAATTAGGAGAGCCCTTTGTGTAAACCTAATAAGAATAGGAGAGCCCTTTTAAAAGGCTCATTAAACTCCTATTTAAATAAGGAGATGGAGAAAGAAAACTCTAACCCTAGAAAGTTTCATAAGATTTTCTTTTTAAAACCCTAATCTCCTCCAACAGAAGAAAAAGATATTGTTGAGTTTCTTGTACGCCTTTGGGTTTTGTAATCAAGCAAAATCTCTAGCACCAACATTGAAGATCTTATTGGTGTTTCTATGTGAAGTTGTTGCAAATCAACTACAGTAATCAAAGGGTTGCTGTGGAGTTAGTCACATACTGGAACCTGTGCAAAAGAATTAGTCACAGTTGGAGGTTTGTGCAAAAAGAGAATAAGTCTCTACAAGATCAAGTCCAATTGGGGATTGGGGTAAAGGTTCAATTGTAGGTTGATATTTTGGAATAATCCAAGGTAGTGGTAAGATTCCTTATACTTGCAACTGCTTGTTCTTGATTAGTGGATTATTGGGAGTGGTGACTTAAAATTCACCTGGTGGGGTTTTTGCCTTACAAGAGGTTTTCTCCGTTCGTCAACAAATCACCATGTTATTTATTTTCCACTGCATAATAGTTTATTTGGTGATTTGTTGGTACCTCCACGATTTGCATGTAATTTAACCTAATTAATTAACTTAGGTAATTGAATTAATTAACTGGAGTCAATCTATAACCCAATAATATGCATTTATATATATAGATATATATATATATATATATATATAATGAGTAAGGAGAGACAAGGGCATCAGTTTAGGAGCCACTTCGCGGTGTTGGGTGGTTGTGATAAAAGTTAATGGTTCAACCATGAAGGTTTGACCCAGTGAGAAAGATAGAGGGACAGAGAGGGTGTATTAGGAGGGAGTGATTGTGTGTGGTATGTCTACTTGATTTATTCGTGAAATGTTGATGTGACATGTTTCTATTGAATAGTGTAAAATAAGATATTTATACCAAGTCCTTATTGAATGTATTCTTTAACAATAATATATGAATAAGCTACATACACAACATTCTTACAAAAATTTCGTAATGAAGCGTAGATGACAAGCTAGTTATAGTAGTTGAAGGAGTGATGCTGAGAATCACCTAATCAATCCTAGGAAATTATTTAGACCCTTGAATTTTAAATTTACAACTTAATCAATTTTTAGGCTAAGTTATCAATTCACCCAAATATAATTGATTAGCCAATTGAATTAAACATGGATGATAAACATAACATGGTTAACAATATAAGCATAACAAAGCAAGTAAGTAGGCGACCTCCAGAAAATCAACCATAAGATAACACACTGATGTGTTATCAAATAGGAAAACTCAAATACTGGGCATAAGAACCACTCTATGGCAAGGCCACCGAACCAATCCACTAAGATATATTATTGTAGTAAAATTTGACTCATAAACCCTCTGAGTATTGCAAAAAACTTGTACTTAGAGCATTCCAAGCTCTAGTTAGCTACTGACTTCATGAAGTCCTTTCTCTATCTTAGCTTTCATATTTATAACCAAGCACTGGTTGCATCTTTAGGCCATTAAGACTAATTGTGGCATGCTCCAATAATTTTCCAATCACAATCACCAGTTAAATCACACAACTTAGGAATTAGTTAAGGAAATATTGGTATCAATCTCCTCACTAAGATATCTAGCTATGTAGAGAGGGAGAAGGTAGAGAGAAATGAGTATATGAACTAGGGTTTATCTAAGCTCTCTAACACTTCAATTGAGAATTTTTAGTTGTCAAAACTTGTGGGAAAAGGCTTACATAGATGGGCAAAGAGTTGGCACTATAGAGAAATTCGTAACAAATTTCTCTTAGGTTCTAAGGAACTCGCTTGAGCCAGTGTCTTCCGATGTTTGGCAAAGTAATCTGCAACTACTTTTCAAAAATCTAATTCACCAAATAGATTTGCTAGACAGACTACGCTTGAGTGAATTTCTTGATCTCACAATTTTGATTTCCAACTCCACTTGACTTCTACCCAATACACAACAAGTTCCCACACAAATTTACAATACAATTTTTCTTTAACATGATAGAAAAGTACATCAAATTTGTCATGGAATTTTCCAACAATATAAGCTAAGAGCATTCACATCACTGGGTATATAATAGAAAAAGTTGTCAAATGTACACATTTTTCTTCAAAAACTCTTTACATCAGTTTGTATAAAACACTGTAGCTTTTCATTTTTCCATAGTAACCGTGTAAATATACACAGTTCTTGTAGCTTTGTATTTTATTTTTATAATAATATTTTCTCTCACCTTTCACATCACACTCACATCAAATTCTCTCTCTCTCTCTCTCTCTCTCTCTCTCTCTCTCTCTCTCCTCCATACAACAAATCCTAGATCTAGACCTCAAACTCATCAAACTCATATGGTTTTCCTAAATCTAGATCTCAAACCCATCAAACTCATATACAAAACCATATCATCAAACCCATATTGAAATTTATATGAATCATCAAAGAAGAAGAAGCAGTCAAGAAGAAGAAGAAGAAGCAGCGGCTACATCAGTAGCAGAAGAAGAAGCAACGGCTATAGCAGTAGCACAAGAAGAAGTAATGGCAGCAGCAGAAGAAGGAAACGGAGGTCCAACCTGTTAGAATTATTTGCCCTCAAAAACAATACTATGCAATTTTTATTTGATCATAAAAAATTTATTTTCACATTCATAATTTTATAGGTATTTTTCATTGTTTAAATGTGGCATGTGATGTCACCTCTGTAGAAAAATCATGTTAATAGTTAAGGAACCAAAGACAGGGAGTAATGATTTTTGATAGATTATTAAATTATTCTAGGCTGTGGATATTAATTGAATATTACCACTAAAGCCTACACTTGTTGTGCTGCTATATGATAGGATGATTTACTCCATCATTGAGGTAGTAACTTTAAGCAGACAAGTGGGTATAATGTAACAAGTATATACACTGAATTGGATCCGATTAAGGACACCTTATGGAGCGATCACTGTTAATTAAAAGGTTGTCCTATCACAATTTTTTCTATTGTCCTTAAACATGAGGGGTTTGTGTATATTTATTTATTATGCACATAACTTTGACAATGTCAACTGGTGATGCCGATTTTTAAATGCTATACACAGACACGTTGGGTTATATGTGTAATGAGTAAAATATATAAATGCTCAACAATGAATCCACGAGTCTCTAAAGAGGATAGTATATTCAGTTGATTTTCATATTGAAGTTGGACTCAAACAAAACCGGCCGGTGACATTTTTCAAAAAATGTTTTTCATATATATAATATTGTATATATATATATATATTTAAAGAGTTTTTAAAGATATTTTGGAGTCCAATAGAAATTATGAAATCAAGAAATTAAGGGTTACATAAGTTAGGGACATGACAGTGATATTAATCCAGTCCTAATGGCTTGTGGGAATATAGTATGGTGGAAGGACATAGATATAAAATTGTAAGTAATGGGACCTCATTTGTAATTTTCTAATCTTCAGGGGTCTATTGCAATGTGTTGATGGACATTATTGCAATTTGTAGAAGTTCAAATATTTTCTTGATATGATTGAGAAAGTTAAGGAATATTTTTCGAAAGAGTTTCAAGAAAAGTCAATAACGTTCAAAAAGGTTATTGATAAAATCCTACGGCTGAAGATTAGGATCCCTAAGGATCCCACGTCCAATCTCTCTCTAGGGTTTTAGAAGTCTACTATAAAATAAGATTTTATAATATCATATTTAGTCGTTGGCCATCAGAACTACTGAGTGATACTGCAGTCTTCTGAAAACTCAAAAGAAATAGAGAGAGAGACGTGAATACCTTGGGAGGCAACACGCTTGGGTTGCTAAGAGAGGTATGCAATGTTTGTTCTATTTAGAATCCATGATTGTGTGGTACAACGATCTTTAAAAAACAAAATATAAATTTTTGTTCTACATTGCTTCCGCAAAATTTTCACAACCATGGAGGTTCGCCATCGTGGTGGTCATGTGAGCTTTGGCAATGACCATGGAGGTCCAACCATGGAAGTTTGGTGGTGGATAGGAGAGTAGAGAGTAGAAAGATGAGAGAGAACACAACGAGAGAAAAGAGATGAGAGAGAATGTGAGAACAAACAAAGCTAAAAATAATATTAATAATTGAATAAAAAATTATTATTTAAATAAAAAGATGTGTATAATAAATAATTTGATATGTGTGTTTTGTAGAAGTGACAATATAAAATATAAAAAAAGTAGATTCTTATGCTAAAATAGAAAGAAAAATTTAAATTAACTCATCTGAATGCTCTAAAGATCCGAACAAATTTTTTTTTTTCTTAGAAACAAACACATACACACACAAGGGAGAGGAAAATGGATTCTAACACAAAATCACATCATAACTCCACTCAAAAGTCATTGATCCAAAAATATGTTAGTAGTGGGTATAGACAAAAATCAGTAATAATCTATCATTTAAAATTTGTTGTGAAATTGTTATAGTAATAACACAACTTAAAAAAAATTCCTATACTTGTGGCCATGACATGTTGTGGTTCTTGTGGATTACATTTTGGCCTTAAGGTCCACCCTTAAACCATCATATGAACCAAAATTCCAGTTTTATTTTATGAAGTACGGACGCATATACACACAAGGTACGTGACTCATAAATTCTTGGAAATTGTTTTTAGTTTTTTTTTTTTTAGAAACAATTCTTGGAAACTTAAGACATAACATGTTAATACCATAATTAATTAATACATATTTTTAAGCATATTTTATTTATCTATATATTTTATTTAAATATCAAAATCTTTAAATACGGTATAAATTTTTTTTAAAAATGTCAATAAAAAAGTACAATTTTGTTTCTCTGCTAATGGCTAATATAACGATGAGAAGTGAACACGTATGTATGCAGAAGCCTGCCCAACTTAACCTAGGCCCGACACGCGACGATTTTTTAAGTATCCGTACTTCTAAAATTTGGCTATTTTCTTTATAATGACAGACATGAATATTTTGCAAGAGGCATTTCCCCCTTCAACCCTTCTGAAAGGAACACTCTTATGCTAATGTCATACATTATATGATAAACTACTCTTCTAGTCACTCACGTCCATGAGAATGGCACCACAGACACAAAGTTGGCAACCCACAAAATAGATAGTCAAACAAAACTAGTTGCTTGGCCTCACTTTTTCATTCTCGCTGTACAACCCACACCAGAAACTAGCACCAATCCCACCGCCACTAACAGCAACTGCAGCAACAATGAGGTCAGCAAGAAGAACAATGTTGATAACAGTCCACAACCTGCTATACAACACACACCTGAAACTAACGACAACGGAAACACTGCCACTAGCACCACCAGCATGTGCTTTAGGATTCCGGATTTTCATTTACTTAAAAAAAATAAAAAGATCACCAAGGTGAATTTGAATGAGGAAGAGGTGGCGGAAGGCAACTCGATCTGGAGGAAAAAAGAAGAGGAGCGTTCACAACAAGAAAGGAACATGCATTCTCAACTCGAAAGGATGCAAAAAAAGCTCACCCAAATTGAAAAAAAACGTAGTTGATCTTGGGAAATTTCACGGAAGATTCAGTTAATGAAAAAAAACGTAGTTGATCTTGGGAAATTTCACGGAAGATCACGTAGTTGATCTTGGGAAATTTCACCTATAGAGGCTCCAAGTTTCAGTTAAGGCATTTTCCAACACTGAAGATTTTGGAAAAAAAGAAGCATCCACTAGTAAAAAACCTCCAGCTGTCAGGCTTGCTGAAATCCACAAGGAGATTATGAATTTAATGAAGCATCTATCATCGCTAGGAGAAGAGTCCAAGGCAGCTGTAAGTTTGAGTAGAGCTCATTTACAGTCAAGCACCGGGTCTAATGGCCGCAGTGCAGTCCTTGAGTTGGTTAACGTACACCTGCGTGAAAGCTTCAAGGATAGCTCATTTTACAAAGAGATTCAGGAGATTTTTGACGTGCTTAATGACACTTTTGTCTTGCTTTACAGTTTTCCCAGAAAATGCAGTGGTGAAGAGGAGGATCTTTGTATACTGGGGGGTGGGAGAGGAGTGGTGGGGCGCTTCAGGTATTGAAGATGAAATGCCTGAGAATATCGTTGATGGAATTTTTAAAGAATTCCAAGAGAAGGGCTTAATTGAGCCTGCGATAAAAAATAAAAAATAAAAAAAACGAAAACTGCAAGTTAAAAGCTATAGAATGCATCCTCTTGTGCGTTCAGCTGTGACTACGCTTTCCCAGGAAGCTGGTAATTTGTTTGATTATGATGATAAGGGGAATGTGCTTCCCCAGAAATATTGTACTTCTGAATTACTATTTCCTTGGCAGGAACCGGTGGTGAAGGTGAATGTCTCATTCCCAAGGTGTAAGAGGATGTGTTTGCTAAAAGTCGAAGAGGAGGATCAGGATCAGGAGTTGAAGCTGAAGCAGAAGCAGAAGCAGAAGAAGTTATTATTAAAAAACGCTATACCAAAGGAAAGCCAGTCAACATCAAGTTCGAATTCAGAAGGTAGAGAAAAAACGTTACATTATTCAATGTTAATGAGCCTTTTCCTGATCTCGAATTGGCGGGGTTAATGAAGTAGAAAGATAAAAATGCGGATCCGAGTAAAGTGCCTAGTGCGAAGGACTGGTTATCGAAGATGAAAGATGCCAAAGTTGTTTGTCTGGGAAGCTGGCCGGGATCAGTTAAACGTCATATTGAAATCGAGAGCATTGAATTCTAAGAAGGGTTGAAGAATTGCACAGGTTTAAGGTTTCTTAGCCTCCAAGGAGTCTCAAATATCACAGAGCTTCCAGAATTTATAGGCAACTATAGCAATGTGGTGATCTTGGATCTCAAGGAGTGTCACAATCTGGAGGTGCTTTCAAAGGAGATAGGCAAACTCACGAACCTCAGGTACTTGGATCTTTCTGACTGTTATCTGCTAGCTCGCCTGCCCAAGAAGCTTTCCGCCCTCGTACAACTTCGAGTCCTTAAGGGGTTTGTCATTAGTAATCCGCGAAGAAAAGGCTCGGCTACTTTAGATGATTTGAAGGAATTGAAGAAGTTGAGGAAACTGACCATCAATGCAACTAGTATGCACTTCCCTACAGATCAGGATCTAACTGCTCTCCAAAATATTGGAGGAGAAGGAGTACTCCAAAAGCTAACAATAGCATGGGGAGCAACGCTAGCAGATAAGCAAGGAGAAGCTCAGAATGGAGGAAATGCCAGCTGCTGGCAAATATTCAAATCAGCTACAAAGCAAGACAGCCCAAAAACAGTGACGGAGAAACTTCCAGAACAACTTAAGAGGCTGGATCTTCAGTGTTTCCCCAAGTTTACAGCGACGTGGCTGACACCTGAATCTTTGCCAAACCTGGAGAAACTCTACATAAGAGGAGGAAACCTCGCAACTCTGGGCGAAAGCAAATGGTCCAAGGTTAAGACTTTACGTTTGAAGTACTTGAATGAATTGAAGACAACTTGGATAAAACTGCAGGAATCTTTTCCAGAGTTGGAATACTTGGAGAAAGTCAAATGCCCTGGGATCACACTCTGCCCTTGCGACGAGCATGGAGTGTGGATGAAGAATCCTGATCAAATCGAACAAAAGTAGCTGTGAGAGGGATTGGTTGTTGCTCTCTACTGGCCTCACATTATTATTAAATACTATTGTGGTGTGTTGATTGCTTTTTTTTTTTTTTTTTTGAGAGGGAATACTGCTATTTAATTTGATTTTTTTTTGGTTAGTAAAATTTTAATTTGTATTTCAAATATATATCTTATCTGATTTCTGTACTTTATTAATGGATTTTTACTAAATAAATGACATTATCTTATATAATACTTAATAATATATACTCCTTGCATGTTTGTTCCATCGAAGTCAATATTATTTCATATTTCTTCGTAAAACGCTATTGATGTACTGCTGATGCACGTGGAGTACCACTAAATGGAATTAAAACGTTAAAGATCAAACTTCTGCTAGTATTGCTCATGATTCATAAGTAGGAGAGACAATATTTTCAAAGTGTGGGAGAGGGTCTAGCAGTAGCCTCTGCAGCATCACTGATTTACTGGTAGGGATTGATATCTGTTAATTCTTGTATGATATGGCTTCTACTTGGTCGCTGTATTGTTTGGATTTTTGAGATCCAAAGTACGGAGAAGGATTATATGTTGGACTTGATCAAGTTCATGGAATTTTAATGGAAAAGACACTCTGAAAGCTCCTGCTATTTGTCAATCCCAGATTTGGATCCGATGCAATACCCCTAAATCCCTCACAAAAAAACTCTCAACTTTTTTCATTTTTTACCTCTTTCAACTTTTAACTTTTTTTGCTTTTTAAACCACAATGTCCAGTAGCATTTTTTTTGTGACCCCCGACGATCACGACCCTATGCAGAATATATAGGAAACATATTTGTGTAATATGCAATATCACTCTCATATTCATGTAAGATTCATGTGTTTGAGCCTACGCATATTAGAGGAGTGTTGAACTATGACAATATGTATGAAATTAAACCTTTTTTTTTTTTCTAAAGTGTATAGAATTTAACCAAATCACATCTATGAGGTCAGATCCAACCAAAGCATATGACATTATTGAAGATAATAGTTTATAATTTGAATTATGGCTCTAGAGGCCCAATTGTAGTGAAAAGCCGGCCCATCTTGGGCTCATCCGAGTCCATATATAGTATATACCCTGCATAGGGTTCTCTGTAATACACAATATAAAGATAAATACGATCTTGGGCTCATCCGAGTCAAAAACTTCTCCTTCTTCTTCTTCTTCTTCTTCTTCTTTTTTCTTTTTTTTTTTTTTTTTTTTTTTTTTTTTTTTTTTTTTTTTTTTTTTTTTTTGGAGTTTACAATTGTGGTTTTGCAACCAATTGGTATATGCTACCTTTCACACTGTAGCTCCTTCCTAAGAGCATCCACAGCAGTGGAACTATAATTTTACCTATTTGGCACCACAAAAAATTATTTTATCTATTTTACCTTCTCACGTGCTACAGTAGCAGATCTATTTTACCTTCTCACGTGCTACAGCAGCAGATCTATTTTAGCTTTCAATATAATAAAATAATATAACATCACAATAAAATAATATATATCCACAAACACCTATTTATTATTATTTTTTTCATTATTCATCTTTATCTTTGTCTTCTCCCTCTCTTCCCTCTCTTCAACCCACAGCCCCTCATGGCACCACCACCACTCACTACTATATAAAGCCAACCCAGCCACCAACTCACAACCAATCCACCACCCTCCACAAAATCTAGCAACCCACAACCACGATCTACCCAAAGAGGGGAGGCACGGCAGCAATCTACCCAGCGGCACGATGGCAATCCATCCAGTGGCACGACGCAATCCATCGCGGCATGACGGTGACCCATTATTGGCAAGACAGCGATCCATCCAGCGGCATGATGGCAATCCTCAGCGGTGTGACGGCAACGATTTACTCAAAGAGTCACAAGAGAGAGAAGCTAGAGAAGCTCAATGAAGATTGAATCGAGGGAGAATGAGAAAAGAGAGTTGTTTGAGAAGCTCAATGAAGAAAGACAAAGAGTAAAACGTGTTGGGTGAATTAAAACAATATTTTAAAGTAAAGGAAGAATAAAAAATATTATTTGGGTTTAGCTCTTGATCTACAGTGCACATCTATAGATAGATGTGCACTGTAGCTCAAGAGCTAAAATTTTTAGATATAGCTACACTGCTGCAGCTCAATATTTGTAGTTTGTAGTGTTAAAAATAGTTTTTTAATTTTTTAGCACCACTGTTGTGAGTGCTCTAACAGGTATATTAATTCTTTTCCTAAGTTGTACTCAATTAAAGATTAAAACGAAGTGTATTATGCCTTGCAATTGGAACATTCACAATAGCTTATGCAAAATAGCATTCTAGGCCAAATATGCCTAATGAACCGCAAAACTCACCCATATTAGATTATCAATCATTTACCCAAAATTCCATTTAGCTACTGTGCTTCTCTAAAAATAGAGAATACTGTAGCTTAGGTAAATTATTATTATTATTTTCAGCTTTTCAATTTTTTATGTCCTCTCTCTCTCAAATGGTTGAGAGGTGAAGCTTTGAGCTTTTTGTCTCAAATCACTCTTTGCAGCTCAGAGGAAACTCTGCTAGATTCTCCACTGGATATTGCATGTTGTTTGGATCTCACTGTTGGATTCTTTAGTACAATTTGGAGTCTTTGTACTATAAAGGTGTCGTGGCTAATGGTTTGAACTGAGTCATTTCATGGTAATGGAGAATGGTAGTGTTGAAGGCAGGGCCGGCCCAAGGCCCACCACGAAAAATATATATATATATATATATATATATATAATCCTTAGGGAAAAAGGCCCCCCCTCCCATTATCAAAGGCCCGGATATACTTAACAAAAAAAAAAAAAAAAGGCCCGGATATTTATAAAATTATATTTATTTTTAAAGATTGTGCATTTTTTTTTTTTTATTAGTGATGCTAAGATACCAAAAATTTTACTATTGGCTTACAAATTAGCATGTTACCGATCACAAAAATGTGATTTAAACATTTATTAGTTAGATTAATGAAGTTCATCAATGAGAGTCAATGTCATATCATATTGTGAACATTTTATAGTACTTTTAGTGTATTTTTCCTTTTCATTTCTATTAAAACTTTTAAAATATGAGACCAATAGAACTCTAACCCAATTGAAACCCTCAAATGTTTCGAAAAAAAAAATTGTAAATGTGTTGAATCATTAATTATATATTAATCCCCTCTAATAATTTCAGGCTTTAATTTTTGTAAACTAATATCCTACAAAGCCACACATCAAATAATATCTATCTTTCTCTCTTAAAAACAAGATATAAAACTAAAAATTAGATTACAATTTTGCTAAACTATGCATCGTCATATATCCAAAATAAGGTATCTATTTTTAATCGTAGTATATTTTTATTTCTTTTTATTAATATTTATGGTTCAACTATGATATTCAATTCTTTATATGAAATTAACATTAGCTTAATTGGTATTATTCATCAAATTATGTATTTATTGTATTAAATTAACCTTGATTTGATTAGTGTGAGAGACCAGAACTTTTGGTGCTCTCAATCAAAAGAGAAAGGTATCGGCACCTCTATTTTTGGGTTTGATGTGAAGACGCTACTTATTCTTTATTACAAAAAAAAAATAATAATAATAAGAAAACCTATGTAAAGTACATAACTAAATAATTCCAAGTTTCATTGATAAAATATACAAATACAATTTTGATAGAAGATCTTTACAAGGCTTTGGTCCTAAATACAATCTATGTAAAAAATACAAAACTTTGGTCCTAGATACAATCTACCAAAATATAAAATAGAGCACTATTTCTACGAACCAAAAACCTAAAGTTCGGGGGCTAGGTTACAGAATGGGAAGGTGTTAGGCACCCATTCTACCCGGACAGAATCCGATCTTCTAGACTCCACATGATCATTGTAGTACCCTTGTATGATATTATTTAAATGTAACAAATGCCATGTTAAATTCTAGAACCAAGGTTAATCCACTATTTAAGAGTCCTAGATTTGCAATTTTATTTTGTATGAAAAAGAAAAAGTTTGATGAGATTGCTTGATGAAAAATCTAGATCTGAGTTTCTATGATGAAAAGAATGATTTTTTTTATAAAATATTCAAATCCAGTCTTTATGTTTATAAATGGAAAGAAAATAAATTTTTTTTTATGAAAGTGTAAACTTTTATGAAAAACACAAATTTGGTTTCGTTTTAAAAAATTCAGATCTGATCTTAATGAAAAAAATACATATCTTGTTTCGTTAAAGGGAAAAAATTCATATCTGAATTTTAATGAAAAATATAGATCCGGTTTTGTTAAAGAAAAAATTCAGATCTGTATTTTAATGAAAAATACAGATCTGGTTTTCTTTAAAAAAATTCAGATCCGTATTTTAATGAAAAATAAAAATCTGGTTTTGTTAAATAAAAAATTCAGATCTACAATTTAATATAAAATACAGATCTGGTTTTTATTAGAGAGAGAAAAAAAAAATGAAGCCTTCATGATAAATTTCTTGCAAATCTAAAAACCTTAAAAAAGAAATTTAATCCTAAATCTATGCATGTTAATCAATAAATGTATTAGACCTAAACTAAGCATGTGAATTTAAAAGAAAGGATAGAGCAAGAGTATGCAAAAACAATTAAGAACATGACTAGGTGAATAATGAAAGAAACAAAACACACATTCATAAAAAAAAAATAAATAAATAAAAAAGTCAAAAGAAATAAGAACATGTTCATGAAAAGAAAACAAGAGCAAGATAAAATTGAAAAAGAAAGAAACAAAGAAAGAAAATACCTGCTTGAATGTATTCTACAAGTGGGGAGTATTTTAGAGGTCAAAGAGGATGAACCTCTTTGAGATTTAAAATAGTGTCACTTACAGAAAAGAAATTCCTAAAGTAGAGCTTCTAGAATTTCTTGAATGTAAGGGGAGAGATGGGTGCTGAATTTTGGATTTTCTCCTCTATTTATAGAGATGTTTCTGCTTAAAAAATCAGCAGATACGAATTAGGTTAGGTTTTATTCCTAAAAAATCAAATCTAATAAGTTTAGACCTGAGCTAAAAATTTTTGGGCCCAACTTGAAATTTTTGCCAATCAGCAATATAGGAGTGCCAATCTGCACTTGCCAAGTGCTGATTGGCACTCCTTAGTGCTCGACCTAGTTTCCTTTTCTAGTTCATTTTGGACTCTTTTTTGGGCATTTTTTGGGCCAGGAAATGCACTTGGACATTTTTTAAAAAACTTGTATTCCTAATAAAATCCATCTTAACTTGATAATTAAGTCCTTTAAAAAATAATAATATGAATGATAATTACTTCTAGAAGTCTAATTATCAACAATTCCCACATTATCAGATTATCTATTTTATTTCTATGCAACCAAACTCATTTTTAATCAAATTCAACAACCAATCGCATAAATTATTTAATTAACATTAATTATTGACCAATCAAACTTGTGGGGCCCTATTACATTAACCACGCTAGCCCACTACGCGCGGCCCAAGGCCCGAGCCGAGGATAGTGCTGAGGCCGAGGACAACGGGAAAGAGCCCACAACATCCAAGGCCTAAACCGAGGATGACCTGTCCTCGGCACACCGACATCACTAAAAGAAAATATCCTCCATCCATCGAAAATATCCCATCAACATTCTGACCGCTTTAATGATGATGTGACCAACGAACCCAATTACCTCGATTACTCTGACTAATAGAAAAACCTGCAAAGACGGCTGAGAACTAACGTAAAGTCTACAAAAACAGATGATGGGACAAACTCTCATCTAGAGTGACCGAATAACCGACAGATGGACGACTGAGATTAACTAAAGCAATACTATATAACCAAGAGGACTCCCACCAAAAAGGGAGGAGGAAAAACTCTAAGAAAAATAGATCCTCGGCCTAGTCCAAGGATAAATAGGCACTTTAGTTACATAGCCAAAGTGATGATCATTCCCTACAAAAATACTTAACCAAATTCATTTGATGAGATTCTTATTAATTTCTTGTCATCTATTACATATCGTAAACACCAAATTAACCGTTGTTCACTTCGGTGATGCCAAATCCATATACCCACTTCTCTACAAATTTTATTGTTAAGGGTTCATTACAAATTGAGTCCTTACAATTGGCGCCGTCTGTGGGGAGGAGTTGTGCGCTAGCAAGTGTAACGATTAGTGTAAATGAAAAATTATCAGTCAAGACCAACACGGTTTGTAGTGGCAACATTCATTCGAAGATATATAACTACCAGAAACGAAAATATAAAAAAGAAACAAAGAAATAAATAATACAAAACAGGTCTACTTCTTTTATTCATACTTGAAGAAAAATTACATCTTTTACAAGTAAAGCCCAGGGGGCTTGTTCTAAAGCTAACTACAAAGGCAGACGCTTGATAAAACCGGCAGGGGAGCAAAGGGTAGAAAGCAAAGCTGGTTGAGGAACAAAAGAAAAGAAAGAGAAAAGAAACGGAAGAAGAGATGAAGAACAAATAAGTAGAAAGCAAAGCTGGCTGAAGATCAGAAGATGGAAAAGAGGTGAAGCAAGAGAAGAGGAAGGAGAAGAGAGAAGAAGGATTAGAAGAAAGGAAGGCAACCTATAAGGCGGAAGAGGCCGAGGCACAGGACGGTTTCGCTTTTAGGTTCCGCCTGGTTCCCCTCCCACCCTCTAGGCAGCCGGCTTGGGGGCTCAAGAACCCAGACCCAAGAGAAGGAGGTTACGTTCTCTCCGGATCCTCCTCCAGGCGGCGAGGAGGGCTCTGTCTCCGGTTAGGTTGAAAAGAAGGAGAATCTCTGGATCTCCAATCCACCCATCCCAGTGTAGCAGCCAGGGTTGGAATGTCATCCTCGGCTCCTGGTAGGGGCTGTGCCCCCTCGAGATCGCCCTCTCTAAGGGCCAGCTCATTCGAAGGGGCTCAAGCGGCGATATTGGGGAGAACCCTTTTGAGTAATATTTTTGGGAAAGTGTAAGATGGAGGTTTGTCAAAGTGTGAAGGAGAAGGCTATCCTAGAAACGCCTTATATAGAAGGTGGAACATTAATGAGGGCCAATCCACAATAAATCCCAGGGAGCGATTTCTGGAGACCATTATTCCGCCCCAAATTCCAAAGGGCCTAACAGCCGTTAGATCCTCGTAGATCCACGGCTAGCATTAATGAGGAGGCGCCTCATTAAATGAGCAGGCATCGAAGCGTCAGAACGCGTTACCTAGACAACCCAAGAGACGCCTCGTAATCAGAAGAGTCCCATCAAAACGAAGAGGCAGAACACGGCAGGGTCTTATCCTTCACCAACTCCAGCTTGTATTTATTATTATTTCTGCTTGAAAAGTGTAATTATCTATGGCTTATTGTAAACTATAGCAATAAAGAACCAAACGGCTACGGATAAATAGCTAAAATAAACGAATAAAATGAGAAAACTAGGTACTGGACAGAACCAAGGCCTTGCATGGTCCTCGGACCCAAGCCTCAAGGTGAAACCAGATACTTTAGATGATTCAAAAATGAGAAAACTAGGTACTGGACAGAACCAAGGCCTTGCATGGTCCTCGGACCCAAGCCTCAAGGTGAAACCAGATACTTCAGATGATTCAAAAATGAGAAAACTAGGTACTGGAC
Organism: Quercus gilva; assembly: GCA_023621385.1. Lineage (NCBI taxonomy): Eukaryota > Viridiplantae > Streptophyta > Magnoliopsida > Fagales > Fagaceae > Quercus > Quercus gilva. Next base: position 31,340,934 of record CM042484.1, read on the forward strand.
AGAACCAAGGCCTTGCATGGTCCTCGGACCCAAGCCTCAAGGTGAAACCAGATACTTTAGATGATTTAAAAATGAGAAAACTAGGTACTGGACAGAACCAAAGCCTTGCATGGTCCTCGGACCCAAGCCTCAAGGTGAAACCAGATACTTTAGATGATTCAAAAATGAGAAAACTAGGTACTGGACAGAACCAAGGCCTTGCATGGTCCTCGGACCCAAGCCTCAAGGTGAAACCAGATACTTTAGATGATTCAAAAATGAGAAAACTAGGTACTGGACAGAACCAAGGCCTTGCATGGTCTTCGGACCCAAGCCTCAAGGTGAAACCAGATACTTCAGATGATTCAAAAATGAGAAAACTAGGTATGATTCAAAAATAAGAATACGAATGCTGAACGAGACCAAGGCTCCTATACGGATCATGAGTTCAAAACTAAGGCGAAGTCAACTCCCTTTCAGGCACCAAGTGAACGAGCCCTATCAGGGACAAAAACCATGAGAAATTGAATGCTATAGCACAAACAACCCAAGCCTAACCATCCTCGGACGACACTTTGCGCAAAAAGAAAGCTGCAAAAACAACCAAAGTAGTGATAAACACTGTTGATAAAATAGAACCCAACAGGCCGAGAAAACACGCCGAGATAATCAAAATCCTCCTCCCCGCCCAAGGGGACGTGCAGCAGAATTTTGAGGGGCTATTGTGGGGCCCTATTACATTAACCACGCTGGCCCACTACGTGCGGCCCAAGGCCCGAGCCGAGGATAGTGCTGAGGCCAAGGACAACGGGAAAGAGCCCACAACATCCAAGGCCTAAACCGAGGATGACCTGTCCTCGGCACACCGACATCACTAAAGGGAAATATCCTCCATCCATCGAAAATATCCCACCAACATTCTGACCGCTTTAATGATGATGTGACCAACGAACCCAATTGCCTCGATTACTCCGACTAATAGAAAAGCCTGCAAAGACGGCTGAGAACTAACGTAAAGTCTATAAAAACAGATGATGGGACCAACTCTCATCTAGAGTGACCGAATAACCGACAGATGGACGACTGAGATTAACTAAAGCAATACTATATAACTAAGAGGACTCCCACCAAAAAGGGAGGAGGAAAAACTCTAAGAAAAATAGATCCTCGGCCTAGTCCGAGGATAAACAGGCACTTTAGTTACATAGCCAAAGTGATGATCATTCCCTACAAAAATACTTAACCAAATTCATTTGATGAGATTCTTATTAATTTCTTGTCATCTATTACATATCGTAAACACCAAATTAACCGTTGTTCACTTCGGTGATGCCAAATCCATATACCCACTTCTCTACAAATTTTATTGTTAATGGTTCATTACAAATTGAGTCCTTACAAAACTTAATTTCAATTAATCAAGATCATTTTTTTGATATGTGATGAATGATTTAATGCATGAAATGCAAATATGATTTTTGGGGTACTTAGAAGAATGATTATTTCAGTCATCTTCCAAAATTAAATTCAGGGTGCAATATTGAGTTTCTACAATTAGTATTAAATAATTTTGTTTAATTAATTTTACATATTAAAGGCCCCATATAAATGTTTTGCCTTAGACCCCAAATTATATTAGGTTGCCACTGGTTGACAGTTTGGGTGGTCAATATAAATAGGCCATAGTTCATGGCGATTTGAGTGTTGGGTTTTTTAGCAGCATCATGGAGATTTAAGGGCTGGGTTTGGTACTAGTGGCGTTAGGGATTGCAGAAATTTAAAAAAAAAAAAAAAATTGTGGAGTTGAAAAGGGTAAATTTGGATATGGGGAAGAAGGGGAGAAAACTATGTTAGAATATGGCCCAACGGGTTAAAATTTACTAACCAGAAAATATCTAACCTAAACCCAAAATTTTTTACTTGAAGTAAAAACCGGGTTGACCTAAGACCCGATCTATTTTTTTGGTAAAAAAAATAATAAAATAAAGAAATTATTGGTTTAATTGTTTGTTGTGATTTTTATAGTGCATTAGTCCAACTCAATTGACAATATATAACGGATATTATTATTATATTCTTTTTAAAAAAAAATATCAATATTTTAAAATTTTCTGGATAACGTCATTCAAATATATATATATATATATAATCATTTAGATACAATGGTCTTAAGAAAACAATTGAGATTGGTCTTTACATAACTATATGCAAATGAATTAAAAGATAAATGGTTAAAGCATTTTGTAATAAGTAAAGATTTTTAGATATTAAATAACAAAGTATATGTCAAGATAATCTAGTTACAGTAGAGTTAAAACACACATATTTAAAATTATTGACATTTATGAAAAACATTCATAAATTTGAAAAGAGTGAAGTCAAAGTATATCAATAAAATTAGCATAAATTATGGGTGCATAGGCCTATTTTTTAAGATTTCATGTCTAAAATAAACAGCTTTTCAAAATAAAATATAATATTTTGTAGAGTGTGTGTTACTTAACAATGTCATGATATTCATAGAAGAGACCATGTATAAATAAGTAAAAAAAATTGAACTATAATGTATATTCTTAATTGGAAATAGAGTGTCAACCATAGTTGATATTAGATTATGAAATTAGTTTTAAATATTGTAAATTTCTTATATATTTTTATTTTTTGTCAAATTAGTTATCCAGTAAGACATTTGTAAATTTTTTTTTAATGTTTTGGAATGTTGGTATTGTGTAAAAATGAAATATGTGTGTTTGTTTTAATTATCCTTTGTGCTATTTTGTTTTGGTTAGTAATGTTAAGATTTGTATAATTTTAAAATTATTAAACAAGTATTAATTTGTTTAGCTAAGCTCATTCTTAATACGAGTGGTGAATTTAAAGTAATGCATATTGTTGGGTTATAGATTAACCCAAATTAATTAATTTAATTACCAAAGTTGATTAATTAGATCAAATTACATGCAAAACATGAAGGAACGAACAAATGACCAAATAAACTAAAGTGCAACGAAAAATAAATTTGACATGGTGATTTGTTGACTAATAGAGAAAACCTCTCACAAGGTAAAAATCCCCCACAGGGTGATTTTCAGATCACCACTCTTAAGAATCACTAATTAAGAATCAAGCAGTTACAAGTATAAAGAATCTTACCATTACCTTAGACTATCCTAAAGTACCAACCTATAATTGAACCTTCATACCAATCCCCAAATTGGACTTGATCTTGTAGAGATTTGTTGGGAAATTTAGACCCCGATTAATAAAATTAAGAAGTTTTTAAACCCAAGTTGTTAATTATATTTAAAACTTGTTAAAACACACAAACATCAATATCATGTTAATATCATGCAGCAAAAAAATAAATAAGATAAGATATGATGACTTAGAAAAACCAATGAAACCAACCAGTTTTACGGTAAAAACTTGAGGGGAAACCTTCCCAAAAAGTAATCCACTATAGTAAAGAGAAGTTCCAAATCTAATACAAAATCTTTGTCCTTAGACTCTACAATCCCCGTAGATGAACTCACAGCAAAAACGTTTTACCGCTTTAGAACCTTTAAAGTCTTCAATATATGAACGTCATCCTTTGATAATGCATGAATCCCAATAAGTGACTAACCAATTACACGGATCCTAGTATGCAACTTCAATCACCAACTAGAAGAAAATGTTGGCTGCAAAGTTCTTCACTTCATCAAGAATGAATATCAAGAAGCACTTGGTTATAAAATCCTAAGGCGCAAAGACGCAGTAGCTTCTTTCAGAGAGAATAAGGCATTGATCACCTTTTGCATATGTTCCCCTTGTATTCTCTTATGCGACGGCCTCTAAAATAAGCCTTATATAGGTCTAGGGTTGTGAGAAAAGAAACCCTACACATACATGTTATCATAGGCTAAAATTTAGATCTGAAAATCTGAATTCCCATAACCTCGATCGATCGTGAGGTGTCGAGGAGGTGTCGAGCTTTAAACTTTGACAGATACAGCTATCGAGAAGCTATCAAGGAGCTGTCGAAGAGACAGGAGCTTTCTCGATCGAACCACCAGCTATCAAGAAGGTGTCAAGATTGCGATAAGAAACACCCTCAGAGCTCGATAGATAGCCTAGCTGTCGAGAGGTGTAGAGCAGCTGTCGAGCTATCTGTCCAGCTTTATTGAACACCTTTTCTTCACTTGTTTCTTGCTCCAATCTTTATGGCTTTAATACTAGACTTGAACAACATGTTTCTTGAAGTATTAAACACATCTTAGATCTACCCAAATACAAGTAAAGTGCATTTGTCAAACGATTAGCCAATTACACAAAATATGTCCTCAACACGATTTCTTTCTTTGCATAAATCCCAGTATGTGATTAACTTTATAGCAACTAAGATTTGTCGTTGGATGCAAAATTCTTCACTTCAATATATGTTGAAGATTTGGAAGCACTTGGTTACAAGACCCTAAGACGTATAAGAATGCAATAGCTTCTCCAATAATGTATGAATTCTCTAATTGAGTTTCTGTATCTTATGATGACTTTAAAATAAATCTTTTATATCCCCAAAAGGGTTAATGAGTGAAAAACCCTAGTGATCCAAGTCATCATGGGCACGAAAAAATCACTAAATAAACTAGAGTGCAACGAAAAATAAATTTGACTTAGTGATTTGTTGACTAATGGGGAAAACCTATCATAAGGCAAAAACCCCTATTGGGTAATTTTCAGGTTGTCACTCTTGAGAATCACCAATCAAGAATTACGCGGTTACAAGTATAAGGAATCTTATCACCACCTTAGGCTATCCTAAAGTACCAATCTATAATTGAACCTTCACACCAATTCCCAATTAGATTTGATCTTGTAGAGATTTCTTCCTTTGCATAGATCACAGTACGTGACTAACTTCCCAGCAACTGATGTTTGTTGTTGGATGCAAAGTTTTTCACTTCAATACATGTTGAAGATTTGGAAGCACTTGGTTACAAAACTCTAAAACGCATAAAAATGTAACAGCTTCTCCAGTAATGTATGAGTTCTCTAATTAAATCTCTGTATCTTGTGATGACTTTAAAATAAAAGTTTTATATCCCTTAGAGGGTAAATGAATGAAAAACCCTAGTGATCCAAGTTATCATGGGCCAAAAAATAGATCTAAGAATTCTAGATCTACAAAACTCGATAGATTAAGAGCTGTCAAGATCCTTCATTTATTCTCGATAGATGCTAGCATCGAGGTTCACTTTTTTTAGCTTTCCTTCACTTGTTTCTTGGTGGAGTCTTCATGTCTTCAATAATACCATTTGTCTTGTTTACTCAACATACTTCATGATATTCTAGAAATCACATAGAACTACCAAATTACAAGTAAAGTGCGTTTTGTCAAAGAATATGCCAACACATGAAAAACATGACCCTCACACATTTTACATCAAGTAATTCGACGTGTAACTTTCCAAACGGAAAATACATTTTTCTTTTTTGAAAAAAAAAATTCATATAAAAAATATGTACAAGTTGACCCGACCCATAACCCAATTGCCCACCTACCTGTTTGCCACGTCTAATAAGGAAAGAAAAAGATAATGGGATGTATGGTTCATTTAAAAGTGATTAGGTAAAATAGAAGAAGTAAATTATTATACTAAATTGTTCAAAACTTTTGCCTAATTTATGTGAGAGATTAAATTTTATAAGGATGTGGTGTAAAACTCAGATTTTTTACACCCACTAATCCTAGTATGCTATAGTATATTATTACATATTAATGAATATGCACAACCACGCCCAATAAATTTTAATATCCATCTGAAAATCTAACCCAACTGAAAGTTTATTGAGATGTTATTAGGTGTGGTAAGATATGTAAAGTTGAATTTAATCAACCATTTTGTTGGTTTTATTCCGTGCCAATTTGCTTGTAATTCAGCATTTAGAAACCCTGTATTTATGTGAGAATCATGTAAGGATAGTGTGTGAGAGAGTGTGAAGAAAAGCTCAAGAGTGTGCACTCAAGCAGGGCCTCGCGACTGGCAAGTCGCTAAAGGAGGCACACGTGTGACGTATGCAGAAAAGCTGAAGAGTCATGCTAACTGGAACACTATAGGACAAAACTTCCAGTTTGGCAAGGTAGTTAGCTCGCGACTCAGAAATCAAGTCGCAAGGTCAAGTCGCCAAACCACTCTGTTTGGGAAAAATTGACCTTTCGCATTCCAAACACATACCAATATAAATACTCCTTATACCCACGTATTGTAAAGAGCTTCCAGAGAGAATTTTGAGAGAGAAACCCTAGAGAAAAACAAGATTGACTCATTTACAATTTTTATACTTTGATTCTCTAAATTCCTCTACTCTCACTCTCTCCATTAACACATCCTTGAGAGGTACATTAGCCAAATCTTTATCTCACTATACCCATATCTGTGAGAAAGTTATTTGGTGCTTGGGAAGCAGTTAGGAAGAAATCAATTGATATTGGTTGATGCTATAGGCTATAACAGAATCTGATAAACTAGAGAAGACAAATGTTCGGCGTAACTTTGTTAGAGCAAGAAGCTTGGAAGGCTTAAGGACACTGGGTAGATTATGCTTGGAGAGTCTTCTACTGTTCATGTATCCCAACTTTATTCTCTAATGGATTATTACCTGCTTAGAGGGCGGCAGAGAGGTTTTACACCGAGGACTTCAATTTTCTCTTTGATAACATATCGCTGTGTTGTCTTTGTGTTTGCATCTCTCTTCCCTTAATCTTTGCCTTTTAATTACTATTGTAGTTGTGATTAATTATGGTTTAAATTGTTTTACCAATTTTGTTTTAGCTTATTTTCATATTCCGCACATATATTGTTTGACAATAAGCTAGGGTTGGCATTTTGTAAATTGGGAGTCTAAATGTTCATAGGTGTTTTACACACATATTTGAACATTCAAGATATATATTGAATTTTAAATAAAAAACTAATATGACAATTTTTTATTGAATAGTATAAAACATGAGTTTTACCCTTTATCTTTACTTATATGAATACTCTAACAGTTTAAGATAGAGAAAATAAATGCTCAACTAAGTCAGAAAGTTTATTAAATGTCAAGTAAAGGATATATTACTCGCGGATTCCTCACATTCGTACATAGAGATCTAAGGTTTGCTTTTATGAGGTTAAAGTAATTAATAGCTTTAGGGAACTCTTCCAAGTAAAGAATAAATATTCCTTACCTATATAGAGAAGAAATAAAGAAGTTAGTAATTAATTCACTATAAATGTGTCCTAACATATAAATTAATTCATACTCTTAGGGTATTTATTAATTGATAACTTTTAAAAAGTTTTAATATAATTTTTATGGGAAATATAAAAAGTTATTTAAAAATTAATTATTTTTTTATTTTTTCATATATAAAAAGTTGCTAAAAATATTTTGTACCATGAAGCTATTTGCCAAAGAACAGACTCAATAAGTGCTAGTTGTAGCATGAAGCTATTTGCTAAAGAATAGACTCAATAGAGTTTCAGGAGGAAAAAAAAAAGTGTAAAATCGTAGTCTTCAAGAATTGATATATTTGAAAAACGTGTAAAGTCTACCAACGCGTCGATTCTTTTCCTAAGTTAAGGGAAAAGTACATTCTGTACTTGATGAAAAATTACAGCAAAGTATATCATGCAAAGCAACTTTCCCTGCAAGTTAATTAGGAAAGTAAATTCCAGACAACTTAGAAAGTAGGAAATTGCTTCAAATGCCGAGAATACTTTCCTTCGTACATTGAGATTTCATATTTTCCTAGATGAGGCTAAAGTAAATTGACGCAAGACAGCTTTATTAGGGAACTACAAATGCCAAGTAAAGAATAAATATCCTTCAGATGCTCACCTTCGCAAAAAAGTGATATTTCTTACACAAAAGGAAAAATAAAGACAGCTAGCTTCAAGTACTCCAAATGTCATGTAAAGAATACTTCACCACTTTGAAGAAAAATTAAAAAGTAGGCAATACTTCACCAACAAAAAAAGATTCTTTGCATTTCAAAAAAGAAAAAGAAAAAGATTCTCTGCATTACACGTGTAAAGAAATAAAAAGGATATATACTTGCCTTAATTGTGAATTTTGCTAAAATTTCACTCTAACTAGTTTCAAATCTCAAAGTTTAAAGTTTGAGGTTTTAGGATTTGAGTGATGGTGTGTTTGTGTGTTTTTATTTTTTATTTATTTTTTATGAGTTTTGGGTGCTTTTTTTAAGTTTAATTTTTTACATATCAATCCTAATTAATTTATTAGTAAAATGAATATTGGACGTGTGTGTATATATATATATATAAATAGTCAAAGTTTAGAAAAAATTCAATTAGATTTTAATTGAATTCTCAATTTTGCACCACATGTCTCATTTAATTTTTAATTTTCTGCCTAATGAATTATTGAGTATAAAAATCAAAGAGTCCAAATCTAATTAGATTCAAAATTGTATTTCAATTAGAGTCTAATTTTCCACCATATGTTCATTTAAATTTTTAATTTTTGTGGCAAATGAATTATTGGGTATAAAAATTAAAAAAAATCTAAAACCAATTAAATTTTAAATCATATATATATATATATATAATATGAGAAACCATTACATATTTTAGAAATGTATGGTTTAAAAAAAAAATGTAAACTAATACCATGTATAATTTAAACCTCTTCTAAAAAAATGTATAATTTAAATTATATAATTGTGATTATTTTAATTGTACCCATGCATATGCACGTAGCTACACACTAGTATTGATATTAATAGATATGACAAGATGTTCAACTTTTGTAGTTCACTCAATTACCTTTATAGAGTAGTTGTACTTGTGTTTATTCTTCTAGTTCTATTGAAATTACAAAATAAGTATTTTCAATTATGAAAGATCTAGGTTTTGCAATAAAATGAAAGATATTTTCTAACGTTAAGAAAAATTATTTCGAAATTTCGTAAAAAATAAATAATATGATTTTCACAATTTAAAGAATATTGAGTTCGATTTTGATAGATCATAAAGGATTGAATAGACATATATTAAGAAATAGTCATTTTATATCTTTTCTTTTGCTTATATTATTATTATTGAATTGTTGTTAGTTTTATTCTTCATGTATCTGGTCACAACTCATTTGTGGGAATTTTTTATCAAGTACATGAAAAAAACCATGTCACCAAATTTTGAGTATATCTATTTACCGTAGTCTTCATATAGTTTATGTATAACATGGGTGTTTATGTATCATAATACCACAAAAAAAAAAAAAAAAAAAAAAAAAAAAATGTCTACTTCCTAAAATATTCACATTAACATCTACAAATTTCCATATGTACTTGGAGGAAAATTCTCATAGAATAAAGTCCAAAGATTCCAACTTACTTTATTCTTATGCTGTTTAGGAGATTATAAAAGGACGGGAGTCAGGAGGAGCACACAAGTTGTTTTACTTTGAGAGAGGTTGAAGTGATTGTGCTCTCAAACCCAGCTAAGTTACCAGGTTTTTCACTTTCTTCCTTATGGTCGTTGCTATTTTTGAGTTTAAATTATTTCTTATCACCATATTATTTTCTATGTTCTTTATTGAATATTGCCAGTATAGCTCGAAACAAATGATGTGTACATGTACATTTCAGCTTTGGTTGCTACCTACTTTTCTTTGTTGCTAAAGTTGTAGATTATGGATGTTTGAACAGAGGAGAGACAAAAGGGAAGGGTCGAGGAATCTTTCCAATGTTTTTTTCTTTTCTTTTTATTTTTTATTTTTTTATTGAGAGAGAGAGAGAGAGAGTATTTCCCAAAGTTCTTATTTAATCTCTCTAACATTGTCCTTTTGAAAAAAAAAAAAAAAAAAAAAAAAAAAAAAAAAAAAAAAAAAACTTCTTTAATATTGAGAGAATTTGATGAAGATAGTAGGATCGTACTACACGTCATATTACGTCTCTGTTTGGATTGGGCTAAACACGTTTTGCGTTTTTTTTTTTTTTTTTTTTTTTTTTTTCACACGTTTCTAGCGGAATGGCACTGTATCATCACTGTTGCGACTACTGTTCATTGAACAATGAACAGTAGCCGCAACTTTTGACTTTTTCACAACTTTTACTATTTACGGACCCACAATTTTTACTTTTCAGCAACTTTTTTATTAAAAATAGGTCCCACGGTACTATTCACACATTTAAATATTATTTTGTTACAGTGTTTTCAATTTTCAGTTTTCAGTTTTTAGCGGTATCCAAACGGACCCTACACCTCTACCAAGCAGTGCACAAAAAGTTTCTAAAACTTTAACAATATTAACATGATTACAATTTTTGGTTTTGATAAAAACTCAATCTTACGTCATGTATTCCCACATAATTTAAAGTAATTTTTTTTACTGTCTATTTAATTGTTCTATATCAATGATATTATTGAAATATATATTTTTTATTTTTCTATTATTTTTATTAAACCAAGCATTGCATGGACACAATTCTAGTCTACTATTTTTTACATGATTCTCTTATATATATATATATATATATACATACATACACACACGTGTGTGTGTACTTAAAGACTTCTTATCTAGACTAATGAAATTATAATTTCAAAAAGGATTCTAATTAAAATTCTATTAGTAAAATTTTATTTGAAACTTTTTATTTATGAAGTCTTTAAAAGTATAAATAGTTAAATTTACCGGTAATTCAATTTTTATTATTCTTTATTATTTTCTCCCACGTGGTTTTTCTTCTTGTTCCCTTTTTACTGTTTTGGTAATTCACTTTTTATAACTTGGAAAGAGGGGATTTGAACTAGGTAAAGTTTCCATATGAGTTTTTTTTTCCTTTTTGATAATTTTTTTACTCTTTCTCTCAAGAAAATATAATGGTGAGCATATAGGTTGAGTATATAGCATGGTTTTAAAAACCAGATCGGGAGCAAAACCATATTTGCTGATTCTTGGTTTTTCCCGATTTTGATTAGTTTTTCTTGGGTTTTTTTTTTTTATACCAATTTTAAGCATTTTTTTGGATTGGATTGATCTCCAGTTCCTGGTTCAAACAGTCAAACCAACTGATCCGGTCCGATTTTTAAAACCTTGGTAAATAATGCTTTATTTGTATGTGTGCATGCATATGCATTGTTGTTAGGTTTCTTGTATTAAACTTAATGGAATGGGATAGAATTTCGACTGTCATGGTAAAAAAAATTTAGGGTTGAAATTGATACAATTAAAGATATAGGATTTAATTTGTCCAAGACACAAAATTATAGGTTTTTTTTTTCTTTTTTGGATTTTCCCCTAATTTATATTTATATTTTAATATTTATCTAACTATTCAATTTCAATGTTAGTTAGATTTTCATTTTTTTTCTATACAATCCATGCATGTTTCGCTTGCGGAAATTGTCAGATGTAAACGAAGCCCTATAACGCATTTCTCTTTATTATTTTTTATTTTTATTTTTATGTAAAACTTAACCTAGCCTCTCTTTTCCACCAAGCAACTAAATATAAGAGGGATATTATTTCACTTTTATTATTTGCTCAGGAAAAAAAAATTAAAAAACCAAGGTGATTACTATTCTATCCTCTCAAACTCGTGGTGGTTATCATACCATATATATATATATATATATATATATTGGTGAGAAGAGGTTATCATACCATATTGGTGACATTAGTTTTCATAAATCATTTGTTTCTTTTGTTTTCAAATCTTTGTTATGAATAAAATTAAAATAAAGTTTTGATTTATCAACTTTCAGTCTTGATATTATTTAGAAATTCCTGAAACTAGCAAGTGATATAGTCTAGAAGCTAAACCAAGATATTAGGGAAAAATTTGCTAAATAGGCTGATTTTAGAAAATATTTCAGTGAATAATATGCGCGTCAAAGTATTTAATTAGTTAGACTAATTTTAGAACTCGAGTTTGCTAAATTCGAGTTCCAGCCCAAAAATACATGGAACTCAAGTTTGGTAAGCTCGAGTTACATTTTTTTTTTTTTTTTTTTAATTCCACATCAGATTTATGTTGGGATTTTTGGCCTGGAACTTGAGTTTGGTAAACTCGAGTTCCAAAGTCAATCTAACCAACTATATACTTTGACGTACATACTATTCACTGAAATATTTCCTAAAATCAGTTTATTTAGCAAATTTTTCCAAGATATTGGATATGTATTCAATAAAAAATAAAAAATAAAAAGATATTAGATATGTCCTTATCTATCATTTCGAATAAGAACTCACATTTGACTTGCAGATCAGTGACAGTTTCTCTCTCTTTCTTGACTTGCAGTTTCTCTTTCTATTGTTGGATTTGTTGACAAGAACTTTGATTTGTTAGATTTGAGGAGTTTTAGGACTACAAATTATTCTATAATTTTTTTGCTATAATTTTGACGTGGTAGATTGTAAGTAATTAATTATTACTTATGCATAGACCCACAATTTTTTTCTTTACCAATCATACTCTACCACCATTTTTTCTTTTCAGTTAAATTTTATTTGGCTTGATTCTTTTTCTTTATTTTTTTGGTTATAATCTATCTGACTGGATCAAGTAACCTTGTATCATAATATAAGTAGATTCTAATATCCCAAATTGTTTTGGATTACAATTCAGCCAAAAAAAGAAGTTGTTTTGAATCATCTGGGTTTTGAAATGTTTTCATAAATTTTCTTTTGGTATAGGTACTTAAACAATGTCGTCGGAACAATCTTCAAAACAAACAATGTCGGAACCAGATCCAAAAAAAACATCGACCGAACAAGATCCAAAACAAACAATACCGGAACAAGATCAAACATTGAAAAACAGAATGTCGGACCTCTTTCCCACTTCAAGTCCGGGTATGGATCCATTCTTACTCTTACTTCTCCATGCGGATTGCCACATCTAGCTATTGTCTTTGATTTATTTTTTTGGATTAAATGATAGAATATAGACATGGTTTGATTTTGTGCAATGTTTTAACAGTTTTATTTTGTTAAATAGTAGTTCATATGTTCATTTTAGATAACTGAACTCATCTCATTCAACCTAACACATGGTAAGACGTCCCCTATAAAAATTTAAAAAAATAATAACTTTACTTATATCTTCAAAATTGGATAATAAAATAGTACATGGTAAAAATAAAAGAAGAAAACTATGGTAAGTTGTAATAAAAATTTAGAAGCTTGTTTGGTAGGAGGTTTTGTTGAAAACCATTTCCTATTTGGTGTTAAAAGTCAAACTCAGCTATACTTAAACCACAGGTAACCACATCCCGAGTAAATCTCTTGAAACCCCATATATATATACAGTCATTATCTTGAAATCAAAACCCCGGTAAACCAAAAACCAGATTATATAACATAACTTATTAAAAGAAAAAAAACCCAGAACAAAAATTATAACAAAAGTCAAGGACTTGAAAAACTCAAAAACTCAGATTCAATACGAACATTCTCATTTCGCCTCCTTTAATCCACAGCTATAGTACTAACAGAGAACATAATACAATACATTTGCACTATAAATAGAATACACCATATATTTATTCAATACAATACAAAACAGAGACTAATGTAACAAAATATAATTCTTATACTCCATAATTAATTCAAACCTCCTATTAAATAAATTAAACACTTTGGACGGATGTCTCTAGGTTTTTTTTTTTTTTTTTTTTTTTAGTAGACGTCTTTAGTTATGGACCAAAAAAAAAAAAAACCCACAAACCATACACTTCATCCCTACAAATATGGCAACTAATATAAGTGCAATAACAAAACTCAAAACAATAGAAGAGATAGCTTTGTGAGCTGTGTCTTACAAAACCTTATTAAGTGAAACTCCTTTAATGATACAACTATACCCTATAGTGAAATAATCCGTGAATAGCCACTAAGTGTTTCTGCATCCATATGTTTATTCAATATAAAATACAGAGTAGCATAATGAAATATTATTCTTACAAGTTGTAAACCCATATTTTAAATCTCTTATTAAATAAATTAATGACATAAGATAGATGTGTTTAGGTTTTTATTTTTTATTTTTGAAATAGATATCTCTAGTTATGAACAAAAAGGAAATTATAGACAGCCATTGAGTCTATCACCACATATATGGTAGCCAATGTAAGTGCAGTAAGAGCACTAGCATTGGGGGTGTAAAAAACCCCGTAGTTGCTATTTTATAACCTAAATCTTTGAAAACATGCTACATCGGAGGGTGGGTATCTAAAAATTTATACCATCTGTGAAAATAGTAAGGTTGTATATATACAACCCTACTATTCATGGGTTGTAAAAATAAAAATTAATATTTTAATGGAGAGAGAGGAAAAGTGGGGAGTAAGAGATGGGAGAGAAGAGAGGGAATTGATTTGTTTATATTATTTATTGGTATAATTTATATTATTTTAATGAGTTGTATGTAAAAATAGAAATTGAGATGTTGGGTTGTAAAATAAAATGGTAAAATAAATAACGTAGATTTTGAGAATATATAATAGGCACTTTTTTGCATCCTTGGATGCTAATGCTCTAACAAAACACAAAACAATAGAAGAGTGTTTAACAAAGCCTTATTTAGTGAATGACCAAATTGACCTCTCTATTACATTTCCACAAATTGTCAGTGATGAAAAATCATTTTAAAAGTAAGAATTAATAAAATTTTTTTCTCTAAAATTAAAGTCTAATTAAAAATTTACCTTGAATTTTTTTTTTCTTGGAAATATTTTAACCATCCTTACAAGTGTACGTGTGGATGTGGTGGTCTCTCTCTCTCTCTCTCTCTCTCTCTCTCTCTCGACTTCTTGATACAAAAAAGATTTACAAATCCCAAATCCAAGTTCTCTATCTCCAATGGTGGAGTGAAAAAATGTGGTTTTTTGTGGTTGACCTTAATCCTATAGATGTATATTATATATATATATATATATATACATAAAGGGGAGAAGGGGACACACGGAAGAAGGGAGAGAGGCGGAAGCACAGTAATAATATAGTATGAAAGTAAAATGTAAATAGCAAAGTTAGAACAATAATAAGGCGGTAGAACCAGCCAAGCAGTATATATCAAAATAATTGAAAGCAATTAATGAAAGCAATTTAGAACCGTCCAGTATGGCGGTAATCCGTCCAAGGTGGCGGTAGCAACAAGCAATATAATGAACATAAATAACTGAAAATACTTCTTTATTGAAAATAGGTAAACACTTACAATAGTAGTAGTCAATACAAGATCTCAACAGTTGAGGTTAACAGTTACAAAGCTTGAACTAGTCCTAGTTACAAGGTTTGTATGAACAAGGTTATGGTGAACAAGGTTGTAGTCAACAAGATAATAGTGAATAGGGAGAACTCTCAAAGAAAGCTTCTAAGGAAGTTCTAACAAGATAGTGAAGGTTCTAGCTGAAGTTTCTCACTAGAAAGTTCTGAGTTTAACATAAGGGACAACCCCCCTTAAATAGGTAAAATTCAGAATGAATAGTAACAGGTGAATAGTGACGGATGAATAGTGCCAGATGAATAGTGACAGGTGAATAGTGACAGATGAATAGTGAAAAGTGAGTCTTTTTTCTTTTTGACTCCAAGTCATGGAGGGAACATGAAGAGATCAGGAGCATCTTACGGAAAGGACTAGGCCTTCATTTTTAGGCTTAGGCCACTTCATTTCTGTCCTTAAAAGAAGCCATCAAAAGAAGCCAAATTTGCACTATGATGGGAGTCTTCAGGAGCATGCAATACTTCCAACATGTGAGGCATAAAATCAACAAAATCTCTGACAAAGGTTAATAGGAATATTTCTTTGAACATTTGAACATCTTTGAACATCACCACGTACGCATGCAGTTGAACAGTGGCGTAGCAGCATTTTTTGAATATTGAAACACTTTTGGCCATTATGCTGGCTAGACAAATAGAGAATAATAGTAACAATAATCTGAGGACCACACCATTAATCAATAGAAGAAGCATCGGATGGATAATCATCATCAGGCTCCCATGGAGGATCATCATTACATCCATGCTCTTGGTAAATAACATACTGATTGCAGAATCCGCAATATAGCAGTGGCTCAAATTCTGGAGTTTTTCCTGGATCAATAAAACTCCTTGGATTACAGTGATCTGCAATGTGCATATGAGTGATGGTAGGAGCATAAGGTCTGGGACCAAAGACAAAAATTCTGTCTGTACTTCCTATGAAATGATAATGTTTCCATAGGCTTTGAATGACTTCAAGAATTTGATTATTGAAATAATTTCTCCAGCATTCTGTAAGGGCATGAGGATTTTGGAAGGATAAGTGAGAATCTCCTTCATACCATTGTCCTTGGTGAGTGTGCCCATTAATGAGAACGAGATGTTTTGATGGCTGGACGTTCATCCAGTTATCTCTTTCCCACATTGGCAAGGTGCTCCAACATCTGATGGAAACAAAGGGACTTTCAAAATTGTTAATAGCAGTCTGAATGATTTGTGGAAGTTGGCTGGCTTGGCCAAAACAGGTTAATTTTATGAGTCTGATAAATCCATACTCAAACATTTGGGAAAGCCAGTTAGGATTCCGATCATTATCACCTTCTGGATCATCAGCAACAAATGAACTGTCATAATTAATTAAGAGACCAGGAAATGGGTGTCTCTTTTCATACACTCTGAGACTGACTCCAAAGTGTTTTTTCCAATCAGTTTGTTCAAGGATATCACCATTATCATCTGAATTAGCAGGATCAGGAACAGTAGTTGTAACAAGTGTTTTGAAATATTCGAACCATAGGCCAAAGGACCTAAACATAGCCTCGCTTCTCAGTATACGTGATTGTATATCCGATGGCAAGTTGGCAAAAGCACTTCTTAATATAGATTGGGTCTTAAGGCTCAATCTAGAATAATCAGTGCCCATTATAGTCGTTTTATCCTTTGAATGGATATCCTCTTTGCTAAAGAGTTGACTAGTGTAGGGACCATCAGTAGTATTTGGATGGTTAACAAGCTGGCTTCCAAGAGTCCCAATTTTTGAAACAAGGTTTGAAGCAAGGTAATTTTCAGAAACAAGGGGGTTTTCTGAAATAAGGTTAACATAGTGGCTTAGATGAGCATTGAGGTTAACAAGATGGGTTTCAAAGGCTTTGTGAGTTCCTTCAAAGAGATTAAGATGGTTTTTAACAAAAGCAGCTTGAAGGTTGTCAAGAATAAGTTTAATAGAATTTGGAAGTTCTGAATAAGTTTCTTTGTGGAATTGTAAATTTTTAGACAAAACTTCCTGCAAAGCAATTACTATATCACCACTGGAATATGCCACCGTTGCCGGGACATACTCTTGAAGGGATGTCGATCCACTGAGTTTTACCCCAGAAGATGCGCCTTCATGCATTTTGTTTTGGGAATAGTCCTGTATAGGAGCTTTTCCCTTGTTTTTTCTCTCAGTAGAGGGAGCCATAATAATCCACTTATTAGTGGTATAAATACTAATATTATCCCACTCACTAGTGGTATTTATCCTTGCATCAGTGCTCGATTCCTGCAAAAGATCATTAGAAATATTAGAGTCAGTGGTAATGGTAGATATTTTGGCATTACTAGTATTACCTTCAAAATTGTTTAGGAAGCATGTAGCATGAGAATCTAAAGCATCATTGATATCAATTTCAAGTTGTGAAACAAATTTAAACTTTACTTTCTGTCCAAAAGGGTCAGTAGTAATTCCATCATTATCAACAAGAAAGGGATACAGGGCATTTATAAATGGCAAGCCAAGAATCACTTTATCAGTCATATTTTTAACAAGAACAGAAGGAATCTTAAAACAGACATCATCATGGCAAATATGAGCATTATTCAATTCATATTTGATTTTCATTTGAGCACCAGTAGCAGAAACCAATTTTTCAGTTGATTTTTCAAAATATTTCGGAGGAATCAATCCTTCCTGAATACAATTCTTATCAGCACCAGAATCAATCATAGCAATAACAGTGAAATGATAATCATGGGAAACAAAAATCTTCACTTTTGTGAACCATTTTGGGGGAAGAATTTTGTTAATACTAACAAGACTAGGTTGAATATCAACAAGAGGAATTTGAGAATCATCAGCATTATTGTTATCAGAAAGAAGAGCCTGTTGACCGGATTCATCTCCATCCTTGTGCTCATCTTGTTCATCATCAGTCTTATTTTGATCAATAGTTTTATCAATTTTCAGCATTAACATTTGTTGTTTAAGATTATGATTATCACTTTTAATATGTGTTAGTTCAAGTTTTAATTCACTTATCTCCTGCTTAACAGTATTAATTTCACATTGGAGATCATTAACAGTTAAATCTTTGGATTTCTTTTTATTAAATCTTTCCAAAGTTTCTTCAAAACTTATAGTTGATTTAAGTTTTTTACTAGTTTCATCCTTTAACAAGTTTTTCTTGAACTTATCCAAATATTCTTTTTGTAATTCAGGATTTTCAATTTGACCAATCAATTTTATTAACAGGCTTTCATTTTCTTCACCTTTAGTGAGAACATTAACAGTTTTAACAACATTGCAACAGGAATCTCTGCAACCAAGTTTAATATTAGGAGAATCAGAAGAATCATCAGCAGCATGATAACAAGAATCAGAAGAAGAAAGATCATCTTCCAAAGAATCAGACGAATTGTTTGATTCAAGGATTCTGAATAGTTCTTCTTGATCATTATCATCAATTTTCAACATGTTAAACTTGTTTTTCAACTTACCAGGTTTTTGTTTACAATCTTTACTAAAATGACCAGGTTTTCCACAATTGAAACATTTACCTTTACCTGACCGTTGGTTAACATGTTTTTTAGAAACATTTTTCCTTTTAGCATAGAAATCATTAAAATTAGTTTTGTGTTTTTTATGGTTATAATTTGTGTAACTTTTATCATGTTTTTTACCTTTTTGCTTAGAAGGAGCAATAGAAGGTAAACCATATTGTTCACAAAAATTTCCCATTTCATATTTAGCTTTTCTTTTATTTTTTAATTGGTGTTTTAATAGTTTTTCATCATTACACATATTAATTCCAAGTTTTTTAATTGTGCTTAAAATATCACCATAAGTTAGATTATCATAGTCAATAGAATCATTTTTACCAATTAATTCTTGTTTTACCTTATGAGCAAAGATAGGAGGCAGACCGTCAATAAACTTTTCTTTCCAATAAGGCTTGAAACAGTCTTTCCGTTGCATCACCCTGGAAAGGAAAACATCTTGGTACCATCTATAATCAGACATAGTAGGGCATCTCAAATTATTTAACAAGTCAGAAATTCGAGATGAAACATTAGATGGAGTACCAACAAAATGTTTGATAATAGTATAAATCAAGGTATTAACACCATCAGGAACACCTCGACCAATACGATCATCAAAAATAGGCAAGCCTTCATCATTCTTTTTAACAGCATGTTTAATAGAGTCTCTGGAATCTTCTGTGAGATATGAATCCCACCATCCACGAAGAGTACCAGAAAAGCCAGTAGTAAGAAGGTCAATAATTTCAGATTGTTCAAAATCATGATTATTTTGATAAGCAGTAGCAACCATGGACATATGTCCCATTTTGTTAATAATTTCTTGTTCAGAAAAACCATCAATATTCCATTCATAAATCTTATCAGCAGAAACAGAAAACTGAGTTTGAAAAGCTCTTTCTTCAAACTGCATATCAGGAGGAGTAGGTTTTGAATACCAATTCCTAGTAAGAAACATGGGTTTGGAATTGCCAACAAATCTTTTAATTTCAGGTAAACAGTCATCAAAAACCTTTTTGGCAGGAACAGAAGAAACAGAAGAAACAGTATCAGAATCTGTATTTTCATCAGAAACAATTTCATTTTTTGAAATAGTTCGAGCAGCAGGAGTACTTGTAGAAGTACCTTCAGTTTTAACTTTTAAATCAGAAAGCATTTTGTCAACAGTTTCAAGAAGCTTAGACTGAGAGGTTCGAAACTTGGATTTGTTATCATGACTGGGTAAATTAATCAAAGGTTCCTCAGTCTTGATAGAAACAGGTTTAACAGGTTTTTGAACAGAAGCAGATTTGTCAACAGAAACAGTTTTTTCAGCAATTTTTTCTTCAATACGGTCAAGCTGTTGACCAATAACATGCAAAGATTCATTAGTAAAATTGTTTTGTTCAATAAGGCTAACAACAGGAGTTTGATCATCAGCAATTTTGAATGGAGTAGTTTTAACATCAATTTTGTCAGTAGTCACCAAAATAGTCTCAAGGGGTGGATGACTAGATCTGACAATGGTTTTGTCATTCTTAACAAAATTAGATTTCTTTATCACATTCAAATAATTTTTGAAAACTTCATCTTTTGAAACATAATAGTTTTCAAGAAAATCAAAGAACAAAATATGTCTTTTCAATTGATTCATTTTTTCTAACCATTTTCTTTTAACACGGTTTTTCTCAGACTGAGCAAAATCATTTTGGTAAATTTTTCTTTTTGTCCTATTTTTAGGAAGCATAAATTCATCAAACAATGGAGTCAGGTCAACTTCAAAATTTTCATTGACGGCAGTCAAAACTCTTAAATGGTTAACATTATTTTCAATAGGAGGAAAATCAGAATCAGATGGACAAACAGAATTAGCATCATCTTCTTCTTCGGTAGCAGGTTTGCCATACGGAGAGGAAGATTCAGGCTTAGTAGAATAGTAAACAGAGCTGATTTGGGATTTATCACTTGAAACACCTTTTAATTTCAGATCAGTGGGTTTTTCAAAATTCTTTTGTAAAAACTCATTGACATCATGGTCTCTTTTTGAAATACTTTCAGATCCAGCAAAGGAATGTCTTCCTTCATTGATCCTCAAGGGTTGATTATTTTGAAAACATATTTTAACAGTACCATCAAGATATTGGTGAATATTTGTAAGATCAAGCTCATCAAAAACAGGTTTAGGAACAGGAGATTCTTGATTCAACAACCATTCAGTAGGAAGATTAATATCTTGCCATTGAATCATTTTTGGAACTTGAACTTTAGCATCAGGAGTTGAACATGTGATTAACATAGTTTTACCAGAGGGTTCTCTAGGATTCAAACAACAAGGATTTAACTGAGTACCCAAAAGTCTGTAATAAATACGGTAAATCAAAGCAAAAGGTTTACTACCTTCATCCATAATATAACCAGAAGAAGCAATGTTCAAAGTCAATGCTTTAATAATATTAGGATCATCCAAAGCAAGAGTAATATCAGGATAACAATTAAAGTAAACAGGACCATCATACAAAGAAGCAGTGATTATACCAAGAATGCTATCTTTAAAAACCTTAAATCTAGCATCACGTAAACACATGAGAATGGAAGCATTAATACCCTTTCGGGTAAGTGGTTTAACAGCAACTTGGACCAAACCAACATGCAAATAACTGAGTTTTTTAGCAATGAAGTCATTAATATTTTTCTTGGAAAACAAACAACATTTTTCATGCATTTTTGAAATAGAAAATATTTGTTCAACAGTTCTAACTTTGTAAATAGGATGAAAAGTGGATTCAGCCCAACTAGTTTTGTAAACAGTTTTAGTATCAACTTTGGGAATGTTCCATTTTCGGAAATCAGGGAAATCAGGGATCTCATGATCTTCAACAGTGTGATCTTCTTCATTCACAATATCAGGAGGACAACCAGTCCTGGAGCTGACAGAGGAGTTGGATTTCCACAACTTATCCATATTATCCTAGTTTTAACACTCAATTATCATGTTTTTCTCACAACCGTTGCATTTCGTAACACATACCCTAAGCAACCCTATACCACACACATGCCCTACACGCCCTCCTGGCTCACACGGGCCTTACAGTCAGGTTCTGGGAATTCACTTTACACCTAGGGTGGCGCCAACGACGGCAAGAACGGGACACAACAACTGAGCACCAAAGGTTCGGACAGACACGGACAAGGCACAGAATCAATATAAACAATAGTGAAGTGACTGAAGCAGTTGATAAGCAATACCAACCATGGACATACGTCCCATTTTGTTAATAATCTCTTGTTCAGAAAAACCATCAATATTCCATTCATAAATCTTATCAGCAGAAAATATATACTGCTTGGCTGGTTCTTCCGCCTTATTATTGTTCTAACTTTGCTATTTACATTTTACTTTCACACTATATTATTACTGTGCTTCCGCCTCTCTCCCTTCTTCCGTGTGTCCCCTTCTCCCCTTTATGGTATCAGAGCCACTCTTTTGTACTCTCAGAGTGTATGAAAAACCATACCGATTTCCTGGTCTTTTAATTAATTATGATGATGGTTACTTTGCTGCTGATAATGATGATGATAGAGATCCTAACTGACTTTCTCATATGTTCGAATATGGCTAGTGTTAAAACTAGGATAATATGGATAAGTTGTGGAGATCCAACTCCTCTGTCAGCTCCAGGACTGGTTGTCCTCCTGATATTATGAATAGAGAAGATCACACTGTTGAATATACATTTTCTACTGTTTACTCTTGGTTGTTTTCTAAAAATAATGATGCTAATTCTGTTTGTCCATCTGATTCTGATTTTCCTCCTATTGAAAATAATGTTAACCGTTTAAGAGTTTTGACTGCTGTCAATGAAAATTTTGAAGTTGACCTGACTCCATTGTTTGATGAATTTATGCTTCCTAAAAATAGGACAAAAAGAAAAATTTACCAAAATGATTTTGCTCAGTCTGAGAAAAACCGTGTTAAAAGAAAATGGTTAGAAAAAATGAATCAGTTGAAAAGACATATTTTGTTCTTTGATTTTCTTGAAAATTATTATGTTTCAAAAGATGAAGTTTCAAAAAATCATTTGAACGCGATAAAGAAATCTAATTTTGTTAAAAATGACAAAACCATTGTCAGATCTAGTCATCCACCCATTGATACTATTTTGGTGACTACTGATAAAATTGATGTTAAAGCTACTCCTTTCAAAATTGCTGATGATCAAACTCCTGTTGTTAGCCTTATTGAACAAAACAATTTTGCTAATAAATCCATGCATGTTATTGGCCAACAGCCTAACCATATTAAAGAAAAAATTGTTTCTGTTGAAAAATCTGCTTCTGTTCAAAAACCTGTTTCTATCAAGATTGAAGAACCTTTGATTGATTTGCCCAGTCATGATGACAAATTCAAGTTTAAAACTTCGCAGTCTAAAATTCCTGAAACTGTTGATAAAATGCTTTCTGATTTAAAAGTTAAAACTAAAGGTACTTCTACAAGTACTCCTGCTGCTCGAACTATTTCAAAAAATGAAATTGTTTCTGATGAAAATACAGATTCTGATACTGTTTCTTCTGTATCTGCAAAAAATGTTTTTGATGATGGTTTACCCAAAATTAAAAGATTTGTTGGAAATTCCAAGCCCATGTTTCTTACAAAAAATTGGTATTCAAAACCTACTCCTCCTGACATACAGTTTGAAGAAAGAGCTTTTCAAACTCAGTTTTCTGTTTCTGCTGATAAGATTTATGAATGGAATATTGATGGTTTTTCTGAACAAGAAATTATTAACAAAATGGGACATATGTCCATGGTTGCTACTGCTTATCAAAATAATCATGATTTTGAACAATCTGAAATTGTTGACCTTCTTACTACTGGCTTTTCTGGTACTCTTCGTGGATGGTGGGATTCATATCTCACAGAAGATTCCAGAGACTCTATTAAACATGCTGTTAAAAAGAATGATGAAGGCTTGCCTATTTTTGATGATCGTATTGGTCGAGGTGTTCCTGATGGTGTTAATACCTTGATTTATACTATTATCAAACATTTTATTGGTACCCCATCCAATGTTTCATCTCGAATTTCTGATTTGTTGAATAATTTGAAATGCCCTACTATGTCTGATTATAGATGGTACCAAGATGTTTTCCTTTCCAGGGTGATGCAACGGAAAGACTGTTTCAAGCCTTATTGGAAAGAAAAGTTTATTGACGGTCTGCCTCCTATCTTTGCTCATAAGGTAAAACAAGAATTAATTGGTAAAAATGATTCTATTGACTATGATAATTTAACTTATGGTGATATTTTAAGCACTATTAAAAAACTTGGAATTAATATGTGCAATGATGAAAAACTGTTAAAACACCAATTAAAAAACAAAAGAAAAGCTAAATATGAAATGGGTAATTTTTGTGAACAATATGGTTTACCTCCCATTGCTCCTTCTAGGCAACTGAGGAAAAAACATGATAAAAGTCACAAAAATTATAGCCATAAAAAACATAAAAAATACAGCACTAATTTTGATGATTTTTATGTTAAAAAGAAAAATGTTTCTAAAAAACATGTTAACCAAAGGTCAGGTAAAGGTAAATGTTTTAACTGTGGAAAACCTGGTCATTTTAGTAAAGATTGTAAACAAAAGCCTTGGTTGCAGAGATTCCTGTTGCAATGTTGTTAAAACTGTTAATGTTCTCACTAAAGGTGAAGAAAATGAAAGCCTGTTAATAAAATTGATTGGTCAAATTGAAAATCCTGAATTACAAAAAGAATATTTGGATAAGTTCAAGAAAAACTTGTTAAAGGATGAAACTAGTAAAAAACTTAAATCAACTATAAGTTTTGAAGAAACTTTGGAAAGATTTAATAAAAAGAAATCCAAAGATTTAACTGTTAATGATCTCCAATGTGAAATTAATACTGTTAAGCAGGAGATAAGTGAATTAAAACTTGAACTAACACATATTAAAAGTGATAATCATAATCTTAAACAACAAATGTTAATGCTGAAAATTGATAAAACTATTGATCAAAATAAGACTGATGATGAACAAGATGAGCACAAGGATGGAGATGAATCCGGTCAACAGGCTCTTCTTTCTGATAACGGTAATGCTGATGATTCTCAAATTCCTCTTGTTGATATTCAACCTAGTCTTGTTAGTATTAACAAAATTCTTCCCCCAAAATGGTTCACAAAAGTGAAGATTTTTGTTTCCCATGATTATCATTTCACTGTTATTGCTATGATTGATTCTGGTGCTCATAAGAATTGTATTCAGGAAGGATTGATTCCTCCGAAATATTTTGAAAAATCAACTGAAAAATTGGTTTCTGCTACTGGTGCTCAAATGAAAATCAAATATGAATTGAATAATGCTCATATTTGCCATGATGATGTCTGTTTTAAGATTCCTTCTGTTCTTGTTAAAAATATGACTGATAAAGTGATTCTTGGCTTGCCATTTATAAATGCCCTGTATCCCTTTCTTGTTGATAATGATGGAATTACTACTGACCCTTTTGGACAGAAAGTAAAGTTTAAATTTGTTTCACAACTTGAAATTGATATCAATGATGCTTTAGATTCTCATGCTACATGCTTCCTAAACAATTTTGAAGGTAATACTAGTAATGCCAAAATATCTACTATTACCACTGACTCTAATATTTCTAATGATCTTTTGCAGGAATCGAGCACTGATGCAAGGATAAATACCACTAGTGAGTGGGATAATATTAGTATTTATACCACTAATAAGTGGATTATTATGGCTCCCTCTACTGAGAGAAAAAACAAGGGAAAAGCTCCTATACAGGACTATTCCCAAAACAAAATGCATGAAGGCGCATCTTCTGGGGTAAAACTCAATGGATCGACATCCCTTCAAGAGTATGTCCTGGCAACGGTGGCATATTCCAGTGGTGATATAGTAATTGCTTTGCAGGAAGTTTTGTCTAAAAATTTACAATTCCACAAAGAAACTTATTCAGAACTTCCAAATTCTATTAAACTTATTCTTGACAACCTTCAAGCTGCTTTTGTTAAAAACCATCTTAATCTCTTTGAAGGAACTCACAAAGCCTTTGAAACCCATCTTGTTAACCTCAATGCTCATCTAAGCCACTATGTTAACCTTATTTCAGAAAACCCCCTTGTTTCTGAAAATTACCTTGCTTCAAACCTTGTTTCAAAAATTGGGACTCTTGGAAGCCAGCTTGTTAACCATCCAAATACTATTGATGGTCCCTACACTAGTCAACTCTTTGGCAAAGAGGATATCCATTCAAAGGATAAAACGACTATAATGGGCACTGATTATTCTAGATTGAGCCTTAAGACCCAATCTATATTAAGAAGTGCTTTTGCCAACTTGCCATCAGATATACAATCACGTATACTGAGAAGCGAGGCTATGTTTAGGTCCTTTGGCCTATGGTTCGAATATTTCAAAACACTTGTTACAACTACTGTTCCTGATCCTGCTAATTTAGATGATAATGGTGATATCCTTGAACAAACTGATTGGAAAAAACACTTTGGAGTCAGTCTCAGAGTGTATGAAAAGAGACACCCATTTCCTGGTCTCTTAATTAATTATGACAGTTCATTTGTTGCTGATGATCCAGAAGGTGATAATGATCGGAATCCTAACTGGCTTTCCCAAATGTTTGAGTATGGATTTATCAGACTCATAAAATTAACCTGTTTTGGCCAAGCCAGCCAACTTCCACAAATCATTCAGACTGCTATTAACAATTTTGAAAGTCCCTTTGTTTCCATCAGATGTTGGAGCACCTTGCCAATGTGGGAAAGAGATAACTGGATGAACGTCCAGCCATCAAAACATCTCGTTCTCATTAATGGGCACACTCACCAAGGACAATGGTATGAAGGAGATTCTCACTTATCCTTCCAAAATCCTCATGCCCTTACAGAATGCTGGAGAAATTATTTCAATAATCAAATTCTTGAAGTCATTCAAAGCCTATGGAAACATTATCATTTCATAGGAAGTACAGACAGAATTTTTGTCTTTGGTCCCAGACCTTATGCTCCTACCATCACTCATATGCACATTGCAGATCACTGTAATCCAAGGAGTTTTATTGATCCAGGAAAAACTCCAGAATTTGAGCCACTGCTATATTGCGGATTCTGCAATCAGTATGTTATTTACCAAGAGCATGGATGTAATGATGATCCTCCATGGGAGCCTGATGATGATTATCCATCCGATGCTTCTTCTATTGATTAATGGTGTGGTCCTCAGATTATTGTTACTATTATTCTCTATTTGTCTAGCCAGCATAATGGCCAAAAGTGTTTCAATATTCAAAAAATGCTGCTACGCCACTGTTCAACTGCATGCGTACGTGGTGATGTTCAAAGATGTTCAAATGTTCAAAGAAATATTCCTATTAACCTTTGTCAGAGATTTTGTTGATTTTATGCCTCACATGTTGGAAGTATATATATATATATATATAGGGTTGGATTCAAGTTACACTTGGTGTAAGTCTAACCAATGTTACACCACCCAATAACTTATTATTAGATTTATATTTTGAAAATCCAACTGTTAAATTACAAGTTTTATATATTCTTAATATGCATGCCAATTTTCATGCCAATCAGATGTAATTTACCATTCGATTGATAAACTCATCTTTTATGCATTATTTTAAATTACAAAAATTTGAATTTAAACAATTGATTGATGACATGACTATTAATCTTTAATCACCTTGAAATTTTGCAAATATGGAGAATATACGAAAATCATGTAATCTAACAGTAGATTTGTCAAAATTCATTATTCATTATGAATGGTAACGTGACAGACGAGTCTGTTCATCATGGATGATCCCATCAATGCAGACGAGTATAACCTCTGGTCAGGCAAAGTAATCGTCCGTTCTACTGACGGAGACATCCAGCCCATTCAATGCAGGCTATCAATTCCAGAGCAGTTACAAAGCCAACTGTACAGACCGTTGAGGGGGCATTAATGGCACATTACACAGTCCTAAACATTACTAAGAGGAGCATTAAGACCTCCATAACCACTCCAACGGCTAGAGGCCCCAAAAACATATATAAAACCCACATATTGCCAAGAACAAGGTACATAGACATTTTTTACGTACAAAGAGATTTCTTTCATTCTGAAAATATTTTTTGCTCTCAAAAGATCTTCTTATACTAACTTTGGCATCGGAGGCATTGTGGCAGGCACCACACCGGTGACCACTCTTGAGAGCTGTGGATTGCCTCCATCTGACGAACGTTACTGACGAACCTGGGCTTCATCAGTTTGGCGCCGTCTGTGGGGACGACATTTTCGTGTTCAAACTCGAAATAGTAGTTTCCTATTCTTATTCTTTTTGGATGGAGTCCAATCAAGATTCTGCATCCCTAGCTCAACAAGTTCAGGTCCTTGCAGCCACAGTTGAAGAGTTGACTAAGCAAAACCAAGAAATGAAACTACGGCTTCAGCAAGAGGAGAATCGTTCGAGGGGAAATTAGGAAGATGAAGGGGATAGTCACATAAGAAATAACCCTCAGAAGCCCACCAATTCAACCGAGCAGAATTCAGACCTGCTGAGGGAGATGAGGAGGGAAATGGACGAACTTAGGAATGCCATCAAGGAAAAAACAGAGCGGAGTGTGGATCGGATGGTCCGAGCGACGGACTCGCCATTCACAACAGCTGTCCTCGACTGTCTAGTGCCGTCAAAATTTCGGTTACCTCAGCTCGAGCCCTTTGATGGGCTGAAGGACCCCCAAGATCACTTAAATACCTTCAAAATGACCCTGGGACTTCAGCAGCCCCCAGATGAAATATTGTGTCGTTCCTTACCAACAACACTCAAGGGAGCTGCTTGGGAGTGGTTCACGAAGTTGCCAACATCGTCCATCGACACATTCGAGTAGTTGAGCAACGCCTTCCTACGTCATTTTATTGGAGGACAATGACCAAAGAGGACTGCGGATCACTTGCTCACCATCAGGCAGGGAGAGAAGGAAACCTTGAGGTCATATTTAAAACGCTTTACCAGGGAGACACTGAAGGTAGACGAGGCTGATGATAAGGTGCAGTTGACGACCTTCAAGGCAGGGCTAAGCTCCAGGGAGCTCGTTACCTCACTCGCGAAGAACCCCCCAAAGACGATGGCTGAAATGCTCCTTAAAGCGCAGAAGTACATGAATGCTGAGGACGCATTGGCTGCTATCAGGGATGGAGACAAACTAGGAGACAAAGGGAGAAGAGAAGACGACCGTAAAGGACAAAAGCGAGACCATCCGGATCGTCGAACTAATGACGGGGTCAGAAGGAAGGATGATAAAAGTCCACAAACGGTAAAATTCACTCCTCTCGTTATGCCTGTTGACAAAATTTTGACGCAAATTAAAGATGAGCACTACGTTAAATGGCCACGGCCATTGCATTCGTCCCCTAGTGTCCGCGACAGGAGTAAGCATTGTCGATTTCACAAAGATCATGGCTATTACACCGAAGATTGTAGGGATCTCAAAGAACAAATAGAAGAATTGATACGAAAAGGGAAGTTGCAGAAATTTGTAAGGAAGGGAGAGTACAACAAATTCCAAGACGAAAACAAAGGCCAACAGGAGTCCTCGTCCAAGAGCGGAGGCCGTCAGTCCCAACCTCCTCAAAATGTGATCGGGGAAATACAGACAATCGCAGGGGGGCCTATCACAGGAGGCTTATTCAAATCACTTAAGAAAACACATCAATGACAGGTGAATAGCGTCCACATGGTACCCCCGCCTAAGTACAGACGAATTGATCATGATATGACCTTCAATGAGAATGACGCTAGAGGAGTGAAACAGCCTCATAATGACCCCTTGATCATAATACTCACCATAGAAGGGTTCAACACCAAAAGGATCCTCGTGGACAACGTAGTTCTGCTGACATCATTTACTTTCCTGCATTCCAGCAACTGAAACTGGATCCAAGAAGACTACGTCCGTTTGATTCCCCCCTCGTCAGCTTCAGCGGTGACAGGGTATATCCCAAAGGCATAGTGACGCTGGCAGTAACAGTGGGAACGTACTTGAAGCAGTTGACTCGTCAGATAGACTTCTTGGTAGTAGATTGTCCCTCATCATATAATGTCATTATTAGAAGGCCAGCACTCAACAAGTGGAAGGCGTCCACATCAACCTACTGCCTGAAGGTAAAATTTCCAACGGAAAATGGTGTTGGTGAAGTTAAAGGAGACCAAGTTCTAGCTTAGGAATGCTACCAGGCTGTTTTAGCAGCTAAGGAGAACCACACGTGGATAATAGAAGAAAAAGAGGAAGAAAAAGTGAAAGCACTAGAAGCAGTGGAGCTAATCGAAGGGGAAACAACAAAAACAACCAGAATAGGGACAACCCTAAGTCCTGAGATGAGAACAAAGCTCATTCAGTTTCTTAAGGAGAACTTAGATGTTTTTGCTTGGAGCCATGACGACATGCCAGGTATATCTCCAGAAGTCATCCAACACAGGTTGAATGTGGACCCAGAAAGGAAGTCCATCAAGCAGAGACGAAGAACCTTTGCACCCGAGAGAGACCAAGCAATCGCTGATGAAGTGAGTAAACTCTTGAATGCAGGCTTCATCAGGAAGGTATACTATCCAGACTGGCTTGCAAACGTCGTTCTAGTAAAGAAAGCAAATAGGAAATGGAGGATGTGTGTGGACTTCATGGACCTGAACAAGGCCTGGCCGAAGGACAGCTTTCCTCTTCCAAGAATAGACCAGCTCGCAGACTCTACGGCCGGGCACAAGCTGTTGACGTTCGTGGATGCATTCTCAGGGTGCAACTAGATAAAAATGGCTGACGAGGATCAGGAGAAAAGCGCCTTCATCACCAGTCAAGGGCTCTACTGTTATAAGGTAATGCCGTTTAGACTGAAGAATGTTGGAGCGACTTATCAGAGGTTGGTAAATAAAATGTTCGTCAAGCAGATAGGCAGGAATATGGAAGTGTACGTCGACGATATGCTTGTCAAGAGCAAGGAAGAGCTTGCGCACCTGGACGACCTTAAGGAGATATTCAATACCCTCAAGCAATACCAAATGAAGCTAAATCCTGGTAAAAGTGTTTTTGGTGTTGCCTCCGGAAAATTCTTGGGATTCATGGTGTCTCAGAGAGGAATATAAGCAAATCCTGAGAAGGTTTATGCCATAATCAATATGGCATCACCTAAAATCGTCAAGGAGGTCCAGAAGCTCACAGGCCGGATTGCAGCACTCAACATATTCGTCTCTAGAGCAACAGATAAATGCTTACCATTCTTTAAGACCCTGAAGCAAGCCTTTGAATGGACCGACGAATGTGAAGTAGCATTCCAAGAACTCAAACGTTACCTTAGCAATCCACCACTTCTAAGCTCGTCCAAAGAAGGTGAAAACTTGTATTTGTACTTAGCAGTATCACCTACAGCCGTCAGTGCAGCCCTGATCCGAGAAGAAGATAGAAAACAGCTCCCAGTTTACTACGTTAGCCAAGCTTTCTAAGGAGCTAAATCCAAGTATCCAAAGATCGAGAAAATCATGTTCGCATTAATAGTAGCCTTACGCAAGCTCAGGCAATACTTCCAGGCAAACCCAATCTTAGTGATGACGGACCAACCCATCAAGAAGTCTATGAGCAAGCCCGAAGCAGCCGGGAGAATGGTCCAATGGGCGATTGAGCTCAGCCAGTTCGACGTGGAATACCATCCCAGGACGGCCATTAATTCACAAGTTTTGGCAGACTTCATCACCGAGTTTACCTATCTGGACGAGCCCAGCCTTGCCAGCCAGGACAAAACATAAGTAATGCAGACTGATGGCTTGTCAGCCCAAAAAAGAGGGGGAGTAGGGGTCGTCATAACCACCCCTGCCGGAGAAGTATTGAGATATGGAGTTCAACTAAAATTCCCAGCCACCAATAACGAGGCTGAGTACGAAGGGATTCTGATAGGTTTAAGGCTCGGAAAAGAGCTTGGGGCTAGGAACCTGCTAGTCCAGAACGACTCAAAGTTAGTAATTTGGCAAATCAGAGGAGAATACGACGCAAAAGAAGAAAGAATGCAAAAATACCTCAGGTTGACGAAGCACTTGACTCAAGAGTTCGAAAAAATGAAGTTCATCCAAATTCCGAGAAGCTAGAATATGGCCGCAGACAAAGTTTCAAAGATAGCCTCGTCCGAAGAAACAGTTTCGAAGACAGACCTGATGATGGAGATACAGAAAAATCTCAGCATAGAAGAAATTTTAACATTCGCAGTCCAGGGCACAAGCAGTTGGATGACACCCATCATATCCTTCCTACAGGATGGCCACCTACCTCAGGAGGCAGATGAAGCCAGGAAGATCAAGAAGAGATCCACCAGATTCACAATCCTCAATGATACGTTATATAAGAGAGGTTTCTCCATGCCCTACTTGAGGTGCGTTGACGAAGGAGAGGCCGAATACATCCTGAGGGAGGTCCATAAAGGAATTTGCGGAGATCATGCAGGCCCAAGATCCTTGGTAAGAAAGATTATGCGAGCAGGTTACTTCTGGCCAACCATGCAAGATGACACAACAAGGTTCGTCAAGAAATGTGACAAGTGTCAGAGGTTTGGGAACGTTCAACGGCTACCATCAGAAAAGTTGACGACGTTAACATCTCCATGGCCGTTTGCACAATGGGGAATCAACATCATTGGCCCACTGCCTCAAGGCAAAGGTCAGGTAAAATTCTTGCTAGTTGCTATTGATTATTTTACTAAATGGGTTGAAGTAGAGGCACTGGCGACCATCACCGAGACTAGAATCCAGGGGTTCGTGTGGAAGAATATAGTTTGCAGGTTCGGAATTCCGCGGACGATCATATCGGACAACGGACGACAGTTTGATAGTTAGGGCTTCAAGGACTTTTGCTCAGGTTTAGGTATCAGGAACCAGTTCTCGTCACCAAGCCACTCACAGGCGAACGGATAGATGGAAGTGACGAACCGCACGTTGCTCAAGATCATAAAAACCAAACTGGATGATGCGAAGGGTGCCTAGCCAGAAGAACTGCCCAACGTCTTATGGGCTTACAGAACCACGGCTAGAACCCCAACGGGAGAGACCCCCTTTAGGCTTACCTACGGTGTAGAAGCAGTGATCCCTGTCGAAGTGGGAATAACTAGCACCAGACGAAAAGCTTTTAGTCAAGAAGACAATGACGACCTACTGCGAGTAGATCTAGATTGCCTTGACGAAGTCCGAGACAAAGCCTTCAGCAAAATGACGGAATACCAGAAGAAAATGACAGACTACTACAACAGAAGGGTGAAGCTCAGACGACTCAACATAGGAGACCTCGTCCTATGCAAAGTGACCCAAGCAACCAAAGACCCAACTCAAGGAAAGCTCGGCCCCACATGGGAAGGACCATACAAAGTCATTCACTACTCCAGACAAGGCAGCTACCACCTGGAGACCCCAGACGGACAAAGGCTCCCAAGACCATGGAACATTGAATATTTGAAGAAATACCATCAGTAGATGTAATAGAAAGACATATTCGTCATTATCAATCAATAAATGAATTACTCAGCTAATATTTGTGTACGAATAGGCCTGACCCAGAAGAAACTCACAAAAGCCAAAAATGGCTAAGTAACAAGATTCCGCCCTGACGGATGTACGTTACTGACGAAGATAATATCACTAAGAGTGATTAAAGCAAAAAATGGCTAAGTAACAAGATTCCGTCCTGACGGATGTACGTTACTGACGAAGATAATATCACTAAGAGTGATTAAAGCCAAAAATGGCTAAGTAACAAGATTTTGCCCTGACGGATGTACGTTACTGACGAAGATAATATCATTAAGAGTGATTAAAGCCAAAAATAGCTAAGTAACCAGATTCCGCCTTGACGGATGTACGTTACTAACGAATATAATATCACTATAATATCACTAAGAGTGATTAAAGCCAAAAATGGCTAAGTAACAAGATTCCACCTTGACGGATGTACGTTACTGACGAATATAATATTACTAAGAGTGATTAAAAAGCCAAAAATGGCTAAGTAACAAGATTCCGCCTTGACGGATGTACGTTATTGACGAATATAATATCACTAAGAGTGATTAAAAGGCCAAAAATGACTAAATAACAAAATTCCGCCTTGACGGATGTACGTTACTGACAAAGATAATATCACTAAGAGTGATTAAAAAGCCAAAAATAGCTAAAAGTACCAAAATTACGCTTCGACGATGATATCCCTAAAAGGGCTAAAGAGTCAAAAGTTGCTAAGTAACAAGACTTCGCACTAATGGATGCGAGTTATTG
The DNA here is from genome assembly GCA_023621385.1 of Quercus gilva. NCBI lineage: Eukaryota > Viridiplantae > Streptophyta > Magnoliopsida > Fagales > Fagaceae > Quercus > Quercus gilva. Next base: position 31,375,012 of record CM042484.1, read on the forward strand.
ACGACCAAGGTGCAACAAAGGTACCAATCATGGAATACACGACAGGCATATGTCAAACTAAAGCATGTGCAAACTACAAATGCAAGTAAGTGCAGAAAAGTTAAATCAAAAACTAATCACTACTGCCTTCACAATTAAAAGCCCATAAACACTGGGCTGAAAAATATTGTTCTCAACATAGATGGAAAATAAAATTGTTCTAAAAATAGATTTACTGTCCAAGACATAAAGGGCATCACAAAAAAAAAGGGGAATTTTTGGTAAAGTATCAGGTCCGTCTAGCGGCATCATCATCAGGAGCATCCTGAGGGGGAGCAGCACCAGCAGGGGCGTTAGCAGAAGTGTCGGGCTCAGTGGCAGACGATTGAGCAGCCTCATCCGCAGCCATCTATTGATCCACCTCCTCCAGATCCAGCTCTTCCATATTTACTCCAGATGGGTGCTTGACGAGGTATCTCCTTAAGAGCTCAAAACCCTTAAAATACCAGCTGAAGAGCACTGTATTGTACTTGTCAGTGATTTGAAAAGCCTCCACGGATCTAGCGGCAATGGTCTTGAGACTTTCCTTGGCTGTAAGGATCTGCTCGTCCTTCTCAATCGTCAGTTGGTGCTCCACCCTGAGATCGTCAGTTAGCTTTTTCACCTTCTCCTTCAAAGATGCCGCCTCACCCATGGAGTCTATCAAATTCTTCCTCAAAGTAGAATTTTCTACCTCCAAGGTCTCCATCCTGGATGTGATAGATGCCACCTTCACCTCTTGGGTGAGATATTCTGAAGTAATGTGGATACCCTCTCCCAGTACCTAAAAAAAAAGGGGGTAATCCTGAATTAAAAAAAAAAAAAAAAGTGCAAGCAAACAAACCTGTACAAGCTTCTAGACGTGTCGAGCAGCCACGTCATTAAAGGGGACACCAGAAAGGACCTTTAAATCTGCAGCAGACACAACCTCATGAGCCCGGTCCACTGCTAGCCTCTCGTCACTCCAGATCGTGGATGGACGAGAATCACCCTTCTCCTTCTCCTTCTCAGTCAGCCTCGGCCTCTTGGAGACTAGAGTGCCCCCAATTTCCTCCACCGAAGTCGTGGGGGAAGCTGTCCTTGTAACTAAGGCCCCAGACACGATGGGGCTGACGGAGGCAGCTAGAGGGACGGGGCCCCCCTTTTCAGTGACACGAACTGATTTTTTCCCCAAGTTCGATAGGGGCTCGTCCTTCTTGGACCTCATCTTGGCATACATGCCCTTGTTGAATTTGTTCATCATCTCTGCAAGAAGAAAACACTTAAAAAAAAAAAAAAAGGGAGTGTGTGCATGAACAAACTCAATACTTACTCTTTTTTCCTTCAATCTCTAGATTTCGCAGAACGAAGCTAGAGGGTTCTAGACCGAGACAGTAGAAGGCAAGAGTTCGAGGATCCACAAGGTCGTCCCAACTCTCAATTGTCTGCGCGTATTCAATCGCTTTCTCCACTCGTTCCTTATGCCTGCTCTTTAGCTTTGGTCGTCTCTTGGCTACGAAAAAGAAAAAAGTAAGAGAATCAATAAGCAATAAAGTCAAGCACGACGAAACTTTAAAAAAAAATAAATAAATGGAGCATGGACGCACCTAAGGTCGGGGTTCCCCACCGACGATGCAACCTCGGGAGATCACCCCAAACCTCGCCTGAGGGAGTCTCAAAATCGTCCCCAGACACAAAGAAGAATTTGGACTTCCAGTACCTGAATGACGAGGGTAACTTTTTGACGATCCTAGTTCTTCTTTCCCAAGGAACCAGTTCATAATACCCATGCTCCTTGGACGCCTTTAAACAGTACAAATAGATAAGCTCATCAACCTTGAGCATATCCCCGTCAGTAGCAGCCAGCCATATCCCCATACAACTGATTAGTAGCCTCCATGAATTGGGCATAAGCTGCCCAGGAGCAATACCGAAATGGTCTAACAGCTCCATCAGGAAGGGATGGACTGGAAACCTCAACCCATAGGTGAAAGCAGACTCGTAAAAGCATACTTTGCCTGGGAAGAAGTGGCATGCCCGATCCTCCTCACTGGGTAGACGAACCCTAACCCGATCTGGAAATTGAAATCTATCCTTAAATCTCCCAAGGGTATCAGCATCCAACCCACACTCCTCCCCTAGAGCATAGAAAGCCTAACCTCCCGAGGGCTAGAGATGGCAGTATCCCCTTCCACGGGACCATCGTTGGACGATAATCCAGTCTCAAGCTTGCTCGACCTAACTTCAGACATCTCTGCTCGCTCTTTAACCTCGTTCTCAAACCAATCTAGCGATTGACGAAGCAAAGGCAGCAAATCGACCAATGCAACGCTCAAACAATTTCCCTCAAAAACATAGTCCTCAATATGAGGAAAAACACCTAAAGATCCTCCTAAGCGAGCGAAGAGGAACGAAATTGATGGACAAGCTATCCTAACCTCGGAACTATGAACCATGAAAAACAAGAAAAAGACACAATGGCAAACTAAACCCCTAGAAAATTAGAAATAAGCGAAAAACGGAAAGAAAAAAAAAATCAGAGGCAAAGTTGCAGCAAGGCGGAGAACAGTGGCATAAAAAAGAGAAAGGAAGAAGGTCGTACCTTTAAAAAGCAACAAACAGGGGGAACACCACCACGCCGTTCGCCAGTTCGGAGAGAAGTTGCAGAGAAAGGTCGCCGGAGAGAGTGATCAGAGCAATGATTGAAGGATTTTTGAAAGAAGTGAAAGAGAAAAAAGTTTTAAACTAAGGCTTTGGGAAACTGAAAAATCAGCGGGAAGCCCAATAGGCCTACCAATTAAAGCATTAACTCCACCAGTTAGCACGTGCCATAAACGCCACGATCTGTGAAATGCTGCCACTTTGCACTTAATGCGGAGCGAAATCCCAAACGACACTTGTAAGCTATAAACTCTTCACATTCTATGATCGTCATTTAACTGACGAACACAGAATCGGGGGGCAACTGACGTGACAGACGAGTCCGTTCATCATGGACGATCCCATCGATGCAGACGAGTATAACCTCTGGTCAGGCAAAGTAATTGTTCGTTCTACTGACGGAGACATCCAGCCCATTCAATGCAGGCTATCAATTCCAGAGCAGTTACAAAGCCAACTGTATAGACCGTTGAGGAGGCATTGATGGCACATTACACAGCCCCAAACGTTACCAAGAGGAGCATTAAGACCTCCATAACCACTCCAACGGCTAGAGGCCCCAAAAACATATATAAAACCCATATATTGCCAAGAACAAGGTACATAGACATTTTTTACATACAAAGAGATTTCTTTCATTCTGAAAATATTTTTTGCTCTCAAAAGATCTTCTTATACTGACTTTGGCATCGAAGGCATTGTGGCAGGCACCACACCGGTGACCACTCTTGAGGGCTGAGGATTGCCTCCATCTGACGAACGTTACTGACGAACCTGGGCTTCATAAAATGGAATCGAATTACTCAACATTTAAAAAGAATAATTATAAGATAATTATTCTCAAAATAAAGTTTATTGTAAAACTAATTATTTATAACTTTTATAGATTGCTTTGTCAAATTGTTTTCAATATATATTGTTATTTCTAGAAAATAATCTTTTTAAATAATAGTTAAATTGTTATAATAAACTTAAGAAACGATATATGTATTTTCCAAATTTGACTATTTTCTAATCACACCCCTTGATTAAAATTGTTTTAATTAGAATCATTTGATTTAAGATTTTCTTTAATCACACCGTATTCATGCATTTCTCTTGGAATATTATCTTTGGCTTATAAATTAAAGAATCTAATGTAAGCCTTAAGAAAAAAAAAATGGCGTAAATGTGTTTTTCGTCCCTATATTTTGGGGTCATTTCTATTTTGGTTTCTACATTTCTATTTTATCACTTTTAGTCCCTAAACCAATTAACGCATCTTATTTTAGTCCTTTCCGTCAGTCAACAAACGAAAATAGCTGACGTGTCTAACAGACTGATTAAAATATTAATAAAAATCTAGCGTGACTCTCCTCAACCATGCCACATGGGTTTCCAAAGCCATGTCAGATAATTTAAACCAAAAAAAAAAAAACAAAACTTAAAATTATTTTTTTTAATAAGAAAATGAGAACTTTTTTTTTTTTTTGAAAAAGAAGAAAATGAGAACTTGATCTTTATATTCTTCCCAAATCGTAAAAATAAACCCAGCACCTCTAACATAGCTATTCCTTTAGAACTATAAATTAAATAAATAATTTTAAGTTCTTCCTCTCTAATCCAGCTGCCTCTCCTCCCTTCATCATTGATTGTCACTCTCACTTTCACTCTAGCCTCTCTTCCTCTCTCTAGAATACGCGGCTAAACAACCAAACCACCGGCCTCTCCTCCACCTTGCCGCGACCTCATTGGGCTGTAGATCACACAAAAAAACCCAGAAATCACTGGCCTCTCCTCCACATGCGTTGCCACTTGATCAACCTTTTTTTCACCCTCTGTCGTCACCAACAACGATGGGATTGATTGGTTTTCTGGGTTTTATTTTTCTGGATTTATGTGTTTCATTTTTCTGCGTTTTCTGGGTTTCGTTTTTCTGGGTTTTAATTTTCTGGTTTCTAGGTTTTATTTTTCTAGGTTTTCTGGGTTTCATTTTTCTGGTTTTCTGGGTTTCATTTTTCTGCGTTTTCTGGGTTTTATTTTTCTGGTTTTCTGTGTTTTCTGGTTTTCATTTTTCTGGGTTTTAATTTTCTGGTTTCTGGGTTTCATTTTTCTGGGTTTTCTGGTTTTCTGGGTTTCATTTTTCTGGGTTTTATTTTTCTGGTTTCTGAGTTTTATTTTTCTGGGTTTCATTTTTCTGCGTTTTCTGGGTTTTATTTTTCTGGGTTTCATTTTTCTGGGTTTCTGGGTTTTATTTTTCTGTTATTTTGTGGGTTGATTGGGTGGGATTGATTGTGATGGTGGTTGGGTTGTGGTAGTCCGGTGGTGGTGGGGTTGTGGGTGCTGGGTTTATTTCTTGGATTTGGGAAGAACACGAAGAACGAAGAACAAGTTCTTATTTTCTTATTAAAAAAATAATTTTAAGTTTTGTTTTTAAATTTTTTTTTTGGTTTAAATTATCTGACATGGCTTTGGAAACTCATGTGGCACTGGATTTTTATTAATATTTTAATTAGTCTGTTAGCCACGTTAGTTATTTTCGTTTGTTGACTGACGGAAATGACTAAAATAAAACGCGTTAATTAGTTTAGAGACTAAAAGTGATAAAATAGAAATGTAAGGACCAAAATAAAAATAACCCTAAAATATAGGAACGAAAAGTGCATTTACGCCCAAAAAAATTACATCCTCATGTGCCCAAAGATTTATAAGCCATGTGAATGCTACATAAAACACTGTTTTTAACAATTTGCTGACATCCGTGGGAACAAAAGCTGTGATTAAATAAATTCTAAATCATAGAAACGTGATCAAAATAATTGAAAACAAACTGGTGTAATAAGAAATGAATAAATTTTGGAGATGCAATATTGCATTTTACACAAAAGCATTTTATACTAATTTTTAACATGTTACTATATATATATATATATATATATATTCTTTAAATATCATTACTTTACATATATTTTGATAGGATTATGACTTATTTGTTTGAGTATTGTGTGAGTATTATCCATAGATATGCTTAAAATATAAACATTAAAATTTGAGAGATTAAGTGTTATTTTTCCTACAAAATTTGAGAGATTAAGTGTTATAATTAAAATTTAATTATAACGCACATGACCACCTTCTATCACTCAAAATCTAAGAAGGGTCAATTTGATTATTTTTTACCATTCTTTTATTTTTATTAATTCACACACATCTATGTGAGTTCCAGTTAGCTCAACTAGTAAAATCTCTGATTATAAGAGTTATTATCAGGAGCGGATGCCAAACTTTATAAGTTTATATGTTTTTTTTTTTTTTTTTTGGTTAATTAGATGACTATGTTATATGCTAAAACATCTATAACGTATACTCAAGCATATTTTCCTCCCCCTACAATCACATTAATGATTTTCTTTGCTTAAAAATTTCTACGCAGAGTTTGTAGAGCGCTAATTTTTTTTTTTTTTTTTTTTGGTTTAAATAAAAGAGACAAGTTTCATTTTTTCTTGTGCTAATAAAATTGGGATCAAAATTTTAATGTGAAATATTTTTTTTGGTTTTGACAGCAGAGTCGGGACCGGTGGAAAAAGTTCTGCGGGACCATTTAAAGGACGTGAATGTGAACACAATTAATTGTTCTCACTGGAAAAGCTGGAGTAGGCAAAACGAGGATGGCCAACGAGATCAACAATTGGGCACTGCGTGAGGACGGCTTTTGCTTGGGGACTCTTTGGGTGTTTCCGAATCAGTTATCTATACTTTCTACCAATCAGTTATCTATACAATTGGAAGTCATATTGGTTGAGCATTGCCCATCAGTTATCTATACTTTCTACCACCGAGGAGTGGGAAGATCATAGTACTGTCGATGATGAAAACATTACTATCGATGGTGAAAAGAAGGCATCGGAGGAGACTGAGAAGTTGAGAGATGCTAGTACTATCGATGAAAAGGAGGAAACGGACAGCATAAAGAAGAAGATATCTGCTAAGCTTGAGAAGATAATTGATGAGGAAAATAAACGTAAAGAGACAAAGGAAAAGATATATGAAAAGACTAAAATGTGGTTACTAATCCTAGATGGTGTTCCTCAAGAGAAGGATGAAAATGAAATGATGAAGAATTTGAATGGCCTTCTGCCTGAAAAGAAGGATGAAAATGAAAGGATGAAGAATTCGAATGGCCCTCTGCCTGAAAAGAAAGGTGTGTTTAAGTTTTTAATCACTACAACAAAAGAAGTGAAGAAGACTGAGAGTGACAAGAAAGTTTTTAAGATTGAACCCTTGTCTGAGGTTGATTCTTTGTCCCTATTGAAGACGAATGTCAAGAAAGAGGTTCAAGACCATCCAGAATTTGAAACATTGTTTGAAGAAATTACTAAAAAGAGCGAGGGTCTACCAGCTGTAATCCTTATGATAGCAAAAGCTTTAAATCATATTGAAGAACATGATTTTGATTCGGGAGTTCGGATGTTAAAAGGTGCTCTGGAAGGACCCGCGGGAGTAAATGCACTACTGGGCTATGTGTATGACATGTTGGCTTGCACTGATATGGCTTTGATCAATTGTTGTTGGCAAAGTAAGCAATTATTTCAAAATTTTGGAGGCATCAATTATGAGGAGTTGATAGCTTGCTGGATACTCGAAGGATATATTGGTGTTAATGATCAGTTTGACAAGGCATATGAAGAGGGACATTGTGTTTTGATGAAGCTTATAGATCGTTGCATGCTGAAATTACGCGAAGATGGTCTTGTTACCATGGAAGGACTAGCACTTACTCTTCCTGATGAGCATTGCCATGGTTGCCGGACATCAAGCTTGGGATTGGCTTGTGTTCCCGATGATCATTGCCATGGTCGTGGGACATCGAGACTGGGATTGGCTAGTATTCTTGAGTATGGAAAGGAGCTAGGCATTGGGCGAGTTGCACCAGGAGAAAGCATGATAAAAGCACCATACGGTCCTAAAAGTTGGAATAAAGTTTCCACACTCATGATAGATGGAAGTCGTCTTTCCGGGGATGTCCTTGACACAATGTTTTTTCAACCCATGGAGGAACTTAAAGTTCTTGCCATTTTCAATCCCAGATTCAAGTCACTACCCTCGTTTTTGTTTCCAAAAACAAAAACCGATGATCCGTGTTCAAAACCAAAAACTGATTATCCAATTCCAAAACCAAAAACCGATGATCCAATTCCAAAAACAAAAACTGGTCTTCGCTTGCTTGTGCTCAGGTGCTGTGATCAATTGGATAACATTGATCAAATCAAAAACCTTGAAGATTTAATCGTTTTGGAAATATCTGGTGCTAGCTCCTTGAAGGAAATTCCAGATGATTTTTTCCAGAACATGAAACAACTTGAAAGCCTCAACCTCTCTGCAGTCCCAATTCAATGATTGCCTTCTTCACTTTCCAAGCTAACTAAACTACGTCGTCTCATCCTCAAAGAGTGTTCTAAATTGGAAGAACTACCAAACATTAAAGCATTTACCGACCTTGAGGTCGTTGATCTTTCTGGTTCTACCTCTTTGAAAAAAATTAAAGACAAATGCTTAAAACAACTTCAGAAACTTCAATTGCTTGACCTTTCCCAAACCCAAATTAACCATTTGCCCATTCTGAAAGATCTTAAAGCACTCACCCGGCTCATATTAAAAAACTGCAAATCCATAACTCGATTGTCCAGATTTGAGTTATTAACTTTTCTCCATAATCTGGGTCTTTCTGGTTCTACTATACTAAAGCAAATCCATGATGATTCCTTTAAGAAAAAAGATGGCCTCAAAGTCCTTGATTTATCTGAATCTGGAATTTGTAGTTTACCTTCTAGTTTTACACACCTTCCCACTCTTGAGTCTCTTGATCTTTCTGGTGTCCCTAATTTGGTCAAAATCCCGGGAAATACCTTTTTTGAGATGCCGTGTCTTCGTAGTCTCAACCTCTCAAACACTAAAATTGAAGAACTGCCATCCATTTCCAAACTTAGGAACCTTCGTCAGCTCCTTCTGAGCAATTGCCCATTAAAAAAATTGCCAGAAACGAGAGGGCTTACTATACTTGAGAAACTTGATCTTTCTAATGCCTCTAGTCTGGTTAAATTCGAAGACGGATCCTTTGACCATTTGACTAAACTCTGCTATCTCAACTTCTCAAACACCCAAATTACAAGTCTACCATCTATAGCCAAACTCGAGAAGCTTCGCCAACTTTTGCTACAAAATTGTGAACACTTGTCTGAGTTGCCGTCCTTGGATGCCCTTGAACAACTGGAGGAGCTTGATCTATCAGTAAAAGAAACAAAAAATAAATCCTCTCAATCTTCTTGAGAACCTTTGGCAGAGCCTTTGAAAGAAACTGAGGCTAAATCACCAGTAAAAGAAACGGAAAAGAAACCTTCCGAGTCTTCTGGAGAGCCTTTGGCAGAGCCTTTGAAAGAAACTGAGGCTAAATCACCAGTAAAAGAAACAGAAAAGAAACCTTCCGAGTCTTCTGGAGAACCTTCGGCACCAGTAAAAGCAACAGAAAAGAAGCCCTCTGAGTCTTCTGGAGAACCTTCGGCAGAGCATTTGAAAGAAACCGAAGCTGCTAAATCACCAGCAAAAGAAACAGAAAAGAAGTCCTCTGAGTCCTCTAGAGAACCTTCGAAAGAAACAGAAGCTAAATTATCAGTAAAAGAAACAGAAAAGAAATCCTCTGGGTCTTCTGGAGAAGTTGAAGCAAAATTCTTGGAGAATATGGTCCACCTTAGGAACAAAACTTAAGATTAAGATACCTCAAATGTCCAACCTCACCAGCCTCACCAACCTTACCGAGCTTTGCCTTGGAGGTTGTAAACTTCCAAATACTGTTCCAAGTTTGGAAACGTATACAAAGCTAAAGCTTTCGGATCTTTCAAAGACAAATATTCAATCTTTACCACCACTTGAGAAACTCACCAATCTCCGTGGTCTAAAGTTAAGAGGTTGTACAGAATTACAGAAGCTACCAGATCTGATGTCACTTAAAGATTTGGAGTCTCTTGATTTACAAGAGACTGGGGTCAAAGAATTTCCCTATTGGATCTTAGAGTTGACTCACTTGAAGCACCTTGATTCACCAGACTTAAAGGATCTTCAAAAACTTGATTGGGAGAGGATAAAGAACTTACCAGAGGAGCTAAACTGGGATCATTGTGGCATCTTCAAGTTCAATGAAAAGAGGCCTTGCATGTCATTGAGTGGCACTGAATTTTTCCAATATTTGACGAAAAATTCTGAGTTATGGGAGACATGTTTCAAAGAATTTCAATTCTCTGTTTGTGCTCTTCCGAAAGAAGGCAAAGATTCTAGGAAAGAAAAGAAGAAAGACAAAGGTTCCATCCAAGAAAAGAAGGAAAACAAAGTTTCGAGCCCGGAAAATAAGGATGACAAAGCTTCGAGCCAAGAAAAGAAGGAAGACAGCTTCTAGCCAAGAAAAGAAGCAAGACAAATCTTCTAGCCAAGAAAAGAAGGAAGACAAAGCTTCAGGACAAGAAAAGAAGGAAGACAAAACTTCTAGCTAAGAAAAAAAGAAGGAAGACAAAACTTCTAACAAAGAAAAGAAGGAAGACAAAACTTCCTGCAAAGAAAAGAAGGAAGACAAAAGTAGAGATATTTGTTGGCATAGAGTTGACCCGAGCTTTAGAAAAATCTACTTCCAAACTCATTGTTTTCCTAAAGAAATTCATCGGTATTTGGAAATCATTGGATTTGACGAGTATCCTGGTGGTGTTAAGGATGTGCTCATGAAAGCCGAATATGTGTCTTTGATTGAAAATGACTCCGTCAAAAGCTTATCAGATTTAGGTGTGGGCAATTTGAAAGCAATGAAGGGCTGTTGGTTGGAGAGGTGTGGCGAAATGAAGACAATATTTTGCAGAGAAGATGCAGAAGTTGAAATGCAGAAAAATCTAAACATTCTATGGGCATCAAACCTTCCTGAATTGGAGAGTGTGTACAGTGCGGAAATGCAATCTGAGAGTCTCCCAAATCTAACAGAACTGTATTTAGATTGTTGCCCGATGCTTGAAGTTGTTTTTCCCTCTTCTCAGCTGCCAAAAAATCTTAAAATCCTTGAAGTCAAATTCTGTGATAAATTGAAGACTCTGTTTAGGCCCACTAAAGTAGAAGAATATAGGCATGGTTTAGAGAAGCTGCATCTGGTGGAACTGCCGAAGTTGACTAGCATGGGGTTGCTGGAGGGAAACAACATTGAGGAGAGATTCCCATTCTTGAAAGTAAAAATCAGGGAATGCCCGAATCTGCCGAACATAGGAACAGTCAAGGAGTTGGGAGCACCTGTGGAAAATTCTGAGATTGTAGAGTATTGATTGAAGTGCCATCTCTACGTGGCTTTTGGAAGGGTGGGATATGCAGCAAGTTTGAGAAGCGACCTCCTGGTGCGTGTGTGTGTGTGTGATAGGCAAGGTCTCTCAATATTTATCATGAGCATTTTGCCGCTAACAGGTAACTTTTGTTTTCTTATGGTCTCCCTGCGTGTTTATTATGTACACTACAGAATATGCATATTTGCTCAGCCTTCTCTGTTTCTCAATTCTCCAAGTTCATCTTTCTTATATTTTTCTTGAGGTGTGGTAGGCAATTTTTATAGGTTTTTCTCCCCTTAATAATTTGATAGTTATGATGACGAATAAGAGATTTAAACACTAATTTTTCAATATAGGAGAGCCACTGGATTACTAAGCGCTGGACAACAAGTTATATAGTTGTTGCAAAAGTTGTCTATCAATATTGGATTTTTTGTACTTTGTATTATAAAAGTTTTTGTATTGTAATGCTCCCAAAGAAAAAGATAAAAGAAAAGAGTCAATTAAATTAGGACATTAAATAAATTAATTTTGGTATTAATTATTTATTAGGTTTCCCTTTATGTTTTTGTAATATCAAGAGCTTTACAGATCAATTGATACCCTCCTATTTAAAGTTCAAATCTCATTCTCTCAATTATCAAATTATAAAAAGAATAAGGGCACGTTTGGTAGACTGTAATAGACATTGTAATGTAATAGATATTCCTATGGCATAACTATTCGGTTGTTTGGTTATGTTTTTATTACAACTAGCCGCGAACCTGTGCGTTATGCGTGATAATTATTTTTTTTGATGGTTTTATTAAAAGAAAAATTTACAATTTAAACTAATCTAATAATGAGTAATGTATTTCATAATTATATTTGTATTTATGATGGAAACAATCATAAATGTAATATAGGAACAATCCAAAACACCAAAAAAACGTAAACTAAAAAAAATTAATAAAACTTAACAATGATTAATTGAACCAATATTAGGATAAAATTTTGTTTTTGATAATCTATTAAGGTTATTTTCTTTGTAGAAATTATAATTTTGGCCACCCAAAACATATTATCAAAGAAACAATTATTAGCAAAATCTAATAATTAAATTTCTATACATGCATTGTTATAAAATAATAATAATTAAAATAAAATTACAAAAGTTAAAATTTGTCACCTATTCGATTATTTTCGTTTGGCTAACCTTTACTTTTCTTTAAATGAATAGTGTAGGGTCAAAATTTGTTGGGCCAGGCACCAAGACTTTTATATGATGAGCCCTCCAAATTTCCCACAATAAATTTGTAGAGAATGGGCCAAACAACTGGGCTAATGGTGGATTTTAGCAACGGTCCAGATGAACAAAAACTAATAACAAAGACAGATTGAGTCAAGTTCTTTGACGGGATGAACCCCTGTAGTCCGAAGAGTTTTTTTTATTTAAATGCTAAGTCAATACAATTTTTTCCTCCCCCTACTCTGCGAGACTTGCTTCCCTTATATAGACCCCCTTTTCCCATCTTCACCGCACACTTGTCCTCCATCCAGACACCCACTTGAGTACTAGTCACATCAGCCGTCTGCTTTAACCTGCAGTGAGTGGTGGTGGGTGAAGACGCACTGTTCAGGTGTCTTCTCCACATAAATGCGGCCAGGAAAGTTGCTGCAGTGCATTAAATGTGGCGGTGACAGCTTTATTGGCGAGACATTTTGTGATAGCTACGCAGTCAGACATGCTCGAAGTTCCGTCCTGGGAGGGAGACCTTCAGCACAGCTACCCGATCAAGTTCTGGGCTGCTCCCTCAAGTAGGATCTCTTCAGCCATATTGGGTTGTCTTCGGACGGAGTTTTTTTTTATCAACGGGCTGTGCTTCCGCCAAGATGGCAGAGCATTGATACATTTAACCTCTTCGGACAGTGAGTCATATTTGAACTGGGCCTCAGGCCCATCATGTGACGTCGGGCTTTCTCACCCACAATAGCCCCTCAAAATTTCACTTTTTACCTCGCATCCGAAGAGAAAAAGTGGGGTTTTGACCTTTTGACAAATGGAGGCACTGGATTTTTGATTCTGCACGTGTGCGCATGAGTTTGGGCGCCTTCTTTATAACCGCTGCTGTCGCGCTGTTTCCGAAGCATCATTAATTGCTCCAGGCGGCGTCTTGTCCCTGAGATCTAGCGGCTCATTTCAAATCAACGGTCGAGATTGTCCTCAAAATTTCGGGCGGGATAAGTCCCACTACTTTTCCTGCCACTATATAAAGTCCTGGAGGGGACTGTCTTCTCACTTTGCAAGCGTCAGACTTTCAGCGAACTCAAGCGTTCAGACTCTCAAAGCTCTACCTATCATCTGCTTCAATTCATTCCAGAATCCACTACGATCTTTCCGCAAGGCCAAGGAAAAACAACCTCCGATCCAAACCGACGTAAGTTCCTTTCTTCGAGATTTTCTGAAATCTACTCAGTTTGCCTCTTCGGCCATTGGTAGATTCTCTTCAGTCGCTGTTCCGCGTTTCCCTCACTTTAAACTTTATTAATCAATGGGTAGATTTGAATACCTAGTGAACAGTCCCTCCCAGATAAAGAAATTTAGGGCGACGTATCGCATCCCTCGGGAAGTGGGTTTGAGGTATTGCTCCACGGAGGGGCTATTACTGGACCGCGAGGAGGGTGAGGTGATAATCCCCATTATCGCCTTCCTGGAGGGAGGGATGACCATTCCCATGGGTCCAATCACCAGAAATTACCTTATCGCTCATAGGCTTAGTCCTGACCAGTGCGCACCCAACACATTTAGAATTTTAGGTGCAGTTGATGAGCTAAACCGCCAGTTGGGCTTGGGACTGACTTGGCACGATGTGGTACACATGTACGAATGTCATAAACAAGAAGGGGCGGGATACTATCTAAAGTCCCGATCCGATGTCGTCAGACTCCTCTCTGGTCTCCCCAAGTCCAACAAAGGGACGAAGGACGATTACCTGATCGTCTCGGGCGCCTGGCATGATGGGATTCATTGCCCAACCCAGCTAGGAGCGCCAGGTGGGACATTCCCCCTTGAGCTTTTCTAATAGTTTGAACAAAAAAATTTTTTTTTAGCTGTTCGGACTTTCTTTTGCCATATTGCAATCCTGAGTTCTATTGCTATGTTTACAGATAGAAGGCACGTAGCTCCTCGGCTGAGTCTCACGAACACTGCGGCCTTAAACTACCTCCTTCGGTCAGAGATTTTCGTGAGTGAAGACGGTGAGCTTAGGTTTGTTCCCCTCATACTCAACTACACCCCGAAAACTGAAATCCAGCCGAGAGGCAACGCAATAACATTCGGGGATCGCCGAATAAATCGCATTGACGTGGCACGAAAGACCTTTTTAGCCTCCTTCGACCTTGCCCCCGTGCCCCATCCTAATCCGCAAGATATACCGCTGCTCGTCCAGCCCGTCCGACAAGTTCCCCTTGAACCGGTAGTAGAGGAGGAAAAGGCTTCCTCTACCCCCTCGCTTGATCAGCAGATCGACCAGTTCAAGTTCGAAGAGGAAGACTCGGGGGAAGTCGAAATTTTGTCTGCCGGAGAGGCACTTGATAGGCATTCTGCTGCTCCGCTCTTAAATCTAGCCCTGCCAGACGATTCTGACGAAGACATGCAGAGCCTGTCGTCCTTGTTGAAAAACCGGAAGTCAAAGGACGTGGCCAAAGGTACTGGCGTTGGCACCTCCCAGCCTAAGGTCAACCTTCCACCACCACCCCCTCCTCCAGCCCCAAAGGATCTTGGGCTAAAAGCGTTACCCGATCTGAAGAAGAAAAGGGTGGTAACAGAGGTAACTGATGTTGAGGAGGGGGAGGTGGTCCCTCCGAAGGGCCCCAAACAACAGAAGACGTCCCATGATACTAGGGGCAAACGGGTGTCTTCTGTGGAGAGCCGAGAAGAGGACCAGGTCGCAGACGTGCGGCGGAGGACTCGGGCGTGGTCTCCAAAGCTCACATTGGATGGCGCCTCCATCCCACACGATGCGTCCCTGCGAAACTATGCAGGGGGGAAAGCAGGGCGCATAGCGGATGCGCTGGAGAAGCCTCTCCTTCTTCCGAAGAACATGGAGTCCTATCGGCGCTTCTCCGAACAGGAGCTTTTCTTGTCCCTAAAAAGGGATTTAGGCATGGTGAGATAAGTGACTCTTTCGTAGCCTTTATGCGCTTTCGCTACTTAACGCAAAACTCTTTGGTTGCCATGCAGATCGCTCAGCAAATCTTTGTGGCGGAAGAATGGAACAAGGAAAAGGAGATTAAAGTGCAGGCTGAGGCCTGATCAAGGGAGGAGGTGGAGAAGGCCTTGGGCAAGGCGAAGGACGACTACGCCCGCATCTCTGAGGAGCTGAAGGAGGAGGTGAAGGCAAGGAGAAGCGCTGAGGCAGGCCTGAAGAATGCCGAGAAGCAGGCCGAGGATCAGCGGCAGAAACTATACGTCACCGAGACCAATCTGGAAACAGAGAGGGCGATGGTGAACGAGCTGCGGGCCGAGCTAGCCAAAGCCAGGGATGCTGCTAAGTTGGCCAAGGAGGATGCTCAGTTGGCCAAGGAAGCGGTTGAGGCCGAGAAACAGGCTACCTACATGCTGGGGGTGCAAGAGACCCAAACTAGGCTGGCCGAGGAGTTAGCCAAAGTGTGCAGAGACTACTGCGCAATTACATGGGGCAAATGCCTTGATGCGGCTGGAGTCCCCGCGGAGTCTGCCCTAAGGCAATCCGAGAGCATCTATTTCCACCCTGATATAAGTGACCTGCCAGATCCCTCGGAAGCTCCCTCGGCCGGTCAGGATCTCTCCGTACAGACTGAGGCAAACCCAGCCCCCCTTCAGATTGGAGATGCGGGTAGTCTACCAACAACGGATCCGATGCCTCAAGACAAGGCTTAGGCTGTTAGGGCTGTGTAATAGTTAGGACCCTGTATCGCCTATTTTGTAATGAAACTGCCCTTGCAATGAAATAGCTTGCTTTTGTTCTTTGTTGCTTCTTTTCTTTTTTAGAATATGTTTGTCTTTATGGTTAACAATGATAATTATGTTTGACGTAACGTTTACCTAAGTCTACATACTCCGTCAGCCAATTAATTATGTGGGCAGTTGTCAACTAAACGCTAGTGAGAATTGTTCGAAGAATATATTAATCAACCCAAAACATCCGGTCCGAGGACTATAGGCATGATTAAAATAAAGTCTAAACACTTAAGAGGAACATAAATATGTCAACGAATCCAAACCATCTGGTCCGAGGATTACAGGCATGATTGAACTAAAGTTGAAAACACTTGAGAAACGGCGTTTAACTAACCCAAATCATCTGGTCCGAGGACTACAGGCATGAGTGGATTTAAGTTTAAGCACTTAAGAGAAACGTAAAGGAGTGTTAACTAACCCAAATCATCTGGTCCGAGGACTACAGGCATGATTGGATTTAAGTTTAAACACTTGAGAGAAACGTAAAGGTGTTAACTAACCCAAATCATCTGGTCCGAGGACTACAGGCATGATTGGATTTAAGTTTAAACACTTGAGAGAAACGTAAAGGAGTGTTAACTAACCCAAATCATCTGGTCCGAGGACTACAGGCATGAGTGGATTTAAGTTTAAACACTTGAGAGAAACGTAAAGGAGTGTTAACTAACCCAAATCATCTGGTCCGAGGACTACAGGCATGAGTGGATTTAAGTTTAAACACTTGAGAGAAACGTAAAGGAGTGTTAACTAACCCAAATCATCTGGTCCGAGGACTACAGGCATGAGTGGATTTAAGTTTAAACACTTGAGAGAAACGTAAAGGAGTGTTAACTAACCCAAATCATCTGGTCCGAGGACTACAGGCATGATTGGATTTAAGTTTAAACACTTGAGAGAAACGTAAAGGAGTGTTAACTAACCCAAATCATCTGGTCCGAGGACTACAGGCATGAGTGGATTTAAGTTTAAACACTTGAGAGAAACGTAAGGGAGTGTTAACTAACCCAAATCATCTGGTCCGAGGACTACAGGCATGAGTGGATTTAAGTTTAAACACCAGAGGGAACTACCCTGACAGAAATGCAATCATGGCTGAGTGAAGAATTCATTTAATAGTAGTATCTTTTGAGGTTATTTACATTCCACGGCCTGGGCACTACATTATTGTCCAGGTCCTCTAGAAAGTATGCCCCAATGCCGGCCTTTGAGGTGATGCGATATGGACCTTCCCAGTTCGGCCCCAGTTTTCCCCATGCTGGATTCTTTGCGTTGCCTACCACCTTCCTCAGGACCAGATCACCAGGCTCAAGGGGTCTCAACCTCACGTTGGCGTCATGGCCCTGTTTGAGTTTCTGCTGGTAATGCGCCAATCGGACCATTGCGTTTTCCCTTCGTTCCTCAATCAGATCCAGACTCTTCTCCAGATGTCCATCGTTGTCGGCTTGGTTGAAATAGCTAGTCCTGTAGGTAGGGAACCCGGTCTCGAGAGGTATAACAGCTTCAGCTCCATAGGTCATCGAAAAGGGGGTCTCCCCAGTGGACCTACGAGGCGTAGTCCTATATGCCCATAATACGTAGGGTAGTTCTTCTATCCATCTACCCTTCGCATCATCCAGCCTCTTTTTTAGCCCGTTAACAATGACTTTATTGACAGCTTCGGCTTGCCCATTTCCCTGGGGGTAGGCGGGAGTGGAGTATCTATTTGTGATTCCCAACTCATTGCAATAACTTCTAAAAGCTTTGCTATCGAACTGAAGCCCGTTGTCCGAGATGAGGGTATGTGGGACTCCAAATCTGGTGACGATATTTTTCCAAATGAACTTCTTCACATCTACGTCCCTGATATTTGCAAGAGGTTCGGCTTCTACCCACTTGGTGAAATAGTCCGTCCCGACCAGCAAGTACTTCCTGTTTCCCGCTGCCTTAGGGAACGGGCCTACGATGTCCAGACCCCATTGAGCAAAAGGCCACGGGCTGGATAGTGGATTGAGGTTACCACCTGGCTGGTGTATGTTCGGCGCAAACCGTTGGCATTGGTCGCACTTCTTTACATATTCGTGGGCCTCTCTCTGCATACACGGCCACTAATAACCCTGGGTGATGGCCCGGTGGGCCAAGGACCTACCTCCTGTATGGCTTCCGCATATCCCTTCATGCAATTCTTCCAGTAGTGACTTTGCCGCTTCAGGGCGCATGCACAGTAAGTACGGACCCGAATAGGAACGTTTATAAAGTTTCCGTTCCTCGGACAGCCAGAACCTTGTGGCCTTTCTTCGTATTTTGTCCGCTTCCTCTTTTCCTTCGGGCAACACATCATCCTTCAAGAACTTGATGATGGGATCCATCCAGCACGGGTCGGCTCTGACGCAGTGGACTTGGAGTGACTCTTTTCTTGTTTCCGTAGGCTCCTGCATATCCTCAATGAGGATAACCCTCGGCAATGCCTGTGCCGAAGAGGTGGCGAGGGTGGCCAATGAATCTGCGTGTGTATTGCCACTTCTGGGAATGTGCCGCAGGTTAAAATATTCAAACTCTGATTGCAAGGACTTAACTAGGCTCAAGTACCCCTGCATCCTCTCGTCCTTCGCCTCAAATTCTCCCTGTACTTGGCCGACGATTAATCTCGAGTCCGAGAGTACTTCAAGCGACTTTCCCCCTAACCTTCGTACCATCCTCATCCCCATCAGTAGAGCCTCATATTCTGCCTCATTATTCGTTGCTGAGAAATTCAGTCTTAAAGCTTTTTCGATGGTAATTCTTTCTGGGGTTAACAGCACAAGCCCCACTCCAGAGCCCCTTTGGTTTGATGCGCCATCAACGTACACCTCCCAGGGCAAGGGGCTCCGTGAGGAGACCATGCCAACGGTCCTACTCTCAGGGGTCAGTGTTGGGGTTACTTCGTCTAAAGGGGGCTCTGTGAATTCCGCGACCAAGTCTGCAAGGACCTGGCCCTTCACCGACGTGCGGGGCATGTACTTAATATCAAAAGCCCCCAGCATCGTCCCCCACTTGGCGATTCTCCCTGTGTAGTCCGCACTTCGGAGTATTGTTCTAAGTGGGAGCTGGGTAAGGACTATGACGGTATGAGCTTGAAAATAGTGGGGCAGTTTCTTAGTACCCATCACAACAGCCATAATGGCCTTCTCTAGGGGCAAATAACGAGTCTCAGCTTCCTGCAGCGATTTTCTCACATAATAGACGGGTTTTTGCACGCCACAGTCTGTTCGGATCAGCACCAAGCTAACAGCACTAGGAGCCACAGCGATGTAGGCGAACAGGATTTCATCTGGCTCGGGGCTGGACATGATGGGAGGTCTAGCCAAGTAGTCCTTAAGTTGCTGGTAAGCAACGGCACATTCCTCCGTCCACTTGAAATCCTTCCACTTATTGATTAACGAGAAAAAAGGCCTACACCTGTCGGCTGATCTGGAAATGAATCTGTTAAGGGCAGCGGTCATCCCAGTCAGCTTCTGGATCTCCTTGGGGTTCCGAGGGGCTCGCAAGTTGTTGATGGCCTTTATCTGGTCGGGGTTAACTTCGATTCCCCTATGAGTGACCATATACCCCAGGAACTTGCCCGACCCCACACCAAACGAACATTTGGAGGCATTCAAGCGTAGTCTGTGTCGCCTCAGAATCTCGAAGATGTCCCGAAGGTCCCCAATATGTTCCGTGATAACCTTGCTTTTAACCACCATGTCGTCGATATAAACCTCCATGCTTTTGCCCAGCTGTGGTTCAAACATCCTGGTCATCATTCTCTGATAGGTAGCTCCAGCATTCTTCAAGCCAAACGGCATTACCTTGTAGTGGTAATTTCCTATAGGGGTTACGAAAGCCGTTTTGCTCTGGTCGGCTAGTGCCAGTGGTATCTGATGATAGCCTTGAAAGGCGTCCAAGAAACTCATCCGAGGGTGCCCAACGGTAGCGTCAACTAGTTGATCTATCTTCGGCATGGGAAACGGATCCTTCGGACAAGCTCTATTGAGATCAGTGAAGTCCACGCACACCCGCCATTTCCCACTTTTCTTTTTTACCACCACTGTGTTGGCCAGCCATTCGGGGTAAAAAATTTCCTTAATAGCCCCTGCCTGCTTGAGCTTCGTTACCTCCTCCCTGACTGCATCTGCGTGTTCCTTCGATGGTCGCCGGAGCGGTTGTTTCTTGGGGATGATGGTGGGATCTACGTTTAGATGGTGGCAAATGAAATCTGGGCTTACCCCCGAGGCCTCCGCAGGATCCCATGCAAATACATCAATGTTTCCCCTGAGGAACTCTATCAACTCCCCCTTCTCCTGAGGAGGCAGCATAGATCCGACCTGAAAGAACTTCTCTGGATTATTATCAACAACTATTCTTGTCAAGCTTTCGCACTCTGCTTCTCCGGCCGAGGTTTCGGTTTCTGTCGCCGAAGACCTTAATTGCTATAAACTTTCCTTGTCACCATTTGAGGGCTCGGCATGCCGTTCGTGCTGGATGGCTGCCACTAGACATTGCCTGGACATAGCCTGATCCCCTCGAATTTCTTCAACTACCCCCTCAGAGGGGTACTTAACCTTCTGGTGAAGGGTGGAAGACACAGCCCCAAGGGTATGAAGCCAAGGTCTGCCTACAATAGCGGTGTAGGGTGAGTAGGCATCCACCACTATGAAATCTACCTCCACAATCTCAGCACCAGTTTGCACAGGCAGTCTAATCTGCCCCTTCGGCACGATCACGTTTCCATCGAAACTGACTAAAGGTGAACTGTATGGAGTCAAGTCTTCGGGGGACAAGTTCAGCCCCCTATATAGATCTGGATACATTATTTCTGCAGCGCTGCCCTCATCCACCATCACCCTTTTGACGTCGTATCCTCCTATTCTCAGGGTGACTACCAGTGCATCATCATGCGGCTGTACAGTTCCTATTTTGTCTTCCTCCGAAAAAACCAAGACCGGGACGTCTGTCCTAGACCTCTTCGGCTCTCTGTTAACCTTATTCGAGGGTATCCGAGCAACTGACAATATCCTGGATGGGCAAGACCCTGTCCTTCCTGGTGTGGCAAAAATGACATTGATCGTTCCCAAAAGAGGTTTTACGAAATCACCCCTTCTGGGCCCCGTGCTGGTTTGATTTCCTTGACCATATGAGGGGTGTAGGAGGTGCTTCAACCTGCCCTCACCAACCAGCTGGTCCAAATGATCCCACAAGCTCCTGCAGTCCTCAGTGGTGTGGCCGTGGTCCAGGTGATAATGACAGTAAAAATTGTGGTTGCGCCTTTCAGGGTTTCCCACCATCTTGTTCGGCCTTTTGAAGAATGGTTCGTTTTTTATCTTATCCAGGACTTGGTGCACTGGTTCGCGAAAAACTGCGTTGACCGTCTGAAAGTTCGCTGTGCTTTGCCCGGCCCAGTCCTTCCTCGGCCTATTGTGATTCTGCCTGTCCGACCTGAAATCCCTCCCCTCCTGAGGGATAACCTTCTCCTTTCCCTTACTCTGCTGCTGATCCTCCTCAACTCTTTTGTACTTGTCAATCCTGTCCATCAACTGGCGTATGCTGGTGGCAGGCTTGCGCGTCAAAGACGTTCTCAAGGGATGTTCAGTGGGGAGGCCTAGTTTAAAAGAGCTAACAGCCATCGATTCACAGTCTTCCTCTACCTCATTGTATGTTTCCCAGAATCTATCTGAATATGACTTCAGTGTCTCGTTCCCTTTCATGCTGACAGACAACAGCGAGGCCACGGACTGGGGCACCCTTCGGCAAGTGACGAAATGAGACCCAAAGGCCTGGGTTAGCTCTTGGAAAGAGCTAATAGTGTTTGCCTTCAGACTATCGAACCATCTCATGGCTATTAGTCCCAAACTAGATGGAAAAACTTTGCACATCAGGGCTTCGTCCCTGGAGTGAACTGCCATTCGCTGGTTGAAATGACTCACGTGTTCCACTGGGTCGGTTCTGCCATTGTAGATGGTGAATGTGGGTTGGTGGAAACGTCTGGGAAGTCTGGCACCCTCGATATTTCGTGTAAAAGGAGACCGGGAGATCTGATCTAGAGCTTTGCTCATAGCATCGTTCCCTGCGCCCCTCAGTAAGGGATCCTGAAAGCCACTCCCATCATGACGCAGTTCTTCATAGGTAAAGGATTCGTTGACCGGTGTCCGATGCTTCTGTTTGTAGCCAGCATCTCGTTCGTCTTCAAGGTCTTCATCAGAATACGAGGGGCTACGCTTCCTCTTTGCATGGCGCAACTCCCTTTTGAGCCTGTCTATTTCTCTTTGCATGCCTTCGTTCTTCTCTGCATAAGACATGTGGCTCTCCCCATGTGACTGGTTTTGGTCGTTACGTGCGGTGTGCACACTTTCCTCACGATTCTGCCTTCGCTCCAGACGAAGAAAGGGATCGGTGTTCTTAGACGACCTGGATTCAGCTGGTCGTTGCCTTGGTTCGGCCATCTTCTGAGGTGTTGCTTCCACCTTTGCTCCAGCTGTTCCCACAGACGGCGCCAATTATAGGGTCAAAATTTGTTGGGCCAGGCACCAAGACTTTTATATGATGAGCCCTCCAAATTTCCCACAATAAATTTGTAGAGAATGGGCCAACAACTGGGCTAATGGTGGATTTTAGCAACGGTCCAGATGAACAAAAACTAATAACAAAGACAGATTGAGTCAAGTTCTTTGACGGGATGAACCCCTGTAGTCCGAAGAGTTTTTTTTATTTAAATGCTAAGTCAATACAATTTTTTCCTCCCCCTACTCTGCGAGACTTGCTTCCCTTATATAGACCCCCTTTTCCCATCTTCACCGCACACTTGTCCTCCATCCAGACACCCACTTGAGTACTAGCCACATCAGCCGTCTGCTTTAACCTGCAGTGAGTGGTGGTGGGTGAAGACGCACTGTTCAGGTGTCTTCTCCACATAAATGCGGCCAGGAAAGTTGCTGCAGTGCATTAAATGTGGCGGTGACAGCTTTATTGGCGAGACATTTTGTGATAGCTACGCAGTCAGACATGCTCGAAGTTCCGTCCTGGGAGGGAGACCTTCAGCACAGCTACCCGATCAAGTTCTGGGCTGCTCCCTCAAGTAGGATCTCTTCGGCCATATTGGGTTGTCTTCGGACGGAGTTTTTTTTTATCAACGGGCTGTGCTTCCGCCAAGATGGCAGAGCATTGATACATTTAACCTCTTCGGACAGTGAGTCGTATTTGAACTGGGCCTCAGGCCCATCATGTGACGTCGGGCTTTCTCACCCACAAATAGCATTATAGAGTACTTTTAATACAACTAATGAGAGTATTGTGTCCAACACAAAGGATTAGAAAATAAACAAAAATTAGTAAAGTCTCATAGTTTAATCTAAATTAAGCATTATAAAAAATCATGCTATGTAACAGAATAAATACTAAATTATCCAAATTATGCTATGTAATAGAATAATATTATATTTTTATATGCAAATATTTAATTCTTTAGAACGCAATAGGATAACATTTAATAATCAAAGACAAAAAAAAAAAAAAAAAAAAAAAAAAAAAAAAAAAAAAAAACAACAACAACAACAACAACAACAATTTAAAAAACAAAACTAAATCGCATTAACCCAAAATAGAGTTTTAAATAATATAAAAAATTATCAACCTAATGTAGAGATGCAAGAAAAATAAAAAAAATCCACCAAAAAATTTAGAGAGAGAGAGAGAACAATTTTTTTGTGAGGGAAAACTATGCATAGAATAGAAGAGATAGTGACAAATTTATAGTAAGATGGTGTGAATAAGAAGAAACAAAAATAAAGAAAGATGAAGGGAAAGAGAAAGAATAATATTAATGTAGAGAGTAGTGGGGAGATGAAAAGGTAAGGGAGTGAGAAAGATTGAAGTAGTAGTGGGGAGATGAAATCGTAAGAGAGAGAGAAAGGTTAGAGAAATGTAAATATTAAAAAAATAAATGTTAAAAACAATTATAGGAAAATTGGAAAGAAAAAAAAAAAAAAAAAACCCCTAAAGCTTGAAAGGCTTCAACGTTGTTGTTGTTGTTTTTTTTTTTTTTTTTTTTTTTTTTTCTCCTTTAAGTTGAAAAGACTCACACAAAACCCTAAAGCTGAATTGAAAATACTTTGGATTGGGCTTGATAGTGAAACTAAATAAATAAGAGGTGAGCTGGATTAATTATACAGATTTATTATAGGGTGATAGTAGAAGTAAATAAATAAATAGTGGGCTGAATTTATTATAAGGTGATACTGGAAGTAAATAAATAAATAGTGGGTTGCATTTATAGGGCTGAAAATTGTAAAAACTATTTTAAAATTGTAGGACAAATTGTATATATATTTTTTAAAATGATGTGGCAGTTGATGTGGCGCAATGTGAGAGCAGCAGTATTAAACGCTACACTTCAGCTTTTAGTAATATAATAAGAGTAATGCTATAACCACAAACTATTTTACAACATTTTTACAAACTATTGATGTGGCAAATTCTTATTAGTTCTAATATGAGTCCACTACTAACATCACATTTATGTTTACCAATAATTATTGAAAGTTACTAAAGCCACATCAGCAATTTGTAAAAATGTTGTAAAATAGTTTGTGTCTGTAGTATTACTCATATAATAATAGATAATAGATAATAGATAATAGATGAATAGTTATTTATTTTGAATAGCTATTCTTCAAAATAAGGAATAATTATTCCTTATCAAAAGTACTGAATATTTATTCCTTTACTTTATGTAATAACTTTTTTTTTTTAATTCCTAAAAAGCTATTAGTTGTCACATCTTTAAAAGGAAAGAAAATAAAATTTTCTTCTTGTTAATTATTAGCTCTATTTTGAACACCCTAAAATAAATGTATTTTAGGAAATTTGACTTAAAAATGATTTAATTATACCTTCTTTTTATACTCTACTAAATGGTGGATGCATATTCAGAATTCTATTTGTAAATGGTCGCTAAAATAATGAATAGTAATACTTATTACATTCCAACTTAATGTATTCTTGTAATACTTATTCCTATTCTCACGTAATAATCATTATAGTGTATCAAATGTACCCTAATTTATTATTATTTTTAAGGGTGTAGTTTAGAAAAATTAAATTAATCAGTTTCTGTTAGTTTCTAAAATCATCAAATGAAACGTAAGCTATATAGATTCTAGGGAGGAGTCTAAAATTTACTAAGGATAGTAGATCGTGGTTGAAACCTTGAAGCCAAGATCAACCAAAGCATCCCCAAGGTAAGAAATTATTACTAACTAGTAATTCTAATCTCTTCAAATTTCCAAAATATAGAGTTTTAAAATTTGGGGATTTTTCAATATTAGAGGGATTTTGACCAATTGATTTTATTAAATGTGATACTTTGATGGATTTTGGTTTTTGGGGTTAGATCATTGACTCTAGGATGTTAATAACTTTTTTTTTTTTTTAATGAGATTAGTTAATGAATTAGCCCTTAACATGAAATTAGCATTAGAATTTCATTAAAAAAAACTATATATTCGAATTTTGATATGGTACATAAAAAAGAAGATGTAGAAAAGACAAAAGAAAAATATAGAAAAATTGGGGGAAAATCTGGAAATTAAGGGTTTATATCAAAGCCCGCTCCTGGGCCATATTGTTGGGGGAAAGTATGGCTCATGACCTCTTGCCCAATTTGGTCCAATAAGCAATTTATCTTAAAATACGTAATTTCTAAAATGTAGAAACTTTAAGAGGCAATTTCATATAGCTTCTCTCAAAAAAATTTTATCAAATTTTAAGATAGTATTTTCTTTTTCCAAAATTCCGTAAGTAATATATTTTTGGCATTCTCTTAGTTGAGGTGTTTTAAGGAAAAAGTTCAAATTAGATCGAACATGCATACATTTTGGTTAATTGCTAAAGTTTAAGGTTAGTAAATTAGTTTGTATGTTTCATTATATTAGCTTGATCTTGAGTGTCATACCTTTGAAATTTGGTGATTTTAGTAAGGCTATTGGAGGTAAGTGACCTTCCTCTTATCTAGTGGTATTTTTACTTAACACATTTAATAAAATAATTAATTGTTCTTTTTAGAAATATTGTTGATTTTTTTAAAAATAAGTTTGTTTAAAGGAAAAAAAAAAATAACATAATTTCCTTCCTTTTGAAATAATGGAAATTTTTTATTAAATTTATTTTCTCTCTCAAATGTTTACCTTCTTCAAAATTGAAATAAATATGTGAATTTTTTTGTGTAAAAAACCTATGGTTCAAAGGGAATAGATATATAAGATTGTTTCTACTATTGATTGAAATGTTATTATATATGATTTTGGATATGACTACAATGAAAATTGATTTGTTTTTATGAATCTGATTTATTACAGTTTTACTATACTTTGTACCCCACCAATGGGGTATGCATTGGTATTTTTGGGTCTTACACTAGCCTATATGCGATTCTAATTCTAGTCACAGGTATATAACATAATCATAATCATAATTGTTTAGTATATGTAATATTTTATAACATTTGTATTATTTTCAAAGTTCAATGAATTTCTATATAATTGTCAATTTCTTTTAGCAATGTAATTATTAGTTCTAAATAAATTTAATTATTGTTTCCAAAACTACTAATTAAGTTTGTTTACAATGACCAATGATGTTTTTATTATATACCATATTTTTATCCAACTAGTTTAGGGCTTGAGGCTAGTGGTTACTTATTGAGCTCACTATTTTCTTTCTCTTCTACAGATATTGGGGAGTAGCAAGCTTATTGAGCTGTCGTTGTGTGTGATCGGAGCTTAGTGCTAGTATCAATATATGTTACATGTTGAAGTTTGAGTAACTTTTAAAATTTGTATTTGAGGAACTTCTACTTGTGGTATGGAGTCTTGAAAAGAGTTTGGATTTATTTGCTTAACTATTAAAATTATCTGAGATGAACAGTTATTTGTAATAATATTTAATTTGAATAATTTCTGAGAACATGTTTTGGAGGACAATTATAGCATTTAATAGAATCTTGTACCCTAAAAGGTGAAACTTTTTGAGTATGCAGTCATTATTACATGCCAACCGTCACTTATGAGTTTGAAAGGTGATAGAGTCATGACTTTAGAGCAATAGTTGTAACTTACCTATATTTTTCTTCCAATTTGTTACTTTCCTTATTTTAGGTAAATACTTTTTTTTTTTTTTTTTTTTTCACTCACATCAAATTCATTTATAAACCCTATTTCAATAAATATAGGTAATTTGAACGATGTTCCCCAAATATAGGTAATCACTAGTAGTACGTACGGATAAGTTGATGGGGAAAGGTTTTGGGTGTTTGGTCACCTATTTTGACTCCTTTACTCGTTTTAGGTAATTTTCTACCAATGCTCTTATTGAAGTCTCAATTACTGCTCAGTGCTCATCAATTGTATTGTTTTCTTTTCATAATTTTATTTTGTTGTTGAAGAGTTAGATAAGACTTTAACTTCTAGCTTGCAATGTTGTTAATACATACCATCTTGTTTTTCCAAGTACTTCTAAGTTCTAACTAAGCCCCCCACCCCCACCAAAAAAAAAAAAAAAAAAAATTCTAAATTCTTCATCTTCTTCTTTTTAAGGTGATGGAATTTTTGAGCAAAGCATTTGAAGTCCAAAAAGAATAAAATTCTAAATATGCTTTTGAAGGTGATGGAATCTTGGAGCAGGAAACCAGTTTCTTAATAATTTGAAAATAACAACATATTATGCATTCATAGTTTGGTTCAATATTGAGAACTCTTGGTAGTGTTTGGTTCCAAGAGAAACAATCCAACTGAAAGTGTATGTTATCATTTGCGCCTCTAAACATATATATTTTGAACTTTTGAGTGCAGGATTGTTCCACGTGGAAAAGATAATTTGCATAGAAGATCCCAAATTGTTGGGTTGTAAGGGTATAAAAACCTTTGTCCCACTTTGGCTTATTCAAATTTCAAATACTTTTCATAAATTGCATTGCTCTCCTTTCCATAGTTCAAATTTGTTGTTGAAAAGTTAGATAAAATTTAAGCTTCTTGGACCTTGGTTGTAGTGTTGTTACTCTTTTTCAAAATAAAAGTACAGTTGATATCCATGCATTATCATGAGACGTTTTCTACAAGCCCGATTCAATCGAGCCCGACCTCATTGTGGATAAAATCATGTATTGTATTATATTTTATTCTTTTAAGCATGACCCAAGCTTGTCATCAGAGATGATATCGTCGACCACTGTGCCTCAAATAGTTGTCGAAGCTAAGTCATCGACCACCGCACCTTTGAGTTTTCTCAAAGAGAATTCGAGAGTTAAAGAATCCATGGAAATAAGTTTTTGATCTAATTAAATGAAATGAGTTTTCTGCTTTTATTTTTCAATTTGCTTTCTTTCGTGGGTTGAAATTTTTGGGATATCTTTATTTTGAGGGTCGCCTTAAAGTAGTGCCAAAAGTTGTAATAGTCGAAGCCAAAACTCTAGTGGGAACGCTGCTAAAACTAGTATGCATTTTTTTAAATGGTTGTGTTAGCTTATTTCAAGGGTTTTAATGACCATTGGAATAAAGTTAGCCATACTTATTCGCACAGACCTAATTTCAGTGTTTGTTTGGACCCATTTTAGTGGACCCTTGGAAATAGCAGGTCGAAACGAATGAAGTTTTTTTGTAGTGCTATCAAGTGGGCAAGAAATGTTAGTAGTATCTCAGACTCATGGAGGAGGTTTTGTACTTAAAATTTCCACCCCAAAAGATTTTTATGCTCTAGCTAATTGTGGTCCAACTTTTCTACTCTACACTTTTTTTTTTCCTAAAACACATAATTGATCCTAAGTGGCTAGCCTTGTTTGCTACAACAACCAAATGCATCCTCCAAGGACCTACCATGTTTAGGAAACATCAGCCTATGAATTTAGGCCACTTCATTTCCCAAATTATGCACAAAAAAAAAAAGTCAATCCTCTTACCCCAATTAAAGCAAATCTGACCATAACCTCTTTGGTTAATACCTTGGGATTCAAAACCTCTTTTATTGACCAAAAACTAGTCACTTAGAACACCCTAACCTTAATACAAAAGGCGGCAATCAGATTCAAAAGGAACCAACCACGTTTTACCCACATAACTGAAATTTTAGAGCAAAAACTCATTCAGTCAACTAATATTCTCACAATTCTAAAGTCAAGGGGTGGAATTATGAGTACAAGGAATCCTTCCCCCTCTTCATCATGATCTCTCTCAATTTTCACTTCTTGCTGACTGTAGGTCAAAGTTTCGGATTTGTTATTTTTATGCACTTTTGTTATTGACATTCTTATTGCTCTCTTGTTAAAACACCATTAACCTCTGTTCACTAAATATTGGAATTTTGGACTTAATACTCTCCCCAAATAATCACTTCTAAAGAATCCAATGGGGAGATTTGGGCCATTCTAGCATTTTTGGCTCTTGTCACAAAATGTCCCCAACAAGGACTAATAAAAGAAATAATTTTGAAATCTGAATAGAAGAGGTGCTACCCAAAATGTATGGATATTACAATTCGACCAAAATGTTTTCCATGTTCTTAAATAAATAAATAAATAAATAAAATTGTAGTAGTAAACTTAATATTAACCTGCAGTATACTCAGCAGAATTATTCAAATTTACAAATGTAATATAACTCAAACCCAAAAGTAAAAAAATAAAAAATAAAAATAAAAACTTGCAATTTAGCTGAATACATAATTCCAAACCCTACTGACAAGTAAAAAATAGCAGCAAACATCTCCCCTTCGCACAAAAGAGATATGCTAGCAATTTGAGTAGAAAGTAAAAATCAAATAAAGTTTAGCTTTCATATAGGAAAGTAATCAACTAAGATATGGACGGGAAAAAAAAACAAAAACAAAAAATCCATTAGCCAATTAAAGAATCGATTACAAGCTAGCAGCACAAAGAGACTTGCTTTGCAAAGTGAAGAAGACTTAAAAGCAAGACAGCACATCGGTGAAAGTAATCAATTAAGAACACAAATCTAGGAAAGAACTCCGAATTTTAAGTAAGGAATACTCTTCCAGCAGATTGCTCATTTTCACACAAAACCTAAAGCTAGGCAAGAACTTCAAATGCAAAGTAAAGAATACTCTACAAGACAACTAAATGTTGTAGAATAAAACATGATTACTAGCATTTGTAGAAAAGTAATGGTTTGGATTGAGGGGGAGGGAGAGAGAGTAGAGTAGAGTTGGCCCAAAATTAACTTATTTTTAGCCAACTCCACTCTACTTCCTTCCACACTCCCTCCCTTCACCCTCAATCCAAACAAGCCCTTAAATATTAGTATTCTCTTTTGTCATGTGTACCTTATTAATAGAAAGTATTCAAAACATTATGAAGAGTCCAAACATGTCTCAATGGTGTAATTATGGAGCTAATCAAATTCGTCAACAATGAAAGGCCACTTCCATCTGGAGAAGGTCGAACTCATGAAGACCATCTCGCCAGTCTCATTGCATCATCAAAACCCTATCCTAAAAAGCAATGATAAATATGCAAAGTAGCAAATTCAAATCATCTATCTTTCTTTATACTTTATCAATCATCATATGCCATGTGTTTATTTAATATTTTTTTTCATTGTGAACTTTAGTTATTTTTTATAAGGAAAGTCAAACAAATATAAGATAAATTGTGATTTGTAGAACTCAAAGTAGAACACAAAAGTGAGACAAAAGTATTATATTCATAAATAGCAGTTATAGCATAATACAAATTATTTATACCACTTTTTGTATTCCACTTTATATTCTACCAATTACTACTTGTCATATGTTTATTTTTATTTCTATTTTCAACTTTGACTGTTTTACAAAAAATAAAAAATAAAAAAATTGAATAAATACATGACAAATTGTGATTGGTGGAACATAAAATGGAACACAAAAAATAATACAAATGATTTGTATTCATTATAGCACCCTGGAAACCTGCATTTAATGCAAATATGCAATGGAATATGTTCCCTTCCCTTTCTAAGGCAGGTCAAAATATTAAGCCTTCCAATCATTGTCAAATCAAAATGACAAATATCAATTCAATTAGAGAAATCCGAGCTACAGGGCTCAATTTAAGGAGGTGAGGGAGATGCTTAATACAAGTATAAAAATACATCCATTAGTACTAGAGGTATGATCTTTTTCCCACTCACAAGAATTACAATTTCTTTTGAAAATCCCTTGTTGACTTTACCGTCGGAGTGAAATCAATAAACCCCAATATATATTGATTTCTTTTTTCTTTTTTTGGTAAACAAAAGATGGATAGAGAGGGGGGTGACCAACGTAGCCCCCTCCTGGGCGTAAACATAGTAGCACCCCATTCGTACCTAGGTAAGACCCCATACTCTCGGTCTGTGTGAGGAACTCACTTATTTTTTAGGTCAATTGTTTGGGATGGAAATGAGATATAAGGAGTACCAACACACAACTAGTTGTTTGAGGCTCGAACCTAAGTCTTTAAACTTATTGGCCTAGTATCTTACCAACTAGGCCACCTAAATATTGGTATGTAAACCGATTTCATAACAACACTAATTAGTGTTTATTGCTATTAACAGCAAAAGATACCTCCTAACTTTCATGGCCTTCCTAGGTGAAGGAATCCCACTTCCCCCAAATACTCTAAAAAGTGATGAGAGCAAAACTCTTTTAATATGGTGTTTGTTTTGCATCGGAGTAGTTACAGTAGTAGGAATATAGCCATATAGCCATGTTGAGGTCTTTTTTTGTCAAAAGAGAGGATGCTGAGGTTTCTATACTTGGGAAGTTTGGGGATTCTAGCCTTTTACCCCTATTTTCTAAAATATTTGGCAATATACCCCTATTTCCAAACTATTTAGGTCCATGCCCCGGTGTCATTATGAGTGTTTTTTTTTTTTTTTTAATACAAGAGAGAATTTCTATTTTTTTTTTTTAAATACAAGATAGAATTTCTACTCCAACTTAATCTAAGTGTATATGTGTGTGAATCTCCTTCTTGGAGACTAGAACCCTGGCCCTTGTCCCCAACACCTCACAAGCGTTTATACTTGTAAAGTGACAACCGCACCAAGCTTGAGCTGTGGTCATTATGAGTGTTTTTAACGGAGTAGTGTGATGGAGACTAACAATAAGCATTAATTGGCAATTTTGAAATTTGGAGGACTCAACTAAAATAAATAAATAAATAAAAGTTAAAGGCCAAAAATAAATTCTAGTCAAATTTAGAGAATGGGTAATGTGTGTTTTGCATTTTTGCTAAAATGCTATTATACTCTAGTTGTGAAATCTCTAAATTAGTTTTTAACAAAAGCTGTTAATTGTTGATTCTTTTTAATAAAAGAAAACCTTCATTAATTAATTTAATATATATTTTAAAATATTCGTTGTAATAAATGTGTGTTAAAAGATAATTGGGTAAACTACATATTTGGTCTTTAACTTTTACATCATTTGTCAATTTGGTCCCTAACCTTTTAAACGTGTCAATTTAGTCCCTAACCTTTTGGTATTGTATAAAAAAGGTCTATACTGCTAAGTGATGGATGAAAAATGATGACTTGGCTAACAGTTAAAATAAAATAATATTTTATGCCACAAGCATTGCCATGTCAGCATAAACTTACACACACACACACACACAAATTTAAGTAAATTTTCAGGATTAAAATTATCTTTTTCATTCATTTCATTTTACATTGCTTTCTGGGATACCAAACTAGGGTTAAAAACCCAGAATTGAAAGCTCAACTTCCTTCTTCTTTTGCCATTATTTTCCTAGCAACCAAAAATGAAAAACAACTTTGAAGTTCAAGAAGCCTCTAACATAACCCACCTTGTTTATATTTGAATAGGAAGGAGGAAGGGAAGTGGAATGAGAGTGATTTGGGGCTGAGAAATAGGGGGAGCAAGAAGATGAAAGATTAGAATGAAGAGGCGCTGAATGCATTGGAGGCTGTAGTGGAGGAGGAGAGTAGGAATGTCCAAAAGGAGGTTTCAAGTTTGGATCGTGGGTCTGCCGTGACATGTGCCTTGCTGTCATCGACAACAAAGACGAAGGATTTGGATTGGCATGATAGTATTGGTTATTTCATCAATAACGCAATTTGGTAATGGTAAAAAAAATATAGAGAGAGAATGACTTGGAGTAATATTGTAAATATGCTTTAGTTCAAATTGAATCTTTATGATATTGTTAGTCATAGTTTTAGTGAAGCTAGATTTTCTTCTTTGCGAAGATTTGGATTTGCTTTGTTAGACTATTTGGGTTTCACTTCTTCCAAAAGGTCACCTTAATTAGTTTTAATAGTAATATTTTTTTAAGGGTTTAGTTATCACTGGAGTAGGGATGTAAAGAGAGGCTTCCTAAGCTTCTAAGTTGGTTTTTTCTTGTTTGGTTGCAAGAAAAATAAGGGAAGAAAACGAAGTTGAGCTTTCAATTCTGGGTTTTTAACCCCTATTTGGTTCCCGAGAAAACAAAGAAAAATGAAATAGATGAAAAAGATAATTTCAATTCTGAAAAATTAACATCAACATTTTAAAAAAAAAATAAAGTGTACGTTGACATGGAAATACATGTGGCATAAAAATATTATTTTATTTTGACCGTTAGCCATGTCATCATTTTTCATTTATCACTTAACAGTAGGGATTTTGTTTTACTCAATATTGAAAGGTTAGGGACCAAATTGATACATTTGAAATGTCAGGGATCAAATTGACAAATGACCTAAAGATTAGGGACCAAATAAATAGTTTATCCAAGATAATATATACCTTTGAATTAAAAATTGGACTTGATTAGCCTTCAACCGGTCCAACTGTTAAATGGGACCTATATAAATCCAATCCACACTCAAAAACTACAAAGTTTAAAAATTGATAATACTTATTCAAAACTTAGACCAAAAAAAAAATGCTGATAAGTTAACTTAGCCAACCCTCCAACTCCCTCGTTTATTAGGGGACCAGGTAACAAATCTACGCCAAAAGTCTTTTAGCTTAGCTGGTTGATAATTACTTTTGGTGTTTCCAAGACTTCCATAATTCAAATTTCGCATTTTCATTATAACTATTGAATTATTTTTTTAAAAAAAATCCAATATTGAATTACAAAATATTAGACCCAAACAAAAGCTAACTCATATACTCAATATTTGAAATTCCTGATGAAAGGTTGGTATTTATAGAGGAAGATGTATATCATTCTCTTTTATTGTTCCAATATAGCTTTCAATAAATCTTTCTCACAAGAGCAAAATGTTTCACATCGAAAAAGAAAATGATATTAAGAATACTTTTACTTTTAAACTAGTCACTAAGCTGTGCTATGCACGGGAACCTCTCTATTTGTGAGGTAAACTAAAATAATTTTATAAAAAATTAATTTAAGAAAATACACCGTTGCATGATTTGCTCTTATATAACTTTAATGTGTGTTATAATTTGATGAAGAAGTCATTGCTTGAACGTGCAATGGCTTACAAAAAATTTGTCAGACAGTTTCAGATACTGCAAAAAAATAACTCAAAAATTCAGTTATTAAAACTTCTGAAAAAAAAAATAATAATAAAGAACCAGATGATTTACTACTTAGAAATTATTAAAACAAAACAAAATATATATGACTATACAATAGAGAAATATAAGAGAAAGATGGGTTACATTCAAAAGAATAATTTCAATTATTGCAAGCTTTTTTATTTTGTAAAAAATGGCTAAAGGGAGTTTGGTGGTTCACGTGCGAAAATTACTTTTAAAAAAAATACATGAAAACTATAAAATAAATCTTTTTTAACAAAGTAAAGGAGAAGAAAATAACATAAGAAAAGCTCATACCTCTACTCGCTTTAAAATATATATATATATATATATATATATTGGGTTTTACTTTGCTTTTATAGTGGTCATGATTAACCTCACAAATTTGAAGATAAATTATCAATGTTTGAGTTTGAGTTTAAGTTGGACTTGTTAAAGAGATAGAGTTTCACTCATTGTTAAGTTTGAATTAAAAAAATAATAATTTTGTTTAGAAAAAAAAGATAATGATGAGTTTGAGTTTAAATTGGATTTGTTAAAGAGATAGAGTTTCACTTCTTGTTAAGTTTGGACTAAACAAAAATAATTTTATTTAAATATTGTGCTAACGTGAAAAATTGTAAGAGATTCAGAGGTTTCAGTTATATATATATATATATATATCATTCTTCAGTCTTCACAATGAATGACTACTATTATTGTTATGTTTGTTGTTTGTTGTTTTTTGTTGTTGTTGTTGTTGTTGTTGTTGTTGTTGTTTTTTTTTTTTTTTTTTTTTTTTTTTTTTTTTTTTGAGAATCAGTTAAAAATTTATAGATTAAAAAGTAGGCTTATCAACCATTATAAGGTTGCTAATATCCAGAGGAATAGACTCCATCCAAATCAAAGAAAGAGAATAAAATTTAGTTCTCTCAGCTAAAATATTTGCAACAGAGTTGCCTTACTTGTAGGTATGAGAGAAACAAAAAC
The DNA here is from genome assembly GCA_023621385.1 of Quercus gilva. Lineage (NCBI taxonomy): Eukaryota > Viridiplantae > Streptophyta > Magnoliopsida > Fagales > Fagaceae > Quercus > Quercus gilva. The sequence goes on from CM042484.1 coordinate 31,410,475, forward strand.
TCCTTAAAGGGTTAACATAAGACATAGTATCCTTAACTAAATGTCTAAAGGTGGAAAGAAACATATCACCTCTTCTAAGGGAATTGATGACAATTTCCAAATCTCCTTCTATTATGGAATTGTGGAGACCTATTTCATGGACAAAAAGAGTTGCTCACCTATTTGCAAGCTATTAGGGTCATATTTTCTTTGTAATTGACTAAACTTTTGACAAAATGCACTTTACTTGTAAATTTGGTAGATCTAAGTTGGGTTTGATACATTGGGTTTGATACATATCAAGTAGTTGTATTAAAGACAAGAAGATTGATCCAAAAAACAAGTTAAGAAAATCTGCTTTACTGAAACTCGACAGATAGCTCAACAAAAAGTTACTATCAAGATTTACTAGACAGCTCAACACCAAGTTGATCTATTGAGCTTTACAAATTCAGAATTTCCAGATTTGAATTTAAGTCCATATTGATGTATTTGTTTAGAGTTTCTTTTCTCACAATCCTATACATATATAAGGCTTATTTTAAAAGTCATCATACACAAATATAGTGACCAAGAGTTTAATTTTCTCTAGGAGAAGCTACTGCGTTTGTACGCCATAGGATTTTGTAACCAAGTGCTTCCTGATCTTCATCGTTTATGAAGTGAAGAACTTTGTAGTCAACAACAATGATTCAAGTTGCTGGAGTTAATCACGTACTAGAATCCTCGCAAAATGTTAGTCATAGATTAGAGATTTATGCATCAAAGGAAAGAAGACTGCTAAAAGATCAAGTCCAATTAGGTATTGGAGCTAAGGTTCAACTATAGGTTGATATTTTGGGATAGGCTAGGGTAGTGCTAAGATTCCTCATACTTGTAACTGCTTGATTATTGATTAGTGGGTTTTTGGGAGTAGTGACCTTAAATTCACCCCATGGGGTTTTGCCTTGCGAAAGGTATTCTCCATTTGTCAACAAATCACTATATCAATTTAATTTCCATTGCATTTAGTTTATTTGGTGATTTGTTGGTGCCTCCATGATTTGCATTTAATTTGACCTAATTAATCAACTTGGGTAATTAAATTAATTAACCGGGGTCAAGCTATCTTAACCCAATACATGCATTTAAAAAACAACAATAGATGAAGGTTAAGGAATTCTTTTGGACAAAGTAGTCATCAGTTCCCCTTCATGATTTCTTATCACCACCCATAGACCGGCTTCACCCATATTGCTCATTATTGTTCATTTCAAGTATTTTTTATTATTAAATAATTATAAAATGAATAAGTTTATTGTATGATCAAAATAATATCACTTAAATTGTTTATGGTATCATCAATCTGACCACCAATTGAACCCTAATTAGACCACAAAAATGAAAATATTCCTTTATTTGTTCTCTATTTTGTCCAAATTTATCCACGTGCATGCACACAAACAAGAGAGAAAACTAAAAACCATTCCTTTTTTCGGTTCACAAACATGACTAACTTGACCTAATTTTTTGTCACTAAACTCAAGTTTGAATGGCAAATCCCTTATAAGAGATCAATTTTAAGGTTACGGGTTAAAGCCCATAAAACTTTGGTGTAATAATTCAACATAATCATGCACGTTGTATTTGTACAGTGGGTATGACCTCTCTCTTTCTCTCTCTCTCTCTCAAAGAGAATATTATTGGAATAAAAATTTGTGAAATATGTAACCAAGTGTCCATTTGGCAAAAATTATTTTTGCCAACTTATTTTACTATTCAGCTTATTTTTGCTACTATTTATGAGCTCATTGTACTATTTCAACTAATTTTTACTTTTATCTACAATACTTTCAGCAAAAAGTTTTCAATTTCAACCAAATAAGTAGATCCCAAATGAACCCCAAATGAGTAGAATTTCATGAATTTTAGCTTGGTAGTGCACAAGTTATTACAACTAACAAGGACAACATTGGGCTTGGGGCCTTTTCATTTCATTCCTTAACTTTTGGTCTACCCAATAAAAAATGAGCCCTTAGAGCATTCACAGCAGTGTAGCTATAATACTATATTGCTAAAATTTAACTCCACAAGCTCAAAAAAACGCCTACAGTAGTGGAGGTATAGTTAAAAATTATAGATGAATTGCTACAATGCACATCTATAAATAAATGTGCACTGTTCATGAGAGCAAAAAAAAATATTATTATTTTATTCTTCTCGCCCATTAAAAAATTATTTCTTTCTCTCTCTCACTCTGTGCCTCTCTCTCTCTCTCCCAAATTGCTCAGCCTCCTCTCCCAAATCACAATCACTCAACTCTCACTCTGTGCCTCTCTTTCTCTCCCAAATCATTCAGCCTCCTCTCCCAAATCACTCAAGCTTTCATCCTCTCTCAGTCACTCCCGACCCAGCCATCCCTCTCACTCTCCCAAAACTCTCTCAAACTCTCGTCCTCTCTCAGTCACTCTCCTCTCTTACCGTCACTTGCCGATGTAGCGTAATTGGAAACCAAAGCATTGATGAGGATGTTGACAGCGTAAGCAGCATCAACGCATGGGTTTGTCTCCGGTTGGTGATTTTGTTTGGTCTGGATTGAGGATTTGGGTTTTTTTTTTTTTTTTTTTTTTCTCTGCTGTGGACTAGTGGTGGTGGTGGTGATGGTGGTGGTGGTGGATGTTTGTGCTGTGTTGGGTGTGGGTTTTTTTTTTTTTTTTTCTTTTTCTGCTGTGGATTGCTAGTGGTGGTGGTGGTGGCGGTGGATGTTTGTGCTGTGTTGGGTGTAGGTTTTTTTTCTTTTTTCTTTTTTCTTTTTTCTGCTGTGGACTTCTAGTGGTGGTGGTGGTGGCGGCGGCGGTGGATATCTGTGCTGTGTGGTGGTGGTGATATATTATTTTATTGCAGTGAGTATATTATTTTATTGGAATGATTATGGAGTATTATTTTATTGTGTTCAAAGTTAAAATAGATCCACTGCTGCAGCATGTATGTAAGTAAAATAGATAAAGTGATTTTTTGTGTAGCTAAATAGCTAAAATTTTGTCTTCACTACTGTGAATGCTCTTATAGGCCTATCTATCAAGCTAGAAATGCTCATACTCGTTTATCCAAAAAAAAAAAGCTCATGCTTGACGGTAGTAGGGGAATTCTGAAAGAAAATTAACAAAATAAATAAATAAAAGAAAATTATACAAAAGGGCGCAAGAGGCTGTTAAACTTAATATTGGCCAAAATAATTTTGTTCAATTTATAAAAGTTATTTATTAAAACTGTAATATTCATCACTCTTTAGTGGAATGCATAATTTAAAACCTTTACTGCCAACTAAAGAATTACAATAGACATCATTCTTTCTTTTTCACGTCAACTTTCATGTTTTAAGGGTGAAAATTTTATTTTTGCCTTTTAAAATGTGTATATTAACTAATTGATTGTTAATATTGTGTAATATTATGAACAATGAAGCTGAAAATATCACGATGGAACTTTTACTCTCTGATTGCAGAAGCCTCTTGAAGCAAATCCCAAACAAACATGTGCTTCATGTCTACTATGAAACTAATCAATGTGTGGATGTTTTGGCCAAGTTTGGAGTATTGTCCGGCTCTCATTCTGTTATTTTTTGTTACCCACCTCCTGTAGTGGAGAATTTGTTAACTTTTGATAAAGTTAGCATGTTTTGTAATAGACTTGCAAGTTTTTAGTTTAATATTATATCATGGATTACACAAAATATATATATATATATATATATATATATTGTGTAATACATAGGGTGTAAAACCACTGTAAAAGAATATTTTCCCCCGAAGGAAAAATGCTCTTCCTTTGTGACCCAAAGGAACATTGTCGTGAGTCTTGTGACCTACGGTTTTTAGTTTTTAGTTTACAAATAACACACACTGTGAAAGAAACATCCCCCTTCCCTGAATTTGATGGTCAAACAAAACAAGTTGCTTCAACTTTTCCTTCTCATTATATCCTTCCTAAGCTGTTGTTTCATCTCCATCAATCCAACCATGTCTTCCTCTGGAGAAATCACGACCCTTTCACAAGAGGAACCCACTGTTTCACAACCCACACTTAAAACTACCTCCACCAAAAACAACAACAGCAACACTGCCACCATCACCACCAACCCAGACAATAATGGCAACAACAAAGAGGATGTCAGCAACAACAATGGCGGTGGTGACAATCCAGATCAGCAGGTCAAGTTCCCTGGGTTTCGGGATTTCCCTCAGAAATTAGGGACTACAACCACGAAGCCACAGACAAAAGAGAAGGTTAACAGCAGTGGAGGAAAGGACAGAATTAGAATCCATTTTAACCATCTTGAGCAGTTACTCGAACAAATGAAAAAGTACTTAACTGAACTTAAGACTTCTCAAGAAGATAAGCGACGTGAAGAACTAAAAGCGCTGGAAGTGAATCTCCATCGTCTTCTTAAGAGTGAAAATGAGAATGCACCCTCCACTCCTAAAAATCCAAGCAGAAGGCTTAGTGATATCAGAAAGGAAATTTTGAAGTTAAATCAGCAGCTAATTTCATCACTAGACAGTCTGTCAAAAGAAAATAGTCCGAAATCTAATAATCTACAAACAAGCAGCGGGTCTAATGGGCGCCGCAGTGCAGTCGGTGAATTGGTTAACGTACTCCAGAGGGAATTCTTCAGCAGCTGCTCATTTTACAGTGAAATTCAGGACATTTTTAACGGGCTTGATGGCTTAAGGAAGTTCCTTTTATCATGCTTTACTGTATTCCCAGAAAATGCAGTGGTGAAGAGGAGGATCTTCATATTTTGGGGGGTGGGAGAGGGCTTGTTGAAGCTGGACGCTGAAGCAGAATATCCTGAGATAATCGTTGATGGAATTCTTGAAGAATTTCAAGAGAAAGGCTTAATCGAGCCCAAGGATAGAACTACGATTCGAAACTGAGGGGGTAAAGCTTAAAACAAATTTTCTTTTATAAAAATAAAAACTAATATTTATTTTATATCCAACAAAATACTACATATAAAATAAATTTTTCTTAAACATTTCAACACATTTATTAAAATGAAACTCGAAACTATTTCAGAAGAGATCCAAAAATATATATATTTAAGGACAAATCTTAATTTTTCAAATTACATATGTATACCAATTTTTATTTATTTATTTAATTGAGGACTATTAGGACCAAAATTTAAAATTTCAACATATATATATATATATATATATTAGCTCTGCCCTACTGTAGGTCCACCCCTGAATTCGAGCCTGTTATAAAAAAGCGAAAGCAGCCCGGGCATGTTAAAAGCTATAGAATGGATCCTCTTGTGCGTTCTGCTGTGACTCTGCTATCCAAGGAAGCCAAGTTTTTTTATTATGATGGTAAGGGGAATGTGCTTCCCCAGAGAGATTGGACTTCTGGTTTAGATTCTAAGGGGAATCCCGAATCCGGTGGTGGATGAAAATGTCTCATGGCCACGCTCTAAAAGGTTGTGTTTGCAAAAATATCGTGGAGCCGGACGAGAGGAAACCTTCTACAGGAAAGGATATCAAGCGAACGGTTTCAGAACAAGATTTGGAAAATGCCGTTATATTATTTAATGTTAATGAGCCTTTTCCTGATCTCGAATTGGCGCGGCTAACAAAGATGAATGATAAAAATGTGGCACAGACGAAAGAGCCAAGCGCAGCGGACTGGTTATCGAAGATGAAAAATGCCAAAGTAGTTTGTCTGGGAAGCTGGCCGGGATCAACTAAATCTCATATTGAAGTGTAGAGCAGAGAATTCTTAAGAGGATTGACAAATATGAAAAGTTTAAGCTTCCTTAGCCTTAAAGGGATCTCTAGAATTAAAGAGCTTCCACGTTCCATAGGCCTGCTCAGATCTTTGTTGATCTTAGATCTCAAGGAATGTCACAATTTGGAGATTCTTTCAGAGGAGATAGCCAATCTCACGAAGCTCAGGTACTTGGATGTTTCTGACTGTTATCTGCTAGCTGACATGCCCAAGGGGCTAGGGGCACTCTCAGAATTTCGAGTCCTTAATGGTTTTGTCATTAGTGATCGGCAAAATCGAAGGCCGGGCACTTTAGATGATTTGAAGAGATTGAAGAAGCTAAGGAAACTGACTGTCAATGCAAGAAGTAAGGACTTCCCTACAGGAAACGATCTAAGTGCTCTCCAAGATCTTGGTGGAAAAGGAGTACTTCGAAACCTAATAATTGTATGTGGACCAGCTGAGCCAAATAAAGCATCCAAATCAGAAGATAAGATTGTAGAAGAAACCAAACCAGCTGGAACGGTTCCTATCATTGAGAAGCTTCCAGAGAAACTGGAGAAGCCGGATCTTCAGTGTTTCCCCAAGTCTACAGTGACGTGGCTGACACCTGAATCTTTGCCATACCTAGAGAAACTCTATATTTACGTTTGAAGTACTTGAATGAATTGAAGACAACTTGGATAAAACTGCAGGAATCTTTTCCAGATTTGGAATACTTGGAGAAAGTCAAATGCCCTGGGATCACACTCTGCCCTTGCGACGAGAATGGAGTGTGGATGAAGACTATTTGATCAAATCGAACAAAAGCAGTTTTGAGAGGGATTGGTTGTTCTCTACTGGCCTCACATTATTAAACTATATTATTGTCTTATGTCAATTTACTGCTATTTAATTTGAATTTCAATTCTATATCTTGTTTAAATTCTGTACTTCACTAATGGATGTTACTAAATGAGAATAAATTTCTTCTTATATTATAGTACTTCTTGGTTGTTTGTTCAATGCATGCCATTTAAGAAGATCTTTCATGTTAATTTCTTCATAGTTGAATTTATTTGTCTTTGGAGAAAAACACATTTTGTTTTACATTGGCCAAAGAAGTCACATGATTAAATTAAACTGGAAAACCTAATTAGGCAGAGTATCAGTACCTGAGAAAACTGTACTTCAGTATTTTTTTTTTTTTTTCTTTTCTTTTTTCATTAAGGTTATTAATGTATGATGCAAGTTGAATCCCTAGAAATAAATAAAATACAAAACATTAACGATCAAACTTCTGCTAGTGACTCACGCATAGGCAAAGTGTGGGAGAGGATAATCTAACAGTTGCCTTTGCAGCTTCATTGGAAGGGTCATATGTAACGGACTAGTTCAATTTCATGGAATTTTAATGGAAAAGACACCCAGAAAGCTGCTGTTATCAGCTAATTGGCATACTACCAAGTACCAATACAGAGAAATGTCTAGTATCTTGTTTTCATGTAGCATCAATGATCAATGTGTCTGACCCTAAACACATATGAAAGTGTCAGGACATCTTTCATTTCCATGACAAATTGATTGAATTTTGATTATTTAGTTTGGACATTGTACTTGTAAAATGTTGTGGGAGTTAGTCTTGTATTGGGTAGAAGATGTATGAAGCTGGAATTCAAAATTGCAAGTTGAAGGTCTTCACTTAAGAAAAATTGAAGTTTCAACTGAATCTGTAAGGCGAATTGAGATTATGAAGTAGACTCTAAGAAGTATTGAGCTACAGTCCTGACTTTGAAATAGACTCTAATCACGCTAACAAGACTTACATTTGTTCACGGTTTATCAAGCTATAACTATAATTTCAAGTTTCAACATTCCTTCATTTTGATGAATGAGCATTTTATTCATACGAATAAAAAGGACCACATCATATTGTAGGCAGCTTTGGGTGCATAATATATATCTAACCAAGAGTATAATTTCTTCTTTCTTTCTTTTTTTCTTTTTTAATTCTTATTGTGTAAAATTGGTTTCTTCAAAATTTGATATATTGATGTATGTCTGTTTGAACAACTTATTTAATTGAAATTGAAAATGTTTTGCTGAAAGTACTGTAAATAAAGTTAAAAGGTAGCTGAAATAGTACAATGGAACCCATGAATAGTACCAATAAATGCAATAGGAACCATGAATAGTAAGAAAAATAAGCTGAATGGTAGCAAAAATAATATAAATTATAAAAAAAAACTGGCTTTCTAAGCCAATGTCAAAAACAACCGTAATATCTCAAGTTTATTTGGAATGGAATAAAATCCTTTGCATTTCACTTGAAACAAAGAGAGTGCATTTTTATTTCATGAATTCAAAAGTGTATAAACTGTTATGTTCTTTTTTAAAAAATTAATTTTGTTTTATGACTCTAAATATATTGATTTTGACTGATTTTTTTCCCTTTTTCTCGGTGCTAAAGGTCACCTGCATAGGAAAATTATTAGTTGATCCTTTTTCTAAGCAAATTATATTATACATTTTTACAAAGCAACTTACTCTACAAAGTAGTGAAAGTAAATTCCAGACAGCAAATAAAGTAGGAAAATATTTCAAATGCCAAGGAATGGGTACTTCGCCAGTGTATTCCTCACTTTTGTACCAAGAAATTTCAGATTTGCCTCACTAGAGCACTAGCAATGGGGGTTGTAAACACCCCTTAGTTGCTATTTTATAATCCAAGCCACCCAAAACTCACTCTATCTGAGTTTGTAAACTTTAAAAAATTTGCAACCTATGAATAGTAAGGTTGCATATATGCAACCTTACTATTCATAGGTTGTAAAAAAAAAAAAAAAAAAAAAAAAAAAAAATCTTGTGGTTGTATGTGAAGAGAAAAAGTGAGTGGGAAGAAAAAGAGAGAGACTAATACTTTATATTATTTTATTAAGTTGTATGTAAAAATAAAAACTAGATGTAGGGTGAGTTGTAAAATAGGTTGATAAAATAGTATTTAAGGATGTAAAATAGGTTTTTTTTTTTTTTTTTTTTGGTATCTCCAGATGCTAATGCTCTTAAGAGGTTAAAGGGTTTTTTGTTTTTTGTTTTTTGTTTTGTTTTGTGAGAGAACTTTACGAGGTTAAAGTAAATTAATAAAAGATAGCTAGGGAACTCCAAATGTCAAGTAAAGAATAAACAGTGATAATAATTTCACACTCTTTATTAATGGATGTTAATTACTAAATGATAATATCTTATTACATTATAGTACTCCTTGCTTGTTTGTTCCATACAATAAGCCATTTGAGAAGACCTTTCATATTTCTTCATAAATGAATTTCATTTTATTTTTATTTTTTTTGGAGAAAAATAATACATTTTGTGTTATATTAGTCAAAGAAGTGACATGATTAAAATTTACTTAAAAACCTAATTAGGTACAATATTTAAGATTTTATTATTTTTTTCATAAAGGTTATTGAAGGTTCTTGATGTATGATGCAAGTTGAATATCAATAAATAAATAAAATTCAAAACGTTAAAGATCAAACTTCTTCATGGGAAGAGTGTGGGAGAGAGTTATCTACCAGTTGCCTTTGCAACTTGATTGTAAGGGTCGTATGTAATGTAACAGACTTGTTCAATTTCATGGGATTTTAATGGAAAATACACCCAGAAAGTTGTGGGTATCATCTAATTGGTATACTACCAACACAGAGCAATGTCTAGCTAGTTTTTTTTTTTTTTTTTTTAATGGTATATTGATAAGATTTTACAATTCAAACTATTCACAATATGTAGAATGAACGGAACCACATCAATGATCTCAGATGACTCAGATTCACCCAAATCATATGCCATCAACAAAATTTTTTGTTCGCCTTGTTAGGCAGGTTTAGATCCCAGTTTTACCAATTAACGAATCATTAAGCTAAGTTTATTTATTTGTCCAATTATCACTTTAATTAATTATATAAACACTAATATTGTGTAAAACAAATAATAGTAGAAACAACAGAATACACGATATGATTAGGCGATGATAACTGATAGAAAACTATTCCAAAAGGAAACACCACTGCGGTGGGCATCTCCACCAACCCAAAGGAAAACATATCACTATATAGAATTGAAGTTTTAACAATGTAGAATAATCATATTTTAAATTGCTACTAAATGTAGAACTTACTATCTTTACCCAACATAGCTCCAAAACTATGAAATCTTCAATATATGTCATATCTGTTACACATGAACTTTTTGAACATGACTTCAAATAACCACTTGAATCTCTTGTTCCAACAACTTCTTGATCACTAATCTTCAATTTCTTCAATCTTGAATCTTGATTCCCGGTTGATGCTTTGAGAGGGCTTGGAATACCTTAACCCTAGATGCACAATGGTTTGGCTTTCAAAAAGTATTTAACCACGACCTCTACGTTTACTTTTATAGTTTCGCTTTGGTGTCACAAAACCTTAGAAGCTTGGATGGTTGACTGGGCTTAAAACTATAAAGTCTATTACGTGTTTCAATCGATCAATTTTAATTATCAATTGATTAAGAATATTAAATCTCAATCGAACAACAAAGTGTCGAAAAGATATCGAGAACACAACAGGCATAGTCTTCCTTGAGCAGTCATGGACATCAATCTTAATTTTGAAAAAGACTCACAACACACTTACAAATTACAATAACTTGTCGTGAACCCGTGCGATGCACGGGATAGTTAAATTTAAAATTACATATATTTTAAAAAAACAAATAAAGAGTCCTATATGAAAAAATTATTAATTAAAAGTTAATAGAAGAATTATTTTATAATTTAAAATAGTTTTCCATAGGTATTGTATAGGTATCAATCAAGTAGGATGTATATTTTAAATAAATAAATAAATAATCGTAATAGTGGGTAGTGACTGCTTTTGTTTTTTTATTTATCCCAAAAAGAAAAAGAATTTGATAGTATATGAACAAATAAATTGTTGTAAAATTTGAATAGTTTCTCATAAGTATCAACAAAGTAGGATGTATATTTTAAATAAATAAAAAAGACAAAACTTTGCCTTCTAACTTTCACATGCACTAACGCTACACCACCACCATATGTATAGAGGTTATTACACGCCCTTGTTTAGTTTCTTATCAATGTGAATTGCCACTTTTAATATGAATAGTGCACCTTCTCATTCCATATTATTCTACTAATCAATCTGAGATTCCAAAATCAAGTAGGAAAATCTAAACCATTCCCATATGGACTATACTTATCCTTTAAAAAAAAAAAAAAAAAAAAAACCTACGGATTATATCACAACATTAATATAAAATTGATTATTGATGATAGGAAATTTGTGGTTTTGATGACAATTGTTTTTTATAGAGTGATTTTTCCAAGATCATATAAGGGTTTTATATATAAAATACATAGTAGTACAAATTACACCAAATTACTCTTGCACTCAGCCAAAAAAAAAAAAAAAACACAAAACACAAAACACAAAACTACTCTTGCACTCAGCAGAAAAAAAAAAAAAACAAAACAAAAAAAAAACACACACACACACACAAAATTACTCTAACAATTCCTTGCAAGAGTATTGTAATCATGTCAGTAGATTAATATCTTTATCAGTTTTTAATCTGTGAACTTTTCTTTTCTTTTTTTCCTTGAACGAAACCAAGTATTGAGCAATATACTATATGTCTATATCATTCACTAAAAAAAAAAAACCCAGAAAAGAAAATAATCCAAAAGTACTTTAAGCAAGAGAGTGATCATACCTATAATGAAGTAGCAAAGTGAATTGTTTTTCTTTGATACCAACTCTGTTTAACACACATGACTATGTTGTAAAATAAAAGCTTTATATACAAAACAGAGTTATAGTTCAAGATGAAGAAGGGAACCAACTTTATTTTAATATACAGATTCAAATGGGCCAAGCTCAACACTATAAGAGCCCACCAGTCTGACTTTTCACTTTTGCTTAAAAAAATTGGGAGAACAAAAAGAAAAGAAAAGAAAAGAAATAGAATCTTATAGGATAGGAACAAATAAATTGCAAAAGAATTTGAATTGTAATCAAATTAAGATTTTTATCAACTTAGAAATTATAGGAGAGAGAGATAATTACACGTTGAAGAGAAATAATAAATATGTAAGATATAAAACTTAAAATAAAAAGAATCTAAAATAAAAAGAAAAAGAAAATAGTGGTGACGTGGAAAATTGTGAGAGCTCCAGAGACTTCGGTTATATATATATATATATATTACATTTATTCATGGTTTGCTAACTTATAAGTTATAACTATAAATGCCTTTATTATAAAGAACTAATATATAACCCTTACATATGCACAGTACAATTAAAAAAAAATTATAATTACACACATATATAGATTCAAATTACTCTCTCTCTCTCTCTCTCTCTCTCTCTCTCTCTCTCTCTCTCTTATTTTTTTTTATTTTAATTTCTTTTGGATATACACATGAGTTTAATATTTTTTTTATTGAGTTTTTGATGATTTATTTTAATTAGGCCCTTCGTCTTTACATCTCATTAACTCATTTAGAATAGAAATTAAAAAACTTAAATAGAACACGTGGTGAAAAATTAGACAACAATTGGAATTCAATTTAAAACCTTATTAGATTTTCTCCCAGCTTTACCTTTTAATATATATATATATATATAGATGAGTATTTAATTTATTCATATGAAACAATGGACCAGACCATATTATAGGTTGCTTCAGGTGCATAACTTGCCCCACCTTCCCTTAAAAGTTACCATGGTTTTTTAGTAGAGTTGTGATGTGCTTTTGTGTTAGAATTCATTTCTCTCTCCCCTGTGTATGTGTGTTTGTTTCTCAAAAAAAAAAAAAAAATGTAGAATTTATTTTCTCTTAAAAAAAAAGGTAGAGTTTACATTTTCTTTTCTAAATTTTTAATATGTAAAATTATTGCCTTAAAATTTGATATATTGGTTTATGATATCTCTCACGTTGTTTTGGAATATTGAACAATATATTTTGCATTTCATTTGAAATGGAAAGAAAACATTTCACAATTAATATTTTATTTCCTAAATTCAAAAGTGTAAAAACTGTTTTTTTTTTTTTTTTTTTTTTAATGTGACTCTAGATACATGTAATTTGAGCCATAAAATATATCAATTTAATTGAAAATGGTTTTTTTTGTTTCTCCTTCATGTTTTGGGGCTATAGGTCACCCGCATTGGAAAAATATTCAAGAGATAGGAATGTCGATCCTTTTCCTAAGCTGTACTCCATTAAAACTTAAAAATATAAAAAGCAAAATATATTATGCCCAAAAAAAAAAAAAAAAAAAAAAAAAGGTAATATTATGCAAACAACTTACCCCTGCAAATTAAAAAAAGTAAATTCCAGACAGCTAAAAAAGTAGGAAAGTATTTCAAATGCCAAGGATACTTCACTAGCAGATTCCTCACCTTTGAAGTGAGAAATTTCAGATTTGCTTTAAGCCCTTAATGAGGTTAAAGTAAATTAAATGCAAGAAGCCTTAGGGAACTTCAAATGTCAAGTAAAGAATAAATATACTGTAGCTGCTCACCTTTGCAAAAAGAGATAAGCCTTAAAACAAATAGAAAAAGAAATAAAACAACTAGCATCAAGTACAATTAAGAAGATAAAGGCAGGCATGATCTCCAAATGCCAAGTAAAGAATACCACAACAGTTAGCCAAATAAAAAGAGTAAAGAATAGTTCTCCAGCAAATACACATTTGCCTTACACGTGTTAAGAAATAAATAAATATTTGCCTTACACGTGAATCTTGAAAGTTTATACTCTTCTTATATTCTTTATGCTTGTAAAAATTAAAAAAGATGAAAAATTAATAGCTATGTCACATATTTAAATTTTAAATTTTTGTGATAAAAAATTATGAATAAAAATAAGTTTGTTGGTCGAATAATAAAAGATTGACTGCTTGCCTTTTTGAAAAATCTGTAAAATCTCACTCAACTCTCATTAATGCTTAACTAGACTGCCCTGCTTAAAATCACCATCTCATCTCGAAATTCTTGATCTTTCAGGTTCTTCTATGCCAAAGGAAATTCAAGATGCATGAAATCTTTCCAAGTATGGATGGCCTCAAGACCCTCAATCTTTCTAATACCGCGCAATCATGGCATTTACCTTCCAGGATTAGCAACCTCCCAAATCTATAGTCGTTGAATCTTTCTGATGCTTTAAGTCTAGTTGGGTTTGATACGTCATACTCTCCTATTTAAGATCGGTGATAACCATTTATTTGGCGGCAGTGAAAATTAAGAAAAATGAATGGAAAAGAAGAAGATAATTTATGGGTTGTGTGTTTTTGTGTCTACATTGGGTTAAAAGTCACTAGTTTTTTTTTCCGCAAAATGCAATTTACACTAGCCAATTTTTTCCAAAAATCATTTTAGTTTTTTAAGTTTGAAATTAGTCATTTTAGTTACGTAGCTTTGCTAACCTGCTCAAATTAGTCCTTTGTCCATTGCTGTTAAGGGTGCTTCGTTAAGTCACCAAAAACAACGCACTATTAGTTTCTTGAAATTTAAAATATTACTTAAGTAATATTTTATTAATTTAATATAATAAAAAAGGGAAATAGAACAACGACTCATCTATTTATATGGAGTAACAAAACAAAACCATCAATTGATTGAATTTTTTTTTTTTGGCAAAGCAAATTAAGCAGAGTAGAATCCCCTTTCTTGAAATCCACCTTGAAGCTAAAATCCAAGAAAAAAAAAATTATTTTACTAAAGTGCAAACTACAATCTTAAAATTTTATAGTTGTAGGGACTGAATTTGAGCACTTCTATAGTTGGATGAGTGGACTCAAGCCTAACTAGCCCAATACAATGAATTTGTAGAGAGTGGGTTTAAGAACTAGGCCTTAATAAGGATTACAACAACTAAACGTGGTTATGAGTGGATTAAATAATAAGGGAATAGATTCAAAATGTGAAATTCTGTCCTCGGCACTCTCTTGAGGAGCTTTTAGTTCTTATTATTTTCTCAACACTTGGATACAAAGGTTTCTCAGATCATATGAATTGCTACAGTATTTTTTGCTTCTAATCGCATCTCCTTCTCCTGAGGGATTTCTTACATTATATACCCCCATTCAGCTGATTTTGGCCCTCTATTCGTTGATCATGCAGGCTACTACTTGAGTGCTTGTCCCATTAGCCACCTTCCTCAGTTTTCTGTGGGCTGCAGTAGCTTAGTTAAAATTGTTCAGGGGTCTTTTCCCCATTAATGCGACCAGAATGTTAGCTGTGGGCATTTAATGCGGAGGTGACAGCTTCTCCTTGAATTGCTCCTCTACCATGCTCTTGTGGCTGTCCCATTGCACTTATCATTTTCCTTGGGATGCTTTGGGAGGCTACCCCTGATGGCGTATCGCCCTTCCCTCCTATGATCTCGGCTGACCGAGGACAGGAACCTCCTCGGCAATGTCCCTCAGCAACTTGGGCCCTCTACTTTCATCTTCGTACGTTTCTACCTCCTCAGCGTGGACCAAATATAAAGTGGGCTGAGGCTGCTGAATTCTTAGGCCTCATAATAGCTCCTCAAAATCTTGTTGTCCGGCTCCTCGGTCGGGGATGAGGGTTTTGATGCCCTCGGGCCTATGTCATGGCTTGTCAAGTCTTGTCCTCCTTCAATGCCAGAGCCCTTTCACCTGCCCAAGGCGCTTTCCTAGCGCTTCGGTATATGGAGCGCACCCGCATTAAATTCTGGCGGCTCTGTGCTTCCCACGTTCAACGGTGTGATGATAATCAAACAGTGAGGGATCTTTTTGACTTTATGGGTGGGAAAATCCACACGATTATTCTTAACTGGGGGTATAAATACCCATTTGGACTGATTTGCCTATTTACTTTTGCATTCAAGAGCTCTTGCACACATACTCTGAACTTGGTCAAGTCGCCAACCGATCTTACGTCTCTTTTCAGCATAAAAAGCCTGTCCGAGGAGCTTTTCCTCATTTCTGTAAGTTTTCTTCCTTTTCTGACTCATATTTTCTCCCATTTGAGTTTCTTTTCCTCTTATTCCTCTTTCTCTTTCACTTTTCCATGAGTCTTTCAATCGTTCTTTAGGATGGGTAGGTTTAAGAAGTTGGTTGAGTCTGAGGAGGCGATGGAAAAATTCATCACCGATTATAGGATACCTAGTAACGTGGGTCTGAGGTATTGTGAAGAAGGGGATTGGTTTATCAAGAGGGAGGAGGGTGAAGTAGTGGTTCCCATAATTGCTTTCCTTGAGGGCGGTATGAGAATCCCTATGGCCAGTGATGAGGGACTATCTTAGGCACTTTAGACTAGCTCCTACCCAGTGCGCCACCAACGTGTTCAGGATCCTGGGTTGTATGGACGCCTTGAACGAGAAAATAGGGCTGAGGTTAACCCACCACGATGTAAACTGGTGCTACAACCTCCAGCACCTAAAGGGTAAGTCCTATGACATGAAGACGAAGGAGGATAAGGTTTGGCTTATCCAATGCTTCCCTGAGTCCAGCAAGGGGTTAAATAAGGACTTTCTCTGTTCGGGGAGTGGAACGACGGCTTCCATTGTCCAACAGTGGAGGGGACACTAGGTGGGGTATTTAGAGTAGGAGAGGGTTTGACCTTTTGCATTATCGCAATTTACATTACTTGGCTGCTAATACGAACATGCCTTCTTTTTTGCAGATCCGCACGCTTTTGAACGGCACTTCCATTTGGTCAACAAGGCAGACTTGGAAATCATACTCAGGGCAGAGATCTTCGTGAACGAAGCAGATAATCAAGTTAGGGCTGCCCACAAGATCTTCGACTATGATCCAATTCAAAAATCGTTCTCGGCGCCAAAGTGCAGATAAGGGCCAGAGATCCTCGACTACAGAGGATCACCGTAGTGGAGCAAAGGTTCTTGCTTCTCGAAGGGTCCCCTGTTCTAGAAGGCATTCCGTTGGCGGGTCATTCTTCATCCCCTCCAACTGCAAAGCCCGAGGGAGGAAGGCTAGAAGAAAAAGAAGAAGAAGTTGCTGATTTAGGTCCATCCGAGGACGAATTTGGTGCGTTCGACCGAGTCCATCTGTCCGAGGATCCTTCTGGTAACTTGGGTGACCCCCATCTAACTGAAGCGGACCTTTTATCTATAGAAACTCCTCCTCGGGCCGAGATGGGTTTCAAGAAATAACCCCAGACCAGCCTGCTGGATTTGATTGAAGGCTAGCCGGGGAAGGATGTGCCAGGGAAGTCTCCTTCCAAGCTTCCTCCTCTTCTACCCAAGTCTTAGCCTGTTCAAACCAAGTCATCTGCCCGATCTAAGCTTCCACCTCCTCCCCCTCAGCCAAGTTTGCCACTAAGGCCTGAGCCCTCCGACCCCAAACAGAAGAAGGATAAAGGCAAACGGCCAATGGGAGCTAATAGATCTCGCTCCTCCCAGGAAGAGATGAGGCTCGGTGACCTTTGAAGCAGCCAAAAATCGGGCGTCAAGGACAGGACAAAGAAGTTGATATTCGACCTGAGCCCCAAGCTTGGCTCCCTGCGCCGATGCTTCACGGGGCTCCCCTAATGGACAACGCCTCCCTTAGGGACTTCCAAAGAGGCGAGGGCACCCATGTGGCCGATATGCTGGAAAGGTCCTTGCTGTTGCCAATTAATATGGCCGAGCTGAGGAACTTGAGGAGGCACGAGGTCTGCCTCAACCTTAAGAGGTACCTGGGCATGGTAAGGCTTCTACCTTCTACCTTAGTTGATTTTGTTACTAGCTTTTACCTTACTTTGTGTCTGTTTTCATCGTCAGGCCATTCAGGCCACTTATAGGTTGGAAGAAGTGGCCAATCACTAGAGTAGGGCCTTAGAGATAGAGTGAGATAGGCGCGTGGCCTCTGTTGAGGCCCTCAACAACTCTGATATTACCTTCAAGAAAGCAAAAGAGGACCTCAAAGAGATAGAGAAAGCCAAGAATAACACTGAGTCGAGCTTGGCGGGCACCCAAAAGCAGGCCGAGGACTAAACAAGGTGCCTACGTGATGCCCAGGATCAGCTTACCATTGATAAGGAATAGATAGCTGATCTGAAGAAGAAGCTAGAAGAGGCAGAGAGGGAAAAGGGCACCTTGGAGAAGGCGAGGGGCCAAGCAGTGAAGGGCCGTGAGGAGGCAGAGAGGGCCAGGGCCGAGGCTCAGAGCTCGAAGGAGGCAGCTGAGGAGGAGGCTTATGCATTGGGGGTGGCCGAGACTCAAGCCTTTCTCAAAACCCAAGTACCTGGAGTATGCAGGTTCTACTGTTCCCAGGTCTGGAATGAAGTCCTCAAACAAGTTGGAGTTGAGGCTTCGTCTGACTTTTGGAAGGTAGAAAATGTATACTACCCTTCTGCCATTTAGGAAGCTACCCCATCTAGCTCCGAGGCTGAGGCTGCTCTACCAGAAGCTGCCCTGGTTACAATATCTCCTAATGAGCTGGCCGAGGAAGCTGAGCCTTCCAAGGTGAATGAAGTTGACAAAGGCCTTAACCAGGGAGCACTTCAAGACGCCGCAAAGCCCTCAGCTGATGCCCAGGCCTCTCATGCCGGGGGTGACAGCTCTTATGGTGGTGCCTCTACAGGTTGTTCCCCCAAGTGGCGGCTCCAAGGACCCTAAGACCCTTTTTACTCAGCTCCCCAAGGAAGGGATCAAAATAAAGCTGAAGAAATAGGCCTCCTTGGCTAGCTCTAGTTGTATTCTTGCTTTAGGCTTTTCTTCTTTTTCTTTTTCTTTTTTTTCTTTTTTTCTTTTTTTTTTCTTTTGAACATTGTAAAGTGACTTTTGGATTGAACGTATAAGATTTCATTCTTCACATTATGCACTTATTGTCATTGTGATGGGTTCTACTACTTTTATCACTTTAGATTTGATTGTTAGCTGAACAATCTCCCTAGTGGCTTACTTTCTATTTTGAATCAACAACTAAAAAATGTTAAGTCCATAGTGATAATTCCCACTTAGACTTTGGTTAATAATTGAGCCTTAATAATATGACTTGCTTTTGCTGAGTTGAATATTAAGGGGATGGCTTTACAATATTAATCATGCACCTCATGAACTGGTTGCCATGAATGGTAAAAAGGAATGCTAAGCACACAGTATTCATAAAGATAAGCCTTTAAATCCTAAGATTAAATACCACGGCACAATGTACAAGGTTACTCATAAGTAGGTTCTAAAAATTTACTGACCTTAAGAAAACCGTCAGCTGCTGATTATGCTGTGGAGTTAAGTTCAAGGTACTTTGGAATGCCTTAAGCGATGCTCATGGGCTTGTGTTTTTTCACATCCTTGATGGAAATAGTTAGTTTCCCCATAGGTTTGTGTCTAAGGACCATGCAAGACTTTGGTTCTGTCTAACACTTAGGTTCTTCTTGAAGTAATTAGTTTTCCCATAGGTTTGAGTCCGAGGACTATGCAAGATCTTGGTTCTGTCTAACACTTAAATTCTTCTTGAAGTAGTTAGTTTCCCCATAGGTTTGAGTTCGAGAACCATGAAAGACTTTGGTTCTGTTTAACACTTAGTTTCTTCTTGAAGTAGTTAGTTTCCCCATAGATTTGAGCTCGATGACCATGCAAGACCTTAGTTTTGTCTAACACTTAGTTTCTTCTTGAAGTAGTTAGTTTTCCTATAGGTTTGAGTCTGAGGACCATGCAAGACCTTGGTTCTATCTAACACTTAGTTTCTTCTTGAAGTAGTTAGTTTTCTCATAGGTTTAAGTCTAAGGACCATGCAAGACTTTGGTTCTGTCTAACACTTAGTTTTTTCTTGAAGTAACTAGTTTCCCCATAGGTTTGAGTTTGAGGACTATGAAAGACCTTAGTTTTGTCTAACCTTAGTTGCTTCTTGAAGTAGTTAGTTTCCCCATAGGTTTGAGTCTGATGACCATGCAAGACCTTGGTTCTGTCTAACAATTAGTTTCTTCTTGAAGTAGTTAGTTTTCTCATAAGTTTGAGTCTGAGGACCATGCAAGACCTTGGTTCTGTCTAACACTTAGTTTTTTCTTGAATTAACTAGTTTCCCTATAGGTTTGAGTCCGAGGACCATGCAAGACTTTGGTTCTGTCTGGTACTTAGGTTCTCGTCAAAACACAAGGTATGCAATCATAATAGACTTAGAACTTAAAATAGAGAAATGCTTTCATTAATAATAATACATTCTCATATTATTTACATTCTATGGATGTGATACAGCTTTTTCATCTAAGTACTCTAAGTAATACTCCTCTACCCTTGCTATTAAAGTAATTCAGTACGGCCCTTCCCAATTGGGTCCCAGCTTTCCCCAAGAGGGACTCTTGGCAGCATCCACCACTTTTCTCAATACTAAGTCCCCTGGTGCAAGTGGTCTCATCTTCACATTGGCATCATATCCCTATTTGAGCTTCTGGTGGTAGTAGGCTAGCTGGATCATTGCCTTTCCTCTTCATTCATCAATTAGATCTAGGCTCCTCCCTAGTAGTTTGTCATTACTGCTTGAAGTGAAGGAGCTCGTCCTCAGCGTTGGGAAGTTTGCCTCTAGAAGGATAATAGCCTCGGCCCCATAGGTCACGGCAAAAAGTGTTTCCCCTGTTGACATCTTCCCTTGGCATCGTCCAGTCTCTTCTTGAGCCCATTGACTATGACCTTGTTGACAGCCTTGGCCTGTCCATTTCCTTGAGGATAAGCTGGGGTAGAGTACCTGTTTGTGATCCCCAGTTCACAACAGTATCTTCTGAAGGCTTTGCTGTCAAATTGGAGTCCATTATCTGAAATGAAGGTATGAGGGACCCTGAACCGTGTAACAATGTTCCTCTAGATGAATTTCTTAGCATCAACATCTCTGATGTTGGCCAAGGGTTCAGCTTCAACCCATTTGGTGAAATAATCTGTGCTGACCAACATATACCTTTTATTTCCTAACGCCTTGGGGAAAGGGCCTACAATATTCAAGCCTTACTGGGCAAATGGCCACAGACTAGACAAAGGGTTAAGGACCCCTCTTGGTTGGTGAATATTTGGGGCGAACCTTTGGCACTAGTCGTACTTCTTAGCATACTCTAAGGCTTTCTTCTGCATCCCTGGCCACCAATATCCTTGGGTGATGGCTTGATGTGACAGAGATCTTCCTCTTGTGTGACTCCCACAGATCCCTTCATGTAGCTATTCAAGCAATAGCTCTGATGCCTTAGGGTGGACACACAATAAATATGGTCTAGAATATGAGCGCCTATACAATTTGTGGTCCTCGGACAGCCAGAACCGTTGAGCGTTTCTTCGTACCTTCTTAGCCTCTGACTTCTCCTCAGGCAGAACATCATCTTTGAGGAATCTCATTATAGGATCCATCCAGCTGGGACCCACTCTAACTTGATGGATATGAACCATGCCTTTTGCCACCTCATTTGCTCTTTCCAAATACTCAATAAGAATAACCCGAAGTAGATCCCCTGCCGAGGACTTAGCAAGTGTGGCCAATGAATTCGCATGAGTGTTTCTACTTTTGGGGATATGCGACAAGCTGAAAAGGTCGAAGTCTGACTGCAAGTGCTTGACCTGGCTTAAGTATTCTTGCATCCTCGCATCTTTGGCCTCCAATTCTCCCTTTACCTGGCCCACTACCAATTGCGAGTCCGAGAACATCTCTACTGCTTTTCTGCCCATTTTCTGCACCATGACCATCCCTTGTAACAATGCCTCATACTAGACTTTATTATTTGTGGCCGAGAACCCAAGCCTTAGGGATTTCTCTATAACAGTCTTCTCAGGGGACACTAGGACTAGCCCCACTCCAGAACCTCTTTGATTTGCTACGCCATCAACGTACACCTTCCAACATGGGGGCCTTGGAATAGAGATTGCCTTAACTGATTTTCCATCCATATTTTGCTCCTCTGCTACTACTTCTATTAGCGGTTCAGCAAACTCGGCCACCAGATCAGCCAGGACCTGGCCTTTTATAGAGGTCCGAGGCATGTACTTGACGTCAAAAGCCCCCAAAATTGTGTTCCATTTGGCAATCCTTCCAGTGTAATCAGCAGTCCGAAGTATAGACTTCAAGGGTATTTAGGTTAGAACAACTACTGTGTGGGCTTGGAAATAGTAGGGAAGCTTTCGAGTAGCGTGGACCACAGCTAGTATGGCTTTCTCCAAGGGTAGGTACTTGACCTCAGCTTCATGTAGTGACTTGCTCACGTAATAGACTGGCTTTTGAATGCCATTGTCATCCCGTATTAGCACCAGGCTTACAGCATGAAGATCCACAGCAATATATGCATATAGGACCTCATCGGCTTCAGGATTGGACATGATAGATGGCTAAGATAGGTATTCCTTGAGCTACTGGAAGGCCATGGCACAATTCTCGGACCACTTAAACCCTTTCCACTTATTGATCAGGAGATAGAAAGGCCTGCATCTATCAGCCGACCTGGAAATAAATCTATTCAGGGTCGCGATCATTCCAGTGAGCTTTTGGACCTCTTTGGGGTTTTGCGGAAGCTTTAGATTATGAATAGCCTTTATTTGGTCAGGATCGACCTCGATTCCCCTGTGGATAATGATGTAGCCTAAGAACTTGCCAGATCCCACGCTAAATGAGCATTTGGAAGCATTTAGACGCAGCTTGTGCTTTCTCAAGGTATCGAAGATGTGACCGAGGTCTCCTAAGTGCTCGGACACCACCTTACTCTTCACCACCATATCGTCAACATAGATTTCAATGCTCTTGCCCAACAACGGCTTGAACATTCTTGTCATCATTCTTTGATAAGTGAACCCTGCATTCTTCAGACCAAACGGCATCACCTTGTAGTGGTAGTTTCCAATAAGTGTCACGAAGGCTGTCTTCTTCTAATCCTCTAGGGATAGTGGTATTTGATGATAGTCTTGAAAGGCTTCTAAGAAACTCATTCGAGGATGGCCTGCAGTTGCATCCACTAACTGGTCTATCCGAAGCATAGGGAATGGGTCTTTTGGACATGCCTTGTTTAGGTCCGTGAAGTCCCACAAACCCTTAACTTTCCACTTTTCTTCTTGACCACTACAGTGTTGGCCAACCATTCGGGGTAAAAAACCTCCTTGATAGCCCCTGCTCGCTTAAGCTTCTTCACTTCTTCCTTGATTGCATTAGCATGCTCTCTTGATGGGCGCCGATGTGGCTGCTTCTTGGGAGTGATGGACGGATTGACATTGAGATGGTGACAGATGAAGGCTGGATCAATCCTTGGAGCATCACAGGCATCCCATGCAAACATGTCAATATTTCTTTTGAGGAATTCAATCAACTCTTCCTTCTCCTGAAGGGGCAGTTGAGCCTCGACCTGAAAGAACTTTTTTGGGTCATTACCAATGGCCACCTTTTCTAGATCCTCACATTTTACTTCCTCGGCAGTTGTATCAGGAGGCACCACCGGAGCCTTTGATTACTATAAGCTCTTTTCAACAGTGGCCGTGGATTTTGTATTGAGCCGATGTGATATGATAGCCACCATGCACTACCTTGTTGTGGATTGGCAACCACGAATTTCGAGAACTTAGTCCCCTGATGGGAATTTCACCTTCTGGTGCAAGGAGGAGGCGACAGCCCTCAAGGTATGGAGTCAAGGCCTGCCGACGATGGCTATGTACGAAGAGTAAGTGTCCACCACGATGAAGTTCACCTCCACTATCTTTAGGCCGATCTGGATAGGTAGCCTAATCATGCCCTTTGGGATGACAAGCTTTCCATCGAAGCTCATCAAAGGAGAGCTATAGGGCATCAAGTCCTCCTACTTTAATTTCAGCCCCTTATAGAGGTCGGGGTACATGATCTCGGCCCCACTGCCATCATCCACCATCACTCTTTTCACATCGTAGTCCCCGATTCTAAGAGTGATCACCAGCGCATCGACATGGGCTGGGTGATTCTGATCTTGTCTTCTTTTGAGAAGCACAAGGTTGGGTGAAAATTCCTTCTGGCCCTCTTCGGTTCAGGCTGGGACTCCTCGGCTAGCATCTGAGCCACAGACAACATTCATAAAAGGGCGTGTGCCTATTCTTCCTAGCGCAACCAAGATTACATTGATCGTCCCTGCGGGTGGCCTCAGGGCAGTATCTCTCTAGGGCTCCTAATGGGTTTGGCCCTAATGGCCACTAGAATGATGCAAGAGGTGCTTCAGCTTTCCTTCTCAGACCAACTAATCCAGATAGTTCCAGAAATTCTTGCAGTTCTCTGTGGTATGTCCGTGGTCCTAGTGGTATTGGCAATAAAGGTTCTGATTGTGTTTTGTGGGCTCTCTCGTCATCTTATTCGGCCGCTTAAAGTATTGCTCGTCCTTGATTTTCTCCAACACCTTGTGTACTGGTTCTCAGAACACAACATTGACTGTCTGCCCACTGGTTGCTCCGAATTGCCCTGCGAAGTCCCTTCTCGGGTGGTTGCTGTTATACCGGTCCAACCTGAAATCCCTCTTCTCCTGAGGGATAACCTTCTCCTTTCCCTTGCATTGCAGCTGGTCCTCCTCTACTTGTTTGTATTTATCGATCCGATCCATTAGCTGGCGCATACTGGTGGCAGGCTTGCCAGTCAGGGACTTCCTCAAGCCGTGCCCAGTTGGGAAGTTATTTTTGAAAGTGCTGATGGCGACATCATCAAAATTGCCATTCAATTCGTTATACATATCCTAATATCTGTCCAAGTAGGCCTTTAGAGTTTCTCCATCATGCATGAATAAAAACAACAATGCACTCAAGGGCCGAAGAGCTCTACTGTGGGTAACAAAATGAGAGCTAAAGGCTCGGGTTAGCTGCCTGTACGAACCTATGGAATTCGCCTTTAAACCATTGAACCACCTCATTACCACTAGTCCTAGGCTAGATGGGAAGACCTTGCACATCAGCACCTCGTTTTTAGAGTGGACAGCCATCCTTTGGTTGAACTAACTCACATGCTCCACAAGGTTCGTTCTGCCGTTGTAAATGATGAAGGTTGGCTACTGGAATCGTCGAGGCAGTGTAGCCTCTTCTATGTGGCCTGTGAAAGGTTATCTAGAGGGTTGATCCAGTGCTCTGCTCATGGCATCGCTTCCTAAGCCCCTAGGAGATGGGCTGCTATGCTTATGCCTTCGGTAGTACTCTTCCTCGTGAGAGAACATCTCGCTTGGAGGAGTTCTCGATCTTTGCCTATAGTCACCATCGCTTTCATCCTCGAAGGGCGTTCAGGGCTAGAATGAGGCCGTCTTTGTTGTGCATGGCACAGCTTTCTCTTGAAGTCGTCTATCTCTCGTTGCATGGCCAGCTTATCATCCTGTCTCTGGGATACGTAACTCTTAACTTCTTTTGATTGCATGGCCTGGTTGTTATTTTGTCTTTTGGGCACGTGACTACCCTTGCGAGAGTGGCTTCCGCTAGTTTGAGTGGTGTGCACACTTCCCTCTCGAAACCTTTCATTTTCTTCATTTCGATCACGCTCAAGGTTGGGAAAGTTGCCTTGTTGTTGAGTTCTGGCTGATTCAAGTTGATGGGAGCCTGCTTGATGAGGGCCTGATCCTACCATGCTTGATTGTTGCCCTTACTAACACACAAGTTCTTCCCACAGACGGCGCCAATTGTAGGGACTAGGTTTGAGCACTTTTATTGTTTGATGAGTGGACTCAAGCCCAACTAGCCCAATACAATGAATTTGTAGAGAGTGGGTTTAAGAACTAGGCCTTAATAAGGATTACAACAACTAAACGTGGTTATGAGTGGATTAAATAATAAGGGAATAGATTCAAAGTGTGAAATTCTGTCCTTGGCACTCTCTTGAGGAGCTTTTAGTTCTTATTATTTTCTCAACACTTGGATACAAAGGTTTCTGTGATCATATGAATTGCTACAGTGTTTTCTGCTTCTAATCGCCTCTCCTTCTCCTGAGGGATTTTTTACATTATATACCCCCTTTCAGCTAATCTTAGCCCTCCATTTGTTGATCATGCAGGCTACTACTTGAGTGTTTGTCCCATCAGTCACCTTCCTCAACTTTCTGTGGGTTGCAGCAGCTTAGTTAACACTGTTCAGGGGTCTTTTCCCCATTAATGCGGCCAGAATATTAGCTGTGGGCATTTAATGTGGAGGTGACAGCTTCTCCTTGAATTGCTCCTCCACCATGCTTTTGTGGCTGTCCCATTGTACTTGTCCTTTTCCTTGGGATGCTCTAGGAGGCTACCCCTGATGGCGTATCGCCCTTCCCTCCTATGATCTCGGCTGGCCGAGGACAGGAACCTCCTCGGCAATGTCCCTTGTCAACTTGGGCCCTCTACTTTCATTCTCGGACGTTTCTACATCCTCATCGTGGGTCTTGGGCCCAATATAAAGTGGGCTGGGGTTGCCGAATTCTTAGGCCCCACAAGAGTCTTTAGATTTTACCTGAAATTTTAGAATTTAAATTTATTATCTAAAGTTATATTCTATTTGCATCAATAGTCTCTTCGTTCATTTTTTCTATTAATGCCACATAAACTTGTCAAACTTGTTTAGTTCATCCAATAAAATGATGTCACATAATTTTTGTGATCTAAAAAAAATTTAATAATTAAACAAGCACATCATTTTATTAGACAAATTAACTGTTGATGCAAACAGAATATAACTTCGGAAGGTAAAATCTAAATTCTGAAATTTCAGGACATAAAATTTAAGTACTCCTAAACTTTAACAATGTATTTTATACTTTAACCATGTAGTTTATAATTTAACCTTTTAATTTTTCAGTTTTCACAAACCCCATCTCCGAGAACGTGAGATCCCCAAAATTTTCATAGATCGCCCTGTTAGCCAAAACTTGGAATTTGGTCTTCAAGAAAGCAATGGGAACATTTTTATGTCAATAGACAGATCATGATCTCTAAAGGGACAACATGCCAAATCCACGTGGGTCCGAGAAAATAGATTAGCATTCATAGTAGGAAAGGGAGACATTGCCCTTGCACTTGCCCGTTGCAGATCAGACTCACCGTTCCTCTTGAAGTTAAAATGGAGTATTAAATTGCACTATGTTTCTAAAAACTCATACTATACTGAAGAAGATTATCTCTAATTTTTTTTATCGGATAAATGGCACTAGGCATCGAAAATATTATTTAAGCAATTCAGAAAGATTGATACTAGGTGTGTTGGTTCATATATTATTCTCCCAGTATTTCTTGAGATTTTGTATGCCCTTCTGAATAAGCTTCAAGTTTTAGTATTAAATTGCACTATGAACATTCTCAGCAATATTATTCTCCCAGTTGCCTACACCAAAAACTGATTGGTATCTTAGTCTGACGATAAATAGCTATTATCAGGAGCGGACGTCATAGGTTGAAATTCTCTAAAAAAAAATTAATATAAATGGGTGATACTTATTTGCAGTCTAGAAAGAGTGGGGGGTGGAGGAGGATAATACGAAAGAGAAAATTGTTTCGAGGTAAAATAACTTTTTGGTTAAGTTGGTCTACATTTTTTTTAGGACGTGCTAATTCTAATATTTTATATATAGTAAAAATTGAATAACAAGTTATAATACTATAAATACACTCAATTTCACAAGATGTTGAAGTGGATTGTGAGTAGTGATGAACAAAAAATAGTGATGGATCCATGTAAAAAGTGGTGGGATGAAAGTCTCCACCACTCATATTCAACCATTTTTGCATGATTTAAAATCAAGTATATTAATTTTGTTTTTGAGAAACAAGTATATTAAGTATTTTTTTTAATACAAGATAAAAATTCTACTCTAACATAATATAAGTTTATATGTGTGTAAAGCTCAATCCTAGAAACTTCATCCATTTTTGCATGATTTAAAATCAAGTATATCAAGTTTTTTTATTTTTTTATATACAAGATAAAAATTCTACTTTAGCCTAATTTAAGTGTATATGTGTGTGAAACTCTTTCCTAAAGACTTGAATCCTGACCATTGCCCCTTCATACACTACAAACACTTATACTTATAGAGTGACTATCCAACCAAGGGTGCTCAGTGGTAAGTATATTAAGTATTAACTTCAATAAAATACAGTAATAAAAAATTTGAGTGTATCTTAAGATTTATTTCTGCATTAATTATGTTTTTTTATAGGAATTATGCAATAATTATGGGTTAACCTTGTTGTATTACACCAAATTATATAATCATTAACGTGCATCACGGGGTTTTGCGAGTAGTACATATAACACATGTTGCCAAGCTTTTGCATTCTGCTTTCCACCATTAGCAGTTGTAAAAAAACTGTGTTTTCTTTAGCCAACGAGAGAGAGAGAGAGAGAGAGAGAGAGATTAAAATAAATAAAGGCTATGTTTAATATATTG
Source organism: Quercus gilva (assembly GCA_023621385.1). Lineage (NCBI taxonomy): Eukaryota > Viridiplantae > Streptophyta > Magnoliopsida > Fagales > Fagaceae > Quercus > Quercus gilva. Next base: position 31,438,519 of record CM042484.1, read on the forward strand.
CAAGCCATTTTGAAGAAGCTATGGAACGCATGGAATATCAGGGTGGTGATTCTGGTAAGCCTCTCACTCCAGACCATTTTGATACTGCTTGCTCCCTTCAGAAAACGCACGTCTCAAAAATTGGTGATCTTGGTCATCTGGACATCTTACGTGCTGGCTGATTGGGCCGCAACCTTTGCTATTGGACACATCTTTAGCGGTCAGAGCAATGACTCTTGTCCCTGTGACAAGGAAGATTTTCTTGCTTTTTGACACTTGTTCTCCAACGGTAAAAACAAAAGCCATACTTGTTTTTGCGTAGATAAGGAAGACACGTTGCCCACAAATACTGACGACCTTACTGCATTTTGGGCTCCCGTCCTTTTGGTTAGGAATGGTAACGGGTCAGGTTCGGGCCGAGTTTTTTGAAACTCGGACCCAACCCGCAGGTCCTTCCTTGTTACCCAGACCTGGCCCGTTTAATAAACGGGTCTTTTTTTTAGCCCCAAACTCGGCCCGTCGGGTATCTACGGGCCCCGCCCAGCCAGCCACTTCTGGGCCTAATCTGCGGCCCAATCTTATATACATATATATAAACACCCAAACACAAATAGCAACACAAATCAATCATCTTGCTGAAATGAGATTCTTAGCCAGAAATAAATAATAAATAAACACAAAAAATTAGAAGAAATAAAACTCCATTTATCACATCAAAGAAAACACTCCATTTATGGACCGATTTTTACATTAACACAAACATCAACTCCGATTCACATTTAACCCAACGCAAAATATACCCATGAATTACATTCTATACAGATTGCATCCTCAAACAAATACCCAAAAACAAAAACTATTAAGAGAGGAAATGAACCCAAAACAAAAATGAACCAAAAAAAAAAAAAATGAAGAACTCAGACCACTAAACTAACTAAGCTCCATCGGCGGTGCTCCGATCTAACAATACAGCCTCATCTCTCTCTGATCTAACAATCCCAAGCTTCAATCTATGGATTTCATGCTCCTCCGTGACAAACGGCAACCACCATGAGATCTGTGCTCCTCCACGAGGGTGAGGGTGGGTCGGTGAGTGAATGAGAGTGAGGGGTGAGGATGAGATGTGAGTGAGAGTGAGAGTCAGTAAGGGGAAAATGAGATGTGAATATGCGTGAGCGTGAGAGGGAGAGTCTGAGTTAGTGAGGGTGAGGTGAGAGAGGCAGCAGAATATAGAGAGAAATGAGGGAAATGAGTTTTAGGGTTAGAGTTGATATATATATATATATATATAGCTAGGTTTTTTTGTAATTTTAAATTTATCTAACCAGGTCGGGTCGGGTACCTGCCGAATTTTTTATAAAACCCGAACCCGACCCGGATCGGGTTTTTTTTTTTTTAACCCATACTCGACCCTATTCCTAATCGGACCGGGTAAAACCCGGCCCATTAGAGTCGGGCTGGGCCGGGTACTCACGGGTCGGGCATAAATTGCCATCCCTACTTTTAGTACACCTAGGTGGACCAGACACTATAACTGCATTTGCCCTTGAGGATAATGACCTCTGGCTTAGGCACTTAATCAGCTTCATAGTCCAACTTGCGGTGACTGTATACGTCTTCTTGCTCACACTTCCTGAAAACAAGCTATTGATCCCAACATTGTTCGTGTTTGGGGCAGGAATCATCAAGTATCTTGAGCGAACATTTGCCTTGTTTCTTGCAAGCTTGGGTAGGTTCCGAGATTCCATGCTTAGACCACCTGATCCGGGGCCCGACTATGCAAAGCTCATGGAGGTATTTTCTTCAAAGAAAGAAGCTGGACTACCAACACATATAGAAATGCATCCAGAGCCAGGTAAAGAATCAAAGCTTGCAGCTAACGTGAAAGAAGGAAAATTATCCGAAGTTGAAGTGATGACATATGCTTATCACTTCTTCCAAATATTCAAGGGACTCATCGTTGACCTTACCGTCAGCTTCCGTGCGCGCAACGAAAGCCGAAATTTTTTCCAGATGAGAGATGCAGAAGATGCGCTTAAAATAATAGATGTAGAAGTAGAACTCAACTTCATCTATGAAGCTTTCTATACCAAGGTGGTTGTGGTGCACAGTCGACTGGGATACTTATTCCGGTTTCTCTCTATTACGTTCATGGTGGCGGCCTTTGTATTATTCTATATCATTGAGAAGAAATATCTCAAATATCTTGAGAAGATTGATATCATGGTCACCTACACATTGTTATTTGGTGCCATGTGCCTGGATCTAATTGCTCTCATCATGCTCATTGCCGCTATCAATTCCAATTAGCCAATGGGAAAGTGCATTATGAAGATTGCCGAAGAATATCTTAAGTTAAAGAAGTTAAGGTGGCGTAAAGTCCCTAAGATGGTTACGGAGGTTGTATCCCCTCCCCCTCCCCCGACCGTAGAAGTATTGGGTACGCCATGTCTGCTTCGCAAGTGGTCTGAATCCGTGTCATGTTTTAATCTGATAGCTTATTGCCTCAACCAACGTCCATATGAAGACAAAGGGAGTTTTAGGCGTTGGGTCAAAAAAATCATTTATAAATACGGTCTTTCGGACCTTGTAAATGATTTCTTCTGTGCAGAAAAAATTGCAACAAAGAAAATCCCTGAAAGGCTATGGCAATTTATCTTTGAAGATTTGCTAGAGAAATCCAGAGACGCCGCAGTTGATGCAGAAACTACCAAGAAGATATTCTCAGCTAGAGGTGCTTATGCAATACAAGAAAATTGTTTGGAAAGCGACTATGATATCATAACAAGGAACTATATCGATATTCTTTTCTATGATGAGAGCCTTCTGTTGTGGCACGTTGCTACCGAACTCTGCTTTCAGAATACCCAAAACGAAGATGCAGCCAATGTAGAAGGCATTTCTGATGATAACCGTGGTTTGAGCAAGTTCCTCTCAGATTACATGATGTATCTTTTAGTGAAGGAGCCTAAACTGATGTCCGCAGTGGCTGGAATGTGGAAATTAAGATATTGGGATACTGTGCTGAAACTGTAAATTTCTTTGGCGGAAGGGGTATAAAACGCGGTTCCAAAATTGCCTGCGATGCCATCCTTGGCGTGGATACAGAAGTTAGACCTGTTTGGATAAAGGGAGGTAGAAGAAAATCTGTATTGTTTGATGCATGTACGCTGGCCAAAGAGCTTGATAAACTGGGGAAAAACGAGAGATGGAAGTTAATCATCAATGTATGGGTGGAAATGTTGTTGTATGCTGCTAGTCATTGCAGACCAGATGCTCATGCAAAACAAGTAAGTAAGGGTGGACAGCTTATTTCTTTTGTTTGGTTACTCATGGCTCATTTTGGCCTCGGGGAGCAGTTCAAAATCAATGAGATCCATAATAGGGTAAAACTTATTGTGGGTAAGTAGTTGAATCAGTGTTCTATATATGGATTGTACCATTATTTTAAACTCATTCAATCTGTTCGCCTGTTGTCAGTACTGTTTCATTAATGTTGTATTGGTCTTGTTATCAGTGTTGTGTTCTTCTTTGTGCCTTTTTCTTTCTTTGTCCCGAGTTATCTATGAGATATAAGGCTGATTGTAACATTGTGTGAATCTGATGTATCTAATCTAAATTCTCATCCTGCCATTAAAACTTAGATAGTGCTTTGCTTCACATATTTTTCTTCAATGATTTTCGGGCGATTGCCTTGTATTATCTGATGTTGCTTTTGGGGGAGGAAAAAATTGCAAGTAAACTAAGGAGGCTTAAAATATCACCTTGGCGAAGGGTGACAAAAAAGCAAGAATTTACTTGCATAAATAAATGATAAAATTTTTAAAAATAAGTAATTAAAACCATGAACTTTCTAAATCATTTCAATTAATTTGTCCCCTCCATGAGGGTTTTTTTTTTTTTTTTTTTAAATTTTTTTTAACACTCCATGAGTTAAAATTCACATATAAATTGGCCAAAAAGGAACTTACAAAATATTTTTTTTTTTAAATCCTAAAAGATAAATGCATTTTAGTAAAGATGCGACCATTCTCTGTGAGTTGTTATTTTTTATTTATTTATTTATTATTATTTTAATAAAATATTACATTGATATTCATATGTCGGGTCTTTTAATAATGCCCTAATAAGTGGCAAACTAGCACGTAAGGATGTTTACCAAATCACAAAAACCACAAAAATCACACCAAAACTATCCGCAAATTAAATAGCATAACCACACCACACAGCAAGTAACGGTGCACCACACCATATGGTGTAGTTTGCAGTTTTATAATAAGAAAACTACACAAACCACACCGCACCACACTTTCTCTATATATTAATATATTTATTTATTTTTAATATTAAATATATTATTAATAGTTTATTAACCCTAGTTTAAAAAAAAAAAATAGTTTGATAAGCCTAACAAGTTTTGACTAGGAAAGCTAACCAAAAAAAAACTAGCTTAATAGTTTAAAATTTGGCCCAAAATAAACGGAAAAATTAGTTTTGGGTTGGGTAGAAAAAGCTCAAAATTTGAAAAATATACGGACTTTAAACTGTTAAAACCGCATCTTTTACACGCACCACACATGCGACTGCAAAAATGAGGTGCGGTACAGTTATGGTTTTGACTAAACTCTAAACCACACCATACCGCACATGTGATTACAAAAATAAAGTGCGATGCAGTTATGATTTTAGTTAAACCGCACTGCAAAGTACATTGTGCAGTGTTAAAAATAGCCCAAAACCGTATCGCACCAAACCGCAAACACCCCTACTAGCATGTGCACTTTATTTATTATTTATTTTTGGTTAATTTTAGTTAATTATGACTCTAATTAGGCAAATTAAAAATTCAGTATTTTAATTTAAATTGTTCAAAATATAAAATTTAATTTGAAATCACCCATACCATTGGCAGGAAACATATGATTTTCTGAATTTTTAGGGAGGTAAAGATGATGAGGTTTCTTGGAGCCCATGTTGCTTTCATTATTGATATATATATATATATATATATATATTTATATTTATATTTATATTTATATTTCTTATATTAACTGCTATATCTTTAGGTATGTAGAATAATGTTGAGTGGGTGCTGGTCATTTAGTTTAAAAAAAAAAAAGACAGCCTTTAACGTTCAAATGAGTCAAAAAGTGGCTTTTGCAAAGCCGTACATTTATCTGGTAATGGTTCACAATTGTTAAGATATGGCAACTGATAAAAGAAAGATAACGGAAACAAGGCTTCTCACTCAATGTGAGTTATTGGCAAAAGCAAAACGTTCAATGCCAAAATATTTCTGTGACGGTCCGGGTCTAATGGCCATAGTGCAGTCCATGAGTTGGTTAATGTACACCAGCGTGCAAGCTTCAGGGAAGGCTCATTTTACTAAGAAATTCAGGAGATTTTTAACGGGCTTGATTACAAAAGGAAGTTCCTTTTGTCTTGCTTTACAGTTTTCCCAGAAAATGCAGTGGTGAAGAGGAGGATCTTTGTATACTGGAGGGGTGGGAGAGGAGTTGTGGGGCGCTTCAGGTACTGAAGAAAAATTGCCTGATGAGAATATCGTTGATAAATTTCTTGAAGAATTTCAAGAGAAGGGCTTAATTGAGCCTGCGATAAAATAGTGAACACTGCATGTTAAAAGCTATAAAATGCATCCTCTTGTGCGTTCAGCTATGACTATGCTTTCCCAAGAAGCTGGAAATTTGTTTGATTATGATGGTAAGGGGAATGTGCTTCCCCAGAAATATTGGACTTCCGAATTACTAGATCCTAGGGAGAAACCGATGGTGAAGGTGAATGTCTCATTCCCAAAGTATAAGAGGATGTGTTTGCTAAAAGTCGAAGAGGAGTAGGATCAAGAGCAGAAGCAGAAGCAATTATTAGAAGTAGTTATTAGAGAAATGGTTGTGTTAATGGGCACCGTGCCCGTTAACAACAATTTTTTTGGCAGCTTTTGACAATTGCAACAATTTTTTTGGCAACTTTTGGCAGTTTTTTATTTTTTTAACAGTTTTTTTTTACAACTTTTTTTTTTTTTTAAAGTGAGACCCATATAGGGAAATCTTAACAAGCACAACACAGTACTTGTTAACATTTCCCTTAGAGTAAAAAGCTTCTATACTAAAGGTGAAAGTTCACTTGGTGTGTAAAATACTAGTGAATGTTTAGACCCTCCATTTCAAAAATATCAACACAAACTTATATTCAAACAATGTATGTGCGGAATAATAAATATAAGCTATACCCAAAAAATCAAACTACTCTAAGCCATAATTTAATCACAACACCACAGTAATTAAAAGCAAAGAGTAAGGCTTAGAGAGATGCAAATACAAGATAACACCAGCACGTGTTATCAAAGAGGAAACCGAAGAACTCGGCGAAAAACCTCTCCGCCGCCCTCCAAGCTGTAAAATGATCCACTGGAAAATCAGTTAGGATACATGAATAGCAATAGACCCTCCAAGCCTAATCTGCTTGATGCACCTAAGCCCTCCAAGCTTCTTGCTCCAATAGGGTTAAGCCTAACCTTGTCTTCTCTAGCTTACTAGATCCCGCAATAAGCCCATTGCATCAACCAAATGAATTGGTCCTTTCTGAACTGATTCCCAAGCGCCAAATAACCTTCTCACTGATATGAATGTGGTGAGGTAAGGATTTAGCTAAAAATCCTCTCAAGGGTATGTCAATGGAGAGGGTGACAATAGAGGAATTTGAAGAGTCAAATGTATAAAATTGTGGATAAATCAATCTTGTTGTTCTTTGGGGTTTCTCTCTCAAAATTCTCTCTGGAAGCTCTCTACATTTCATGGGTATAAAGGTATTTATAGTAGGGTATGTGAGGAATATGAAAAGTCATTTTTCTGCAAAATAGGGGGTTTTGGCGACTCACTCTCACGACTAGGACAAGTTGCGAGTTTCAGTCACGAAATAACTAACTAGCTAGACTGTCCTTTTTGTCCTATAGTGCTCCAGCTGTCATGGCCCTTCAACTTCCTACATGTTTCACACATGTAGCACTTTGGCGAGTCATCAATTGTGAGTCACTTGAGTTCCAGTCGCAAGAATGCTCTTGATTACACACACACTTGAATTCTTCACACTTTCTCACACACAACCCTTACATGATTCTCACCTAAAAACAAAGTATCTAATTGCTAAATTACAAGCAAATTTGGCACGAAATAAAGCCAACACATGGTTGAATAAATTCAACCTTACAATCTCCCCATTTGGCTATTCCGTGACAAAACCCTAAAATAAACTCTTAGACTAAAAATGTGAGTGGGGAACAGTTGCTAAAACTCACTCACACCTAACTCTAGGTTCTATGAAGCTCTTGAAACATATGGGCAAGTTTTCCTGAAAACAATATCATAAAAAGTTCATTGTATGCAGAAATCTTGAAATGCATATAGAGCAAGCACAATGCGATCAAGCAAGTATGGATATGAGAATTAAACATGGCTTGACCAAACAAGAATAGTCACTATAAATAGTGACCACAATGAACATTCACATGGTGAATGAACATTCGGACATGCAAACTAATAAGCTCAATGCAAAGTGTCATTTGCATGTCCAACACTCAACAGATGCAAGAACACTAAGGTAATTGTATCAAGGATACAAGATCCAACAAGGGCACAAGAGTACTAAAGAGAATGCAAAACATAATCAAAGAGTACTAAAAAGCTACAAAAGCAAAGGTACAAACTAAATATAGTTTAAATAGCTAAATCATTCAAGCATCCATAACACATAATATCCAAGTATTTTAAAACCAAAGTATTAAAATCATAGAGTACTTAAAAACCAAAGTACTAAACCATAGAGTACTAGAATAAGTGCTATGATAAACCATAAAAACTATGAATAACCATAATAGCTATAAAAACTTATAAAAAGTTCCCCCCTCTAGATAGGCTCCCCCTCAAGAGCCACTCCATACTACTCCCCATTTTTTACCGGAATGGCCAAAGGCTTATGGCTGGCTCGTGAAGCTATCAAACTTTGCTGTGAGCAAGTTGATTTGGTCCTAGATGGTTGTAAACCTGTTCGAGTGCTCAATTTGGACATCTTTTAGGCCATCGATCCTCTCAAGAATAATCTAAAAAGCGTCTGAAGGCATTGATGAAGACGATGAAGCTCTACTCATTCCTTGACCACCACCTCTTCTTGAAGAAGATGGTTGTACTTCCGCTTTAGTTTCTATGTCCGCAAGAGGTGCTTGTTTAGGTTCATCCACTTCCTCATCACCCGAAAGACAAACTCTACTCCTTAGAACTGTTTAAGAGTTGATGGAAGGAGGCACACTCATTACGCTTATGTCTTGTGAAGTCTTCATACCTTTTTCATGAAGGATCCTCATAATCAAACTTGGAAGAACAAGCTTTGCCCTTGAGGTGGTTCTTGTAGCTTCGGCAATGATGGAGTAAGCATGAACACCAATGTTGATGTAAGTTCTCTCACAAAGCTCCATGAGGAAGATGGCTCTAGCATTGTTGATGGTGGTGAACTTCCTTACCAGATACAAGTTGAACAATATGATGTGGGTAAGGCATCTCAAATCCGGTGGGAAAGTGGTTTTGATGAGGCATTTTCCTTCCCTAGCGCCACCAATACGGAATTGTACTGTTTCTATAAAGACCATTCTATCCTTGTAAGGATTGAAGTCTCCATGATCTACTTCTCCATGTCCAAGGATACCATCAATGTCTCCCACATCAAGAGTGAATTCATGTCCTCTAACCCAACAGTTTATGTAATCTTCTCTGAGTGTGACATTGGCATAGAATTCCCTAATCAACGGTTCACAAACCTCGGGGAGATCACCAAGGAGCTTTTACCAACCTCTTCCTTCAAAACAGCTAGGGATGAAGGATTCCTTGAGGTCAACAAGATCCACAAATCGTTCCTGAATGATTGGAGCCTTCTTAAAGTGATGGTTGTATCGCTCAAAATGTTGAATGGAGCGAAACCGGCTTTCATCCATGTGTTTCCTCTTGTCACCACACTAAGCAGTGGTTTTTCATGGAGCCATCTGCAAAACAAAGCAGCAAATACCACAAAACAGAGCATGAAATTCAGTAATAAACTTGATTAGTAACAAGTTAGAACCAAAACATAAACTTTGAATTAAAACCCTAAAAACTGGAATTTAAAGAGTAATTCAAGAACAAGTGACATGTAAGGATATAAATCATCAAAACATGATAGAATCATTGGCATTAATCACTCAGCATGTCAAAGAGTGTGTGTGTGCACCATATGTAAAAGTGTGCAAACTAGGGCAAAGTGTGAAAACACATAATTATTTTGATTTCCAAAATCAAGAAAACATGATTATCCCCACAATCTATGTACTCAATGAAGTCCAAAGAAACACACAAAAACATCTAAGAGACATTTTATCATGAACATGGTATGCACAACACAACACAAATCATAGTACAATGCATAAATATGAAGAACAAACATGTATAACAAGCATTATACCAACAAAACCAACAAAATCCACAAAACTCATACCTTTTCTTGAAGATTGATGAGGGATTGAAGAATAAAATGGAGGTTTTGAGAGTAAGAATGGCGGTTTTGGGAGAGGGAAAGGCGGAAAAGACAAAGGATTATGCACGTGATGCGAGAGAAAACTGAAAAGTTATTGAAAACTATCTAAGATTTAACCCTATTTGTGCAAAACACGCAATTTTCATGACTCATATGACCCATGAGCAAGTGGCCAAAATGAGTCGCCAAAAACCCTTGTACAAAATTTTGAAAATTTTGTCGAAGTCTTTTCCGCAACTAGGGCATCCATTAGCCAGTGAGTCGTGAACCTCTCTAAGTAAACTCGCGATTGGACTTCCACTCGTGAAGTAGTCGCGAAAATGAGTCGCGAAAATGACCAAAACCCAGAAATTTTGAAAATTTTTCTAAGTGTTTTTCTCAACTAGAGGTCTCACTCGCCAAGGAGTCGCAAAACCTTCTGAGTAAACTCGTGACTCGTATAACTCGCGAAAATGAGTCGCCAAAAGGAATAGTTTAAGATTTTTTTGGATTTTTGTGAAAAATTTTGAAACAAAACACTTTCCAAAAACAACTAAAATACTATTTAAAAAAATTGTTTGATCAACATATGATTGAGTATGTACAATACATTTAATCAAGTACAATACATTTAATCAAGTACAATCACACAAATGAATAAGGCATTCATTGAACATAGACATGTGGGATGTGAGTGGGTATTAAATGTGAGATAGTGCTTAGTCTAATATGAACCTTCAATGATCAATTCAACTAAGGCATACACAATTAGCACTAAGTAGAGTGACCAATCTCAATTATAAAAATAGGCATATATGACCTCCCATAAAACTTGATTACACAACTTTGAAGTTTTTCATTTGGCTTCTTACATTTCATAACATTTGATCATTTAAGAACAATACATCTCTTTTTGAGATCGATATATGAAATTTTTGATATTTCAATTTTGAGAGTAAGCCTTTAGCTTTTGGGCATCATATACTTTCAAAATAAGTTGATTTCCCTTTTTCCTAGTCAAATACTAGTATGTGCAATGACTTTTGCAACTCATTATCTCTTTTCAAGATTTGACATTGGTTTTGCTCTTTAAGCAAAAAAATAAAAGAGTGAGAAGATATATAGGCACAAGTCTATACATGTCTCAAGATTAGCAAAACTATTGACTAATCATTCATGACAAATTTGAAGATCTATTTACAACAGTCACATAGATGTCAAGATTTTTCTCACAATGATACAAGTGCAAAAAGAACAAGCTAAGCTTGTAAATGCACAAAGCTATTAGTACAGAGGTACAAGGTTAAACATGTGTGTGACAATATACAATAATGCTGATCAAACTTTTTGGATTTTCTACTTTTTATGTGATTTTGGATTTTTGATACAAAGCAAGTAAAGATTGATCAAAAACAAACAAACAAAAATTCGAAGCTTCTTAAACAACAAAAATAGTAAAAACATAAGCAAACAACCAACAATGTCACAACATATTGAAAGAATTAATGCATGGACATGTTATGTTGCTTATGTATGGGTACCTTCTTCACCCACACAACACATGCGTTTGGGGTGATATCCTTAAAGGATTAGATACTTAAGTGACGATTCTCAAACCTTAGGGTGAAATTGGCCAAACAAGAAGTGATTGTGTCTATCATCTTCATCACATCACCAATACCGGGATCTACTTCTCGCCCTTTTGATTGCTTGTGGTTCCCCTTTCCCTTTCCTTGTCCTCTTGGCCTTTGAGAACCTGCATTCTTCAATGCTTAAAGCTTGTGGCAATTTGGCCTAGTATGTCCTCGGACTCCACAATGATGGCAAAAATGTTGAGTTTCAGGATCTCTTTGTGACTTCGGAAGTGACTTCCCTTTTGCCTTGGGTTTGACCTCAAATAGATTTTGAGGCTTTGTCAAAACCTTTTGAACAATCACATTTGGCTTCTTCTCAACCTTCACATTCTCAACAAGTGGAGTTGGTACCATTGGTTCCATGACTTTAACAAACTTCATCTCCTTGGACACATTAACACTTGAGCTACTTTCTCCGGTGTATCCCAAGCCAATTCTGTCGGAAGAGGGCGGGCTTTTAATATGCAAGCACCTTATCAAGTTTCTTTGAAGCAACACGCTCCACTTTAGCATTAGCTTGAATAACCTCAAGCTTAAGAAACTTGATCCTAGAGTAGGCATTTGTTAGCTCTTAATTCATCATTTCTGTTAGGTTCTAAGTACTTAGGAACTAATGTATTAGAACTCTAATTTGTATTATTGGCAAACCATGATCAAAACAGGTTTTTAATCTTGTTTTAGACTTGCTCAAAGTATATGTTTTATGTAAAGTTGGAATCGAGCTGCTGCATAATTCATTGTGCAATTCAGTCTGGCTCGATCAATAGAGAATTAGACTCGACCGATTGAAAGTCAGGCAGAATGTTTTTTCTGCAGAATTTCCAACTCAGCTCTAAGCCCATATGACATGTAAGGTTTTATGTTTTGCCCTAGGTATAAAAGGGAAACCCTAGCCACGTTTTCGAGGTTGCTCAACTTTTTGTATGTGTGAATCTCTTGTGAGATTTGAGAGGTGGTTGCCTTCACACATGCTTAGGATTATCAAGAAGGAGATTTCATTAAGAGCTTGATGATCATTCAGTTGCTGCACTAAAGAGCTTAAAGATATACAAGTGAGAGTGGTTGTACTTGCTGGAGACTCCAAGAAAGAAGGAGTCCGTGGTCTCGGAGCTTGCACGTGGTCGTGTTAGTAAGTTTTTTACATAAGGTAACAATAGGATGTTAGTGGTCTAAGTTGCTATTGTAAAACTTCGATTCTTTCATAGTGGATTCAGTTTTACCTTGAAAATAGCTAGGTTAAATCCTCCCCAAGGTTTTTACTAGTTTGGTTTTCCTGGGTCATCATATTTTTGTGTTCTTTATATTCCGCACTTTACATTGATATGATTATATGATTATGTTAACCTAGATCTGGAATTTGGACTAAGGAATAACTTGGCTAATTAAATAGGTTAATCTGATTGTGTTTTAAGGGGTTTAAAAACGTACAAGTGGTATCAGAGTAGGTTGCTCTCTTATTGTAGATCTTTTGATCTCTGAGCTGATCCTTGACCCCTGTTGTCATGGAACACGGACACTCTCTGGTCATTCCTCCTCACTTTGATGGGAATGATTATGCTTATTGGAAAGTAAGAATGAAAGCATTCTTGAAATCTATTGATAAGAGAGTATGGAACTCCGTTAAGTACGGATAGGAGAAGCCCACTACTCCTGTGAGTGTGTGGCAAACTTCTCAGAAAGAAGGAGTCGCTTTCAATAGCAAAGTTATGAATGCTATTTTTAATGCTGTTTCTATGGAGGAATTTAAGAGAATCTCTAATGTTGAGGTTGCTCATACTACTTGAAATATCCTCCAGACTGTGCATGAAGGCACAAAGACAGTTAAAATTAATAAGTTGCAGCAATTAACTATTAGATTTGAAAGCATTAGGATGTCTGATGATGAATCCTTTGATGAATTTTATGCTAAACTTAATGACATTGTTAATTCTGCATACAACTTGGGTGAAATCTATGATCAATCTAAAATTGTTAGGAAAATTCTTAGATCTTTAACTGAAAATTTTAGACCCAAAGTAACTGCCATCACTAAGAGCAAGGATGTGGACTCCATCCTTGTTGATGAACTTGTAGACTCTCTTCAGTCGTATGAGTTGGACTTACCCAAAACTAGCAAATCCAAATCAATAGTTTTTAAGTCAGTTGATGATGTTGATGTTGGTGGATTTTATGATGAGCTCTTTACTACAGAGATTGCCTACCTTACTAAGAATTTTAGGAATTTCCTTAGAAACAACAACAAAAGGGCAAGAGGTAAGAACACTGCTGAACCTAGAAATTTTAGAAAGAATGATCCACTAAGGTTAACAACACTGAAAAACCTAGAGAAAAAGTAGGTCAATTTTCTAATAATTCTATAGGTCCTCAATGTTTTGAATGTCAAGGGTATGGTCACATGAAATCTGAATGACCTACATACTCGAGGTCTAAGGGTAAGGCTATGGCTGTAACCCTTAGTAATAATGAAGTTTCTGATGATGAGTTTGGTTCTGACAAGGATGGAAACTTTATTGCTTTCACTGCTACTACTGTAGTCAATGAAAGCTTGTTTGTTGAAAAGAACCCTTCTGATGGGGAACTCTCTAAGGATGTAGATATTCAAGAAGCCTACAATAAACTTTGCAAAGTTGCTACAAATGATGCTATGAATGTTGATCTTGGCTTGAAGAAAATTGCATCACTTGAACTTGATAAGAAAAATTTGCTTGTGAAACTGTTTGAAACTAATGAACTTTTGAACAATGTGAAAACTGAGAATATGTTTTTGTTTGATAAAGTTAAGAATTTGAAACTTGAACTATCTGTTGCTAGAGAACAAACTAATAAATCTGCTAGTTCCAAACTTAATCATATGCTGAGTGTTCAAAAGTCTCCTTCTGACAAATCTGGATTAGGTTTTGTAGAAAGCATCTCTGTGTCTGCACCCCATTCCTCAAATTTTGTTCCTTCTTCTTCCTCTGAACCCCCTGTGAGTGAGGTTGTGAATGAGACTGTTAAACCTGTAGAGGTCACACCTTCTAGGAAGATTAAGGTTGATCTGAAAGAGTCTAAACCTAAGGAGTCTACCTTTTCTAAGGACAAGTTGCATGGTAAGCCTGCTTGGGTTTGTCATTTTTGTGGAAAGTGTGGGCACATTCGTCCAAACTGTTACAAGTTGCAAGCTGCTAAGCGAGCAAACAAACCAAAAGTACCTGTGTCTCAAGCACAAGATCCTATGGTACTTATTGGTGAATTGGTAAAAGCTGTTAACCTTTATTCCAATCCTAGAGTTGGAAACTACTTTAATGTGAATAAGAACTCCAATGCTCAAGGTACATCTAAAAATCTTTGGATACAAAAGGCTCAATCTAATTAAGTCTTTCTGACATGGTCCTTGTGCTTCATTACTCTACCCTTTATGACCATTGCTACTTGTTACTTTTTTGTTTTCCTTTTGTTACTAGGACTTGCATTGCATAACATTCATGCATTTCATTCTAAGATTGTTTTTGTTTCTTCTTTTCAAAATTATAAAAAAAAAAAAAAAAAAAAAAAAAAAAGAAAAAAAAAGAAAAAGGAAGCAAATTGTGTTTTGCATTATTTTTCTTGGATTTGAAATCAAGGTTAGCCAATTTATTTTTGTATAACATATTTATGTACCTTGTTTAGCTTTGATGAGCTTATTTCTTGTACTTTACTAGTTTGAGCTTTGTAGTGCATGTTGTGTAGGAAAGATGTTTGTAGTTTTTTATCACATGATCTTGATCTTAAAGTCACATGCCTTTGATTGTTGGACTTGAACTTATTGAGAAAGGCATAAATAACCATCTCACCGCTGTTTACTAGCCAATCATAAACACTTTAGTGCATATCATAAGATTTTGTGCTTGAGAAAGTGTAGCACATGCACAAAAAGAACATAAGGTGTAGCCTCGGTTTAAATGTTAAAATTGGTGTGTACATTATTGGGCTATAATGATTTTGAATCAAATAAAATTGGTGTGTACATTATTCCGACTATCTCTAATAAGTTTCTGATATATTAAAATTGGTGTGTAAATTATGAGGCAAATCAAGAAACTTACATGATTGCAAACTTTTATTCTAGGAGATGTGGAAGTTATATGATGTAACTCTTTAGGTGATAGCCTCTTTCAAATTCTATGTGATGAATTTTGTAGACTTTGTACTTGATTTCTATTTACATATCACCTCACATGTATCTCAAGATTTTGCTAGTTGCACACACCACACAAGTTACTCTTTGCTAAACTTTGTACATGTTATGGTGTGTGATTTTGGTTTGGCCAACCAAGTTTGAAAATTCCTTGAGTTTTTGCAAAACATATTTGATGCTTGAAAATACAAGGGTCTTGATTGAAAATCTTAATTTTGGGAAATCTGGATTCAAAACATGTGTTTTTGAAAAGCATTTCATCTCATACTCATGCATTTTGTTTATAAAAATCAATACTTTGAGGAGTTTCTACATAAAAATGCTGTGTTTTTCAAAAATCTGATTTTCCCAAAATTTCGACCGATCGAACCTGTATTTCGATCGATCAAAATTGCGATTAAAATTTTTGGTCAGCCTCTGTTTGTTTCGATTGGTGCTCAATTATTGTTGGATCAATCGAAGCATTTTCGACCGATCGATTCTGTTTTTCAATCGATCAAAAATCATGTAGAGAATTTTTTAAAAACTGATTTTCACATGTTCAAACTCACTTTTTCAAAAGTTTTTCAACTTTTTCTCTCTCTATATGACTCGGTCAAGGCTCCAATCCGATTTTTTGTCGTTTTCCTCCATTCTTTTTGCAAGTTTTTTCTCTCACAAGGCCGGTAAGACCTTTGTACCCTTCCTTTTGCATCTATTTTCACTTTTCATGCATCAAATCATGCATTATTTGGGAAAATTCAAACCTATGAAATTTTTGGGATTTTTGATGAATTAAGCCTTTTCTTTCACAATTGATCAATGGGTTTTCGTTGGGGGATGTTATACACATGATCTATGGTGTTTAATTTGGTCAATTTGATGTATTGTGAGAAATTTAAAATTCTAGGGCTTGAAGCTACCCGATTTGGGGATTTTGTTCAAATTCAGTTTAATTGATGAAATTAGCTTGTTGCATTGTTTAATTTGATCATTATAAACTGTTTTCTAACTTGTGTGAAGATCAATTGGTAAATTTAGTACAAATTGAACAAGTGGTTTTTCAAAATTTTGGGGTTTTTGTTATAAACTTTATGCTCAAACTAATTTTGTGATTCTAAACTTAAATTGAACTTGTTATCACTGCATTAGAGTATGCATCATGACATTTATCTGTTCATGCATCATTTAGATTGTTATTTCTATATTTTTTTGTGCTAACTTGCAGCCTGCCCTTGGTTTTTTTCTTTTTGTTCCTGTTGGTTCTGTCCTTGTGTCTTGTCCTTACCCTAGCACCATGCCTAGGAAGACTAGAGCTAATAGGTCTACCCCCTCTCCTCCTGCTCCTTCTTTTGATAGTGAGAGGTTTCCGAGTGAGAAAAACCAAGGGACCTTTGGCACACTGAACCTTAAGAGAAAGATTTGGGCTAAGCGAAAGGTGTTGTTAGATGAGCTTGATCCTACCATTAGGGAAAACCTTGAGCATTGGGGCTGCCTGCCACTTTTGGATATTGATTATCCTCCCCCAGTTACCCTGATTAGAGAGTTCTACTCGAATCTCTCTATCCACGTCTATGATTCCAACAATTTAATAAAGAGTTGGATACGAGGTGTAGAGTTCACCATTACTCCTACGGTAGTGGCTGATGCTCTTGGGCTACCGTTGGTCTAGCACCCTGTCTATCCTTATGATGAGTCTCCTCCCTTGGACGACATCATGTCATACATCACTGGTACTTCTATCCGGTGGGGTTCTGATCCTTGGATCACTTCTGCTGAGGTCACTGAGACTACCTGTCTTTTCTTTAGGATAGTGTGTCATTCCTTGTGGCCTATCTCTCATCTGCATACCATTCCTTTGGAGCGATGTGCATTTTTGTATGCTCTTGTTACGAATGCTCCTATTAGTTTTCCTCATCTGTTTCTTTGTTCTTTAAACGAAGTTTATAGGAATTCCTCTACCGCCTATGCTCTTTTTCATCCTGTTTTCATTTATAGGATTTTGTTGCATCTTGGTTTAGATGACTTCCCCACTTTTGAGCCCATACACATTATTGCTCCCATAGGTGCCACTTTTCTTAGGCAAAAGGCTGCTTAGATGAAAAAGAGCTTTAAACGCCCTCATGTTGAGCCTTCTGGTACTGCACCCCCTTCTTCTTCTATAGGTACTACTTCTAGTGAGGCGTCTACTAATCCTGTTGGTGCTACTACTGCTGCTGTTCCTCCACCATCTACTTCGGATGACTTTGACATTCGTCGTACATTGGAGACTGTCGTGACTATTCAGGTGGCTCATGGTCAAATTTTAGTGGACATGCTTGATGAGCTCCGTGCTTTGCTAGCAGATTTGGCGCATCTTCGACGTTTGCCTTCGCCACCTCCTTTTGATGATGGATTCTGATTGCCCTTTGGCATTCCGTCACAAAAAGGGGAAGTACTTTTAGACACTTGTAGAATATTTATTTTGTAGTTAAAGGGAGAGTTTTTTGTTTGTTGGAGCTTGTGGAGTTTAGATTGTATCCAGGTGCTTCACTGTGTATATATCTTTTTGGCTCTTGTTGTATTGTTTTGGGGCTATTCATGTTAGGGGGAGATACTTTGTTATCTATGTTTATTGTTTCACTGCTCATTGATTTATTTTTATGAGTTATTCATGATATATGTCTTTGTTTTGTGTTTTGTGAAGTCAAGAATTTTTTTTTTTTTTTAGTTGTATTTTCCACACATGCGTTTATGCGTTTGTTGAGTATTTCAGAAAATATACAGGTTGATTCAGTCGTGCTACTGTCTACACTTGCAACTGATGGATAGTAGTTAGGTTGGATTATTTTGTAATAGGCATTATTTTTGTAAAGGGCTCTTACTTGTAACTTTAAGCATTATGTTTGTGTTTTGTCACGGATTGCCAAAAGGGGAGCTTGTTAGGTTCTAAGTACTTAGGAACTAATGTATTAGAACTCTAATTTGTATTGTTGGCAAACCATGATCAAAATAGGTTTTTAGTCTTGTTTTAGACTTGGTCAAAGTATGTGTTTTATATAAAATTGAAATCAAGCTGCTGCAGAATTCATTGTGCAATTCGGTTTGGCTTGATCGATCGAGAATTAGACTCGACCGATCGAAAGTCGAGCAGAATGTTTTTTCTGCAGAATTTCCAACTCAGCCTTAAGCCCATATGACGTGTAGGGTTTTATGTTTTGCCCTAGGTATAAAAGGGAAACCCTAGCCACGTTTTTGAGGTTGCTCTGTTTACTGTATGTGTGAATCTTTTGTGAGATCTGAAAGGTGGTTGCCTTCACACATGCTTAGGATTATCAAGAAGGAGATTTCATTGAGAGCTTGATGATCATTTAATTGCTGCACTAAAGAGCTTAAAGATATACAAGCGCGAGTGCTTGTACTTGCTAGAGAATTCAAGAAAGAAGGAGTCCGTGATCTCGAAACTTGCACGTAGTCGTGTCAGTAAATTTTCTACATGAGGTAGCAATAGGATGTTAGTGGTCTAAGTCGCTATTGTAAAACTTTGATTTTTTCATAGTGGATTCAGTTTTACCTTAAGGATAGCTAAGTTAAATCCCTCCTAGGTTTTTTACCGGTTTGGTTTTCCTGGGTTATCATATCTTTGTGTTCTCTATATTTCGCACTTTACATTGATATGATTATATGATTGTGTTAACCTAGATCTGGAATTTAGACTAAGTAATAACTTGGCTAATTAAATAGGTTAATACGATTATGTTTTAAGGGGTCTAAAAACATACAATTTCAACTTCACATTTTCTTTCTTTATACCTCACAAGTATGCTCTTATAATCCTATTATGCTTTCCTCATTTGTCTAATGACTGCCTTAGCCACTCTAACATACTCTCCGGTCTTCTCAAGAAGGGAATTGTAGGATTCTTGCAATCCCTTTGCTCTTTCATAGATGTATTCTTCATCTTCATCATCGGATTCCTCTCCAACCCTCATAGACTCCACTTCAGTTTGCTCACCGAGCTCTTCTACTAGAGTGCTCAAATCTTCCAAAGAGTCTACGGGTGCAATGGTCATAAAAGCGGAATAGTTTCCTTCTCCATCACAACTTTCTTCCAAATCGGAGTTGGAGCTATCCGAGTCGCTAAGTGTTGTAGCAATGACTTTACCCTTTGCCTTCAAATAAGTTGGGCATTCTTTCTTCACATGACCATGCCCTTTGCACTCATAGCAAGTGACTGCTTAAGATAGAGAAGAGTCTTTGGAATCATTCTTCTTAAGTCTTTCTTGTCTTTCTTGAAGTTTGAGAATTTTCCTTTCTCAAAAGACTTCCCATCCCTTTTGAATTTTAAGAACTTGCGAAAGTTCTTTGCAAGGTATGCCACTTCTTGAAGTCGAGAGCATTGAATTCTTAGAAGGGTCAAAGGATAGCAAAGGTTTAAGGTTTCTTAGCCTCCAACAAATCTCAAGAATCACAGAGCTTCCAGAATTTATAGTAAACCATAGCAATTTGTTGATCTTGGATCTCAGGGAGTGTCACAATCTGGAGGTGCTTTCCAAGGAGATAGGCAAACTCACGAACCTCAAGTACTTGGATCTTTCTGACTGTTATCTGCTAGTTCGCCTGCCCAAAGAGCTTTTCGCCCTTATACAACTTTGAGTCCTTAAGGGGTTTCTCATTAGTAATCCGCGAAGAAAAGGCTCGGCTGCTTCAGATGATTTGAAGGAATTGAAGAAGTTGAGGAAACTGACCATCAATGCAAATAGTAAGGACTTCCCAACAGATGAGGATCTAACTGCTCTCCAAAATATTGAAGGAGTACTCCGAAAGCTAACAATAGCATGGGAAGCAACGCTGGCAGATAAGCATGGAGAAGCTCAGAATGGAAGAAATGCCAGCCGTTGGCAAATATTCAAATCAGCTACAAAGCAACACAACCCAAAAATAGTGACAGAAACTTCCAGAGCAACTTGAGAAGCTGGATATTCAGTGTTTCCCCAATTCTACAGCGACATGGCTGACACCTGAATCTTTGCCAAAACTAGAGAAACTCTACATAAGAGGAGGAATCCTTGCAACTCTGGGCGAAAGCAAATGGTCCAAGGATAAAACTTTACATTTGAAGTACTTGAATGAATTGAAGACAACTTGGATAAAACTGCAGGAATCTTTTCCAAAATTGGAGTACTTGGAGAAAGTCAAATGCCCTGGGATCACACTCTGCCCTTGCGACCAGCATGGAGTGTGGATGAGGAATCCTGATCAATTCGAACAAAAGTAGCTGTGAGAGGGATTGGTAGTTGCTTTCTATTGGCCTCACATTAATATTAAATACTATTGTGGTGTGTTGATTGCTTTTTTTTTTTTTTTTTTTTTTTTTTTTTTTTTTTGAAGAGAGAGATAGAGAATATTGCTATTTAATTTGAATTTCTTTTTTTTTTTTTTAGTTGGTAAAATTTTAATTTGAGTTTCAAATCTATATCTTATCTGATTTCTATACTTTATTAATGGATTTTTACTAAATAAATGACATTATCTTCTTATATAATAATAATACTCCTTGCATGTTTGTTCCATCGAAGTTAATATTATTTCATATTTCTTCGTAAAACGCTATTGATGTATTGCTGATGCATGTTGAGTACCACTAAATGGAATTAAAACATTAAAGATCAAACTTCTGCTAGTATTGCTCATGTTTTATAAGTTGGAGAGACAAGATTTTCAAAGTGTGGGAGAGGGTCTAGCAATAGCCTCTGCAGCATCACTGATTCACTGGTACCCTCACAAAAAATCTCAACTTATTTCATTTTTTACCTCTTTCAACTTTTAACTTTTTTTTCTTTTTAAACCACAATGTCAATAAGCATTTTTTTTTGTGACCCACGACGATCATGACCCTATGCAGAATATATAGGAAACATATTTGTGTAATATGCAATATCACTCTCATATTTATGTATGATTCATGTGTTTGAGCCTACACATATTAGAGGAGTGTTGAACTATGACAATATGTATGGAATTAAACCCTTTTTTTTTCCCTAATTGTATAGAATTTAACCAAATCACATCTATGATGTCAGATCCAACCAAAGAATATGACATTATTGAAGATAATAGTTTGTAGGGTAAATTCCAGAAACCTCCCCTAAGGTTTGAGGAAATACCAAACACGTCCAAAAGTTGTTAAAATGACCAATTTGTGTATTTGGTGGATTAATTTGTATATTACTTTATTCGATTTCAATACTTGTAAGCATGTACTTGTGATGTTTGTGATTGGTTTTGTGGTGAGTTGTTGTATTAGAGTAAGCGGGTGGCTTGCATGATGTTATAAAGTGGTTTAAATTCATATTGGGAGTGTGTTTAATTTCTTGTAAATGTGAATGGACCTTGTTGATTAGATGTGATGAATATTACTTTATTCGATTTCAATACTTGTAAGCATTGTACTTGTGATGTTTGTGATTGGTTTTGTTGTGGTGGGTTGTTATGTTGGAGCAAGTGGGTGGCTTGCACGGTGTTATAAGGTGGTTTGAATTCATATTGAGAGTGTTTTTAATTTCTTGCAAATGTGAATGGACCTTGTTAATTAGATGTGATGAATATTACTTTATTCGATTTCAATACTTGTAAGCATGGTACTTGTGATGTTTGTGATTGGTTTTGTGGTGGGTTGTTGTGTTGAAACAAGTGGCTGGCTTGCATGGTGTTATAAGGTGGTTTAAATTCATATTAAGAGTGTTTGATTATGCAATGTATATTTGTTTAAGTATTAATATAGACTTGTGCATTCATGAATGTGATAGAACTTTATCTAAGTAGCTTATAGACTTAGATGTTAGAATACATTAAGTATGAGTTGTCCTTATTGTACTAAAGTAGCATTCACCTTGCAATTGTAGTCAAACATGGTGTGGCTACTCTTTAATGCATTGTTAGAAATGTTTCTTATAACATAGTTAATGTTTTTACTTTACAATTTTAATGTAGTATTGTTTTTATATTTATGCATATTTCTTATTGGTGGCTTTTAGGAGATTTACTTTTGGCATTACTTGAAGACATATGAGGACATCTTCTGTTAGTTCTAATTATATTATGCTACACTTTTTGTATTGTTATAAAACATCTTGAGCTATTATATGTGTTGCAAACAATTATTGTATGGAATGAGTTTGAATTGGATACTTGTTTTATTTTTTACTTGTGGAATGTATGGATCTTTTTTTATAAATGTGTTGTTGAAATAAATGTTTTATTCAAATGTGAGGTTTTAATAATGTAATGAGAGGTTATAGGTCAATATCAAAGCCATGAAAAAAATAAAAATAGAAAATAAGTTTTAGCGACGAATTTTTCCATCACAAATATAGCAACAAAAAATTGTTTTAGTGACGAAATATTTTGTCGCTAAATGTAGCAGAATTTTGTAAGAAATGGTTTTAGTGACGAAAATTTTCATCGCTATATGTGCTTGGATTTTCTTAAAAATAGTTTTAGTGATGAACTTTTCCATCACTATATGTACCCAAAAATAGTTTTAGTGACGAAATTGTTCATCACTAAATATGATTTAATAAACTAAAGTGTTTTTAGTGATGAAATATTTTCGTTACTGAATAGTTTTTTTAGTGAGGAAAACATTTAGCAACGAAATGTTTTCGTCACTAAAAGTTTTTTTTTTTTTTTTTTTAACTAGTCGGACTTTTAGTGAGGAAATTTTTCGTTGCCAGGACTTTTAGCGACGGGGTTTCAGCGACAAAATGAGTTTTGTCGCTAATTAGTAGATTTCGTCGCTAAAGGTCATTGGTGACAAAAAATTGGACTTTTAGTGACGAATTTTTTCGTCACTAAAAATACATTTTGTTGTAGTGGCATGTAACGCTGTTTAAGCACCATATATCAAACCAAATTTTCTTTCTCTCTTCTTCACGAATAACGCTAGAAAATCTCTCTCTCCTTCGCCTAGAAAATCTCTCTCTTCTTCACACCAAAAAATATCTCTCTCTCTCAAGTTCAAAGCCAAAATTTCAGACTCAGGACCAACAACTCCTTCACCGAAATGGTTTCAAAGCCGGTTTAACCACAAATCTCACGCCATACTCCGCCGTTAAAAGTTTTATGGTTGGGTTGCGAATCATGATGAATTGTAGATGGCAATTGCTAGGTCACGATGAGTGGAGACGGTGGTTGCAATGTTAATCTGGTGGAGCTGCCGTTGTGGGTATGGGTTTTTTTTTTTATTTTTTATTTTTTATTTTTTTTATTTGGGTTTTATTTGGGTCTGAGGTGTGAATTATGTGATGTTTGGTTGGAACGGTTTGGGTTTGAGGAAGATGAGTGGGTAGTGATGGGTGGTGCCATGGTGGATAATGGTTTGGTCAGTGATGTTTAAGGTGTGAATCATGTGATGTTTGATGGTAGGAACAGTTTGGGTTTGAAATTGATGGGTGGGTAGTGATGGGTGGTGCTGTGGTGGCCGGCAATTGCTGGGTCACACGATGCTCACCAATGGGTCTGGGTTTTGTTTTAAATTTTATTTTATTTTTTAGATCTGTTTGAGGTGTGATGTAAATGGGTCTATTTGATTGTCTTGTTTGATACTGGATCTAATTGGGTTGATCTTGGTTTGATGAAGGGAGGATTTTTATTTTTGGAATGTAATGTAAATTTTTATTTTTCCTAATGAGAATGTATGGTTTTGATTTGAAAAATGGGTACTGGTTTAGTGATTTTTTTTCTATAATCTTTCTCAAAATACATGTTTTGTGTATACCTTTTGGACTAGTTAGAGCTTCAGAGAGAGGCGTTTATGTTATGGCACGAAGAAGAAAGTGAACAAACAGAGAACATAGAAAAAAAATCATTTGGAGAGAGTGAACAAACGGCAATACACGCCGCCATTTGTTTTTAAGGAGCAAATTGGTCATTTTTAACAACTCTTGGATGTGTTTGGTATTTCCTCAAACCTTGGGGGAGGTTTTTGGAATTTACCCTAGTTTATAATTTGAATTGGCTCTAGAGGCCCAATTGTAGTGAAAAGTTGGTCCATCTTGGGCTCATCCAAGTCCACATATACCCTACATAGGGTTCTCTGTAATGCACAAGATTAAAATTAATACGATCTTGGGCTCATCCGAGTCAAAAACTTCTCTTTTTTTTTTTTCTTTTTTTTTTTTGGGAGTTTACAATTGTGGTTTTGCAAATTATTAATATTGGTGTATGCTACCTTTCACACTCTAGCTTCTTCCTAACAGGTGTGTCAATTCTTTTCCTAAGTTGTACTCGATTAAAGATCAAAACAAATTATATTATGCCTTGCAATTGGAACATTCACAATAGCTCATGCAAAATAGCATTCCAGGCCAAATATGCCTAATGAACCGCAAAACTCACCCATATTAGATTATCAATCATTTAGCCAAAATTCCATTTAGCTATAGTGCTTCTCTAAAAATAGAGAATACTTTAGCTTAAGTAAATTATGATTAGATTCTCAAAAAAAAAAAAAAAGGTAAATTATTATTATTATTATTATTATTATTATTATTATTATTATTATTATTGTAAGGACTCAATTTGTAATGAACCCTTAACAATAAAATTTGTAGAGAAGTGGGTATATGGATTTGGCATCATCGAAGTGAACAACGGTTAATTTGGTGTTTACGATATGTAATAGATGACAAGAAATTAATAAGAATCTCATCAAATGAATTTGGTTAAGTATTTTTGTAGGGAATGATCATCACTTTGGCTATGTAACTAAAGTGCCTGTTTATCCTCGGACTAGGCCGAGGATCTATTTTTCTTAGAGTTTTTCCTCCTCCCTTTTTGGTGGGAGTCCTCTTGGTTATATAGTATTGCTTTAGTTAATCTCAGTCGTCCATCTGTCGGTTATTCGGTCACTCTAGATGAGAGTTTGTCCCATCATCTGTTTTTGTAGACTTTACGTTAGTTCTCAGCCGTCTTTGCAGGCTTTTCTATTAGTCGGAGTAATCGAGGCAATTGGGTTCGTTGGTCACATCATCATTAAAGCGGTCAGAATGTTGGTGGGATATTTTCGATGGATGGAGGATATTTCCCTTTAGTGATGTCGGTGTGCCGAGGACAGGTCATCCTCGGTTTAGGCCTTGGATGTTGTGGGCTCTTTCCCGTTGTCCTCGGCCTCAGCACTATCCTCGGCTCGGGCCTTGGGCCGCGCGTAGTGGGCCAGCGTGGTTAATGTAATAGGGCCCCACAATAGCCCCTCAAAATTCTGCTGCACGTCCCCTTGGGCGGGGAGGAGGATTTTGATTATCTCGGTGCGTTTTCTCAGCCTGTTGGGTTCTATTTTATCATCAGTGTTTATCACTACTTTGGTTGTTTTTGTAGCTTTTTTTTTGCGCAAAGTGTCGTCCGAGGATGGTTAGGCTTGGGTTGTTTGTGCTATAGCATTCAGTTTCTCATGGTTTTTGTCCCTGATGGGGCTCGTTCACTTGGTGCCTGAAAGGGAGTTGACTTCGCCTTAGTTTTGAACTCATGATCCGTATAGGAGCCTTGGTCTCGTTCAGCATTCGTATTCTTATTTTTGAATCATACCTAGTTTTCTCATTTTTGAATCATCTGAAGTATCTGGTTTCACCTTAAGGCTTGGGTCCGAGGACCATGCAAGGCCTTGGTTCTGTCCAGTACCTAGTTTTCTCATTTTTGAATCATCTAAAGTATCTGGTTTCACCTTGAGGCTTGGGTCCGAGGACCATGCAAGGCCTTGGTTCTGTCCAGTACCTAGTTTTCTCATTTTTGAATCATCTGGAGTATCTGGTTTCACCTTGAGGCTTGGGTCCGAGGACCATGCAAGGCCTTGGTTCTGTCCAGTACCTAGTTTTCTCATTTTTGAATCATCTGGAGTATCTGGTTTCACCTTGAGGCTTGGGTCCGAGGACCATGCAAGGCCTTGGTTCTGTCCAGTACCTAGTTTTCTCATTTTTGAATCATCTGAAGTATCTGGTTTCACCTTGAGGCTTGGGTCCGAGGACCATGCAAGGCCTTGGTTCTGTCCAGTACCTAGTTTTCTCATTTTATTCGTTTATTTTAGCTATTTATCCGTAGCCGTTTGGTTCTTTATTGCTATAGTTTACAATAAGCCATAGATAATTACACTTTTCAAGCAGAAATAATAATAAATACAAGCTGGAGTTGGTGAAGGATAAGACCCTGCCGTGTTCTGCCTCTTCGTTTTGATGGGACTCTTCTGATTACGAGGCGTCTCTTGGGTTGTCCAGGTAACGCATTCTGACGCTTCGGTGCCTGCTCATTTAATGAGGCGCCTCCTCATTAATGCTAGCCGTGGATCTACGAGGATCTAACGGCTGTTAGGCCCTTTGGAATTTGGGGCGGAATAATGGTCTCCGGAAATCGCTCCCTGGGATTTATTGTGGATTGGCCCTCATTAATGTTCCACCTTCTATATAAGGCGTTTCTAGGGCAGCCTTCTCCTTCACACTTTGACAAACCTCCATCTTACACTTCCCCAAAAATATTACTCAAAAGGGTTCTCCCCAATATCGCCGCTTGAGCCCCTTCGAATGAGCTGGCCCTTAGAGAGGGCGATCTCGAGGGGGCACAGCCCCTACCAAGAGCCGAGGATGACATTCCAACCCAGGCCGCTACGCTGGGATGGGTGGATTGGAGATCCAGAGATTCTCCTTCTTTTCAACCTAACCGGAGACAGAGCCCTCCTCGCCGCCTGGAGGAGGATCCGGAGAGAACGTAACCTCCCTCTCTTGGGTCTGGGTTCTTGACCCCCCAAGCCGGCTGCCTAGAGGGTGGGAGGGGAACCAGGCGAAACCTAAAAGCGGAACCGTCCTGTGCCTCGGCCTCTTCCGCCTTATAGGTTGCCTTCCTTTCTTCTAATCCTTCTTCTCTCTTCTCCTTCCTCTTCTCTTGCTTCACCTCTTTTCCATCTTCTGATCTTCAGCCAGCTTTGCTTTCTACTTATTTGTTCTTCATCTCTTCTTCCGTTTCTTTTCTCTTTCTTTTCTTTTGCTCCTCAACCAGCTTTGCTTTCTACCCTTTGCTCCCCTGCCGGTTTTATCAAGCGTCTGCCTTTGTAGTTAGCTTTAGAACAAGCCCCCTGGGCTTTACTTGTAAAAGATGTAATTTTTCTTCAAGTATGAATAAAAGAAGTACACCTGTTTTGTATTATTTATTTCTTTGTTTCTTTTTTATATTTTCGTTTCTGGTAGTTATATATCTTCGAATGAATGTTGCCACTACAAACCGTGTTGGTCTTGACTGATGATTTTTCATTTACACTAATCGTTGCACTTGCTAGCGCACAACTCCTTCCCACAGACGGCGCCAATTGTAAGGACTCAATTTGTAATGAACCCTTAACAATAAAATTTGTAGAGAAGTGGGTATATGGATTTGGCATCACCGAAGTGAACAACGGTTAATTTGGTGTTTACGATATGTAATAGATGACAAGAAATTAATAAGAATCTCATCAAATGAATTTGGTTAAGTATTTTTGTAGGGAATGATCATCACTTTGGCTATGTAACTAAAGTGCCTGTTTATCCTCGGACTAGGCCGATGATCTATTTTTCTTAGAGTTTTTCCTCCTCCCTTTTTGGTGGGAGTCCTCTTGGTTATATAGTATTGCTTTAGTTAATCTCAGTCGTCCATCTGTCGGTTATTCGGTCACTCTAGATGAGAGTTTGTCCCATCATCTGTTTTTGTAGACTTTACGTTAGTTCTCAGCCGTCTTTGCAGGCTTTTCTATTAGTCGGAGTAATCGAGGCAATTGGGTTCGTTGGTCATATCATCATTAAAGCGGTCAGAATGTTGGTGGGATATTTTCGATGGATGGAGGATATTTCCCTTTAGTGATGTCGGTGTGCCGAGGACAGGTCATCCTCGGTTTAGGCCTTGGATGTTGTGGGCTCTTTCCCGTTGTCCTCGGCCTCAGCACTATCCTCGGCTCAGGCCTTGGGCCGCGCGTAGTGGGCCAGCGTGGTTAATGTAATAGGGCCCCACAATTATTATTATCAGCTTTTCAGTTTTTTATTTCCTCTCTCTCTCAAATGGTTTTAGAGGTGAAGCTTTGAGATTTTTGTCTCAAATCACTCTTTGCAGCACAGAGGAAAATCTGCTAGATTCTCCATTGGATCTTGAGTTTATTCGGATCTCCCTGTTGCATTCTTTAGTACAATTTGGAGTCTTTGTACTATAAAGGTGTGATGGCTAATGGTTTGAACCGAGTCATTTCATGGTAATGGAGAATGGTGGTGTTGACGATTTGGGTGTGTCAGTATAAATAGGCTACAGTTCATGGTGATTTGAGAGTTGGGTTTTTTTAGCAGCATCATGGAGATTCGAGGGCTGGGTTTGGTACTAGTGGTGTTAGGGATTGCAAAAATTTGGAGAAAAAATTTGTGGAGTTGAAAAGGGTAAATCTGGATTGTCAAATCACCACTCTTAAGAATCACTAATCAACAATCAAGCGGTTACAAGTATAAGGAATCTTACCACTACCCTGGACTATTCTAAAGTACTAACCTATAGTTAAACCTTCACACTAATCCCCAATTGGACTTGATCTTGTAGAGATTTCTTTATTTGCATAGATCCTAGTACATCACTAACTTCCCAGTAATTGATATTTGTTGTTGGATGCAAGTTTCTACAATTCAATATATGTTGAAGATTTGGAAGCACTTTGTTACAAAACCTTAAGATGCATAAGAACGCAATAGCTTCTCCAATTATGTATGAGTTCTCTAATTGAGTCTCTATATCTTATGATGACTTTAAAATAAAACTTTTATGTCCCCTAGGGGTTAGTGAACGAAAAACCCAAGTAATCCAAGTCATCCTGGGCACAAACAAATCACCAAATAAACTAGAGTGCAATGAAAAATAAATTTGACTCGGTGATTTGTTGACTAAAGGGGAAAACCTCTCACAAGGCAAAAACCCTCCATCAGGTGATTTTCAGGTTACCACTCTTAAGAATCACTAATCAAGAATCAAGTAGTTACAAGTATAAGGAATCTTACCACTACTTTGGACTTTCCTAAAGTATCAACTTATAGTTGAACCTTTACACCAATTCTCAATTGGACTTGATCTTGTAGAGATTTTTTCCTTTGCACAAATCCCAGTATGTGACTACCTTCCCAGAAACTAATGTTTGTTGTTGAATGCAAAATTTTTCACTTCAATACGTGTTGAAGATTTGGAAGCACTTGGTTACAAAACCCTAAGACGCATAAGAATGCAATAGATTCTCCATATGAGTTCTCTAATTAAGTGTTTGTATCTTGTGATGATTTTAAAATAAAGTTTTTATATCCCTTAAAGGGTTAGTGAACAAAAACCCTAGTGATCCAAGTCATCATGAGCCAAAAAATAGATTTGAGAATTCTAGATTTGCAAAACTCGATAGATCAAGAGGTGTCGAGACTAGTATTGAGATCCTTCATTTATTCTCGATAGATGCTAGTATCAAGACTAGTGTCGAGATTCACTTTTTTAGCTTTTCTTCACTTATTTCTTGGTGTAGTCTTCATGTCTTCAATAATACTATTTGTCTTGTTTACTCAACATACTTCATGATATTCTAGAAACCACATAGAAATTACAAGTAAAGTGCGTTTTGTCAAGGATATGCCAACACATGAAAAACATGACCCTAACACATTTTACATCAAGTAATTTGACATCTGACTTTCCAAACGATAAATACATTTTTCTTTTTTGAAAAAAAAAATTCATACAAAAAATACATACAAGTTGACTTGACTCGCAACCTGATTGACTTGACTTGCCTGTTTGCCACGTCTAATAGGGAAAGAAAAAGATAATGAGATGTATGGTTCATTTAAAAGTGATTAGGTAAAATAGAAGAAGTAAATTATTATACTAAATTATCCAAAACTTTTACCTAATTTATGTGAGAGATTAAATTTATAAGGATATGGTGTAAAACTCAGGTTTTTTACACCCACTAATCTTAGTATGCCACATTATCTAATCACACATTAAAGAATATGCACAACCACGCCTAATCAATTCTAATATCTATATGAAAATCCAACCCAACTGAAAGTTAATTGAGATGTTATTAGGTGTGGTAGGATATATATTGAATTTTTAGTAAAAAACTGATGTGACAAATTTTTATTGGATAGTATAAAACATGAATTTTATGCTCAATCTTTATGAACTCCCAAGGCTTCGTTTGGGAGTTCATAAGGGAATAAAATGGAATGGAAATTGAATGATCATAAGGGAATAGAAAGGATTTGAATGAAATGGAATGTATTTAAGTAAGGGGAAAGGAATGGAATGAAATTAAGTAACCTTGATTGGATGTTTTAAAATAAGAGAATGAAAATAAATGGAAAAATGTAAGTAATCTTGTTTGGGAGCAACACGGAGGAAATAGAATGGAATCATTTTATAACAATATTACTATTAGACTACTATTTTAAAATAAAGAGTTGAATATATAAGGGTATTTTGGGAGTTTTAGTAAAAAAATCATTAAATCTAATTCAATTCCCTCCCAATTTCGGGGGGATGAAAATTTGAGGTTTTAAGGGAATAGAGAGGAATAAGTGTTCCCTCCTACTTATTCCATTCCCTCCCACTTAAACTCTTAAACAAGGGAATGAGCTTTCCATTCCCTCCATTAAAACTCCCAAACAAGAGAATAGAAGAATATTCTAAAATGATTCTTTTCATTCTTTTCTATTCTTTTCCATTCCCTCCTCCCAAACGAGGCTTTAATGTGAATGCTCTAACCATACAAGATAAAGAAAATAAATTCTCAACTAAGTCAAAAAGTTTATTAAATGTCAAGTAAAGCATATATTATTCGCGGATTCCTCACATTCGTACATAGAGATCTATGGTTTGCTTTGATCAGGTTAAAGTAAATTAATAGCTTTAGTGAACTCTTCTAAGTAAAGAATAAATATTCCTTACCTATATAGAGAAGAAATAAAGAGATTAGTAATTAATTCGCTATAAATGTGTCCTAACATATAAATTAATTAATGCTCTTAGGGCATCTATTAACTGATAACTTTGAAAAAATTTTAATATAGCTTTATGAAAAATATAAAAAGTTGCTAAAAAGTTAATTATTTTTTTGTTTTTTCATATATAAAAAGTTGCTAAAAATATTTTGTACCATGAAGCTATTTGCTAAAGAATAGACTCAATAAGTGCTAGTTGTCGCATGAAGCTATTTGCTAAAGATTAGACTCAATAGAGTTTTAGGAGGGAAAAAAAAAGTGTAAAATCCTAGTCTTCAAGAATTGATATCTATATATAAAAAGAGCTGATGCGCATAACTATAGTAGCTACAGTATCTTTTGGTTTATTCAATTGACACTGTAGCTACAGTAGTTACATATATATATATATATATATATTTTTTTTTTTTCTAGTCATCGATTTGTGCTTTTTTTTCTTTTAAATATTTATATGAGCTGGCATATATATTCTTATACTGACACAATAAATTTCAAAATATTTTCACAATTATTGAGGTATGAATTTCTTATAAGTCCAAATAAAATAATAAAATATGAGACTGTGATCAACCACGACTAAAGATAAATGTTTTGTGAAAATGTTGTAACACTTATTGTATGAATGTATAAAAACTACGGTTCTTTTTAGTTTGCTCAATATGTACCATTCATCACTTCATTGGCCTTTTTTTTTTTTTCCAATCATTGGTTTGTGCTCTTTTTATATATATATATATATATATATATATATATATGTATATGTATATGTATATATATATTATTTATTTATTTATATGAGTTGACATATATTGTTATATTGACACAACAAATTTCACAATATTTTCACAATTATTGAAGTGTCAATTTCTTATAAGTTGAAATAAAATAATAAAATATGAGACTGTGACCAACCACAACTGAAAATAAATGTTTTGTGAAAATGTTATAACACTTGTTGTTATTAAAATATTTTCACATTTTTTGAGATCTTAGTTTCTTATAGATCAAATAAAAAAATGCTAAGTCCACAACATTTTCACATCAATTTCACAAAAAATCATAAATAAGCTATTATTGATAGATAAAAAAAGTGATATTAGTCGTGGGTCCATTTTAAAATCAGTAACAACTTGCCATCTAAAATTTGTTATGAAAATATTATGGAGATAGCATTTCTATAAAATAAATAATAATGTATTAGACTAAAACTTACCACGGCTAAAAAAAAATGTGTTGTAAAAATATTGTCACATTTTGTTATGTTCCTAGACTTCTTTTTTGGTTTAGTCAAATTTTGTGAGCAAAAATTCACTGTTTCACGCACAATATTCTTCTATTGGTTTTTTGTTTGTTGTTTCTTTTGATGCATAGTTTAAAGTGGCTATCCCAATTAAAAACCAATAACAATTTACTACCTAGGATTTGTTGTGAAAATGTTGTGAATATAGCAATACTCTAAAATAAAATCAGAAGAGATCATACCAAGGTCCACCATAGCTAAAATAAAGGTGTTGAAAAAATATCGTGACATTTATTGCCTATGTTCCTGATTTTATATATATATATATATATATATATTTTTTTTTTGGTTTAGCCAATTTATTGAGCCAACATTCATAGTTTTTCGAATAGTTTTCTTGGGCTGACTTTTTTTTTTTTTTTTTTAAACACATTGGTTAAAGTAAAAAAACACATAGTTTTAATAACAAAAAAGAATTATGGAAAAAAAAGTACTTTCCCCCTTTATATTTGAGGTAGTTTCATCCCCCAACTTTAGAATTGAATAATTACCTCTTTTATATTTTGTAGACAAGTATATAGTCGTTGATGTTACTCTTTTAGTTAAATCTTAACAAAGTCTTATGATTCCTAAAATATTTCATTGTGCAATATCTAAAATGCCTCACGAAATTTTAATGTTCCAAAAATTTTCTTTATATATTTTAAGTTTTATGTGTTAGTCATACTTAGAAAGTAAAAATGGTGATGTATAGTATTCTATTTGTTACCTAGAGAACACTAATTTATTAGTGGTTTAAATCTTCTAGATTTATAATTTTATCTAATAGAAACTTTAATGACATATGTTTTTTGTTATTTTGTTCTTTTTTTATTTGTTTTCTTTCTTAAAAAAGTATTCATTAAAAATTAAGTAAGCTAAGCATAATAGTTAGGCTCATAAAATAAAATGATAAAGAAGGAAGTATGAATAACAAAATATTCATTGCAAATGGTAGTAGGTATTTAATTTGATAAAGAGTTTCAATTGTTTGTAGCATATGTCATCATTTATTACAATAATTTAAATATTGTGACAATGTTCTATCAAACCTTAGTTGTTTATTGTTGGAAGATGATGACATTTGTTATCATTCTTAGTAGAATTTTCTTGTGAGTAAATATATACTATCTTTAGTAAATAGGTTCTACGAAATGAAAAAGTATTTTATATCAAATTATACCATGTTATCCGTTTTAAAATCCAATAAAGGAGAGACAAGTGTGCAAAAATAACTACCCACTAACACATGCCTTTCAATTGTTAGTGGGTTAGTTATTTTTTGTTGATATATCTTACATTTACTGCACGTTTGGGAAGCGCGCTTTGCTCGTTTCCTAGCGATGTATTTTTTTTAGTGGGTCTCGTGCACTATTCACGAGACCCACAAGTAATTTTTTCAGCAAAAACAACTTTAGAATTGGGTCTCATGGTAATCTTCACATATTTAAAAATTATTTTTCTACACTGTTTTTAGTTTTCAATAATAAACAATATTCAAACAGACCCTTATTGGATTTTGATACCGATTACATGGTATTATTTGATACCAAATACCTTCTTCTAAAAAATTATCATACTAAATAGATAGTCATATATTAAATAACTATTCTATATTTAAAAACATAGTTTGATATTACTTCAAAAAAGATCTATCTTAAATTTTCTAACTCCTGGGTCCGCACGTGCAACTCTTACTAGTATTTGTAAAAACGTGTAAAGTCTACCAACGCATCTATTCTTTTCCTAAGTTAAGGGAAAAGTACATTCTGTACTTGATAAAAATTAGAGCAAAGTATATCATGCAAAGCGACTCACCCTGCAAGTTAATTAGGAAAGTAAATTCCAGACAACTTAGAAAGTAGGAAATTATTTCAAATGCCGAGAATAGTTTCCTTCGTACATTGAGATTTCATATTTTCCTTGATGAGGCTAGAGTAAATTGACGCAAGACAGCTTTATTAGGGAACTCCAAATGCCAAGTAAAGAATAAATATTCTTCAGATGCTCACCTTCGCAAAAAAGTGATATTTCTTACAAAAAAGGAAAAATAAAGACAGCAAGCTTCAAGTACTCCAAATGTCAAGTAAAGAATACTTCCCCACTTTGGAGAAAAAAATTAAAAAGTAGGGAATACTTCACCAACAGAAAAAGATTCTTTTCCTTACACGTGTAAAGAAAGAAAAAAAAGGATATATACTTGCCTTAGTTGTGAATTTTGCTAAAATTTCACTCTAATTGGTTTCAAAGCTCAAAGTTTTTTTTTTTTTTTTGGTTTCCCACCGTGTATCTTCAAAACTTTCAATCGGAGACTAATCATTGTTCGCAACGGGTGGGCCCTAGTGGGATAAATCGCTGGCCCAGGTTTTTTCAAAATGTAAAGTTTGAGGTTTTAGGATTTGAGTGATGGTGTTTTTTTTGGGATGAGTTTTGGTGTTTTTTTTAAGTTTAAATTTTTACATATCAATCCTAATTAATTTATTAGTAAAATGAATATTGGATGTATCTATATATATATATATATTATAGCAAAACTTAGGTACAGTATTTAGATATTGTTCCTTAGGTTTCTCTTTTAAGATTCTGTCATGTGGATTTTTTCTTATTAGATGGAAGTGTATTTTTTAGTTAAGTAATCATATGTCTAAATCTTAAAAGGAGAATTTAAGGAAAAACATCTAAAGTACTGTACCTAAATTTTGTCCTATATATTAATAGCCAAAGTTTAGAAAAAATTCAATTAGGTTTTAATTGGATTTTCAATTTTGCACCACGTGTCCCATTAAATTTTTAATTTTGTACCAAGTGAATTATTGACTTTAAAAATCAAAGAATCCAAATCCAATTAGATTTCAATTAGAGTCTAATTTTCTGTCTTATGTTCATCTAAGTTTTTAATTTTTGTAGCAAATAAATTATTGGGTGCAAAAATCGAAGAAAGTCTAAAACCAATTAAATTTTAAATCATATATATATATATATATATATATAATATGAGAAACTATTATATATTTTAGAAATGTATGGTTTTAAAAAAGTGTAAACTAATATTATGTATAATTTGAACCTCTTCTAAAAAAATGTATAATTTAAACTGTATAATTATAAATATTTTAATTGTACTCATGTATATGCACGTAGCTACACACTAGTATTGATATTAATAGATATGACATGACGTTCAACTTCTGTAGTTCACTCAATTACCTTTATAGAATAATTGTACTTGTGTTTATTCTTCCAGTTCTATTGTAATTACAAAATAAGTATTTTCAATTATGAATTTTAAAAATCTAGCTTTCACAATAAAATGAAAGATATTTTCTAATGATAAGAAAAATTATTTCAAAATTTCGTAAAAAATAAATAATATGATTTTCACAATTTAAAGAATATTGAGTTCGACTTTGTTAGATCATAAAGGATTGAATAGACATATATTAAGAAATAGTCATTTTATATCTTTTCTTTTGTTTATATTATTATTATTGAATTGTTGTTAGTTTTATTTTTCATATATCTGGTCACAACTCACTTGTGGGAATTTTTTAGCTAGTACATGAAAAAAACCATGTCACCAAATTTTGAGTATATCTATTTACTGTAGTCTTCATATAGTTTATGTATAACATGGGTGTTTGTGTTACTATGCAGTGGCGGCTTCAGGAATTTTTTTTAGGGGGGTCAATTTTGACAATTTATTGGTCTTTATCATTATATTTATTTTTCTAAAAAATTAAATCTTAACTAGTAGCAAAGTAGAATGTGTCATTCCAATTAATTTCCCCATCTATCTCAATACTTCTTTCTTTCTAGTTTGCTGTTGACCAACTAATTTCTCTCTCTCTCTCTCTAATGGCATGTTTGGATGTTTAAAAAAGAAGGGGGAGTAGAGTAGAGGGAGGGAGAGTAATCCAATTACCTTATTTAGAAGTTTTTTAAGAAAGGAGGGGAAGGAGTTTGAAGGGGTTTGGAGGGTTTTCAACTCCCTCTAACCCCTCATTTTTAATTCCTCCAAATTGGAGAGATTTGGAGGGAGAGTAGAGTAGATAAATTATTGTCCAAGTAAATTCCCTAATTTACCATTTCTAACAAATTAATCATAGACCAATATTGCAAGTTCATTTTCAAATAGGGGTAAATTTGTCTATTTTATTCATTTCCTCTCTTCTCCATCTTAATTTTTAAAACATCCAAATAAGAGGAAGGGCTAATTACTCCCTTCCCCCTTACTAATTTTAAAAACATCCAAACAAGGTGCAGGAGAATCATTCCCCTCTACTATCCTCTCCTCTACTCCCTTCTATTTTCCTCCCTCTCTAAACTTTCAAACAGGTCATAAATCTTTGGAGATCGCCAGCAAGCCATAGCCCATGAGTGTTTCCTCTCCTGTCTACAGCTAGCTTGGCCACCACTAGAAGCCACCGTGATAGAGAGACCTCCTCTGCTGCAAAGCTGCAAAAAAATGATCTCCTCCACTGCAAAATGAACATTTCTCTAATCGTGCGTTGTGAATTTTTCTATATTTTCATCTTCATCTTCTTCTTTTTTTGGGTCTAGGTGTCCAAGTTTATATTTTAGGGGGTCAAAAAAAAAATTTTTAAAATACACTATAAATTTTTTTTTCTCTTCAGTTCAGGGGGTTCATTTGAACCCCCTGCCATCAACATAGCGCCGCCCGTGTTACTATGTATTATAATTCGACAAAAAAATGTCTACTTCCTAAAATATTCACATTAACATCTACAAATTTCCATATGTACTTGGAGGAAAATTCTCATAGAATAAAGTCCAAAGATTCCACCTTACTTACTTTATTCTTATGCTATTTAGGAGATTATAAAAGGACGGGAGTAGGAGGAGGAGGACACGAGTGGTTTTACTTTGAGAGGTTGAAGTGATTGTGCTCTCAAACCCAGCCAAGTTACCAGGTTTTTCACTTTCTTCCTCATGGTCGTTGCTATTTTTGAGTTTAAATTATTTCTTATCACTGTATTTATTTCTATGTTCTTTATTGAATATTGCCAGTATAGCTCAAAACACATAATGTGTACATTTCAGCTTTTATTGCTATCAACTTTTCTTTGTTGCGAAAGTTGTAGATTATGGATGTTTGAACAGAGGAGAGAGAAAAGGGAAGGGTCGAGGAATCTTTCCAATGTTTTTCTTTTATTGAGAAAGAGAGAGTATTAATTTCCCAAAGTTCCTATTTAAACTCTCTAATATTGTTTCTCAAAAAAAAAAAAAACTCTCTAATATTGTCCTTTTAAAAAATAAAAAACTTCACTAATATTGAGAAAATTTGAAGGAGCAGAGTATGATCATAAGTACTACACGTCATATTATATCTCTACCCAGCAGGGCAGAAATAGTACATTAATAATTTAATATTACTAATATAATTTGTTTTAAGTAAAATTTGATTATAAAAGTTTCTACAAATTTAAAAATATTAATATGAAAGTTCTAAGAAATTTAAAATAAACATAATAATGTACTTTAATTTTTGGTTTTGATAAAAACTCAATCTTACGTCATGTTTTTTACCACATAATTTAAGTTTTTTTTTTTTAATTTTTTTTTTTACTGTCTATATATAGTTGTTCTACTTCAATGATATTACTGATTTTTTTTTTTTTTTTTAATTTTCTAATGTTTATTAAACCAATCGTTGCATGGACACAATTCTCTTCTCTTTTTTTTTTTTTGATAAGGCATCGACACAATTCTAGTGTACTACTTTTTACATGATTCTCTTATACATATGTGAGTACTCAAAAAAAAAAAAAAAAAAAAAACTTGTTAATTCTTAAAAATATAATTCTACTAAGGAATCTAATTAAAATTCTATTACTAAAATTTTATGTGA
The DNA here is from genome assembly GCA_023621385.1 of Quercus gilva. NCBI lineage: Eukaryota > Viridiplantae > Streptophyta > Magnoliopsida > Fagales > Fagaceae > Quercus > Quercus gilva. Next base: position 31,476,980 of record CM042484.1, read on the forward strand.
AACTTTTTATTTCTGAAGTCTTTAAATTAAAGTATAAATAGTAAGTGGTACTACTAAATTTTGTTATCAAAAGTTTCAAAATTTTTAACTCTCACCTTTATTATTTTTCTCCCACGCGGTTCTTCTTTTTGTTCTATTTTTACTTTTTTGGTAACTTTTTATTTTTATTTTTTGAAGAGACAATTATAACATGCTGCTAACCAGTAGATTGAACTTTTTTCTCTTCCCTAGACCCAAAACACTAAAATTTCTGTTGTGTTTTTTCCTTTTTGACTTCTCTCTCTCTCTCTCTCAAATATAATGGTGAGCATATAGGTTGAATAAACAGTGCCTTTTTTTTTTTTTTTTTTTCTTTTTTAATGGGAGAATTATCAAGTTGTTTTGGATTACAAACGTGTTGCGTGGCCGTGGATGCATTCTTTGTTTTATAAGAGAAGTGCACTTGACTGATAGAATTTATTTGTTATTGAATATCCTAATAATAGCTATATAAGAAAAGTTTGGGTTGTAATTTTTTAACTCATCAGGGCTTTGAAACGTTTGGGTTTCATACATTTTCTTTCGGTATAGGTATTTAAACAAGTTCGCAACAATCTACAGAAAAAGCAATGTCAGAACAATCTCCAAAACAAGCAAAGTCGGAGCAAGCTGATCAAACCGTGAGAAACAAAATAACGGAGCTCTTTCCCAAGGATAATGCTTCAAGTCCGGGTACGGATCCATTCTAACTCTTCTTCTCCATTCCGACCGATATTGCCACATCTAGTTATATTCTTTGATTCTTATTTTATTTTTATTTTCACATCTACTTATTGTCTTAGATTACTTTTTGGATTAAATGATAGATATGGTTTGATTTTGTGCAAAAGTGCTTTAGACAGATTGATTTGGTTAAATATTTATATGTTCATTTTTTAGATAACTAAGATATCTCCTCAAAAAAACAAAAAACTCATGGTAACATAGATTGGTTGCTTTGGTATTGCTTTGGGCTTTTCAAATATAAATGGAATGGCTTTAAGATAAAATTTTAAAATTTAAAAGCATTTGGGACTGATTTAGGATATAAAAGATTTATCAGGTTTGGGTTTGACAACGTTTTCTCCATCCTAAACCTAACTAACCAATGACATGTTTATTAATCAAGAACGAAAGTTGGGGGCTCGAAAACGATCAAATACTATCCCAGTCTCAACCATAAACAATACCGACTAAGGATCGGCGAATATTACTTATAAGACTCTACCAGCACCTTAGGAGAAATCAAATTCTTTGTGTTCCGGGGGGGGGGGGGGGGGGGAGTATATCCTTGAGATTCACAAGTCAATTAAAAATCACAAATTCAAAATAATAATTTTACTAATATGAAATATCGTCAAAATTGGATAATAAAACACATGATAAAAAATATATATATATATATATATATCACTGTAAGTTATACAGTAATAAAATTTTAATTGCATGTGGTATTTTAAATTCTTGAAGCTTTGTTGATAAAATTTCACCATTGATTTTATATAGTACTAGCTTGAGGAGGCTGTTGTGAATGCTTTTAGAGTAAGATAAATAGGCTGGTTTAGTATTGCTTTGGCTTTTTCAAATCTAAAGGAATGGCTTTAAGATAAAAATTTTAAAATTTAAACGTATTTGGGATTGGTTTAGGATATAAATGATTTAAACTTTTATTATTTTACTTTTGTAGTCAAATGTAAAATTTAGCATGCTATGTCAAAACGCTAACATGACTGATGAGTCATGAGTGATGACCAAAATTTAAAAAATGTGTATTCATGCCAAATAGTCTGCCACATCAGCATAAACATTAAAAATACTAGTCGCTAACCCGTGCGATGCACGAGATAGTTAAATAAAATGACAATTAACCAACATCACGTTAAGGTAAAAGAATTAGTGAGAGACTGATTTGCCCACCAAGAATTTAAAAGAAAAAAAGATTGATATAATAAAATCTAAGAAATTTAGAAATAGAAAATTGGGTTAATAATATGCATATTATAGAATCCCAAAATTCTACTTCAAAACCAAACAAAACCCTTCAAATTCAAAAAATTCATATATAATATACCAAATAAAAATTTACCACACCTTGGGTTGGAAGACATAGATTGCAGTTTTGATTTTTCTCCAAAAAATAGAGATGCTTCATCTGCTGTATACAATATAAAATAATTATTAGAAATTTCAACCCAAAAACCAAACCCACAAAAACACTATCAAAATATAGAGATTAACCCAAATACTTAGAAGAAAATAAATTCTAAACATAACAAAACAATAAGATAGAATGAAAATTTCAGGCACATATGAAAGCAAATAAAAAAGACAAAACCTACGTTTTTTTTTTTTTTTTTTAGTTGAGTCTCTCTCCTTCTTATTTTTTTAATTTTAAAGTGAAGTTAAGTTTAGGATTTTGAGATGGTAATGCTAGGGTTTTAAGGAGAGAAGAGAGAGTCCTACCAGGAGTCTAAATAATATAAACAATTCAAAACATGGAACATTATCAAATTTATAACACCTAATTCCATTATCTTCTACGTTGAATCCAAACAAATAATTAATTGAAATTAATCCAAACAAATAATTAATCAACAAAAATCAAAACTTTAATAAAAAAACAAAAAATCACATGAACCCAAATAAAAATTCTCAATAAAGTAAGAACATATAAAAATTTACCACACCTTGGGCTGGAAGACATAGGTTGCAACTTTGATTTTTCTCCAAAAAATAGAGATGCTTCATCTGCCATATACAATATAAAATAATTATTAGAATTTCAACCTAAAGACCAAACCCATAAAAACACTATCAAAATATAGAGATTAACCCAAATACTTATAAGAAAATCAATTCTAAACATAATAAAACAATAAGATAGAATGAAAATTTCAGGCACATATGAAAGCAAATAAAAAATTTGAGATGGTAATTGCTAGGGTTTTAAGGAGAGAAGAGATTTTGGTATTTTTATGCAAAAAACGTTATTTTAGGTCTAGGTGATTTATTTCCTTGTTTTTAGGCTCTTTTAATGTTTTTTTAGGTCAAATTTGGTTCCTATTATGGTTAGGTATTAATTAGGGCTTATTTTAGAATATATTTTCTTGTCCATCAAGTTTTATGGAGCTCTTAAATAGGCCTCCAAGTTTGTATACGTTTTTCAATAATATTGTTATAAGATATAAAACTTAAAATAAAAAGAATCAAAAATAAAAAGAAAAAGAAAATAGTGATGATGTGGAAAATTGTGAGAGCTTCAAAAGTTTCGGTTTTATATATATATATATATATAGATAATTAAAATTTTATTTTGTTCAAAGAGTAATGTTAGATATCCAAACCTTTTTACAAAATATTTTACAAAATATTTTACAAACTTTTGATGTAGCAGTGATTATTGGTAAATGAAAAAGTGATATTAGTAATAGATCTAGTCTGCCACATCAGCATAAACATTAAAAAAATAATTAACATTTTATTTTTTTTCAAAGAGTAAAATTAGAGACACAAATTTTTTTACAAAATATTTTAGAAACTACTGATGTGGCCAATGATTATTGGTAAATAAAAAAATTATATTAGTGATGGGTCTAATCTGCCACATCAGCATAAACATTAAAAAATAAATAAAATTTTATTTTTTCAAAGAGTAATGCTAAATACAAACTTTTTTATAAAATATTTTACAAATTACTAATATAACCAATAATTATTAATAAATAAAAAAGTAATGTTATTAATAGATCTGGGCGTAGGCCAATAAAAAGTTACTCATAATAACCGTTTGTAAAATAGTTTATGGACTGAGGCATTACTCTTTTTCAAAACACCCTCTCGTGCAGGCAGTCTCTTCTTCTATTTCTCCTCAACCATCTTCACTTTCATCTCTTTCTTCACTGTGAAGAATAAGCAAGAATCTATCTAAAACAAAAATTTTAAAGTAAAATTGGAACCAAGTCATACGGTTACCACCATTGATGTACAAGTACCCCACTCTCTCCAAGTGAAGAAAAAAGATCCAAGTACTGATCATATGTCTTCTGATACTTGACACTACTCTCACCTGGACATCTCTGCTGACTCTGCATCTATTGTAATGACTAATGACACTCAAGAAAGATATCATCAATCAAACAAATCGCTCCCATCTCAATCAACCTCTAAATCAAATGAAACTTAGACCCTTCCACATCCATTTCATCACCACGATATCCCTCTTCAAAATCGTCCTCTTCAACCAGCTGGCAAAATTTAAATCAAATCCCTGAATCTTATTAACATCGCCCATATAACTCATGGAGGACTGCGCAGTGCGCAGGTTGAATCTTCCTCATTTCCCTTACCTTTCTCCACAACTTTCATACTTGGACCTCAGAGAACAACGTCTTAGGAATTTTGATCTTATCTTATCTCAATGAATGAAAGAACAACGCTTGCACGAGAAGTTTCTAAGTTATCTGTTCTCTATTATTATTATTTTTTTGATAAGTTTATGCTGACATGGCAGTTGAAAATCTTTTTTTTTTTTTTTCTAAAATGCAAATTATACCATTTAAATTTGATTGAAATTCATTTCAATACTCTAACTTTGTTTTTGTTCAATTGAGTTCTCTAAATTTCAAATTTATTCAATTAAGGCATTCTGTCCAATTTTGTTTTAAAAAATGCCCTTTAAATTTTTTATTTTTCACTTAAAAAAATCTATAAAATTAATAAAAAAATTTTCAAAAAATCTTTTTTCATTAGTTAATTTCATACTTAAGGATATTTTTTTTTTTTTTAACAAAATTGGACAAAAGGCTTAAATTGAATAATTTTGAATTAATTTAAATGATTCAATTGAATAAAAGTAAGTTAAAGAATTGAAATACATTTTAGTTAAACTTAGAAGGTGCGCTGTGCATTTTAGCTTTTTTTTTTTTTTTTTTTTGTTATAAAAAAAATTGGTCATTAACCATGTCAACATTTTATATCCAACACTTAACAATAATGACCATTTTGACACAATAATAAAATATTAGATCTAAACGAACACATTTGAAACATTATGGACTAAATTGACACATAAGGTAAATGTAAAAAACAAAACTCGTAATTTACTCTAGGTTAAATTGTTGAAATATTCCATTAGACGAAGTCTAAAATATCCTCAACTAAATATAAAAAGTCTAAAATATCCTCAAGATCGGCTAAACTTAACCCAGGTAAACACAACCTGAGTAAATCTCTTGAAACCTCCATACAGTCATTCTCTTGAAATCAAAACCCCAATAAACCAAAACCTAGATTATATAACAAAAATTATGAAAACGACAACCCAAAAAAAAAATTATAATAAAAGGCAAGGACTTAAAAAAAAAAAAAAAAAAATCCGGATTCAACACGAAGATTCTCATTTCCCCTCCTTTAAGAGCATCGGCACCCAAATTGTAAATTTATAGCAGCAAAATCATAAAAGTGCGCATTATTTGAAATTCTAATTGTAAAAAAATTTACAATTGTACTACAATACTATTTTATAAATAAGATGGTACTGTAGCAAGATAGTATTTAAAATATATATATATATATATTATTGGGTTTTGAGTTTTATTTGGGTATTAAGTTTTATTTGGGTACTGAGCTATATTATTTTATTTTGTAGATATATTATTTTAATATATTATATGGTAAAATAAAAACTAAAATGTTGAGTATATTATAAAATAGTATAATATAATAGAGAAAGTAGTTCTTAAGATGACAAAATTGAATATTTTTTGATACCAAATACTAATGCTAGAATCCATAGCTATTTAAAACTTCAATCCACTATTTGGCCAGGTTTAGTACAAGTAATAATTCTAAACCATAAAAATAGAAAACTAACAAAATTTAAAAAGGTAAAAAATTCATGTCAAGGACACTTGAATCATTCTCCAACTAAAAATACTATTAAAAAAAAAAAAAAAATTGTGAGAGTGGCTGCCAGTCGTTCCCCTTAACCAATAAGGTATTAATTACCCTTACCAAACCCAGTACACACTAGAAACACCCACGTACGGAGGTGCTCGTAATGTCCCCCACTATCCAATATTCCTAAATCTTATGGCCGGTTTGCGTAGAACGGATAGAGGATAGTAGAGACTGTAGAGTAGAACTTGTCAATAAATAGCTTGATCTCGCAATATTGTAGGAATCAAAAGATTCCGTTAAAATTATCGGATAGAGTAATGGAATAAGTGGATTTGCTCCTTTTTTAAACACAGTTGGTGGCACGAACAAGACACGTGTTACTGAGAAAATTAAGATTGAAGTTTTATTTGAAGAAGATAAAATTATATACATAAAAAATGTATATTATACAAAGTTAATTTTATTCTTATAAGAATTTTAATATTTATTTGCTATAGGCAATATCTACTCATTAAAAACTTTTAACAATGATAATGAATAATATCATCTTCTAATAATAAGCAATTGAGTTTTGCTAAAAAAATTTTATAATATTTAAATTTTCGCAATATATGATATCATATGCAACAATTGAAACTTTTTATCAAATACCTTCAACCATACACAATCAAAATTTTGTTATTCATACTTTTTCTTTGTCATTCTACATGAATTTAAGTGCAATCTTTAGCGTAATTAGTTTTAATGAACACCCATTTTAGGCAAGAAAAAAAAAGAAAAGAAAAAAGATAACAAAAGGTACGTGTCATTGAATTTTTCATTAGATAAATTATAATTTTTGAAGATTTAAACCTAGCAAAATCAATGTTCTCTAAGTAACAAACAAAACACCTTATATTACCATTCCAACTTTCTAAGCATTACTTCTATTTAAAACTCAAAATACATAAAGAAAATTTTTGGGATATTAAAATTTAGTGAGGGTATTTTTTAGACACACAATGGAATATTTTAAAAATCATAAGCTTTCATTAGGTTTTAATTGAGAGAACAACAATATAACTATAATAAGTCCTCCAGAAAGGGGGATGACATTTTGGGAGAGAGGAGAGGAGTCATAGTATTGGTATAATCTTTGTAACCCAATACCAGGGGAGATAAAAGAAAGAGATTATAGAAGAAAGTGGCCGAAGAGCCTAATTCCATACTTTCAGTCTGTATTCTTGTCAATCGATCCTTATATTACCATACTTAATTGTATAACCCTCATTAGGCCTTAATTCTTTAGCCCACTCTCTACAAATTCATTGTACTGGGCCAGCTAGGCTTAAGTCCACTCATTCGCAAGGAATAGTGCTCGAACCAAGTCCCTACAATAACATATTTGCTATTTTCCAAAATATTAAAGGGAAAATTCCTTGATTTTAAAATTTAAGAAGGAATTGTGAACTACCTCAGACATAAAGGATGAAAAGTTTTTTAATCCTTCTTTTTTTTTCTTTTTTTTTTCTTTTTTTTTTTTTCCGTTTTTCATTTTGTATGTGTGTGTGTGTGTGTAAAACTATGTGTTTTTACTTAAAAATGTACATAAAGAAAAAAATATATATACAAAAAAATACAAAACTTCAACCCAAGAAAACTGTGTGTCAAATAGAAAATTTTGGCTTAACAAAAATTGATTAATAAAAAAAAAAATTAGAAACACAAAGAATGGCACGACATTTTCATAATACCTTTATAACTTTGTTCTATTTTAGTTTGAAATATAAAAAATTGACACTTTAGCAGTTGTGAAAATATTATGACGACAACAAGATGAGTTAACATTTTCACAAGAGAAATATTATGTTTACAACATTTTCATCACAAATCCTAACTATTACGGGTTGTTATTGGTGAACAAAAAAATAATTTTATTGGTAAGTTTAAATTAGAATAAAAATTTACTGAGATTGATTATGAAAAATGTTGTGGGTGTAGCCTCTTTTTTTTCACAATACCTTTTTTTTTTAATTATAGTTAGTTCCAATATGATATTTTATTATTTTATTTTGACATATAAGAAATTAACAACAATTGTGAAAATATTTTGACAATTATGTGTATATATATATATATATATGTATAACCAAAAAAGCTAGTGTACTAATTGCTTCTCAAAACAAAAAAGCTAGTGCACTAATAAAAGAAAATATAAAGAAATATGTCAGCTCACCAAATTGAAGTGGTGCGTTTCCATTGACATTTGACAAAACTAAAGCTTTCTTTGAAAGTACTAAAACGATGCGTTTTTAATAGCTAGTGTACTAAACCAAAAAATGACTGTAAATAGAGCCATTGCCTCTTTAGAGCATCTCCAGCAGTGTATGTATAGGCAAAATGTTAGCTATAAAAAAGAATGGGACCATAAAAACAGACTCTAGCAAATTCTCTATACCTGAAAATTTTTTTAGGTTATGAACAGTGGCCCATCAAGTCTGATGGGTTATTGTACATTAGCAATTGAATTTCTTGGATTAAAATATTATACCAACTACTTATTATATCAATTCTTTCTCTCTCATCCTGATTTCTTTTTTTCTCTCATTCTCTTCGTTGCTTCTTTTTTTCTTTTTCTTTTTTCTCTTTCTCATTCTTTCATTCTCTCCATTGCCATTGCTTCTTTTTTTCTCATAAACCAAATGAAATCAGAAAAATAAAAGAAAAAAAAAAAGAAAAAAGAGAAAAGAGAGAGACCTGTTCATGAGCAAAGGAATTAATCCAAACACAAAATACAAAACACAAAACAAAATCCAATTCTTAAAATAAAGTTAAATCAGAACAAGCAAATATGAAAAAAAAAAAAAAAAAAAAAGGCCAATCTGACCCAACCTGGTGGTGGGGAGGACGATGAGCAGCGGCTGGAGCGACGGAGGAGATGCATGTGGTGGAGGCCCAAGCCGATCTCTCATCTCTCTCTCTCTCTCTCTCTTTCTGATGTGAAGCGTTGGAATGTTCTTGAGGTGAAAAAGAAAATAAAAAGAAAGGGGGTTGGACACTTGTGTGGAGGAGAAAAACAAGAAAAAGAAAAAAGAAAAAAAGAAATGAATCGTGGATGAAAATGAAATGAAAGGAAGAAAAATAATATAAAAAATAAAAAATCCTAATTTAAAAATGCTACTACAATATTTTCACAATAAATTTTAAGTAACAAATTGTTATTAGTTAATATTGGCCAGTAAAAAAATAATTTCAGTAGTGGGTTAAAATTAGAACTAGTAACAATTTTTCACATAAATTTTGTTGTAAAAGTATCGCATAAAATGTTGTGAATATAACACTTTTCATTGAAAAATATAATTGTTAAAAAAAGAATAAATGATGATTAAAAAAAGAATAAACAATGAATGAAGAAATAATATTTAAATGAGATAAAGAATGGGATGGAGAATATGTTGGAAGTGTATTTAAAAAAGTTGATAGGTAAAAGCTAAATGTTACTGTTCATTCTCCAAACAGTACAAAAATTTGGAAAAGTTGTTGAAGATGCTCTTATATATGTGTATATATATATATATATATATATGGAGAGAGAGAGAGAGAGAGGGGGTGGGGGGGGGGGGAGGGGGCTTGCTCTATTCCAAAAATTAGGAGGAAAATTGTACAATATCCCAAACATAAAAATGATTTTCCCCAAAATGTTGAATTGTTTTGCTATCAGTTGAAATAGTATAGAACATAATACAATTCATCTGCATTCCAAGTAAAATACATAATACAACACATTTGCACTAGAAATAGAATATATCATATATTATCACCATGGGTGGTTGGTTTAGTGGTCACGAGCTCATTCCTAAGGGTTTGAGAGGTTGAGGTCCGAGGTTCGAATCCCGCAATGAAGTGTCTAGGAAATAACTTTATACTTTCGACTCCTACTCACTAGCGTTCTTGATGGGGCAGGGTACACAGCTATGACTTATATGAATCCCCTGTTCTCGTAGGCCCAAGCCCAGCAAGTATAGTGTCACTATGATCATGTCTAAGTAAAAGATGACAACTTAGGTTGCCCACCTCTACCCATTTTTCATTCACTAAAAAAAAAAAAAAATACATCATATATTTATTCAATACAGTACAAAATTGGGAGAGAGTAATATAGCAAAATATAATTATTATAAACCCTTATTTAATTCAAATCTCCTATTAAATAAATTAAAGACTTTGGATAGATGTTTTTAGTTTTTTTTTTTTTTTTTAATTTTTTAATTTTTGTTGAAGTAGATGCCTTTAGTTATGGACCACAAAAATCACAAATCTTAAACTTCATCACTACAAATACGGCAATTAATAATGCGGGATGCGGAAGCGTCAAGAAACAGAACATGTCTACTTCTAGAAAAATAAGAAACAAAATATTTTTGCTTCAAAAAATAACCTCAAATTCACGAGAGTTCCTTAAATTCACAATGAGAAAGGGTTTTGGAACCTACTAGAGAAACAATAGACAAAAGTATGAATTTTTATTAATATCAATAATACTAGAGAAATGTTTACAAACTTAGAGGCCTATTTAAAGGCTTTGCAAAACTTAACAGATAGGAAAATATATTCTAAAATAACTTCTAATTAATACCTAACTATAATAGAAACCATATTTGACTTAAAAAGTATTAAAAGCACATAAAAATAAGGAAATAAATACCCTAAACCTAAAATAACAAAAATTATATAAAAATACCAAAATTAATGAATTACAAAATTAAATTGTAGATTCTATTCTACATCAACTAATGTAAATGCAATAACAAAACTCAAAACAATAGAAGAGAGAGCCTCATGAATAGTGTCTTACAATCCTTTATTAAGTGAATATCCTTTCAAATGATCCAACTATACCTTATAATGAAATAATGGGCAAATAGCCACTAAATGTTTCTTCATTTTGGAATGGAATGTATTCAAGCGGAGGAAATGAATAGAATTAAGTAACCTTATTTGGATGTTTTAAAATATAAGAATGCAAATGAATGCAAATGAATAGAATGTAAATAACTTTGTTTGGGAGTAACATAAAGGAAAAAGAATGGAATCATTTTATAACAATATTACTATTAGACCCATATTTTAAAATAAATGGCTGAATATATAGGGATATTTTGGGAATTTTAGTAAAAAAAAGTCATTAAATATAATTTCATCTCCTCTAATTTCTTTCAATTTCGGGAGGAATGAAAATTTAAGTTTTTAAGAGAATAGAGAGGAATGAGTGTTCCCTTCTACCCATTCTATTATCTTCTACTTAAACTCTCAAATAAGATAACAGACTTTCTATTCCTTCCATTAAAACTCCCAAACAATGGAAGAGAATAATATTCTAAATTATTCTTTTCATTCATTTCCATTTCATTCATTCACTCCTCTCAAACGAGAGCTTAGAGTACATCATATGTTTATTCAATATAAAATAAAGAGTACCATAACAAAATATTATTCATACAAACACATATTTTAAATCTCCTATTAAATAAATTAATGATGAAAGATAGATTTGTTTAAACTACTTTTATTTTTGAAGTAGATGTTTCCAGTTATGAACAAATAAGAAATTATAGACAACCATCAAGTCCACCACAAATATTGCAGCCAATGTAAGTGCAATAACAAAACACATGACAATAAAAAATATAGCCTCATGAGTAGTGTTTTACAAAATCTTATTTAGTGAATCCCCTTTCAAATTATTCAAATGTCCTTTAGGGTATGTTTGGGATTCGCTTATTTTGTTGAAACTGAAAATTTTTTGCTGAAAGTACTGTAGATAAAGGTAAAAATTAGCTGAAATAGTACAATGAGATTCATGAATAATACCAAAAAGTGCAGTGGAGCCATAAATAGTAACAAAAATAAGTTGAATAATAAAGTAAGTTGACTGTTTAATTTGGAGCCAAACGCACACTTACAGTGAAATAACCATTTCTACATTTCTTGACCTTCACACTAGATCTTCCAACTGTATATTTTAGAAGAAAATGGGCAAATGCCCTTTTCGAGCAAACAAAGCAGCATTTTGTCTCATTTCCCGTACTAATTAGGGAAATTTACCTCTTTTAAAATTCGATTTTCTCAAAATCGAGTTAAGTCCTATAGTGGCGTTTTTAAGGAGCTTATAGTGATGTTTTAAGGACTTATAATGGCGTTTTAGAACTCAATTTCCATGAACTCGAGTTATAGGTAAAAAAAAAAAAAAAAAAAAAAAATTGCCCATAACTCAAGTTCATGGAGCTCGAGTTCTAAAACGCCACTATAGGTCTTTAAAATGTCACTATAGGCTCCTTAAAATGCCACTACAGGGCTCCAATTTTTTTTTTTTTAAAAACTTGATTTTTAGAAAATCGAGTTATAAAAGAAGGGCATTTCCCTAATTAGTTTGAGAAATTTGACAAAAAACCACTTTGTTTGCACGAAAAGGACATTTGCCCATTTTGGCCATATATTTTATAAACCTTAGAAGTCATAGTGTTAAGTTATAGAAGAAACTAGTTTCTATACTAACGATATGCACGGCCATATATTTTATAAACCTTAGAAGTCATAGTGTTAAGTTATAGAAGAAACTAGTTTCTATACTAACGATATGCACATTGGTTCATATCTAAAATCACATATATAATACCATTGTTCAATAACTAATATCTCATTCAAATCGTTGGTTCCTTTGACTAAGACTACACATGTTTAATTCAAGTATGAAAAGTGTAGAAAATTTCTAAATAAAACCAATTTAATAAAAAATTCTAACATGTTAGATAGAATAACGAGGTGAGGACACAATTGTGAAAACCATATTATAATATGAAATAGATCAACATGTAAAAAGAACTCCTCAAATTTGTGACAGTAGCAAATAGACACCCATGCATGTTTGAGATTAAAAATAACTAAATTGACCTCTCTAGTACATTCCATCAATTGTTAGTGTTGAAAAATCATTTTGAAAATAAGATTTAATAGTTTTTTCACTAAAATTAAAATCTAATTAAAAATTTTCTTTTATTTAATCTCTCTCTCTTTTTTATTTATTTATTTTTATAAAAAGGCATTCAAATATTAACCATCTCCAGCAGTGTATGGCTGTGGGTGTGGTGGTCTTTGGTCATCTCTCTCTCTCTCTCAAGGTTTTCTCTCCCAGCAAATAGCATAGTCAAAAATAATTCTTTAGGGGATGTAGTTTTTTTTTTGTGGTTTACCTTAATATAATAAATGTATAAAATTATATATATATATATATATATATATGTATCTTATTTATTGGGAATATAATCGAATTACTCTAAATTTAAAATGAATAAATATCACAAAATTATAAATAATTATTCTCAAAATAAATTTTTTCTTAAAAGTAATTATTTAAAAAATAATCTCTTTGTATAATATATATATATATATATATATTTGGTAGGATCTTCGTATACTATTTAAATGGTTATAATAAACTAGAAAAAAAAAAAAAAACAGAAGATATATGTATTCTTTCACATTTGAGTATATTCTAGTCACACCCCATGATTAAATATGTTTTAATTAGAATCATTTGTTTTGGGATTGCTTTAATCACACCGCTTTCAGGCATTTCCTTTGGAATATTATCATTGAAATTTATTGTACTTATAAATCAAAGTATCTAATGTAAGCCTTAAGAAAAAGTTTACATCTTCCTGTGCTCAATAAGATTACACACTATTTCTAACATTTGCTGAAAACTAACTGGATTAATAAGAAATGAATAAAATTTGGAGATGCAGTATTACATTATACGTATAAAAATTTTATACTAATTTACAACCTTTTATATTATTTATTTATTTATTTAAATATCATCACTTCACATATATTTTGATAGGATATGCTTATAATATGTTTTTTTCATCAAAAATTATAATATGTTTTTTTAGAAGAAAAATAAATATGGTTAGAAACATTGAAATTTGAGGAAAATTGATAGTATGGAATCTGCTTGTAGTTCACCCAAACCTCATATGTTAGATGCCTTCTAAAATCACAATGATTTTGTTTGCTTAATAAATTGGGATCAAAATTCTAAAGTGATTTTGTTTTTGGGCTTTATAGCATCTGCGTTGGCAACAGAAGAGGATATAGTGCAAGATTTGATGGACGAGGGTGTGTCAACAATTGTTCTGACTGGAGAAGCTGGAGTAGGAAAAACTTGGATGGCGAGCGAGATCAGCAAACGGGCAATGCAGGTGGGCATATGTTTTGGGACTATTTGGGTGTTTCCGAATCCAGAGGATCTCAGCTTTCCGATTACAGGGGATCTCAGGCCTCATTTCTTGAGCATTGCCCACCAGTTATCTGTACTTTCTACTGTTGAGGAGTGGGAAGATCATAGTACCGTCATTGATGAAAATATTACTGTCAATGATGAAAAGAAGGCAACGGATGAGACTGGGAAATCGGGAGATGACACTACTTTCAAAGATGACGAAAAGGAGGCATCGGAAGATAGTCTGAAGAAGAAGATGTCTGATAAGCTTGAGAAGATGAGATCTGATAAGCTTGAGAAACTGAGAATTGATATGATTCAGGAAGTGAAAAAGGATATGACTGATGTGCTTGAGAAAATGAGATCTGATGAGCTTGAGAAAATGAAACTTTTATCCGTCGAGCTTGAGAAAATTGGACTTGATGAGCTTGAGAAAATGATGGTTGACATGGTTGAGATAAATGAACTTTTATCCGCTACGCAGCCTGGGAAGATGATATCTGATATTGACAAAACGAGATATGAGAATATGATAAAGATTGAGAAAATGATATCTGAGAAAAATGAACGTTTATCTGCTCTGCTTGAGAAAATGAAATCAGAAAAAGAGAAAGTGAAATCTGAAATACCAGAGAAAGTGAAATCAGAGAAAGAGAGAGAGAAAATGAAATCTGAAGTATCAGAGAAAGAGAAAGTGAAATCTGAAATACCAGAGAAAGAGAAAGAGAAAGTGAAATCTGAAATACCAGAGAAAGAGAAATCTGAAATACAAGAGAAAGAGAAAGAGAAAATGAAATCTGAAGTATCAGAGAAAGAGAAAATGATATCTAAAATATCAAAAAAACTGAAAGTGATATCTAAAATATCAGGCCTGAAAATGATATTTTTCGAAGGACTGAAAATGAAATTTTTCAAAGGATGGACGTGTCTAGTAATTCTAGATGGTTTTCCTGAAGAGGTGCAAGAGATGAACTACTTCAAATACATTCAGCTGCTTCCTCAAAATGATAGAGTTGTGTTTAAGTTTTTAATCACTACAAGAAGAAAACTGACTGAGCCTGAGACTGGGAGCTACAAGAAAGTGTATAGGATTGAACGCTTGTCTGATGAGGATTCTTTGTCTCTATTGAAGATGAAAGTCAATAAAAAGGTTCCAGGCCATCCAGATTTTGGAACAATATCTGAAGAAATTGCTAAAAGGAGCCAGGGTCTGCCAGCTGTAATCCCCATGATGGCAGAAGCCTTAAATCATATTAAAGAACATGATTTTGATTCTGGAGTTCGGATGTTGAAAGATGCTCTGGAAGAACCAGAATCGGGTGTAAATCCACTACTGGGCTTTGTGTATGACATGTTGGCTTGCACTGATATGGCTTTGATCAATTGTTGCTGGCAAAGTAGGCAATTATTTCATAAATTTGGAGGCATCAATTATGAGGAGTTGATAGCTTGCTGGATACTCGAAGGATATGTTGGTGTTAATGATCAGTTTGACAAGGCATATGAAGAGGGACATTGTGTTTTGATGAACCTTATAGATCGTTGCATACTGAAATTACGCGAAGATGGTCTAGTTACCATGGAAGGACTAGCACTTACTGTTCCTGATGAGCATTGCCATGGTTGCCGGACATCACGCTTGGGATTGGCTAGCGTTCCCGATGATCATTGCCATGGTCGTGGGATATCGAGACTGGGATTGGCTAGTATTCTTGAGAACGGAAAGGAGCTAGGCATTGGGCGAGTTGCACCAGGGGAAGGCATGATAAAAACACCATACGGTCCTAAAAGTTGGAACAAAGTTTCCACACTCATGATAGATGGAAGTCGTTTCTCCGGGGAAGTCCTTGACACAATGTTTCTTCAGCCGATGAAGAATCTCCAAGTTCTTGCCATTTTCAATCCCAGATTCAAGTCACTACCCTTGTTTTTGTCTGCAAATACTGATCTTCGCTTGCTTGTGCTCAGGGGCTGTGATCAATTGGAGAACATTGAGTTTGATCAAATCAAAGATCTTAGAAATTTAATCGTTCTGGAGATATCTGGTGCTAGCTCCTTGCAGAACAATCTTCCAGATGAATTTTTCCAGAACATGCAACAACTTGAAAGCCTCAACCTCTCTGCAATCCAGGTTCCATCACTGCCTCCTTCACTTTTCGAGCTAACTAAAATGCGCCGTCTCATCCTTAGAGAGTGTTCTAAATTGGAAGAACTTGGTAGCCTAAAAATCCCAAAAAAACCTATAAACCTGAAAAAACTTACCAACCTTGAGGTCCTTGACCTTTCTGGTTCTACTTCTTTGAAAAAAATTACAGACAAATGCTTAAAACAACTTCAGAATCTTCAAATGCTTGACCTTTCCCAAACCAAAATTAACCATTTGCCCATTCTGAAAGATCTTAAAGCACTCACTCGGCTCATATTAAAAAACTGCAAATCCATAACCAGACTGTCCAAGTTTGATTCGTTAGCTTCTCTCCATAATCTGGGTCTTTCTGGTTCTACTATACTAAAGCAAATCCATGATGATTCCTTTAAGAAAAAAAATGGCCTCAAAGTCCTTGATTTATCTGAATCTGGAATTTGTAGTTTACCTTCCAATTTTACACACCTTCCTGCTCTTGAGTCGCTTGATCTTTCTGGTGTCTCTAATTTGGTCAAAATCCCAGATAATACCTTTGTAGAAATGGCCTGTCTTCGTTGTCTCAACCTCTCAAACACTAAAATTGAAGAACTGCCATCCATTTCCAAACTTGGGAACCTTCGTCAGCTCCTTCTAAGTAATTGCCGATTGAAAAAATTGCCAGAAACAGGAGGGCTTACTAGGCTTGAGAAACTTGATCTTTCTAATGCCTCTAGTCTGGTTAAATTCGAAGACAGATCCTTTGACCATTTGACTAACCTCAGCTATCTCAACTTCTCACACACCCAAATTAAAAGTCTACCATCTATAGCCAACCTCAAGAAGCTTTGCCAACTTTTGCTACAAAATTGTGAACACTTGTCTGAGTTGCCATCCTTGGATGCCCTTGAACAACTGGAGGAGCTTGATCTATCAGTAAAAGAAACAGAAAATAAATCCTCTCAATCTTCTCGAGAACCTTTGGCAGAGCCTTTCAAAGAAACTAAGACTAGGTCACTAGTAAAAGAAATGGAAAAGAAACCTTCCGAGTCTTCTGGAGAACCTTCGGCAGTGCCTTTGAAAGAGACTGAGGCTAAATCACCTGTAAAAGAAACAGAAAAGAAACCTTCCGAGTCTTCTGGAGAACCTTCGGCAGAGCCTTTGAAAGAAACTGAGGCTAAATCACCTGTAAAAGAAACAGAAAAGAAACCTTCCGAGTCTTCTGGAGAACCTTCGGCAGAGCCTTTGAAAGAAACTGAGGCTAAATCACCTGTAAAAGAAACAGAAAAGAAACCTTCCGAGTCTTCTGGAGAACCTTCGGCAGAGCCTTTGAAAGAAACTGAGGCTAAATCACCAGTAAAAGAAACGGAAAAGAAACCTTCCGAGTCTTCTGGAGAACCTTTGGCAGAGCCTTTGAAAGAAACTGAGTCTAAATCACCAGTAAAAGAAACGGAAAAGAAACCTTCTGAGTCTTCTGGAGAACCTTCGGCAGAGCCTTTGAAAGAAACTGAGGCTAAATCACCTGTAAAAGAAATAGAAAAGAAACCTTCCGAGTCTTCTGGAGAACCTTCGGCACCAGTAAAAGTAACAGAAAAGAAGCCCTCTGAGTCTTCTGGAGAACCTTTGGCAGAGCATTTGAAAGAAACCGAAGCAGCTAAATCATCAGTAAAAGAAACTGAAAAGAAATCATCTGAGTCTTCTAGAGAACCTTCCAAAGAAACTGAAGCTAAATTATCAACAAAAGAAACAAAAATGAAATCCTCTGGGTCTTCTGGAGAACCTTTGGCAGAGCCTTTGAAAGAGGTTGAAGCAAAATTGGAGAAGATGGTCCACCTTAGGCTGCTCAAGCTATCAGGAACAAAACTTAAGATTAAGATACCTCCAATGTCCAACCTCACCAGCCTCACCAACCTTACCGAGCTTTGCCTTGGAGGTTGTAAACTTTCAGATACTGATCCAAGTTTGAAAATGTATACAAAGCTAAAGCTTTTGGATCTTTCAAAGACAGATATTCAATCTTTACCATCACTTGAGAATCTCACCAATCTCCGTGGTCTAAAGTTAAGAGGTTGTACAAAATTACAGCAACTACCAGATCTGAAGTCACTTAAATATCTGGAGTCTCTTGATTTACAAGAGACTGGGGTCAAAGAATTTCCCTCTGGGATCTCAGAGTTGACTCATTTGAAGCACCTTGATTTACCAGACTTAAAGGATCTTCAAACACTTGACTGGGGGAAGATAAAGAACTTACCAGAGGAGCTAAACTGGGATCATTGTGGCATCTTCAAGAACTGTCAAAATAGGCCTTGCATGTCATTGAGTGGCACTGAATTTTTCCAATATTTGAAGAAAAATTCTGAGTTATGGGAGACATGTTTCAAAGAATTTCAATTCTCTGTTTGTGCTCTTACGAAGGAAGGGAAAGATTCTAGGAAAGAAAAGAAGAAAGACGAAGGTTCCATCCAAGAAAAGAAGGAAAACAAAGTTTTGAGCCCAGAAAATAAGGATGACAAAGCTTCGAGCCAAGAAAAGAAGGAAGACAAAGCTTCTAGCCAAGAAAAGAAGCAAGACAAATCTTCTAGCCAAGAAAAGAAGGAAGACAAAGCTTCAGGACAAGAAAAGAAGGAATACAAAATTTCAGGACAAGAAAAGAAGGAAGACAAAACTTCTAGCGAAGAAAAAAAAATGGAAGACAAAACTTCTAACAAAGAAAAGAAGGAAGACAAAGCTTCCTGCAAAGAAAAGAAGGAAGAAAAAAGTAGAGATATTTGTTGGCATAGGGTTGACCCGAGCTTCAGAAAAGTCTACTTCCAAACTCATTGTTTTCCTGAAGAAATTCATCGGTATTTGGAAATCATTGGATTTGACGAGTATCCTGGTGGTGTTGAGGATGTGCTCATGAAAGCCGAATATGTGTCTTTGATTGAAAACGACTTCGTCGAAAGCTTATCAAATTTAGGTGTGGGCAATTTGAAAGCAATGAAGGGCTGTTGGTTGGAGAGGTGTGATGAAATGGAGACAATATTTCGCAGAGAAGATGCAGAAGTTGAAATGCAGAAAAATCTAAACATTCTATGGGCATCAAACCTTCCTGAATTGAAGAGTGTGTACAGTGGGGAAATGCAACATGGGAGTCTCCTAAATCTAACAGAACTGTATTTAGATTCTTGCCCGATGCTTGAAGTTGTTTTTCCCTCTTCTCAACTGCCAGAAAATCTTAAAATCCTTGAAGTCAAATTCTGTGATAAATTGGAGACTCTGTTTAGGCCCACTAAAGTAGAACAATATAGGCACAATTTACAGAAGCTGCATCTGTTGGAACTGCCTAAGTTGACTAGCATGGGGTTGCTGGAGGGAAACAACATTAAGGAAAGATTCCCATCCTTGAAAATAAAAATCAGGGAATGCCCGAAACTGCAGAACATAGGAACAGTTCAGGAGTTGGAAGGATCTATGGAAAATTTATGACTGAAGAGTATTGATTGAAGTGCCATCTCTACAAGCTTTTGGAAGGGTGGGATATGCAGCAAGTTTGAGAAGCAAACTCCTGGTGTGTGTGTTTGTGTGATAGGCAAGGTCTCTCAATATTTATCATGTGCATTTTGCCACTAACAGGTAACTTTTGCTTTCTTATGGTCTCCCTGCGTGTTTATTATGTAAACTACAGAATATACATGTTTGCTCAGCCTTCTCTGTTTTTCTATTCTCCAAGTTCATTTTAATTTTTTCTTATATTTTTCTTGATGTGTGGTAGGCAATTTTTATAGGTTTTTCTCCTCTTAATAATTTGATAATTTGATAGTTACAATAATGAGGAATGAGAGATTTAAATACTGATTCTTTCAAAAAAGGAGAGCCACTGGATTACTAAGCGGTTGACAACCATTTATATAGTTGTTGCAAAAGCTGTCTATCACATATTGGATTTTTTGTTCTTTGTATTATAAAAGTTTTTGTATTGTAATGCTCCCAAATAAAAAGATAAAAGAAAAGAGTTTATTAAATTAGGACGTTAAATAAATTAATTTCGGTATTAATTATTTATTGGGCTTCCCTTTATGTTTTTGTAATATCTAGAGCTTTATAGCTCAATTGATATTCTCCGGTTTAAGGTTCAATTCTCATTCACTCAATTATCGAATTATAAAAAGAATAATTTATTATTATTTTTAAGGGTGTAGTTTAGGAAATTTAAGTTAATCAGCTTCTGTTAGTTTCTAAAATCATCAAATGAAACGTATGCTATATAGGATTCTAGGAAGGAGTCTCAAAATTTACTGAGGATAATAGATCGTGGTTGAAACCTTGAAGCCAAGATCAACCAAAGCACATCCCCAAGGTAAGAAATTCTTACTAGTAATTCTAATCTCTTCCAATTTCCAAAATATAGAGTTTTAAAATTTGGGGATTTTCAATACTAGAGGGATTTTGGCCAACTGATTTTATTAAATGTGATAATTTGATGGATTTTGGTTTTTGGGGTTAGATCATTGACTCTAGGATGTTAATAACTTCATTTTTTAATGAGATTAGTTAATGAATTAGCCCTTAACATGAAATTCGCATTAGAATTTCATTATTAAAAAAAAAAAAAAAAAACTATATATTTGAATTTTGATATGGTACATAAAAAGAAGATGTAGAAAAGACAAGAAAATTATAGAAAAATTAGAGGAAAATCTGGAAATTAAGGGTTTATATCAAAGCCCACTCCCGGGCTATATTGTTGGGGGAAAGTATGGCTCACGTCTTGCCCAATTTGGTCCAATAAGCAATTTAGCTTAAAGTACGTAATTTCTAAAATGTAGAAACTTTAAGAGGCAATTTCATATAGCTTCTCTCAACATTTTTATGTCAGATTTTAAGATAGTATTTTTTCCCAAAATTCCATAAGTAATATATTTTTGGTATTCTCTTAGTTGAGGTGTTCTAAGGAAAAAGTTCAAATTAGATCGAACATGCATACATTTTGGTTAATTTCTAAAGTTTGGGGGTTAGTAAATTAGTTTGTATGTTTCATTATATTAGCTTGATCTTGAGTGTCATACCTTTGAAATTTGGTGATTTTAGTAAGGCTATTGGAGGTAAGTGACCTTCCCCTTATCTAGTGGTATTTTTACTTAACACATTTAATAAAATAATTAATTTTTCTTTTTAGGAAATTATTGTTGATTTTTTAAAATAAGTTTGTTTAAAGGACAAAAAATAACATAATTTCCTTCCTTTTGAAATTTAATAAATTTATTATTAAATTTATTTTCTCTTTCAAATGTCTACCTTCTTTAAAATTGAAATAAATATGTGAACTTTTTTGTGTAAAAAACCAATGGTTCAAAGGGAATAGATATATAAGATTGTTTCTACTGTTGATTGAAATGTTATTATATATGATTTTGGATGACTACAATGAAAATTGATTTGTTTTATGAATTTGATTGATTATAGTTTGACTATACTTTGTACCCCACCAATGGAGTATGCATTGGTATTTTTGGGTCTTACACTAGCCTATATGTGATTCTAAATTTAGTCACAGGTATATAACATGATCATAATCATAATTGTTTAGTATATGTAATATTTTATAACATTTGTATTATTTTCAAAGTTCAATAAATTTCTATATAATTGTCAATTGCTCTTAGCAATGTAATTATTAGTTCTAAATAAATTTAATTATTGTTTCCAAAACTACTAATTAAGTTTGTTTACTATGACCAATGATGTTTTTATTACATACCACATTTTTATCCAACTAGTTTAGGGCTTAAGGCTAGTGGTTACTTATTGAGCTCACTATTTTCTTTCTCTTTTACAGATATTGGGGAGTAGCAAGATTATTGAGCTATCGTTGTGTGTGATAGGAGCTTAGTGCTAGTATCAATAAATGTTACATGTTGAAGTTTGAGTAACTTTTAAAATTTGCATTTGAGGAACTTCTACTTGTGGTATGGAGTCTTGAAAAGAGTTTGGATTTATTTGCTTAGCTATTAAAATTATCAGAGATGAACAGTTATTTGTAATAATATTTAATTTGAATAATTTATGAGAGTATGTTTTGGAGGACAATTATAGCATTTAATAGGGTCTTGTACCCTGAAAGGTGAATCTTTCCAAGTGTGCAGTCATTATTACATGCCCAACCGTCACTTCTGAGTTTGAAACTTATTTATATTTTTCTTCCAATTTGTTACTTTCCTTATTTTAGGTAACTATTTTTTTTAACTCACATCAAATTCATTTATAAATGTTAGGACATATGTGAATCATCTTAAGAACATATGTCATTTAGAATTGTCTAATCCTTTGACAAAATGCACTTTACTTGTAATTGGATAAATTTAGGATGTGTTTAATACTTCAAAGAACAAGAATTCAAGTCCTAGTGTTAAAGCCATGCAAATCTGTCCAAGAAATAAGTGAAGAAGTGTTGGATTTTAAAACTCAACTGCTAGCTCGACAGATAGCATCTATCGAGGGTTTAAAAGGGATCTTCAACTCGATGCTCAACAGCTGCTTGACAGATAACCTATCTATCGAGATTTACGAAAATCAGTTTTTTAAATCTGATTTCACACAAATCCATGTATATTTGTTTAGCCTTTCTTTTCTCACAACCCTAAACATATATATGGATTATTTTAAGGGCCGTCACATATGATGTAACTTAATGCAAAAAATTTTCACAAGCATATTGTGATCGGAGACATATGTCCTAGTTCATCTTTCTCTTGAAGAAGCTGCTGCGTTTGTATACCATAGGATTTTGTAACCAAGGAGTTTCGTGATTTTCATCGTGTTGATGAACTGATGAACTTTGCAGCCAACATCCTTCTCAAGTTGGTGGTTAGTCACATACTTGAATCCGTGCATCGATTGGTTAGTCACGTACTGGGAGCCGTGTATTGAAAGGAGAGATTGTCGCTGCAGAACAAGTTCAATTGTGTATTAGGGTAAAGGTTCAACTGTAGGTTGGTATAAGGTACTAGGATTCCTTTACTTGTAACCGCTTGTTGTGATAATAGTGGATTCTCGAAAGTGGTGACCTTAAAATCACCTGGTCGAGTTTTTGCCTTGAAGGTTTTCCCCATTCGTAAACAAATCACCGTGTCAACTTTATTTTCCGCTGCATATTAACTTACTTAGTGATTTGTTTGTGCTACCACGCATATTGCATGTTAATCAAATTAATTAATTAACTTAGCTAATTAATTTGTTAGTTCATCACAAGGGGTCATTACATTCTTAGCTTATCAAGTGATATCAGAGCGGGCACACTCTAACTAGGGTTAATCTTTGCTGTGTGATCCATTGACCCTTGTTTGTCATGGACAGAGGACAGTCTCTTATTATACCTCCTTTATTTGATGGCACTAACTATGCATACTGGAAAGTACGCATGAGAACTTTCTTGTAGTCATTAGATAAGAAAGTGTGGCAAGTTTTGGAGATTGGCTGGACCAAGCCAAAGGAAGCGCCAGCTGATTGAGATGATGCTAAGATCAAGTCGACACACTTCAACAACAGGGAATTGAATGCTTTATTCAGTGTGGTCATGAATGAGGAGTTCAAGAAGATATTCTTTACTAAAATTAAGAAGGAAGCATGAACCATCCTCTAGACAACCTATGAAGGAACCAAAGCTACAGAGGCTTACCATAAGCTTTGAAGAGATTAAGATGGAGGAGGATGAATCATTCAATGAGTTCTATGCGAAGCTCAAGGACATAGTGAACTCAACCTTTAATGTTGGGGAAACCATTCCCGAACCTAAGATTGTTAGAAATATGCTCAAATCTCTACCTGAGGGATTTCATGCCAAGATCACCGCAATTGAGGAATCAAAGGATATTGACAAAATTCATTTGACAGAGTTGGTTGGCAATTTGTAGACCTATGAATTGGGTTTAACAAGGATTGGAAAATCGAGTAAGGGAGAGAGCATGGCACTGAAGGCCAAAAGCAGTGACATAGATGAGTCTTCTGACAATGAAGATTCTAAGATAAAATCCTATATCCCCAGGCAATTCAAAAAGTTTATGAAGAATGCCAATGCTAAAAGATTTGACAAAGACCCCAAGTAGTCTAGTTCGTCTCAGTTTAAGAACCAAGACAAAGGAAAGAAGGATACTAGGGATGGCAGTCAGTACACTGTTCCCTTAGGACCAAAGTGCTTTAAGTGTCAATCCTTTAGACACATGAAACAAGAGTGCCTAACTTATCTCAAGACCATTGGGAAAAGCAAGGCACTTGTTGCCACCTTGAGCGACACCGAACCTGAGGATGATTCGGATAATGAGGATGATGGAATCCTAAATGCCTTCATAGCCATTACAAATCCTACTGAGGGGATTGTTGAAGATGTGGATGAAGAAGAGGACTTGGAGGAGTCTACGTTTGAAAAGATGGATGAACAAGATGACATCCACATAGCTTATGCAAAATTATACAAGGTCTCAGAAAAGCATGAGAAGTTTTATAGGTTAGCCACCAAGAAGCTCAGTGATGTGGAACTTGAATGAGAAGAAATTTCCATGAAGTTTGATGAAGCCAAATAGGACATTGGAGCATTGAGATTTTAGAATAATTTCTTGGTTGAGAAGACCAAGAAGTTTGAAGCAGAGCTATTTCAAGTCAGAGCTCAGCTAGAGAGGACTTCAAGTGCAAAGCTTGACGAGATGCTCAGTTTTCAGAAATTTGCTTCTAATCGAACTAGTTTAGGGTATGACTTCTCTTTACCTAGTACTGCTTCTACTAGTACTACTATGTTTGTTTCTCTTACTAATAATGATTTTGAGAACAATGATGTCATAACTGCTTTAGCTAGTGAGAACATAGATAAGGGTAAATCTATCTTAGGAGCACCCCCTAATCTTGATAAAAAAGATACTAAAAACCCTAAGGCTAAGAAGGGCAATACACAAAAGTATAAACAGAAGAAGCAACATCTCTGTCATCACTGTGGAGCGATTGGACATACTCGACCTAATTGCTATAAGTGGTCAGCCATTCAACAGAGCAACAGTATGATTTCATTGGGAAACCAAAATCAATTTCCATCCTCTCTTGCTCATCTTGGAGATCTACTCAAAGCCCTCATGTTCCTTTCGAACTTGAACGGTTTTAATTCTTCCCCCTCACCACCTGATCAAGGATTTGTTAAACGGAAAAGTTCTTCCAAGGTGTGGAAGGAAAAAGGCTCCAAGTGATTTAGTTACTTTTTCTCTCTCTCCCTTTCTCTATTTTGAGTATACATTACTTATGTGTTTTTCTTTCTTGTTTTGAGTCAGTCTAGTTTTATGCTTGTTGAGGTTCAAAAAATCACAGCCCAAAGGCCTACGAAAATAACACATTGGGCTAACTCCATGAGAAATAAAAAAGAAAAGAAAAGAAATAAAAAAGCTAGAGGGATAAAAGAGTTGGGGCTCACATAATGAAGACCCATGAAGGAACAGGTTTTAAGAGGAAAACCATGAATCAGTAAACCAAATAAAGCCCAAAAAGGAGAACTGTGGGTCAGGATCCTAGAGACTGACAAGAGCACGGGATCCCTGAGACACACAACACAACTCAAATAGAATTAAAACGGCTCCAAGGAAAAGTATCGCAAAGCACGAAGAACGAAAGGAAGATGAGTCCCTCTCAAGCGCCCAGTAATACAGAAGGTATAAAGCAACCATTCATGAACAAAGGGGCGGCATCTCAAGGAGCCTAGAATAAGGAAGTATAAGTGGAAGTGGTTGGAAGGGAACTTTCGACCCAGTAGAAAAAGATTCTGACTACTTGGGGAAAATGACAGGAAGAAAGGGTAGCAAAAAGATGAAAAGGGGCCGAATAAGCTAAGGTCAGCAACTTAAGAAGAAATTCTGGAATAGAAAGTCAGTAAGAAGCTTTCGGCTTGGGAGCACCAAAAGAAGGAAAACTATGAGGAAGAAGGAAAGGACTGGTCCTCGGGGTAATTGACGCAGCATGAGCTCTGGCGCCTAGGGATGGGCAAAAGAGAGAAATCACTGGTACCCCGAAGCCCCAGAATCACGTTATAAAAGAAAGAAGCAACCAATAGAAAAAAGGGGACCTCATAACGGAATCACCGAAATAACTCTGTTAAGCTTAAGTAAAAACAGAGCAATATCTCTCAGTATCCCAAAAATAGCCACTATAGCACATACTTGGATCCAAAAGGTTTCAAATTTTACAAGTCTTAGAGGCTTGGACAGCCATCAAAGTCTATAATTTTTGGGCTTATTTGAACCTTGTATCACGTCTTAGTGAGCATGCTGTAACCATAATCATAATCAAAGAAAATTAAGAAAGTGTCTCTCATTAATTCAAGGATCCCTAGTCACTGTCTTACATTTTTGTTGATTATTTTGCATTCCTTTGCTATTTTCATTGTTATTCAATACGGATATTCTCGTTTGTTAGTTTATTTGTGTTGTAGGAAGTTTGCCCTGTGCACCACTTAGTTCTTAAACAGCCCTTTAGCTGTGGTGAACCAAGCCTAGTCCACCAAACCATAGTTATTCAAGCCCAGGATCCTTGGGCTTGTGTACTAAAAAAAAAAAGTCACTCTCACAATGCTTTACTTTGTTTAACATGATTTTGTTTGTTTGTTTCAGTTTTGTTTTATTTTATTTTTCATAAAAATAAAAAAAAAAATTGAAAAATTAGAAAAATATAAAAACAATGTGTGTTTTGTGTACATTGGTACTTGTATACCTTGGATGGCCATTGAAACAAAGTTTTCTAAACTTTGTATCATTTGTAACTTAGATGAGTATCTCTATGCACAACTAAGCAAGTAAGCTTTGTGGCTCGTGTTTGTGATGAGTATGATTAAGTAATCTCTTGTACTTAACACTCGTATCACTCTTTTTGACAGGAATGACTAGAAAATCCTAAGAGAAAGGCATAAATAACCATCTCACTACTGTTGCCCACCAATCATGATATAACATCTTTATGCTTTGGCATAGCAAAAGTGCAATGTCAATGACATCTATATGCATCGGCATAGCAAAAGTGCAATGTCAAAAGTTTAACATAATTGGGTACTTTTTTTTTCTTTTTTTTTATATGCCCATGCATGATATGCTTTACAAAAGAAAATATGCAAAGAAAATATAAAAGCAAAAAGAATCAAAATACTTTATATATGATTACAAGCGTGTCTTCTAGGAGATGTGAGAGTTATAGGATGTACCTTGAAGGTGATAGTCCCTATCAAGTAGTTATGATCGTATGTGAGTTAAAGTGATTTTCTCATACCTTTAATTGTCATAACATGAAGATACTTATGCAATCTTGCTACTTTTGATACATGTGTAGGTACAATGTGATTTGGCCATCACAAGGAATACATGTGTTGATGTATGCTTACTAAACTGTCTTGACTTATTTTTGAAACGTAAAATTGGTTAGACTTGTTTAGAGTCTATGTTTTTTGGATCTTTGGTTGAGTAGCATGTTTGATTGAATTCACATCTGTGTTTTTCTCTTCTTGAAAAATCGTTTTTGAGCATTCTCAACAGCTTCTCGATACCTCTCACAGCTAGGCTATCTATCGAGCCTCTTGATCTTCCTTTCTCGACAGCTATTATCGCAATTTCGATCAATCAAAGTTTTTGAGAATTTGTCTCAATAGCTTCTCAATCCATTGAGAAAGTTTTTATCTCCTCGATAGTTATTGGATAGCTTCTCGATCCATCGAGGTCACTTTGCTGTGGATACCTCTTGATAACTCCTCGATAGCTCCATCTGTTGAAAATTAAATCTCGACACCTTTCGATCCATCAAGAATCATAATTTCCTATATATAGCCTTAGCGTGATTTTTCTCTCATTTTTCTCGATCTCTCTCAACTGTTTCTAACTCTTCACCTCCCTAAACACCCTTCTCTCTCTAAACCTCTTCCCCTCTCAATCTTCGGCCTCAAGGGTGGTTTCTTCCTCTAGTATGATCCTCTTTCTCTCATTTAATCATGCATTTCATCTATTTGACCTAACTTTTGGAGTTTTTGAAAGATTTTGGGGTTTTTCAAAATTGATGAGGTTTTTACAAAATTTTTGGTTTGGGTTTTCCTTAAATGATCTTAAATGTTCATGCATTGCATTGCATTTGCATTTTAACAATGTTTCATGCATTTTAGATGTGTGTTTACCATGTTGAAATCATGTGTGCTGGTAGGATTGGATTGGGCTGAGCCAATGATATTTTTATTGTTGCATGTCACATGCTCATGCATTTTTGATGCATACATACCTTCTATTCTCTATCTTTTGATTTTGATCTTGTGTTGGTACTTTTCTGCTTATCTCTCTCTTTCTCTTTCCTTCTGTTAGCTTGCTCTATGGCACCTAAGCGTAAGTCTACTTCGTCCCGGAACCCTCTTCATTCTGGGGCAGCTTCTTCTTCTGATTCTACCCCCTCTCATGTTCAATTCTGTAATGATAAAGCCCATAAGGACTTTTTGGAGAACTTTCCTCGATGCGGCATTCATTTGGAATGCCAAGTCGTCCTTTCAGATTTTTCCAATACTGAACTTCCCACTATCATCTACAGTAAGGGTTGGGATTCATTTTGTGACATACTGATCACTTGTCCCTCTGTGATCATACAAGAGTTCTACTTCAATATAAACAGATTTGACTATTCTGTTCCTATTTTTATCACTCGCGTTCAAGGTATGCGCATTATAATCACTTCAGATCTTATATCCGAGGTGCTACATGTCTCAAAGGTAGCGCATCTTGACTACCACGGCTGTGATTGTCTTGAGACTGTGTCTAATGATGAACTCTCTTCTCTCTTCTGTAAGACACCTTCATCTCAGGGTGAGCGTCAAAACACCCCTTGCTCAAGCTTTACAAAAGGTCCAGAGTTCTTGAATATGGTGATGACATTTGTTTTACATCCCTTGTCTCACTATAACTTTATTACTGAGCCTCATGCTTGATTTTTGTTATCCCTCATTAAGGATCTTTCTATAGATTTTCCCTCTCACTTAATACTCTCCCTTATAGATGTCTATAAGGATACGATGACCCGTGATAAGCTTATCTTTCCTTCTGCTATCATGCGGATTCTTCGCCATGCGTCTGTCTCCTATCCTGAGTCTCCTTACTTCTCTATCATGTGTGCCATTGACGTGGCGACCGTTAGACGGAGCGAGGCCTAGCTTCAACCAAAGCAGCCACAGACCGAGACGATGACTCCTTCGACTTATTCTGCTCCATCCACATCTGCTCCTTCTACTTCTGCGAGTAGTGTGATCCTTGAGGTGGTTATTGCGCAGCTTCAATGCATGGATGCTCTCCTTGATACACTTACTACTGAGATGTATCAGGTGTCGGTCGTATTGCTAGACGACAAGCTCACCTTAGTGGCTTTGTAGAGTCTCCCTCTCCTTCTTCAGAGGCATCTGAGGACAAGGACGATGGTGATGACTCCAATGGCAATGGTGATGCTGATAAGGTTAAGGATGCTAGATCTTCTGGTGATGATGAGGTGAATGCTTTTCAATGACTCCAATGGCTTCGTAGAGTCTCCCTCTCCTTCTTCAGAGTCATCTGAGGACAAGGACGACGGTGATGACTCCAATGGCAATGGTGATGCTGATAAGGTTAAGGATGATAGATCTTCTGGTAATGATGAGGTGAATGCTTTTCAATGACTTACCCTTTGTCATTCGTGACAAAAAAGGGGAGTAGTTTTGGGTATGAGAGTAGTCATGTACTTAGGGGGAGAGTTAGTATAGGTCATATTTTTGTTAGAGGGAGTGTTTTCTTTTATGAGGGATGTAGTGAGGTCCTTTTGTGTCTCTTCTTTTCTATCTTTTTACATACATTGTTCTTACTTTGTGATAGTAAAACTTATACTCATTATATATATATATATATATATATATATATATATTGAGGTTGTTATTACATTCTGTTGAGGTTCAAAATTGATCACAAACTAAGGCCCAAAGAATGTTCGGCTCATTTCACAAAAAAATAACAATAAATAAATAAACTAAGAGAAAAAAGGAAGGTTGGACTTACACAATGAAGGAAAGAGAAAAGAAAGAAGAAAAAGGGCAAGAGGCCCAAAGGATTGGGATCCAGAGACCCACGAAAGAACAAAAAAAGGCCCAAACCAGGCAGAACCAGCAAACGAAAGAAAGCCTAGTAAGAAGGGGTGGGTCGAGATCCCAGAAGCCCCCAGAATCCAAGGATCCCTGGACGCACGAAGTAAGATTGAAGTAAATTCAAAGAGGGATAAAAGACAAAAATCATGCGAGTCTCATGCTCCAGATATGCAGTGGAGCCAGGAGGTACGAAGCAAAACGCAGGAGCCATGATTCCAACCATTTGGAGAAAGCGACAAGAAATAGTACAACTGAAAAAGCTAGAACACTGAGAAGAAAAAGCCAAATAGCTAAAGGCCAGCCAACAGAGAAGTCTGGAAATAGAAAACTAGCTAAGGGACTTTCGTTTGGTTGGACCAAAAGCAAGAATCTATGAGAGAAAAAGGAAACGACATAGCCCTGAGTAAAACTGGCACGGCACAAACTCTAAAAGGCAAAAGGGGGAAATCACTGGTACCCCGGAGCCCGATCTGCGCTATAAAAGGAGGAGGGGGTCCATGCTGAAGAGGATCCAGATTCAAATAGACATTCATGTGAGATTAGATCATTGGGGCATTCATGGTCATTTTCTAAAGTCTCATAAAATTGTAAAAAGAGTTCTGTAAAATTAAGAGAAAATAGAGGAGCCGCTCCCGGTATCCCAAAGACAGCCACTATAGCACATGCTCGGATTCAACAAATTCGAACTTTGCAAGTCTTCAAAGCTCAAATAGCTATCAAAGTCTGTGATTTTTGAACTTAGTTGAACCTTGTATCACGTCTTAGTGAGCATTGTAATAATAACTAAAGAAAATTAATAAAATGCACCCCACTAATCTGAGGATCCCTAATCTTTTCTTACATTGTATTTCACTTGTTGCGTATTCCTTTGCTGTTAAAATGTCATTCAATATAGATATTTTTGCTTGTTAGTTATTTGTATTGTAGGAAGCTTGTTTTGTGCACCACTCGGTTTTTAAACAACCCTTTTAGCTGCGGTGAACCGAGCTCGGTCCATCAAGAACATTTATTTGGCCCAGGATGTTTGGGCCACTATGCTGAAGAAAAAAGGCACTCTCACATTTTCGTGACTCCGCTAGGGACTGGGAAAAAGAAGAAGGAAGAAGCAATCCCTTCGCAGAGCATGCCTCCAAGACCAAGGAACAGCAAAGGTGCCAATATGCCACCCGCGGCCTCTGAGCTTGTGGGAGAAAATGAAATGGCCTCCAGACAAAGAGGCATAGTACCCCAAACAGAACAGGAGGTTGTTTCAGAACAGAGAACGCAAGTCAGGAGCTAGACCCCATGGCTCAGATGACTGCAATGTTGAAAGACTCATAACAAGAAGTTCGCCTTCTCAAGAAGGGCAAGACACAGGAAGTCAGAGACAATGCCCCCCATATGGGCAACCAAGATAGAACTCAGCCAGAAGGAGGGTCAGCAGTGGGAGGAGGAAACAACCCCCAGTACCTAACACTGGTAGATGTCAATGCCCTCTTGGACCAAGAAAGGGAAAAACTTTCAAGGATCCCTAAGCAATTTTCTCGGGATCCCC
This sequence comes from Quercus gilva, assembly GCA_023621385.1. Taxonomy (NCBI): domain Eukaryota; kingdom Viridiplantae; phylum Streptophyta; class Magnoliopsida; order Fagales; family Fagaceae; genus Quercus; species Quercus gilva. The sequence goes on from CM042484.1 coordinate 31,508,949, forward strand.
CATTCCCACCAGAACTCCTTGGCAAGCCATACCCCAAGGGATATGAACCACCAAAGTTCTATCCTTTTGATGGAAGGAATGGAAGCGCAGTAGAACACGTGAGTAGGTTCGTCCACACTATGGGCCCCTACGCAGGAGACTGAGAGCTGTGTCTAAGAGAGTTTGCTAAGTCCCTAGTGGACAGAGCATACATTTGGTACACCACAGTGAGACCTCCCCATTAAGACCTGGGACAAAATGATGAAAAGATTTTGTGCAAAATATTAACCTGGTGAGGATAAGGTCACTTTCCAAAGCCTTCAGATGGTAAAGCAGAGGCTTGGAAAGGATCCCGTCCAGTTCATCAAAAGATTTGAAGATGTGTCCCTAGACTATTATGGGGATCATGAAGAAAAAGAACTTGTAGAGACTTGCATATCTAACATGCTTTTCGATTACAGGCTTAACCTCGAAAATTTATGCATCACATAGTTTGCTGACCTGTTACAGAGAACTAGAAGGACAGCACAAACTATGAGGGCAAAGAGGATGCCGACGTCCCAAGCCATGACAGCATCAGTGGGATAAAAAAGGAAGAGACCTAATGGAAATATGTTCGAGGAACCACCAGTGATCCCATGTACCGTGGAAGAATTAAACCATGTCCTGGACAAGTGGATCAGGGATGGAGTGGTCAGGCCATTCACTGTGTCCAGGCCACCAATCGAGGAAGAAAGAAAAAATCCTTTGTTTTGTAGGATTCATAATTATGTTAAGCATCCCACCAAGGATTGTTGGACCCTCCGCAGGCTCTTTCACAAGAAGCTAAGAAAAGGAACCCTGGAGCTCACCTAGAAAGAGCCAGAAGTACAGAGAAACCCCTTGCCCAACCACAAAGGAAAAGGTGTGGTGGCTGTGGTAATCCATGGGAACCCGGTAGAAGCGAAAGGGTTAAAATGATCTTTCCACCCAAACACAGTCAGGACCTTCCAGAAGAATCCCAAGTTCAGATCATTATTCAACCAGCTAGGATTTGGACCAGAAGTAAGAAGGGTGGCCACGGAATCTCTCATGACTATAGCAGCAGATTCAAGAATGGAATGCTTCACATCAGAATCACATGCTAGTCGAGCTTTCTTGGAGACAACCAATGCCATAATTTTCACTGATGAAGACATGGAGGTTGAGCATCTAGACCACTGTAGACCTCTCTATCTAATGGCCACCATAAACGGTGTCCAAATCAGAAGAGCACTGGTGGACACAGGGGCATCACTCAACCTCATACCCCTAAGCACCTTGAAAGTCGTAGGCCTAGCTGGAAGGAGGATCCTGGTGGCTCCCATAGAGATAACCGGATTTGGAGGATCAGCAGAATCAACCGAGGGATATATACAGCTGGCCCTAAGAATGGGGCCAATAGTAGCCTTGACCAGATTTCATGTAATCAACTCAGAGGTGTCCTACCATGTACTGTTGGGACAACCATGGCTCCATAAGCACCACCTTATACCATCCATATACAATCAGTGTGTTAAGGGGAGATTGAACGAGAGGCCTGTAAGGATCCCTGCCAACCCTAACCCTTTCAACCAAGGAGAAGTAAACTTTGTAGAAACAATGTTCTATGATGAGTTAGAACCTAACGATGAGAGCCCCATGCCAGGGACCCCAAAAACACCTATCTTGGAAAAAGAAGAAGGAGGAGGTACCTATGACTTAAGAGACCTCCTGAAAAGAAAAAGGCAAAAAAAGGAACCCAGCACCTCAGGACCCCGGGAATGTGTAGTAGTGCGGGAACTTGGGGGAAGATTAATTTACCGTTTGTGAAGATGTGCGGGGCCTGAGTGCATCGTGCAGGAGGGTCCCGGACCACCAGAATGTATGATAGCTCAAGAGGAAGTCCCGAGGAACAAGTTAAAGAGACACAAATCCAGCCTGAGGAAGAGTTGGATGAAATAAACTTGGGGACTGAGCGAGGATCCCAGAAGCCTGTTTTCATCAGTAGCCAACTGACAACACAAGAAAAGGAACCGCTGGTAGCCTTACTCAAAGAATACATGGATGTGTTCGCATGGACCTACAATGAGATGCCTGGCCTGGATCTTGGGCTCGTGGCCCATGCTCTTAATGTAGACCTAGGAGTCAAACCAGTAGTCCAACCAACTAGGGTCTTTCACACTGATGTAGAACCTCAGATAACCCAAGAGGTTAAGAAGCTGCTAGCAGCTGGTTTTATCAGGCCCATTCAATATCCCAAATGGCTTTCCAACATAGTACCTGTGAAGAAGAAGAACGGCCAAATTCGTTGTTGTGTGGACTTCCGCAATCTAAATAAGGCGTGTCCAAAAAATGAGTTCCCCCTGCCTAATATTGACCTCCTTGTGGACTTAGCTGCGGGAAGTTCTATGTTCTCATTCATGGATGGGTATAGTGGGTACAACCAAATTCGCATGGCTGTCAAGGATGTTGAGAAGACAGCATTCAAGACCCCAATTGGAAATTTTTATTACGTTGTGATGCCCTTCGGTCTAAAAAACGCAGGAGCCACGTACCAACGAACCATGACAGCCATCTTCCACGACATGATGCATAAGGAAATGGAAGACTATGTGGATGATATTGTGGTCAAGTCAAAAACCAAGACAGGACACCTCCAAGTACTTGAGCAAGTTTTCAAAAGATGCAGAGAATACAAACTACCCATGAACCCCATGAAATGTGCCTTTGGAGTATCTGCAGGAAAGTTCCACGGGTTCCTGGTACATCACAGAGGCATAAGTGTAGATCTAGCCAAAGCTGCAGCCATTACCACAATGAAAAGACCAACAATAGTGAAGGAACTCAAAAGCTTCCTAGGAAGGATCTCCTACAGCAGAAGATTTGTGCCAGGGCTAGCTTCAGTCACAGGTGGCTTATCCAAACTATTGAAGAAAGGAATCGAGTTCACTTAGGGAACGGAGCAACAGGAAGCCTTCCAAAAGATTCAGTAGATTATGAATCACCTACCCACTCTCCAGGCACTTGTACGTGGGCAACCCCTACTACTGTACTTGGCATCAAATGCTCAAGCAATAGGAGCCCTACTGGCGTAAGAGGGTGATGATGGGAACAAGCAACCTGTTTACTATGTAAGCAAAACACTCAAGGATGCCGAGACCATGTATCCCAAGATAGAAAAAGCTTGCCTAGTGGTTATTTACGCATCTCAGAGGCTGAAGAGGTATTTCTCAACTCACCAAATCCTTTTAGTGACTAAGTCACACCTCATAAAAGCACTCCTGCATCAGCCCCTCATAACAGGAAGAATAGCACAGTGGCTGGTCCTGCTTTCTCAATATGACATAGGCCTCAGGACCCCCAAGGCTGTCAAAAGTCAAGCCATAGCTGACCTTCTGGCATAATTCCTAGGGAAGGAGGAAAGCTCACTAAGTGAAGATATCCCGGGTAAGGTAGCAGTAGCAGAAATCCCAGGAAAGAAATGGACAATGAGATTCGATGGGTCAACTACAACAACCTCAAATGGAGTGGGAGTTGTACTAAGCTGTGAAGATGGGGACACCATACCCCTGTCTTTCAAGCTTGTGTTCTCTTGTTCCAATAATGCAGCTGAATATGAGGCATACTTGACTGGGCTAACTATAGCACTCAGTATAGGGGTAAAACACATGAGAGTATTAGGGGATTCCAATCTTGTAGTTTCTCAGGTGAAAGGTGACTTCGCACTAAGGGAACAAAGTTTAGCAGCCTACAGGACTTGGGCGCAAAGGCTAGAGCAGGAATTCTAGACCTTCAGCATAGAGTACACGCAAAGAAGTGAAAACAGGTTTGCAAATGCGCTTGCCACCTTAGGGTCCTAAGTACCATTCAAGGGAAAAGACACTCTGGTCAGAATAGGAAGGCATGAGCATTCCATCTTAAAAATCCTCCAAAAGATATCCCCCGAAGAATCCAAACAGTGGGATTGAAGGAGCGAAGTGAAAGAAAAAATGAAAGACACAGGATCCGGAGGGAGTGTCAAGGAGCTAAGGGACTACGCTCTAATAGAAGGAGAACTATACAGGAGACTGCCCGGAGGGATCCTATCCAGATGTATCAATGAGAAGGAAGGGAAACTAAGGTTGGAAGAATTGCATACCCAAGTCTACGGGACCTCAAAAAAGATCAGCCTATATAGGAGGATGCAGCGCATGGGATATTACTGGCCAAATATGAACAAAGAGGTAGCAACTATACAGGAAAAATGTCAAGAATGCCAATCCTTGGTGGACAAGGAAGAAAGCTACACTGTATTTATTACAGAAGATTGGAGGACTCCCTTCATAGAATACTCGGCTCAAGGGGTCCTATCGACCAACGGGGCACTGGCCCACCAGCTCAGGAAACTCGCAGTCAAATACTTCTTGCAAAATGGGATCCTATTCAAAAAGGGATAGATCGAGGATCCCCTAAGATGCTTGGGGCCGAAGAAAGCCAGGGAAGTAGTTAGGGAAGTCCATTCTGGTGATTGTGGAAGTCACCCAGGAAAAAGGAGGCTCTATAAACAGTTACTACTGTTGGGGTACTACTGGCCAACAATGAAAAAGGACTCTGAGGAGTTAGTCAAAACCTGCCACGCGTGTCAAGTCCTCGGAGATGCAATCCATACTCACCTAAATATGTTACAGGATATGACAACCCCATGGCCTTTCCACACTTAGGGGCTTGATCTCATAGGACCTATAAATCCCCCATCCAGTGGTTACATATGGATCTTGGCGGCTACTAAGTACTTTACGAAATGGGTGGAGGCCATCCCCCTGAAAAAGGCCACTGGAGCAGTTGTAGTGAACTTCATTCGAGAGCATATCATTACAAGGTTTGGGATCCCCAGCAAGTTAATCAGTGACAATGGAACCCCGTTCATAAACAAAGACATGAAGGGGTTGACTGAGGCTTACTACATCAAGCATGAAAGATCCACACTGTACTACCCACAAGGAAATGGCCAGGCAGAGGCCACCAATAGGGTGATATTGAAGATCCTTAAAAAAATGAAGCAGGAGTATGGAGGAAAATGGAATGACCATTTGGCAGATGTACTTTGGGCATGCAGGAGCTCTGTGAAGACAGCCACGAGATTCTCACCATTCTCCCTGGTCTATGAGACAGAAGCCATCAGCCCTATAGAATTAATTGTTCCCACACCAAGAGTAGTACTTGAAGAAGGCCAGGAGGACATCGAAGACACAAACAATGAAAGAAGACTAGCAGACCTTGAAAGGGTAGAGGAAGAAAGAGAGCTAGCCAAAAGAAGAAGTCAAAGGTACCAGCAAAGAATGACTAGAGCATATGCACAAGCAGTACGCCCAAGAACCTTCACTAAAGGGCAGCTGGTACTAAGGACAGTAGAGCATGTGAGAAGAAACCTACCAGGACCCTCCAAATTTGCCCCAAAGTGGGAAGGACCCTACATCATTAGGGAGGCTCATGATAGTGGGTATTACTACCTTACAAAGGAAGATGGGACAATCCTAACAGAGCCCATAAATGGGAAGTGGCTAAAACAATACTACGCATGAGAAGGGAGAGGTCTCAGTGCACTGGAATCCTTGTTTGCCAAACTCTCCAGCCTGTTAAGTGTTTCTTTCTTTTTATATACTATCGTTTAAGTAATTTTGTTCAAGGACTCGTGGTAGAAGGACACTCTATGATCCTTACTATCTTTATTAGATTTGCTGTGTTCCTTGAATGACATTTATGTTTTAAATTCAATGAAATTTCTTCTTATTTCTCAGTTGTTAAATCCTAAGTATTACAAAGTCCTAACATAGACGAAATCATGGGAGGATACCTGTGGAAATCTTTTTGATACATGACCCAGGATCACCCCCACAGATAACTACATACAGTTAAGTTTCAAATATATGGTCTAGGATCTCAGGCATATACTGAGGATACCTAGCCCAATACTTGGCAAAAAAAAAAAAAAACTTGCCAAGTTCATGAGCTGGGACAAAATATATATATTGCCCAATGTACCCAGTTCAGTACTTGTGCAACCAAGAAGAAAAAGGAGGATACCTGGGAAATCTTTTTGATGCAGGACCCAAGATCATCCCACAGATAACTACAAACAGTTAAGTTCCAAATACGTGGTCTTGGATCTCAAGCATATACTGAGAATACCTAGTCCAGTACTTGATAAAAAAAAAAAAAAAACCTTCCAAGTTCATGAGCTGGGACAAAAAAAATATCGCCCAAGGTACCTAGTTCAGTGCTTGCGCAATCAAGAAGAAAAAAAGGTGGGTACCAGGCTGGAACTTGCAGCAAAACTTGTAGGAATCACAGACCAGGACTCAGTACAAAAAAAGGAGATAGACAAGAAGAGATTCACATGCCACTAAGAAAGATTAGAAGCAATCTGAAAAACATGAATACTTAGAAGCAATCTAGAAGCACAAGTACATGGGAGCAGTCTCAAAGCACAAATGCAGATCTAAAAAAAAACCAGAAACAATGTCCAGACAAAGAGATAGAAAACTTATACAACCCCAAATTTTTCATACACATCCAAACCAGCTAAAAAAAAAAAAGAAAGCTAAGAAATGAGGCCAGCCAACAAAAAGCCATCTGAGGAGAGAGCAGGGACAACCGCAGAAGAAAGAATTCTCTGCCTTTTAATCTTCAAATCTTGCAAAGTCTTATGAGCATGAGCCAAAGCTTCCTCAGCAGCAGCAATCTCAGCATCAATGCTCTTAGAAGCTTACCTCTGGAATAGCGCTTGGGCCAGTGATCGCAAATACTCCAGTAAAAAGGACAGGTTGAACTTGGCTTCCAATAGATCCTGAACCACTCCTCTCCATTCCAAGAGTTTTTCCTTAGATAGAGAGTCTAGAGAAGAATCTCTCAAGGAGATCAACACGGCGCACAACAGCTCCATCAAAATGTTCCCCAAAAATACTCCTCCTCTGAAACCAATGGTAAAATCCCCATGACTTTTAAGCAGCCCTTCTAGTAGGGGTAGGCCTTCCACGGGTACAGAGAACCGTAAGAAGCTGCCATATGAGGGCCCAAAGTGGCAAAAGTGACTGGCAGGGAGGCTGTTGAACTCCAGAAGATCAAAGCGAGCCAGAAAGGTAGGGAGCCTTGAAGCAGGATCTAAAACAACCAGTATCGGCCTCTTGGGGCGGAGTCTCCTCCTCTTGTTCCTCTAACTTCTTGAAGTACTCTGAGAAAGAACACATGACAAGTTGAAGAAAGGGTGAGGAAGCCTCAGCAAAATGACTAAAAGAAGGCACGGATACAGGGGGCTTCGCCATAACGAAAATGCAAGAGAAAGGAAGAAAGGGAGAGAGAATACAGTAAGGAAAACTAACACCCACCTTCAGAATCCCCCGATTCTAAAGAGGAAGCAGCACCAGAGATAGATCTCGCAGTGGCTTGACCTGGAAAGAGATAGAAAAAAAAAAAAAAAAAAAAAAAAAGGACTAAAAAAAGGGGGGGGGGGGGGTGATGCAAAAGAAGCAAAATTAAAACGCTATTGTATAAAAAAAAAAAAAAAAAAGGCTCACCTGTTTGCCTGGATGGTGATGCGCCTCCCAAAGTCTTTGTACTCAACCCAGTCAAAGGTAACACGGTCTTGATAGGACTGGGAATCTGTTCAAATTGAAGACCTGGGGATGCAGGAAGCTTGGGAACAGGAACAATAAAAAGACATAAGTAACAGAGCACAGTGTTGGAAAAAAAAATGGATAAAGGCAAATGACAGAAGCGACGGATAAAGAAAAAATCATACCACATCTTCGCCAGATGATTGGCTTCTATCTCTCTTAAGGTCCAACTTACGCTTGGACTGCAAAAAAGACAACCACCATCAGTTCAAAAAAAGAAAAGTGGCAACAACAAGATGCAACATAAAGAAAAAAAAAAAAAGAAAAAAAAAAAAAAGAAAAGAGGAAAGAGGCCTTGCCCTTCTCTCTCTCTCCACAGGATCTCTAGGCCTCGGCTGTTTACTACGGGTACGTCCAGAGGGTCCCTAAGAACCATGAACTGAAGGACTCATAGGAATCTGGGGAAAAGAAAACTCTACCTTGGTCTTCACCCGACCCCTTGTGGCCAAAGGTTGCTCAACTTCTACTTCCTTAGCAAGCACCAACTGCTTCTGAGATTTCCCAGTCTTTTTCTTCTTTATCTTAGGGATAGTGCCCTTCGTGCTCTCTTCAACTGTAGCCTCTTTCAATTTTTCTTGTTTAATTGCTCTTACTTTACTCATGCCAACGGGAGTAGTGACACTTATGGCCTCTACTGCCCCCCTCTTAATTGGTACCCCAGCAGAAGAACCAACTATAAGATCACATCCTGGTCAAGTTTCTGGGAAATCCTGCGCATAAGTTACCCAACCTTCCCTAGAAGCATGCCATTCTGCAAAACCAGTTTTGCTACTTACAGCAGCAGAAACAACACCAGCAGTAGGCAGAGACAGACACTTGTTGGGTGTTGGGGTAGAAGAAATGTCAGGGTTGGGGACTCTCCCAATCGTGTCAGAGCCAGCATAATCAATAAAGGACTTTTGCACCCTTCTCCAATAGTCAGCATAACCACTGGAGCCAAAAACTCCTCTTTGGAAGTTGGGCACTACGAACTGAGGACTCCTTCGTGACCAACAAGAGAAGGCCTGAAGTCTAATGAAATGATCCAAAGAAGGAAGAGAGGGAACTATGTCATTAAACATTGGAGGGATATCCTGATCGAAACCAAACTGCCGAAGTACTTGATGTGCCGAGTAATAGGTATATCGTGGGCCGTTCGAAGAAAGCACAAGAAGCCAAGAAGGACTAATATAGACCAAGTAGGCTAAGCTGCCTTCATCACCACGACGTAAATCAAAAGTATTTCCTGTAGAAGTCAGAAAAGGAGATAACACAGAATCACAAACAAAACCGAGGCCAAACTCTCGGGGAGAGCTCCAATGCAAATGGCCTACTTGATCAAACAATTCAACCAAGTTAAGGCTGCTACCTTTCAGACTCAGCCAACGGAAAATAATAGGGTGGCTATCAGTTGAGCTGCCACAAAGCCCTTTAACCACATCAGGGGATCCCTGAAACTTATCTTTTACAAACTTCAAATTCCTATATCTTGCTAAAGTAATCGACGAACGATCCCACATAAATACCTGGAGAATGGCGCAATGAAGAGAAGAAGTAATAACATAACAAGAATCACCTTCGGCTTCATCTCCATGAAGCTGATCCAATTGAGAATGGACATGACCCAAAAACATGGGGGCTAGAGGATATTGAGCGCCCTGAGCCAACTTAATCGCCAAGGGGAAAAGAGTGGACTTGATTCCATACCCAGGGAACTCGCTGAACAGAACTTGCTAAGCCAGAATGTGAGGAACCCAACTTGCCTAACTTCCTTATCCTTTTCGTGCAAAAGATTCATGACCCACCTACCCATCCTGGCCAGTTTCCCACCAGGAGAAGCAATACGTCACCAAAGTGATCAAATAAATTTTCTTCCACCTTGAGATCCTCGTCAGAAAGATTAATATCAAATGGGTTTTCATCCCCAAGCATCGGAAGAAGAAAATTGTTGACCACGTCCTCCAAGGTAACGGTCAATTCACCAACAGAAAAAGAGAAAGTGTGCATAGTAGGACACCAATGACATACCAAATGCCTAAGGCCTTTGGCATCTCTGAAACCCTCAAGATTCCTGGAAATAGCCACTGCCTTCAGGACACTGGTGCGCTCCAAGTGGCCTACAAATTCCTTGTCAGAAAGTTCATTATCCATCCAGATGGGCCAGCCTTGGATCTTTCCAGCGACAAAATCGAAAAAGATAGGGACCGCCTCTCGAAGTCCCCGCCTGATCTGGAGATCAAAAATCTCCCTAGGGTCTGGAACTTGTGCAGAACCAGCAAAACCTGCTTGGCTAGAGAATACCCAGGCACAAGTGGATGGAGGGGTCTCGCCATGAGACACCTGAGGGAAGAATAAGCTAGGAGTGTACCAAGGGTCTTGTAAAGGAAAAGCAGGGCGCCCAATGACAGATTCATCATGCACGGAACTAGAGGAATCCTCACCTTCAAAGGGACTAGGAGTGCGGTCCTTTCTTTTTCAAGAAGAAGAAGAAGCCATTGAAGCAATGGGTATCTTGAAAGTAGGTAGTAGCGAGACTGATCGAAAGAAAAGAAGAAGAGTCTAGAAATAAAAGATTCAGGCAAAAAGAAAGGTAATGGAAAAAGGCTGGGATGAAGAAATAAAAGAGCAATTAGAAAAGACAATATGTGGAAAGACGCGCCAGTTGCCAGGAATTAAATTTGACGAGGGAAAAATTATCAGCAGTTATTAATGGGAGTTATGGGAAACGTAAAATTAGGTGGTGGAAGTTCCTTTTCAAGACTCAACTGCCACGTCTCATGTAAAAGGGAACAGTTACAAAAAAATAAAAAATAAATAAAAAAATAAAAAAAGAAGCGAAGGGGCCAGGATACCAAAGACCAAAAATTGAAGATCAGGATCCCCGAAGAAAGATCAAAACGGAAGAAATCCTGCAGAAACTCACACATGGGTTGCAGGCAGCCCATGAGCTCGGGGGGCTAAATGTTGAGGTTCAAAATTGGTCACAAACTAAGGCCCAAAGAATGTTGGGCTCATTTCACAAAAAAAAAAAAAAATAATAAATAAATAAACTAAGAGAAAATAAGAGAAAAAGGAAGGTTGGGCTTACATAATGAAGGAAAGAGAAAAGAAAGAAGAAAAAGGGCAAGAGGCCCAAAGGATTAGGATCCAGAGACCCACGAAAGAACAAAAAAAGGCCCAAACCAGGCAGAGCCAGCAAATGAAAGAAAGCCCAATAAGAAGGGGTGGGCCGGGATCCTAGAAGTCCCCAGAATCCAGGGATCCCTAGACGCGCGAAGTAAGATTGAAGCAAATTCAAAGAGGGATAAAAGACAAAAATCATGCGGGTTTCATGCTCCAGACATACAATGGAGCCAGGAGGTACGAAGCAAAACGCAAGAGCCATGATTCCGACCATTTGGAGAAAGTGACAAGAAAGAGTACAACTGAAAAAGCTGGAACACTGAGAAGAAAAAGCCAAATAGCTGAAGGCCAGCCAACGGAGAAGTTTGGAAATAGAAAACTAGCTAAGGGACTTTCGTTTGGTCGGACTAAAAGCAAGAAACTATGAGAGAAAAAGGAAACGACATAGCCCTGAGCAAAACTGGCACGACAGAAACTCTAAAGGGCAAAAGAGGGAAATCACTGATACCCTAGAGCTCGATCTGCGCTATAAAAGGAGGAGGGGGTCCATGATGAAGAGGATCCAGATTCAGATAGACATTCATGTGAGATTAGATCATTCGGGCATTCATGGTCATTTTCTAAAGTCTCATAAAATTGTAGAAAGAGCTCTATAAAATTAAGAGAAAACAGAGGAGCCGCTCCCGGTATCCTAGAGATAGCCACTATAGCACATGCTCGGATTCAACAAATTCAAACTTTGCAAGTCTTCGAAGCTCAAATAGCTATCAAAGTCTGTGATTTTTGAACTTAGTTGAACCTTGTATCACGTCTTAGTGAGCATTGTAATAATAACTTAAGAAAATTAATAAAATGCACCCCACTAATTCGAGGATCCGTAATCTTTTCTTGCATTGTATTTCACTTGTTGCGTATTCCTTTGCTGTTAAAATGTCATTCAATACAGATATTTTTGCTTGTTAGTTATTTGTATTGTAGGAAGCTTGTTTTTTGCACCACTTGGTTCTTAAACAGCCCTTTTAGCTGCGGTAAACTGAGCCCAGTCCACCAAGAACATTTATTTGGCCCAGGATCTTTGGGCCACTGTGCTGAAGAAAAAAGGCACTCTCACACATTCTTTCACCTATCTCTTTATGTGTTGTTTCTTTTCTCTCTTTATGCACATGCTTCTTATTAATTGTATGCAATCTTCTATTTCTATTTCACACTAAGATGTCGTGATGAGTTTTGTTTAAAGTGTTTCAGAAATACAGGTTGTCAAAGTCTCTCTTGCCATGAACTCTTTTCTTGCAAAGTTTTTCAAGAGTTTGTGTTAGGATAGATTTTATTGTATTCTGTTTGTTTTTAGACCCCTTAAAACACAACCAGATTAACCTAGTTAATTAGCCAAGTGATTACTTAGTCAAATTATGTAGTTCTAAGTTAACACAGATAAATCATATCAATGTAAAGTGTGGAAAATAAAGAATACAAAGATATGATGACCCAAGAAAACCAAACTGGTAAAAAACCTGGGGAGGATTTAACCTAGCTATCCTCAAGGTAAACTGAATCCACTATGAAAGAATTGAAGTTTACACAATAGCGACTTAGACCACTAACATCCTATTGTTACCTTGAGTAGGAAACTTACTACCACGACCACGTGACAGCTCCGAGTCCACAGACTATTTATTTCTTGGATTTCCAGCAAGTACAAGCACTTCCGCTTGTGTATCTTTAAGCTCTTGAATCTACAACTGAATGATCACCAAGTTCTTGACATAATCTTGAATCTTGGAAACCCTAAGTATGTGTGAAGGCATATACCCTCTAGATCTCACAAAAGATTCACACACACAGTATAAAGAGCAACCTTAGAGAGCTTTTTGGTACAAAACCCTAAATCTATAAAAGAGGCATAAGATGCACTCTAATCTCTCTAAAAACTTATAAAAACATTTTAGGGTTTCCTATATATATAGGAGTGTTTTACTTGAAATCCAATACATTTAAGTAGAGTTTGGGCTGAATTGGAATTCTGTAGAAAAATAAATCTACACATGGTTCAATCGATCGAGTCTAATTTTCAATTGATCGAGTCTTGCAGATTTAGTCCAATAAATTCTACAATCATTTGATTCCAATTTTACAAATAAACATACTTTGAGCAAGCCTAAACCTAGACTCTATGTTTTGATCATGGTTTGCCAACATAATACAAATTGAAGTTCTAATACATTAGTTCCTAAAGTCTTAGAACCTAACATATTCAACAAATGAGTATGAGTTGAGTGATTTATGACTTCTCTTATATGTTTATTTGTTTGTTGTGGTTTTGTCATGGATTGCCAAAGGGGGAGATTGTTAGGACATATGTGAATCATGTTAAGAACATATGTCATTTAGAATTAACTAATCCTTTGACAAAACGCACTTTACTTGTAATTGGGTAGATCTATAATGTGTTTAATACTTCAAGGAACAAGAGTTCAAGTCCTAATGTTAAAGCCATGCAAATCTGTCCAAAAAACAAGTGAAGAAGTGGTGGATTTTAAAGCTCGACAACTAGCTCAACAGATAGCATCTATCGAAGTTAAAAAAGGGATCTTTAGCTCGATACTCGACAGCTGCTCGACAGATAACCTATCTATCGAGATTTACAAAAATTGGTATTTCAGATCTGATTTCACACAAATTCGTGTGTATTTGTTTAGACTTTCTTTTCTTACAACTCTAAACATATATAAGGATTATTTTAAGGGCCATCACATATGATGCAACTTAATGCAAAATTTTTTAACAAGCATATTGTAACCGGAGACATATGCCCTAGTTCAGCTTTCTCTTAAAGAAGCTGCTACATTTGTACGTCGTAGGGTTTTGTAACCAATGAGCTTCGTGATCTTCATCGTGTTGATGAACTAAAGAACTTTGCAGCCAACATCCTTCTCAAGTTGGTGCTTAGTCACATACTTGGATCCGTGCATCGATTGGTTAGTCACGTACTGGGAGCCGTGCATTGAAAGGAGAGATTGTCACTACAGAACAAGTCCAATTGTGTATTGGGGTAAGGGTTCAACTATAGGTTGGTATAAGGTACTGGGATTCCTTTACTTGTAACTGCTTGTTGTGATAATAGTGGATTCTCGGAAGTGGTGACCTTAAAATCACCCAGTGGGATTTTTGTCTTGGAGGTTTTCTCCATTCATAAACAAATCACCGTGTCAACTTTATTTTCTGCTGCATATTAACTTACTTGGTGATTTGTTTGTGCTACCACGCGTATTGCATGTTAATCGAATTAATTAATTAACTTGGCTAATTAATTCGTTAATTCATCACAAGGGGTCAATACATTCTTGGCCTATCAATAAACCCTATTTCAACAAATATAGGTAATTTGAACGGTGTTCCCCAAATATAGGTAATCACTGTAGATTAAATGGGTACATATGGATAAGTTGATGGGGAAAGGTTTTGCGTGTTTGGTCACCTATTTTCACTCCTATACTCATTTTAGGTAATTTGCTACCAATGCTCTTATTGAACTCTCAATTACTGCTCAGTGCTAATCAATTGTATTGTTTTCCTTTTCATTATTTTATTTTGTTGTTGAAAAGTTAGATAAGACTTTAACTTCTAGGTTGCAATGTTGTTACTATATACCGATCTTGTTTTTCCAAGTACTTCTAACCACCACACCCAACCCCCCCACCCCCCCCCCCCCCCCCCCCCCCCAAAATATATATATATATATATATATTTTTAAGGTGATGGAATTTTTGAGCAAAGCGCTTGAAGCCCAAAAAAGCTTAAAGCCCAAAAAAAAAAAAAAAAAAAAAAAATCATCTAAATATGTTTTTGAAGGTGATGGAATCTTGGAGCAGGAAACCAGTTTCTTGATAATCTGAAAATAAAAACATATTATGCATTCATAGTTTAATTTAATATTGAGAATCTTATAGTGTTTGGTTCCAAGAGAAACAATCCAACTGAAAGTATATCTTATTATTTGCCCCTCTAAACACATATATTTTGAACTTTTGAGTTCAGGATCGTTCCACGTGGAAAAGATAATTTGCATAGAAGATCCCAAATTGTTGGGTGTAAAAACCTTTGGCTTATTCAAATTTCAAATACTTTTCATATATTGCATTGTTCTCCTTTCCATAGTTCAAATTTGTTGTCGTAATTAAGTTAGATAAAATTTAAGCTTCTTGGACCTTGGTTGTAGTGTTGTTAGTTGTTACTTTTTGTTGAAATAAAAGGACTGTTGATAGCCATTATTATTACACGTTTTCTACAAGCCCAATTTAATCAAGCCCGACCTTCTTGTGGGTAAAATTCATGTATTGTATTATATTTTATTCTTTTAAGCATGGTTTAAGCTCATCATCAAAGATAATTTGCCGACCACCGTTCCTCAGTTAGTTGTCAGAGCTAGGTCATCAACCACCACACCTTTGAGTTTTCTCAGAGGAAATTTGAGAGCTAAGGAATCCATGGAAATAAGTTTTCAATCTAACTAAATGGAATGAGTTTGCTGCTTTTATTTTTCAAATTGCTTTATTTTGTGGGTTGAAAATTTTAGGATATCTTTATTTTGAGGGTCACCTTAAAGTGGTGCTGAAAAATGTAATATTTGGAGCCAAAACTCTAGCAAGAACGCTGGTAAAACAGGTTTTACATTTTTTTAACAGTTGTGTTAGCTTATTTCAGGGGTTTTAATGATCCTTGAAATAAAGTTAGCCATACTTTTACAGTCAAACCTAATTTCAGTATTTGTTTAGACCCTTTTTAGTGGACCCTTGGAAATAGAGGGTCAAAACAAATGAAGTTTTTTGTAGTACTACCAAGTGGGCATGGGATATTGGTAGCATCTTAAGCTCATGGAGCAGATTTTGTACGTAAAATTTCCATCCCAAAAGATGTTTTATGCTCTAGTTGATTGTGGTCCAACTTTTCTGCTCTACACTTTTTTTTTAACTAAAACACATAGCTGACTTTAAGTGGCTAGCCTTGTTTGCTACAACAACCAAACACAGCTTCCAAGGACCTACCATGTTTAGAAAACATCAGCCCATGAATTTAGGCCACTTCATTTCCCAAATTTTGCAAAAAACAAGCCAATCCTCTTACCCAATTAAAACAAATTTGACCATAACCTCTTTGGTTGATACCTTGGGATTCAAAACCTCTTTTATTAACCAAAAACCAATCACTTAGAACATCCTAAACTCAATACAAAAGGCGTCATTCAAATTCAAAAGGTACCAACCACATTTTACCTATATAGCTGAAACTTTAGAGCAAAAGCTCATTCAATCAGCTAATATTCACACGATTCTAAACACAAGGGGTGGAAATATGGGTACAAGGAATCCTTCCCTCTCTTCCTCACGACCTCTCTCAATTTTTGCTTCTTGTTGAATGTGGGTCAAAGTTTCGGACCTATGTTATTTTTATGCCTTTTTTAGCATTTTTGTTATTGACATTTTGATTTCTCTCTTGTTAAAGCATCATTAGCCTCTATTCACTAAATATTGAAATTTTGGAATTAATACTCTCCACAAATAATCACTTCTAAAGAACCCCATGGGGAGATTTGGGCCATTCTAGCATTTTTGGCTCTTGCTGCAAAACATCCCTGCCAAGGACTAATAAAAGAAATAATTCTGAAATCTGAATAGAAGAGGTGCTACCCGAAATGTTTGGATGGTAGAATTCGACCAAAATGTTTTCCATGTTCTAAAATTTTTTTTAAAAAAAATTAAAAAAAAATTAAAACCTTTTTGTAGCAGGTTTGTTATTTTTTATGCATTTCTTGCATTGGATACCAGAATGAAATCTATTGTAGTAGTAAACTTAATATTAACCTGCAGTGTACTCAGCAGAAATATTCAAATTTACAAATATAATTGATAACTCAAACTCAAAAGTTAAAAAAAAGAAAAAAAAAAAAAAGAAAAAGAAAAAGAAAAAGAAAAAAGAACTTGCAATTTAGCTGAATACATAATTCCAAACCCTACTGACAAGTAAAGAATAGCAGCAAACATCTCCCCTTCGCACAAAAGAGATATGCTTGCAATTTGAGTAGAAAATAAAAGTTGATAAAGTTTATAGCTTTCATATAGGAAAGTAATCAACTAAGATATGGACGGGAAAAAAAAAACTTCATTAGCCAATTAAAGAATCGTTTACAAGCTAGCAGCACAAATGGTCTTGCTTTGCAAAGTGAAGAAGACCTAAAAGCAAGACAACACATCAGTGAAAGTAATTGCTTTGCAAAGTGAAGAAGACCTAAAAGCAAGACAGCACATCAGTGAAAGTAATAAATTAAGAAGACAAATCTAGGAAAGAACTCCGAATTTGAAGTAAGGAATACTCTTCCAGCAGATTGCTCATTTTCACACAAAACCTAAAGCTAGACAAGAACTTCAAATGCGTAGTAAAGAATACACTACCAGACAACTAAATGTCGTAGAATAAAAAAATGATTACTAGCAAATTGTAGAAAAGTAATGATCTGTTTGGATTGAGGAGAAGGAAGGGAGAGTAGAGTAGAGTTGGTCTAAAATTAGCCTATTTTCAGTAAACTCTACTCTACTTTCCTCCGCTCCCCCTCCCTTCCTCTCAATCCAAACAAGCCCTAAAAGATTAGTTTTCTCTTTTGTCATGTGTACCTCATTAAAAGAAAGCATTCATAACATTATGGGGAGTCCAAACATATCTCAATAGTGTAATTATAGAGCTAATCAAATTTGTCAACAATGGAAGGCCACTTCCATTTGGAGAAGGCCAAACTCACGAAGATCGTCTTGCTAGTCTCATTGCATCATCAAAACCCTAGCCTAAAAAGCAACGATAAACATGCAAAGTAGCAAATTCAAATCATCTATCTTTCTTTAGACTTTACCAATCAACAGATGCCATGTTTATCAAAAAATAAAATAAAATCATTGTATGCCATGTGTTTATGTAATTTTTTTTTCATTGTGAACTTTAGTTATTTTTTATAAGAAAAGTAAAAAAGATATAAGATAAATTGTGATTGGTGAAACTCAAAATGGAACACAATGGTGAGACAAAAGATTTATATTCATAAACAACAGTTATAGCATAATACAAATCATTTGTACCATTTTTTGTGTTCCACTTTATGTTCTACCAATTACAACTTGTCATTTTTTTTTTTCCTATTTTAAACCTTGACTATTTTATAAGAAAACTTAAATAAATACATGGCAAGTTATGATTGGTAGAACATAAAGTGGAACACAAAAAATGGTGCAAAGGATTTGTATTCGTTATAGCACCCCAGAAACCTCCATTGCATTTAATGCAAAGCAACATGTTCCCTCCTCTTTCTAAGGCAGGTCAGAATATTAAGGGCTTGTTTGGATGCTTTTTTTTTTTATCACTCAATTTTCGTCACTCATCACTCTTCACTCATCACTTTAAAATACCCTACCTGTTTGGCACCATCACTCATTTGTTATCACTCAATATTTTTTACACTGTTTATAGGCCCCATACTTGTAACTCGATGCAGCTTTTTTTTTTTTTTTTTTTTTTTTTTTCTAGTACCCAAACTCACCGAACCCAGTAATAAAAAAAATAAAAACCCAGAAACCCGAACCCAGTGAAAAAAAAAAAAAAAAAAAAAAAAAAAAAAAAAAAAAAAAAAAAAAGAAACCTAAACCTAGTGAAAGAAGAAGAAGAAAAAAAAAAAGAAAGAATTAAAGACAGAAAATTAGAGGTGATGAAGAACCAAAAAAAAAAAAAAACCAAGAAAACCAAACCCAGTGAAAGAAGAAGGAAAAAAAAAGAAAGAAAGAACTGAAGACCGAAAATTAGAGGTGATGAAGAACCAAAAATAAATAAATAAATAAAGAAAGAAGAAGAATGAACTAACCGAACCCAAGAGAAGAAAGGAAAAAAAAAAGTCAAAAGGTGCGGGTGACCTGACTAGTGGGTCCCTCCATGTGTATTTAGTTACAAAAATGCCATTGAAAACAGAGTTATGAAAACTGAAAACATCTAAAATGTGTATTTAGTTTCCATAACTCATAACTCAAAAATCAGAGAATTGAGTGATGGAAACAAAAAATTAGAAACAGAGTTATGTGGTGCCAAACAGACTTCTCAGCAATGGGTCCCACCATTTTTGAGTTATGAGTTATGGAAACAGAGTTATGAGTTATGGAAATCACTCATCCAAACAGCCTCTAAGTCACCCAATCATGGTCAAATCAGAATGACAAGCATCAATTCAATTAGAGAAATCCAAGCTATGGGGCTCAATTTAAGGAGGTGAGGGAGATGCTTTAGACAAGTATAAAAATACATCCATTAGGATTAGAGGTATGATCTTTTTCCACAAGAATTACACTTTCTTTGAAAATCCCTAGTTGACTTTACCATTGGAGTGAAATCAATAAACCCCAATATATACCAATTTCTTTTTTTTTTTTTTTTTTTTGGTAAACAAAAAATGAGTAGAAGGGAGCGACCAGTGCTGCTTCCCTACTTGGGCGTGACCATAGTAGCACTCTACCCGCCCTCAGGCAAGACCCCATACTCTCGATCTGTGTGAGGAACTCACTTATCTTTTATGTCAACCGTTTGGGATAGAGATGAGATAAGGAGTACTAATACACAACTAGTTGTTTAATGGTCAAACCCAAGTCTTGAAACTTGTTGGGTCGAACCCATACTCTCGGTCTGTGTGAGGAACTCACTTATTTTTTATGTCAACCATTTGGGATAGAGATGAGACAAGGAGTACTAATACACAACTAGTTGTTTAAGGGTCAAACCCAAGTCTTGAAACTTGTTGGTTCGATATCTTACCAACTAGGCCACTTGATAGTTGATATGTATACCAATTTCATAACGACACTTATTAATGTTTTGTGCTGTTAACAGCAGAAGATACCTCCTAACTTTTTTGGCCTTCCTAGGTGAAGGAATCCCACTTCCCCCAAATACTCTAAAAAGTATTGAGAGCAAAATGCTTCTATAAAGCGGTGTTTGTTTTGCATCGAAGTAGTAGGGATATAGCCATGTTGAGGTCTTTTTTGTTAGATGAGAGGATGCTGAGGTTTCTATGCTTGGAAGTTTGGAATATTTGTTTCCTTTGTCATTTTTTTTAAAGGAAAATTTAAAAAGTTCAATTTCGAAACCAAAACACACACACACTCTCTCTCTCTTCTCCCTCTCTCAATGGTTTTCTAATTTTCTAATTTTTCTTTTATGGAAAATTTTTTGCAAAAAACTTCTTTTTTTCTAGAAAGTTTTTGCTACAAACTTAGGGTACGTTTAGTACATTAAATGAGGATTACGATAGGAATTGTAATCTTTATTACTAAGAATAAAATGTGTTGTAATGTAATAATTAAACCTATTCATTAGTTTGGTTGTGATTATAATATTAGAATGAAACTTAACATTTATTTTTGGAAATTCTTACTCATACAACTATATCTCCTTAAAAATTGTTATTTTTAAATTTAAGAGAGATATGTGTTATTTTTTATGATTTTTTATTTTTATAATTGTTAGATGTATATGGAAAGTTTGTTTATTTGGAAATATATTAAGTTTTGAAATTATTGCTCTTACTAAGGAATAGCTAATACAACATTTTAAAGATGAATAGTTATTCCTCATTTTGAAGAATAGCTATTCATAAGGAATGATTATTCCTTGTAATAAAAATATAACTAAACTAAAGAATAACTAAACCATAGGAATAACTATTACATTACAGCGCCTATTACAGTCTACCAAACATGCTCTTAGTTGCAGACTAAGGCTACAACTCTTACTAATAAAATTAACATTGCTATATTTTTTGAAAATCTAACCATTAAATTTCATATTCTTTATATTCTAAACACGCATGTCAAATTTCGTACCAATCAGATGTTATTTACTATTAGATCTATAAACTTATTTTCTATGCATAATTTTATACAACAAAAACTTGAAATTTAAACATTTAATTGATAACATAGCTAATAATCTTTGATTTTTTTGAAAATTTTGCAAGCATGAAAGATATAAAAAGAAAATATAATCCAATGGTGGATTAAATTCACATCTAATAAAAGGATATTGAGTAGAGTTGTAACTTTAGATTACAACCAAGTTTATTTCTAAACTTTTTCATTTTTTTATTGACCCTTTTTTTTACTATAGATATAATAATAAAATAATAATTACAGTTGTAGGGACTGGATTTGAGCATTTCTACTATTGGATGAGTGGACTCAAGCCTAACTAACCCAATACAATGAATTTGTAGAGAATGAGTTTAAGAACTAGGCCCTAGTAAGGATTGCAACAACTGAACATGGTTACAAGTGGGTTAAATAACTAGGAAATAGATTTGAGGTGTGAAAGTCTATCCTTGGCCCTCAACTGAGGGGATTGTAGTTCTTATTGCTTTTCTCAATATCATGTTACAAAAGCTTCTAAGATAATACCAATTACTATAGTCTTTCCTGTTTCTCCGTGCCTTCCCCTTTCTGGAGGACTTCTTTACATTATATACTCATTCTCGGTTGATCTTGGCCATCCATTTGTTGATCATGCAGGTTGCTACTTGAGTGCTTGTCCCATCAGCTACCTTCCTCAACTTTTTGTGAGCTGCAGCAACCTAAACAATGTTGTTTAGGGGTCATTTCCTCATTAATGCGGCCAGAATGTTAGCTGTGGGCATTTAATGTGGAGGTGACAGTTCCTCTTGGAATTGCTCCTCCACCATGCTTCCAAAGTTGACCCGTTGTACTTTGTCTTTTTCTTGGGATGCTTTGAGAGGTTGCCTTTGGCTGCGTGATGCTCTTCCCTTCCATGATCTCAGCTTGCCGAGGATAGGATCATCCTTGGTGAGGTTCCAGGGGAATTTGGGCTTCTTATTTTCATCCTCGGACGCTTCTACCTCCTCGGCATGGGCCTTTGGGCCCAGTATTAAGTGGGCTGGAGTTGCCAAATCCTCTAACCCCACAATAACCCCTCAAAATCCTGCAACCCGGCTCTTCGAACGGGGAGGAGGGTTTTGATGTCCTCGGGGCCTTGTCATGGCTTGTTAAGTTTTATCCTCCATCAGTGCAAGAGTCTTTTCACTTGTCCAAGGCACGTTTCTGGGGCTTCAGTATATGGAGCATGCCCTTCATTAAATTCTGGCGGCTTCATATTCCCCCACGTTCAACGGTGAGATGGTAATCTGATGGTGGAAATCTTTTTTGACTTTATGGGCAGAAAAACCCGTACAGTTATTTTCAACAAGGGGTATAAATACCCATTTGAATCGACTTGTTTCTTCACTTTTACGTTCAAGAGTTCTTACGCACGCATCCTGAGTTCAGCCAAAATTTCTAACCAACCTCACGTCTCTATCCAGCATAAAAATTCTGTCCGAAGAGCCTTTCCTCACTCCTATAAGTCTTCTCCTCTCTCTAACTCACATTTTCTTCCTTCTTTTTGTCCATCCCTGAGTCTTTTAGCCATTTCTTGAGATTGGTAGGTTCAAGAAATTAGTTAAGTCTAAAAAGGCGATGGAGAAATTCATCACAGATTATAGGATACCTAGTAATGTAGGTTTAAGGTATTGTGAAGAGGGGGAAGGGCTTTTTAAGAGGCAAGAGGGCGAGGTAGTAATTCCCATAATTGCCTTCCTAGAAGGGGGTATGAGAATCCCTATGAGTTCGATGATGAGGGGCTACCTTAGGCATTTCCAGCTAACCCTCACCCAATGCGCCATCAATGTGTTTAGGATTTTAGGGTGTGTGGATGCCCTGAACGAGAAGATAGGGCTGAAGCTAACCCATCACGATGTGAATTGGTGTTACAACCTCTAACACCTTAAGGGTAAATCTTATTATATGAAGACAAGAGAGGATAGGGTGCAGCTTATCTAGTGCCTTCCTAGGTCCAGCAAGGGGTTAGACAAGGACTTTCTCATCTTGTCCGGGGAGTGGCACCACGGTCTGCACTGCCCAACAGTGGAAGGGACACCAAGTTGGACACTTAGGGTAGGAAAGGGTCTAGTCTTTTGTGTTGCCGTGGTTTGCTTCGTTTGGTTGCTAACAAGAGTATGTTTTCTTTTTTGCAAATCCGCACGCTTTTGAGCGTCATTTTCACTTGGTCAATAAGGTGGATCTAGAAACTGTCCTCAGGGCGAAGATCTTTATGAACGAGGCTGATAACCAAGTTAAGGCCGTTCATAAGATCCTCGAGTACAAGCCAATCCAAAAGTCCTTCTCGGCCCCGAAGTGCGTGATTAGAGCGAAAGATCCTCGATTACACAAAAATCACTGTAGCCGAGCACGAATTTTTGAACCCCGAAGGATCTCCCATTCCGAAAGGCATTCCGTTGGCAGGTCCTTCTTCATCACCTCAAGTTGCAGAGGCCGAGGGAGGAGAGCTAGGAGAAGAAGAAGAAGTTGCTGATTTAGGTCCATCCGAGGACAAATTTGGCGTGTTCGACCAAGTCCACCCGTCTGAGGATCCTTCTAGTGACTTGGGTGACCCTAGCTTAACTGAAGCAGACTTTTTATCAGCAGAAGCCTCTCCTCGGGCAGAGATGAGTTTCAAGAGGCGACCCTAGACCAGCCTGCTAGATCTGATTGAGGGCCAGCTAGGGAAGGATGTGCCAGGGAGGTCTCAGCCCAAGCTTCCTCCTCCCCTACCCAAGTCTCAATCTACTCGGACCAGGTCCTCCACCCAATCTACGCTTCCACCTCTTCCCCCTCAGCCAAGTTTGCCACTAAGGCCTGAGCCCTTCAACTCCAAACAGAAGAAGGATAAAGGCAAACGGTTTGTGGGGGCAAATAAATCTCATTTCTCCCAGAAGGAGGATGAAGCTCGGCGGCCTTCTAAGCAGTAGAAGATTGGGCACTAAGGCCAAGAAAAGGAGGCAGCCCTGCAATCCAAGGCCCAGGCTTGGCTCCCCGCCTCAATGCTCCACGAGGAGCCTTTGATGGACAATGCATCCCTCAGGGACTTCCAAGGAGGGGAAGGCACGTTCGTGGCCGACGCGTTGGAGAGATCTCTGCTACTCCCTGCCGACATGGCTGATTTGGAGAACCTGAAAAGGTAGGAGGTTTTCCTCAGCCTTAAAAGGTATTTGGGCATGGTAAGACTTCTGACATTTGTAACTTCGTTGATTTTGTCCCTTGGTTTCCAACTTATTGTGTGCTCGTTTCAATTAGCAGGCTGTCCAAGCCACTTTTAGGCTGAAGAAGGAGGCTAATAGCCAAAGTAGGGCCTTGGATACCGAGCGTGACAAGCATTTGGATGCCACTTAGACCCTTAAGATCTCCGAGGCTGATCTTACGGAGGCCAGTGAGGCTCTTACTGAAATGACAAGGGCCCGAGACAGCGCTGAGTCAGGCCTTGCTAGCGCTCAAAAGCATGCCCAGGACCAAACGAGGCATTTATTCGAGGTGAAGGATCAGCTGAGGGTTGCCAAAGAACAAATCGCCGGTCTGAAGGAAAAGGCGACTGAGGCAGAGAGAGCCAAGGACGTTGCAGAGTTTACCAGAGACAAAGCTTTAAAGGCTAAGGTAGAGGCAGATTTTGGCAGGGTAAAGACTCAGGCTTCTAAGGAGGAGGCCGAGGAGGCAGCCTATGCCTCAAGTGTGGCCGAGATTGAGGCCGCCCTCAAGGCTCAAGTGCCTGGGGTGTGCAAGCTCTATTGCTCTCAAGTTTGGAGCGAAGCCCTCAAACAAGTTAAAGTTGAGGCTTCGTCTAACCTGTGGAGGGTGGAGAATGTGTACTACCCACCGGTCATCCATGAGGCTGCCCCACCTGACTCCGAGGCTGAGGTGGTCCCTGAGGGAGCTGGTATTGCTCCAAGTGAGAATGTTCTGGCTGCTACCACTTTTGAGGAGCCTACCAAAGAAGCTAATCCTCCTGGGGTAATTGAAACGGATAAAGGTCCCAATAAGGAAGTGCCCCAAGAGGCTGCAAACCCCTCATCTGATGCCCATGCCCCCCTCACTGAGGGGACATCTCTCTCTGCGGTGCCTCTTCGCAGGCTATTCCTCTAAGTCAGAGCTTCGAGGATCCCGAGGCTGCCACAGACCAGCCTCCCAAGGGAGGGGGGGGGGGGAAGAAAATAAAGTTGAAGAAATAGGCCACCTCGGCTAGCCTCTTATTGTACTTTTTTGCCTTATGTCTCTCTTTCTTTCCCCTTTTTTTTTTTTTTTTTGAACATTGTAATGTGACCTCCACTATGTAATTCCTATGAACTTCATGAAGTGCACATTTTGTTTTCTCTTACTTACCCTGTTTATCTTCTTCACTTGTACAATCTTAACCCTAATCGTGCCTTGACTGATCACAGCAATAATCATAATAATGTAAAGCTGCTTATGCACATGGAAACTTATCCCCCTTTTGTTTTTAATTTAGAACTATAATGGATCAAAGTCACGTCTATAACACCCTAAAATGATTTAAGTGACGCTCATGGGCTTAATTTTGAGATTTTATTATAACAAAGGTCATCGTCGTCTGTAATGATCACAATGGGCATTAAAGTGGTTACCTAAATTAGGCTAGTTCGCTCATATATTTTGTTTGATACTTAGGCAAATTCTGTGTAGAGTTAATTTTACCAAAGCAGATGAACCCAGGACCATGTATAGCCCAGGTTCTGCCTAACATTCAAATATTATTTGAAGTAGTTAGTTTCCCCATAGGTTTGAGTCCGAGGACCATGCAAGACCTTGGTTCTGTCTAACACTTAGATTCTTCTTGGAGTAGTTAGTTTCCCCATAGGTTTGAGTCAGAGGACCATGCAAGACCTTGGTTCTGTCTAACACTTAGATTCTTCTTGAAGTAGTTAGTTTCCTTATAGGCTTGAGTCCAAGGACCATGCAAGACCTTGGTTCTATCTAACACTTAGATTTTTCTTGAAATAACTAGTTTCCCCATAGGTTTGAGTCCGAGGACCATGCAAAACCTTGGTTCTGTTTAGTACTCAAATTTTTCTTGAAGTAGTTAGTTTCCCCATAGGTTTGAATCCGAGGACCATGCAAGACCTTGGTTCTATCTAACACTTATTTTTCTTGAAGTAACTAGTTTCCCCATAAGTTTGAGTCTGAGGACCATGCAAGACCTTAGTTTTGTCTAGTACTCAGATTCTTCTTGAAGTAGTTAGTTTCCCCATAAGTTTGAGTCCGAGGGCCATGCAAGACCTTGGTTCTGTCTAACAGTTAGATTTTCCTTAAAGTAGTTAGTTTCCCCATAGGTTTAAGTCCAAGGACCATGCAAGACCTTGGTTTTGTCTAACACTTAGATTTTTCTTAAAGTGACTAGTTTCCCCATAGGTTTAAGTCAGTGGACCATGCAAGACCTTGGTTCTATCTTGTACTTGAATTTTTCTTGAAGTGACTAGTTTCCCCACAGGTTTGAATCCGAGGACCATGCAAGACCTTGGTTCTGCCTAGTATTTATGCGGTTGCCAAAACACGAGACATACAATCATAACAAACTTAGAATTTGAATTGACAGAAATTCTTTCATTAATAATAATACCTTCGTAGGTTATTTACATTCCATAGACAAGGTACAGGTTTTTCATCTAAGTCATCCAAGTAGTATGCCCCCACCCCTGCTACTGAGGTAATTCGGTATGGTCCCTCCCAATTGGATCCTAGCTTTCCGTAGGATGGGTTCTTGGCAGCACTCACAACTTTCCTCAGCACTAAGTCCCTTAGTGCTAATGGTTTCAGCTTTACATTGGCATCATATTCCTGCTTGAGCTTCTGGTGATAATAGGCTAGTTGGATTATTGCTTTTTCTCTTCTTTCATCAATCAGGTCTAGGCTCTCCCCTAGTAGTTCATCATTACTGCTTGAAGTGAAGGAGCTCGTCCTTAGCGTTGGGAAGTTTGCCTCTAGGGGGATAACAGCCTCGGCCCCATTGGTTATGGCGAAAGGTGTCTCCCCCGTTGATCGCCGAGGTGTGGTCTAGTAAGTCCATAGGACGTGTGGTAGCTCTTCTACCCATCTTCCCTTGGCGTTGTCCAGCATCTTCTTAAGCCCATTGACTATGACCTTGTTGACAGCCTCGGCTTGTCTATTCCGTTGAGGATAAGCTGGAGTTGAGTACTTGTTTGTGATTCCCAGTTCACAACAGTATCTTCTGAAGGCTTTGCTGTCAAAATGAAGTCCATTATTTGAGATGAGGGTATGAGGGACCCTGAACCGTGTAACAATGTTTCTCCAGATGAACTTCTTAGCATCCACGTCTCTAATGTTGGCCAATGGCTCAGTTTCAACCCATTTGGTGAAGTAATCTATGTCGACCAACAGATATCTCTTGTTTCCTGGTGCCTTAAGGAAAGGGCCTACAATATCCAAACCCCACTGGGCAAACAACTATGGACTGGATAGAGGGTTGAGGACCCCTTTTGGTTGATGAATATTTGGGGCAAACCTTTGGCACTGGTCACACTTTTTGACATACTCTAAGGCTTCCTTCTACATCCCCGACCACCAATATCCTTGAGTAATGGCTCGGTGTGACGGAGATCTCCCCCTTGTGTGGCTTCCATAGATCCCTTCATGCAGCTCCTCAAATAGTAATTCTAATGCCTCAGGGTGAATACACAACAAATATGGCCCGGAATAGGAGCGTCTATATAATTTGTGGTCCTCGGACAGCTAGAACCGAGGAGCACTTCTTCATACCTTCTCGGCCTCTAACTTCTCCTCAGGCAGAACATCATCTTTGAGGAATCTCACTATAGGATCCATCCAGCTGGGACCCACTCCCATATGATGGACATGAACCAGGCCTTTTGCCACCTCATTTGCTCCTTCTAGATGCTCAACAAGAATAACCTGAGGCAGATCTCTCGCTGAAGAGGTAGCGAGTGTGGCCAATGAGTTTGCATAGGTGTTTCCACTTCTAGAGACGTGTGTCAAGCTGAACAGGTTGAAGTCTGACTGCAAGCATTTGACTTGGCCTAAGTACTCTTGCATCCTCGCATCTCTGGGCTTCAACTCTCCATTTACTTGGCCCACCACCAATCGCAAGTCCGAGAACATCTCCACTGCTCTTCCCCCCATTTTCTGCACCATGACCATCTCTTGTAACAAGGCCTCATACTCGGTTTCGTTATTTGTGGCCGAGAACCCAAGTCTCAGGGATTTTTCTATGACAGACTTCTCGGAGGATATTAGGACTAGCCCCACTCCAGACCCCTTCTGATTTGCCGCGCCATCAATGTATACCTTCCAACATGGGGGCCTTAGGATGGAGATTGGCCCAACTGATTTTCCATCCACACTTCGCTCCTCAGCTATCATCTCTACCGGTGGTTCAGCAAATTCAGCCATCAAATTGACCATAACCTGGCCCTTTATAGAGGTCTGAGGCATATATTTGATGTCAAAAGCCCCTAGAATTGTGTTCCACTTGGCGATCCTTCTAGTGTAATCAGCAGCCCGAAGTACAGACCTCAGGGGGAGTTGGGTTAGGATAACCACCGTATGGGCCTGGAAATAGTGAGGAAGCTTTCGCGTAGCATAGACCACAGCTAGTATGGTTTTCTCTACGGATAAGTATTTGACCTCAGCTTCGTGCAGCGACTTGCTCATGTAATAGAATGGCTTTTGAATGCCGTTGTCATCCCGTATTAGCACCAAGCTTACGGCATGAGGGGCCATGACAATATACGAATTTAGGACCTCATCGGCTTCAGGATTGGACATGATAGGTGGCCGGGATAGGTACTCCTTAAGTTGCTGTAAGACCACAACACAGTCTTCGGACCACTCAAAGCCCTTCCACTTGTTAATCAAGAGATAGAATGGTCTGCATCTATCCGCCAACCTGGAAATGAACCGATTCAAGGCCGCGATCATTCCAGTGAGCTTTTGGACCTCTTTGGGGTTTTACGGAGGCTTTAGATTATTAATAGCCTTGATTTGGTCAGGATCAACCTCAATCCCCTATGGGTAATAATGTAGCCTAAAAACTTGCCAGATCCCACGCCAAATGAGCATTTGGAGGCATTTAGGTGCAGCTTATGCTTTCTTAGGACATCGAAGATGCAGCCGAGGTCTCCTAAATGCTCGGACACCATTTTACTCTTCACTACCATATCATCAACATATATTTCGATGTTTTTGCCCAACAACGGCTCGAACATTCTCGTCATCATCCTTTGATAAGTGGACCCTGCGTTCTTCAGGCCGAACAGCATTACCTTGTAGTGGTAGTTCCCAAGAGGTGTTACGAAGGCTGTCTTCTCTTGATCCTCCAGGGCTAGTGGTATTTGATGATAGCCCTGAAAGGTGTCCAGGAAGCTTATCCGAGGATGTCCTGTAGTTGCATCCACCAGCTGGTCTATCCGAGGCATGGAGAACGAGTCTTTTGGGCATGCCTTGTTTAGGTCCGTAAAGTCTACACAGACCTTCCACTTTCCACTTTTCTTTTTAACCACCATAATGTTGGCCAACCATTCAGGGTAAAAAACCTCTTTGATAGCCCCTGCACGCTTGAGCTTCTTCACCTCTTCCCTAATCGCATTAGCATGCTCTTGTGATGGGCGTCGAGGTGGCTGCTTCTTGAGAGTGATGGACGGATTGACGTTGAGGTGGTGACAGGTGAAGGCTGGATCAATCCCTGAGGTATCACAGGCATCCCATGCAAATATGTCAATGTTCCTTTTGAGAAATTCAATTAATTCCTCCTTCTCTTAGGGGGGCAACTGAGCCCCGACTTGAAAAAACTTCTTTGGGTCATCGCCAATGACCACCTTTTCTAGATTCTCACATTTTGCCTCCTCGGCAGCAACATCAGGGTGTGCCACCGGGGTCTTTGATTGCTATAAGACCCTTTCAGCAGGGGCCGAGGGCCCTGCATTGAGCCGATGTGAAATAGCAACTACCATGCACTGCCTCGCTATGGATTGGCAACCACGAATTTCGAGGACTTGGTCCCCTGACGGGAATTTCACCTTCTAGTGCAAGAAAGAGGCTACAGCCCCCAAGGTGTAGAGCCAGGGCCTGCCTACAATGGCTGTGTACGGGGAGTAGGAGTCCACCACTATGAAGTTCACCTTTACTACCTCTGGGCTAGTCTGGATGGGTAGCCTAATCATGCCTTTTAAGACAACAAGCTTCCCATCAAAGCTCATCAAGGGAGAGCTGTAGGGTGTTAAGTCCTCCGGTTTCAACCCCAGCCCCTTATAGAGGTCGGGGTACATAACCTTGGCCCAACTGCCATCTTCCACCATTACTCTCTTCACATCATAGTCCCCGATCCTGAGAGTGATCACCAACGCATCATCATGTGGCTGAGTGGTTCCGATCTTGTCTTCCTCCAAAAAACTCAAGATCGGGTGAAAAGTCCTCCTAGCCCTCTTTGGCTTTGGCTGGGACTCAACGGCAGGCAGCTGAGCCACAGACAACACTCGCGACGAGCGCGTGCCTGTTTTCCCTGGCGCGGCCAGGATTACATTGATCGTCCCTGCGGGTGGTCTCAGCGCAGTATCTCTCTAGGGCTCTTGATAGGTCTAGCCTTGGTGACCGCTAGAGTGATGCAACAGGTGTCTCAGCTTTCCTTCCCGGACCAGCTGGTCTAGGTGGTTCCAGGGGTTCCTGCAGTCTTCCGTGGTATGTTCGTGGTCCTGATGGTATTGGCAATAAAGGTTCTGATTGCGCTTTGTGGGCTCTCCTGTCATCTTATTCGATCATCTAAAGTATCGCTCATTTTTTATTTTCTCCAACACTTTGTGCACAGGTTCTTGAACTACAGCATTGATAGTCTGCGGGTCGATTGCCCCAGACTGTCCTGCAAAATCTCTCCTCGGACGGTTGCTGTTATATTGGTCCGACCTGAAATCCCTCCTCTCTTGAGGGATAACCTTCTCTTTTCCTTTACTTTGCAGCTAATCTTCCTCTACTCGTTTGTACTTATCGATCCGATCCATTAGTTGGCGTACACTGATGGCAGGCTTGCCAGTTAAAAACTTCCTCAAACTGTGCCCAGTTGGGAGACCATTCTTGAAAGTGCTGATGGCAACGTCATCGAAACTGCCATTCAGTTCATTGTACATCTCCCAATACCTATCCGAATAAGCCTTTAGAGTTTCTCCATCGTGCATGGATAAAGACAGCAACGCGCTCAAGGGCCGAGGAGGTCTGTTGTTTGTAATGAAGCGGGAACCAAAGGCTTGGGTTTGCTGCCTGTACAAACCTATGGAATTCGCCTTCAAACCATTGAACCACCTCATAGCCACTGGTCCAGGCTAGATGGGAAGACCTTGCACATCAGCGCCTCATTCTTGGAATAGACAGCCATCCTTTGGTTAAACTGGCTCACATGCTCCACAGGGTCTATTTTGCCGTTATAAATGGTGAAGGTTAGCCGCTAGAACCGCCGAGGAAGCAGAGCCTCTTCTATATGGCGTGTGAAAGGTGACTTGGAGAGTTGGTCCAGTGCCTTGCTCATGGCATCACTTCCCAAGCCCCTAAGAGATGGGCTTTTATGTGCATGCCTCCGGTAGTGCTTTTCTTCGTGAGAGAAGGTCTCGCTTGGAGGAGTTTTTCATCTTCGCCTATAGTCATCGTTGCTTTCATCCTCGGAGGGCATGTCAGGGCTAGAGCGAGGTTGCCTTCGTTGTGCATGGCACAGCTTTCTCTTCAGGTCGTCTATTTTCCGCTGCATGGCTAGCTTATCATCCTGCCTCTGGGATATGTAACTCTTAACTTCTTCTGATTGCATGGCCTGGTCGTCATTTTGTCTCCGAAGCACGTGACTGCCCCCGTGAGTGTGGCTTCCGCTGGTTTGAGTGGTGTGTACACTTCCCTCTCGAAACCTTCCATTCTCTTCATTTCGATCTCGCTTAGGGTTGGGAAAGTTACCCCGTTGTTGGGACTTAGCTGGCTCGGGATGATGGGAGTCTGCTTGATGAGGGCCTGATCCTACCATGCTCGATTGTTGTCCTTACTAACACATAAGTTCTTCCAACAGATGGCGCCAATTGTAGAGACTGGGTTTGAGCACTTCTACTATTGGATGAGCGGACTCAAGCCCAACTAGCCCAATACAATGAATTTGTAGAGAATGGGTTTAAGAACTAGACCCTAATGAGGATTGCAACAACTGAACATGGTTACAAGTGGGTTAAATAACTAGGAAATGGATTTGAGGTGTGAAAGTCTGTCATCGGCCCTCAACTGAAGGGATTGTAGTTCTTATTGCTTTTCTCAATATCAGGTTACAAAAGCTTCTAAGATAATACCAATTACTATAGTCTTTCCTATTTCTCTGTGCCTCCCCCTTTCTGGAGGACTTCTTTACATTATATACTCCTTCTCGGTTGATCTTGGCCATCCATCTGTTGATTATGCAGGTTGCTCTTTGAGTGCTTGTCCCATCAGCCACCTTCCTCAACTTTCTGTGAGCTATAGCAACCTAAACAATGCTGTTTAGGGGTCATTTCCTCATTAATGTGGTCAGAATGTTAGCTGTGGGCATTTAATGTGGAGGTGACAGTTCTTCCTGAAATTGCTCCTCCACCATGCTTCTAAGGCTGACCCGTTGTACTTTGTCTTTTTCTTGGGATGCTTTGGGAGGTTGCCTTTGGCTGTGTGATGCTCTTCCCTTCTATGATCTTGGCTTGCCGAGGACAGGATCATCCTCAGCGAGGTTCCATGGGAATCTGGGCTTCCTATTTTCATCCTCGGACGCTTCTACCTCCTCGGCATGGGCCTTTGGGCCCAGTATTAAGTGGGCTGGAGTTGCCAAATCCTTAGGCCCCACAACAGTTATTAAATATTCAGAAAATACTATAATGGCGCGGTTATGAGTGTTTTTAACAGAGTAGTGTGACGGACGCTAACAATAGGCATTGATTGGGCAATTTTGAAATTTTGAGGACTCAATTGAACAAAAAATAAAAGTTAGAGTCCAAAAATAAATTCTAGCCAAATTTAGCGAGTGGATAATGTGTGTTTTGCATTTTTGCCAAAATAGCATTATACTCTAGTTGTGGAATCTCTAATTTAGTTTTTAACAAATGCTATTAATTGTTGATTTTTTTTAATAAAAGAAAACTTTTATTAATTAATATAATATATATTTTAAAATATTCATTGTAATAAATGTATGTTAAAAGATAATTTATACCTTGGTTTAAAAAATTGGACTTGATCATCCTTCAACCGGTCCAACTGTTAAATGGGACCTATATAAATCCAATCCACACTCAAAAACTACAAAGTTTAAAAATTTATAAAAGTTATTCAAAACTTAGACCAATATATATATATATATATATATTGTTTTTTAGCTCAGCTAGTTGACAACTACTTCTGATGTTTCCAAGACTTCCATGATTCAAATTTTGCATTCCCATTATAACTTTTGATTTTTTTTTTTTTTTTTAAGTAACAAATCAAATATTGAATTAAAGAATATTAGACCCAAACAAAAGCTAGCTCATACACTCAATATTTGAAAATCCGGATGAAAGGTTGACATTTATAGAGAAAGATGTATATCATTCTTTTGTAGGGTGTGTTTGGTTGGAAGTGAAATAAGGAGGATAAAAAAAAAAAAAAAAAAAAAAGAGAAAATTGTTGGGAGAGGTGTTTGGTTGGAAAGGGAAGGGGAGAGAGAATTTTGGTGGGGCCCAGGAGTTCTCTCTCCTGGCCCACCAAGACGCAATATCCCCAAATTGGAGAGAAAAGAGGAGAAAATTGTGCAAAACTTTTTGTACAAAAATGCCCACTCAAGCCCAATGTATGTACGTGCCTGGCTACCTGCCTTTGTTTCCTATTCCTTTTAAAAATTTTGTTTTTAACTAGACGTGGGCGTGGCCTTTGTTTCTAACTGCACCGCTGCCTTTTTTTTTTTTTTTTTTTTTAATTGGGCATGAATTTTTTTTTCATGGTGTGGCTGTTTTGCTTTTTTGTTTTTTAACTGGGCATGATTGGTTTTTTTGGTTGATTTTTTTATTTTATTGTTTGTTTTTTTAACTAGATAATTTTTTTAATAGGGGCATATGAGTCAATTTATATAAATTACATTTTCTATTCTCTCATTTTCTTCTCAACCAAACAAAAAAGTTTTCAATCCCTCCACTTTTCCACCCTCTCAGCCAAACACAAATAAGAGAAAATAGTATCTTTTTCATCCTCCCACTTTTCCATTCACTCTCCATTTTCTATTCTTTTACTTTTCCATCTTCCCAACTAAACATACCCTTATTATTCCAGTATGGCTTTCAATAAATCTTTCTCACAAAAGCAAAATGCTTCAAATCGAAAAAGAAAATGATATCAAGAATCCCTTTACTTTTAAATGAATCATTCTTCAGTCTTCACATTGAATGACTACTATTATTGTTATGTTTGTATTTTGTATTTTTTATTTTTTTTGAGAATCAGATCAAAGATTTATAGATTAAAAAGTAGGCTTTATAAGCCATTATAAGATTGCTAATATTTGGAGGAATAGACTTCATCCAGATCAAAGCTTTAATATTAAGAAGGAGAATAAAATTTAGTTCTCTTAGCTAAAATATCTGCATCAGAGTTGCCTTGCTTGTAAGTATGAGAGAAACAAAAACTCCTTAAAGGATTAACTAACGACATAGTATCCTTAAGTAAGTGTCCAAAGGCAGAATGAAACCTATCACCTCTTCTAAGGGAATTGATGACAATTTCCTAATCTCCTTCCATAATGTAATCGTGAAGACCTATTTCATGGACAAAAAGAACTTCTCACCTATTTGCAAGCATTTCAAGAACAGCAACAGATGAAGGTTAAGGAATTCTTTTGGACAAAGTAGCTATCACTTCCCCTTCATGATTTCTTATCACCACCCATAGACCAGCTTCACCCATATTGTTCATTTCAAGTATTGTTCATGATTAAATTATTCTAAATTGAATCAATTTATTGTATGATCAAAATAATGTCACTTAAATTGTTTATGACATCATCAATTTGACCACCAGTTGAACCCTTAGTTGGACTACAAAAATGAAAATAATTCCTTTATTTGTTCTCTATTTTGTCTAAATTTATCCATGTGCATGCACACAAACACAAACCCGTTGGGGGGGGGGGGGGGGGGGGGGGGAGAGAGAGAGAGAGAGAGAGAGATAGAACTAAAAATCATTCCTTTTTTCGGTTCACAAACATGACTAACTTGACCTAATTTTTGTCACTAAACTCAAGTGTGAATGGCAAATCCCTTATAAGAGAAAGATAAATTCTAAGGTTAAGACCACAAAAGTTTGGTGTAATATTTTTTCTACATAATCATGCACTTTGTATTTGTACAGTGGGTATGACCTCTCTCTCTCTCTCTCTCTCTCTCTCTCTCTCTCTCTCTCTCTCTCTCTCTCTCTCTCTCTCAGAGAGGGAATATTATTGGAATAAAAATTCGTGAAATATGCAACCAAGTGAGTAGCTAGAATTTCATGAATTCTACCTTGGCCGTGCATAAGTCATAACAACTGCGTATCAAAAAAAAAGTCATAACAACTGACAACAAGGACAACATTGGGGCTTTTCTTTTCAGTCCTGAACTTTTGGTCTATCCAATCATAAATGGGCCCAATCTTGGAATAAAAATTCGTGAAATATGTAATCAAGTGAGTAGAATTTCATGAATTCTAGCTTGGTCGTGCATTAGTCATAACAACCAACAAGAAGGACAACATTGGGGGCTTTTCGTTTCATTCCTGAACTTTTGGTCTACCCAATCAAAAATGGGCCCAATCTTTTTTTCTTTTTTTCTTTTTTTGAGAATCAAATTGACCTATCTATCAAGCTCGAGATGCTCATGCTTGTTTACCCAAAAAAAAAAAAAAAAAAATTGCTCTTGCTTGAGGGCAGTAGGGGAATTCTGAAAGAAAATTAAAAAAAAAAAAAAAAATCATACAAAAGGGCCCAAGAGGCTGTTAAATATAATATTGGTCAAAATAAAATTATTTTTTTTTAATAAATTTAATAGTTACAATGGAGAGGAAAAATTTGAACTATGAACGTCTCTTATGGAAACATTGAGAGGTATTAATTGAGTTACAAGACTTTTAACAAAAATGACTTTTAATTCTTATATTTTTGGGGAGTTTTGAGTTTCCTGTTTCATTTTGGTCCTTGTGTTTTTATAATTTTCATTTTATTCTTTGAGTTTTCTTAAAGCAAAATAAATGCAAAATCCACCCTCTAAGTTTCACCACTTTTCATTTCAGTCATTTAAATTTTAATCCTCCTCAATTCAGTTGTGAAGGCAAGAAATTAACCTGAGATTAATAACTTCCCTAGGTACACAATTACTTTAGATTATGGGCTTATAACAATCCACAATGGGAATTTTGGCAAGAATCCAGAATTTATCTCACTCTCATACAAGTACATAAAAAAGGGAAAACTCTTATTCATATCATTCCTTTTAGTTACAATTTTCACTCCTAATGTCTCACACACACATTTTTGTTTGTCTTCTTTTCTTTTTCTACATTTTCTTCTCCTTCTTCCTCATTCTTATCCCATGCATGGTTCTAATTTTCTTCTCCACCTTATGCCACAGTAAGTGCTGTAAGGTATGGTTGGGCAATTTTTCTGTCCCATCAAGCTCTTCTTTTGTTGAGGTTATGATGTACGAAGACTTTTGGGGCTTCTTGTTCTATTCTGATAAGTTATTTATTGCATTAAATGCAATTACATTAAATGGATCACTGTGGATTCAACATGAAGATTTGGAGGGCATCCTCAGGCATTATGCATACCTCGGTGGGATGCCTTAGGCCTTCAAGTGGTCTATTCATGCTTGGACCGAGGGTGATGGGCCCTATAAGGTCAGTTTCCAGGGTATGTGTTTCTGCAATTGGGCTCATTTTCTTGGAAAGGTATGTCTTGAGCCTGCCCAAATTTGAGGCCCAGTGTGTCTTAGGTGCCACGTCCCTACATCAGTCATTTGCTAACATTTCATTCATATTTGCCGTTAATCTGCCCAAAACGACGTTGTTTCGACCATAATTTAATATTTAATTATTTATTTTTTAAATTAAAAAAATTAATTTAAAAAAACTGCAGAAATTAAAATAACTCTGCTCAATTCGTCCCTCCCCACATCTGAAGAAAACGAAATAGAACCTTACCGGCTTACCCTCTCCTTTTCAATTGTTAGAACATACTTGAACCAAGTATTCTATTTCATGGCTATTACAACTTTATTAATATATAAAGAAAACCCAAATTAGTCATATCCTTTATTAAATCACTAGTCAGCATGTCTTTGTTCACCATCATCCCCCATCCCCTTTGCTTTAATGAAGTTGAAAATTTGAAAATGTTCTGGTGAATATACACACACGCATGAACAAAGCCTGTAGTTATAGTTAAAATATGAACAAAAATCTCCCACAACTAATACTCACAAGAACTAATGTAGGGAAAAAATTACAATTTAATTTGTGTAATTATTTAATTTTGATATTTTTATGTAAAAAAAACATTATTTTAGGTTTAAGTGATTTATTTCCTTGTTTTTAGGTGCTTTTAATGCTATTAGGTCAAATTTTGTTCTCGTTATGGTTAGATATTAATTAGGAGTTATTTTAGAATATATTTTATTGTTTGTCAAGTTTTATGAAGTCTTTAAATAGGTCCCCAAGTCTGTAAATGTTTTTTTTTTTTAACAATTATTCAATAAATTAAAATCATACTTTTTGTCTCCCTATTTTCTAGTGGATTCTAGACTCCTTTTTCCTTGTGGATTCAAGGAACCCTTGTAGATTCAAAGAACTCTCATGAATTCGAGGTTATTTTCAGAAGCAAACATGTTTTGTTTCTTGTTTTCTAGAATCTTCTTGACACTTCCGCATCCCACATCAAGAACACACTTAAACTGAAACTAAAAACCCATAATCTACTCAACTTACCCAAACTATTTTAGTGGTGCAACCGTGAAACCCAAAGTCTTCTCTTTCTTTAAACTGGAGCTGTCAAGTATTAGCCAAAGCCAAGTACAGTATTGGTCGAAGTCATCAAGTACACCTCCTAGAGCCAAGCTGAGAAACACCTTGATCTCCTTCTCCCTCTCGATTTCTCACTCTTCTTCTACCTCTTGCTCGCTCAGTCTCTTGGTCTATCTTTTTCTCCCTCTCGATCTCTCTTTCTCCCTTTCAGTTTCTCACTTATCAGGCTTAGTTGTCAAGTGGGGTTCTATTTCTTGTTCTTCATATGTGGGGAGGGATGACTTGGGTGGAGTTATTTTAATTTCTAATTTTTTTAAATAACTTTTTGAAATTTAAGAAATAAATAATTAAGTATTAAATTTTGGTCAAAATGGCGTCATTTTGAGCTAGTTAACTGCAAATATGGATGAAATGTTAATAGATGATTGAATTGAGGAGGATTGAAATTTAGAGGACTGAATGACAAAATTCAAATTTAAAAGATTGAAATGAAATGTGATGAAATTTAAAAGATGTGTTTTACAATTTTTTTTTTTTTTTTTTCACTATTGTCATTTCAATGAAAAAATTTGATGACATGACATGCGGAATTAACTGACATTTAAAAAGCCACATCAACGTAAGGAAAAAAAAAAAAAAAAAAAAGAAATATTCATTCCTCAATTAATTAATTTAAATAATAAAAAAAAAAAA
The DNA here is from genome assembly GCA_023621385.1 of Quercus gilva. Lineage (NCBI taxonomy): Eukaryota > Viridiplantae > Streptophyta > Magnoliopsida > Fagales > Fagaceae > Quercus > Quercus gilva. Next base: position 31,547,323 of record CM042484.1, read on the forward strand.
AAAAAAAAAAAAACCAACACCACCTTCTTAGCGTCTTTTCTTTCCCTTCACTTTCTTTGGCAACCAAAACTTTAAACCAAAATCAAAACACACTTAAGAGCATTCACATCAGCATGTGTGTTTTACACATCTATTTTTACACTAAAAACCTACTTTTTCTATTTTATACGTTCACTTTTACAAAACACCCACATCAATTCATTTATTTTACAAGATATTTCAATAAAATATTCATTATACTCTATTTTTTTTTTTTTTTCTCTCTACCTACCTGCCTTAAATACCCGCGCTCTCTCTCTCTCTTCCATTTTCTGATTTCTTTTACTCTCTCACTCACTCTCTCTACGCCCATCTCTCTGGTTTTCTCTTCCAAATCACAAAACCCATCCCATCTCTCTGGTCTTCTCTTCCAAATCACAAAACCCATCCGCCACAGGTCTGATCCAACGCCACCGATCCACCACCAAAGCTCCGCATCACCGATCTCCACAGCTCCGCATCACCGATCCACCACCAAATCACAAAACCCATCCGCCACAGCTCCGATGCACCACCAAATCTCCACCACCAAAGCTCCGCATCACCGATCTCCACAGCTCCGCATCACCGATCCACCACCAAATCACAAAACCCATCCGCCACAGCTCCGATCCACCACCAAATCTCCACCACCAAAGCTCCGCATCACCGATCTCCACAGCTCTGCGTCACCGATCCACAGCTCCGCATCCATAGCTCAGCCGATCTCCGAGCTCCGATCCACCACGCTGAAACCGATCTCCGATCTACGCTCCGATCCAATCTCCGAGCTGATCTACGCCACCAAACCCCGCAGCTCCGAACCACCACTCCGATCCACCACCAAATCTCAGCCGATCTCCGATCTCCGTGTTTGTGTAACTCTGTGATTTTTTTTTTTTTTTTTTTTTAAGCAAGTGTATCTCTGTTGATTTGTCTGGATGTGTTTGTATGTGGATGTGATTGTGTGCATCTTAGGAAAAAGAAGAAGTTAAGAAGTTAGTTTACTGAGTTTGTTGAGCTGGAGAAGAGAGAGAAAAAAACGAGCAAACGGAAATTATTAAAATATTCTTTACACGAGCTACAGTAACCGTGTGTATTTACACGGTTACTGTAGCTCGTGTAAAGAAATACACATTTTTATACAATTTTAGAAGAGCTGATGGAGAGCAATTTTTGAGCAAAAATGTGTAAAAACTGTCATTTACATGGTTTTACATGATTTTAAAGGCACTGATGTGAATGCTCTAAGGTTCAGCATTTCAGCCCAAACGTAAAATAAAAATACGAATTTTTTTTTTTTTTTGATAGGAAAAGATACGATTTATTTTAGTTAATTAATGATCTTTTTTTTTTTTTTTCTTCTTTTCGCCTAAAGTGATAAACCTTACTGTTTTTTTTATTTTAGTTTTTAAGTGTTTGGTTCTGAAGAAAGTAAAGGAAGTGGAACTAGAGAACAGCAATTAGTCTAATCATCCTTAAGTGTGCCAGATAAGGTTTCCAAGGATTTAGAACAGGTTCAAATAGCTAGGGTATTGCACCTGATGCAGTTTAAAAAAAAAACTTTCAATCTTAACTATTGAATTAAAAAAAAAGTTAAAAAGAAGTTGAAAAAGTTAAAAAGTTAAAATTAAAAAATGAAAGTGGTAAAAATTAATGTGAGTGGATGCAATGTAATTGCGCCCGGTGCAATACCTAGGTAGGTATTAAACATTGCACCGGATCCAAATCCAAGTTTCCAAGCTTTCCATTAGCTACAACATCAACTTCTGTCACTCAGATAATAGTAATGACCAAAATAAAACTTTATTGAAAAACTTGAAGACCAAAACGAAAATTTTAAAAGCATTATAAGCCCTGTTTGGTACGCAAGTTCAAACACATGTTTTCAGTTTTTAAACAATATTACACATATTTCTACACACTTTTTCACCCATACGTATTTTCAAAAAAACTGAAAACTACTGTTTAAACACACGTACCAAACGGCCCCTATATTACTAAAATGAAAATATTCCTAAAATATAAGAACCTTAAAAAGCATATGATTCATCTCACAGTCATAAGCAACAGACCAAAGCAAATTTCAACAACTATGTATCTTTACAAATAAACACACAATTCCTCCATAGATTGTTCCCGATAAAATCCTCCAACACTAATCATTACTATTTGACCATAAAAAGCTTTCAAAATTTGAAGAAAGATCCCAAGTATAACTTCTATATATGATGCTGGTTAATTTTCTGTTATGCATTGTACCTATTGACTACCAAAAGGAATACAGTTGTACTAATAAACAGTAGATTAATACCCAGAATTTACGTGAAGGAATATACAATATACTAATCACTTTTTTTTTTCCATACCACTGAAGGGAGAAGCAAAATACACAGTAGCTTTACAAAAGACCAACTGGAGAACGATTACAATAGTGGAGTGGCAAACGTGTTGCCTCTTTAGCTACAGACCAAATATCTTTCACTACAACATGAGGAACCCAAAAAAGATCACAAAACATGCCATATTGATTCAGGAAGCAGTAGTCCGCAAGCCTAGTGCTATCCATCCAAGCCTTGGTACATTTCTTCCTAATTGTCTGCATGAGGCCTTTGCTATCACTGAGGAACAAAACATTGTGAAAACCTTGGTCTTTGGCTACCAATCCAGCTTCAATAACAGCCTCCAAAAGAGCTCCAGTGGAAGTTGTAGCAGAAGTACTTGTTACTCCAAAAAACACCTTATCTCCCTGCAGACAATAAGTGAGAAAAAACCAAGCCATTTCTGCCAACTTTAATGCCTCTGATTTTCTTTAGAGCCTCGGCATGGGTTAAAGAAATGGATAAAATATTTGCACACATGAGAAAAAGATATGGACACAAAAGGTCTCCTTGTCTAAGACCTTGAGAAGGTTTGAAGGACCTAGTCATACCTCCATTTATCAACAAGGTATACTCAATTGTTGTAACACACTCCATGATCCACCTAACCCACTTGGGATCAAACCTCATAACAGTTAGAACAGCCTTCAAAAAATTCCAATTGACCCTATCATAGGCTTTTGACATGTCAATTTTCAAAACCCCATAGCTATCCCTCTTCCCCCTCTTTCTCCTAACCACATCAATGATTTCATGGGCCAAAAGAATGTTATCAGTGATATTCCTACCTTTGATAAAAGCATTTTGAAAGGGGGTAATAATACTATCCATAATAGGCTTCAGTCTATTGACAAGAATCTTTGAAATAATTTTGTAAAACACATTGCATAGACTAATAGGCCTAAAATGGGACACATCTTCAGGGTTAGGAAGTTTAGGGATGAGAGTTATGAAAGTATGATTAAAAGCTTTAAGAAGGGAACCAGAATGGAAGAAAGCTTGAATAGCATTACACACATCAGTTTTAATAATGGACCAGAAGTTCTAAAAGAAGAAAACAGGTATACCATTAGGCCCAGGGGCCTTGTGAGGCCCCATTTGAAAAACTGCCTCTTCAATCTCAATGTTGGATATACCCTTATTGAGAGAAAGAACCTGCTGATCAGTGAGAGAAGGGATAGGAAGCCCACAGATTTCCTGTATAATACTCTCCACAGTTAAATTGGTATCACAGCTGAAATTTCTTTGGAAAGAATCAATAAAGATCTGCTCAATTTCCTCATGATTGTCAATATAGCTCCCGTGTTCATCCTTAATTTGAAGAATTCTATTCCTGGACCTCCTTTGTCTAACCACAGTTTGGAAATATCTTGTATTTCTGTCCCTATGTAAAAACCAGTTTGTTCTAGCTTTTTGTGCCCACATCAACTCCTCCCTGTTCAGAAGTTCCTCCAATTCCTCTCTATAGGCTCTCTCCTTCTTAACATCTTCACTAGTCACAATGGAGTCCTGTAACTGTTGTAATTGACATTGTTTCCTCTTAATTTCAACTTCCACTTTACCAAAGACTTTTTTATTCCATTCTATGGCCTTACACTTAACATTAATGAATTTGTTCCTCAATTGAGTAGCTCTTGACCCTATGGAATGCAGATCCCAAGCATGCTGCACCATCTTTGTACAATCCTCATGGTTTAACCACATAAGCTCAAATCTAAAAGGTCTCTTTCTAAATGGTGATTAAGCTTCCAGGTCCAGCAAAATTGGGCCATGATCAGATCGAACTATCGGAAGATTCTTAAGGGAATAGAAAGGGTATTGATTAACCCACTCCACACTCCCAAAAGCTCTATCCAACCTTTCCATGACAAAATCTTCATTCTCCCTTTTATTCATCCATGTAAATCTCTAACCCAAGGCACTTAAATCACACAATTGCAAATCCCTTAGAACTTGCTGAAATTCCTCAGCTCCAGGAATTGTCCCACTTTTAAAAGAGAATTTTTCCTCCTTATTAAGGATTTGATTGAAATCCCTTATACAGAGCCAACTAGGATGTGCCCATTGTTTTAAAGTTTTTAATTGCTGCCACACCACCCCTCTCTTAGAATGATCAGGATGTCCATAGACAAAAGTGATGGAGAGGGGGCTGCCTCTATCATCCATTAAATTTATATGTATCAGGTTTTGTGAATCAAACACCACCCTCAGGTCTTGCCTAGGTACCCAAGCTAAAATAAGACCACCACTCAACCCCACCCTAGAGACCTCCCACCCCTTAGAAAAACCATATTTCTCCCATACTTCCTTCCCTTTACCATTAATAAGACGAGTCTCCATGAGAAACAAAAAATCAGGTTTTAATTCAAGGGCTTTTTTCTTGTACTGAAGAACTGCAGAGGATTTGCCCAAACCCTTGCAGTTCCAGCTCATGATCCTCATTGTTGTTGGGGAAGCTGATTAGGGCCAGCTTCCCAACAACCCTTTGGATTACACAGGAAATTCTCAACATTCGTAATATGGCAAGGATTATATGAACAATTCTGATTGAGAGAGGAGTAGACGGTACCTTCTTTGGAGAAGGACCCACATAGCAATTTCTGCCTAATGTTCCTCCCAGTCCTGCCCAGCTCAGTACCAAATCTCTTTTTAGAATAACCACAAACGCCAGGATCAGTCCTAGCCGAAGCAGAAGAAGAAAGACTGGAAGCAGTGTCTGAGACCTCTGAATTCCTAATAACATCCAGTCCCGTATCAAGACTGATTGAGTGGTTCAGGTTGGGTATAGTGTGAAGTTCACGCAAATTCTGAGTTGGGCTTTGATATAATATACTAATCACTTGAAAATATTTAAATTTACAAATATAATTGAGAACTCAAACTCAAAGGCAAACACATAAGTTACGAATGAGTTGAATGCATAATTCCAAACCTCAACTACCAAGTTAAGAATATCCGCGAAACTTACATGAAAGTTAACAGTATAACGGTATAAGGTATACTTATTTGTATAGTGTGAGACAAAAAGTTAAAATTTTATTTATTTTTAAAATGCTAAAAGTTAGATTATTTGAAATAAAATTGAAACAAAATTTAGAGTGGGATTTGCAAATAGTAGATAATTTAAGCAAAAATCTAATTTTGAATCTGTTGCTAAACACACACTAAAACTCGAAACTCAAAAATTCAAGAGACAAACATAGAATTTGTAATTTAGTGGAAGGAAAATACTAACAATGTTTACAAATTTTATTACATAACCTTCACAAATTGATGTGGTGATGAATTTTGATTGATGAAAACAACATAGTAATAAATATCATAATTACATTTTTGTAATTTGTGACACATCAATTTAAAAAAGTTATATATTAAAACGGAAATATTTATCACTTTTTAGTGGAGTGCGTAATTTAAAACCTTTACTGCCAACTAAAGAATACCAATAGACACCATTCTTTCTTAAACACAACAACTTTCGGATGAAATTTTTTTTATTTTTGCCTTTTAAAATGTTTATATTAACTAATGGATTGTTAGTTTACCAAAAAAAAAAAAAAAAAACTAATGGATTGTTTTTTTTTTTTTTTTTTTTTTTTTTTTTTTTTACAAAATAGAATTTCTATTATAGTCTAATCTAAGTGTATATGTGTGTAAAACTTCCTTCTGGAGACTTGAACTCCGGCCCTTGCCCCCCACACCCCACAAGCACTTATACTTGTAAAGTGACCATCGCACCAAGGGTATGCGGTGGTAAAACTAATGGATTGTTAATATCGTGTAATACATAGGGTGTAACTCAAACCACATTAAAAGAATATTTTCCCCAAAGGAAAAATACTCTTCCTTTGTGACCAAAAGGAATATTGTTGTGAGTTGTGACCCACGATTTTTACTTTTTAGTTAACAAATAACACGAATTTTTTTTCTAAACAATAAATATTAAAAAATTTAGTTAGTTGTCACGGTGGTAAAGAATGTTGAAAACTAGCATCTCGAGTCTCTAAAACTTGAGTTCCAAGATAAAAATCGAGTTTTTAAGTCTCGATGTGTAAGCGGATGAGTATGATGTGGAAAAAAATCCACGTGGAAATCGAGTTTTAAAGACTCGAGTTCGGAAAACGCCGCTATAGGGCTTAAAAACGTCACTATAGGGCTTAAAAATGGAGTCATAAAAAAATTTAGCAGAAAAACGCCGCTATAGGGCTTTAAAACGTCACTATAGGGCTTAAAAACGCCACTATAGGGCTCCCTGAAACTAGTATTGATCACTTAAGAAAAAATTTTGCAGAAAAACGCCGCTATAGGTCTTTAAAACATCACTATAGGACTTAAAAACGCCACTATAGGGGTGATAAAACTAAAAAAAATTTTGCACGGAACTCGAGTTTCTAAAACTCAAGATCTATGTGGCATTTTCAAATCTAAAACACTTGCAAAGCGAGTCTTTGAGACTCGAGTTTTGATATGGATCTTGAGTTTCTAAAACTCGAGATGCTATTTTTCATAATCTTTTCAAACGTTGCTTAACTTACTACATTGTTAAGCATTACACAGTTGGTCTGCAGATTTCCCCCAAATAACACACTGTGTGTTTTGTCGTATGAAAGAAACGTTTCCCTTCCTCGAATTTGATGGTCAAACAAAACAATTTGCTTCAACTTTTCCTTCTCATTATATCCTTCCAAAACTGTTGTTTCATCCCCATTAACCCAACCATGTTTTCCTCTAATGAAACACAAAAAAGTCCTAGAGAAACCTTGACCCTTTCGAAAGGGGAATCCACTGTTTCACAAACCACACTTGAAACTACCACCACCAACAACAACAACACTGCCACCATCACCACCAACCCAGACAATAATGGCAACAACAATGGCGGTGGAGAAATGAACAGAATTAGCATCCATTTTAACCATCTTAAGAAGTTACTCGAACAAATGAAAAACTACTTAACTGAACTTAAGACTCCTTCAGGTGATCAGCGATGTAAACAACTAGAAGATCTGCAAAAGAAGCTCCAAGATTTTAAGAGTGAAAAAGAGAATGTACCCTCCACTCCTAAAATTCCAAGCAGCAGGCTTAATGATATCAGAAAGGAAATCTTGAAGTTAAATCAGCAGCTGATTTCATCACTAGACAGTCTGTCAAAAGAAAATAGTCAGAAATCTAATAATCTACAGACAAGCAACGGGTCTAATGGGCGCCGCAGTGCAGTCGGTGAATTGGTTAACGTACACCAGAGTGAATTCTTCAGCAGCTGCTCATTTTACAGTGAAATTCAGGACATTTTTAACGGGCTTGATGGCTTAAGGAAGTTCCTTTTGTCATGCTTTACTGTATTCCCAAAAAATGCAGTGGTGAAGAGGAGGATCTTTATATATTAGGGGTTGGGAGAGGGCTTTTTGCAAACTTCAGGTATTGAAGAAGAAAATGTTGGTGTGGGTGTGTGTTTCAAACACTATTATTTTTATTTACTTTCTAGCCGTTGGAAATTTATGAGTAAAATAGCCGTTGGGCAATTATGAGAAATATAGCCGTTGGGCAATTATGAGAAAAATAGCCATTAGGCAATAATTGCTAATATAGCCGTTGGGCTTTTAAGGGTTATTAGTAACCAATAACTATAGACTATTATCTTCATAAGTAGCCTATATAATATTCATCATAACACATTTTCTAAAGTGTGTCTTTTTACTACTCTATATTTTTAGATATACACAATTCTACTATTTTTCTCTCCCACATATTTTTCTACAAGAATATTTGTTCTAAGGAAAGGCAATAGAGGGTTGTTCTTAAATCTTTTGTGAGTGGAAGTGTGTACATCACAAAGGTCGACGCTATAGTCTAATCCTGGGGGGTTGTTTAACCAAGAGAACCAATCACACCAAGTTTTACTTTGGGTGGCATGAATCAACCTTTAAGGACAACACTTTCGCAACATGATTCTATAGCATTGTGAGATTGTTCTAAATTCCTTTTATTTTATTTTATGTTCTTGCTAATTATTTGGAATATTATTTTTGTATCAAAACTTTTTTATTCACTAAAATATTTCCAACAATCTTAAAGGTTGATCTCATGCTTCAAAATGGATAAACAAGTTATTGATTATGAAATTTATATTGTGATATGATATTATGTTTATAAAGAAAAAATGCTAGTAGTTATATTCTTAGATATAATTACTTATATCTTTTGTGGAGTTTATTTTTCTATCTGGTTTATCTAAACAATTTGGTGGACTAATATTTTAGAATAAATAAATGACGTCCATCCAAATGTGATTTTGATTCTCTAATCTAAATTAATATGTGAATAATAATATGTAACGTTGTCTTGATATGTGGATATCAACTTATTGCATTTGCAATTATGTGATACTATATGTTTATTATATTTTGTGAAATTGTTTTATGTCTATTGAAATCTGAGGAATATAAGATTGAAGAAAAACGTATGTGTTTTGAGAAATGTTTTTTTGGAATTAAAATATATATATATATATATATATACGTTAGCAATAATTTTTATGAGAAATGAGGTAAAATTTTTTTTTTTTTTTGGTAGAATTCTGAAGGAAAAAAAAAAAGGTGTAGATTTATGGTGAAGGCATTCTTATTGTTAAGTGGAATTAATAGTGTCATATTAACTTGGTACTCCTTTTGTATAATGAAGATACAATGATACTATAATTTAATTAAATTTTATTTTCCTTGCTAAAGTGTTCAAGTAATCATTTATGATCATGTGAAAAAGAAATAGAGGATGATTAAACGTTTGTATTATACAATTGTGGTATAATGATGTCAAATTTTACAAAATATTAAGTGTCTTATTCTTGTAAAATTTTGGACGTTCCTAAGAGTGGTTTTTAGTAGTTAGAGGCTATTGGCTCCATGTACAAAAGCTATTAGTTTTACATCTCTTGACACATATATATAAAATGAGAAATTATGGAAAATAATTAAAATTTTCTTTATATATATTAAATAAATAAAAAATGATCCAACTAGCATTTTGGGCTAGTGGATAAGATCTAGTTGGAATAAATATTTCTTTTATCCACCAAGTGCAAGAGTGATATTAAATATATATACATATATATACACACATATACATATACATATTTTTTTTGGCTATATGTGTTGTTTTGAGATGGTGGATAGGTTTTTATGAATTTGAAACAAAAAGACCTTGCAAACCCATAACAAGAGGAACCAACTCCTTAGTTTGGTACATAATAATTTGGATGATTTAAAACACACAGTGACTAGAGATGGTAAAAGATTTTATGTAATCTTTGTTGATGACCATTCTATATTTATTTAACTTTGTGTATTAGGAACCGAAGATGAAGTTTTGAATTTTTTTTTAAAAAATATAAAATAAAGTTGAAAATGGCTTAAGCCTAACTTGGTATATCTTGAATTGTGAGGCTAGTTGGCTAAGATGTTACCCAAATCTAAAAAGCGAATACCTCAAAATGTGGGGGTACTTGCCTAAGGTCATGCTACATGAACCTTAAAGGAGGAACTTGATTCTTAAATATGTGATTGTGTGTTTATTGGTTATGTTTAATATAATTCATGATATAAAATTATTTTCATCAATAGTAATGTATTTAGAATTTAAAACTATTGTTGAATTTTAAAAATATTTTTTTAAGTATGAGGTTCCTTTGAAAAATAAGGAAAATATGTTTCATGAACCTATTGATACTTCTAATGATCATGTTGTGATGTGCAAGAATTGAGAAGAAGTAAGCGAACTAGAGAGAAAAAGAGTTACGATAACAATTTTCTTACCTATATTGTTGAAGATGAACATGTAAGTTATTATGCAATTAAATTTGTTGATACACCATTATTGTTGGAAGCTTTTAACAAATTATTAGATTAGGTCTAATCACATTGCTTCCACCTAAGGTTAAGGCTATTGGTTGCAAGTGGGTGTTTAAAACAAAATTTGTATGATTGCAAGCGGGTTTTCAAAAAAAACTTATTACTGAATGTGATCATAGATAAGTGTAAGGCATTCTCAGTAGCTAAAGGCTATAAGCAAAAATATCATGTTGATTATTTTATACTTATTCTTCGATTATTAGAATCACATCTATAAGAATGTTGTTTGTCATTGTATCTATTTACAAACCTATATATATCATATGGTTGTTAAAACTGTTTTCTAATAAGTGAATTAGAAATATATATATATATATATATATATATTATATGGAGCAACCAGAGGGTTGTGTTGTTCTTAGAAAATAACGTAAAGTTTGTAAATTGGTTAAATCCTTGTATGGATTAAAACAAGCACCTATAGAATGACATGGAAATTTTGATATATGATGCTTACACATGGATTTGTGACTTATGGTCATATAATAAGTTAAATAATAATGAAGGTGTCATTATTTGTTTATATGTTGATAACTTACTTATATTTGGAACTAGCTATAATGTTGTGCATGATACTAAATGTTTTCTTGCCTCTAAATTTGATATGAAAATTTTGGTTGAGGCAAATGTTATTTTAGGCATCAAGATCCTTAGGGATAATGATTGTAGTGTACTATCACAATCTAATTTTGTGGAAAAAAAAATAAAAATAAACATTTTGATATGTGATAGTGAGATAAAAGTGCACTTGGTTAAAAATTGTGGTGATAGTGAGATAAATATGCACAAATTATTGATAGTTTAATGTTTTTGACAAATTGTACTCGTCCTGATATTGCATATGCTGTTAGTAGATTGAGTAGATACACTCATAATCCTAGTATTGAGCATTGGGATGCAATATCTAAATTATTGAGATATTTAAAGGGGACTTTTGATTTTGGTTTGTCATATTGTGGTTATCCTACTGTTTTAGAAGAATATTGTGATGCTAACTGGATCTCTGATATAGATTATGTAAAGCCCATTAGTAGATATGCATTCACACTAGCTGGAAGGACTGTCTCTTGGAAGTCATCCAAGAAGACTTGCATAGTGAGATCTAATTTGGAAACAGAGTTAGTGGCCTTAGAGAAGGCTAGGTCTGGAGCTGTATGGCTTATATTAATTGATATGCCTCATTTTACTAACTCTATTGTCTCTGTTTGCTTTCCTTGTGAATGCCAGATTGCCATAAAGAGCAAAGTTATAAATGGAAAAGTCGACATATCCAATTGAGGCTAAGGCATCTTATTGATAATGATGTTATGTCATTGGACTTTGTGAAATGGGAAAAGTCACCATATCCAATTGAGGCTGAGGCAGCTTATTGATAATGATGTTATATCATTGGACTTTATGAGGTCTGAAAGGAACTTGGCCGATCCTTTGACTAAACCACTAGCAAGAAGGCTGGTGAGTGAGACATCTAGGGGGATTGGACTGATACCCAAGTTGTGACACTGTGGCTAATGCCCAACATCTATGATAGGTGATTCCACGCAAAAGGTTAAATGGGTAGAGGTCATTAGTGGTCTATGGGCACTGTCATTTGTTATGTGTTTTCCGCTATCTCGATAAGGAGATTAGTGATGAGTCCATCCCTATGGTGTGAGGCAGTGCTAAGTTGCAGAATTTGATAAGGTTGAGCTTTAGGCTCTTAATGGATCCATATCCCTACCAGTTGGGATGGGGTGTATCTGCACGCACTCCTGATGGATGCCACCAACTAAGTTGCAGATTATTGGAGGTTGAGTTGTAGGCTCTTAATGGATCCATATCCCTACCTATTGGGATGGGGTGTTCTACACACACTCCTGATGGATGCCACCTATGTGTGAGTGGAAGTTATGCCGCTTCCTATGAGACTTTTTGGATAGGTCTCTAGAGCTCTCATGAAACCCAGTGGCGCATGGCCTAGATAAGGCGCTAACCTGCTTAAGAACAACCTTGATAAAGAAAGTTATGTGGGTGGTAAGTTTGGCTTACTAATAGCTTGGTTAAAAGAGTTTTAACTCCACCATTGTATTTTAGTTCCTACTTATTTATCCTATGTATGGTTAAAACCTTCTGGTACCATATTGTTGCATGCTTTCTTTAGTTGCGTGCCTTTCCTATTTTGTGTTTGTAACATGTGGGGGATTGTTGGTGTGGGTGTGTGTTCCAAACACTTTTATTTTTATTCACTTTCTAGCCTTTTGAAATTTATGAGTAAAATAGCTGTTGGACAATTATGAGAAATATAGTCGTTGGGCAATTATGAGAAAAATACCCGTTAGGGAATAATTGCTAATATAGCCGTTGGGCTTTTAAGGGTTATTAGTAACCAATAACTATATACTATTATCTTCATAAGTAGCCTATATAATACTCATCATAACACATTTTCTAAAGTGTGTCTTTTTACTACTCTATATTTTTAGATATACACAATTCTACTATTTTTCTCTCCCACATATTTTTCTACAAGAATATTTGTTCTAAGGAAAGGCAATAGAGGGTTGTTCTTAAATCTTTTGTGAGTGGAAGTGCGTACATCACAAAGGTCGACGCTATAGTCTAATCTTGGGGGGTTGTTTGGCCAAGAGAACCAATTGCACCAAGTTTTACTTTGGGTGGCACGAATCAACCTTTAAGGACAACGCTTTCGCAGCGTGATTCTATAGCATTGTGAGATTGTTCTAAATTCCTTTTATTTTATGTTCTTGCTAATTATTTGGGATATTATTTTTGTATCAAAACTTGTTTATTCATGAAAATATTTCCAACAGAAAACACGCCTGATAAAATCGTTGATAAAATTCTCAAGGAATTTCAAGAGCAGAGCTTGATCGAGCCTGCTATAAAAAAGCGAAAGCAGCCCCAGCATGTTAAAAGCTATAGAATGGATCCTCTTGTGCGTTCTGCTGTGACTCTGCTTTCCAAGAAAGCTAAGTCTTTTGATTATGATAGTAAGGGGAATGTGCTTCCACAGAGAGATTAGACTTCTGGTTTAGATTCTAAGGGGAATCCGATGGTAAATGAAAATGTCTCATGGCCACGCTCTCACAGGTTGTGTTTGCAAAATATCGTGGAGCCGACAGAGAGGAAACCTTCTACAGGAAAGGATATCAAGCGAACAGTTTCAGAACAAGATTTGGAAAATGCCGTTACATTATTTAATGTTAATGAGCCTTTTCCTGATCTCGAATTGGCATGGCTAACAAAGATGAAAGATAAAAATGTGGCACAATTGAAAGAGCCAAGCGCGGCGGACTGGTTATCGAAGATGAGAAATGCCAAAGTTGTTTGTCTGGGAAGCTAGCCGGGATCAGCTAAATCTCATATTGAAGTGCATTGCAGAGAATTCTTAAAAGGATTGACAAATATGAAAAGTTTAAGCTTCCTTAGCCTTCAAGGGATCTCTGGAATTAAAGAGCTTCCACCTTCCATAGGCCTGCTCAAATCTTTGTTGATCTTAGATCTCAAGGAGTCTCACAATTTGGAGATTCTTTCAGAGGAGATAGCCAATCTCACGAACCTCAGGTACTTGGATGTTTCTGACTGTTAACTGCTAGCTGACATGCCCAAAGGGCTAGGGGCACTCTCAGAATTTCGAGTCCTTGAGGGTTTTGTTATTAGTAATCAGCAAAAATTCAAAGGTCAGGCACTTTACATGATTTGAAGCGATTGAGGAATCTGAGGAAACTGACCATTAATGCAAAAAGTAAGGACTTCCCTACAGGAAACGATCTAAGTGCTCTCCAAGAGCTTGGTGAAGAAGTACTTCGACACCTAACAATAGTATGGGGACCAGCTGAGCCAAATAAAGCACCCAAATCAGAAGCTAAGATTGGAGAAGAAACCAAACCAGCTAGAATGGTTCCTATCATTGAGAAACTTCCAGAGAAACTGGAGAAGTTGGATCTTTAGTGTTTCCCCAAGTCTACAGCGACTTGGCTGACACCTAAATCTTTGCCAAACCAAAAGAAACTCTATGTAAGAGGAGGAAACCTCGCAACTCTGAGCGAAAGCCAATGGTCCGAGGTTAGGACTTTACATTTGAAGTACTTAATTGAATTGAAGACAACTTGGATAAAACTGCAGGAATCTTTTCCAAAATTGGAATACTTCGAGAGAGTCAAATGCCCTGGAATCACACGTTGTCCTTGCGACGAGCATGGTAAAAGAATCTAATACTATCAGAGAAAGAAGAAAATAGAGAGCAACAGAACAAGAAAGATGAGAAATTTCTGATTGTATTAGCATAAATGATTCTATACATCAAGATCGTATTTATACAAGAAAAACTAAGCTAACTAATCTTGTTAATCTCTAACTAATTGTGCACATTATAAGGAACACATGTAAGAGATAGTTACAATTGATTATGGCACATGTGAACACTAAGAAGATAATTAAAGTAACAAAAATGACTTGTAGTTGTCATATGTACAGAGTTCTTTTTCTGTCGTATAACCCATGCTTTAGATCTTCTTATTTGATGCTTGTAGCTAGTTCTTCGTCTTGCTTTTGGGTGCTGAACTTTGACAGTCCTCCTCAAGATGAGAACCAGAACTATGGATATTAACTATGCTCATCTTGGTAAGTAAGTATTTGAGTTGTTGACCACTCAAAGCTTTAGTAAGCAAATCTGCCAACTGTGTGTGTGAAAGAGTATAAAACAATCTTACAACTTTATCTTGCACTTTATCCCTAACCAAATGACAATCAACTTCGATATGCTTGGTTCTTTCATGAAAAACAGGATTTTCTCCAATGTGAATGGCTGCCTAATTATCACAGAAAAGTAGAGCAGGCTGTGGGTGATAAACTTCCAAATCCTTCAACAAAACAAGTAACCATGTCATCTCACATACTGTCACTGCCATAGCTCGATATTCAACTTCCGCAGAAGATCGGGACACTATAGACTGCTTTTTAGAATTCCATGATATCAAGGAATCTCCCAAAAATACACAAAATCTAGTAGTTGACCTTCTTGTATCTATACAAGAAGCCCAATTAGCATCTGTGTAGGCCTTCAATTGCAAATCAAACCTAGTTGATAACAAAATGCCTTGGCCAGGACACCCTTTGATGTATTGAAGGACTTTATAAGCTGCATCTAAGTGTGGTTTCCTAGGAATAGAGACAAATTGACTGAGTTTGTTCACTGTATAACCTATATCTGGTCTAGTGATGGTAAGATATAATAATCTTCCCACCAGTCTTCTATAAATCCCTGGATCAGAAAGTAGTTTGCCATGAAACTTACTTAACTTTAGATTTTGCTCCATTGGCACCTTACTAGGTTTGCATGCTGTCATACCTGCTTCCTTCAAAACTTTTAGAGCATATTTCCTTTGACAAATGGAAATGCCCTTATCTAATCTTGCCACTTCAAGTCTAAGGAAATACTTTAGAACTCCAAGATCCTTGAGTTTGAATTCCTGATCTAATGAAACCTTCAATTTATCAACAGCCTGAATGTCATTGCTAGCAATTAATATGTCATCCACATAGACAAGTAATGCTATGAATGAATTATTGAACCTCTTAGTAAACAAAGAGTAATCTGCCCTGGACTGCTTGAAACCATACTTCAATAAGGTATTTGAAAACTATGAATACCATTGCCTTGATGCCTGCTTAAGACCATACAAGGACTTGTTGAGCTTGCACACTAGATTGACCCCCTTGCTGTGAAATCCTTAAGGAAGCTGCATATACACTTCTTCATGCAAATCACCATGAAGAAATGCGTTATTGACATCCAATTGACTCAAATGCCAACCTTTCACAACAGCAATAGCAAGTAGAGTTTTGACAGTAGTCATCTTAGCAATAGGAAAGAAAGTTTCAGTAAAGTCCAACCCCTCTTGTTGAGTAAACCCTTTTGCAACCAGTCATGCTTTGTACCTTTCCACAGACCCATCAGCCTTGTACTTCACTCTATATACTCATTTACAGCCTATAGCCCTTTTATGAGAAGGCAAAGAAGTAAGGGTCCAAGTATTGTTGGATTCTAAGGCATTGATCTCAGCTGCCATGGCATCTTGCCATTTGGGGTCTTTAACAACCTCATGATAAAACTTAGGCTCAGGAATAGCAGCAATTAGGGAACAATAAAGGGAATAAGAAGAGGACAATTTAGAGGAGTCAAGATAGTGAGATAAGGGGTATTTTGTACCTGAAGTGGTAGGAGCAGAACCAGACTTGTTGGAAAAAGTGGAAGGAGCATGATCATCACAAGTAACATTGCTGCATTTATAATATTGTAAGTAAGTTGAAGGTTTGGAAATTCTAGCAGATTTTCTTAAAGGAGGATTAAAGGTAAGTGATGGAGAAGGAGCAGCTACAGAAGCTATAGGAAGATGATTGAAATTTACAGAAACACTAGGATTAGGAACAACAGGTAAAGGTAAGGCTGTCTCAGAAAATGGAAGGATGGGTGGAGCCACTAGATTGGATGCACTAGAATCAATAGAAACATCTATGTGTGAAGAAGGAAAAGATTCAGGGACAAGAGGAGATGTAAATTCAGGTTCAGTAGCAACTGAAGGGAATATATGAGGCAAAGAAAGAGAGGAATGGGGAGAATAAGTAGCAGAAGCAAAAGGAAACACAGTTTCATGGAAGAGTACATCTCTAGAGATAAAAATTTTCTTGGTGAGTAAGTTGAGAAGCTTGTAACCCTTGACACCAAAGGGATACCCAAGAAAAACACAAGGCGTGGATCTAAGTTCAAATTTATTTCTGTTGTGGGCTAAAGTGGAAGCAAAACAGAGACAACCAAAGACCTTTAAGTGATCAAAAGATGGGAGTTGACCCTAAAGCTTCTCAAATGGTGTTTTATTCTCTAAAACTGAAGTAGGCAATCTATTGATGATGTACACAGCAGTTAAAATACAATTACCCCAATAAGAAATAGGGATATTGGACTGAAATTTCAATGCTCTAGCTATATTAAGGATATGTTGGTGTTTCCTCTCCACAACTGAGTTTTGTTGTGGAGTAACAACACAAGAATGTTGGTGAATTATACCATGACTAGCATAGAAATCTTTTAGGAAAAATTCTAGAGCATTGTCAGACCTAATGGCTTTAATGTTGGTATTAAACTGTGTACATATCATATTATAGAAAGACATCAATAGAGGCCTAGTTTCAGATTTAGATTTCATGAGATATAACCATGTAGATCTAGTGGCATCATCTACAATAGTAAGGAAATATTGAAAACCATCATGAGTAGCTTTAACAAATGGCCCCCAAACATCACAATGAATAAGATCAAAAGCATTAGAAGAGATATGATTAGAACAAGGGAAGGGAAGTCATTTCTGCTTAGCAATGGGACAAACAATGCAATCTTTATTACTGTGTAAAGATGGTACATCAAGTAAACAATGATGTAAAGCTTGAAGCTTATCATCAGACACATGGCCTAGCCTAAGATGCCAAAGATATGGCTTAGAAACAACAGAAACAGAATTAACAAAGGACTTGAAAATTGACTGCAGAGTAGAAGAAATTTCTGAAACAGAATCACAAATATTTGAAGATTGCAGCAAGTACAGATTGTGATGTAGTTTACCCACTCCAATCGTTTTCCAACAAATAAGGTCTTGTATGAAACAATAATGGGATAGAAAAACAAGGCAACAAGATAGAAACTTAGTCAATTTACTCACTGAAATGAGGTTGAAAGTAAAGGTTGGTACACAAAGCACATTCTCAAGAAGTAAAGTAGAAGTGACTTGAATGGTACCTATGTGAGTAACAGTTACCTTCTCACCATTGGGTAATTGAACAAAAGTAGCAACACAACTAGTAATTTTAGTGAATAGGGTAAGAGAATGAACTATGTGATCTGTTGCCCTAATATCTAGAACCCGAGTTTCATTACCAAAAGCAGTTTTATTGCTAGGATTAACAGAAAATACTGAATGTTCCATGCTCAGGCACATAGATTCTTGTGTGAGAGACCGCGCCCCCGGCCCATTTTTAATGAATGTTGGGCCAAACCCACGTGAATGTGTGGAGTCGTGTTATCGCCTCTCAAAATGGAGGTTTGACTAGTTATATTTTCCCCTTTAGATTAAGAGTTTTACAATGGAGTCGCCACTTATTTAATTGTTGGAATAAATAAGAAAACCATAATTGAAAAATTCATCATTTTATTAATTTGAAATTGAATTTACATTGAACATAGGAAATTACATGGTTTTGATCCTAGATACAATCTAAGATAAAGTACATGGCTTTGTTTCCTAGTTACAATCTAAAAATCGAAAATTACATGGATAAGCATTTGATCTACTAACCCTTGATCTAAGCTCGGAGGCTATGTTACAAAGTGGGAAGGTGTTAGACACCCACCTTGCCTGGTAAAACCGGTCTTCTAGACTATGGTGGCCAACATTCATATCATATCATCCAATATGTCAATCAATTTGCATGTTGAATTTGATGTGTGTGCATGTGATAAACCCTAATTCAATTTATTGAGCATTACATTTGGATTGAAAAATAAATTCTAGTGAATGTGTGTGTATGGTGATATCCTAGATTCAAGAATTTGAAAGAATTATGAAACAAACATGTTTTTCATATTTTTTATGTGGATTTAAGATTAAATCTAGTGATATGCATGAACATGTGATGAACAACCAAGAACATGTGAAGAACATATAAGAACAATTAAGAACATTCAAACATATTCAAGGGAATTTAAGTGATTACTATCATGCTTTAATCTTAAACTCTCATCATGGAAATATAAAAAACTAGTTAGGGAAAGAGATTCTACCTTCATGCAAGATCCATATGGTGGAGGAGGAGACTCTTGGTAGAGGTCCTAAAGGAGGAGGACAAAAGAAGAACTAGGAGAGAGAGAGTGAGTCTCACTCAATACCTTGAGTCTCAAGAAGACCAAGATATGACAAGACTACTCTACTTCACTAGAACTCAAGAGAGGAGAAAAGAGGGGGTTTTGGTGTCTTTTAGAATGAATGAGATGGAGGGTTTATATAGTAGTAGTGGAGAGAATATGAATGGAAGGCCATTTAATGAGGGTTGACAAGGATTATGAACCTAGACCTCATTTCAGCCTTGGGAAAAATCTGGTGCATTAAATGGAGAGATTGGTGGGAGTGGGGAGCAAACCAAAATTCGGTTTTCCCGTAACTGCTGTAACAGCCTGTGGAGCCAACTTCGAAAAATCATATCTGACTCGATTTTGATCGGAATTGTCTCATTCTTGTGCTCAAATCGAAGCCCCAAATGTCTAGTTTCTGGAAAAATTAACCTCATTCACAAATTCAAAATATTTTGAGAGATATCGATGAAATAGTGAGCAGAGGTCATTTGTTAGAAAATGGTTTCAGCACAATTAACATTAATAGGTCCCAAATTAGTCCCCAATTAACATTAAATGGCTCCAATCACTCCAATTTCAGAATTAATTGGTTCCAAATTTACTCTAATTAAAAGATAATTACACAAATTACTCATTGAATAATTAATGTTTAACTATCTAATTAATTAGGTGTATGCAACCTCACCATAAAATGTAGTCCTAACCAATCAAATTATGACACATCATTGATCTCCAATTGATTGCACTTATAACCAATTAAAATCAATTGTTCATAATCACATATAGTCGGACTCAATTTGTGATAGTGCATCTTAGCCATTAAAACTTGACTTGATAATACCTTTCAATCTAGTGGTCCGATTAGGGCTTATGACCAGTTGATTTGATCGTTACAATATCAAGATCATTTTGGTAAAATGAGATTAAGGATCTAATGGCCAGAATCAAGATGCATATTTATGAGGTGAAAGTACCCCTTTTACCCTCCATGTGAGGTTAAATGCAGGTTGCAAAATGGGGTGTCAACAGAATGCCCCTCATTGGCAAAGCTTGAAAAGCGAATGTCAATGTATGAAAGAGACACCTAACTTTGCAATCAGTATTTAACCGTGGTGAATGTATGATGCATGTAGATGAAAATGCAGAAAGTCATGTTATGGATCAAAATGTGGACCGAATCTCGAGGGAGATTGCCTACGTACCTCTTGGTGGGAGGATCAGGTCCAAACGTAGTTCATGCATGAAATTTTTTTTTTTTTTTTTTTTTTGAATAAGTACAAGACATGCTTACCTGAGGTCCAAAAAAAAAAAAATGGAAGACCAAGGATCCTGGCTCATGTTTTCAGAGACCTAGGATTTTTGGGTCTTGGCTCGTGTTTTCAGAGGACCAAGGGTTTTTGGGGCTTTGGCTCATGTTTTCAGAGGACCAAAGGTTCTGGATCCTGGCTCATGTTTTCAGAGACTTAGGATTTTTGGATCTTGGCTCATGTTTTCCAGAGGACCAAGGGTTTTTTAGGCTTTGGCTCATGTTTTAGAGGACCAAAGGTTCTGGATCCTGGTTCATGTTTTCAGAGACCTAGGATTTTTGGATCTTGGCTCATGTTTTCCAGAGACCAAGGGTTTTTGGGCTTTGGCTCATGTTTTCAGAGGACCAAAGGTTCTGGATCCTGGCTCATGTTTTCAGAGACCTAGGATTTTTTGGGTCTTGGCTCATGTTTTCCAGAGGACCAAGGGTTTTTTGGGCTTTGGCTCATGTTTTCAGAGGACCAAAGGTTTTGGATCCTGGCTCATGTTTTCAGAGACCTAGGATTTTTGGATCTGGGCTCATGTTTTCCAGAGGACCGAGGGTTTTTTGGGCTTTGTCTCATGTTTTCAGAGGACCAAAGGTTCTGGATCCTGGCTCATGTTTTCAGAGACCTAGGATTCTTGGATCTTGACTCATGTTTTCCAGAGGACCGAGGGTTTTTTGGGCTTTGGCTCATGTTTTCAGAGGACCAAAGGTTCTGGATCCTGGCTCATGTTTTCAGAGACCTAGGATTTTTGGATCTTGGCTCATGTTTTCAGAGGACCAAGGTTTTTTGGGCTTTGGCTCATGTTTTCAGAGGCTCATGTTTTCAGAGGACCAAGGGTTTTTGGGCTTTGGCTCATGTTTTCAGAGGACCAAAGGTTCTGGATCCTGGTTCATGTTTTCAGAGACCTAGGATTTTTGGATCTTGGTTCATGTTTTCAGAGGACCAAGGGTTTTTTGGACTTTGGCTCATGTTTTCAGATGACCAAAGGTTCCGGATCCTGGCTCATGTTTTCAGAGACCTAGGATTTTTGGATCTTGGCTCATGTTTTCAGAGGACCAAAGGTTCTAGATCCTGACTCATGTTTTCAAAGACCTAGGATTTTTGGATCTTGGCTCATGTTTTCCAGAGGACCAAGGGTTTTTTGGGCTTTGGCTCATGTTTTCAAAGGACCAAAGGTTCTGGATCCTAGCTCATGTTTTCAGAGACCTAGGATTTTTGGATCTTGGCTCATGTTTTCAGAGGACCAAGGGTTTTTTGGGCTTTGGCTCATGTTTTCAGAGGACCAAAGGTTCCGGATCCTGGCTCATGTTTTCAGAGACCTAGGATTTTTGGATCTTAGCTCATGTTTTCAGAGGACCAAGGGTTTTTGGGGTTTTGGCTCATGTTTTCAGAGGACCAAAGGTTCTGGATCCTGGCTCATGTTTTCAGAGACCTAGGATTTTTTGATCTTTTGACTCATGCCGATGTGTATGGGCCTTTTACCCTAGTACCTGCAAAATAAATATTTTCAATTAGTAACAGAGTTATTCATTGAAAAAAATTCGGCATACCTGGCAAATGCCCCTAGTTTAGGACATATTCCATGCTTCGATGAATGCTGAGGGTAGACAGTCGACTTGATGTTGCACCACTGGAGAATGTGGAAGAAGGTCACAGCTTTCTGTTCCTGAAGAAGAATTTAATGAAGAATTTTTTTTTTTTTTTTTTTTTTTTGGACTTTTGAAATTTTTTTTTTTTTTGGAAAAATTTGGAAATCCTAAATTAAAGAATTTGGAAATCTTGAATTTTTTGAAGGAATTGAAAACTATAATTGATGATTTTTTTTTTTTTTTGAAAAATTTGTAAATCTAGAATTTTTTCAAGGAATTGAAAATTTTGATTGATGAATTTTTTTTTTTTTTTTTTTAAAATTTGGAAATCTTGAATTTTTTCAAAGAATTGAAAATTTTGATTGATGATTTTTTTTTTTTTTTGAAAATTTTGATTAATGAATTTTGATTTTTTTATTTTTGGAAAGCAACCTAAGAAGTACGAGCCTAATGCCCCTAGTCCCAAGGCCTTTTTTTTGAAAATTTTGTCTTTTGTCTTTTTTTTTTTAATTAAAAAAAAAACCTATCCTCTGAATGAGAACAACTTTGGCTGGAAGTTGATGCGAATTGCTAGATAAATCCTTGTTTAATTCCTGCAAAAAGATAATTTCAATTAGCAATGGATTTATTCATTGAAATGAATTGGAAGTACTTACCCAATGTCCCTAGTTTGGGGCATATTCCATGCTTAGATTGAAACTAAATTCATTTGATGTTGTGACCATTGGGGTACATGAAAAAAGATCATGGTCCACTATCCTTGAATCCTGCAAAAATGGCTTTCTTTCTCTAACTTGTTAGAAACCAATTATCAAGAAAACATTTTTGTCCAATGCCCCTATTGTGGACATGCTTGCCAAAAAAAATGGATTGGTGCCTTAAATGAAAACATGCTTTCATGCAATAAGAACAAATTTGCACACAATAAAAATAGGCCAATGCCCCAAGTTTGAGCATGCTTGATGCAAAACAAATGAGCTTAGCCTAACATGCACCCAAACAATTTTGTCACATTGTTTTGACTTTGTTCTCTAAGGTTGTTTGGGTGATTGGGACCGGGCCTCTGCAAGGCTGCCTATGTACCTCTCTCGTAGAGGATCAGGTCAAGACGTAGTTCAAGAAAACTGGATTTTGAAAAAGAATGATTTTTTTTTTTTTTTTTTTTTTTGAAAAAAACAAATTTCCCTTTTTTTTTTTTTTGGAACAAAATGTGATCCTTTGAACAACCATTTTAGAAAATCATAGTGTTTAAGAACCAAACAAATCTCTTTGATTATGAAGGATCAAAATCATTAAACTCATGTAATCAAATTTGCTTCATCCTTTTGAACATCATCAGATTAAGTCTCCAAAGGCAATCAAGAAATGAAATGTGATAATATTTATGAATCACATTGTTGGGTGCAAACAAGGAGAGTGCTCCAGGTTTGAAAGTTCTTTTGAGTCATTTTGAGGATTTGAGAATTTGAGAAATTTTTTTTTCTCGGACATATCATCTTGTGGGGTTTGACAATTTTAAGCATTTTTCTTTTTAATTCAAGAGAAAATAATATTAGAGCTTAAGATGTGCCTACAACTAGTAACACTTCAAGGAGGTCTTTACTCATGGGTTGTAATGTAGGCCGGGTTTGGGTTATGAAATGGAAGATATAAATGGCTCAAAATTCCCATGATGTTTTCCCCAAGTATGCATTACTCAAAAATCAAGTATTGGAGGAGTTTTCCTATTTCTTCTTTGTCATCCTTGCACTAGTCTTCATTGGCCACTTGCATCAACAATTGTTTTTATGCTCATTCCTCTTGAACCATACCTCTAGACTTTCATTTTGTAAAATTATTCTCTTTTTAGGTTGCATCTTCAAGTTTCCAACTTGGTAAGATTTTCCAAATTTTTTTTTTTTCTTTGGCCCTAACTTTTGCCTAGACCGCCTTTTTAGGTTTTCAGCCTAGCGGGCTCCCTTTTTTCTTTTTTTCTTTTTTTTTTCTTTGGCCCTAACTTTTGCCTAGACCGCCCTTTTAGGTTTTCAGTCTAGCGGGCTTTTTTTTTTTTTTTTTTTTTTTGGCCCTAACTTTTGCCTAGACCGCCTTTTTGGGTTTTCAGCCTAGCGGGCTTCCTTTTTTTTTTTTTAATCTTTCATCTCTTGATTGAATGAACTCTTTTTTGGGATCTTTTTCCTTCATTGTTTTCCTCAGCTTAAGTCATTTTGATACACTCTCTAGACTTCTTTCTTGCCTTGATGTGCTTGCACATTTCTGTGCTTGATGAACCTTTTCCTTTTTTGGTGAACTCTCTTTTAGATGAACCTTCTACACTTCTTGGCATGATGAATTTTAGGTTCTTCAAACTTGATGCACATTTTGTTTTCTCTCACATTGATGAAATTTCATTTCTCCTTCCTTGATTGAGTGAAAGCTCATTTTTCTTTGATGATCTCTTATCTTTAGCTTAATGAATTCTCTACTTGTCTTTCATATATTCTAAGAGAGCTTTATCAATTAGCTTCAAAACTACAAGGTCGACTCCTCCTTAACATGAGATTTAAGCATGCATACTTTGAATTTTTCCCACCCCAAGTTTAGATTTTAGTGAGTTCATGCAAAAAAAGGCTAAATGTTTGAAGGCTCAAATGGGCTAGCAATGGATGATGAACATTCTAGGTAATAGGAAATAATTTGGTTTAACCAAAGATGGCCTCCTATCCCTTGTAATGCTTGCTTGTAGGCACAGTGACTTAAGCTCTTTTAATAAATTCATCTTGAAAGAAAGAGTATGAATGCTCTAAGGTTGTGAAACAAAAGATCTTTGAAATTGGTTCAAGTGCATGGATTCTTGGGATTTTTTTTGACGGATGGATTCTTTTTTATTGCCTTTTAAGACCATTTCTTCTTTTATTCAAAGTAATTTAGCAAAAGTGTTTACACGGATCAAATGGAATCAATCCTTTCTCAGTACAAGTTGATTGTTCAAGCCTTTAAACATCTTAATTTAGAAAAAGTTTTGTCCAAGGGATCCTCATGTACCTTTTTGAAAATGAGACTTCTTTTTTTCTTTTCTTTTTTTTTTTCTTCTTTTTTTTTTTTTTTTTTTTTTTTTGAAAGAAAAAAAAATTTGGTCTTTTTGAAAAAGTCACTAGGAAGTTCAATGGTCCTAATTTAAAGAATTTTTTTTTTTTAAATGACTTAAGGGCTCAATGCCCTTAGTCCAAAGACTTTTTTTTTTTTTTTTTGAAAATTTTTCTCTATTTTTGGCAAAGATTTTGACATCTTGAAAAAAAAATTTTGAATTTCTTTTTTTTAAATATATACATGAACAAAGTACATAAAATGCTACATGGATTTTTAGAATTCAAAGAAACATAGAAACATAGAATAAACTAACAAACTTTAAGCTTAACCATGATGTTGCAAACCAAATGTGGAGTGAGGCAAAGTTGGGCCACTTGCTTCTTCTTGGTCCATTTAGGATGCTTGAACCTTGATTGTAATGAAATGGCTTGGGCTTGCACTTGGAAGGCTTGAACCTTGATTATGATCTTTTGGTATTTGCTTGAAATGGCTTGGGCTTACACTTGGAAGGCATGCATCTTGTAAGCTTTTGGCCTTCAATGTTGATCATGTCTATACACCTTCGATGGGCTCAAGTGTTGGGCTTAGACTCATTCAAGAAACAATTTTGGGCTTCAATACCAAGTAGAGTTCAATCATAGGCTTTCGACTTAAGTTCATTCACAACATACAAGGTTCAAACAATCATGATGGGCTCAAGTGTTGGACTTAAGTCATCATGGTTCAAACAACGGCCAAACAAATGTGTAATGAAATGCAATTTACATGGACCGCCCTAAAGGTAGGTTCTATGTGTCATTATAACATGGGTAGAAGGTAGGTTAAAGGTCCCCACAAGCTAGGACGTCGTACCTCCCAACTTGTGACGCCAGGAGCGCCGCGTTGGTCCGAACGGTACAGTTTGTCCTTATGAACCACCATGGCATAACCATGATGATCCTTGTCGCGGTGGGTGGTAGGTTCACCGCTGGGTATGTGAGTCTCAGGAAGACCACAATCCACGGCTAATACTATCGAGCTTCCGGGCTAGCACACAAATAAAATAAATTTCATTCAAGCAAATGATGCATGACATGCAAAACAATGACATATTAGACATATTATATACAAAAAAAAAAACAATAAACAAACAATGACATGGTTGACCACCATAACCTAATTGAAGCCTAGCCCTCAATATCCCCAGTGGAGTCGCCACTGTGAGAGACCGCGCACCCGGCCCATTTTTAATGAATGTTGGGCCAAACCCACGTGAATGGGTGGAGTCATGTTATCGCCTCTCAAAATGGAGGTTCGACTAGTTATATTTTCCCCTTTAGATTAAGAGTTTTACAATGGAGTCGCCACTTATTTAATTGTTGGAATAAATAAGAAAACCATAATTGAAAAATTCATCATTTTATTAATTTGAAATTGAATTTACATTGAACATAGGAAATTACATGGTTTTGGTCCTAGATACAATCTAAGATAAAGTACATGGCTTTGTTTCCTAGTTACAATCTAAAAATCGAAAATTACATGTATAAGCATTTGATCTACTAACCCTTGATCTAAGTTCGGAGGCTATGTTACAAAGTGGGAAGGTGTTAGGCACCCACCTTGCCCGATAAAACCGGTCTTCTAGACTATGGTGACCAACATTCATATCATATCATCCAATATGTCAATCAATTTGCATGTTGAATTTGATGTGTGTGCATGTGATAAACCCTAATTTAATTTATTGAGCATTACATTTGGATTGAAAATAAATTCTAGTGAATGTGTGTGTATGGTGATATCCTAGATTCAAGAATTTGAAAGAATTATGAAACAAACATGTTTTTCATATTTTTTATGTGGATTTAAGATTAAATCTAGTGATATGCATGAACATGTGATGAACAACCAAGAACACGTGAAGAACATATAAGAACAATTAAGAACATTCAAACATATTCAAGGGAATTTAAGTGATTACTATCATGCTTTAATCTTAAACTCTCATCATGGAAATATAAAAAACTAGTTAGGGAAAGAGATTCTACCTTCATGCAAGATCCATATGGTGGAGGAGGAGACTCTTGATAGAGGTCCTAAGGGAGGAGGACAAAAGAAGAACTAGGAGAGGGAGAGTGAGTCTCACTCAATACCTTGAGTCTCAGGAAGACCAAGATATGACAAGACTACTCTACTTCACTAGAACTCAAGAGGGGAGAAGAGAGGGGGTTTTGGTGTCTTTTAGAATGAATGAGAGGGATGGTTTATATAGTAGTAGTGGAGAGAATATGAATGGAAGGCCATTTAATGAGGGTTGACAAGGATTATGAACCTAGACCTCATTTTAGCCTTGGGAAAAATCTGGTGCATTAAATGGAGAGATTGGTAGGAGTGGGGAGCAAACCAAAATTCGGTTTTCCCGTAACTGCTGTAATAGCCTGTGGAGCCAACTTTGAAAAATTATATCTGACTCGATTTTGATCGGAATTGTCTCATTATTATGCTCAACTTGAAGCCCCGAATGTCTAGTTTCTGGGAAAATTAACCTCATTCACAAATTCAAAATATTCTGAGAGATATCGATGAAATAGTGAGCAGAGGTCATTTGTTAGAAAATGGTTTCAGCACAATTAACATTAATAGGTCCCAAATTAGTCCCCAATTAACATTAAATGGCTCCAATCACTCCAATTTCAGAATTAATTGGTTCCAAATTTACTCTAATTAAAAGATAATTACACAAATTACTCATTGAATAATTAATGTTTAACTATCTAATTAATTAATTAATTAGGTGTATGCAACCTTACCATAAAATGTAGTCCTAACCAATCAAATTATGACACATCATTGATCTCCAATTGATTACACTTATAACCAATTAAAATCAATTGTTCATAATCACATAAAGTTGGACTCAATTTGTGATAGTGCATCTTAGCCATTAAAACTTGACTTGATGATAACTTTTAATCTAGTGGTCCGATTAGGGCTTATGACCAGTTGATTTGATCGTTACAACATCAAGATCATTTTGGTGAAATGAGATTAAGGATCTAATGGCCAGAATCAAGATGCATATTTATGAGGTGAAAGTACCCCTTTTACCCCTCATGTGAGATTAAATGCAGGTTGCAAAATGGGGTGTCAACATCTTGAAACAATTCACAGGAATTACCTCAAAGTGCAGAATTGGCTGAATGAATTACATCATTGGAAGTTGAAGCAGAAGCATGAGCACTTAACATTGACAGAAGCTGCTTGCATTGCTCTAAAGTAAATGGAAAAGAAGCAGTCTGAGGAGTGAAATCAGATTAAGCTTGATCTCCTTCAATCATGACCTGATTAGCCATGGATACTCTGCCCTTCTGCTTGTATCCTGGTGGAAAACCTACAAGCTTGTAGCCCTTTTCCATCACATGACCAACTTTCCCACAAAGGCTGCAAATAGGTCTTCCTTTTCCCCCATTACCTTTGATATTCTTGCTAGCATTGCCATAAAAATTCGAGCTTTGATTGAACCCTTGGTTCTTGACTACTAAAGCAGTAGACTCAAGAGAAGGATTAACATTGAATCCCAAAGCTCTTTGTCTCTCTTCTTGAATGACCAAAGAAAAGGCTTTATCAAGAGAAGGAATGGGCTCCATCATCAAGATTTGAGTTTTGACTTGCGAATAGCTAGGCATCATTCAATCCATTGAGAAATTGCATCAACAAATCTTGATGTTGAAAAGATGTAATTTTGTCATTGACTCCACAGGTACATTTACCACAAGCACAACACGACAAAGGCCTGAAATTCAACAACTGATCCCAAGCTGTTTGAAGACCAGTAAAGAAGCTTGTTACTGTTGAATCTCCTTGCATGACTGTGAATATCTGCTTCTGAAGCTGAGAAATTCTTGGTCCATTAGCTTGAGAGAAATGATTTCTAAAAGCATTCTAGACTTCAAGAGCCGCATCTCTGTAAATCACACTGGCTGTGATGTGAGGAGAAATCGAATTCAAGATCTATGATGAAATCATGGAATTGTACTTGGACCAAGCCAGCTTCCCAAGAGGCGTGACTACCATGAAAGCAGTGATAGATCCATCCACGAACCCGAGTTTGCTTTTGGCATCCAAAGCCATTCGCATAGCTCTGGCCCATGTAGAGTAATTCTCTTCTGTCAAGGATTAAGAAACCAGAATCGCACCAGGTGATTCACCGTGGTGAAGGAAGAATGGACTTCAAGGATCCTCCGTTGGAGAGAGCTCACGCTGAGCAGAGGTAGAAGAAGAAGAAGAAGAAGAGAAATTTTGGCTAGGGTTTGACGCCATTAACAGAGGCTTCAAGCTCTGATACCATAAAAGAATCTAATACTATCAGAGAAAGAATAAAATAGAGAGCAACAGAACAAGAAAGATGAGAAATTTCTGATTGTATTAGCATAAATGATTATGTACATCAAGATCGTATTTATACAAGAAAAACTAAGCTAACTAATCTTGTTAATCTCTAACTAATTGTGCACATTATAAGGAACACGTGTAAGAAATAGTTACAATTGATTATGGCATGTGTGAAGTGTGAACACTAAGAAGATAATTAAAGTAACAAAAACGACTTGTAGCTGTCATATTACAGAGTTCTTTTTCTGTCGTATAACCCATGCTTTAGATCTTCTTATCTGATGCTTGTAGCTGGTTCTTCTTCTTGCTTTTGGGTGCTGAACTTTGACACATGGAGTGTGGATGAAGACTATTTGATCAAATCGAACAAAAGCAGTTTTGAGAGGGATTGGTTGTCGTTCTCTACTGGCCTCACATTATTAAACTATATTATTGTCTTATGTTAATTTACTGCTATTTAATTTGAATTTCAGATCTATATCTTGTTTAAATTCTGTACTTCACTAATGGATGTTACTAAATGAGAATAAATTTCTTCTTATATTATAGTACTTCTTGGTTGTTTGTTCAATGCATGCCATTTAAGAAGATCTTTCATCGTATCAAAAAAAAAAAAAAAAAAAAGAAGATCTTTCATGTTAATTTCTTCATAGTTGAATTTATTTGTCTTTGGAGAAAAACACATTTTGTTTTACATTGGCCAAAGAAGTCACATGATTAAATTAAACTGAAAAACCTAATTAGGCAGAGTATCAGTACCTGAGAAAACTGTACTTCAGTATTTTTTTCTTTTCTTTTCTTTTTTCATTAAGGTTATTAATGTATGATGCAAGTTGAATCCCTATAAATAAATAAAATACAAAACATTAACGATCAAACTTCTGCTAGTGACTTACGCATAGGCAAAGTGTGGGAGAGGATAATCTAACAGTTGCCTTTGCAGCTTCATTGGAAGGTATATAACGGACTAGTTCAATTTCATGGAATTTTAATGGAAAAGACACCCAGAAAGCTGCTGTTATCAGCTAATTGGCATACTACCAAGTACCAATACAGAGCAATGTCTAGTATCTTGTTTTCATGTAGCATCAATGATCAATGCGTCTGGCCCTAAACACATATGAAAGTGTCAGGACATCTTTCATTTCCATGACAAATTGATTGAATTTTGATTATTTAGTTTGGACATTGTACTTGTAAAATGTTGTGGGAGTTAGTCTTGTATTGGGTAGAAGATGCATGAAGCTGGAATTCAAAATTGCAAGTTGAAGGTCTTCACTTAAGAAAAATTGAAGTTTCAACTGAATCTGTAAGGCGAATTGAGATTATGAAATAGACTCTAAGAAGTATTGAGCTACAGTCCTGACTTTGAAATAGACTCTAATCACGCTAACAAGACATACATTTGTTCACGGTTTATCAAGCTATAACTATAATTTCAATTTTCAACATTCCTTCATTTTGATGAATGAGTATTTTATTCATACGAATAAAAAGGACCACATCATATTGTAGGCAGCTTTGGGTGCATAATATATATCTAACCAAGAGTATAATTTCTTCTTTCTTCTTTCTTTTTCTTTTTTTAATTCTTAGTCTGTAAAATTGGTTTCTTCAAAAATTGATATATTGATGTATGTCTGTTTGAACAACTTATTTAATTAAAAATGAAAATGTTTTGCTGAAAGTACTGTAAATAAAATTAAAAAGTAACCGAAATAGTACAATGGAACCCATAAATAGTACCAACAAGCGCAATGAGAACCATGAATAATAGGAAAAATAAGCTCAATGGTAGCAAAAATAAGATAAATTATAAAATAAAAATAAAAATATATATATATATATAAAAAAATAAAATAAAATAAAATAAAAACTGGCTTTCTAAGCGAATGCCAAAAACAACCATAATATCTCAAGTTTATTTGGAATGGAATAAAATCCTATGCATTTCACTTGAAACAGAGAGAGTGCATTTTTATTTCATGAATTCAAAAGTGTATAAACTGTTATGTTCTTTTTTTAAATTAATTTTGTTTTATGACTCTAAATATATTAATTTTAACTGATTTTTTTCCCTTTTTCTCAGGGCTAAAGGTCACCTGCATAGGAAAATTATTAGTTGATCCTTTTTCTAAGCAAATTATATTATACATTTTTACGAAGTAACTTACTCTGCAAATTAGTGAAAGTAAATCCCAGACAGCAAATAAAGTAGGAAAATATTTCAAATGCCAAGGAATGGATACTTCGCCAGCGTATTCCTCACTTTTGTACCAAGAAATTTCAGATTTGTCTCACCAGAGCACTGGCAATTGGGGTTGTAAACACCCCTTAGTTGCTATTTTATAATCCTAGCCACCCAAAACTCACTCTATCCGAGTTTGTAAACTTAAAAAAATTTGCAACCTATGAATTTATTTTAATCTTGTGGTTGTATATGAAGAGAAAAAGTGAGTGGGAGGAAAAAGAGAGAGACTAGTACTTTATATTATTTTATTAGGTTGTACGTAAAAATAAAAACGGGATGTAGGGTGTGTTGTAAAATAAATTGATAAAATAGATAAAATAGTGTTTAAGGATGCAAAATAGGTTTTTTTTTTTTTTTTTTTTTTTTTTTTTTTTTTTTTTGAGAGAACTTTATGAGGTTAAAGTAAATTAATAAAAGATAGCTAGGGAACTCCAAATGTCAAGTAAAGAATAAACAGTGATAATAATTTCACACTCTTTATTAATGGATGTTAATTACTAAATGAGAATATCTTATTATATTATAGTACTCCTTGCTTGCTTGTTCCATACAATAAGCCATTTGAGAAGACCTTTCATATTTCTTCATAGATGAATTTCATTTTATTTTTATTTTTTTTGGAGAAAAATAATACATTTTGTGTTACATTAGTCAAAGAAGTGACATGATTGAAACTTACTTAAAAACCTAATTAGGTACAATATTTAAGATTTTATTATTTTTTTCATAAAGGTTATTGAAGGTTCTTGATGTATGATGCAAGTTGAATATCAATAAATAAATAAAATTCAAAACATTAAAGATCAAACTTCTTCATGGGCAGAGTGTGGGAGAGAGTTATCTACCAGTTGCCTTTGCAGCTTGATTGTAAGGGTCATATGTAATGTAACAGACTTGTTCAATTTCATGGGATTTTAATGGAAAATACACCCAGAAAGTTGTGGGTATCATCTAATTTGTATACTACCAATACAGAGCAATGTCTAGCTAGTGTTTCTGTTTTTTTTTTTTTTTTTTTAATGGTATATAAATAAGATTTTACAATTCAAACTATTCACAATATGTAGAATGAACGGAACCACATCAATGATCTCAGATGACTCAGATTCACCCAAATCATATGCCATCAACAAAATTTTTTGTTCGCCTTTTTTTTTTGATAAACAAACAACCTTCCATTAAACTAACCAACAGAAACAGAGGCATCTCCCTTACAAACAACCTCTAAGGAGGGGGGGAGACTACCTTTATTGAAACAGAAATCTAAACAGGAATTCAAGGACAATTTAGCTGCAGCATGAGCAACTGAATTGCATGATCTCCGAACCCAACAAAAAAGAACAGAATCAAAAGCATTAATTAAACTACGAATATTACTAATAGTGCTGCAAGAGAGCCATTCTAGAGTAGCATCAACCCTTGACAAGGCCTCAATACAATTCTTTGCATCCCCTTCAAAAATTACATTCTTCCAACCCTCTTTGATCGCTAGTTGCACAGCCCAATGGAGGGCCTCAGCTTCAGCTTGCGCTGGGGGGCAAGCAAGATGAGTTTTACCCCACAGGAACAATACCTCTCCCAGCTGATCCCGAGCTACTACAGCAAAAGCTGATCTATAGCTGTTCAATGCGGCATCCACACTAAGCTTGATCCACCCATGTGGTGGAGGGTTCCATCTGAGGTTCACATGCTCCTTGGGTGTACTCAAATCAGGAGTGTAAGCCTTGACAATCTCTAGGAATCTTGATTGAATATTCTGTTTAGCACTTAAGAGATCAACATTGACATTAGAAAATTGCTTGAGATTTCTGATCCTCCATATCTCATCAATGACTAAGGCCATGTTAAGGGACACGGTCCACTGGTCCTGAACTGGCATTGGGGAAGCAGGTGGCTCCAGGATAAGCTTAGTGATGTCTGCCGGTGTGATGATAGAGGCTGGATCCACCCTTAAACCCCAGCATGCTGCTGCCCATAAAGCTCTAGCGAACGGACATTCAAAGAAAATATGGGTGCAAGTTTCCACCGGCGCCTTGCACAAGGCACAAGACGGATCAATATGAGGCAGCCTTACTTGCAGGTTCTCTTTAGTGGGGATAGCATTGACACCGATTCTCCAAATAAGCATTTTGAGTCTTTCCGGGAATTTGGCCTTCCACAGCTTCAACCAGAAAGTTTGGGGTTGAGAATCTCTTATCGGGCTAGAGAAGGCAACCTTGTGGACTGATTTGACCGAAAATCTTCCTTTTGAATCAGGAATCCATATAAGCCTATCCTGCTTTGGATTATAAGGTATTGGGATGGAGAGTATAGCATTTGCATCAGCCGGGGTGAAAAGCACGTTTACCCACTCCCTGATCCATGTTCTGGTTGACGAGTCTATGAGATCTGCAGCCTTGATTGCAATTTGTTTGTACTCATCCACTCTTGGTTGGGGTCGAAAGTTTCCAATCCCAGGCACCCACGGGTCCGTCCACACTTCAATAGACCTCCCATCTCCCACAAGGAAGCATGCCCCTTTCACTAATAATTTTTTGGCCTCATCAATAGCTCTCCAAGTAGGTGAACCTGCCTTCAAAGGTTCAGCAGTAATCCAACCAATGCCGACTTTGTATTTTGTTCTAAGCACCTCCATACATATGCTTTGCTTATCTGAAGCAACCAACCAAGCCATTTTAGCTAGCAGCGCGGAATTCATCTCTTTTGCCTTTTTAAATCCAAGGCCCCCCAGTTTCTTGGGTTGGCACAACTTGTCCCAAGCAGTCCATGCAATGAATCTGTTGTTTCTTTCCTTGGGTTTCCACCAAAATCTCCTAGAGAGGCCATCCAACCTGTTGCAGTTTTTGGCTGGAACATTGAATGCTGAAAAAGTGTAGTTGGGGATGGCTTGGGTGACTGAATTAATGAGTGTGCATCTACCAGCCCATGAAAGGCAGCGACTTCTCCAACCTGTCAACTTTGACTCCAGCTTTTCTTCAAGAAATTTGAAGTCTTTTGAGGGGGATCTGGACAGAAACAGCGGTGCACCCAAGTATATAGCGTCTTTTTTTAGTTTTTTCATATGGAGATGCTGTTTGATAGATCTTCTGATACTAGCTGAGGTATGTTTAGAGAAAAAGAGACCAGATTTCAATTTGTTGATACACTGTCCAGACCAGCTACAGTACCTATCAAGGCACTTGGAAAGAATACTCGCATCATTCCTCGTAGCTTTTGAGAAGAGAACAATATCATCCGCGTACATCACATGAGTCAAGGCAGGGCTTCTAACACTAGCTTTTGCGCCACTGATATTACCCGCCAAAAGTTCTCTATCCAGCATTCTCGAAAGGACCTCTTGTCCTAAGATGAACAGATAAGGGGAGAGAGGGTCACCTTGCCTCAACCCTCTGCTAGGTATAAACTGATCTGATTTACCTCCATTAACAATCACCTCATAAGACACAGAAGAGATGCAGTCCATAATCCAACTTGTAAAAGTGTTATTGAAGCCCAGGTTGGTAAGCACTGCTTTGATAAAGTCCCAGTTTACTCTGTCATAGGCTTTTTGGAGGTCCAACTTAATAGCCATGAAGCCATTTTTTACTTTTCTTGTCTTAAAACTATGAAGAAGTTCATGAACCACCACTTGGTTTTCTGCTATCCACCTCCCTGGAATGAATGCCGATTGGCATGGGGAGATAATTTTGTGTAACAGAGGTCTGAGCTTAGCAACAAGTAACTTTGAAATGATCTTATACACCAGGTTACAGAGACTTATGGGATGAAAATTGTTGACTGAGGAAGGATTAGGCGTTTTAGGAATCAGGACAATGAGGGAGCTATTTACCTCACTAGGCAAACTGGCATCAGTAAAGAAGGAAGTGACAGCTTGAACAACTGTATCGCCCACCGTGGGCCAAAACTCTTTGTAGAATAGGGCAGGGAAACTGTCCGGACCAGGAGCTTTCAAGTCTTGCATCTGAAACACAGTTGCCTTTATCTCTTCAGGCGTAGGGATTCTGCTCAGTTCCGTATTCTCTTCCTTAGACACACAAGGAGGCATGAGGTTATCTAAGAGCTCAGGGAAATCTACTTCCTCGACCGTAAATATCTTCTTAAAGGAGTTAAGGAAGAGTTTCCTAATCTGATTAGAGCTCGTTACCCAACGACCATCCTCTGATTTAATCGCATCAATATTATTCTTCCTTCTTCTAATGATAGTGGAGAGGTGGAAGAATTTTGTGTTTTTGTCCCCTTCCTTCAGCCAAAGTTCCCTAGACTTCTGTTTCCAGAGAATCTCACTCCTTGTTAACCACTCTGACAGCTCTGATTGGAGAGCTTCTTCAATTCTACCATTCTCCTCAGATGGGTGCTTCCTTTGGACCTCAATAAGACACTGCATAAGGCGATTGATTCTAACTTGGCAATTTCCAAACACCTGTTTATTCCACTTACGGAGAGCTTGCCTAGTCATAGCTTGCTTTATGCACAACTTAGTTAAAGCAGAGCCACTTACTTCCACATTCCATGCCTTTTCAACCACAGTGTTGCACCCATTATCTCTAACCCAAGCTGCTTCAAACCGGAAAGGTCTCTGTGCAAAACTCTCCTCTGGATTTGTATCTAGGAGGATTGGAGTGTGATCAGAATTAATAGCTCCAAGGTGGGCTACTGCTGCTTTAGGAAAGGCTAACCTCCAAGATATACTAGCAATAGCCCTGTCAAGCCTTCTCTTAACAGCTGAACTTCCCCATCTACCTCTGGCCCAAGTGAAGGCATTGCCTGAGTAACCCAAGTCAATAGCTCCATGTTCAAAAATTAGTTCCTTCAAATAATTGGTTGCCGAAGAACCAGTACCACCTCTGCTATTACTGAGCACCTCGTTGTCATTAACAGTGAAGTTGAAATCTCCTAAACAAACCCAAGGGCACTGACATGACTCCAGGAAGGCCATAAGGTTCTCCCATGCCTTCTGTTTTTTAGCAAGATAGGGGGGGCCATAAAAACCAATTAGAACCCAACTACACAGGGCATCCGAGACCTTCACTGCAATGAGATTTTTATTGTATTCCACCTGGTGGATCACAAGGCCCTCTTTCCACATGATACAAACTCCACCTGCACTACCCTTGGCATCTACTACACACATATTAGAAAAATTTATTGAATTCATCACAGCACCCATCCTAGTGGCAAACGCTTTAGTTTCACTAAGAAAAACTACATCTGGGCTAGACCCTTTTATTTGAGCCTTAAGGGCTCTGACTGTCGCAGCATTGCAGATGCCACGACAGTTCCAGCCAAGGACCTTCATGGGGAGGTTGGGGGCTTGATAAGGCCCGCCTCCTCGGCCATATAAGAAGAAACAAAAAGAGACCCACCATTACAGAGAATAGAAGAGGAACCAGAGTCATCACTTCCATTAGAGAAAGAGTTTAAGGTAGTCTCACCTTGGGTGGGTATTTCTATACCTGCAGTGTTTTGCCTCTCTTCAAGGATGGGATTTGCAGCTACAGGACCACTAAAGGCCTCCTCAGGAGCTTCACTCTCTGTTTTGCCTTTTTTCCGGAAAAGCTTTGTCTCCTTCCTTGATACTTTCCTTTTGAGGGATGGGGTGTTGTTGGCCCCACCCACCTGACTGTGATCGCGAGTTGGGGCTTGGGGTTGGGGAAAAGTGGTTTGTATTTCATGGTTATGGTGATGGTGCAGTGAGGCTGAAAAAGTGAAGTTTGGAGTTACAGGATTTGATTTATTATCATCAAAGGAGTTTTCTTTAGGGATAGGAGTATTTGTGGTATTTGAGTTAACGTTGGATGGACATGTTTTGGGTGGGCCGAAGCCAGGTGGATAAAGTGGGTTTGTTACATCGGGCTGAGTAGACGAGTTGAACGGAATATGGGCTTGTGAAGTAATTTGGGCCCCTAGAGAATGACTAACACTCAGAATGTCCTCTTTCATTTGGCTGACGTGTGTGGATACGTTAACCAGCTGTGGGTATTAATTATATCCATATGTTAATAGACTTGGGTGCACCCTCTTTCATATGCTGAATATACGTTAACCAGTAATTAATATACAGGAGAGGTGCACCCTCTTTCATTTTTTGTTCGCCTTGTTAGGCAGGTTTAGATCCCAGTTTTACCAATTAACGAATCATTAAGCTAAGTTTATTTATTTGTCCAATTATCACTTTAATTAATTATATAAACACTAATATTGTGTAAAACAAATAATAGTAGAAACAACAGAATACACAATATGATTAGGCGATGATAACTGATAGAAAACTATTCCAAAAGGAAACACCACTGCGGTGGGCATCTCCACCAACCCAAAGGAAAACATATCACTATATAGAATTGAAGTTTTTTTTTTTTGAATGAATAGAATTGAAGTTTTAACAATGTAGAATAATCATATTTTAAATTGCTACTAAATGTAGAATTTACTATCTTTACCCAACATAGCTCCAAAACTATGAAATCTTCAATATATTTCATCTGTTACACATGAACTTTTTGAACATGACTTCAAATAACCACTTGAAGCTCTTGTTCCAACAACTTCTTGATCACTAATCTTCAATTTCTTCAATCTTGAATCTTGATTTCCGGTTGATGCTTTGAGAGGGCTTGGAATACCTTAACCCTAGATGCACAATGGTTTGGCTTTCAAAAAGTATTTAACCACGACCTCTACGTTTACTTTTACAGTTTAGCTTTGGTGTCACAAAACCTTAGAAGCTTGGATGGTTGACTGGGCTTAAAACTATAAAGTCTATTACGTGTTTCAATCATTCCGTTTTAATTCGGAAAAATTACACTTTACCACCCTAAACTATACACCAAATTACACTTTGCACCCTAAACTATTCAAATGCACACTTTGCACCATAAACTATCACATTTATCACACTTTGCACTTCACCGTTACTTTTCCTGTTAAGTTAAATAAAAATTGATAGCACATGACTTGCATGTGAATTTTGCTTAAGTGGCACATTGTTTAAAGACCAAAAACACCTTTTTTACAAAAAATTAAAAACAAATGCTTATTTATTTATTAATTTTCAGGTCTTTCTATCTCTCGCGTGCGTGCAAGAACACAAGCGCTGCAAATTTCGAAACCACCTCCAGAAACGTCTTGAACTTCAGCGGTTGCCTCCATACCCATGTCGCCACTGCGTAGATTGGCGTCTTCGCTCCCTTAATTGCCTCTCTCTCTTTAGCTCATATGGTGGTTTGGTATTTTTACTATTTTAAGGAAACTATGATTTCTCTCTTACTCTCTCTGACCCTTTGTGTACGTCGGTTTATTAGTTTTTGATGCGTGTTGGAACTGTGAACAAGATAGTGTTTTTATTTTTTGGGTTCAAATCTTGGGGACTTTTTTTGATTCGTTGAGTTTGATTTAGTTTTAGTTTTAGTTTTACTTATGGGTTGGGTATTTGGGGTTCAATTCAACCACTTCTTCTTAGTCTTACTACTGTTCTAGTGCCCAATGCACTTAACAAGGCGTTGATTTAATGTATGAAAGGAGTTCATGGATGCACATCTAAAAGTGGACTTTAAAGACCTGTTGGGCAAGAGAGAGAGACTTGGAAAATAAAAAACATTTTTTAAAAAAAAATTTTTTTGTAAAAAGGGTGTTTTGAGTCTTTAAACAATGTGTCACTTAAGCAAAAATCATATGCAAGTCATGTGCTATCAATTTCTGTTTAACTTAACAGTAAAAGTAACGGTGGGGTGCAAAGTGTGATAAATGTGATAGTTTATAGTGCAAAGTGTGCATTCGAATAATTTATGGTGCAAAGTGTAATCTAGTGTATAGTTTATGGTGGTAAAGTGTAATTTTCTCTTTTAATTCTCGATTGATTATGAATATTAAATCTCAATTGATCAACAAAGTGTCGAAAAGATATCGAGAACACAAAAGGCATAGTCTTCCTTGAGCAGTCATGGACATCAATCTTAATTTTGAAAAAGACTCAAACACACTTACAAATTACAATAATTACATTTATTCATGGTTTGCTAACTTATAAGTTATAACTATAAATGCCTTTATTATAAAGAACTAATATATAACCCTTGCATATACACAGTACAATTAAAAAAAAAATTACAATTACACACATATATAGATTCAATTTACTCTCTCTCTCTCTCTCTCTCTCTCTCTCTCTCTCTCTCTCTCTCTCTTTTATTTTAATTTATTTTGGATATACACATGAGTTTACTCTTTTTTTTTTTATTGAGTTTTTGATGATTTATTTATATTGTACCCTTCGCCTTTACATTTCATTAACTCATTTAGAACAAAAATTAAAAAACTTAAATAGAACACGTGGTGAAAAATTAGACAACAATTGGAATTCAATTTAAAACCTAATTGGATTTTCTCCCAACTTTACTTTTTAATATATATATATATGAGTATTTAATTTATTCATATAAAACAATGGACCATACCATATTATAGGTTGCTTCAAGTGCATAACTTGCCCCACCCTCTCTTAAAAGTTACTATGGCTTTTGAGTGGAGTTGTAGTGTACCTTTGTGTTAAAACTCATTTCTCTCTCCCTTATGTGTGTGTGTTTGTTTCAAAAAAAAAACAAAAAACAAAAAACAAAGAGTAGAATTTATTTTCTCTAAAAAAAAAAAAGGTAGAGTTTACATTTTCTTTTTAAAATTTTTATTATGTAAAATTATTGCCTTAAAAATTGATATATTGGTTTATGATATCTCTCAAGTTGTTTTGGAATATTGAACAATATCTTTTGCATTTCACTTGAAATGGAAAGAAAACATTTCACAATTAATATTTTATTCCTAAATTCAAAAGTGTAAAAACTGTTTTTTTTTTTTTTTTTTTTTTTTTTTTTTTTTTTTTTTTTAATGTGACTCTAGATTCATGTAATTTGAGCCATAAAATATATCAATTTAATTGAAAATTGTTTTTTTGTTTCTCCTTCATGTTTTGGGGGCTATAGGTCACCCGCGTTGGAAAAATATTCAAGAGATAGGAATGTCGATCCTTTTCCTAAGCTGTACTCCATTAAAACTTAAAAATATAAAAAGCAAAGTATATTATGCCACAAAAAAAAAAAAAAAAATGGAAAAAAAAAGAGTATATTATGCAAACAACCAAACCCTGCAAATTAAAAAAAGTAAATTCCAGACAGCTAAGAAAGTAGGAAAGTATTTCAAATGCCAAGGATACTTCACTAGCAGATTCCTCACCTTTGAACTGAGAAATTTCAGATTTGCCTTAAGCCCTTAATGAGGTTAAAGTAAATTAAATGCAAGAAGCCTTATGGAACTTCAAATGTCAAGTAAAGAACAAATATACTGTAGCTGCTCACCTTTGCAAAAAGAGGTAAGCCTTAACACAAATAGAAAAAGAAATAAAACAACTAGCATCAAGTACAATTAAGAAGATAAAGGCAGGCATGATCTCCAAATGCCAAGTAAAGAATACCACACCAGTTAGCCAAATAAAAAGAGTAAAGAATAGTTCTCCAGCAAATAGATATTTGCCTTGATTCTCAAAAAAAAAAAAAATAGATATTTGCCTTACACATGTTTAGAAATAAATAAATATTTGCCTTACACGTGAATCTTGAAAGTTTATACTCTTCTTGTATTTTTTATACTTGCAAAAATTAAAGAAGATGAAAGATCAATAATTATGTCATCAATGACATATTTAAATTTTAAATTTTTTGGTAAAAAATTATGAATAAAAATAAGTTTGTTGATCGAACAGTAAAAGATTGTTGCTTGCCTTTTTGAAAAATCTGGAAAATCTCACTCAACTCTCATTAATGCTTAACTAGACTGCCCTGCTTAAAATCACCATCTCATCTCGAAATTCTTGATCTTTCAGGTTCTTCTATGCCAAAGGAAATTCAAGTTGCATGAAATCTTTCCAAGTATGGATGGCCTCAAGACCCTCAATCTTTCTAATACCACGCAATCATGGCATTTACCTTCCAGGATTAGCAACCTCCCAAATCTCGAGTCGCTGAATCTTTCTGATGCTTTAAGTTTAGTTGGGTTTGATACGTCATACTCTCCTATTTAAGATCGGTGATAACCATTTATTTGGCGGCAGTGAAAATTAAGAAAAATGAATGGAAAAGAAGAAGATAATTTATGGGTTGTGTGTTTTTGTGTCTACATTGGGTTAAAAGTCACTAGTTTTTTTTTTCCCCAAAATGCAATTTACACTAGCCAATTTTTTCCAAAAATCATTTTATTCTTTTAAGTTTGAAATTAGTCATTTTAGTTACGTAGCTTTGCTAACCTGCTCAAATTAGTCCTTTGTCCATTGCTGTTAGGGGTGCTTCGTTAAGTCACCAAAAACAACGCACTATTAGTTTCTTGAAATTTAAAATATTACTTAAATAATATTTTATTAATTTAATATAATAAAAAAGGGAAAATTAGAACAAAGTCAACGACTCATCTAACAAAACAAAACCATCAATTGATTTTTTTTTTTTTTTTTTTTTTTTTGGCAAAGCAAATTAAGCAAAGTAGAATCCCCTTTCTTGAAATCCACCTTGAAACTAAAATCCAAGAAAAAATTTTTTTATCTATATATATATGTACGGCCCATGTGTTGCGGGCCTGGGCTTGGTTTGGGCCTTAGGCCAACATAAGAGCCCAAGGGACTTACAACTACCCCCCTCCCCCCCCCCCCCCAATGTCCACATCCAAGTTCGCCTAGCAACGAGCCCGGACCAAACGCCATCCGAGGACCTAAACCTTTCGCCGAACATGAATGGGATTACGGACGCGACTGCTCGGCCCAGCCCGCCGAGCATTGCTGTATTGGCCCGAATGAGCGACCGGGTGACTACCTGGTGTTGCCTAGGGAGTAACGCTGCCGTACACGCCTGCTATAGTGGGGATCATTTCCAAAGCCACTCCCACCTAAACACCCACTAATCCCTTCTGAGATTGGACCTCTCAATCCATTAGCATTGGGAATAATCATGACCACCCCACTAGCGATCTCCTATAAATAAGAAATTGGAAGAGGAAACAAGGGTTGGAGAGTGTGGAGAGCAAAAGTGATAAGAGAGGAGAGCAACAGCAGAGTGATACGAAGAAATAATAATGTGGTGTGCAAAAAGGGAGAAAGGGTGATCACGCTGAGTCTCCTAGCTGCGAACGACTCGAAGTAGGAATCACTATCCCACCATACAAATAGGTTGTGAGTCAAGGTGTGGTGAAGCCCATTGGGCCTCATTTTCACCCTGTATAATATATATAAAACCGAAGCCTCTGAAACTCTCACAATTTTCCACATCATCACTATTTTTTTTTTTTTTTTAGATTCTTTTTATTTTAGGTTTTATATCTTATATAGAATCTACAAGAAAAATAATAGACAAAAGTTTGAGTTTTTATTAATATCAATAATATTGAAAAACGTATACAAACTTGGAGGCCTATTTAAGGGCTCCATAAAACTTGATGGACAAGAAAATATATTCTAAAATAAGCCCTAATTAATACCTAACCATAATAGGAACCAAATTTGACCTAAAAAAACATTAAAAGAACCTAAAAATAAGGAAATAAATCACCTAGACCTAAAATAACGTTTTTTGCATAAAAATACCAAAATAACAATATCCTACATCAACTTATCACAAAAATACCAAATATTTTCTTTTTATTTTAGATTCTTTTTATTCTAGGTTTTATATCTTCTTATATTTATTAGTGTTACAATAGTTTAGTTTAAGTAAAACTCTATTAGATATATTTTGTTGGCCTATCACATCATTATTATTATCTATATATAATATAAAATTGAAGATTAAAAATTAATTATAATTTTTTAAGATACCTCACGTTAGAATTAAAAAAAAAAAAAAAAATGACTCACTTTAGGTTTGAATTTTTTTTTTTTTTTTTTAAAAGGACTCACCAAAAAAAAAAAAAACTTTAGGATTAAGAAAAAAAGAGAGAAACTCCTGGTAGGACTCTCTCTTCTCTCCTTAAAACCCTAGCAATTACCATCTCAAAATCCTAAACTCAACTTCACTTTAAGATTAAAAAAATAAGAAGGAGAGAGACTCACGTAAAAAAAAAAAAAAAAAAAAAAAAAAAAACGTAGGTTTTGTCTTTTTTATTTGCTTTCATATGTGTTTAAAATTTTCATTCTATCTT
The DNA here is from genome assembly GCA_023621385.1 of Quercus gilva. Classification (NCBI taxonomy): domain Eukaryota; kingdom Viridiplantae; phylum Streptophyta; class Magnoliopsida; order Fagales; family Fagaceae; genus Quercus; species Quercus gilva. The sequence goes on from CM042484.1 coordinate 31,591,274, forward strand.
ATTGTTTTATTATGTTTAGAATTGATTTTCTTCTAAGTATTTGGGTTAATCTCTATATTTTGATAGTGTTTTTATGGGTTTGGTTTTTGAGTTGAAATTCTAATAATTATTTTATATTGTATATGGTAGATGAAGCATCTCTATTTTTTGAAGAAAAATCAAAACTGCAACCTATGTTTTCCAGCCCAAGGTGTGGTAAATTTTTATATGTTCTTGCTTTATTGAGAATTTTTATTTGGGTTCATGTGATTTTTTGTTTTTTTTATTAAAGCTTTGATTTTTGGTTAATTAATTATTTGTTTGGATTAATTTCAATTAATTATTTGTTTGGATTCAACGTAAAAGATAATGGAATTAGGTGTTATAAATTTGATAATGTTTCATGTTTTGAATTGTTTATATTATTTAGACTCCTGGTAGGACTCTCTCTTCTCTCCTTAAAACCCTAGCAATTACCATCTCAAAACCCTAAACTTAACTTCACTTTAAAATAAAAAAAATAAGAAGGAGAGAGACTCAACTAAAAAAAAAAAAAAGAGTAGGTTTTGTCTTTTTTATTTACTTTCATATGTGCCTGAAATTTTTATTCTATCTTATTGTTTTGTTATGTTTAGAATTTATTTTCTTCTAAGTGTTTGAGTTAATCTCTATATTTTGATAGTGTTTTTGTGAGTTTGGTTCTTGGGTTGAAATTTCTAATAATTATTTTATATTGTATATGGTAGATAAAGCATCTCTATTTTTTGGAGAAAAATCAAAGTTGCAACCTATGTCTTCCAACCCAAAATGTGCTAGAATTTTATTTGGTATATTATATATGAATTTTTTGAATTTGAAGGGTTTTTTTTGGTTTTGAAGTAGAATTTGGAGATTTTATAAAATTTGGAAGGTTTAAGTTTTGAGGTTTTTGGTATTTACGTCTTAGTAGGTTGATCTTAATTCTTTACCTTATATGTTTTTTCTTTATTGAGAATTTTTATTTTGGGTTTATGTGATTTTTTGTTTTCTTAATTAAAGCTTTGATTTTTGGTTGATTAATTATTTGTTTGGATTAATTTCAATTAATTATTTGTTTGGATTCAACGTAAAAGATAATGGAATTATGTGTTATAAATTTGATAATATTCCATGTTTTGAATTGTTTATATTGTTATTAATACGACTAAATAAGATTTGTTTTTATCTTTGTAATTTATATTAGTTTTGAGTGTGTGTATATATATAACTTTTGGGAATTTTGCTTTATTAATTTAAGAATTGTAAATTACTTTATAAGTTTCAATAACTATGCACTTGCAGTGAGATATTGACAATATAAGCATATATATATATATATGGTATTAACATTTTATAAAAATCTTTCTTACAACCTAATAATATTCTACGTTAGACAACACTTCTAAACTATAGAAAAACATAGAAGTTAAATATTTATTCCCATTGTATTTTATTTAATTATAACAGATCCATTTTTTTTTAAACGCTAACTAACAAAATGTCTATAATATGCATATTATTAACCCAATTTTCTATTTTTAAATTTCTTAGATTTTATTATATCAATCTTTTTTTCTTTTAAATTCTTGGTGGGCAAATCAATCTCTTACTAATTTTTTTACCTTAACGTGATGTTGGTTAATTATTTTTTTATTTAACTATCCCGTGTATCGCACAAGTTAGCGACTAGTTTTACTAAAGTGCAAACTACACTCTTAAAATTTTAGAGTTTTTGGATTTTACCTGAAATTTTAGAATTTAGATTTATTATCTAAAGTTATATTCTATTTGCATCAATAGTCTCTTCATTCATTTTTTCTATTAATGCCACATAAACTTGTCACACTTGTTTAGTTCGTCTAATAAAATGATGTCACATAATTTTTGTGATCTAAAAAAAATTTAATAATTCACCCTCAAAAAAAAAAAATTTAATAATTAAACAAGCACATCATTTTATTAGATGAATTAACTGTTGATGCAAATAAAATATAATTTCGGAAGATAAAATCTAAATTCTGAAATTTTGGGGCATAAAATTTAAGTACTCCTAAACTTTAACAATGTATTTTATACTTTAACCATGTAGTTTATAATTAAACCTTTTAATTTTTCAGTTTTCACAAACCCCATCTCCGAGAACGTGAGATCCCCAAAATTTTCATAGATCGCCCTGTTAGCCAAAACTTGGAATTTGGTCTTCAAGAAAGCAATGGGAAACATTTTTATGTCAATAGACAGATCATGATCTCTAAAGGGACAACATGCCAAATCCACGTGGGTCCGAGAAAATAGATTAGCATTCATAGTAGGAAAGGGAGACATTGCCCTTGCACTTGCCCGTTGCAGATCAGACTCACCGTTCCTCTTGAAGTTAAAATGGAGTATTAAATTGCACTATGTTTCTAAAAACTCATACTATACTGAAGAAGATTATCTCTAATTTTTTTATCGGATAAATGGCACTAGGCATCGAAAATATTATTTAAGCAATTCAGAAAGATTGATACTAGGTGTGTTGGTTCAAATATTATTCTCCCAGTATTTCTTGAGATTTTGTATGCACTTCTGAATAAGCTTCAAGTTTTAGTACTAAATTGCACTATGAACATTCTCAGCAATATTATTCTCCCAGTTGCCTACACCAAAAATTGATTGGTGTTTTGGTCTGACAATAAAGAGCTATTATCAAGAGTGGACACCATAGGTTAAAACTCTCTAAAAAAAATTAATATAAATGGATGATATTTATTTGCAATCTAGAAAGAGTGGGGGGTGGGGGAGGATAATACGAAAGAGAAAATTGTTTCGAGGTAAAATAACTTTTTGGTTAAGTTGGTCTACTTTTTTTTAGGACGTACGTGCTAATTCTAATATTTTATATTTAGTAAAAATTGAATAACAAGTTTTTTTTTTTTTTTTTTTTTGGATGGGGAATTGAATAACAAGTTATAATACTATAAACACACTCAATTTCACAAGATGTTGAAGTGGATTGTGAGTAGTGATGAACAAAAAATAGTGATGGATCCATGTAAAAAGTGGTGGGATGAAAGTCTCCACCACTCATATTCAACCATTTTTGCATGATTTAAAATCAAATATATTAAATATTTTTTTTATACAAGATAAAAATTTTACTATAACATAATCTAAGTATATATATGTGTGAAGTCTTTTCCCGGAAACTTCAACCATTTATGCATGATTTAAAATCAAGTATATTAAGTTTTTTTTTTTTTTTATATATATACAAGATAAAAATTCTACTTTAACCTAATTTAAGTGTATATGTGTGTGAAATTCCTTCCTAAAGACTTGAATCCTGACCATTGCCCTTCATACACCACAAACACTTATACTTATAGAGTGACCACCCAATCAAGGGTGCTCAATGGTAAGTATATTAACTTCAATAAAATACAGTAATAAAAAATTTGAGTCTATCTTTAGATTTATTTCTGCATTAATTATGTTTTTTTTTTTTTTTTATAAGAATTATGCAATAATTATGGGTTAACCTTGTTGTATTACACCAAATTATATACTGTAATCATTAACGTGCATCACGTGGTTATGCGAGTAGTACATATAACACATGTTGCCAAGCTTTTGCATTCTGCTTTCCACCGTTAGCAGTTGTAAAATAACTGTGTTTTCTTTAGCCAACGAGAGAGAGAGAGAGAGAGAGAGAGAGAGAGAGAGAGAGAGAGAGAGAGAGAGAGAGAGAGAGAGATAATATATTAAAATAAATAAATAAATAAAGAAAGGCTATGTTTAATATATTGCTAGCCGTTTTGAAGAAGCTATGGAACGCATGGAATATCAGGGTGGTGATTCTGGTAAGCCTCTCACTCCAGACCATTTTGATACTGCTTGCTCCCTTCAGAAAACGCACGTCTCAAAAATTGGCGATCTTGTTCATCTGGACATCTTACCTGCTGGCTGATTGGGCCGCAACCTTTGCTATTGGACACATCTTTAGCGGTCAAAGCAATGACTCTGGTCCCTGTGACAAGGAAGATTTTCTTGCTTTTGGACACTTTTCTCCAACGGTAAAAACAAAAGCCATACTTGTTTTTGCGTAGATAAGGAAGACACGTTGCCCACCAATACTGACGACCTTACTGCATTTTGGGCTCCCTTCCTTTTGGTACACCTGGGTGGACCAGAAACTATAACTGCATTTGCCCTTGAGGATAATGAGCTCTGGCTGGCTTAGGCACTTAATCAGCTTCATAGTCCAACTTGCGATGACTGTATACGTCTTCTTGCTCACACTTCCTGAAAACAAGCTATTGATCCCAACATTGTTCGTGTTTGGGGCAGGAATCATCAAGTATCTTGAGCGAACATTTGCCTTGTTTCTTGCAAGCTTGGGTAGGTTCCGAGATTCCATGCTTAGACAGGGGCGGAGGCATGTATAAGGGTGTGGGGCCATGGCCCCCCTCCCCCAAATTTTAAAATTTTTAAAAATATATATACAATTATTTTTATGTTTTCAAAATTTAGTCTACAAAAATAAGAGTTAGCCCCCCAAATATTTGAATTAGTCCAATAATGCTCTTAAAAAAAATAATTGGTCAATAGTTATAGATATATAACTTTATTTTGCGCAATTTTATTTTTTATTGTAAAATTTGCTTTTATATCTGTTAAATATTTGATAAAATTTGGTATCAAACATGTTTGAATCTATATTTTTCAACCCGTTATGTGACGATTAACATGTCATTGACTCATTAAAAAAATTTTGTCACTAAAACTACACATGAAATGTGTCGTTAGTTGCCATATAATGGGTTAAAGTAAGGTAGTTTTAAATATGTTTAGAGCCTAACTTATTTCACCAAGTTTTGGATCATTCATGTTTTTAAAAATTTCATTAGTTCAATTGAAAGATTTTTTATTTACTTTAGCATAAAATTTGATAATTTGTATTTAAAATGAAACTTTTTAAGAATTTGACTATGAAAATGGAAAAAATGAATTTTATTTTATGAAAGATCGCCGTCAAAAATGATTTTGATTGAAAATACTAAGATCTTTTTTTTTTTTGTTGGGTGTGTGTATATATATAACTTATCAAATAAAAATTATATATAATAAAAAAGTGCGCGTGTGTGTACATATGTGTGTGTGGGTGTGGAAGTTGTCTTGATAAATATATTAGCGTCGCAACTTGGCCCCCCCAAACAAAAATTCCTGGCTCCGCCCCTGCTTAGATCACCTGATCCGGGGCCCGACTATGCAAAGCTCATGGAGGTATTTTCTTCAAAGAAAGAAGCTGGACTACCAACACATATAGAAGTGCATCGAGAGCCAGGTAAAGAATCAAAGCTTGCAGCTAATGTGAAAGAAGGAAAATTATCCGAAGTTGAAGTGGTGACATATGCTTATCACTTCTTCCAAATATTCAAGGGACTCATCGTTGACCTTACCTTCAGCTTCCATGAGCGCAATGAAAGCCGAAATTTTTTCCAGATGAGAGATGCAGAAGATGCGCTTAAAATAATAGATGTAGAACTCAACTTCATCTATGAAGCTTGTTGGGTTCTAAGAAATTAGGAATTAATGTATTAGAACTTCAATTTGTATTTTGTTGGCAAACCATGATCAAAACATTTAGTCTAGGTTTAGGCTTGCTCAAAGTATGTTTATTTGTAAAATTGGAATCGAGTGATTGCAGAATTTATTGGACTAAATCTATAAGTCTCGATCGATCGAAAATTAGACTCGATCGATCGAACCACGTACAAATTTATTTTTCTGCAGAGTTCCAGTTCAGCCCAAACTCTATTTAAATGTCTTGGGGATCAAGTAAAACACTCCTATATATAAGGAAAACCCTAGAACGTTTTTGAGACTTTCAAAGAGAGAGATTAGAGTGCCTCTTGTGCCTCCTTTTATTTTTAGGGTTTTGTACCCAAACCTCTCTAAGTCTTTGTTGCTCATATTTACTGTTTATGTGAATCTCTTGTGAGATCTTTGAGTAGCTTTTCTTCACATAAACTTAGGGTTGTCAATAACTTGATGATCAACAAGGTTGCTACCATTGAAACTTAAAGAATATCAAGCGTGGGTGCTTGTAACTGATTAAAGAATTCAAGAAAGAAGGAGTCCGTGGATTCGGAGGTTGCACGTGGTCGTGTCAATAAGTTCTACTGGTGGGTAGCATTAGGAAGTCGAGCGGGGAGCTTGTAAGTCTTTTTGTAAGAACTTCAATTCTTTCTTAGTGAATTCTGTTTTACCTTGAGGATCGGTGGGTCAAATCCTCCCCAGGTTTTTACCGTGTGGTTTCCTGGGTGATCATATCATTATGTTATTTATTATTCCGTTGCATTATTATTTTGATATGATTATTTGATTGCTTTAACATAGAATTGCTTAATTTGACTAAGTAACAACTTGGCTAATTAACTAGGCTACGCAATCTGGTTGTGTGTTAAGGCGTCTAAATTTCCAACAAGTGGTATCAGAGCGGATAGCTCTTCTTGTTGTAGATCTTTTGATCTAAGAGCTGATCCTTGACCCCTGTTGTCATGGATAATTTGAATTGTGTTTCTGATCATGTTTCTGCTCATGCTTCTGCTGATTTTTTTTATGCTTTCGAAACTCTTCGTAAGGAATTATCTAAATCTTTGAAAATTGCTAAGAAATTTAAAGAAGAGTTAAAATTGGCTAATCTTGAAAAAGAGGAATTGATTATTAAATTAGATGAATCTAATAAAAATAATGAATTTTTGAGATATCAAATTTCCTCTCAAGATGAGAAGATGAAAAGCTTGGAACAAGAGTTAGCTGAGTCTAAAGCTAAACTTGAAAATTTGATTAATACCAAGCCTGCTGATGATAACAGAATTGTTTCTGTTTCTCTTAAGCCTAAAACTGAGAAAGTTTATATCCCTCCTTTCAAGAGGAATAATAAAGAAAATGCTTATTTTGCTAGGTTAGACAAAGGAAAAAGTTCTGATGTAGATGCTGAAGTTTCTAAACCTAAGTCTAAACTTAATATTAGAGAGCATAATAAATCTGTTTTTGTGCCTACCTGTCACCTTTGTGGTGTTGTTGGTCATATTAGACCAAATTATTCTTTGTTGAGGCAAAAACAAAAATCTGAGACTAGATTTGCTATTAGAAATACTGATGTTCCTAAATTTGTTCCTGTTTGCCACTTTGGTGGTGTCCATGGTCACATTCGTCCTAATTGTCATAAGTTGAAACTTAAGCATTCTATATGTCAATCTAGGATATGTGATGATATATCTCCTGCCATAAGTCCATATAAATTGTTTCATATTCTTTTGAAAAATTTGAACTTGTTGGCTTGTGAAAGGAATTTGTAGGATTTTAGTCTTTCTCAGAAGTTTGGTATAATCCCTCAAATACACTCTGCTTCACATGGATTTTCACCTACAAAGCCGAAGACTCGTGCTAGATTGGTGAGAAAAGATTCTCCAAGGTGAGTGTTGCTAACCTGTCCCTGATTTAATTCTTTCAATAGTTTGTGGACATGTCTTGATTCTGTTTTTGGTTGTTTTTAAGGGGTCTCAAACCGTTCAAGTGCTCTTCTGAAAAAGTTTTTTTAAAGTCCAGATTTGACTTTTTCAAAGTTCTATTTCAAAAAGTTTTTCAAACTTTCTGCATTGCATTTGCATTGATTATTTAGCACAATGTGTGTTTTTTGTTTTTGGTCATAAATTTTTTTTCAAAATCTCAACAAGTGGTTATAACGTTTGTTAAAACCAAAAAGATTTTTGTGTTTTGTATTATAGATCTAGGATTTATAATCAAGGATTGGCCATTTTATCTTTACATAACTTGTTTATGTACCCTGTTTAGCTTGGATGAGCTTATTTTATTGCACTTTACTAGTTTGAGTTTTGTAATGCATGTTGTGTGGGAAAGATGTTTGTGGTTATTAATCACTTTGTCTTGATCTTGAAGTCATATGTTATTTGACTGTCGGACTTGATCCTTTTGAGAAATGCATAAATAACCATCTCACCACTGTTCACTAGCCAATCATGAATACCTTAGTGCATATCATAAAATTTTGTGCTCGAGAAAGTGTAGCACATGCACAAAAAAAACATAAGGTGTAGCCTCAATTAAATTAAAACTGGTGTGTACTATTAGGCTTGATGCCAATTCACTTAATTAAAACCGATGTGTACTATTAGGCTTGATGCCAATTCACATAAATAAGAGGCAAAAATTCAAGAAACTTACATGATTGCAAGCTTATATTCTAGGAGATGTGGGAGTTATATGACGTAACTCTTTAGGTGATAGTCTCTTTTAAATTCTATGTGATGAATTTTGTAGACTTTGTGTTTGATTTCTATTCACATATCACCTCACATGTATCTCAAGTTTTTGCTAGTTGCACACACTACACAAGTTACTATTTGTTAAACTTGGTACATTATATTGTGTGTGATTTTGTTGTAGCCATTCAAGATTAAAAGTTCCTTGATTTTAATGCAAAATGTGTTTCAAGTTTGAAATATTTGAAAATCTCTTGAGATTTGTGCACAGCATATTTGTTGCTTAAGAAAATTCAATGGGAAAATGATTGGAACTTGTTTTTTGAGAAAATTGGGTTTAAAATTTGGGTTTTTGAAAAAGCATTCTATCTCATACTCATGCATTTAGTTTTCGTTGTTTAATGCTTTGAGGAGTTGTTTTCAAAATTAGGTTTGTGTTTTTCAAAACTGTGTTTTTTTCTCAAAAATTTTGTGAGCCTCTGCCTAGTTCGATCGATCCATTTTGATTTTCGATTGATCGAAAAAGTGCTTTAATTTGTTTAAAAATGACTGTTTCATTCGATCGATCGAATGTATTTTTCGATCAATCGAAAGTCGCGAATCAGTTTTTTAAAAAAAAGGGTTTGTTCTTGATTCGAATTGGGGCTTTTGTGAAATTGAGTTGAATTTGATGAAATTGGCTTGTTGTTTTGATGAAATTAGGCATTATACTCTATGTGCTGTGTTTAGTAATGCTCAATTCATCAATTTGTTTAAAAATTTCAACAAGTGGTTTTCAATTTTTGGGGTTTTTGGTAGAAATTCCCTGCTCGAGTCAATTTTGTCAATTTGATCTTAATTGAACTTAGTTTTACTGCATTAGAGCATGCATCATGACATATTTTTTCATGCATCTTTTATGTTTAGGATTCACATGCATTGCATTATTTTTGTATCCATCTTGCAGTTTTGCAGTCATATCTCTCATTGTTTTCACACATAGCATGCATACACTTTGCTAAATTGGGTACTCAACTTGATTTAAAAATTGATTGATTAATTTTTGAGTTACGTACTTTCTAGTATATGCTATTTTTATGTGTAAATTGTAGAAAATATTTTTCTTAAGAGATATGATGGATAATCAATGTGCAAATATTTTCTCTATTCATGCAACTGTTTATGGGTCACATAGTGCCATGTTTGTATTTTATTGAAAGAGAGAATATTTTTTCTTCATGTGTATCCTCACCTTAGTTTTTAACTATGATTTGTGTGTTTTTAACTTTGGTCCTGCTGGTGAGGATGTTCCTGATCCTTTTGGTGATGTTGCTGATGCTGCTGATTTTCCCCCACCCCCTTTATTCTTCTCCAAAACTGTTTTTCCCAAAACTTGTTTTGTTTTTCCTATTTTTTAGGGGGAGAAATTTTTTTTAAACCTTTGTGGTTCTTAGGGGGAGTTGTTGCTCTTCATAGGGGGAGTTGTCTCTATTTTCTATAGAGCTGAATTTTTTTTGTCCCCTTGATTTTCTATTTTCCCTTATCCTTTATTGCGTATGTTGACTGTTTACTCTTTGTATGAGTTGTCTTTGTCAATACGTGACAAAAAGGGGGAGAAATTATTGATTTATGGGAATCATGTTTGTCTTGTTTAGGGGGAGTTGAAATTATTTTTGAAAGAGAAGAAAATAAAAACTTTTTGTTGTATCTAACTTAGGGGGAGAGTTAGTTTACTTATGTTTTTATTTCTGTTTCTTGTTTACTGCTCATTGATTTATATTTATGAGTTATTCATGATATATGTCTTTGTTTTGTATTTTGTAAAGTCAAGAATTTATTTGTTGATTTACTGTTTTTCTGTCACACATGCGTTTATGCGTTTTGTTTAGTGTTTCAGGAAGTATACAGGTTGATTGAATTTTGCTGCTGTCTACACTTGCAACTGATGGATAGTAGTTAAGATTGGATTTGTTGTTATGAGCATTATCTTTGTATTGGGCTATTTGTAACTTTGAGCATTTCATGTTTGTGATGTGTTTTGTCACGGATTGCCAAAGGGGGAGATTGTTGGATTCTAAGAAATTAGGAATTAATGTATTAGAACTTCAATTTGTATTTTGTTGGCAAACCATGATCAAAACATTTAGTCTAGGTTTAGGCTTGCTCAAAGTATGTTTATTTGTAAAATTGGAATCGAGTGATTGCAGAATTTATTGGACTAAATCTGTAAGTCTCAATCGATCGAAAATTAGACTCGATCGATCGAACTACGTACAGATTTATTTTTTTGCAGAGTTCCAGTTCAGCCCAAACTCTATTTAAACGTCTTGGGGATCAAGTAAAACACTCTTATATATAAGGAAAACCCTAGAACGTTTTTGAGACTTTCAAAGAGAGAGATTAGAGTGCCTCTTGTGCCTCCTTTTATTTTTAGGGTTTTGTACCCAAACCTCTCTAAGTCTTTGTTGCTCATATTTGCTGTTTATGTGAATCTCTTGTGAGATCTTTGAGGAACTTTTCTTCACATAAACTTAGGGTTGTCAATAACTTGATGATCAACAAGGTTGCTACCATTGAAGCTTAAAGAATATCAAGCGTGGGTGCTTGTAGCTGATTGAAAAATTCAAGAAAGAAGGAATCCGTGGATTCGGAGCTTGCACGTGGTCGTGTCAGTAAGTTCTACTGGTGGGTAGCATTAGGAAGTCGAGCGGGGAGCTTGTAAGTCCTTTTGTAAGAACTTCAATTCTTTCTTAGTGAATTCTGTTTTGCCTTGAAGATCGGTGGGTCAAATCCTCCCCAAGTTTTTACCGTGTGATTTCCTGGGTGATCATATCATTGTGTTATTTATTATTCTGCTGCATTATTATTTTGATATGATTATTTGATTGCTTTAACCTAAAATTGCTTAATTTGACTAAGTAACAACTTGGCTAATTAACTAGGCTACGCAATCTGGTTATGTGTTAAGGGGTCTAAATTTCCAACAAAGCTTTCTATACCAAGGTGGTTGTGGTGCACAGTCGACTGGGATACTTATTCCGGTTTCTCTCTATTACGTTCATGGTGGCGGCCTTTGTATTATTCTATATCATTGAGAAGAAATATCTCAAAGATCTCGAGAAGATTGATATCATGGTCACCTACACAATGCTATTTGGTGCCATGTGCCTGGATCTAATTGCTCTCATCATGCTCATTTTCTCTGATTGGACTGTTGCCGCTATCAATTCCAATTGGCCAATGGGAAAGTGCATTATGAAGATTGCCGAAGAATATCTTAGGTTAAAGAAGTTAAGGTGGCGTAAAGTCCCTAAGATGGTTACGGAGGTTGTATCCCATCCCCCGACCGTAGAAGTATTGGGTACGCCATGTCTGCTGCTTCGCAAGTGGTCTAAATCCGTGTCATGTTTTAATCTGATAGCTTATTGCCTCAAGCAACGTCCATATGAAGACAAAGGGAGTTTTAGGCGTTGGGTCAAAAAAATCATTTATATATACGGTCTTTCGGACCTTGCAAATGATTTCTTCTGTGCAGAAAAAATTGCAACAAAGAAAATCCCTGAAAGGCTATGGCAATTTATCTTTGAAGATTTGCTAGAGAAATCCAGAGACGCCGCAGATGATGCAGAAACTACCAAGAAGATATTCTCAGCTAGAGGTGCTTATGCAATACAAGAAAACTGTTTGGAAAGCGACTATGATATCATAACAAGGAACTATATCGATAATATTTCCTATGATGAGAGCCTTCTGTTGTGGCACGTTGCTACCGAACTCTGCTTTCAGAATACCCAAAACGAAGATGCAGCCAATGTAGAAGGCATTTCTGATGATAATCGTGGTTTGAGCAAGTTCCTCTCAGATTACATGATGTATCTTTTAGTGAAGGAGCCTAAACTGATGTCCGCAGTGGCTGGAATGTGGAAATTAAGATATTGGGATACCTGTGCTGAAACTGTAAATTTCTTTGGCAGAAGGGGTATAAAACGCGGTTCCAAAATTGCCTGCGATGCCATCCTTGGCGTGGATACAGAAGTTAGACCTGTTTGGATAAAGGGAGATATAAGCAAATCTGTACTGTTTGATGAATGTATGCTGGCTAAAGAACTAAACAAACTAAAGGAGGAGGAGAGATGGAAGATAATCATCCAAGTATGGGTGGAAATGTTGTCATATGCCGCTAGTCATTGCAGACCAGATACCCATGCACAACAAGTAAGTAAAGGTGGACAGCTTATTTCTTTTGTTTGGTTACTCATGGCTCATTTTGGCCTCGGGGAGCAGTTCAGAATCAATGAGGGCCATGCTAGGGCAAAACTTATTGTGGGTAAGTAGTTGAATCACTGTTCTATATATTGGTCTTGTTAATTTACCTGTCAGAAATAAAATGGTTGTACCATTATTTGAAACTCATTCAATCTATTCGCCTGTTATCAGTGTTGTATATTGGTCTTGTTATCAGTGTCGTGTTCTTCTTTGTGCCTTTTTCTTTCTTTGTCCCGAGTTATCTATGAGATATAAGTCTGATTGTAACATTGTGTAAATCTGATGTATCTAATCTAAATTCTCATCCTGCCATTAAAACTTAGATGGTGCTTTGCTTCACATATTTGTCTTCAATGATTTTCTAGCGATTGCCTTGCATTATCTGATGTTGCTTTTTGGGGGAGGAAAAAATTGCAACTAAGGAGGCTTGAAATATCACCTTGTCGAAGGGTGACAAAAAAGCAAGAATTTACTTTCATAAATAAATGAAAATTTTTTTAAAAATAAGCAATTAAAAACATGAACTTTCTAAATCATTTCAATTAATTTGTCACCTCCATGAGGGATTTTTTTTTTTTTTTTTTTTTACACTCCGTGAGTTAAAATTCACATATAAGTTGGCCCAAAAAGGAACTTACAAAATAAGTTTTTGTTTTTAAAATCCTAAAGATAGATGCATTTTAGTAAAGATGCGATCATTCTCTGTGAGTTGTTATTGTTTTTTATTTATCTATTATTATTTTAATAAAATATCACATTGATATTCATATGTCGGGTCTTTTAATAATGCCCTGATAAGTGGCATACTGGCATGTGCACTTTATTTATTATTTATTTTTGGTTAATTTTAGTTAATTATGACTAATTAGGAAAATTGAAAATTCAGTATTTTAATTTAAACTGTTCAAAATATAAAATTTAATTTGAAATCACCCATGCCATCGGGAGGAAACATATGATTTTCTGAATTTTTAGGGAGGTAAAGATGATGAGGTTTCTTGGAGCCCATGTTACTTTCATTATCGATATATATTTCTTATATTAACTGCTATATCTTTAGGTATGTAGAATAATGTTGAGTGGGTGCTGGTCATTTAGTTAAAAAAAATTCGAATCAAAAAGTGGCTTTTGCAAAGCCATACATTTATATGGCAACTGATAAGAGAAAGACAATGGAAACAAGGCTCCTCACTCAATGCGAGTTATTGGCAAAAGCAAAACGTTCGATGCCGAAATATCTCTGTCAACACCTCCAGTTCATCAACAATTTCTTCGATTTCATTGGTGATAAAAGAAATCAATCGAAGACAAATAATAACTTTCAGATTTTTTTTTTTTTTTTTAAGTTTATACTGATGTGGCAATATATGTGGCATGAAAATTTGAAAGTTTATGGACAAATTGACACACAATATAAAGGTTAAGTACTAAATACATAATTTACTACCCAAAAAAAAAAAAAACCCCGTTCATTACATCTCACTATCTCTGTATTTGTACTCGTTCAACCCACCCCACTCTTCAATTAGACAAAAATTGAGTTTTTAATTTCAAGGTAGTCTCAACTTCTAGCTTCAAAAGAGCAATGGTCACTTATAGATCTCACTATTAGTCCAAACAAACTAAAGAAATGTACAACAATTATATGCCATCAAAAAGCATCTGTGTGGAAACTCTGAGGCTTTTTTCGGACAAACTAGGCGTGCAAAAACTCTCGGATTGGCTGAGCTTTAACACACAGCATCGGATGAGCATATTGTCCTTGTAATCATTGTTTTTCCCTTCCCCCATTCTATATACGTTAAAACAGGGTATCCTTAGCTTGTATACTGTTTGATATTATTAATACAATACCTATCTTTTATCTCAAAAAAAAAAAAAAAAAAAGCATCTGTGTGCAACTAAAGAACAAACAAACATTGCAAGTTCGTTCGTAGAACCCTGATGCGTATCCTCGATCACTGATTAAATTTCGAATTTTCGATTCTCTCCATCTCTGGACAGTACAATTGGACCAAAAAGCTTTCCTTGTTTTAATAAACAAAAAAACTGTTTGTGGCATGTTAGTATTTTTTACAGTAATTTACTTTCATATCCATTTTTTCACATTCACTTTCATGTTTATAACGTGGACATTTTCTTTTTCTTTTCAAATCTGTAAATCACATCAATTGTGAATATGCATAAAATAGCGGGTGTAAAATGAGTTTAAGAAAATATATTTTTTCAATTCTTAATGCATTTTTTGCATTGTATACAAGAAAGATATACTATTAATAGTATATTAACACGGCAAGTATCTTGTATAAATTAATGACATTTGCCTGACTCTAATCTCAATGAGAAGAACTTAGGTTTGAATCCTCCCTTATACATTTACTAAGACAAAAAATTGTGCATCATCAATACTTAGATGTAGAATGAATAGTATCCCCAAAAAGAATTTTCAAATTCTCATATATTTGAGAACTCAAACTCAAAAATAAACATAGAAATTACCACTTTAGATGAGTACGTATAAACCTTGATTGCCAAGTAAAGAATAGCAGCAGACTGAAAGTTCAAAATGTGTATAAAACACCCTTAAACGTTTAGACCTTAAATTATAAAATATCAATTCAAGCTTATAATCAAACAATTAATGTGCAAAACATGAACATAAGCCAATCACAGAATTGATAACTAATCTATGCCAAATATAAACACATTCACAGCAGTAAATATAAGGTAAAGATAAAGGGAAGGAAGATGCAAACACACGGACAACACACGATGTGTTATCGAAGAGGAAACCAAAGTCCTCGGCGTAAAACCTCTCCGCCACCCTCCAAGCGGTCAAATAATCCACTAAAGAATGTAGTTGGGATACATGAACAGCAGAAGACCCTCCAAGCCTAATCTACCCAAGTACCTAAGCCCTCCAAGCTTCTTGCTCCAACGAGGTTACGCTGAACCTATTTCTTCTTTAACTTTCCGGATTCCGCTACTAGATCATAGCATCAACCAATGTATATTGGTTCCTTCCAAACTGCTTCCCTTAGCACCAAATGAACCTTCTCACAGACGTAGGTGTGGTGAGATAAGAATTTGGTCAATGACCTGTCAAGGGTATGACAATGGAGAGGAAGAGAGTAGAGGAATTTGTAGAGTCTCTAAGGTAAAGATTGGGGATGAGGCAATCTTGTTTTTCTCTAGGGTTTCTCTCACAAAATTCTCTCTGAAAGCTCTCTACATTTTGTGGGTTTAAGGGTCTATATATAGTGGGGTGAAAAAGGAATGCGAAAAATCTGTTTTTGCCAAACAGGGCTGATTGGCGACTTGACCTCGCGGCTTGTCCAAGTCGCGAGTTCAAGTCGCGACGTAACGGCCTGGCCAGCCTGGGACTTTTGTCCTGTAGTGCAACAATTGGCGCGACCCTTCAGCTCCCAATGTGTGCATCTCACATGCCTGCATTTGGCGGCTTGCCAGTCGCGAGTCAGCCGCGACTGCGAGTTCTAGCCGCGAACCCCTGCTTTCTTGCACATACTTGAGCTTTTCTTCACCTCTTTTCACACACTACCCTTACATTAATCCCACCTAAATACAGGATTACTAAGTGCTAAATTACAAACAAATTGGCACGGAATAAAACCAAAAAGATGGTTGATAAATTTCAACCTTACACAGACATCTCCCATTTGCACAAAAGAGAGATGCCTTGCAAGTTGAAGAGAAAATAAAAGCAAATGAAGTTAAGCTTTCCTATAGAAAAGTAATCAACTAAGATAAGGCCATGATAAAAACTTCAATTGGCGAGTAAAGAATAATTCTAAACCAGCACAAAGAGCCTTGCCTTACAGATTGAAGAAAAGTAAAAGCAAAACAATGTAAATGGGTGAAAGTAGTCATCAACTAAGAAGATAAAGCGAGGAAAGAACTCCAAAATGCCAAAGTAAGGCATACTCTACTTCTACCAGCAAATAACTCATCTTCCCGCAGAGAGACATTGTCTTGCAAATTGAAGAAAAAGTACACGTGCAGACTTTGGATGAAGAGAATGTCCTACAAATTAAATGATGGTCTTGTTAATTGATGCCCTAATTTATTGGTTAATAAAGTATTTAATTATGAGATGCAATATGCATACATTTCAAAACCAAAAAAAAACACTTATCAATAACTCATTGGTTTGCAAGTAAAAAATTTATTGTAATTATTTGTTTTTTTTTTTTTTTTATATTTGTACACATACAGATAATTTTTTTTCTTTAATAAAAAATGCATAAAAATATTTTAATAAAATAATATATGAACCTTAAATTATAGCCTTTAATAAAAATCATCAAAGAATACTCTACTAGAAAACTAAACTTTGAACAAACAAAATTGATTCCTTTCTATTAGTTTTTAGACCCCTTAACAAACAATGTTTAACCAATTTTAAAGCCAAGTAATTAATTAGAAAAATTATGCAAGGTAAAAATAAAAAAACCCTGGGGAACCCAAGAAGAGCAATCCAGTATTAGATAAAAGTTTATAGTCAAGAATATTTAATTCGTAGTAAACTTAACTAGAGTTAACAAACTTAGTTCTGAATCCCACAGACTTCTCTGAAATAGATCTGTTCCAATATGAACCTCTAGTTTACGCTTTGATCTTTAATACACTTGATATCTGAAGCTTGGATCACAACTTGATTCCACCAGTACTAATGGTATGAGTGTGATTTCTGGTAGATGCTTGGAAGAGTAGAAACACAGAACCTCTCAAATCTCAAAAGAGTGGCTCTCCAAGACTTGAAAAATGTATTTTAAGGTTTCATTAATATACCTAGCGAATCTGGATAGAAACCCTAAACGTTTGATGGGCTAGCTGTTGGGCTTTATTTAAAATTCTACTAACGCATCTCGACTAGTCGAAGCTCAGTCTCAATTGATTGAGCCTATCAGTTTTTGTTTTCTTGAACCTGCAGCTAGTATGTTCTTGAATTCTGACTTGCAGCACTTTGAGCAATGTCTAATATGACCTATATATAGACACTATAATCTATACCTAGACAAGTTATGTTCACGGTTTACCAGTTGTTCTAAATATTTAGAACCTAACACTTCCTAATTGAAGAAAAGTGAAAGGCTTGTATTCTCTAGTACCATGTGTAAATCATTACAAAAAAAGGGCATACAAACTAACACAACAAATATGTGTCTCACTTTGTATACATAATTCCAAACAGACGGAGTGAAGAATACAAACAAAAAATTAATTAAAAAAATTAAGTGCATACAAAGTGACATACAATTTTTTTTTTTTTCAAAAAATTAAGTTTTAGTTGAAGGCATAATTGATAATTACAAACCTCAACTACCAAGTAAAGAATAGAAACAAACATCTTTCCCTCGCACAAAAGAGAGATACCTTGCAAGTTTTGAAGAGAAAATAAAAGCAAGGGATTGAACTTTCCTTTCATATAAGAAAGTAATCAACTAATTACGATAAAGCCAGGAAACTCGATTTGCCAAGTAAAGAATATATGTATAGTTTTCGAGAAGCACAAAGAGACTAGCCTTGAGCCAACAAGGGCTTGGCTCAGCTGGCATGGTTTGTTCTCTTCGCCTAACCAGCCTAGGTTCGATTCCCACTGCCAACGGGCTCTTGTTGGTGGGCTGCTGTGTGAGGGATTTAAGGGGAACATCGGATCAAGCCTTGGCGAGTACCTCGGTGGGTTTGGTGGGTTCTGTCCCTCACATGGTTAATACTAACCCGGGTGGTATAATACAACCATAAAGACCCCCATTTTTTGGTTAGCAAAAAAGAGACTTGCCTTGAAAATTTAAAAATAAATAAATAAAAGCGAGACATCTATGGGAAAGTCATAAATCAAGAAGATAAAGCGAGGAACGAACTCGAAACGCCATGTAACGAATACTCTACCAGCAGATAATTCACCTTCATGCTTAGAGAGTGATCTTTGTCTTATTACAAATAGAAGAAGTAATGCAGATCATTAGCTCATGTCTAATATATAATCGAGAACCTAAAACCATGCAAGAACCTATGTTGCACAGACACGAACATGGACACGGGGATACGGCAATTTTTAAAAAATAAGGACACGATACGGCGGGGACATGGCAGTTAAATAATTAATTATATTTTATATTTAGGCCTATTTTTTAATATTTTTAGACATAAAATACGTTTATGTCTAGAATTTAAATTATGTAAGAACTACAAATAAGTAAACCAACACCCAAAATAGTATAATAATACACATAAAATTAGAGTACAAACCATAAAAGGATAACAAGTTCAACATCAATAAAACTATAGCAGGACACACAAAAACACCTACAAGTACAAACCAACAGTTTCAGTATTCATTTTAGTAAAATCACCTACAATATTTAACTTTAATAAATAAATCAAACTATAGCAGGACACACAAAAACAAATTTATAACTCATAACTTATATAAATAAATAAATAAATAAAAAAGGATAGAGGGCACCGGGCACCCACAACAACAGTGAAAAAAAAAAAAAGACGCGTTATACTTATATAAATAAGTATCAGTACAACCACCCATTCACCAAAATCAATATCTGGAAAAAAAAAAAATCGGAAGGGAGAGAGAGAGATCGGAAGGGATAGAAGATAGAGGGCACGACGTCGACATCAGAGCTCGCCGATCAGCCCGATCTAACTCTGGCAAGAGATAGAGGGCAGCGGTAGTGACAGAGGGAGGGTGGGTTGAGAAGACGAACTTGAGATGTGGTTTCCCGTTTCAACTTTCAGTCCAAGAGAGTCTAAACTTGCTTTATTGTTTAAGGGTTATCACAAAATCAATGGTATTGGTAAGTCCACCTGTAAAAATCTGTGTTTTTTTTTTTTTTTTTTTTTTCACTACTGGTGTGTCGAAAGCATTGGAGCTGCGTTGGCGTCGTGTCGGAGAATCAAAAAAAAAAAAAAAAAAAAGAGACATCGCCGGACACTGGAATCAGGCATGTCGGACACCGACACGACGCCAAAAATGGCGTGTCCGTGCAACCTAGGCAAGAACTCCAAATGTCAAGTAAGTACGTTACCAGACAGCGAACCTTTGAAAAAGAAAGACTTGTTTGCTTGCAAATTGAAGAAAAGTAAAGGCCGCTGGCCTATAGCTATCTAGTAGGAAAGCAATAAATTAAAGATAACAAGCCAGAAGAATATAAAATTCTAGGAAGTATAATCGACGATGCAATTCCTTTGCAATGAATGACTTATCCAAAAAGAAAGAAAATAAAAAAAATAATAATTAATTCTTGATCCACACAGTTTATCGCACATTATCATACATTCATACCCACCCTCTTGGATTGTGTTTTCAAAATATATTTGAACTAAAATATTGTGTTTTAAAAATACCATTTCAGCTAAAAATTGGGCCCTACGGTCAACCCTTAAAAATTGTATGAACCAAAATTCCAATATTATTTTATGAAGCACACGGATATACACAAGATATGGTGACACATTAATTCTTGAAAACTTAATACACATGTTGGCATATTACAATTAATTAAATTAAATAATATAAATTTTTATACACAATTTATTTATTTATAAGTATATTTTATGTTTATTAATTTATAAGTTCTCAAAATAAATAACAACTATAAATCTTTAAAATAAAATTAACGGAATTATTTTTTAATAAAAATTACAATATTTTTTTTTTACTCTAATAATACTATGAGAAAACACATACAAAAATGTGCCCAACTTATCCTACACGCCACAATTTTTGAAGTATCTATAATACAAATCATTTGTCACACTCTTTGTGACCTATTTTATATTTTACCAATCACCTTATCATGTATTAATAAAATAACCAAAGTTTAAAATGAAAAATAAAATAAAATAAGATAAAATATTTGAGTCTTGTATTTAGGCTATCATAAGTCCGTAACAAATATGAATACTTTTTTAAAATGCCACTCTTATGTCATATATTACCAGATGGCAAAAACTTGCTTTACACCTTGTTAAAACAACCATGTTGTCATATATTCTTGTCGTAAAAGCCCACCAATCAGAAAACAGATTTAATTTTCTCTTAATTTTGAAATAGACTCAAAACACAATTACAATACTTAGAGCATATACATCAGTTTCCTCAAATATTTAGCCAAACTAACCCGAAAACACTACTTTTTTTAGTTTAACTATCTATTTGTTTTGTGCATATACATTAGTCTCAATACTATATCATAATTTCAATTAAATATTATTTTCTTTTAATTCACAAATTTAATTTCAAAACCCACAACCACCCGATACAACCGCATCACTTAGCACAACTGCATCTAGTCATCACACATAACCAGCAAATAACAACCAGATCAAGAGTATTGAGCCGAAATAAATTTTATTTTGAGCTTATCCAAACCCATCCCAAGGTTATTCTTGACAGAGCAATTGGGTTTTTGCAAGAGTGTAAAGATGTGATTTACAACTATTTTTGTGGGATTTTATATAAAGGCTATGTGTGAGAGTTTGGTGAAGAATCTATGAAGAAGTGGTTTTCCCGACTTTCCTAGCAACTACTGACCTGCGAAACGAGTCACATGAGAAGCACATGCTGGAATTTGAAGAGACATCGACAGACTGGATTTCGCAAGTGACTCGCGACTCAGGCCAAGTCGCGAGTGACCCGCGAAACCCACTGCATGTTGCTTTTTGGAGTGTGACTTTTCCCATTCTTTGCCA
The DNA here is from genome assembly GCA_023621385.1 of Quercus gilva. NCBI lineage: Eukaryota > Viridiplantae > Streptophyta > Magnoliopsida > Fagales > Fagaceae > Quercus > Quercus gilva. Next base: position 31,612,516 of record CM042484.1, read on the forward strand.
ACAATTTATAAACCCTCATTACCCACGAAATGTAAGAAGAAGGAGTATTTTCTAAAGAAACTTTTGAGAGAGAAATCCTAGCCAAACACTTGGGAGTTAAAGATTGTTTTACCCACAATCCTCTACATCATTTCTCTAAAGTTTCAATCTACTCCCACCTTTCCATCTACACATCCTTGAGAGGTTCTTAGCCCAAACACTTACCTCACCCATTCTGAGTGTTGAGATAAGTTTTGGTGGCTTTGGGAAGTATTGGAAGAAGCCATTGAGTAGTGGATGCAATCAGGCAGAATTGCGAGATCTAGATAACTAGTGATGACAAGACTCCGAGAAGTCCGTTGGTAGCAGGAGTTTGGAGGGCTCAAGTACATTGGGTAGATTAGGCTTTGAAGGTCTTTTTGATATTTGTGTACTCCAACTTATTCACTAGTTGATTGATTTCGACTTGGAGGGCCGCGAAGAGGTTTTTTGTCGAGTACTTTGATTTCCTCTTCAATAACACGTCTCAGTATTATCTTTGTGTTTGCATCTCTCTTCCCTACTATTTAAGCTTTACATTTATCGCTTATTGTGCTTGCTTATGGCTTAGAGTAGTGTTCCGATTTATTACTCTTATTTCGGCACTTAGATAAGTTAGAGTAAGAGCAATTAAGCCATAATTTAAAATTGGGGGATCTAAATAAGTATTAGTGTTTTCACACTAATTGAGCTTTCAAGGAGTATTATAGGCTAATAGCTACTCATAATTTGTTCTGTCTATTTCCACTATAATATTTTCCTTTTGCACAATGTTTGTTTTCTATGTAGTGTTGTTTCTGCATAGTGTTGTATATTTGGTTGTTTTCTATACAATGTTTCTTTTTCTTCACAATGTGTAATGTACAATGCTTTATTTGCACACCTTTTTTTTTTTTTTTTTTTTTTTTTGCATATTTGGTTGTTTTCTGCAGAATAGGTCTGGTTTCCCCTGTATTGATGTTACAAGGTTCTTATATAATTTTTTCTCATACTTTATCTAATAAAATTTCTTTTTTTTTTTTATCTATAAAAAATAAAAATAAAAAAAATAAAAATAAAAGAGTATTAAGCCACCATCCAGCCACCACATGCCATTAAAAAAACCCATCTCAACCTTCGCCCACCTTAACCAATTCCAAAATCCCAAATCATAACCTATCTTAGTCACAACCACCAACCAAATCGTGACCCAATTTCAATGACGCATTGATGTGATACCCAAGGAAAGTTGATCGTGAGAGAGGGAGAATAAACGAGATCAAAAGGGCACAAAACCACCTTCAAACTTAGATCTCCTTCAAACTAGACTAGCCACTATCCAAAACCGATGCACCTCGCAAATAAAAAAATTAACACAAACCCAGCAACCACAACACGTCAACACCCACTACATAAATAAAATCAAAAATCAACACAAACCTCACACTCACCGCACAAATCAAACCAAACCCATCATCTACCACACCCACCACCCAAATCAACGTAAATATCAACACAAAACCTGCAAAAATTAACTTTCATGATGAAGTCAAATTTTTTAGTCAATATGTTCGTCCAAACGGAATCCGATGAGAATGAATTCGAGACCTGCAACAAAATAATAATGGATTTCCTCCCTCTAAGGTCACTGGCATGGTGCCTGCCAATAAGCCTAAACTGATGAAGCCAAATTCATCAGTCAATATGTTCATCCAGACAGAATCTAATGAGAATAAATTCGAGACCTACAACAGAATAACAATGGATGTTCCTCCCTCTAAGGTCACTAGTGTGGTGCCTATCAATGAGCCTCCAATGATGACGTTGAGAGAGAGAAACAATAAGAACTAAGAGTGTATTTTAGTATGTATGGATGTGAATGTGTGTATCTATGTGTATATGTGTACCTATCCATACCTTTGCTTAGGTTCTGGGATGGTTTATATATATCTCTGACTTCTCTAACTATTAGAGGCCTTTAATGGTGGTCGTAATGGCTCTTGCAACACATCTGATGGCTTTATAAGATGATTGATTATCTTGCCAATGGTCATGTATACGTGTGCATCCATTGGTAACGGCTCATGCATTAATTGCATAATTATGGTGCTTTGGTCATCCAAAGGCATTTATGGATGATGGGAATTTATTGGTTCATCATTTCATAGACCCAAATCCACCACCATCGCAACTATGGCCACCAAATTTAAGAGTCATGATTCATTATAGCTTCGACTACCACGAGACGGTGGTTAGGTGAAGAGAGACATAGAGAGACAGAGACAGAGGTAGAGTCTAGTAAGGGGAAGGAGAAAGAGAGAGAGAGAGAGAGAGAGAGAGAGAGAGGAGACCGTTTTAAGAATTAAAAAACATTTTGTAGGACTAGCTAGCGAGGAAACTATCTCGCCACATTTGGCAATCACTGTTGATCACTACAAATTTTTATGTACATTTTTAGACCCCTTAAAACACAAGTTGTTTAACCTAGTTACTTAGCCAAGTGATTACTTAGATAAATTATTCAGATCTAGGTTAACACAAGTAAATCATATCATGTACATAATGCGGAAATATAAAGAACACAACGATATGATAACCCAGAAAAACCAAACCGGTAAAAAACCTAGGGAGAATTTAACATAATTATCCTCAAGATAAAACAGATCCACTATGAAAGAATCGAAGTTTTTACAATAAGACTTAGATCATTAACATCCTATTGCTACCTCGAGTAGAAGACTTACTATCACGACCACGTGACAGCTCCGAGTCCACAAACTACTTTTTTCCTTGATCCACAGCAACCACAAGTACTCCCACTTGTGTTTTCTGTAAGCTCTTGAAACAGCAACTGAAGAAATCACAAAGTTCTCGACATCAATCTTGATCTTGATAACCCTAAGTGTGTATGAAGGTAAACACTTCTAGATTTCACAGAAGATTCACACACACAGCATATCAACAACCTGTAAAACCTGGCTAGGGTTTTTCCTTTTATATTTAAAGCAAAACATAAAACCCTACACGTCATATGGGCTTGGACTGAGTTGAAAATTCTGTAGAAAAAACAATCTGCACGAAGTTCGATCGATCAAGTCTAATTTTCGATTGATCGAGCCTTACAGATTTACACCAATAAATCCTGTAGTACACTTGATTCCAACTTTACAAATAAACACACTTTGAGCAGTCTAAATCTAGACTCTAAGTTTTGATCATGGTTTGCTAACATTACACATTGAAGTTCTAATATATTTAAATCTTAAAATCTTAAAACCTAACAAACTCCCCGTTTGACAATCCATGACAAAACACATTACAAAATCGAAATGCTCAAAGTTACAAAACAGCCCAATAAACAATCCAACCTAACTACTATCTATTAGTTGCCAGTGTAGATAGCAACACGACTAAATAAACCTGTTTATTCTTGAAACACTCAATAAACACATAAACACATGTGTGAAAAATACAAGTAAAACAAAATAAATTATTGATTTCACAGAACACAAAAATAAAAGACATATATGATGAATAACCTCATAATATAAATCAATAATCAATATAGCACATGTGAAACAAGAAACAATAATAGAAATAAAAACATAAAACAAAGTATCTCCCCCTAACATAGACAACCCATAAAAATAAATACATCATGAGCCAAAAAAAATAAATACAACATGAAGCACCTAGATACAATCTAAAGTTCCAAAGCTCCAAAAACTCAAAATCTCCCCCTATCTCCATCAATATGTACTCTCCCATTTTGTGACGAAATGCCAAAGGGCAATCAAGGCTCATCATAAAAAGGAGGTGGTGGAGTAGATCGTCGAACACTCGCCAAATCCGCACGCAAAGCCTGAAGCTCTGTGAGCACGTCCACCAAAAGCTGTCCATGCGCCACGCTAAACGGTCATGACAGTATCTAACATATTTCTAATGGATGAATCATCCGAAGCAGAAGGTGGAGGATTAACAACCACTATGGGATCGACATAAGCCCCAACAGAAGGGTCACCTGAAGAAGGAGGTTAAGCTGCAACACCTGTGGAAGAATCTACTCTAGGGCATTTAAAGCTAGCTTTCATTTGAGCTGCTCTCTGCCTAAGGAAGATGGCACCTATAGGAGCTATAATATGTACGGGTTCAGACGCAGGAAAATCCTCTAAACCTAAATGTAATAAAATCCTATGAATAAAAACAAGGAAGAAAAGACCATGTGCTGTAGAGCTACTTCTATGAACCTCAACTAAAGAACGAATGAAAAGAGATGGAAAACACATAGGAGTATCAGTCATAAAGGCAAACAAAAATGCACATCTCTCAAGAGGAATGGTGTGCAAGTGACAGATAGGCCAAATAGAATGACAAGAAATTTGGAAAAACAAATAATGAATCTTAGTAAGCTCATAAGAGGTGATGCGAGGATCAGTACCCCACTAAATGGAAGTACCAATGAGATATGACATAATGTCATCAAGAGGAGGGGTCTCAAAATAAGGATAGACTAGCTGTCATAACAAAGGTACCCCAAGAGCAGAGGCCACTACTGAAGGAGTAATGACATACTCTTCACCCCTTATCCAACTCATCACATACTGGACATTGGAATCATTGGAGTGGATAGAGAGGTTCAAATAGAACTCTCTAATCAAGGCAGCCGGAGGAGGATGAGAAATATCCAACAAAGGTAACCAACCCCTACGCTCAAAGTTCCTCCTAATCTCCAGATCTAACTCATCTAAAATCACATTTCTCTTAACCCAAACAGACCTAAATATGTTCAGCTTCTCATAGGTCTTTTGGTTTTTCTCAAACCTAAACCTCTCACTATCAAAGGATGGGATAGAGGTAGAGGTGGAGGTGGTTTTCTTGTTGGCCCTAGTCCTCCTAACCATGATGCTAAGGGTTGGAAAGGCAAGACACAACAGAAACCAAAAAAGAAAACAAAACCAAGGGCAGACTGCATTAGACAAAGTTAGAGAGAAAAAAAAAATAGAAAATAACAATCTATATGATGCATGACATGAATGAACAAATGATGCATGCTCTAATGCATTGAAAACTGTTCAATTTTACTTGATAAACCAACAATTGACTTGAACGTAGAGTTTTAGAACAAAAACCCCAAATTTTGAAAAATCCAATTTCAAAAATTTAACCAAATTGAGTAATTAATCATTACACTAGATAGAAACCATCATATAATGACATAATCAATCAATTACATAAGTCAATTTTAACAAATTAAGCCCAATTGAACAAAAACCCCAAATTCTCAAAGTTTCAAGCCCTAGAAATTTCAGTTGATCACAAATCACCAAATTAATCAAATTAATGCATAGGAAACATGTTTACAACATCTAAGAACAAAATCTCATTGGTCAAATATGATTAAAAACAACCCTAAAATCAAAAATCCCATGTTTGAAATTTTTAGAGAAAAATGCATGTAAATGCATGAAAAATAAGATTTTAATAAAAAAGGGAGGGTATTTAGGTCATACCTGCACTAGAAGACAAAAACACTTGAGAAATTTCAAGAAGAAAACGAAAAAATTGACTTGAAATGGATCGGTCAAAGAGGAGGAGAAGAGAGAAAGCTTTTTGAAAAAGTATGAACAGTGCGATGAACAAGTAAGAAAAGCTTCTTAAAAACACCTTTTGATCAATTTTCGATCAGTTGAAAATAATCCTTGATCGATCGAAAAACATATTCAATCGATCCAGCATTAAACGAGCACCGATCGAGCCAAGCAAATTGTAACCAAAGTTTTTATTGCATTTTCGACCGATCGAGCAACAGGTTCGATCGATGGAAAATCTAGAAAAATCAGTTTTTTGAAAAACAGAGCATCTTAATGTAGAAACTCCTCAAAGCATATTGTATTATGATTAAAATGCATGAGTATGAGATGAAAAGTTTTTCAAAAACAGTTAAATTCAACCCAAATCTTCCAAAAAATAAGATTTTCAATCAATTTGTCCTCAAAGCTCAAACATTAAACACATTTTGCATTAAAATCATGGAACTTTTAATCTTGGATAGCCACAACAAGTTCACACATAATATCATATACTAAGTTTAGCAAAAAATAACTTATGTAGTGTGTATGCTACTAGCAATAACTTGAGACACATGTGAGGTGATAAGTAAATAGTGATCAATCACAATTTCTACAAAATTCATCACATAAGTTTGAAAGAAACTGTCACCTAAAGAGTTACATTATATAACTCTCACATCTCCTAGAAAACAAGCTTGCAATCACATAAGTTTCTTGTTTTGTCTCATAATATACACACCAATTTTATTTGATTTGGAAATTATTAGAATAGTCAAGATAATGTACATACCAATTTTATTTCATTGTGAATTTATTATAGCTCAATAATGTACACACTAATTTTAGCATTAATTCGAGGCTACACCTTATGTTCTTTTTGTGCATGTATTACACTTTTTCGAGTACAAAATCTTATTATATGCACTAAGGTGTTCATAATTTGCTAGTAAACAGTGGTGAGATGGTTATTTATGCCTTTCTCATTAAGTTCAACAATAAAAAACATGTGACTTGAAGATGAAGATCATGTGATCAAAAACTATAAACACTCCTACACAACATGTAAAGTGCAGTAAAATAAGCTCATTCAAGCTAAACAAAGTACATAAACATGTTATGTAAAGATAATATGGCTAGCCTTGATTACAAATCCAAGAAAAATAATGCAAAACACATTTTTCCTTCATTTTCCTCCTTTTTTTTTTTTTTTTTTTTTTTTTTTTTGAAAAGAATAACAAAAATAACCTATCATGAAATGTATGAATGTTATGCAATGCAAATCTTAAAAACAAAATGAAACCAAAACAATAAAAGAAGAATTGTCACAAAGAATAGAGAGATAAAGCACAAGGACCATGTCAGAAAGACTCAATTAGATTGAGCCTTTTGCATCCAAAACCTTATAGATGCAACTTTTGCATTTGAGTTATTATTCATATTAGAATGATGACCAACTTCAGGATTGGTATAAAGGTTTAAAGCCTTTACTAACTCACCAATAAGTACCATAAGATCTTGTGCTTGAGGCACAGGTACTTTTGGCTTATTTGCTCACTTTGCAGCTTGCAACTTGACAGAGTTTAAACGTATATGTCCAGTCTTTTCACAAAAATGACAAACTCACACAGGTCTATCATGCAACTTATCCTTAGGAGGGTTAGGAGTCTTAGACTTAGACTCTTTGAGATCAACCCTAATCTTCCTAGGAGATGTAACTTCTACTGGTTTGACAATCTCACACTTGGGGGGCTTAAAAGAAGAAACAAAATTTGTGGAATAAGTGTCAGACACAGAGATGCTATTTTCAAAACCTAGACCAGTTTTGTCTAAGGGAGACTTCTGAATACTCAACACATGTTCAAGTTTAGAACTAGCAGACCTATTTTGTTTGTTCTCTAGCAATAGATAATTCAAGTTCCAAATTATTAACTTTATCAAGCAACAACATGTTTTCAGTCTTCACTTTATCAATCAATTCATTAGCATCAAACAATTTTAACAATAAATTTTTCTTATCAAGCTCAAGAGAATTGATTTTCTTCAGACCTAAGTCAATATTCATAGCATCCTTTGCTACAACCTTGCAAAACTTATTATAAGCTTCTTGCAAATCAACACATTTAGATAGTTTTCCATCAGAAGGGTTCTCATCAACCACAACATTTTTATCAACTACAGCAGTAGTAATAAAAGCAATAAAATTTTCATCCTCATCATTACCAAACTCGTGATCAGAAACTTCATCATCACTAAGGATTACAGTCATAGCTTTACCCTTTGATCTCAAGAATGCAGGACATTCTAATTTCACATGACCATACCTTTGACAACTAAAACATTGTTGACCCGTGGAATTATTAAAGGTTTGACCTACTTTCTATTTAGGTTTATCAGTATTGTTCACTTTAGTCAGTTCATTTCTCTTAAAATTCCTAGGTTCAGCATTGTTTTTACCTCTTGCCCTTCTGTTATTGTTCCTGAGAAAGTTTCTAAAATTTTTAGCAAGATATGCAATCTCTGTAGAAGAGAGTTCATCATCAAATCCATTCTCATCAACATCATCAACTGACTTAAGAGCCATTGATTTGGATTTGTTTGTCTTAGGTAGGTCTAGCTCATAGGACTGGAGAGACCCTACAAGCTCATCAACAGGGATGGAGTCCACATCTTTGCTTTCAATAATGGCAGTCACTTTCGGTCTAAAGTCCTCAGTCAAGGATCTAAGTATCTTCCTAATAATCTTAGGTTGATCATAGATTTCACCCAAATTATAAGTAGAATTAACAATATCATTAAGCTTAGCATAGAATTCATCAAAACTTCCATCATCAGACATCTTAATACTTTCAAATCTAGTTGTTACCTACTGCAACTTATTGATCTTAACTGTCTTTGTGCCTTCATGCACAGTTTGGAGAATATTCCATGCAGTATGAGCAACCTCAACATTTGAGATCCTCTTGAATTCCTCCATAGAAACAGTATTAAAAATAGCATTCATGGCTTTGCTATTAGAAGCAACTGCTTCTTTCTGAGAAGTTTTCCACTCGCTTACAAGAGTAGTCGATTTCTCCCATACGTATTCAACGGAATTTCAAACTCTCTCATCAATTGATTTTAGGAATGCTTTCATCCTTACTTTCCAGTAGGCATAGTTGTTTCCATCAAAGTAAGGTGGAATCACAAGAGAGTGACCGTGTTCCATGACAATAGGGGTAAAATATCAACTCTTAGATCAAAGGATCTAAATACTAGAGCTAACCTGCTCTGATTCCACTTGTACATTTTTAGACCCCTTAAAACACAAGTCATTTAACCTAGTTATTTAGCCAAATGATTACTTAAATAAATTATTTAGATCTAAGTTAACCCAAGTAAATCATATCATGTAAATAATGCGAAAATATAAAGAACACAGCGATACGATAACCTAGGAATATCAAACAAGTAAAAAACCTGGGGAAGATTTAACCTAGCTATCATCAAGGTAAAACAAATCCACTATGAAAAAATTGAATTTTTTACAATAAAACTTAGACCACTAACATTCTATTGCTAACTTGAGTAGAAAACTTACTACCACGACCACGTGACAACTCCGAGTCCATAGACTACTTCTTTCCTTGATCCACAGCAACCACAAGTACTCCCACTTGTGTTTTCTTTAAGCTCTTGAAACAGCAACTGAAGAGATCACCAAATTCTCGACATCAATCTTGATCTTGATAACCCTAAGTATGTATGAAGGCAAATACCTCTCGATCTCACAGAAGATTCACACACACAACATATCAACAACCTGTAAAACATGGCTAGGGTTTTTCCTTTTATACTTGAAGCAAAACATAAAACTCTACACATCATATAGGCTGAGTTGAAAATTCTGCAGAAGAAACAATCTACACAAGTTTGATTGATCGAGTCTAATTTTCAATCAATCAAGCCTTGCAGATTTACACTAATAAATCCTACAGTACACTCAATTCTAACTTTACAAATAAACACACTTTGAGCAACCTAAATCTAGACTCTAAGTTTTGATCATGGTTTGCCAACATTACACATTGAAGTTCTAATACATTTAGATCCTAAAGTCTTAGAACCTATTTATTGGTTCATCATTTCATAAACCCAGATCCACCACCATCGTAGCTATGGCCACCAAATTTAAGAGTCACAATTCATTATAGCTTCGACTACCATGAGATGGAGGTTAGGTGGAGAGAGACATAGAGAGACAGAGACAGAGGGAGAGTCTGGTGAGGGGAAGGAGAAAGAGAGAGAGGAGACCGTTTTGAGAATTAAAAAACATTTTGTAGGACTAGCTAGCGAGGAAACTATCTCGCCACATGTGGCGATCACTATTGATCACTACAAATTTTTAGTTAGTTTATTAAGTCTGATGCATGGATTCTTGTGAATTTTTAGCTATATTTTTAACCTTAGATCACTTTATTGAGACTAATGTGAATGCTCTTACCACTACGCATCCTTAATGTGGTGGTCACTTCACAAGTATAAGTGTTTGTGGGGTGTGGTGGGTAAGAATCAGGATTCAAGTCTCCAGAAGAGAGCTTTACACACATATATACTTAGATTAGGCAAAAGTAAAAATTCTATCTTGTAAAAAAAAAAAAAAAAAGTAGCAAGTTTGTCCTATCACAAAAAAAAAAGTGAATGCTCTTACATTTATTCATGTTTGCTAACTATAACTATAAACTCAACATGCCTTCTTTATAAAGAATCAGTATTTAATTTATTCATACGAAACAATGGACCACATCATTTTTTACAATCTATTTTTGATAATCGAAACAATGGACCACATCATATTATAGGTTGCTTCAGGTGCATAACATATATCTAACAAAGAGTAGAATTTACATTTTCTCTTTTAAATTTTTATTCTATAAAATTATTGCCTTAAATTGATATATTGGTTTATGATATCTCTCACGTTGTTTTGGAATATTGAACAATATCTTTTGCATTTCACTTGAAATGGAAAGAAAACATTCACAATTAAAATTTTATTTCCTAAATCCAAAAGTGTAAAAACTGTTATATTGTTTTTTTTTTTTTTTTTTAAATGTGACTCTAGATACTTTTAATTGGAGCCATAAAATATATCAATTTAATTGATTTTTTTTTTTTTTCCTTCATGTTTTGGGGGCTATAGGTCAACCCGCATCGGAAAATTATTCAAGAGATCGACAGGAATGTCGATCCTTTTCCTAAGCTGTACTCCTTTAAAACATAAAAATATAAACAGCAAAGTATATTATGCCCAAAAAAAAAAAAGTATATTATGCAAACAACTTACCCCTGCAAATTAAAAAAAGTAAATTCCAGACAGCTAAGAAAGTAGGAAAGTACTTCAAATGCCAAGGATACTTCACTAGCAGATTCCTCATCTTTGAACTGAGAAATTTCAGATTTGCCTTAATGAGGTTAAAGTAAATTAAATGCAAGAAGCCTTAGGGAACTTCAAATGTCAAGTAAAGGATAAATATACTATAGTTGCTCACCTTTGCAAAAAGAGATAAGCCTTAACACAAATAGAAAAAGAAATAAAACGACTAGCAACAAGTACAATTAAGAAGATAAAGGCAGGCATGATCAACAAATGCCAAGTAAAGAATACTACACCAGTTAGCCAAATAAAAAGAGTAAAGAATAGTTCTCCAGCAAATAGATATTTGCCTTACACGTGTTAAGAAACAAATAAATATTTGCCTTACACACGAATCTTGAAAGTCTATACTCTTCCTATATCCTTATACTTACAAAATTTAAAGAAGATAACAGATTAATAACTATGTCATCAATGACATATTTAAATTTTAAATTTTTGTGGTAAAAAATCATGCATAAAAATAAGTTTGTCAATCGAATAGTAATCCATTAAGGCTCCTAAGATTCATCAACTCTCACATGAATTTTTTTCTTTTCAGTGTTAGTGTTAGGGGGGCCATGGCCCCCCATGATTTTCAAAAAATGCCCCCTCCCCCTCTATTTAATTTTAAAATTTTAAAATATTGAGTAAATTTTCGGTGATGCCCCTCTTTCATTTAAGAAAAAAGAAGTATAAATGCTCTTTAATTTATTGTTGTCTCCTTTATTTTCGTTTTAATATTGAATTTTTTGTCATTAATTTTAGGAGAATTTAAAGTATAAGTTAATAAAAATATATAAGTAAATCTCTTCAGCAAAAGATTGTTGTTGTTTTCCAAAAATAAAGTCATACGTGTTAGGGTCATATTTTCTATGTATTGGTTTATCCTTTGACAAAACGCACTTTACTTGTAATTTGGTAAATCTAAGTTGGGTTTAATGTATCAAGAAGTATGTTGCTTAAATATATCAAGTGGTATCATTAAAGACATGAAAATTGAACCAAGAAATAAGTGAAGAAAAGCTTATTCAGACAAGCTCGACACTAGTTTCAAGACTATCTATTGAGAGTTAATGAAGAATTCTCGAGCTCAACACCTCTCAATCTATCAAGCTGACGGATGTCAAAATATAGCCAGCAACAATTTATTCTATATATAAGGCTATTTGCTTATGAGTTTATATAATCCTAATAGAATTAGGAGAGCCCAAGGTTTGTGTAAACCTAATAAGAATAGGAGAGCCCTTTTAAAAGGCCCATTAAGCTCCTATTTAAATAAGGAGACTCTAACCCTAGAAAGCTTCATAAGGTTTTCTTTTTGAAACCCTAGCCTCCTCCTACAAAAGAAAAAGATATTGTTGTGTTTCATGTACGCCTTTGGGTTCTGTAATCAAGCAAAATCTCTAGCACCAACATTGAAGATCTTATTGGTGTTTCTATGTGAAACTGTTGCAAATCAACTACAACAATCAAAATGTTGATGTGGAGTTAGTCACATACTAAGATCCATGCAAAAGAGCTAGTCACAGTTGGAGGTTTGTGCAAAAGAGAAGAAGTCTCTACAAGATCAAGTCCAATTGGGGATTAGAGCGAAGGTTTAACTATAGGTTGATATTTTGGGATAATCTAGGATAGTGGTAAGATTCCTTATTGGTGTTTCTATGTGAAACTATAACCAAGCAAAATCTCTTTGGGTTCTGTAATCAATCAAAATATCTAGCGCCAATATTGAAGATCTTATTGGTGTTTCTATGTGAAACTGTTGCAAATCAACTACAACAATCAAAAGGTTGCTATGGAGTTAGTCACATACTAAGATCCATGCAAAAAGAGTTAGTCATAGTTGGAGGTTTGTGGAAAAGAGAAGAAGTCTCTACAAGATCAAGTCCAATTAGGGATTAAAGCGAAGGTTCAACTATAGGTTGATATTTTGGAATAATCCAGGGTAGTGGTAAGATTCCTTATACTGGTAACTGCTTGTTCTTGATTAATGGATTATTGGGAGTGGTGACTTGAAATTCACCTGGTGGGGTTTTTGCCTTGCAAGAGATTTTCCCTATTCGTCAACAGATCACTATGTTATTTATTTTCCACTGCATAATAGTTTATTTGGTGATTTGTTAGTGCCTCTATGATTTTCATGTAATTTAACCTAATTAATTAACTTAACGTCAATCTATAACCCAATAATACGCATTTATATATATATAATGAGTGAGAGACAAGGGCATCAGTTTAGGAGCCACTTCGCAGTGTTGGGTGGTTGTGATAAAAGTTAATGGTTCAACCATGAAGGTTTTACCCAGTGAGAAAGATAGAGGGACGGAGAGGGTGGATTAGGAGGGAGTGATTGTGTGTGGTATGTCTATTTGATTTATTCGTGAAATGTTGATGTGACATGTTTCTACTAAATAGTGTAAAATAAGAGATTTATACCAAGTCCTTATTGAATGTATTCTCTAAAAATAATATATGAATAAGCTATATCCACAACATTTCTACAAAAATTTCGCAATGAAGCGTAGATGACAAGCTGTTTATAGTAGTTGAAGGAGTGATGTTGACAAACACCTAATCAATCCTAGGAAATTATTTAGACCCTTGAATTTTAAATTTACAACTTAATCAATTTTTAGGCTAAGCTATCAATTCACCCAAATATAATTGATTAGCCAATTGAATTAAGCATGGATGATAAACTTAACATGGTTAGCAATATAAGCATAACAAAGCAAGTAAGTAGGCAACCTCTAGAAAATCAACCATAAGATAACACATTGATGTGTTATATATCAAAGAGGAAAATTCAAATACTAGGCATAAGAACCTCTCTATGGCAAGGCCATCGAACCAATCCACTAAGATATATAATTGCAGTAAAATTTGACTCACAAACCCTCCGAGTATTGCAACAAACTTGTACTTGAGCCTTCCAAGCTCTAGTTAGCTGCTAACTTCACGAAGTCCTTTCTCTATCTTAGCTTTCAAATTTATAACCAAGCACTGGTTGCATCTTTAGGCCGTTAAGACTAATTGTGGAATGCTCCAATGATTTTCCAATCACAATCACTAGTTAAATCACACAACTCAGGAATTAGTTAAGGAAATATTGGTATCAATGTCCTCACTAAGATATCTAGCTATGTAGAGAGGGAGAAGGTTGAGAGAAATGAGTATATGAACTAGGGTTTGTCTAAGCTCTCTAACACTTCAATTGAGAATTTTTAGTTGTCAAAACTTGTGGGAAATGAGGCTTACATAGATGGGAAAAGAGTTGGCACCATAGAGAAATTCGTAACAAATTTCTCTTGGGTTCTAAGGAATTCGCTTGAGCTAGTGTCTTCCGATGTTTGGCAAAATAAGAAGCAAGTGCTTTTCAAAAATCCAATTCACCAAATAGATTTGCTAGACAGATTATGCTTGAGTGAATTTCTTGATCTCGCAATTTTGATTTCCAACTCCACTTGACTTCTACCCAACACACAACAAGTTCCCACACAAATTTACAATACAATTTTTCTTTAAAATGATAGAAAAGTACATCAAATTTGTCATGAAATTTTCCAACAATATAAGCTAAGAGCATTCACATCAATGGGTGTATAATAGAAAAAGTTGTCAAATTTACACATTTTTCTTCAAAAACTCTCTACATCAATCTATGTAAAACATTGTAGCTTTTCATTTTTCCACAGTAACCATGTAAATATACACGGTTCTTGTAGTTTTGTATTTTATTTTTTTAATAATTTTTTCTCTCACCTCTCACGTCACACTCACATCAAATTCTCTTTCTTCTCCATCAGACTCTCTCTCTCTCTCTCTCTCTCTTCTCTCCTAACTCTCTTCCTTCTCTACCTCTTCCATACAACAAATCCTAGCCTCAAACTCATCAAACTAATATGGTTTTCCAAAATCTAGATCTCAAACCCATCAAACTCATATACAAAACCATATCATCAAACCCATATAGAAATTTATGTGAATCATCAAAGAAGAAGAAGAAGAAGCAATTAAGAAGAAGAAGAAGAAGCAGCGGCTATAGCAGTAATGGCTGCAGCAGATGAAGGAAACGGAGATCCAGCCATGGAGGTTCGCCTTTGTGGTGGTCATGTGAGCTTCGGCCATGACCATGGAGGTCCAACCATGGAAGTTTTGTGGTGGTCAGGAGAGAAGAGACAAAGAGAGAAGAGAGATGAGAGAGAATGTGAGAACAAATAAAGCTAAAAATAATATTAATAAATGAATAAAAAATTATTATTTAATTGTGTATAATAAATAATTTGATGTGTGTGTTTTGTAGAAGTGACTGTATAAAATATATAAAAAAAGTAGATTCTTATACTAAAATAGAAAGAAAAATTTAACTTAACTAATTTGAATGCTCTAAAGATTCGAACAATTTTTTTTTTTATTTTTAAGAAACAAACGCATACACACACAAGGGAGAGGAAAATAGATTCTAACACAAAAATACACCATAACTCCACTTAATAGACATGGATCCAAAAAGATGTTAGTATTAGGTCTAGACAAAAATCAGTAATAATCTGCCATCTAAAATTTATTGTGAAATTGTTGTGGCCATAACACAACTTAAAAAAATATTCCTATACATGTGGCCGTGACATGTGGTGGTTCTTGTGGATTACATTTTGGCCTGCCATCTAAAATTTATTGTGAAATTGTTGTGGCCATAACACAACTTAAAAAAATATTCCTATACATGTGGCCATGACATGTGGTGGTTCTTGTGGATTACATTTTGGCCTTAAGGTCCACCTTTAAATCATACACCATAACTCCACTTAAAAGTCATGGATCCAAAAAGATGTTAGTAGTAGGTCTAGACAAAAATTAGTAATAATCTGTCATCTAAAATTTGTTGTGAAATTGTTGTGACCATAACACAACTTAAAAAATAAAAATAAAAAATCCTATACATGTGGCCATGACATGTTGTGGTTCTTGTGGATTACATTTTGGCCTTAAGGTCCACCCTTAAACCATCATATGAACCAAAATTCTAGTTTTATTTTGGCGAAAAGCACATTTTAGTCCCTACATTTTCAAGCGATTTCCATTTTAGTCCATACATTTTATTTTTACCATTTTTAGTCCCTATCCAGAAAAACGGTTCTTGTTTTGATCCCTGCCATTACATCATAAACGGATATTGCTAACGTGGCAAACGGCAAGAATAAATCATATTTGTTTAATGTCTACGTGGCTTAATTAATAATAAAAAAAAGTTTTTTGGCATTAAAAAATGCCACGTCAGCATCTAAATTAAAAAAATTAATTTATTAATTTTAACTAAATAAAAAAATTAAAAACTAAAAATCATATGAATTGAGATCTAAGTGTGTCTTGAACAAGAACACAAACCCAGATCCAAGAATACAAACCCAGAAATTTAAAAAAAAAAAAAACAAAAAAAAAAAAACAAAACAAAACAATTTAGATCTGTCTTCATCTTCAACAAGAACGCTAAAGGCCACAAACCCAGATTTTAAATATAAGAACACATGCCCAGATTTTGTAGTATTTTCTTACCGTTTCTTGTCAACCAAACACAAAAACACAAACCGATCTCCAGCAAGAGCACAAACACAAACCCAGCAGTAGATCTCTCTTGTCAACCAAACACAAAAAAGAAAACACATACCCAAAAATCAGCAAGAAAACAAACACAAATACAAACACAAACCCATCAATCCATCTTTAGCAACAACCTAACAATCCAAACACAAAATCACAACGATTCGCGATTTGAAACCCAACGATCCAAAACTAAACTCAAACCAATAATCCAAAATCTTCAAACCCACCACATCCACATCCACAAGCTTTAATCCTTCATCGATCTTCAAACCAATCACAACCATCCGATCTTCTACTTTTGTTTCACCGCGGGGAACCCAGGCCAAAGCTCCTCAAGCTTTAATCCTTCACCGTTGACCACCACAGCCACGAACGGTAGTGGGTCCTTTCTGGGTTTGCTTTATGGTTTTCAAATCCAAACATCATACAACAGTGGCCGAGGGTTTAGATCGATCAAAAGAAAGAGAAAGAGAGAAAGAAAGAGCTGAGGGTTTGTGTGAGAAGAGAGCTTGAGATAAGAAAAGACGAGATCTAAAAACCATGGCCATGAAGGTGATGATTGGGTCTTGATCTGAAGAGAGAGGGGCTTTGAGGAGGCCATAGGTCTTGATCTGAGAGAGAGAGAGAAAGAGAGAGAGAGAGGGGCTTTAAATTTGGTTTGTGTTTGAATCGGGTGAGATAGTATAGGGCTCTTCAACATAATATTTGTTTTGTTTATTTTTTCCATTTGGGGCTATCTAGAGCTTGAAGAACATGAATTCATGTTCTATTCAGAGTTCTTTGTATTCTTCCCCAAAAAAAGAAAAAAAAAAAAAGATAATTTTTTGGGTTTCAAAATTTTTAGGTTCAAAATCCACCCAGATCTCAATTCATACGATTTTTTGTTTTTAATTCTGTTTTTAATTTTTTTTTATTTAGTTAAAATTAATAAATTAAATTTTTTAAATTTAGATGCTGACATGGCATTTTTTTAATGCCAAAAAACTTTTTTTTATTATTAATTAAGCCACGTAGACATTAAACAAATATTATTTATTCTTGCCGTTTGCCACGTCAGCAATATCCGTTTATGATGTAAAGGTGGGGACCAAAATGAGAACCGTTTTTTAGGATAGGGACTAAAAACGGTAAAAATAAAATATAGGGACTAAAATGAAAATTGCTTGAAAATATAGGGATTAAAATGTGCTTTTCGCCTTTTATTTTATGAAGTAAGTACGAACGCATATACACACAAGACATAACAAGTTGATACCATAATTAATTAATTAATTAATTAATACATTTTTTTAAGCATATTTTATTTATCTATATATTTTTTTTAAAACTATCAAAACCTTTAAATACCGTAAAAAAATTTTAAAAAAATGTCAATAAAAAAGTACAATTTTGTTTCTCTGCTAATGGCTAATATTTTTTTTTGCTTAAACTGCCAATGGCTAATATAACGATGAGAAGTGAACACGTATGTATCAATGTGTGCAGAAGCCTGCCCAACTTAACTTAGACCCGACACGCGACGATTTTTTTTAACTATCCGTACTTCTAAAATTTGGCTATTTTCTTTATAATGACAGACATGAATATTTTGCAAGAGGCATTTCCCCCTTCAACACTTTTAAAAGGACCACTCTTATGCTAATGTCATATATTATATGATTAACTACTCTTCTAGTCGCTCACGTCCATGAGAATGGCACCACAGACAGAGAGTTGGCAACCCACAAAATAGATAGTCAAACAAAACTAGTTGCTTGGCCACACTTTTTCATTCTCGATAATATCCTTCCAAACTTTGTGTTTCATCTCCATCAATCCAATCATGTCTGCCTCTAATGACATGCAATTGCAAAAAATTCCTGGAGAAACCTGGATCCTTGCACAGGCGAATCCCCCTGTACAACCCACACCAGAAACTAGCACCAACCCCAACACCACCAAAAGCAACGGCAGCAACAATGAGGTCAGCAAGAAGAACAATGTTGATAACAGTTCACAACCTGCTGTACAACACACACCTGAAACTAACGACAACAGAAACACTGCCACTAGCACCACCAGCATGTGCTTTAGGATTCCGGATTTTCATTTACTTAAAAAAAATAAAAAGGCCAACGAAAGGATGCGCTCTCAACAAGAAAGGAATCAAAGGAATCAAACGATGCTTTCTCATCAACCCGTAAAGTTACAAAAGAAGCTCACCCAAATTGAGAAAAACGTAGATGATCTTGCGAAATTTCACGAAAGTGCAGGTCATAGAGACCTAAAAAGTCACCTAAAGAGGCTCCAAGGTTCAGTTATGGCATTTTCCAACAGTGAAGATTCTGGAAAAAAGGAAGCATCCACTGGTAAAAATCCTCCAGCTGTCAGGCGACTCAGGCTTGCTGAAATCAACAAGGAGATTATGATTTTAATGAAGCATCTATCATCGCCAGAAACAGTGTCCAGGGCAGTAAGTTTGAGAAGTGCTCATTTACAGTCAAGCACCGGGTCTAATGGCCGTAGTGCAGTCCATGAGTTGGTTAACGTACTCCAGGATGCAAGCTTCAGGGAAGGCTCATTTTACAAAGAAATTAAGGAGATTTTTGACGGGCTTGATGAAGAAAGGAAGTTCCTTTTTTCTTGCTTTACAGTTTTCCCAGAAAATGCAGTGGTGAAGAGGAGGATCTTTGTATACTGAGGGGTGGGAGAGCAGTTGTTGGACGCTTCAGGTACTAAAGATCAAATGCCTGAGAAAATCGTTGATGGAATTCTTGAAGAATTTCAAGAGAAGGGCTTAATTGAGCCTGAGATAAAAAAGCGAACACTGCATGTTAAAAGCTATAAAATGCATCCTCTTGTGCGTTCAGTTGTGACTATGCTTTCCCAGGAAGCGGGCAATTTGTTTGATTATGATGATAAGGGGAATGTGCTTCCCCAGAAATATTGGACTTCAGAATTACTATTTCCTCGGGAGGAACCGGTGGTGAAGGTCTCATTCCCAAGGAAGAGGATGTGTTTGCTAAAAGTCGAAGAGGAGGATCGGGATCAAGAGCTGAAGCTGAAGCAGAAGCAGAAGCAGTTATTAGAGAAAAACCTTTCTATAACAAAGGAAAGTCAGTCAACATAAAGTTCGAATTCAGAAGGTACAGATCTAGAAAAAATCGTAACATTATTCAATGTTAATGAGCCTTTTCCTGATCTCGAATTGGCGGGGCTAATGAAGAAAGATAAAAATGCGGTGCAGATTAAAGTGCCTAGTGCGAAGGACTGGTTATCGAAGATGAAAAATGCCAAAGTTGTTTGTCTGGGAAGCTGGCCGGGATCAGTTAAACGTCGTATTAAACTCGAGAGCATTGAATTCTTAGAAGGGTTGAAGCATAGCACAGATTTAAGGTTTCTTAGCCTCCAAGGAGTCTCAAGCATCACAGAGCTTCCAGAATTTATAGGCAACCATAGCAATTTGGTGATCTTGGATCTCAAGGATGTCACGATCTGGAGGTGCTTTCAAAGGAGATAGACAAACTCACGAACCTCAGGTACTCGGATCTTTCTGACTGTTATCTGCCAGCTTGCCTGCCCAAGGAGCTTTCCGCCCTCGTACAACTTCGAATCCTTAAGGGGTTTGTCATTAGTAATCCGCGAAGAAAAGGCTGGGCAACTTTAGATGATTTGAAGGAATTGAAGAAGTTGAGGAAACTGACCATCATTGCAAATAGTAAGGACTTCCCTACAGATGAGGATTGAACTGCTCTCCAACAGCTTGGAGAACTCCGAAAGCTAACAATAGAATGGAGAGTAACGCTAGCAGATCAGGCAGGAGAAGCTCAGAATGGAGGAGATGCCAGCTGCTGGAAAATATTCAAATCAGCTCCAAAGCAACACAACCGAAAAACAGTGACGGAGAAACTTCCAGAGCAACTTGAGAAGCTGGATCTTCAGTGTTTCCCCAATTCTACATCGACGTGGCTGACACCTGATTCTTTGCCAGTCCTAGAAAAACTGTACATTAGAGGAGGAAACCTCCCAACTCTAGACGGAGGCAAGTGGTTGAAGGTTCGAGCTTTACGTTTGAGATACTTGCGTGAATTGAAGATGAATTGGAGAGAACTGAATGATTCCTTCCCACATTTGGAATACTTGGAGAAATTCAGATGCCCAGGGATCACACTCTGCCCTTGCGACGAGCATGGAGTGTGGATGAAGAATCCTGATTAAATCGAACAAAAGTAGCTTTGAGAGGGATTGGTTGCATGTTGCTCTCTACTGGCCTCACATTATTATTAAATACTATTCTGGTGTGTTAATTGCTTTTTTAATTTTATTTTTCTTGAGAGAGAATATTGCTATTTAATTTGAATTTCTTTTTTGCTTTTGGTTGGTAGTAAAATTTTATTTTAAATTTCATATCTATATCTTTTCTGAATTCTGTACTTTATTAATGGATTTTTATTAAATAAATGACAATATCTCCTTATATAATAATAATACTCCTTTTTTTTTTTTTTTTTGAAATGAAACTCGAACTTTCCATTAATAACTAGATTGAAATACAACAAGGCAGAAAACAAAGCCAACACTAGCACTTTGATCTATCAAACAATAGCAAATTAT
Organism: Quercus gilva; assembly: GCA_023621385.1. NCBI lineage: Eukaryota > Viridiplantae > Streptophyta > Magnoliopsida > Fagales > Fagaceae > Quercus > Quercus gilva. The sequence goes on from CM042484.1 coordinate 31,633,675, forward strand.
GAAGCCAAGGGGGCTCAAACCTTATCCAGGTTTGAGACATCTCAGCCTTTCTAGCAAGCTGTGCTAGCTCATATGCCACTTTGTTGTAGCCCCTTTTCAAATGCAGAACTTTCCAACTTCTAAACTGATTAAGCAAATTAAGAGCACCATAAATAACAGGGTCCATGGTTCCATGGCAAGACCCAGAGTTCACCGCTTGGATAAAAATAAGGGAGTCAGAGTCTATAATTACCTGAGGAAGCTTTAACTTACCAGCCAAAAGAATCCCGGCCTCAATTGCAAGAGCTTCAGTAGTCTCCACATCATAGGAAGCATTCAACAAAACGCTTCTTGCAGCAACCATAATACCTTTACATTCATGTATCACTATCCTGACACTAGATCATCTACCATCGTCAACTGTAACTCCATCTACATTTATCTTAAACGTGTTAGGAGGTGGGGCTGCCCAACCAACATCAGGGGGCTACTACCTAAAAAGGTTTGCTGTTATTGCACCTTTATAGTCACACCAAAGCCTTTGGGCATAATCCCAAACCTGAGAGGGTGTGAGGAAAGGCTGTTCATGTACCACCTGGTTTCTATTGTACTAGATTGACCAAACAGTGACGAAGAAGATCTCTATATCCATATCTTCCCCTTTTCCATAAGTCACAAAGCTATATCTATGATGTCCAAGTTTCCTTCTCCCAAATTTATTGGACAGGTCTGCCAACTCCACCAAACCTCCCAGGCCTTCCTGCATTGAACTAATGCATGTTTGATGCTTTCCGGACCCTTCTCACATAATGGGCATGAGCCTTCAATTCTGACCCCTCTATTTTCCAAGTTTAGCTGAGTAGGCAAACCATTCATACAAGTCCTCCAAGCAAAAACTTGGATTTTTGCAGGTTGCTTCAATTGCCACATCTTCTTCCAAAGGGGGGTCCTATAGTCCCCATTTGAGCTTTCAGCGTCCATGGACGGATCCACTAGTGCAAAAGCCACATAATACGCCCTCTTGACAGAAAATACACCACGTTTGTTTCCAATCCAGCTAATGAAATCCTCAGGTAAGTTAAAGCTGAGAGGAATATTTAGTCTGGTTTGGGTTTCAAAGGGTAGAAAGATGGAACAGACAATATCAGCTTTCCAACGCCTTGTGTCCTCGTCAATGAGGGAGGAAACCATAGGAAAATCATCAAAGAGTCTCGGAGGGCTGCATACTGTATATGTAGTTAGGGTGGGGAACCATCTGTCTTCCTAAATGTGTATAAGTTTCCCATTTCCAACTCTCCACCTAGAACCCCTCCATATGACCTCCAAGCTGTTATATATGCTTCGCCAAGCGTACGAGGGATTGCTTCCAAGCTTCACCCCTAAAACATCTCCATAGGGGTAACATTTTGCTTTGTAGATGCGAGCCACCAAGGAAGTTGGGTTTGTAAGAAGACGTTAACCCTGCTTAGCTAGCATAGCTAGGTTGAAGGCTTAGAGATTGCGAAAACCCATCCCCTCCTTGCATGTTTGTTCCATCGAAGTCAGTATTATTTCATATGTCCTTTTCATATTTCTTCGTAAAATGCAATTGATGTACTTCTGATGCACGTTGAGTACCACTAAATGGAATTAAAACATTAAAGATCAACTTTTGCTAGTATTGCTCATGATTTATAAGCAAGAGAGACAAGATTTTCAAAGTGTGTGAGAAGGCCTAGCAGTAACATTTGCAGCTTCATTGGTAAGGATTGAAATCTGTTCATACTTGTATGATACGTACGACTTCTACTTGGTCCCTGTTTGTTTGGATTTTCGAGATCCAAACTACAAAGAAGGGTTACATGTTGGACTTGATCAAGTTCATGGAATTTTAATAGCAAAGAAACTCAGAAAGCTACTACTATATGTCATCCAATTGGTATTCTGGTAAATACCAGAACAATGTCCAGTAGTATGTTTTTTTGACCCACGAACGATGATAACCGTACGCAGAACATAGGAAATATATTTCTGTAGTATGTGTTGGGGTACAATTTTTTTTTTACACCTAATATTATTTAAATAACACCTATTTATTTCTCTTTAAATGTCACAAACAAATTATTGGGCATACCTAAATATTTTTTACTATTGCTATGCTAGCCCATGACCGTTCTCCTTTCTATCACAAAATTGGGTTACAAATGCAAAACACTATAAGACCCAATATTTTTTGTAAATCCCAAATTATTTATTGAGCAAGGTGAAATCTCATTCTTTCTAAAGCCCAAGAATTTTTTAGACTTAGCGATATTTGGAAAAAGCCTATGATTCAGATTCATGGCAATACTATTTTATCAATGGGATTCAACCCCATAATCAAAGCCCATGATTCAAATTCATGGCAATATTATCTTATCAATGGGATTCAATCCCATAATCAAAGCCCATGATTTAAACCCATGGCAAATTATTTATCAAAAAACTCAATTTTTATTGGCAACATCAAAAGCCCAGTTCTCGCTAGCAACATCAAAAAGCCCAATTTCCATTGACAATATCAAAAGCCCAATTTTTATTGGCAACATCAAAAACCCAGTTCTTGCTGGCAAATCAAAAAGTGCAATTTCCATTGGCAATATCAAAAGCCCAAGATTATTAACGCTTGGTAAAAAATATCATGTTTATTTCATTTCAAAGATGAACATTAAAAAATATCATGTTTATTTCATTTAAAAGATGAACATTATTTCTTAAACATTACTATGGCAAAAACCATGGCAATCGTTTTATAAAAGCTCATGGGAAGTTATCTTGAAGATTATGTTCTCATATTATAAACCCATGAAACACATGGTCATCATTTATATCACAACATCCATAATATATATATATATATATATATATATATATATCTTCAAAGCTCATGGTAAATATTTAATCCCACAAGCTTACCATTTAAAATATGATGTGATTATTAGAAATCATGAACATTACTTATGATATGGAATTCATCATAGTAAATGTTATTTACAAAGGTATTTTGAAACTTATCCTGTTATTTCAAATATTACAACTAATTGTCCGAAGGCCCATTACAAATATCTATGAAAACCCAAAAATGTTTACTAATGATAAAAGTCCATAAGGGATGAAAACTCATGGCAATATGTGTTGTTGATGTCCATTTTGTAGGATGCACACAACCCAACCCAAGGGGACCAGCCCACATAGGCAAGCCCAATTCAAAGAACCCCAGCAAGAGGCAGAGGATTGAGAATGGACAATCAACCCTTGTTCATCCTTGACCGAGGTATAGCTGAAGGCCTTTACAAGGGAACCAAGTCTTTGAGGATGAACTAAGGGCTGTCCCATCAGCTTTCTGTCACCCTCCACCTGACATGAACAGTGACCAAAGGTTGTGATATCAATTGAAGTCTAATGGGTAATGGAACTTCATCATCTTCGTAAAGACTATACCTCCAATGGAAGGGGGGTTAAAACTAAGTTATCCAAATCTCAACAAATTGATACTATACATGTCAAAAACTTTCAAGACATAGTTCATGTGCAAAGCCCACGAATCCTAAAGGGAAAAAATTGGGAACATGTGTTTTGGAGGGCATAAAGGGATCTTCAACAAAACTCCCTGAAGTGGACTTAAACTTTGACACCTGGCTTGGGGTGTTGAATCCTACTTCTTGGGGTCCGAATCTCAATTGCATCACTAGGATTTGTTCTTGATACTTGCGTTAATCCCATTGGTTAAACTCAGCTCTAGAGATCTTCACATTTAATGCAGAACACCCCAAAAACCCACCATGTGGCATATTACCCAAAGAAGCAAGGAAGCCCCAAAAGTAAATCTCCTACTTCTAGCCAAATCCTAGGTTGATTAAACCTGATTCCCTGCATCTGATCAGTCCTATGTTTTTGGATTCTTGTTAATTAATGCTTCCCTAAACTCCACTATAAAAACATAAGCACCCTAGCCCACAAACACATAGCTACTCCGTCTGAAACTTTCTGATTCGTTTGCCATTTTGCTTGTAATTCAGCTCACCTCAAGCTCACCACTCATTCCTCTTAGCCCATACTCACCTAGCATTAGACATTCCTTTTCCTCTTTTGCATAATCAGATCTCATAAATGCTTCCCAATTAGTCACAAACAGCCCACTACTCACTAAAGTCTTAAGGGCTGTTTGGCTCACCATTTTTCATCACTCAATTTCCATCACTCATCACTCATCACTCATAACTCATCACTCATCACTCTAAATATCACACCCGTTTGGCACCATCACTCAATTTCCATCACTCAATATTTTTCACACTATTTGTGAGTCTCATACTTGTCATTTGGTTAGAGAAAAACTGTTTTGTGGGCCCAACCATTATTTTTGTTCTCATTTCCCCTCCTTCACCCCTATTAGTTTCCCAAAACACAGACCCGAACCCATCTTCAACCACAATAACAATAACAAAAACAGCAACAGCAACAACAACAACAACAACAACAACAACAAAATGCGGCCAATCAGACGACTAATTCCACCTCCACCTCAGCCGGCGACGACAGGACGATGACAACAACAAGCCGATACAGAATTGATACGGCGACGGTTGAGGTCGCCATCTTGGAGTTGCAGATTGGGTTCGTTGGTTGAGAACCTTGATTGGGTTTGCAGATTGGGTTCCTCAATTTTTTTGAAACCCATTCATATGGGTATTTTGAAACCCCAAATCCAAATTTCAGTTTCCATTCTTACCCGGTCATGGAGTGCAGCTTCAAACCAAAAAATTCTGTGATGAAGAACCAAAAAAAAAAAAAAAAAAAAAGAAAGAAATAAACCCAGAAATCCGAACCTAGTGAAAGAAGAAGGAAAAAAAAAAAAAAAAAAAAAAAAAAAAAAAAAAAAAAAAAAAAGGAAGAACTGAAGACCGAACCCAGTGAAAGTAGAAGAAGAAGAAAAAAAAGAATGGAAACCCAATGAAAAAAAAGAACCCAAGCCCAGCAACCAAACCCAAAAACCAATGTGAAAAGAAAAGAAAAGAAAAAAAAGAAAGGAGAATAGAAAAGAAAAGAAAAAAAAGAACCAAACCCAAAAAGTGAAAAGAAAAGAAAAGAAGAAAAAAAAGAAGAAGAAGAAGAAGAGGAGCAAGTGTGTGTGTCCCAGACCCATGAAAGACAAAAAGAAAAGAAAAAAAAAAAGAGAAAAGAAGATAAAGAGGGAGCAAAAGTCTGATGGTGGGACCGGGTGTGTAATGTTATTTACAAGTATGCCATTGAAAATAGAGAATTGAAAACTGAAAACAACTAAAAGTTGTTTTCAGTTTCCACAACTCATAACTCAAAAAGTAAAGAATTGAGTGATGGAAACAGAGTTATCGTTTGCCAAACAACCTTTTTGCTATGGGTCCCACCATTTTTTAGAATTGAGTCATGGAAACAGAGAATTGAGTCATGAAAACTAGTGAACCAAACAGCCCCTACCTCAATATTAGTTCCATCACACTCACTCAAAACTACCCACATTACTCTATTCATGCTCTATGTATATATATATATTCTCCAAAATCTTAGTTTAATAATTGCTGCACTGAGTTGGAATTTCTCTCTCCCTTTATACCATGCCAATTAACCCATTTCTTCTTCCCATGAAACGTCTAATTTTTACTTTTTGTTTTACTATTGAAGGATATAATGTATTTGTAACAATGAAATTCTTCCTTCATATTGATGTAATGATGGCTGAATCACTGAGCTGGAATCTCTCTCTCCCTTTATACCATGCCAATTAACCCATTTCTTCTTCCCATGAAACGTCTAATTTTTACTTTTTGTTTTACTATTGAAGGATATAATGTATTTGTAACAATGAAATTCTTCCTTCCTATTGATGTAATGATGGCTGAAAGTACAATAAATTCCCTTGACTGAGACAAACAAGGACCACTAGGAGTGAACACTTTCCTAAATTTGTTTAATCATTGACTACTGAACTCTAAGTGTAATTTCACCTCTACTGTTGGAGAATTTACTTTTCTAGACTCTAAGTGTAATTTCACCTTTACCACTGGAGAATTTACTTTTCTGGACTTTAAGTGTAATTTGATCCCTACCGCTAGAGAATTTATTTTCCTTGCATTATCAGGACAGGACCAGGAATGTATTAATTAAGTATTGTAAAGTATTTTTATTGGGCTTTTGTTGCTGTTTTGTCAAATGCAGCCTTTATTTCTTGCTTGGATAGGCTTATCACCACACCGAAACTGTTGGGCACCATCTCAAGAGCCCATAGTTGAGTTTTGGCTTGGCTTCCCAATATTTTATTCAAAGGCATCAATTTTCCCCTCAACAATATGCAATATCACTCTCATATTCATGTAGGATTCATGTATTTAAGCCAACACACATATGAGAGGAGTGTCATGCGGCTTGATGCATTTGGAGGTATTAGGCGGAAACTAAATTGAGGCTTTTTATATATTTTTTAAATATGATTTTTAAAAAAAAAAATAAATATTATTTAAACTCTATTCTCTTGTTTAAATGCAAAATTACTAATCTGGGAGGGTGAGGTCTGAGGAAAAAACATCACCAGGCAAGCCAACCCGAGGAGAAGGTGAGCTTAACTTCTCATCGGCTTCGGCCCATTTTGTCAGCAAAAACCCAGATATTGAAACCAAAGAAGTGGTCTATCCAAGGAGCCCGAGGATCGAGCACTCCTTGGAAGACTGTGTATAAGTCACTTGGGCCAAAAAACTAAAGAACAAGGAAAGAAGTAGAGACGTACAAGTAAAGAAGAAAAGGAGCTTCTAGGTAAGGTACTTATTACCTCCGCATTCAATGCACTGCACCAACTTAGCTGATTGCATTAAAGGCAGAATGACCTCTAAATAGTACCCTCACAGCTTACAGCGCATTTTACAACCTCTAGCAAAGCCTTGATGGGACAAGCATCAAAATGAAGATTAGTGATTGTATAAATGGAGGGCTGGGATGCACTTCAAGTATCTATATAAGAAAAGGTGACTACTCCAGATAGGGGGGTGGAGAAATTATAAAAAAAGCATACATCGTGTAACCACAAACTTTGTAACCAAAACTTGGATATTATATGAATCAGTGATCCTCGGACTGACCCGAGGAAGAACAAATGCCTATAGTTGGGTAGAGTTGGTTGAGTTGAAATGCCTATAGTTGGTTGTTTTTCCAATCCACTACTTTCTTTGTATGTAAAATGCAATGCTTTTGAGTATGTTATATAACTGCTTGATGAAATGCCGAGAGGGATATGGTCAGTGCTTTAATGGGTTTGATTGTTTGGTAGGATTTTAGATGGGTTTGCAATTTCTTGACGATAATTCAAGTTTATTTTAATGCATTTCTACTAACTTTTGTTAGTTAAAAACTTCATTTTGATTTTCAATGCTTGCGAACAGGTGATATTTAAGTAGGTGTATGTGGTTGCATTCAAGGGCGGAGGTACTTTATGGGTTGACCCCCCCAAATTTTTTTAGAAACCCTCTAACAGTTAATTGGTAAATTTAGTTTTCACCCTATATTTTTAATAGCCGCCCCCCACAAGAATAAAGCTTCCCCCCCCCCCCCCCCCTTCCTTCAACACATCAACCAAATTTGGATCCCAAAATCCTAATTTTTCACTATTTGTCTTTTTCCATTCCTTCTCTCAACACTTCAGCCATATCTTATATACTTTTATTAACTTCTTCTAACTTTTAGTTTTAGTTCCATTTAGAAGATTCATTCTTAAAAAAAAAAAAAAGATCCATTCATTTTTTTCTAAAATTTTATAACTTACATATAGTATATTAAATTCCCCAATTGAACTCAACTATATTAAACACAATTGTACTTGAAAATGAAAATAATGTTTGTGTTTCATTGGTCATGGTAAATAGGTGGTTGAGTTTCATTAGGAAACGTAATGTACTATACTTAAAAATGAACCGTATTTAATTTTTTTCCCTTTCCCAAAACTTTACAATATGCCCTTCTATTTTTGGGAAATAGTTTCAACTTATGACATTCACTCCTAATTATTACTCTTTATTATCATACCAAAATACCAATTGGTTTTTTTTTTTTTAGGCGAAAATCAAACCCCAAATATCTTCACTTAGTCGTTTAGCTTGTTAATATTTTAAGTGCTAATAAGAATTACATTAATAGAAAAAATATCGCACAAAGACGCATATGTATGTTGTAGTTTGAATTTTTCTTGAATTTCAAATTAATATGATAGTTTTACGTCGGCCCCTCAAACATAAATTTCTGGCTCCGTCCTTGATTGCATTATGATCTTGTGATGGACTCCACACCTCACAAAACTAAGTGCAATCCTGCTTCTGCTCCGTGGAATCAACATCTGTTAGAATTCGGGTGAGCAAAAAATAAAACAAAATTTGGAGAATGAGATCTTCCCAAGCTAGCCAATGCATTATCACATCTGATAGCTTCTCTAAACGCATGGTTGATTTGCAAGTAAGGACTTCTATACAAGAGAGATCTACAATCATCAATCAAATGCAGCAATTTAGGGTGCACTTTGATCACTTTCAATTTGTTGTTGCTTTGTGAAGTCGAACTACTACTGGAAAATGGAAATAACCCCCATATAGATCAATGCTTTGGCAATAATGGAGGTGTCGAGGTTGTGATGGAAAGACAAAAAAGAAAAAAAAGAAAGGAATTTATGAGATTCTACTAATCTAAAGCCATTATGAGGCCATTGATTAACACGTGTCATCTAAAGAAGATATTGCTACAACCTGTGCTCCATCTTGTTAAAAATCTATGATTTTAGATAATTTTTTCAAAAAAAGAAAAATGTTAAAATCATATTGCTCTGACTATTGCAAAATTACGCAGGTAAACTAAACCTTGTTGAGATTCGATTATTTATTAAACATGAGATAAAATATATAAATTTTTTTTTTTATAACTTTCATAACTCATACCAAATGTGTGACAAAAAAAGAAACATTAATACTAATATATTTTAAAAAATACTATTTTTGTTGAAGTTAAAAAGATAGACAAAAACCAAAAACATAAACGTTTTTACCAAATTACCACCAACATGGCTCACCCACAATTCAATATGAATAAAACTTTTGCAGCTTTAAATTTTTTTTAAAAATAGAAAGAAAAAGAAAAAAATCACTTTAAAGTTTAAAGCAATTATTGAAAGAGTAATTTCGTAAACACAACTCGCAAGTAGTTGACTTGGGAAAGACTGAAGACTTTTAAACCAAAAGCCAGCCAAATCCCAAACAAGACTTTTGATCAGTCATACTTGAGAGAGCTTAGACACGGAGAGTTGAACTTGAAGGAGCTGTTTTGCTTTGCTTTGCACCCCAGAAAAAAAAAAAAAAAAAACGTACCAGGTTTTTCGTTTACTTTCCTTTTATTATTTACCATGTTTCTGATCCTAAGTAATTTATCATGCCGTTTTGGTTTAGATAATGTAGAATAATGTCTAAAATTAGAAAATGTGTTTGTCTATGCATCTTAACTTATCTTAACGATCTCTCTCTCTCTCAGAGGATCTGTTTCTGTGGAGATATTGAGAGCTTTTTTATTTTGTGTCTCAAATCTTAGCTTGAGAATAAAATACGGGTTTCTATTTTTTTTTTTTTTTTTTAATATTGTTTTCATTATTCTAGCCAATGATTTTATAGTGCTACGTAACAAAATAATTTTTCCACCATTTTGCTGTATCTATGATTCTATGTCCCCATTGGTGATATATTTTACAGAATTATAGATTCCACAATCCACTAGGGAAGTTGATATTTTAGTTTTATATATATATATATATATATATTAGTAAGTAGTTGATCTCAAAGAAGTACTTACAAGAGCTAAAGTCATTGTAGCAGAGTGGTTTAGGCAGAGGACACTAAAAAGTGTGTGATTGAGTTTGAGGTTTCAATTCATATTTCATAGCACACCTGTTGAAGGAATTTTTTCTGGTAAGAAGCACGGACATTCCAGAATCCTTAGCATGTCCATCTCGGACATGGACACGCCGGGGACACTATGCTTGTTCTCAATGTAATTTTAGATATGTTTTTAAAGATTTTGATGGTTGTTATTTGTTTTAAAAACTTCAAATAAACAAAGAATATGTATAGAAATAAACAGTTAATGAAAATCTTTTATATATTAATTATTGGTAAAATGGGAGTAAAAATTAACCATTTAATGAAAATCTTTTATAAAGTGTTGTAAAAAACTTTCTTGGAGGAATAAAGTACTTTGTGCATGTGTGTATATCAATATGTGTGTGTTTGTGCAAGGTGGAATTTATATTTTTGCTAAACTGATTCTTTTAATCTTATCAAAATTCTGACATTAAATTTTTCATATTAGCTATGGCCTTGAGAGAAGCGGAGAAAGATAAGATACTTGAGCTGTTGAAGGACGACAATGTGACGACAATTGTTCTCATTGGGGATGCAGGAGTTGGGAAAACATGGATTGCAAGAGCGATAGCTGATTTAGCAGACAAGGAGGACCTATCTTATGTGACTCTTTGGGTATTTCTGAATCAACAAGATGATAAGAAGTCTCTCCATGAGAACAGGTCTCTTCATGAGAACATTGCCCGTCAATTGTCTGTACTTTCCACCATTGAGGAGTGGGAAGATAATGCCACTAAGGAGGAGGACCATGAAGAGGAGAACGTGGAAAGCTTGAAAAAAAATATATCTGCTAAGCTTGAAGAAATGAGATTGCCTAATAAGTTTCTTCTCCTGATTGTCGATGGTGTTCCTAACACAATGAATGAAAATGATATTATGTCAGCATTAGGAGAAATTAGGCAATTGAATGAGGAGACTTTGTTTAAGGTTTTAATCACTAGAAGAAAAGAGCCAGTTGTGGAAGGAAATGAAGTGACTGAAACTAAGAGTGAGCTAATAAAAATAGTGATTGAGCCTTTGTCCAATGAAGAGGGATTAAGTCTGTTTAAGAAAAGAGTCACTGAAAACGTTTCAGGCATTGATGGTTTTCAAACACATGCCTTAAGAATTGCCGAAAAGAGCAAGGGTCTACCAGCTGCGATTGTAGTAATAGCAGAAGCCTTAAATCGCATTGTAGAGCCTGATTGTGGGTTTTGGACGTTGGAAAGTGCTATGAAAGAAGCAGCGACATGTGAGGATGCACATAACAGTGCAAATCCACTGCTGCGCTGTGCGTATGAAATGTTGCCGAAGAGAGATAAGGCTTTGATTGATTGTTGTTGGTATAGCTTGCAGTTCTTTCTCAAGCATGGTGGAGTCCATTACAATGAGTTGATAGCTTGCTGGATATTGGAAGGATATTTTGGTCCTGTTGACCATGTTGAGAAGGTGTATGAAGAGGGACATCGTGTTCTAGTGGAGCTTATAGATCGCCATCTGCTGAAAATACAAGATGATAATGTTGTTGTTGTGGAAGGATTAGCACTTACAATCCTTGATTGTTGTCCTGATAGGAACGAAGGGAAATCAAGTTTGGGTTTGGCTAGAGTGTTTGAGGGTGGCCATTGGCAAGGTTTTGGGAGAATCACACATGCAGACGGTTTGATAAAAACAATGTGCAATCGTGACAGATGGGATAAAGTGTCCACACTACTAATTGATGGAAGTCGTCTCTCCAGGGAAGTCCTTGATACATTCTTTCAGCCAATGCAGGGACTCGAAGTTCTTGCACTTTTCAATCCCACAATCAAATCATTGCCATTAAACTTGTCTAAAATGGACAAGCTTCGTCTTCTTGTGCTCAGAGGATGTGATCTATTGGAGAACGTTGATGATATCAAAGAACTTAAATCATTAACAGTTCTAGAGATATCAGGTGCTACCTCCTTGAAGAAAATCCCAGATGATTTTTTTCATAAATTGCTTCGACTTCGAAGCCTGAAGCTCTCTGCAGTCCAGATCAAATCGCTGCCTTCTTCTATCTCTGAACTGAGTGAACTTAGGTGGCTCATGCTAAGGGGGTGTGCTAGCTTGGACGAACTTCCAAGACTACAAAAACTTGAAAGCCTCCTAGTGGTTGATCTTTCTGGTGCTATTGAATTGAGAAAATTGAAAGATAAAACGTTTAAAGCACATGCAAAACTTCGAATGCTTGATCTTTCCCAAACAAAGATTGACCGCTTGCCTTTTTTGAAAAATCTGGGAAATCTCACTCAACTCTCCTTAAGATGTTGTAAATGCTTAACTAGACTGCCCAGCCTAAAATCAGTATCTCAGCTTGAAATTCTTGATCTTTCAGGTTCTTCTGAGCTAAAGGAAAATCAAGATGAAATCTTTCCAAGTCTGGATGGCCTCAAGACCCTCAATCTTTCTAATACCGCAATCAGGCATTTACCTTCCAATAATAACAGCCTCCCAAATCTCGAGTTGATGAATCTTTCTGATGCTTTGAGTTTAGACAAAATCGAAGATAATATCTTCGAACATCTGAGATACCTCCGTTGTCTTAAACTCTCAAAAACCAACCTTCAAAAGTTACCCTCACTTTCTAACCTTTGTAACCTTGAAATTCTTAATCTTTCAGGTTGTAGTGCTTTGAAAGAAATTGTGGATCAATCCTTTCGGCACATGACTTGCCTTCAACAACTTGACCTCTCAGAAACTAAGATTGAATGTCTACCATCCCTTTCCAATCTTAGTAACCTCTGTCAACTCTTACTAAGAAACTGTGTCAATCTCAAAGAACTTCCACCTCTGGAATCTCTATCGAATCTTGAGGAGCTTGATTTATGTGGTGCAAGGTCTTTGAAAGAAACTGAAGCTAAATTCTTGGAGAACATGGTTCACCTTCGGTTCCTCAACCTATCAGGAACTGCACTTAAGTTACCTCCCACATCCAACCTCACCAACCTCACTCAGCTTTTACTTCGAGGTTGTACACTGTCCGGATCATATCCAAATTTAAAAAAATGTACAAAGCTAGAGGTTTTGGATCTTTCTGAGACAGACATTCAGTCTCTACCATCACTTGACAAATTTAGCAATCTCCGTGACCTTAAGTTAAGAGATTGTTCAAGCTTAAAGGAGTTACTGTGTCTGAAATCAGTTATTCATTTGGAAGTTCTTGAATTGTGGGGGACTGGAGTCAAAGAGTTTCCCTATGATATCTCAGAGTTGACTCATTTAAAGCACGTTGATCTGCCAGACTTGAAGGATATTCAAACACTTGAATGGAGGGATATAAAGTACCTACCAGAGGAAGTAAACTGGGTTCAATGTGGCATCTTCAAGTATGGCCAAAAAAGGCCTTGCATATCAATGAGGGGTACTGATTTTTTCAAAATTTTGAAGAAAGATCCTGTGTTATGGGAGACATGCTTCAAAGAATTTCAGTTCTCTGTTTGTGCTCCTAAGGAGGAAGGCAAATATGTAGATATCTCTCTGCACAAAGTTGACCCTATCTTCAGAAAAATATACTTTCAGACTCTTTCTCTTCCTGAAGAACATGGCAAGTATCTGGAAATCGTTGGATTTGATAGTTTTCCTTCCGGTGTTGAGGATGCCCTCCTAAAAGCTGAATATATCTCTTTGATCGATAACAAGTTTATCAAATCCTTATCAGACTTGGCTGCAGGTGTGAAGTCAATAAATGTTGGCAATGTCATGGCAATGAAAGGCTGTTGGCTAGAGAGGTCAACCGAAATGCAAACTATTTTTGGTGAAGAGACAGAAGTCTTAATGGAGGAAAATCTTGAGACTCTGTGGGCGTCAAACCTTCCCTTATTGAAGCGTGTCTCCAACGGAAACTTGCAACTTGGACACCTTAAAAAATTATATCTAGATTGTTGCCCAATGCTTGAAGCTGTTTTTCATTCATCCCAGCTACCAGAAAATCTTGAAGTCATCCAAATTAAATTCTGTGATAAATTGAAGACTCTGTTTATGCCAAATACATCAACAGATTGTAAACTGCAGAATTTACAGAAGCTGCACCTGGTGGAACTGCCTAATTTGACTAGTATTGGGGTGCTAGAGTCGAAGAGCGTTCTGGATATATTTCCATCTATAAAATTAATCAAAGTCAGGGAATGCCCAAATCTCGAAAATTTAGATAAGATTAAGGACTTCAAATTTGCTTTTGTTGAAAACTCTGGACCCATGAAGTCCAGGGATCACTAGATTGAAGGAGAGCTCTCCTGGTTTAATTCACAAGGATAGCACTAGTTACATTGTGCATCTTGCACCATTTGTAGACTCAGGTTTGTTATGGCTTCCCTGCATCTTTTTCATACATAGAAACCACATTTTGATATTCCTGCCCAGCTTGCTTTTTCCCTGTTGTTCCGTGTTAATTTCTCTTATGCCTTTCTTCGTGTATACTGTATCCAAGTTTAAGGTTATTGTAAAAGTTGTCTATTTTAGAGTGCATTATTTTTCCTAGTCCATATAATGCTCTGTAAACATTGTTTTTTATTGACTTATGCGAATCACCTATGTTCTTTTCCTTCTAATTCTTTTGGTACAATGTTGAACTGTAAGGTACAATATTCAGCTTCTAGGTTGCAGTTGTTTGTATAGGACCACTAATCTACTTGCCTTTCTGGTATTTTAAAACAACTTGATAAACTACTAGCTGGGAACAGAGTGATACTTTGCTTATGTCCATATACAAAGTAAATTTATAAATTCATGTTCAGTTTTGGGTGAGAGCATTTTGAAGCAGCAGATCCATGGTTCGCCACTCCTTAATTAGCTGAGACTGCAAACTAATTAGCAAGTTCTGAGTCCATGGTATGGTATAGGTCATGATCAAGCATAATGTAGCAACTAGGTCCAGAGAGCTACTTACCACCAAGAAAAAAAAAATGAAGAAGAAGATCCGCATAGCCAAAGCTCAAAAAGTATTTGTATCTATTTTGAACTTGTAATTACATGATCAAGCCATATGTCAAAGAGGATTTTGTATAGAAGATTTCACTCGGTTATAAGATTTGCCTTAAGTTCAGTTTCTATCTAAAAGAGGCAAAACCAAGAATTTGATATCATGTTTGGGACTTGTCTCTTAATGAGTTGGTTTTTATTATCCCCGTGACTGGTTAGAATTGTTAACTGGTGGAATTGAATCAATTGATAGTTTACAAGAGTTTTATGGATGGTTAGTCAAATATGTCGGCAATTATGCTAATATTAGTGATTATAAAAAAATGTTTGTTGATTTGCAAAATTTGGTTGTTGGATATTAGTGATAAAAATGAAGATCTCTTGTTTTGGGTTTATTGGGATTTTGAGTTATGTGATAATGCATCTACATCGTATTTGTATCTTCTAGATTTGTTATTGAAATTTTCTCTTGACCGTTGCTCATATATGTAGGTTATCGTTGAATTGCGTAAATTTTTGGTGGTTTTTTTTGTACGTGGTTGTCTTTTTATTTTTGGGTTTGGTTTTCTCCGTTCCTAATTATTGTTTTGAAAATCTTCCTCAAGTCAATAATCACAATCAATATTGGTATTTGAGCTTCAGCTTTTACAACAATATAATATAACTTATTCTCTTCTCTTAAATTTTTTTTTTTATTTTTTTATAATATTACTAATTCTCAAATATAATACTACCCAATGAGTATTATAAATAAACTATAAAAATATATTTTACAAAATATTTCCATATGAGTTTATGATGTACTCACATATCCGAAAAAATCTGTAACTAAATTGTTCACTTTATACTCCAATGCATATTACTTACAGAGTATAATAAGGACCCTTAAGACGTGGTAAGAAGAGACACAAACTCTGGTAGTCAAGACTCAAATCTTGTAGTAATGAAGTCACATGCGTGTCATTATGTCGAACGTATCTTGGAGAATTTGAGAAACAGCACTACTCATCTCAATCTTATGTCTGATTCATGCAATTAAACCATTTTGTTTGAGTTGCCTAACTTCTTTCTAGTGTCTACTTTTTCAAAATTATTAGCTCTTAAAGCCATACATTTTTTTTAAACAAAAATTTATACAATCAAAGCTAATCTATACCTACCTTCTTATATAAATACTTTTTTTTTTTTTTTTTTGGCCTCTAAAGGTGCTTCTGTACTATGATGTCCTAAATAGTTCATGCTTACTATTGATTACTTGCTTGGTTTCACAATCTGGTTATAGTCTCCTAATTTCTCAACCACAGCTGAATACTTTTCTTCATCCTGGCAGTGTATTTTCTTCGAGTGATAGATCCTTATAATCGTCACTGTCGCCACCACCATCGCAAAAATGAAGATGCCGATACTGAAGACTGCAAAAATCAGACCACAATTAGTATAAACTTAGTAGACTAATCTCTCTTTTATTATATGTAAAAACTAACAAATACGACTAGTTGAGGCTTTTTTACCTACAAGCACGTGCATAATAAAACCCCAAAAATTAAGATTAGTTTGTATTATGATTTATATATTATATATATGATCAATTGATCATGTATTGAAAATGGGATATATTGGTTAGCTAGTGAAAAAGACCTTTCCTGTGCCTGTTTTCCTCTGTTTTGAACAAGATATTGATGCTTGCTACTCCAATTTTTCAATTCATACAACTTTAAAATATTAATGTTACAACAATTCCAAAGTGCAATCAAGGGCATGATAGCTAGTTATTTGACAAGGGTACATAGTGACAAGAAGGGAAGTTTCCTTTCAGTATTTCTACGACTGGGTCAAAGTCTTTGTCAATTTGACCAACGTGAAGCAGAATTGAAATATAACTAATTAAAACCTTTGAGAGTGCTTATCCTAATACATGATGGAGACATAACACATTTATGTGAGTGACATGACATGCATGATTTCATTAGTTTTAGATCTTATTTTCCCATTATGATTCCATGTGAATGCTAGAAGATTAGACATACAGTATAGTTACTTGGAATATGTGATAGGTTGGACTTTAGGGGGGTAGAAGATTGCTAGTATTTTTTTTTTTTTTTTTTTCCCCTTCATTGGAAATGACAGAGCAAGTCTGGAAGAATTTAGTAGTACAAATTTTTTCTGATATCTCAAAAACTCTCAAACTATTGTTTTATTATCCCCATCATGATTTTATTATACTCTTTTTAGTAAAATGAAATTTTCTTTTCTTTTCTAAGAAACTAGTACATGACAATATGTCCTAGTACATACTTTACAAGTTTCATTACTAATCAAAATTGTTAAAATTAGAAATTTTCAAATATTATAGGCCATAATCAAAATTTCTAAAAACAGGAAAAAAAAAAACAAAACAAAACAAAACAAAACAAAGGACAAAGATTACCTATATCATGTGCCAAGTTAAAACATCCTGTTTTATCCTTCAATCCACAGTGGCCTCCGTTTGCTTCACAATCTTCTGATCCAGGCAAATCCCAAGATAATCCAAGACCAAAACTATTGTCAGCTAGGTAAGGACTATACTGAAAAGGAATTGCCACAGTTTTCACTGGCCTACAAGAATTTGGTATAGCCAAGGAAGGCTCTACAGTATAGACATGATATTTGGAGCCACTTAGGCAGGGGATCTCACTGAAGGAAGAAGAAACCAACCTAGAAGAACAATTGAGGTATGTGTAGTTCTTAACAACATAGTAATAATGGAAAGGTGTAAGAGAGAGATTGAGGTTAAGAAAGACTTCATGGACACAGTTTTTGGGGTCAAGAAGAGTAAGACTTTTGGTGTGGTAAGAGATGGATTTAACAACCAAGTCACCATTATAGGATGGGAAGGGAATGAAAGTGGTGTTGTCTTTGCATACAAGCTCAAAACCAGGGTGACCACAGTGTTGGAGTTGAAAGCCTTTTACTTGGAAAGGGAATTGAATCTTGGGAGCTCCATCACCACACTGCATCATGGTACAAGTGTCTTCAAAAGCGTTTATGCTTAGCAAGGTGGAAGAGAAGAGAATAAGGAAGAAAAAAGCATCCATTGCTTAACCAAAAAAAAAAGGTATGCAGAAGACACAAGCTTGGGACAATGATAGCTGTTAGTTACTCTTTAATCTTATTCCTATGTGTTAAATAATTTATATGGGAAGGTGTTTAAATGGAACAGGGAAAAGAGAGTGTAGCACACCCGAAATGACTCAGAGGCTGCGAAACCCAAAGGACAAGCAAACTTCAGCCACCTAGAAATGGTGTCCCTATTTTCTTTTTCTCTACAGAACAAGTGGGGAGTTTTCACTTTAGAGAAAGCAAATATAGGTTTATTATTATAAAAATTATCCAATTTTTTTCCACCATAGAGTGTTTAAGGGGGTTGATTATTCAGTTGGAAAGTTCTAGGTAGTGGTTTTGGACCCAAACTTGGAGGAAGCATACAAGAAGATGCTTAAGGAGACTTGGTACCCGGTCAAGAACGCAACCTAACAGTCTGACTCTGACCTCTCTTTTTACTTTAAAAAATTATAATAAACAACTAGGCCTCTCTTATTTTTCACGAGCTAATAAACTTTATCCGTTTTTATATTAACTCACTTTTGACATTCATTTTTTTTACCTCATCGTCTATGCCTTCTCTATTTCAAATCTTAGAAGTTGAACCTTGTACGTTTTAATTTCAGTTTTATTTTCGGTGGACCCCTAAACTTTATGATCTTTCTGCTCATCATTTTCTGTTTTGGACCCTAGCCTTTCCGGCCATACCTCGTTAAATAACGAATACTACTTCATTTTGCAGGCTCTAATGAGTCAATATCACTCACCAGTCATTGCCTTGTTGATTAAGTTATCTTGACTTTAGTCCTCTCCGTTAATCAGCTATCAATTTAACTAATCAAACACTCAAAAAAAACTTATTTTATTCAAGATTGTATGATACAACTACCAGCACTCAAATACCATCTAGTCACGCAACAACGATTGTATTTTAATAAAGCAACACAATTCATGATGCTCCAAATTGATTGTATATTAATTGATGCACTATTTGTTTTGATTGAAAATCTTTTGCAAAAATAATTTTTTATTTTTTCCAGTATTCATTAGTATTAGAAAAAAATAAATTAAAAGAAAATTATCTTTAGTCAACAGAGAATCTTATTAAATATATGACTAATTTTTAAGAGATTATTGTGTTTGACATGTCTATAAATTTATTTCATTTATTAGTGAAATCTTGATGTGGCATATTGCTATTGGAGGGTGTAAGGTGGGAGATTTGCATAAGGTCCTTATTGAATGTATTCTCACACCAACAAAAAAAAAATTAGACTTCTATTTTTTATATCTACTACATGACCTCTATTCGGATTAAAAATAAAAATAAAAATAAAAATAAATAATAAAAAAAAGGGAGAAGATGGGAGGAGAGTCTAACTCTAAAAATCCAAGCACTATTCATTAATACCCACTTCAGGAATTTGGGCCCTTTAATCAACTAGTCCTCGAGAGGTTTAGGCAGTACCAGCTCCCTTATAACCTAACCAAACCAAACCTAACCAATCCATCTATGGGCTTCCATATTTTTGAAGATTGAAATCCTGATGAGGGCTTCATGACAAGGACTCAAGTGAAGCTATTGGCACTACTTATCCGTGGTTGATCCAAAGCAGTACAACCTTGCGGGTGGAGCTTCTTGGGCCATAACCCACTACGGGAGAGGCGACACCATGTGGGATGGACGAGTGAACTGAACCTATGGGCAAAAGATCATGACAAACGAGGTGGGCTGACTACATATTCCAGAAATCAATTCCTATATGCCCAGCCATACGCCCATACCTGCCTAATGCACTAGAGATTTTACCATTTTAGTTAACTTATGATACCCCAAACTATGTGGAATGAGTTCCATAAATGGGCATTGTGCATTCGTGTGTTGAGTGACTTGAGTCCCACATTGGGTGTAACACAACACATGAATTGTGATAGTTCGGATTATGTGAACTAGATTGTGTTGTGTTAAGGTGTCTTTACTCTTTAGTCCTATGTATGGGTGGTGTCTCCAAGTTCACAGCATGTCTGCCAAGTCCAGTTAGCCCACAGCCTGGATGTCATCGAATGGACAATTCCAACAAACTTTGATTGTAACTTGACTAAATTTTTTGGAGTATAAGCGCATATGTAGTTAACGTTTTCCTAACTAGAACCCACATCTTCTCTTTAAGTTAAGAGAATCACAATTTTACAAACTTTTTTCTTTGATCATAAAACTCTAGAATCAGAAAATTGTGGGAAAGAGAGAAAAATAAATAAATAAGTAAAAAGTTGGCAAAAAAATACTACTTTGTTAAATATTTCAGTCACCTACCAAATATTCTCAGCAAAAAATTTAAAACTTCGTCCTGCAAATTCGTACACAATAACAATAGGTAATTTTCTCTGTATTTCAATGTAAAAATAAAGGAAAAGAAAAAAATAAACAAAAACCTTAATAACATATTTCTGGGATCTGCAATACTCATCACTAAATTTGAGAGTATTTCTTTTGAGTTTAATAGCAAATACAAGAGCCCTTACATTTAAGAATTACTAACATGCTAATAAGCAAACTTCTAATGCAGTTATAGGAATATCTGAAGCATAATCATACATTTCAAAACAATACTGGCCACATACAACTTTTTGGCATCAATATTGTACCAGGAAACATATATTAAAAATTTAGAAAAATTTACTTGAGACATGTTCACTGATACACCAGAGCTCGTACATTACTAGAACAACCAACAGACAGACCCAAGCGACAAAAGAATTGGAACTGGAATTGGAGGAAAGAATCACATGAGCTCCCTTGCTAGCCTCACTGGTTTTTCCTTAAGAAAAGCCACATCGCCATTTGGTGTGGTCAGGAGATGATGATTTTGCTCCCCTTCACTCTCTACTGATGCAGATGATACAACCGACCCATCATCATCTGTATTGACATAATATTTTTGATCAATGGAGAGAGAGAGACCTCAACACTAACACATGTAATAGAAAAATCAAATCTCTGAATTTAGTGCTTTCTGCTGAACAATTAAGCAGTCACTGTCAAGACATTCCTAGAACTTCTTAGATGGGAACCCCAGATAACTAATTATAGATGCGACTGCAGGGATTGGATGGTTCCAGCTTCTAACTTCTAAGCACCTAAAAAACCATTTTCACTGGATATCCTAACAATCCAGAGTACAAAATTTTAAGAAACAACACCCAAGCCTTACCCATATGTTTTGGATCAACTATGGACCTAGTTAGCGACTTAGACTATGTCACATTTATTCAATTTCGCCATTCTATTCTATTCTATCCGAAATCATACTTTTTAGTACTTCATGCATTGACATGCCATTTTTTACTACTACTATTAATATTATTCTTGGTCTTCCTCTACCTTTTTTAATTCCTTCAACTTGAACATCTCACTCTTTCTAATTGGTGCAATAATTGCTCTCCTCTAAACATGATCGAACCATTTCGAGCGACTCCCTCATCTTTTCATCAACAGGGGTCATCCAATCTTTAAATTCCTCATTTCTAATCATGTCTTTCCTTCTGCACTTATCCATCTTAAAATTCTCATTTGAACTACACTTATTTTATAAATATGTTGTGCTTAACAGCCCAATATTCAGTACTATAGATCATAGCTAGAAGAAGTCTCATAAAATTTTCTTTAAATTTATAGATATTCTATGATCAAACAATACTCTTGATGCACTTCTCCACTTCATCCACCTTTCTCTTATCCTAGGGTTTCACATATTCTTCAATATCTTCAACTTTATGAATTGTCGATCCATAACTTAACCATCTTATTGTAACTTGATAAAGTTCAACCAATGCTAATTAAGCATGCAATCCTGGGGAATATCAATGATTTAACTAACCTTTTCACCTCACATTTTACACGTTAAAAAAGCATAAAAGATAGAAAAGAACATCTACCTTTTATTTCCATTTTTCGCCAAAATGAACACATAACATATAGAAATATACGGTTAATCAATTACACACTCTGTTATACCAGATTTTGTTTTTCTTGGATAGCCAATGACAGTAATATTCTTTCAAGAAGAAAATACTTTCAAGTATCTGAGGTAATTAGTCTTGCAAAAATGGTTGTCTAAATAGACTTACCAGAATATACTGGATGATCGGGAAGATGTCTCACTGCTGTAACTTGGATGCTTTCAGGCAGAAGACAATTGCAGAAAGAACCTGAAACTTCAACCAGATATACAATCAGATTAAGGAAAAGCCAGTCATATGTTGGCCAAAATGTCCATTTGCAGTACCAATAATTGTAAGCAGCTCTTCTGCTCACACCCTTTGAAAACCCTATATAACCAATCTACCCAAAGGTGTGAAACTGCCAAATATATATGGACCCTGGAGAGATCTGATGTAGCTGATAATATAGAAATAATAAAGTATGACATAATGGAAAAATAGTGATTGATCATGTGTTTAATCATATGACCAGGTAACTGTGGAACTATGTTTGTACGCATAGTCTAGAAGCTATGGTGAACTTCAAGGTAGATTCTCAGTAATGTAAATACGTAGGCAGAGAGATCTCTTACCTAATCGGGCAAGCCGATTAACCCATCCTGGTATAGAATTTCCGGTTAGCTGCAGAGAAACTTCATCTGTGAAGTGGTTGCAGTTCTTGGCAATCAAATGATAGGTGTCCCCATGATATTTTGCAGAAAGGTGCTCCATGAATGACCGGAACTCTGAACGAGACATATCAGTGCTGCCCAACAACACTGACCGTCTGAAGATGAAGCCAGGGCAACTTTTTGGTTCCACCTCAAACACCCCACTGGAAGCATACTCATGTGCTCCAAAGCCATACTCCAAACCATGCACTGTCCATCAAATTTCAGAGACAACTTTTTATGGTTGGCACACCATAGAATTGAAAATACAAAAGCTTCACATCTAGAATCCTCAACAACTACCCATATACAATATCATTTGATAATATCCTAAGATCAAAAACCCCTCATACATGAGTGATCTTATAGGATACCTGCCTGTAAGTCACAAATGGCAGAGAATTGATCAATTGAAGCAGGAATTTACATTTTCCTAGAAAAGAGGTCATTTATATTACAGCTATTTAGTGCATGACAACTGTCAGGAAAAGATCCAATGATGAAATAAGTCCAAGCATAACCAGTTGAACTAAGTATTTTGGTAGAATGAAAGACCATGTATGCATATGTGCCTATAATATCCCCAACAAAAGAATTAGCGCAGGGTACAAGTAATTTTGTTGACATAGTTATCCACTAAAGAACCACTGGGAAAAAACTGCACCAGTTAGACGCAAATCAAATGGGTTGATGGTTAACAACAGTAATTCATGCAAATTTTCAAAAAATTTAAACCAGAGGACACATAAAATCTAACTCACTTTTGTTGTTGCAAATTTGAGATTATCAATCTTGAAATTTTCATTTAATATCTATATAGACGTGAATCATGTGTCTAGCCAGATACAACCAATAACTGACGTAGAACAAGTTTCCTTGGAATTTGTCGAAAACTATGATCATAAAAAATCTACAGAAACGGCATGCAGTCATAATGTTCATTCCATTGACCCTTATTTTCATGCCTAGATTTAGTTTTTTTTTTTTTTTTTTTTTTAATTTAATTTCATTAATATTAGTCTTTCAGTGAATTAGCTGAAATATTATATTTTTTGATAGGCAGTTGGAATATTATATTATTTTTACTCTTTTTTTTTTTTTTTTTTTTTTTTTTTAAGAAAAGCTGTCAAGAAGAGTTCCCAAACTAGTTTTATCATAGTGGAATACAATATATCTCAGATTCTAAAATTTTTGGTTGCTTATAGATTTCTTATTCTTGAATATTAAAGAGGTTCATTAAGGTAGAACAAGAGCCTATTGCGTTTTTGTTTTGCGTTAAGTGGTATCATAGCTGTTCAGCAATATAGTACAGCGAACAATGAGGGCGAGTACAACTAGCATATTGATGAAGAACAAGGGAGTACAAGCCCCCTCAGCCAGGGATGGCACTGGGCAGCTTTTTTGGGTGATCCCATTCCCCGCCCAACCCCACTCAAAAGACCCGATGCCCTATCCCACATCAAGTGGCAACAGGGCTTTCCATCCCTGGCACCCTGGCCTGCAGGGATTTTTAAAAACCCATCCCACCCAGCTGTGGCCTGCCCTACCCACCCTGCTAGTATTAGCAAATTTTCAAAAAACCACATTCATTTCTCTCTTTTCCACAAGAACAAGATATAATACTATCTCCAAGCACAAAAATTAGAAATAATAATAACAGAAAATTCAACTACTCCATCGCCCAAAAATAAAGACCAAACATAGGAAACTAGGAGAGCATAGCAGTACAAATCAAATTCCCAAAATACAGAGCACCATCAACTAAGAGCACTAACCAATTGATTCAAATGGAGAAAATTAAAATCAAACTGACAAGAACAATGAGAACTTGGAGAAGAGAGGAGAAACCCTAGCATTATCATTGAAGTAAGGACATGGGGATTGGAAATTGGATTCTCACAATCCTTTGAGGAGTGGCAATCATGATTGTCATATTATTGAGTCAGTCATTATCGCTCTTCATTGGAAATGAAGTAAGAAAAAAGATCTTGTGTGGAGGAACAGCAAATCAAAAACATGCAAGAGGGAGGTTGTTGGAGATGGTGTTGGTGTTTGTTGGGGTTAGGGAAGTCCTGTATTGAGAAGTGAGGAGTTTAGTGCCACGGTCAAGTGAGTGTTTGGTTGGGGTGATTTGTGGGGGGATGGAAAATAGAAAGGAGAAAATAGAGGGGATTTTGAATATTGGGGTTGTTTGATTTGGGGGGGTTTGGAAAGAGGGATGATTTTGGTGGGGCCCAGCTGGGCCCACCATTTTGAGGTGTTTTCTTCTCTCCCCAAAATTGGGGAGGAGAAAATGGGGGAGAAAGAGGGGCTTAGATGGAAATTTACCTATCTGCCCCTCTCCTATCCCAACGTTAGTTTTTTTTTTTTTTTTTTCAATCTAACGTGAAGTCCCCTATAGCGTTGTCCAAAGTTCTATTGGACTCTCACCATTCTCTATTATCTGCAAGAAGGTTCCAAAGCATGCACTTGACTTAGTAAAATTGGTTTAAGTTGTTGGTCTGAGAGTAACAGCAATCAATACAGCAGAACAACTTCATTCAGGTCAGGCAGAGATCAAAAATAAACTTAACAATGCTAGCCAAAACCTTAAGCTAGGACAAGATTTAGCCTACTACATTTACATTTTACATTAAAAAATAACCTTAAATTACCCATGAATCCACCAAAAGACTAACTTAATAGAATATAATAAGCTAAAAAAAATTTAGGAATGAAAACAAGAAACGATAGACAATGTCTTATTTGCTAGATTTTTGATAATCACACTTCTAGGGAAATGCCTAGAACAGCCATTCTACATTAGTCCTAACACATGCTTTTAATCGTAGCTGGCAAAAGTTGTGCAAAGCAATGCAAACATGAAGCTTCAAGATTTATCCAAAGTTAACCAATTATAAAGTGCAATATCTTCCACTCACCATTTGAAGCACTCGTTTCTATTTCTAGTGCAATCATTTTGCAGAATACAGCTTTTTTATAGCATATTCATAACTATTACAGCATAAGACAAAAAAACGTAATGGCAATAACATTGTGACCTTGTCATACAATCCCATAATTATCTATTTCCAATTTTTGCAGCGTTGAAGTTTGAAATAACTAAGGCTGTAAACAAGCCAGGTATTAAAAGTTCAGGCTTGTTCATTTGGTTTTATTTTGTTCAAGCTTGGTTCATTTTCTTGTTGAACAAGTTTGAGCTTGTTTATGAGCTACTTGATTAACTTCTCAAATATAGTCAAAACTTGACAAAAAATTTGTTACCCTTCCAAAATCTATGAATTTTTACTACGAATAGATTGTTTATATTATCAACAAACTACAAATAGTAATTTGATATCATATGAGCCTATTTACAAATTTACACAATTCAATGTCAAGTCTATATAAGTATATTTTTAGAAAAGCATACATATGAAAATATAATATTATTATATACAGTTAAATCGATCATCATGTTACTATTATATATAGTTAAATCGATCATCATGTTCACCAGCTTGTTCACAAACACATTATAATGTATGAGCTTGGCTAGTTTAATAGCCGGTCCTAAAATTGGGCTAAACAAGCATTTTTCTCAAGCCGAGCTCGAGATGTTCATAATAAGCTTAATTCATTTACAGTCCTACTCACTTCAAATAAGTAAGTAACACAATGCAATGGATTGGAAATTCATATACCTTCGATACCGGAATGGAAGATCCCGAGGCCGAACCAGTAAAGGTAATTGTTAATGGGAGTGAGATCATAGACATTGAGGTACAACAAAGCCTGGTTTTTGGTTTCATCGCTCTCATCCTTTTCCCTGCTTGAGCTCGAGCTAGAGCTCAACGGGAACAACCGCATTTTTTTACCAAATTGCCACTCCCTCAACACCCAATTTTTGCATACATATGTATATAATATTTACACACTCACAAGCTCATCATCTTCAACACCAATCCAAACACCCTATAAAACCAAACAACAACAACAACAACAAAAAGTTACAGAATTAAGAGAAACCCTAACGATGTGTTTGGCTGGTGAGAAAGCAACGAAATTGTAGAAGAGAAAAGAGTGGAAGTTCCAACTAAATATCTGGCACGCCAATTTAAGAAGGAAGCTACAGTTTCTTTCTGGAAAAAAACGTTAAATTCTCGGGAAACAAACAGGGTTTAAGAGTGAGTGAGTTTAGTATAAAAAGATATGAGGAGCGGTGGAAGGGAAAGGTGGATCGGAGGGAAAGAAATGAGAATTGGAGGGAAAATGTTTTACCTGAGTCTGACAATGAGATCGGATTTGGATTGGGAGCGAGAGAGCATTCAGAGCTTTGCTTTGTTGGGAAAGTGAGAGAGAATTCAAGGGAAATTGTGGAATTTTCAATTTCAATGGAATCTGTTTCTGTTCGTACACCGTTGGAACTGGGATTATTAAAAATTATTAATACTTGAAAGTTTTTTCTTTATTTATTCAGAGCACACGGACACCCGTTTTTGACTTATGCCAATGCCGGGGAATCTGGGTAACTAGGCATCAATATCAAACTTTCTAGTTAGTTGGTCAGGTTTGAAAACAATATAACAAAGTAGCATTTCGAGTGGATTTTGGGACTATAAATCGAGTTTTTGGGACTCGATTTTCATGAGTTGACCTGGCATTTTTTTATTTTCATGAGTTGATGTGGCATTTTTTTTACGTGGGAACCACGTGAAAATCGAGTCTCAAATACTCGATTTCTAATCCAAAATAATTTCAAAAAAATTTGAGTCTCAGACGCGCCTCACCTCACCGGATCAGATCAGAGAGAGAGAGAGAGAAAGACCAGATCAGCGGAGAGAGAGATCAGTTCAGATCAGAGAGAAAGAGAAAGACCAGATCAGTGAGAGGAAGAGGCCGCGCGAGGCCTGGGCAGCGCGGCCAGGCCTAGCGCGACGCCCAGGCCGCGCGGCCAGGCCTAGCGCGACGCCCAGGCCGCGCGGCCAGGCCTCGCGCGAAGCCCAGGCCGCGCGCGACGCCCAGGCCTCGCGCGACGCCCAGGCCGCGCGCGACGCCCAGGCCTCGCGCGACGCCCAGGCCGCGCGCGACGCCCAGGCCGCGCGACCCAGGCTCGCACGCCGCCTGGGTCGTTCCGCCGGGGCTTGCGCAAGGCCTGGTCGCGCCGCCTGGGCCTTGCGCGGCTTGGGCCACCGCTGCTTGGCCCTGGGTCGCGCCGGCCTGGATCGCCGCTGCCTGTGGTCTTCTTTTCTTCTTCGCTTTTCTTTTTTTTTTTTTTTCTCTGATTTCTGATTTCTGACTTGTTGTGTTGTGGTGACGATATATATGGGTTGGAAATCGAGTCTTAGAGACTCGATTTACATGTGGATGCCACGTGGAAAAACTGCCAGCTCAGACCCATCAAAACATGAAAATTGACCCTCAAAAACTCGATTTATAGACCCTAAATCGAGTCTCTTACACTCGAGATGCTAAAAAAAAATATAGTTTGAAACTATTAACTACTAACTATATAGTTGAGATTTTATGGTTATTTTGCAATTTCGTTCTTTACTGCTATATCACGAGTCTACCCCTTCCTTTTTTTTCTTTTTTTTTTCTTTTTTGAGAAGAAGACACCATAGTAACCATACCCCTTCATGTTGGTTGACTTGCTTTTTCCATTTTTTAGATTTTTTTTTTTTAATATTGATTATTGACTCAAAATATTCTACACTTTTAATAAATTTAAAAAAATTATTATTAAGTAAAAACCGGAGTATATACTTATTTGAAAATTTTGGTTCAAATTATATATATATATAAACAAAAAACGATATTCAAAATCAAGTTGTACAATAGTAAAGAGAAATTAAAGGTATTCTTCAAAACAAATAATGACCTTGTCACTCTCTTTTGCAACACTAATAAGAGTAGCATCTCTATTACATCACAAAGGCACACTACCAAAGAAAACATAATGAAAACTCTCACAAATCAAATTAATATCATCAAGTATCCATGCAAACTTCAGAGGGCAGATTATGTCCGAGTTTAGGAGATCTATCAGTTCAGCAAACATGCACTCCACAACAATTTTAAAGAAACAATTTACTTAACAAAACAGTAGTGCTTTCCTCATAATAGATTTCGAACTCCACGGTATATCCAATTCTTTCCTTATTCATTTACATGCCACCATCCTTTAATTAATATATTTTTTTTAATAAGGATTTAAAAAGCTATACAAAAACCTCAAACCCAACTTTTATCTTCTTTTTTTCTTATCTCATTTTTATTAATTAAGTTACCAAAAATGACAAGATGCCAAATAAATGTTATTAGGGTTTTTTTATAGCATTTTTTGGTGTGTTATGAGAAGTTAAGCTCATCCCATAAGAGAAGTCGAATCAAGCTCACCTTAAGGAGAATCAAAGTACCTATAAGTCAAGAGGCCTTTAACTAATGCATTTGGATGCAGTTTTCTACTAAATGTTTATTTACTTATTTGGTAAAATCTTAATATATTTATTTATTATGATTATTATTATTATTATTATTATTATTATTATTATTATTATTATTATTATTTGAAATGAAAACGATAGTAGATTTTGTTTATTCAAAATAAGGTTTTATAATAGGAAAGAGAAAAAACGGCATTCTTCATTCCTCTTTGCAATACTAACTAGAGCTAGAATAGCTCTATTACATCACATTTACAAAGGGACACTAACAAATGATACATATAAAAAAAATCTTGTAAATCAAATTAATATCTTCAAGTATTCATGCAACCTTTAAATGGCTGTCTAAGTTTAAGAGATTCACTAGTTCACTAAATGTACATTCTACAACAATGTAAGATAAACAGTTTACCTAACAAAATAGCAGTACCTTCCTCATAACAGATGTTTTAGTCCACAATACATCCAATTCTTTCCTTGTTCATTCCCACCACATTGTACTTTAATTTATACTTTTTTATAATAAAAAATTTGAGGTTTTTAAAAATTGTACAAAAATCTCCAAAACTAGCTTCTTTTTTTGGGAAATAAACTAACTTTTATCTTTTTACTTAAAATTTTTAAAATAAGTTACCAAATATGATAGGATACCAAATAGACATTGTTAGATTTTATTTATTTATTTATTTAATGCCCATAAGTCTGTTCTCAAAAAATAAAAAATAAAAAAGAAACTGCCCCTAAATCATGATCATGATCATGATTTATGGTTTCTTCATTTAACTAATGCTAACTTGTTAGTGACTATAAACACTTGTTCCACATCCTTGACACTTCCTTGCAAATCGTGATCATGAGTTTGATACCCAACATACTTAAGGTTTTTTTTTTTTTTTTTTTCTTCTTTTTCTTTATTTAAGTTTATAAGGTGCTTAATTTTCTAATCCAAATAGACCAATTTTGTGTTTTAGGTTTCTTTCTTCTTTTAAATGAAGAAACCATAAATGTAACATTTCAGATATAATCATATGAATTTCTTTTTTGAGAATTTGGATTTGGATTTGGTATAAGTTAGATCAAAAGTTACGAGTAGTTTAAGAAACATAAAATCTTGGATTGTTTTGTCAAAAGCGATCCACACCGATCATTTTTTTTTTTTTTTTTTTTTTGGGAGATAGGATGAGTGAGAAGTTGCTGGGAGTGGCAATTCGGAACTTTCATATATAAAAAAGGCCCGTATGAATACTATTGCTGACGATAATACAAGGTACATATGGCTGACATTCCGGATTTTAGCATGTCTGGCTCTAGGACAGAATGTAGCATACACTATAATATTAAACTTTATAACATACACTATAATATTACACTATAATATTAAACTTTATAGCATTAAGGAAAAAAAAATACCATTGCAGTTACTTTCATTTATGTTACATTCGTCAACTCAAATATAAATCTTCTTTGAAAGCTCTGTGAATCTTTGTAATTGTTCATGATTAATAAGTAGTTTTGACTTCACAAGTGTCGGCCAATTTTTTACGTACTACATAACTAAACTTACAATTAATGTATCAGAAAACATGGTGTCAAATGTCAATGTTTTGCTAGAAACTGAAGATTGGGAACCACAAACTTGCATTGAAATTTTAGCAATCCCTTCAAGATTTTGTCAGGCTAAAACTATACCTACTAGCTTGCGACTTCAAGTTGGTATTGAAGAAAGGGGAAAAAAAAATCATTAGCAGGAATTTGCATAATCTAATAATGAGAAACCGTGACCAGCTCATGTTCGGCCTGAGTCAATTGGATGTGACAGGAGAACAAACTAGGGAACAAAATAAAGAACAATGTTTTGTTTCTAGCAAGAATAATAACAATAATAACAAAAAGTATGACCCACTGGAATGAATTGCCTGACCATGCCCTAGATGGAATTAAGGATATTATAGAAAAAGAAGGAAGAAAATAAAATAATATTAAGAAAAAAAAGGGGTTGATGTCTTTAATAATGTCACACATGGCATTATGTTCTTTTGCCTCTGACCTAAAAATATTAGTTAGAGAATGGTGACTAAGAAGCTCAGCCGGCCTGAATTCTTCAGGTTTAACAGCAGGCAATTTGAGCTGGCCTATGTTCTTTTCTGCTTTGACCCATCAGCAGGCAGTTTGAACTCATATTGATGCATTCAAAATTTGAGAATAGCTTGTGCCCTTTTAGCTAGTTTCAGAAAGCTAGGCAAGCAAAAGTTTTCATTGCTATTTCCAGAGTCCCCAGTTCTATTAGGCCCTTTCAGTTTCAGGTCTTATGGTCAAAATTTTTATACCATCACAACGAGGGCACGGTAGTGTTTGGAGTAATACAAGATTAGTTCATGATGTGTCTTCTCACATTTTTCAGTCTTATGAAAAAATAAATTATATATGCCCTTTCCAATTTACTAAAAGCATTCCTTATGAGCGTCTAAGAGGATGATAAATTGGATCAGGCTTTGTCCAACATTAAACATTTAGCATTAAGTTATGGTCACTCATGACTCATGTACAATTGATACATTTTACATTAGAAAAATCATTATTGTATTTACATGATATACATCAGCTGTAATATCCATAAAAATGGATTACTCCTAAGGTCATTCATCCTGTTGCTGAACTCGGTCTCAATCAATAAACTCAAGTGTGAGACTCTTATCATTTCCACATGACAACTGGGAGGATTGTGTGGCAACGCAGAGTAGTTCTTAAATGATTCTCAAAAAAAAAAAATATATATATATATATATATAGCGGTGCTTAAATGGCTTCAATTAACTGGCGCCACAGTTGAAATCTTGATTTTGAACAACATTGTAGTACAGGGAAGATAACTTGCCATCAAATTTTGAGACCATTTTATGAGCAGATAAGCCACAATAATGCTGCCCTAGCCGAGCAATGCATATATCAATAATTTTCTTGAACATGCTGTCTTCTTGGATAAGTGGCTGCTCCACAAAGTCAACTAGGGGCATCCACTGCATGGTGGAGCATAAAATATTCTGAAGTCAGAAACAATATATTGTGCCACATAAAATTTGAAGAACCTAGGTTGATGCATTTGTAAAGTAATTTGTAGTTCATTTTCCCCAAATCCCTCTGAACAAGTTAGTTGGGTATGTTAAATATTTTTATTAAGTTATTGGTACATTTTACTAATAAAGGGATGCATGCGAGTCAAATAACTCTAACAAAAAGCATCTAGTTAATCAAAGCAGTTCATTATAACAGTGTGATGATTAAGGACAACAATGAGTTGGTGATGCATGAAGCAATTATTTCATAG
Organism: Quercus gilva; assembly: GCA_023621385.1. Classification (NCBI taxonomy): domain Eukaryota; kingdom Viridiplantae; phylum Streptophyta; class Magnoliopsida; order Fagales; family Fagaceae; genus Quercus; species Quercus gilva. The sequence goes on from CM042484.1 coordinate 31,665,995, forward strand.
ACAATACTGTGATTCATTTCCACAGCCTGGATGCTTGCAACAATCATTCCACCTACCTAATTTTCTTTAGTTTCCTTTTCCTATTTTCTTGTGGCTCCAAACAAAGCCTTTTTTGTTCTGATACTTAAGTGTATGAAAGGATTGTCAAAGAACTGATTGTAGATAATTAACAAAAAAAAAAATTAGAACTGATTGTAGACAGCTTCACCTTAAAGTGGTTATTGGTGATAGGCAAGTATTGCAGAGGGTAAAGAAAGCTAATGAAACAGTGTAAAGCATTCTTGAGTGTTCTATAACTGTAAGTTAGTACATTTACCTTTGCTGCTTGAATTTCAAGATCATCGATTATGATTTGAGTTGATAGGGGTCTTAGCATGCAGATGAAGAACAAATCTGACTTTTCAAAAGCCACATTGTGAGCATGCCTGGAATTGCAGTTGCAGAGAGAATAGATACTGTTAGTGCAGGGAATAAAGTATTTAGAAAAGTATAAAGTATAATTAGTGTCCAATTGCACTGGTCAATGGTGCTTCACACCAGAATCTATGCAATGCAGTTATGCCGGCTATACAGACAGTTAATGAACTTAACCATACAGCCTAAAATTGGTAACTTTAATTATTATTAGATTCTTGCCTGTAACAAGTGATTTTCTCTTTGTTACATAGTGAAAGTAAACATGCAATAATTGCACTTCCTTTTTTTAAACCACATAATAATAGTTATAATATATATTTAAAAATATTTCAACATTTATTTTAAAGCTATACAAAATCCAACCATTACATGCCTTTGTCTATGAGAATAACATACTGTTATTACCTGAATGCTATAACTTCAACAAACTCAGTATCAATCTGTAATATATAAGAATCAGCTAATGTCAATTGGAGAATTCAATTGGTCATTTATGCTAATTGAACTAACAAGAGTAAGTTATTGATGTCCAGGTAAAAAGAGGCATAGAGAAAATATCAACTACTACATTCTTACCCCCGTTTCCTCCTTGACTTCTCTAATAGCTCCTGAAAATATCTCCTCTGACTGATACAAATAAAACAATTGGTAAGAATAAAAAAAAAACAAATTGAAACTATTGGGTTTTACATTAGTTTTCTGTTTTAAGAAGGATTATCCAAACAAACTTGCAGTCAAAGTACAACTTAAATAGAAGTACTCCACCTCAAGAACAAAACCAGTTGGAATTTTCCAAAGGCCAACAGATGCTGGAGCACAGTGTTTCTCTTGCACTACGAGAACCTGTAAATTATCATGAGGTTCCTTTATATTAGATTGAAATTGAATCTCTTTCTGATGCATGTACAATATTATCATAGGATGCTAACTCTACAGCATGTGTAGTGATTACTAATTTACTACAGGATTCATTCATATTGCTATTTGAACTTCTTTGTTCTGTGAGATACAGAACCAAGGTACCTCATTAAGTCTACAGTGGAAGACCATATATACAGTTAACTCCTTTTGAAGACTCATTTTTGTCACATTATCAACACAAACAACAATACCTCATTTTTTTCATTAACAACAAATCCTCCAACCCCTACTTGATGTGATGCATTATCAGGAAGCATGCAAGGTCCTTCAGGTATCCAGTATGTTAACATCAAATATCCTCGCTCTGCATGGTGGTATTGGAAACCTTCCTGTAACCAGTTGACATGCCTCAGAGACTCAATGGCGTTTCAGTAAGTAAATCATTTACTACAAGAATGGAAAGGTTTTCAAAAATCATTTTATTAAGTTATCCTGAACCTGTATGCAATCTAGATAGCTGAAGCTGAAATTAAATCCGAGTTCACTTTCACATTAAGGGTCAAATACTGGAAATTTTTTGGTCCAGAAGTTACCTTTACAGCAATTGGAACAAGCTCAGATCGTTCCACTGGCAACTTAAGCCAAACTCCCTTCTTCCCCTGCAGTAAAATGACCTCAGATTATGTGCCTCAAAACTTCAAGATGCTTTACATACAGCATAAATTCCTCTTGTGCCAAATATTGATTGAAGGCTGACAAATCCATTGAAGTAAAAGTAAATAAGTGACAAAAATACTTGGAAGTGTTACTATCATGTTTGTACTTACACACAGTTTATGAAAATTGATTAGTTCCACTATGTGAACATGAGAGCAAAATCTTGGATTGTATGATCAAAGTCCTAGCCTAGTTTGAGAAACCCATCATACTGAATTCCATTCCAAATTTTAAGGAGCACACAATGGGTGCAGCAAGGGGACGGCTATATATTTTAATTGTATGATTAAGCCTTTAAAACAAAATGGTATAAGAAACCTTTCAGCAAATAATTAATATTTGTAAGATCATAATTTAATCTACCAAGTTGTGCCCATTGCTTGCAGTTCTAGAAAAGAAAAAGAACGAACAAGTCATTTTTATATTATCATCATTATTTACTCATTGTTGTAAAGAAGAGTTCATAGCCACATCAACTATAAAATAAAAAGAAAAGAAAAAGTATTCCATGACAAACAAAAAACAAAAAAGGAAAAGAAATCAGATGCATCCGGTCTCTTTCAAAGGCACTGGTTATGCCTAAAACTTGTAAATTGTAATGGCCAACGACATAGCAAAAGATTAGTAGTATTTTGTTTGTGATAGTTGTTTTAAAGACTCAGAAATTACCATCTTTTTCCAATGAGAAAGAGAAGCATGAAGTATGGAAACAAAGGCATTTGGGTTAGCTGGTAATCTTTCTGGGTCAACTATAACTCCCCCATACTCGTCATCAAATGCATGAAGTACTCTGTTATCACTACAATACAGTCTTGAGCTTGTCCCATTTGTTCCATTGATCCGATAGGACAATGAAAGTTTTCCTTGACCAATCGAACCAATGGCCTTTTCTGGCAGATATGTGTTATCTGAAGTACTTGCACAAGTAACTTTCAGAACTATTCCTGAACCCAAGATTGAGAAAAAAAAAAATGAAAATAAGAATCTGCACACTCATGTAGTCAAAAAACTAAGTTCATACACTTCTAAGTCTAAGACAAATGTCAAAAGTTGGAACATTATGTGCTTAATTAAGTGAAAGAATTACCTTTGCAAGCACAGATTTGTGGAGAGAACTTAACACCAAGTATATTCTTGAAATTCAAAAAGGGGCTCGAGTATGTTCTTCCCAGATGGACTATCTCAGACACAGACACTGATTTGGATTCAAACAATTTCTTCTCCATCACACGGGAGACAACTCTATAATCCAATGAATCGAAGTCTTTAAATAAATATATATAACATTAGCTTAAAGACTTAGACTACTATACAAGAACAATTTTACTTTCATATTCTTAAATCAAGATTCCCATAACACGTATCGCTCAAGAACAAGAAAAGAACATGGAATTCATCGTCATTCGGAATGAACTAGAGCTTGCATGATGAAAGTGAAAGACTTGGAAATGTAATGGGAGACAGAAACAAACGTAATGAGCTAAATTAGCACAAACTCAGGTAGAGACACACTGATAAAGTTGATAATTAGGGGCATATCTTATCCAAATATCTAAAATTAATTTGGTGGGACTATGTATAGCTAAATTTGTGGTGTGAAACGCGTGGTGTGTGTTAAACAAGTTTTTTTTTTTTTTTTTTTTTTTTTTGAGAATCTTGTGTTCAACAATAGGTCAAAAAACAATTACAGCTAAAATGAAAAAAAACGAGGGAATTAATAACTTTAAAAAAATTACGATAATAAAGTGAAAATGGGCCCACGCGCTGTCAAAGAGTGTGGAGTGTGATTTTGTAAAAGAAGCAATTCCTGTTTTTGTTTTTGTGGGGCATAGCAGAAACCGGATTGCACAAAGGGGATCACATATCATTGGCAAGATTTAGTATATTTGGCAAAAATTAAAAAGTCGATTTATTTTACTATTTAACTTATTTTTATTATTATTCATAGTTTTTACAGTACTTTTTGATACTATTTATGAGTCGTACTGTACTATTTCAACGAACTTTTATTTTTATCTAAAATATTTTCAACAAAAAAATTTCAGTTTCAGTAAAATAAGGTTACAAACAGACCCTTAAAGAGATTTAAAAAATTTTTAAAAAATTTAAAAAAAAAAATGAAAGGTCTAGTCAGAAAGCATTGATTAAAAATTCTTGATATGGTAAGGAGTAATGTCACCTTTACAATAGTAGCATTTTGACGTGGACTCAAAATTTCTTTCCACAATTAGGAGAAAATTTGGACTCTTAATTATTTCTCTTAAAAATATCAACTAATTGAGTTACAAAACTCTTAGTATTGTGAATTTAAATTTTACTTTTTTTTTATTTTTTTGAGAATCATTTGGAGTAGAATTCTCCAACTTAAATAGTTAAATATGCTTCTTCTTCTTCTTTTTTTTTTTTTTCTTTTTTTTTTGGCAAAAACTGTTGAAAAGCAATTGGTTGAATTGCACTATTGGAAAATTTTAAGTGAAACAATGATCTTATGGATATGTTAGTGGGAAATGCTACATCCTTGTTCCCTTTTTTTTTTTTTTTTTTTTGACCCACATCCTTGTTCCCTTAATTATTTGATTCTTTCAATTTTTCTTTTCATATTATATCTGTATCTGACTGTGTCTTTGAAAATTACCTTCATTTCAAATGTGCCATTTGGTGCAATAATTCTAGCTCCTAGCAAAACAATTAAATAGTCTACACACGTTTTTCTCTTCTTCTTTTTTCTTCTTTTTTTAAGATACACACGTTTTACTTCTTTAAAGAAATAAACAAAGAAATTCCACCCACACCCCTAACCCCCCCCCCCCCCAAAAGCTAAATTATACACTCCTCTCACTCCAGTATCAATATCATTTAACATTTGAAACATTTATTGCATGTTTGGATATTTAAAAAAGGAGAAAGAGTAGAGTAGAGGGAGGAAGAGTAATCTAATTACATTGTTTGGAAGTTTTTTAATGAATGAGGGGGAGGGATTTGGAGGAGTTTTGAGGGGTTTCAACTCCCTCTAACCCCTCTGTGAAATGTACTCCCCCCTAGATCGAGGGTTTTACATGGAGTCGCCACTTACTTAATTTAAAAGGGAAAATAAGAAAACCTTTAATAAAAAATACTTCTGTTGTATTAATGTATATTGCAATTTACATCAAATTTTGTAACAAAGATTTACAATGCTTTTTGTCCTAGATACAATCTAAGAAAAGTAAATTACATTGTTTTATTTCCTAGTTACATTCTAAAAAAATGTAAAATTACATGTGCAAAAGCATGGTCTAGAACCCTTGATCTTGGTTCGGAGGCTAATTTACGAGATGGGAAGGGATTAAGCACCCATCTCGCCCGGTAAAACCGGTCTCCTAGGTTAAAGTGGCCAATGTCATGTCATGTCAAACAAATATAAACAATATGTCATATAAACATAGTAATTTGTAAGAATTGAAAACAAATATGTGTTAAGAGAATCAAATATAGAAAAAGACACAAAAAAAATGAAACTTGTTAGATAACAATTTTAATGTAAAGAAAACTTTAAAACAATGGCATGTTCATCCAAGAAATCAAAGTAAGCAAAGAATCCCTAGCCTAGACATGTTTATCTAAGCATGTGAGAAAAAGAAAATAATGTTGTCATGTTATTTGTAATCAACATAATTGTAGAGAGAACCAAATAAAAATAAGACCTTTGAGCATATTTAATCATCCAAACAATTACAAAAAGAAGTAAAAGAAAATCCCTAAACATGTTTATCTAGAGAAACTCAAAATACTTAGACATGTTCGTTCAAGCATTTTTTATTAAAAAAGTAAAACAATTACCTAGACATGTTCATCTAAGTATTGAAGAGAAAGTTGTGTTTTAGCCTAGAAGTGCTCATCTAAGCATTCAAGAGAAAAATTGTGTATTAGCCTAGAAGTGTTCATCTAAGCATGTAAAATGAATGATAATAAGAAATATAGGCATGTTCATCCAAAAAAACAAATAATGACATGTTAACATTTATTCAAGCATGTGTAGAAAGATAAGAACATGATTAATTACTTACCAGCATAGAACATAAATTAAAAAAGGGGGAAGTGATCACTTAAAGGGCTAGAGAGAAAGCAAGGAATTACTAAACTACAACCAAAGTAGGAACAATGGTTGCACAACAGCGTTTCTTTTCTGCTTTCTCACTAGCTCTCTAGAGGGAATTCGGGGGTCCAGAAAATGGAAGAGGTCTTCTCTATTTATAGGAGGAGGGATGGCTTAGCTTTAAAGCTAAGTTGTTAGCTTTCTTCTGAAGCTAAGGGGAGAAAAGAGCTGAAACGGATTTGGTTTTGGATTTTGAATTTTGAAATGATGCTGCACCTGCTTCGTATTTTGGCTCCAACTTTCCGCTCAAAATTCCAATTGATTCAAGATGGGTGTTTTTTGAAAGGAAATTCAATTATCTACAACTTTGTCAGAAATAGAGAAAGCCAAATTCCAACGTTATCTAGGCCAAAAATGTGTTTCAAATTGCTGCTGAAACTAGTAACGTTTTTTTGAGCTTTTTTTGAAAATTTTCCCAGGATGTATCTGTTTCTTATCCTATTTATTTTTCAAAAAAAAAAAAAAAAAAACCTTTCTTCTGAAGCTAAAGGAAGGGATCAGTCTATTAGACAAGCTTGAACAAATTTGAGTTTGATCCCCATTTGAAATTTTGAAAGATGAGTGAAGATAATGCTGAATTTGTGTTATCTTCTGCACCCGTTTCGTATTTTGGCCATAACTTTCCGCTAAAAATTCCAATTGATTCGAGATAAGTGTTTTCTGAAAGGAAATTCAATTATCTACAACTTTATCAGAAATAGAGAAAGCCAAATTCCAACGTTATCTAGGCCAAAAATATGTTTCAATTCACTGCTGAAGATAATGACGTTCCTGAGCCCTTTTTTTTTTTTGAATTTTTCCTATCTCCAAAATTTTTTTTTCAAAAGAGCAGATAAGATGCCCTAAAGGAAAACACATTTTTTTTTATTTTTAAAAATGAAATCCAATCAAAAATTACACTTAATTAATTTTAAATTAATTCTTGTGAGAACCAATCAAAATTAAGTGTTTAAGATAGGACGTGACCGGACCCATCGTGTAGGTGAGCCATGATCATTGAAAATTGTTTGTATGATAACTTTTGATCAGATGGTCCGATCAAAACCCATGACATACCATTATGATCGTTAGAGCATCAAGATTTGTTTTGTATCACAAATTTGAAGATCTACCGGTTGGTTAAATGCAAGTTGTAAAATGGGGTGTTTACACCCTCATTTTTAATTTCCTCAAATTGGAGAGATTTGAAATGAGAGTAGAGTAGATAAATTATTGTCCAAGTAAATTCTCTAATTTATCCTTTCTAACAAATTAATTATAAACCAATGTTGCAAGTCCATATTCAAATAGGGGTAAATTTGTCTATTTTAATTATTTACTCTCATCTCTATCCTAATTTTTAAAACATCCAAACAAGGGGAGGGGCTAATTACTTCCTTTTCCCTTACTAATTTTAAAAAATCCAAACAAGGTGGAGGGGAACCATTCTCCTTTACTCTCCTCCCCTCTATTCTCCTCCCTCTCTAAACTTCCAAACAGGCCATTAGAATGACACAATTATTATGAACAAGTCACGGACTCCGCTCGTTGCACATGATCTCATTAAATTTATTTATTATTTCATTTTAAACTAATTTAATAAATAGTAATGTAATTTATAATCATATTTTAATTTATTATAAGGACAATCACAAATGTACTATATATATATATATATATATATATTATTTTTGTCGTACCAAATCAAAACAATATAATTTTTTTCAAGAATTCAAAAGATAAGTTAGCGAAAATATTAATTTTTTAATAAAAGTTATTTATAATATTTTGTGTATCATTTAAAATTATATAAAATCTGAAAATTTTCTTTTAGTTTTAAGCAAACTTTCTCAAATTAGAAATTTTCTACCATACAATTAAAAACACCGAAAAACTTATCTAAAAAATTAATAAAACTCAACAAAACTACAATTCAAAAAAATATAAATAAAAATAAAAGATTGCAACTCTTTTTCCTTTTAAAAAAAAAAAAGTACAATTCCAAAGGGGAAAAAGTAGAGAAGTTTTTTTTTGAAAAAAGAAGTATTGTGTTAATATTGTTGTTGGGACTGGGTTTGGGCACTATTCCTAAGAGATAAATGAATTCAAGCCCAGCAAGCCCAATACAATAAATTTGTAAAGAGTGGGTAGAAGAATTTGGCTTTAATACAGTTGAAGATGATTTAAAGAATGTATAAGTAAAACAAATATGGATTTGCGCAAGCAATTCAATCCTCGACACTAGTCCGAGGAGCTTCAACTTATTATTTCTTAAGTGACAATGACAATGGTTACAAAGTTAGTTCAGATTGCTACAGTGTTTTCTCTGGTAAAATCTCTCATCCCCTTTTCTTAGAGCTCTTTCTTCCTTATATACTACTTTCCTCCTTCATCTTCACCATACACGTGCAAGTCAGATCTGCTGTTGTTGGTCTTTGTTACATTAACCTCCTCCCAAAACTCTTAGGTAGTAGTTGTGAGTCTAAAAAGCCACTGTTCAGGTATCATTTCCACATTAATGCGACCAGAGTGTTAGTTGTGAAGCATATAATGTGGAGGCAGCAGCTTTTCCTGGAATTGCTCTACCGCCATGCTCCAGTATACTTACTTGCTGTACTTATCTTTTTCCTTGGAGTGTTTTGGAAGATTGTCTTTGCCAGTAAATCACTTTTCTTCTACCTCGACTAGCCATAGCCGAGGACAGGGTTGTCCTCAGCACGGTTTCCTGGGTTGCCATGATCACCATTGTCTTCTTCATATGTGATTATGGGCCTCAGCATAGGCCTCAGGCCCAATACAAAAGGTGGATGTATATTACTGGGCTCTATGACCCCACAATTGTGATAATCTAATCTAACATCTAATCCAACATATGAAAAATGAATAGATAAATAAATAATTTAAAACACAAAATAGAATTTGTTTTCTTAAAAATTTCAAAGAACACACTAATGAAATAAAGAAGATGAAAAACAATATAAAATATTCGTAAACGCTTAAAAAAAATTACTTAAGCATCTAAGAACATCATATAATAAAGACATAAACAATTTGTCGTTAATATATTAAACTTAATATTTACAAACAATGAAAAGAAACTTAATATCTTTCTTTTTTTCCAAATAAACTAAAATCTAACAACAACACAAAATATAACATATTATAATATAATTTTTCCCCAATTCAGATCAACACCAAACACCATTCATTAAAAGCATTTAGTGTTGTAAATAAAATAATAATAAAAAATATGTTTGCATCAAGGAACACAATTGAATTAGTTAATAATAGGACAATAAGGGAATGAACCTCTAGTGGGGGATCCTCCTATAGGCAGTGAATATTTTTTTATAGAAAAATTTTAAAAAGTAGAATTATAAAAGCCAAATATTCATCAATCTAAGGTAGAGATATAGGTATAATATTTTTAAAAAAATCCAACAAAAATTGAAAATAAAATTGAGAGAGAGAGAGAGAGAGAGAGAGAGAGAAAGAAAGAGCCTTTTTTGTATGGGAAATATATGCATAGAATTTGAGTGAGTGTCAAATTTATAGTAAGATAATGGGAATAAGAAGAGCCAAAAAAAAAAAAAAAAAAAAAAAGGAAGATGAAGGGGCAAAATAATATATAAAGTTAAGCCCAAGATGAATATATATAGACAATACTTTTGTTTGATTTCCCATTGATTTATTATATAGATTATAATATCAAAATTAAAGTAGATGAATATGTAAAGTTAAAACGGGCTAAGATGAATTTGTAAAGCCAATATATTTATATATTTAATATTGTAAAAAAATTAAAGGTAAAAAACAAATATCAAAAAGAGTAATTATGTGGCTAATGACGTTGTGATGAGGTGGCTTAATAGGAGCGTAACAATAATAAATGATGTGCTTCAATTTTTAAATATATATAGAATTTCATATGTGCCGTTTGGTGCAATAATTCTAGCTTCTAGCAAAACAATTAAATAGTCTACACAAGTTTTACTTCCCTTTTTTTTTTTTTTTTTTTTTTTTTTTTTTTTTTTTTTTTTTTGAAGATACGCAAGTTTTACTTCTTTAAAGAAATAAACAAAGAAATTCTCTCTCCCCCACCCTCCCCCCAACCCAGCTAAATTATACACTCTAATCTGTATATCATTTAACATTTGAAACATTTAGAATGGCACAATTATTAATGAACAAGTCATGAACCCTGCATGTCGCACGTGATATCATTAAATTTATTTATTATTTCATTTTGAACTAATTTGATAAATAGTAATGTAATTTATAATCATATTTTAATTTATTATAGTGACAATCACAAATGTAATATAAATATGTGTGTGTGTGTGTGTGTGTGTGTGTGTGTGTGTGTGTGTGTGTGTGTGTATTGTAAGGATAAAGGCCCAAAATTATATATTGGGCCTTGGGCCTTGGGCCTTGGCCAAGGATGTTGGTTGGTCCAAGGATGAATAAGCAGTTGTAAAGGTGTTAAGTTCATAATCCAATGAGTAAGTTACGAACGGAAATGTTGGGGAAGGTGGTCTGAGGAGCAGTATCTCCTCGGAAAAACAAAGCATAAATCAAATATATAGCCTATCTTTCAAAGTGACCTTCCAAGAGATTCCACTGATAGGGGCGTGCATTATGAACGTACAAGAGGGATGGAAGCTTAGAAATATCTAAGGAAAAACTGCTACCACCGTATTGAATGCTCTGCAGCTAACTTTCTAGCCGCATTTATGTGGAGAAGACCCCTAAACAATGTTGCCTTGGCTACCCCAACTCATAGAGGACCAGAGAAAGTGTCCAATGGGACAAGCACTCAAGTAATAGTCCGGATGATCAACAAATGGAGGGCAAAGATCAATCAAGGGGAGATATATAATGTAAGGAACCCCTAAGGAATTAAGGATTGGAAAAAAGAGAGGAAAACATTGTTGTAATCAGGAACAAAACTTGTAATCAAACATGTGGATCAATATATAAGAGCTAGTCTCCTCAGACCATGCCGAGGACCATTTTCTTTAGTTTAAACTTGTCTATCTTCATTCTCTTGTCATCAAAATCTACCTTATTTGTTGTCTGATTCACTAAAACCTAGTTTCCAACCCACTATCTACAAATTCATTATGTTGGGGCTTTTTGGGCCTAAATCCATTCATCTTGTGGGCTAGGGACTCAAATCTGGTCCTTACAATTGGTGCCGTCTGTGGGAAGAATTTCGATGTTTCAGTGAGTTAAACGTTCAATTATGGTAGGTTCAGGTCCAAACCAGGCAGAATCCATAGGGTCTCAACGACAAGATCACTCTCGTGATCTTGAACAAAGAAGGGATCGAGAGGGAAGTGTGCACACTACCCATACTAGGAGCCGGTTTTGAGGTGGGAGCCACGTCTCTCATGAACGGAATGCGGAGAACATGCAGAAGGAAATTGATCATTTAAAAAGGAAGTTGCGACACGAACGGAAAAGATGAACCCCCTCCATTTCTAACCTCTCTTCTGACAATGAAGAGGGCGGTAGCTATAGGCACAAATCAAGGACTCCTCCTAGTTAGTCTTTCTCGTATGATGAGGAGCATCATCATGAGCACAGAAACAAAAACTTATCTTCCAAAGGCTTGAAAAATGATGCCATGAGTAGAGCATTCAACCAAATTTCCAAGTCACCCTTCATATGCAGAATCGAGGGAGGGAGACTACTTCAGCGATTCAGCCAGCCCACATTCACCATGTACAATGGTCGAACAGATCCTGTAAAGCACGTGAGCCACTTCAACCAGAGAATGGTTGTGCACTTCAAGAATGAGGTTTTGATGTGCAAGGTGTTCCCCTCTAGTTTAGAGCTTATGGCCATGAGGTAGTTTAATGGCCTAGGTGCAAGTTCCATTAACTCCTTCAAGGAGCTCACCCAGGCATTTGGATCCCGCTTTATTACGTGTAGCAGGGTTTCTCGGCCCTTAGATTCCTTATTGTCCCTGTCTATGAGAGAAGGGGAGACCCTAAAAACATATTCGAACAAATACTGGGAGATGTTCAATGAGATAGACAATGACTTTGACGACGTGACCATCAGAACTTCCAAGGTTGCCCTACCTACCGAGCATGGCTTAAGGAAGTCTCTAATTGGGAAACCTATCACCAGTGTATGCCAGCTCATGGATCAGATTGATAAGTATAAAAGGGTTGAGGAAGACCAACAGCAGGGCAAGGGAAAGGGTAAAGTGATCCTTAAAAAAAGGAGGGATTTTAAGTCGGACGGCTACAACAATAGTAGACCCCGAAGGGATTTTGCTGGGCAATCCAGGCCTACAGCTCCTCAAGTGGTTAACACTGTGTTCTAAAAACCAGTGCATCAAGTCTTGGAGAAGATAAAAAAACGAGCCATATTTCAAATGGCCGAACAAGATGAGTGGAGATCCTTCGAGGCACAATCAGAGCCTATATTGCCAATATCACCAAGAGCATGAGCATACCACCGAGAACTGCAGAACCCTGTGGAATCATTTGGAGCAACTGGTCAGGGAGGGAAGGTTACAACAGTTTTTGTATCGGCCCCACAGACAAAAAGACCAATCAAGATGAGGGGCTCAGGGGAACGCTTCTTCAAGGCCCCCAATTTCAAGGCCCCCAATAGGCACAATCAATGTCATTTTTGCTGTACCTAGGAGAATTGGTTCTTATCCTTCCAGGGTGTTGTCTGTGGCACAGCTGCAAGCTGAAGACTCTAATTCTAAGCCGAAGAAGGCTATAGTGGGAATCCAACTGGTGCTGAGTTTTTCAGACTAGGACAAGATTGGAACCATCCAACCATATGACGATGCCTTGGTGGTCACCCTCAGAATAGGAGGGTACGATGTTAAGAGGGTAATGGTGGATCAAGATAGTAGGGCAGAGATTATGTATCCCGACTTGTACGACGGACTGGGCTTGAAGCCCGAGGATTTGACAACCTATGATTCACCTTTGGTAAGCTTTGATGGGAAAGTTGTCATTCCCAAGGGTCAGATTAGACTGCCTGTGCAGGCAGGATCATAAGGGGTTAAGGTAGACTTCATTGTAGTGGACGCTTATTCTCCTTACATGGCCATTGTGGCAAGGCCCTAGTTTCATGCCCTAGGAGCCGTTCCCTCCACTTTGCATGTGAAGGTCAAATATCCATCCGGGGACCGGATTGAGGTGCTGGCTAGGAGCCAATCCGTAACAAGGCAATGTCTAATCGTTGCAATAGTGCACCAGCCAGGAATGGAGTCATCGGCCTTAGCTAAAAAGAACTTATAGCAATCAAAGACTCCGGTGTTATCCATGGAGGGGGTAGCCGAGGAAGCGAAGTGTGAAGACTTGAAAAAAATTGTTGTAGGTGATGATCCGAAGAAATTTTTTCAAGTCGGAACTCAATTGCCTCCTTAGGAAAAGGAAGAGCTAGTAGAATTCCTCAAGGGGAACGCTAACGTGTTTGCGTGGAGTGCTTACGAAGCTCCTGGGGTAGATCCAAACCTCATTTTCCATCATCTAAACATCAACTCGTTGGTCATCCTCAAAAAGCAGCCACCTGGCACTTGTCTAAAGAGCATTCGGAGGCTATCAGGGAGAAGGTGAACAAGCTCAAGTAGGCTGAGGCAATTAAAGAAGTGTTCTACTCTGAATGGTTGGCTAATACAGTGGTAGTAAATAAGAAGAATGGAAAGTGGCAGGTATGTGTAGATTTCACAGACTTGAACAAAACCTGTCCAAAAGACCCCTTCCCCATCCCTCAGATTGATTAGCTAGTGGACGCAACTGTAGGCCATCCTTGGATGAGCTTCTTGGATGCCTTTCAAGGGTACCATCAGATACCTTTAGTTTTGGATGATCAAGAGAGGACAGCCTTTGTTACTTCTATTAGGAATTACCATTACAAAGTAATGCTCTTCAGTTTAAAGAATGCAGAGGCTACCTATCAGAGGATAATGACCAGGATGTTTGAACCACAATTAAGTAAGAATATTAAAGTTTACATAGACAACATGGTGGTAAAAAAGCAAAGTGGTGTCTGAGCATGTGGGAGACCTCGAGGTTATTTTTGGAATTTTGAGGAGACACAATTTGCACTTTAATGCTTCCAAGTGCTCTTTTGGCGTGGGATCAGGTAAATTTCTAGGCTATATGGTCACCTACCGTGGAATTGAGGTCAATCCTAACTAAGTGAAGGCGATAAACAGTCTATAACCACCTCAGAATCCCAAAGAAGTGCAGAAACTAACAAAGATAACCGCTGCCCTAAACTGGTATCTCCCGATCAGCGGACAAATACAGACCCTTCTTCCAATTTTTGAATAAGTGGAAGGGATTTGAGTGGACCAAAGAGTGTGCCTTGCCTTTCAGCAATTTAAGGAGTACCTTTCTCGGCCACCCATCATGTCCAGGCCTAAGATGGACAAGGTCATGTTTGCTTACATTGTTATGGCTTCTCATGTTGTGAGTTTGGTGCTAATCCGAATTGATGATGGTGTACAAAGGCCAGTTTACTATGTGAGCAAGTCATTGCATGAGGTAGAAGTTCGTTATCTATTGTTAGAAAATGCCATTTTGGTAGTGGTACATGCTACACGTAAACTCCCCCACTACTTCCAATTCCACACAGTTGTTGTTTTAACCCAACTTCCATTTCGATCACTACTTCAGAGTGTTGACTTCACAGGGAGGATTGCCAAATAGGGTACAATCCTGGGGGTTTTTAACATTAAGTATATGCCTCGCACCTCTATCAAGGGTCAAGTCCTCGTAGATCTAGTGGCCAAGTTCGCTGAATCCCTAGAAGAAGAAGAGGCGAAGAAGCAAGGCATGGATAGAAAATTGGTTAGCATGGTCTCCTCGCATAAGCCTTTATCCTAGAGGGTATACGTTAATGGTGCGACGAATCAGAGGGGATCCGGAGTGGGGCTAGTCCTGATATCTCCTAAGAATGTCACTATTGAGAAATCTTTGAGATTAAGCTTCTCGGCCACGAATAATGTGGCTGAGTATAAGGCTCTATTGGTAAGGATGGTCATGGTTCAAAAAATGGGCGAAAAAGCAGTGGAAATGTTCTTGAATTCGAGGCTGGTAATAGGCCAGATGGGAGGGGAGTTAGAGACTAGGGATATGAGAATGAAAGAATATTTGAATCAAGTTAGGCACTAGCAATTGGGATTTTAGTCTTTCAGCCTGCTGCATATCCCCAGAAGTGCAAACACACACGCAGACTCTCTGACCATTCTTGCGACCTCCTCGTCACTGGGATTACCTCAGATCATCCTCGTTGAAGACTTAAGCAAGCCTACCAAAATAAAGGAGCAGATGGTCTAGGTCCATCAAATTAGGGTAGGGCCTAGCTGGATGGACCCCATAGTACTTTTCCTTAAAGAGGACATTTGTCCAAGAAGAAGTCAGAAGCTAACAAGGTGTGGAGAAAGACTCCTTGGTTTTGATTGTCCGAGGACCAAAAATTGTACAAGCGCTCCTTTTTCGGGTCCTACTTGTTATGCATACACCCCGAAGTATCAGAGTTATTCCTTGAAGAGTTACATGAAGAGATTTGCGATAGCCATATAGGAGGTAGATCTTTGTCTCATAGAGCCCTCACTCAGGGGTACTGGTGGTCGAACATGCAGAAGGAAGTGCATGAATATGTGAAGAAGTGTGATCAATGCCAAAAGGTTTGCACCAAACATTCACCAGCTGAGAAAAGTCCTCAATCCCTTCTTTAGCCCTTGACCATTTGCTCAATGGGGCCTGGACATTGTAGGTCTATTCCTTAAGGCAACAGGAAATAAGAGGTATTTGCTAGTCGGCACGGATTACTTCACCAAATGAGTTGAGGCCGAACCATTGGTAAATATCAGGAACATAGATGCTAAGAGCATGGTTTTCAGACCCAGACCGTTCATTGAACCATAAAAGAGAGAGGTTCAAGGGTTTTAAGGTCGAACCAAGGTCGAATCGGGGTCGAACCGTGATGACGTCATAATCAATTTAATAATTATTTTAAATATATATAAAAACATTAAATTAATAAAAAAAATAGAAAAATTAACTAAAATAGTCTAATTCATTTAGAGAAGCTTATATCTAAAAAATACATAAAACTTACAAAAATATAGTACACAACTATACATTGTTACACACTGTGCATGAACTATACATTGTTTCTCATAACTACACACTCTGTGCATAAACTGTATGCATAAACTGTGTGCATAAAACAATGTTAATTCAAACATAAACTGGAATCAGACATTTTGGGTGACCTTCGCTTCCTTTATTCGTGCACTTCTTAATGATATGGGACCTGGGGCAGGGACATGTGCCACCAACAACTAAACAAAATAGAGTAGTTCCATTCCACAAGGAACTCCCAAGTTTCACCTAATGAGGAATTTCTTAGTAAGCCCTGGGTGCAGAAAGTCTGTTCTATTATTTCATATCCAAAGAAAACAAAACGTTTTTCAAAATGTCCACAAATAGTTTTTAAAATACTAGAACCAATCCAAAATACAACTACACATTGTTTCTCATATTACAACTACGTGTACAACCTTGTTTCTCATAATAATGTTTTCCAAGTTACAGTACACAAACACAACTACATATTGTTTCTTACAAAAATACATAAAAACTTGTTTCTAAAAAACAATAATAAAACTTCAAACTCCAAGTTACACACAGTGTCTTACAAAAAGAGATAGAAAGTATTTCTAAAATACAAAATAGAACTTCAAAGTTCAAACAGAGTTATTATGTAAAAACCCAACTAATCTAGGATTCAAATATTGAAAAACTGGTCATTAAGTACCCAACCAACCTTCCATCCACATTCCACAAACACAGCAAATTACAAACAGTATCAATCAAGAATCCATGTAAATGGAATGTTGAGAATAAATCGTACCAAGCTTTGTTCCAACGAGGATTATTGGAACTCCAGGTGCGTAATGCCTCAATTCAGGAATCCACTGAAACAGAAAAAAATAAAAATAAAAATAAAAATCTCAGCCCACGCAAATGCAAACATCCAACAAAGAAAGACAATGCGCTATCCTAGGAAACCAACCCTCGTTCATACATCTGTAAGCATCCACCAACATATGCCTACCTAAAAAATTTAAAACATCCATACAATTTTCCTATAGCACTCTGCTCTTTGTAAGAACAATCCTCTAACTAATCTCTAGACAGAGTCAAGGTATTCAGCATAACAAAGCTTCTAATAAAATAAACCCAAAACAATAACTACTAATCCCAACCAATACCCATGTTGCTGTGAAGCTGGGACTAGGGACACCGAAATTGAAAACCAAAATTAATGCATTTCATTTACACCAAAATTATCCATTAATTGGATGGGGATTATGAAAGCTTCCAAACATCAAACCAATCAATTTCATCTACTATATCTATAGACATTTCATCAGAAAGCTTTCATCTTTTTAATTATTTGGTTTGCAAAATGAGCAGAATAATAAAGAGTGCAAATTTAATAGAACAAAAAAATAGAAAGATAAAGTACCAAACGACGGCGATGAGGCAGAGATTGAGCTGTGACGGCGACGAGGGAGAGAGGCAGAGACGAGAGAGAGGCAAAGATTGAGCTGCGACGGCGACAAGGGAGAGAGGCACAGATGAGCGTGAGAGAGAGGTAGAGAGTGAGCTGCGATCTGGGCTAAGCTGTGGCTGTGACGGCAACAAGGGAGAGAGGCAGAGACGAGAGAGTGATTAAGAGTGATTGAGAGAGTGAGGAAGAGGCAGAGAGTGATTGAGAGGGTTTCGTTTCAGAATCAAGGTTATTCAATCAGTCCCAAACGTGAAACGATGCCATATTAGGGGAAAAAAAAAGGGACAGAACGATGCCATTTTGCTCTTGAAACAAGGCAGCCTGCTTGAACCGTGTGAACCGATCACGGTTCACAGAACCGAATGGTCGGACCGCAGTCCAGACGGTTCCATGCTTGTTTCGCATGGAACGGTTCTTCACCTTAAACGGACCGTAGATCTGAACGGTTCGAGGGTTTCCCGGTCCAGCCGTACAGTCTGGTCTGGGTTTAACAACCTTGGCTAAGAGATTTATTTAGAAAAAAAAATTGTCACGCAATTCGGGATCCCCCATACACTCATCTCAGACAATGGACTTCAATTTGATAGCAAGGCGTTCAGCAGGTATTGTTGTGACCTAGGGATTACAAATAGGTATTCCACCCCAACTTACCCAAAGGGGAACGGATAGGCCGAGGCTGTTAACAAGATCATAGTGGGTGGACTCAAGAAGAGGTTGGATGATGCGAAGAAAAAGTAGGTAGAAGAGCTGCCTCATGTCTTTTGGACATATCGGACAACACCTTGCAAATCAACAAGAGAGACACCCTTTTTAATGACTTATGGAGCCAAAGCTATTATTCCTTTAGAGACTGGATTCCCAACACTGATAACAAGTTATTTCACTCTGAGCAACAATGATGGGCTATTAGGGAAGAGCTTAGACTTAATTGAAGAATGAAAAGAAAATGCCATGATCCAATTGGCCTATTATCAACACAAGCTCAAATAAGGGTATAACGCCAATGTAAGGCTAAGACTATTAGCACCTGGAGACTTAGTGTTGAAGAAAGTTTTGGGTACTGCCAAAAGCCCGGCCTAGGGAAAGTTAAGGCCTAACTAGGAAGGGCCATATCGTGTTACATCAGTGGCGGGAATAAATGCATATTATCTTGAAAATCTAGATGAAAAAGTTGTACCACGTCCCTGGAATGTAAACAGCATGAGAATGTATTATTATTAATGAAAGCTTCCTTTACTATATTTTTGATTTATTACATTATGCGTCGTGCGTTCCATTATTTACCTAAGTATTAAACAAAACCTTAGATATGCCTGGCTCCTCAGACCACATGCTTTGGAAAAATTAATACTTAATGACATCTTTCTCAGTAATTAAACAGAACCTTAGTCATGCCTGGCTCCTCGGACCACATGTATTGAGGAAATTAACACTTTATGACATCTTCCTAAGTGCTAAACAGAACCTTAGTCATGCTTGGCTCCTCGGACCACATGCTTTGAGTAAATTGACACTTTATGACATCTTTCCAAGTGTTAGACAGAACCTTGAGTATGTTTGACTCCTCAAACGACATGCTTTGAAGAAATTAATACTCTATGGTATCTTTCTAACTATTAAACAGAACCTTAGACATGCCTGGCTCCTCAGACCACGTGCTTTGGGAAAATTAATACTTAATGACATCTTTCTCAGTGATTAAACAGAACCTTAGTCATACCTGACTCCTCAGACCACATGCTTTGGGGAAATTAACACTCTGTGGTATCTTTCTAAGTATTAAACAGAACCTTAGACATGTCTGGCTCCTCAGACCACATGCTTTGAAAAAACTAATACTAATGACATCTTTCTCAGCGAATAAATAGAACCTTAGTCATGTCTGACTCCTCGGACCACATGGTTTGGGGAAATTAACATTCTACAGTATCTTTCTAAGTATTAAACAGAACCTTGGACATGCCTAGCTCCTTAGACCACATGCTTTGGAAAAATTAATACTTAATGACATTTTTCTCAGTGATTAAACAGAACCTTAGTCATGCCTGACTCCTCGAACCACATGCTTTAAGGAAATTAACACTCTATGACATCTTCCTAAGTGTTAAACAAAAGCTTAGTCATCCTTGGCTCCTCAGACCACATGCTTTGGGTAAATTGACACTTTATGACATCTTTCCAAGTGTTGGATAGAACCTTGAGTATGTTTAACTCCTCAGACCACGCGCCTTGGATAAATCAACACAACCCATTTATTTTCCTAAGTACAAGAATAGATCACAGGTTACACCCAACTCCTCGGATCAGTGGCTTTAAGTAAATTAATGTTCTTGGATATTTATATAAGTGTTGAGTAGAATAAGGGTTGTCTGCCCTTTTTTTTTTTTTTTTTACAAGATATATTATTCATCTCCAAAAAATTCAGCCTTCCTTGTAGAAGGCCCAACTCTCAGTACAGGTATGTGATAATTCTCTTTATTGCTAGCACTTGTTCAATTTATTTAAATTAGCAGTAATACAATACTGTTAGCTTTTGTTAAAATATGAGTAATAATAATCCACTATTGTTAGCAATCTTGGTTAATACTGATAAAAGAGTAAATGTTACGAGGAAAAAGAAAGATTCATGAAACAAAAGGTAAAGTCTTTTCATTGATCAAAAGGAGAGTCTATTACAAACAGTGGTGAAATACCACAATAACAAAAAAACAAAAATGCAGAAAGATTAAAAAAAAAAACCCTATAATTATGCCTTTGCTTGATGAGGTTCCTCTTTGGGATCAGCCGCCTTGGACTTAGACTCTGCATCCTCATCCTTGGAGACCACATCCCTGATCATGAGAGCATCCTCAGAGGGGTTGGCCTTGATCGATGGCTGAGCCTCCTTACCCTTTCTAGCCCCTGTTGAGACTTTAGCATTAGGAGAAGGGGCTTGGATGGTGGGGAGTTGCTCAGGAGGAGGGAAAGGGTCAGCAACAGAATGAGGGAGCGTCGCTGGAACTTCTCAAATGTCCTTCGGAAGAAAATTTTCTCAGCCCTCCTCAGCTCAGAAGCAGTAAGGACTCCCACCCGGTTGAGCGCTTTTACCCATGTCTCGGCACAGTAGTCCCTGCACACTCCTGCCACCTCTTCTGCCAACTGGGTCTCCGTTTCCTGCATCCCACGTTCATAGGATGCCAGCTCTGCGACCTCAAAAGCTTCCCTAGCCACTCGAGCTGCATCCTTAGATTTCTGCAACTCAGCCTTGAGATCCAGGACCAGCTGTCTCTGAATGGCCAGCTCTATCTCAATCATGTGAATTTGTTTGCGCTGGTTCTCGGCCTACATCTCCACATTCTTCAAACCTGCCTTGGCACTCAAACATGCCCTGTCCAAAGCGATCAACTTGTTGGACAACTTCATTTGCTCTTGCTTGAGGGCCCCCAGGGACTTCTCAGTCTTAACGCGGGAGTAGGCCTTAGCCCTACCCTCATTACTGGCATCCCGAACCCACTCCTTGGCCACAAAAACTTGCTGAGTAACTTGCATAAAAATAATGAAGGAATCTCATATAAATAAATAAATAAAAAAAGAAAAGGAAGAATGAAAGTGCAGCTTAGCATTTAATTTAAAGATTTACTAGTTAACTTACCATAGCAAGGTCCCTCTTCAAGGACAGGAAGAGGTCTGACTACCTCATGCGCCTAACAGCTTCCATGTCTTTGAGAAGGAGAAGAGGCTACTCTAAGGCTTCAACAATGTAGGTTGAATGCCCTCTCTGGAACTCCCGAACTGAAGCATCCCATGGGATGGCAGCGCCATCCAGCTCCAGCCGAGGAGCCCAAGTGCGCTGCTACCGACGTACCTTGGCCCCAACGGGGTCCTCCCTGCTATCTATTCAAGAAGTCGGTTTATCTTTGGCGTTTTTGGGTAGTTTTTCCCCATTCGAAGGAACCACCTCACCCTCCTCCACTTCTTGTACTTTCTTCTTCTTCTTCAAGTCAAGACAAAGGAGCAATCTGACTGTAGTTACAGGGAGAGGGGGAGGAGGGGGGAGATTAGTAGGAACTTGGGACTTAAGGGCCTCCTTGGACGACGCCCTTTTATTCCTCCCAGCAAGGAGGCCCTTCAATCCTCTCCTTGGGTTGATATCCATCTCCTCGTCCTCCTTAAAACTAGGGTCTACACGGGTGACTATGAGCCTGGGAAAGTGAGCGACGGAATGCCTGTCCAACTCATCGTCAGAATCTGGAAGTTGGATTATAGGATCTGCTCGCTCCTGCTTGTCCTCCTCGAAGTGAAATTGATCAATCTCAACCTCAAGTAATAAGCGCGATGAGGTAACCTCCTCTCTCAGAACTACTACTTCAGGCAGAGTGCGCTAGAGGGGTAGTTCGACCTGAGGAAGGTCTTCTTGGGCTAGGAAACTGGGCAATGATACATCAATCTGGGCTAGCCAAGGGTCACCTACTCTTATCGTGTTGCCTACTTCTTGAAATGTGTCCAAAAGTGGCACAAAGTCCAAGATCAGATGGACAGCTCATAACTGTCTGTCCCTACTCACGAAGATCTCAGACCTCAGCACCTTGTTGAGACCCGGAACATTAACGAGGCTGAGTCTGAGAGCAACGTGCCTTTTATCTGCAAAAACAACCGAGGAGTAGATAATGGTCAGACTACTAAAACCCATCATTGAAGGAGAACAAAAAAAATATATAGTATGGCTAAAAGACCTAAATTTCATGCTAAGAGACCTAACCCTAAGGTATCCCACCTGGTTCTCCCTCTCGAACTGGGCAATGAAGACCATCATGCCATGCTCTTGAGGCTATCAGGAAGTCGTCCTTTATACCTTTATTGGATTTAGGGAGGCACGAGATAAGCCTAACGACGGGCCATCTGGACTTGAGGTAATACCCCGAGTCAGCAAGCGAGTGGCACTCGTACATGTGGACAACATCGTGCCAGGTGAGTCCCAAACTCATATGCTCATTGAGAGCATCAATGTAACCTAAAACTCTAAACAGGTTGGGAGCGCACTGATGGGGAGACAACCTATGGTTGATTAGGTAATCTTGGGTCACCCTACCCATGGGAAGTGTCATTCCTCCTTCTATAAAAACGATCATAGGAATGATAACATCCCCCTCTTTCCTGTCGAAGTCTATCCGGTCTCGGGGAAAATATCGCAGGGCTGCTCCCTGCAGAATATGGTACTTAGCCCTGAAACCCTCCATACCGACGTCAGTGTCTACAAGGTGTTTAAACCTACTCATTGGATTAAGCTAAAAAGGAACGAATGAAGTTTTCAAGGAAGAGAAATAAAGGGTGAATGGCCGAGGAGACAGGCCGAGAAGAAAATAAAGAACTTACAGAAATGAATACGTTAGTTGCTTCTAGTACTTCTTAAAGGTTTGAATTTTTCAGAAAGAAAGACTTGAAGACTTTAGAAATTTGGGAAGCCTTAAAGGTTTGAGAGTTATGAATTTCTTGAAAGCTCAAAGATATAAAAATATTGTTTCTAAGATTTGCCTCTTAAAATTCAGCTATATAGTTGTACTTAACTAAAAATACAGTTTCATCCATGAGAAAAAAGCCATATAGCTAAATTTTAAGAGAAGAACTCAATAAACAACACCTAAGGTAATGTACCTAAATTTTGTCCTAAAAAAGACTTTAACACACCTACTTTAATGAACTTTTCTCTCACCATTGTTATTTAACATAACCTTCAAAGTACTTCTGATTAACCCCACAGATTAGTCTCGGATATAGTAAATAAGCTTTTTCTAATTTGAAGCATGCTTTGGTCCTTTGTTGGTGTACACTTGAAGGATCCTCTCCTCACATTTGATTTCCCACATTATAGGTTGAAAGCTTAAATAATGTAAAACACTATAACTAGTTTAGACCCCCAATTCTAAATTACGGCTTAATTACTTTTACTTTAACTTAACTAAGTGCGGAACAAGAGTAAATGAATCGTAATAAAACCAGAACACTACTCTAAGACAAAAGCATGTACAATAAACAATAAATGTAAAGCTTAAAGAGTATGGAAGAGAAATGCAAATACAAGATAACATCGAGACATGTTATCGAAGAGGAAACTAAAGTACTTGACGAAAAACCTCTCCGCGGCCTTCCAAGCTGAAATTGATCCACTAGTGAATAAAGTTGGAGTACGCGAATATCAAAAAGACCCTCCAAGCCTGATCTACCCAATTTACTTGAACCCTCCATGTTCTAGCTACCAACGGCTTCACGAAGCCATGTTTTCACTTGTTATCCGGATCCCGCAATTAGCTCCAAATTGCATCTGCCAATCAATGGCTTCTTCCAATGTTTTCATACGCACCAAAACTTCTCTCAACACTCAGAATTGGTGAGGTAAGTGTTTGGCCTAAGAACCTCTCAAGGATGTGTAGATTGAGAGGTAGGAGAAGAGAAAAACTTTAGAGAAATGATGTAGATAATTGTGGATTTACAATCTCTAACTCTCAAGTGTATAGCTAGGATTTTCTCTCTTAAAAGTTCGTTTAGAAAAACTCCTTACAATTTCGTGGGTAATGTGAGCTTATATAGTGTTGGTAAAGGTATGAGAAAAACACACTTTAAAAAGCTCCAAGCAGTGAGTTTCGGGGGTCACTCGTGACTTGGCCTGAGTCGCAAAGTGACTCGCGAAATCCAGCTTGACATGAGACTGTTCAGATTTTAGCATGTGCTTCTCACGTAACCTTTTGCAGGTTGTCACTTGCGAGCCAGTCGCAAAATCTCCTTCTTCACAAATCTTCACCAAACTCTCACACACAACTCTTACATTAAATCCCACAATAAATACAGGAAAATGATTGAACAAAAATACAATCAAATTTGACATAGAATTAAAGCTAACATAAAAATATAGTTGTAAATAACAGCTTTACCTAAATTATTTGTTTTTCCCTCCGAAAAGTGATGGGATAAAGGCAAACTATTATATATTCCTTGTACAATAATTCTGGTCTTGTCTTTATTTCGACTTGTTTGCTTCACGTGCAAGTGCAATACTAATGGATTTGAAGGCAGCATTGACAGAATCATAGAACTTAATGTACTTATTATCAATCTACTGCTAAAATTTTCCAACATCCTATTGATCTTTATGAAATTGGCCAGTGGGATTTGGTTTTTCAATAATACTAAGTATATTCTATAGATCTTTTGCTTTGTTTGCCGCTACAAAAACCATGCCTTTGTCATCAAAATGCACACTAAGTTACTAACTATTAGATTTAGATCTTCTTGTATTATTTTTAATATAAAAATAAAAAAACGCATAATCCAATACGATAAAAATGATGGAAATTTTATAGCAATCCATTTTCTGTGCAAATAAAAATTTCCAATTTCAAAAGTCAACCAAAAACGAGCGTGTCTCCCATTCTCTGTGCGATACGCGTAGGTAAAATGCTTCTGTCATTTCGAAATTAGTTCACATTTTATTTTTTTAATCTGAAATTGCGTGGATGGCAAGATTTGCACGTGATTTTCATGTCTTTAGAGATGTTTGTCTATTTGAGTGAAAAGTTTGTCCACCGTCCACCAAAAACGGGCAATGATATATATATATAGGTAAAATGCTTTTGTCATTTCGAAATTAGTTCACATTTTATTTTTTTAATCTGAAATTGCGTGGATGGCAAGATTTGCACGTGATTTTCATATGTCTTTAGAGATGTTTGTCTATTTGAGTGAAAAGTTTGTCCATCGTCCACCAAAAACGGGCAATGATATATATATATATATATATTTTTTTTTTTTCTTTTAGAGAGAGTGTTTTAACTTATGACATCCGCTTTTGATAATAACTTTTATTATTAGACCAAGAAACCAATCAGTTTTGGTGTAAACGATGATTGAACCCTAAATCTCTTATACAACCATCAAAAACTTTACCAGTTGAGTTAACTGAAACTCACATTTATTTATTTTTTTATTTTGGCTGAACGAGCAATGATATTTATACTTGTACAAAAAGGGGCCCAGACATACACCTCATACATTCAATATCCATCCTCCCTATCACAACCTTTGGATTCAGTCCGGGGATTGGATATGATTATGAGATTCATATTTTATATATGAGAATAATAATGTATAATATTCGATATATTAATTAATTATTGATATACTGTTTCAGTTCAATCGATAAAGTTTTTTGTCAAGTAAATAATAATGCAGAGGGAGAGAGGCCACAAGAATACAGACAGTGTAATGTGGGTTAACGTCAATATCATTATAAGTGATGATGCCGTGAATTTCACCAGTGAGTTGCACAATGCTTGTATGCTCGAAACGACACCTGCACAACAAAAGGAAGAAGACCTAACAGAGAGCACCGGTGTGGTGCCGGCCAAGTACCCTCCGAAGGTCAAGTCAGAACTTCTTTTTCAACTCTAGAGTGCTAGAGAGGGGTTAATTATGCGTACCCTGATTTGTGAGGGTATTGGGGCTTTTATAGTAGGAGAGGGTTGACCTCTTTTCCTTGGAGCGGAAGTCCTTTCCTTATAGGAATCTTTATAAGCGGGGATCTTGGGATCTTTCCTTATAGGACTCTAACACTAGGCGTGGAGAACAAGTAATCCTTTTATTACCTATTTGTGATGAACAACTGTTGGCATTGCTCAGTGCCGTCGCCTTAGGGTCGTCAGCTTCCCGCCATGTTATATGACCTTCAAGTGAAACTAAATTCCCCCCGTCAGCTCTGAAGTCTTCAGCATCATCCATCCAGCCCCGTCAGCTTTGGTCCTTGACATATCACAAGCTGACGGTTCCAAGCATGATTTATTTCTACCTATCAATTGCCCCCTACTCCATATCTCCGTCAGTACGAACTGACGGGTTATGGAGTTATATTTGTCACAGACCTTCAGCCCAGCAGAGAGAGAAAATGAGGTAGATGGCATTAATGGCTTTGGACACGTGGCGAAGGTTGGTTGGCTCCGTTTCTGGACGAGGGCGTCGCTTCGTCTTCCGTGCCCTTTCCTGTATATATATAATCCTATTCCCTTCCTTATTTTCACTTTTTCATTCTTACTGATTACTGGAGAGAAGATCCGTCACTTCCTTCCGTCAGTCTTCTTGCACCGTCATCTGAGCTTCTGCTGTCACATTTAGACCGTCGCCTATTTGCGAATATTGTAAGTTCTTTCTCTTCCTTTCACCCTTTTGATGTTCTTTACTTTAATTGATCTTCTTTATAGTGAGGTCGTCATCCTAGGTACTTAGAATGAATTCGTCACTTGTAGGTAGTCAGATGTCGAGTGACGCGTCGAGTCAGTCGTCAGTCCGCGATGGAGCGGGCTACGACGATGTCTTTGGTTCAGGGTCAGAGTCCGGGAGCCTTTCCTATCCGTCAGAGAGGGAAACATTAGCCCAAACTCTTGACGAGAGAATAGGGAGTCACGGAAACGAAGGTCAAGAGGAAGTAGTAGATGAGGTTAGTGAAGTTGAGGGGGATGATGAAAGGGATAATGACGGAGGAGAAGGTGACGAGGATTCTTGTGAGAGGATCTCAAGAAGTCCTGAGGGGAGTCGTCCCTTCATTCTGCCCGAGGATTGGGCCGTCAATAAATTCTTACCAACCATGAGTGAAAAGCTTTTTGGAGAGTTGCGTATCCGTTTTCAAATTCCAGATTATATTCCAATTCGTCTCCCTAGAGAAGGTGAAAAGTGCTACTCAGGGAGAACCGCAGATGTAGGTATGTATTACGCTATGTTTGCTGCGGGGGTGAGGTTGCCTTTGACAGCTCTGCACCGTCAGTTAGTTGACTTCCTTGGTGTATCCGTCAGTCAAATTGCCCCCAATTCATGGAGAATTTTTATTGGCGCTGAAGTCTTATGGGGTCGTCTGAGTGGGGGACACCGTCAGCTCTCCCTTGATGAATTCTTTTACTGTTATAGACCCCATCACCTAGCATCCTCTAAGGGGATGTACCATTTTGCCGTTAGGGAGAAGGAGTTGAGGTTAGTGTCGGAGACACCAGATTCAAACAGAAACTGGAAAGGTAGGTACTTTTTTGTTAAGGGGACGGACTGGGTGTGCCGTCGTGAAGAGTGGAAGACTATGTCTCGGGGATACTTTGATAATACCTGGGCATTCGTCAAGGATTCAGGTTCCACCCGTCAGCTTTTAATTCCGTCAGTTATTTTTAATATCTTGCTGGTACTAACTAATTTCTACTTATTTATGTCCGTCAGCTAATACTCATCCTCTAATAACTGACGGGCAAAGAGACTTCATCCGTCGGGTTCTGGAGATCCCTTTGGGGCAGCGGGCGTGTCGAGATTTAATTAGGCTTGACACCCTTCACTCTTACTGCGGAGGACCTGAGCCGACGCCTGAAGCCCTTCAATTAGAAGGATTTTCACGCCGTCGTAAGTAGCCTATTCGCATAATCTCGTCACTTTAATTACTGACGTTAGCTTTTTCTCTTATATGTGTACGCATGATCTTTTCAGAAATGGAGTCAGCCAAGCAACGGATCAGGGCTGCTGCTGCTCGTCAAAAGGAGGAGCAAAAGAAGAAAGGAGAAGTGGGCTCCTCGTCTGCTCCCAAGGCCGTCACCAAAGGCGTGCCAAAGAGAAAAACTGACGGAAAAGACGACCGTCCGTTAAAAAAGGCTGCCATCACTCCTGTCAAAGAGACCCCTGAGAAGTCAACCCCCGCGACCGGTCACGGGGCAGGGAAGGGGCTGATGACTTCTTCTGGTCCCGTCCTGGAAGGGCCCCGTTGTCTGTTGACACATATGGATTTTGCCGTCGAGAAGATTGAGTCACTTATAACGTCGACGGACATCGATCCTTGTGATTCATTGGGGACAGAGGAGCTGGGGGCGTCAGCCTTGTTTGATCTCTCACGGGTAATTTTTCCCTCGGTTCTTTTTTCTTCCCCTCCTTTTTTTTATTTAATGACTGACGGTTGTATACTTTTTGTAGGCCCTGGTTCGTGTGAAGGCGCTCCAAGATAGGTGCGTGGCCAAGGAGGGCGTCGCTGTTCGTCTGAGCAAGCACAACAAAAACATGTCAAATCAGCAATCTCAATATAAGGAGGCTATGCGCTTGCTGAACACCGAACTGAAAGAGACGAAGGAAAAATTGGAGGAAGCAGGCCATAAACAGGAGAAATTGCAACAGGAGCTGACGGCCCTTCGTAAGCAGGCGGAGCAGGCCGGGGCTGACACGGTTAAGGAATTTAAGGAGTCAAATTCCTTTTTTGATGCCTGTGGTGTGCACTACGGAACAGGTTTTGATGACTGCCTCAAGCAGGTTGCGTCAGCCTTTCCTGAGCTGGACCTTTCTGGAATCACACTGGATGACGCCGTGCCTATGACGCCTGCCAATGATACCGTCAGTACTGAAGGTGACGGTCCTGAAGATGTACATCCTCGTGATGGCGACGGGGTTGTATTGGCTCAACCTACTGCAAATCCTCCAGTGGTTTCCTCCAATCTCGTCGAGACCTTAGATGCAGATGACCCTCCTGCCTAGAAGGAGTAAATTATGTTTTTAGGTGACGCTTCCTTTGGTTCTTTGTAGATGTATTTTGATTTGTCTGTAAACAATATTTAAACGCCCCCTTTGATTTTTGGGGTTTCTGTTTGTATTCGTCTTATTTCAGTATATGCATTACTTATTACTTTTTCTTGCTGTTTGGCTAAGGCTTATCTTTTAATTGTTGGTTTGATTTCGTCAGTCTACTTGTAAGTTGTAATACTGACGCCGTCAGCCAAATGTAGTCGTTGGCTTACTTATGACTTTTAGCCCAGTCCTTTTGGTTCAATGGACTTGTTTTCTTTTCAGCCTTTTTACCTGTCGTTCCTAGGAAAGTTATTTTGGATTAAGTTTGCCCGTCTCATGGGCTTTGGGTCTAGTTTTGATTGTTTTGTGATTTTAAGGTAATTCATGTAGGATCGTTGGTGGGACAACCCCGTCGGTCTCAGGCCTTTGGTTTGACCGTCGGCCTTATGGCGTCTCTTTATTAGGCCATCAACTTTGAAGCTGAATTCTTTTTCTCTTTTTATTAAACCGTTAGTTTGTGGGTTTTTATTAGACCGTCAGCTTTACAACGGAATTTTTAGGCCCTTTACTAAATCATTGTAGCTGGCTTGTCTTTTCTTAGACCGTCACCCTTATGGCTGAACTATCTTTATCAGCCTCTGTGACTGATTTCTTTTAGGTCTTTTATTAGACCGTCAGCTTGATTGCTGAATTCTTTGGGTCTTTTATTAGACCGTCAGCTTGATAGCTGGATTCTTTGGGTCTTTTATTAGACCGTCAGCTTGATAGCTGACCTCTTTTTATCAGCCTTTGTGGCTGAGTTCTTTTAGGTCTTTTATTAGACCGTCAGCCTGATAGCTGAATTCTTTGGGTCTTTTGTTAGACCGTCAGCCTTATGGCTGAACTCTTTTTATCAGCCTTTGTGGCTGAATTCTTTTAGGTCTTTTATTAGACCGTCAGCTTGATAGCTGAATTCTTTTGGACTTGTTCATGTCTGTGAATATGATCCTGTAAGTAGAAATTCCAGTAGTTCTAAGTAAATTCCTCTTATTGCCATGCATCTATGAAAAGTAGTTTAAAAACAATAACCTGCCCAAAAATGGGCTTATTGTAGTAAAAACCAAAGTAAAAATCTGCCCATTCGGGCTTATTGTAGCAAAATCTAGAAGTAAATGATAAATGTAGGAATAAAAAGATAAGTCTTTCTTCAAGTCGTCGTAACTACTGGTAGTACTTTCGCAAATGCTCAGCATTCCAAGGGTGTGGTAGCTTCCGTCCGTCCAGCGTCTCTAGGTGATAGGTGCCTTTTCTCTGCCATGTCGTGATTCGGTAGGGTCCTTCCCAATTCGGGCCGAGCTTTCCTTGGGTTGGATCTCTTGCTGCTCCCATGACTTTCCTGAGGACGAGGTCTCCAACCTGGAAGTCTCTGTGCTTGACCCGGGAGTTGTAATGCTTAGCCATGCGGTCCTGGTATCGTGCGAGCCTTTGTTCCGCCGCTGTCCTGACTTCGTCCACTAGATCGAGCTGTAGGCGTATGGCTTCGTCATTTTTCTTTTCATCATGGTTGTGCACCCTGTAGCTTGTGAGGCCGACTTCGGCTGGGATGACAGCCTCGCTTCCGTATGTTAGCTGGAATGGCGTCTCCTGTGTTGGTGTTCTTGCCGTCGTCCTGTAGGCCCAAAGTATGCTTGGCAATTCTTCAGCCCATATGCCCTTTGCCCCCTCGAGCCGAGTCTTGATGATCTTCAGCAAGGATCGGTTCGTGACTTCAACCTGTCCGTTGGCTTGAGGGTGGGCGGGAGAGGAGTAATGGTTCCGTATCCCTAATTGCGAGCAGAAGTCTCGGAAGGCCTCGTTGTCGAATTGCTTCCCGTTGTCCGAGACTAAGACTCTAGGGATGCCGAATCTGCAGATGATGCTTCTCCAAACGAAACTGCGTACGTTCTTCTCTGTAATGGTGGCCAAAGCTTCAGCTTCTACCCATTTCGTAAAGTAGTCGATGCCCACTACCAGAAACTTCAGTTGTCGTATAGCCGTAGGAAACGGCCCCATGATGTCCAATCCCCATTGAGCGAATGGCCATGGCGCCGCCATTGGGGTAAGTTCTTCAGGTGGTTGTCTGATGATATTGCTGAACCTTTGGCACTTGTCACATTTCTTTATATAGGCCTCGGCATCCTTCTGCATAGTTGGCCAAAAGTACCCCGTTCGTACTAGCTTGTGTATCAATGATCTGGACCCTGAGTGATTTCCACAGATTCCTTCGTGCACTTCCCTCATGACATAATCTGCTTCCTCAGGACCTAGGCATCGTAGGTATGGACGGGAGAAACCTCTTTTGTACAAGACGTCTTTTATTATGACGAAC
The DNA here is from genome assembly GCA_023621385.1 of Quercus gilva. NCBI lineage: Eukaryota > Viridiplantae > Streptophyta > Magnoliopsida > Fagales > Fagaceae > Quercus > Quercus gilva. The sequence goes on from CM042484.1 coordinate 31,697,557, forward strand.
CTTGCTGCCTGGACCTTTAGCTTTCTTGCGGCTTCTTTTCCGTCTGGCAATTCGCCGTTCTTCAAGTAGGAGACTAACGGCGTGGTCCAATTACTTTCGAACCCGAGTTCCTGTATGTTGACAGAGCTTGTAAGTGGAGAGAGCTGAACGAAAGAGAGTACGCTATCCAGGGTGGCCATATGTTCAGCTGAAGCGGCTTTGGCTAAGCGATCTGCTTGCTCGTTTTCTCCTCGGGGTATCTGTTTAATTTTGGCCTTCAGCTCGTTTACCCTTCGCCTTGCTTGGTCCAGATATTTTTTCATCCTTTCGTCTCTACACTCATAATCCCCGTTCATCTGGTTGACTATGACTTGAGAGTCGCAGTGAATTATTACTCTTTCTGCTCCTGCGGCTTTGGCGAGGTCAAGCCCTGCTATCAGAGCTTCGTATTCTGCTTCGTTGTTGGTGGTAGGGAACTCAAGGCGAATCCTACACTCGACCATGTCTCCTTCAGGCGAGTGCAGCACGACGCCGGCCCCCCCGGCCTGCCTGTTGGAGGATCCGTCAACATGTATGTTCCATTGTGGAGGTTCTTCTGCCCCCCTGACTGCACTGTTTGTAAACTCAGCTATGAAATCTGCAACAACCTATCCTTTAATGGCGGTTCGCGGGCGGTACTGGATATCAAACTCGCTTAATTCTACGGCCCATAGTGCTAATCGCCCAGCAGCCTCGGGGCTGCTCATTGCCCGTCGTAGTGGCATGTCAGTTAGGACGATCACCGTGTGAGCTTGAAAGTACGGCTTAAGTTTGCGTGCTGCCGTGACTAGCGCAAATGCAAGCTTTTCCATGGGCGGATATCTTTCTTCGGCTCCGCGTAGTGCCCGACTGGTGTAGTACACAGGTTTCTGTATCCTTTCTTCTTCTCTGATCAAAGCTGCGCTGACGGCGGCTGGGGAGACTGCAAGATAGAGAAACAGTTCTTCACCTGGCTTCGATGGACTTAGTAATGGAGGAGAAGAGAGATAAGCTTTCAATTCTTCAAATGCTTGTTGGCACTCGGCAGTCCACTCGAAAGATCTCTTCAGTGTGTGAAAGAAGGGTAAGCACTTGTCTGTTGCTCTCGAGACGAACCTGTTGAGTGCTGCTATTTTGCCATTAAGGCTTTGCACTTCCTTCACATTTTTTGGTGGTGCCATTTCTATTATAGCTCGAATCTTGTCCGGATTGGCTTCGATGCCCCTTTGGGAAACCATGAATCCTAGGAATTTTCCTGCCGTCACCCCGAAGGCGCACTTTCCGGGATTTAGTTTCATGTTGTAAGAGCGAAGAGTGTCGAACGTTTCCCTGAGGTCTTCCAAGTGATCTTCCTCCTTTCGGCTTTTTACCAGCATATCATCTACGTAGACTTGGACGTTTCTTCCGATTTGCGGTGCAAACATTTTATTCATGAGCCTCTGGTATGTTGCGCCCGCATTTTTTAGACCAAACGGCATCACCTTGTAACAGAAGAGGCCTTGGCTGGTTACGAATGACGTTTTCTCTTGATCGGCTTCGTGCATCTTGATTTGGTTATATCCGGAGAAAGCGTCCATAAAACTTAATAGTTGGTGTTGGGCTGTAGAGTCTACTAAAGTGTCGACCCTCGGGAGGGGATAGCTGTCTTTGGGGCATGCTTTGTTTAGATCGGTGAAGTCTACACACATCCTCCACTTCCCGCTAGCTTTCTTGACCATTACTACGTTGGCGAGCCAGTCGGGATAGTAAACTTCTCTAATAAAGTTTGCCTCTTGTAGCTTGCGGACTTCTTCAGCTATGGCCTGATCCCGTTCGGGGGCAAATACCCGCTTCTTTTGCCTGACGGGTAGAAAAGAGGGTGATACATTCAGCTTATGCACCATGACCGAAGGGTCTATCCCCGGCATGTCCTCGTGACTCCATGCGAATACGTCCCGATTCTCTCTGAGGAAGGCTGTAAGTGTCTGTCGGACCGTGGGACTTGCAAGGGTCCCGATCTTTGTTATTTGATCAGGTCTGGAGTCATCAAGAGATATTTCTTCGAGCTTCTCGACGGGTTCCGTCGTACTCCGGTATTCTTCTATGCTCATGGCCTGGAGTTGATCGTCCATTTCCATCATCGCTACGTAGCATTCGCGCGCGGCCACCTGGTTCCCACGTAGTTCACCTATTCCGTATTCGGTAGGGAACTTGATCATCAGATGATACGTCGAGGTTGCCGCCTTCCATGAATTGAGGGTAGGTCGCCCTAAGATGGCGTTATAGGCGGACGAGCAATCGACCACGAGGAACGTCACTTCCTTTGTGATCTGCTGAGGGTAATCGCCTGCTGTTACTGATAATGTGACCGCGCTGAGGGGAAACACCCTCGTTCCTCCAAATCCGACGAGCGGGGCATTTGTCGGTATCAACTGCTCTTTGCTGATCTTCATCTGCTGGAATGCCGGGTAGTACAAAATGTCCGCCGAGCTCCCATTGTCGACCAATACCCGGTGCAAGTTATAATTCCCTACTTGTAGACTGATAACAAGCGCATCGTCGTGTGGATGGTGAAGACGTCGTGCATCTTCTTCGGAGAACCCGATGATAGGACTTTCTCTTCGTGCTACTTTTAATGCCGAGCCCGTCACCTGGACACTTTGAACCATCCTGAGGTACGTCCTCCGAGCCTTTTTGGATGACCCGGTAAGCGTCCCTCCTATGATCATCCTTATGTCGCCAATGGGTGGTCTAGGGCGGTCATTGTCTCGTCGGGGAGGCTGCTCCTGAGGTGGTGGATCAGGTCTTTCCTTGCTTACAAACTTCTGCAATTTCCCTTGTCTGATGAGGGCCTCGATCTGCTGCTTCAAATCGTAACAATCGGCTGTATCATGGCCGTGATCTCGGTGGAAGCGGCAGTATTTATCTCTAGAGCGCCTATTGGGATCCCCTTTTAGCTTCCCAGGGAAGGTCAGAGCCCCCTCATCCTTAATTTGCATCAGGACTTGGTCTATTGGGGTAGTTAACGGGGTGAAGGTTGTGAATCTTCCCCCCGGGGGTCTAGAGCGCCTCTCGTCTCTTCGGTCTCTAGTTTTTGGCTTCTTCCTTCCTTGGTCTTGTCGTGAATCTTCTTGTCTTTCCCTTTTTCTTGGCTTCTCTTCCCGGGCTTGCAGCGCGTCTTCTGCGTTCATGTATTTGGTGGCCCGGTAGAGTACTTCCGACATGGTCTTTGGGTCGTTTTTGTATAGGGAGAACAAAAACTTACCCTTTCGCAACCCATTTGTGAAGGCCGCCACAAGTATCTTGTCGTCGGCTTCGTCAATAGAAAGCGCCTCCTTGTTGAAGCGCGTTATGTAGGACCTCAGTGTCTCGTCTTCTCGTTGCTTGATGCTCATTAAGCAGGCTGTAGATTTCTTGTACCTATGTCCCCCGATAAAGTGAGTAGTGAACTGGGCGCTTAACTCCTTAAAGGTGCTGATGGAGTTCGGCGTCAGTCGACTGAACCATATCCTTGCGGGGCCTTTCAGTGTTGTAGGGAAGGCCCTACACATGATTTCGTCTACCACACCCTGAAGGTGCATCAGGGTCTTGAAGGTTTCCAAATGGTCCAGAGGGTCCTTCACCCCGTCGTAACTCTCGATATGGGGCATGCGAAACTTATGCGGTAGGGGGAAGGCATTGACGGCTACGGTGAATGGCAAATCGGTTCGGTTAACTAGATCATCAAGGTCGCTAGAGACTCGCCCTTTGAGTGCGTTCATCATGACTTCCATTTGTTCCCTCATCGCCTGCATCTCCGCGATAATATGTGGTGGAGTCGCGTCCGTGAGAGATGGCATGCTTACATTCTGCCCTCCTGGTTTGCTTGGGGTATGGCTGCCTTCGGGTTTCTCCTAGTTTTTCTTTGGAGCGCTGGTCCCTTCTTGATCCTCTTGCTGGTCGTTCGGTGGTGTGTTCTTCTGGCGCAGCTGTTCTTCCAAATCGTGGTTTTGTTTGGTGAGGCGATCTACAGCGGCGGCCAGAGTCCGAACTTGTCTCTCGAGTGCAGTCGTGGGCGGCTCCTCTTCCTGAATGTCGTTGTTGGTTGCCATTGATCGAGTGAGTACCATGCAACCCTTTTAGTCCGGGAAACAGTAGTATGGCTAAATCTGAATTGTTGCGACGTTTCCCACAGACGGCGCCAACTGATGATGCCGTGAATTTCACCAGTGAGTTGCACAATGCTTGTATGCTCGAAACGACACCTGCACAACAAAAGGAAGAAGACCTAACAGAGAGCACCGGTGTGGTGCCGGCCAAGTACCCTCCGAAGGTCAAGTCAGAACTTCTTTTTCAACTCTAGAGTGCTAGAGAGGGGTTAATTATGCATACCTTGATTTGTGAGGGTATTGGGGCTTTTATAGTAGGAGAGGGTTGACCTCTTTTCCTTGAAGCGGAAGTCCTTTCCTTATAGGAATCTTTATAAGCGGGGATCTCGGGATCTTTCCTTATAAGACTCTAACACTAGGCGTGGAGAACAAGTAATCCTTTTATTACCTATTTGTGATGAACAACTGTTGGCATTGCTCAGTGCCGTCGCCTTAGGGTCGTCAGCTTCCCGCCATGTTATATGACCTTCAAGTGAAACTAAATTCCCCCCGTCAGCTCTGAAGTCTTCAGCATCATCCGTCCAGCCCCGTCAGCTTTGGTCCTTGACATATCACAAGCTGACGGTTCCAAGCATGATTTATTTCTACCTATCAATAAGCAAATTAGTTGCATTTAAGGGATAATTATTGTGTACTCCTAAAGTACCATAAATGCATACTCTCCTTTCTCACATAACTGTAAGTCCTACTAATTAAATTTATGACGATACCTACAATTCATGTAAGAAGAAGGAGTACGCATTTATAGTACTCCCGAAATATTCTATAATTTACAGCATTTAAGTTGTAGAATATGAAGATTTAGGGTTAAGTGAGAATAATGAGGAAGAGAAAGAATATAGACACAGAGAAAAGAAAGAAAAGGTTGAGGGCATTAACTTGATCAAGCCCATACCTTAGCATATATTTATATTAGGGTTTATAACATGATTACAAAAATACCCTTATTAATGTGCCAAAATAAATGACAAATAGAACTAACTCTATCAGTTATCAAGAGTTATGTAGCTCAACTAGTTGGTACCCATCCCCTTATTAATATGCTGAAATAAATGACAACTAGAACTAACTCTAACAATTGCCAAGAGTCGTGTAACGCAACTGGCTGACACTCATTCCTGGTTGTAACTATCAAATTATAAAAATAAAAACAAAATAGTTATTACAGCGGTCCTAAGTTCTTGTTCCTCCTCTAGCGGTCATCTTTGACATTAAGTTCTTGAGATGATCATAGCGGCTATATTGGTAATCAATCAAGAAACAGAGCTGCCTGATGGCCTCCCTCTTCTCCTCCCCTAGACTCAACAATTCTTCATCCTTCTCTTTAATACTCTTCTCCAAATCCCCCACCTTCTTTTCAAGTTGGCTAATGGCTTTCTTCAGATTCAGCTTTTCCTCTACTTCCTTGTTTTCCTTTGCTTCCAAATTCCAAACCTTCTCTCTTAATAAGACTTCCTGTTCTACCTTGTCATCAAGTCGGGTAACTAAACAATGTGTATAAACCTTCAGTGCTTTCATTTCTTTATTTCTTTCTGTCACCCATTCCTTTGCATGCTGAAGCTCATTTGACATCTTGTTAATACGATTAAGAACATTGATGTTGTCCACCTCAAGCTTATTGACCACCAGATCTGATATACTCAATGTATTGTTTGCTGCTTCCACTATAGCCCTCATCTTTGTTATCTCAGCTCCATAAGTTGCAGTTTTGGCTTCAAGCACTCTAATCTCTTGCTCATACTTCTCTTTTGTCATCCTGTAGTTGTCTTTGTTTTCACTGTGTAGATGTTCTATGACCAGGACTCTTTGGCACAACAGACGGATATTATCCTCAATATTATTGCGGAGCTTTTCTGCTAGTTCTTCTATCTTCCTTTCTGCAAAGTGTAGACTTTTCTTGTTTGTGCTTTCCTGTTCTTTCAAAGTTCTCTTCTCATCTCCGAATTTGCTTATTAATTCGTAGTTTTGACTTTCTGCAAGGGTCAGTCTTTGACATGATTCTTGTTTGTCTCTCTGTATTTGTAACTCCAACTGGCTTTTCTGAGTCTGCAAAGAATCCAAATCCTGTTGCAGATTGTTAATTTGTGCTGATAAGGTCCTAAATTGAGTGGAGGTTTCATTCTCTTTAATTTTATATTTCTTTTGAAGAGAAGAGATCACATGTCCCCTCTCTGTCAATGCACTCTCCAATTCAAGATTTCTAGCATGCAGCCCTTCCTTTTCCTCTATCAAGTCTGCAATTTTCAATGAAGAATAGTTCTCAATATCTTTGAGTTTCTTCAGGAGGCTAGCTACTTCATCTCCTTTGTCTTTTAACAAAAATTCAAGTTGCAAAATCCGGGCATGCAATCCAATATTTGTCTCTTTTAGCTGTGTAGCTTCAGTTGCTTTGCTTTGAATATGTGCTTTCATATTTCTTTTCTGGTCATGCAAGGATTGAACTTCAAATTTCAAGCCAGTTAACTGACTCTTTAACTCCCTTATCCTACCTGATGCTTGAGTTTTATGCGCCTCATGCTCCTTTACAATAGCCAAAAGTTCCCTTTCTCTTTGATCAGCTTCAACCCTCAGATTTTTGTCGATTTTCTCAGCTTCTTGAATTTTGCACATTGCTGCCATGTGGTCTGAATTTAAATATTCCTTTTTTACTTCAGTAGAGGGCAACTTATGATTTGGATCAGCAACTTCAAATTCTTCAGTTTCAAGTGCTTGCACGGTGCTGCCTGCCAGCTCCTGATTTTCATTCTCCAATTTGCCATTATTACCATCTATTTCGTCTGAGGAATAATATTCTGAGTCCGAGCTTGAAGGAGACAAAGGAAAATTTTCCTCTTCTCCTCCATGAATTCCTGTATCCAAGTCTCTTCTAAGATGATCATACATGGCATAGAGTGATTTGTACCTTTTGTAAAAGTTCTCGACGAGTCCAACAAGTTCTGACTCTTTCTTTGGATCTTTTGTGATTCCATCTTTTCTCCATTCATTTTCATCCTTGACAAGCTTCAAGATTCTTGTCACATAATTTTCAGTTTCTGCAAATTACAGAAACAAATCCAGAATGCTGACATAGAAAAAAAAATATAATAAAATAACTTTTTCCCCCTTCGTAAGGGGAGAGACCTAAATTAAAAGTCTAAAGGAATTGAAGCTTTTGTAAGTAGCAGAAGTGATATGATTTACAACAAACTTGTAAGTTAGTACGTACTTTTTAGTTAGGTTATTGCCTAGTAGTATATCATTAGAAAGCATTCTTTAACCTTCAAACCCTATAACTGCTAATACAATTGTTCAAGATTAAGTTCATTTAGAAGAGAGAGTTGCACCTGTTTTAGTCTGATCTAGTTCTTCCGCTTTTTCTGGATCAACTTCAACATTATACTCCAAAAACTTTGTTAACTCCTCCATCTCTAGTTTAGGTTTCTCAGCAAACCTACACATAAAGAGGCACTTGTCAAGATGAAGCAATTATCAAGCAAAACAGACTAGAGACCTGGAAAAAAAAATTCATGGGAAACCAGATTCTGCACACGCAATAATTTGACAATTGGTTACTTAGCAAAGACTCTAGCTGCTTGCCTAACAACTTTTAATTAGCCCATTTAATTATTAAAGGAACAAATACATTAAGTGCACAAGTGATCAAATTAACCCAAATTTAATAGAGTAATTTTTTGAGCTAGGTAGATAACAATAGAGGAGGGAGATGTGGTTTGAAGTTTCAAACCACAAATATTGAACACCATTAAAAAATGTCATTACCACCTCAATCCTTTTTTTTTTTTTTTTTTGAAAAAAATAAAATAAAACAAGGACAGTTCAACATATCAGTTGGAAACATACTACATCATTGAGGGGAACAAAAAAAAGAAGAAGAGGGAAGCTTGCCTGCCCATTTGTAATGAGCAACTTTACTTATTCTCTACAATGTATTAACACACTACTGAATTTCCAAGCATTATTTATATATTATCATTTACCATACAAAAATAGGTAGCATTCATTGGTAGTAAACACATTTTATACCAAAGAATTCTGTTGGAAATTTAATTAGCGGGGGCCAAAATTATTTGCTTAATATCAAATGTCAAGAAAAAAAAAACATGGGACTTCCAGAATTGAACTTAAAATCACAAAAAAAGAACTAAATTTGCTAAACTATAAATACTCGAAGTTCTTATTTTTCTAATTGATTGCTTAAATAAAAGGAAGGAAATGTTTTAGGAGTTATAATGTTGCTGTTCAGGTGCGCTTTAGAAAATTCCAAGAAGTCATAGAAATTTGAATCTAATGTTGTTTTACTTTTAGGATTTCAAATTATGAATATCCGAATGACTTAATTAAGTGGATCATTTCATGATTTAACGAAATAAATATATAAAAAAATAAATTAGTTACCTGTGAATTGAACACAATTTTTCTCCCAGATGAATCTGAACATACAGTGGAATAAATTAACAACAACAAAAAAAAGTATTTTCAAGCAAAAAAACGAAAATAGAGAAAAAATTAGAGTGATTTTTTTTTTTTGGGGACAGGATTATAGTGACTATTCCAATTTTGTTGTAGTGCTTGTCCTTTGAATACCCTTTAGGTTCGGCATTATTACCGCGGAAACCACCAAGTAAGCATCTCATTGTTCTCACTGTCTGGGATCAAAAAACGCCATACATTCTTATCCTGGTTAATCCTAAAATGTTATTCGTATTGGTTGATTAAATGACACTTGTACCATTCCTCGCCTTTTTCTATCTCTTACAGAGACAAGGGTGTCGCTGTAGGAGGAATCCACACATTTTGTGAGACGAGTCTCATAAGACTGACTTATAAAATATTATTTTTTTAAAAAAATTAAAGAGTCATTTATGGGAAAAAAAATCTGTTTAGAATTAGTCTTTCTGTACTTATTTTTGCTGAACGATTCTCACAGTTTCAATTTTATCCTTTTATATATTTATATATGTACATATATTTAAGTGTATAAATTTCATACTTCACTTCAATTCTTGAAAAATCAAGGTCCTTAATTATTAACGTGTTAATTTTGACGCCCAGTTTTCAAAAAATCAAGTCATATCCCTTTTAGGAAGGATAGAGTGAGTTCTCGTTTGTGTTTGAGAGAGAGAATTCGCCTCATATTTCTATCTTTAGTCTATATAAAAAGTGAGAATGTCGTATCAAAAAAAAAAAAAAAAGTGAGAATGTTCGAGTGACTTCTTCATGCATCTGGGTTTGTTGAGCTGTTTACGGTTTTGTGATTTTTTTTAAATATTTAATAAGTGAGTAGATGTGTAATGGGTGATTTAGTTACACTTTTATCCTAGAAAAGTTAAAAATTATGAGGTTAGTTTTGTCTTTTGAGTTCTTTTGAAGTTAATTGACAGCTTGTTTGAGAGAGAAATGATCTTATCAAATAATATTTAGGTTTTCTTTCTCAAAATAATAATAATAATAATAATAATAATAATAATAATAATAATAATAATAATTTTTTTTTTTTTTTAGAATACTAAGGTGGGGTTTGGATTCAGCTTATTGCGTCCACGTTTTGCTTTCAACGCGTTTCAACCCTTTTTTTTTTTTTTTTTTTGTAGCCGCACTCATTGACTTTTTTCGGTGAACAATCACTTTTCAGCAACTTTTTCATTAAAAATGGGTTTCATGACACTATTCACACATTTAAAAATTATTTTGCTACAGTGTTTTCAGTTTTCAATTTTCAGTTTTAGTAAAATAAGTTTTATCCAAACGGACCTTAAGTCTTTTTTAACACACACATAGGGAGAGGGGAGAAGATTTTTTTAAAGAAACTTACAGTGGTGTATATCCCAAAATAATAATAATAATAATATTTAGGATTTTTTTTTTTAGGTTAAAAAATTCACGGCCACACATAGGTGGATAAAGAGAGTGGGAAAATTTTAAAGAGGAAAAAAAAATACCCAACAACACTTAAAATACTTAACTACTCTTCAAGGAAAAAAAAGTAATTACATTTCATATAAATAGAAGACTACCGTTTAAGTTCTTCCTAAATCGTTTTGTCAAACACAAATAGCTGAACTCTCGTTTTTTTTTTTTTTTACGTACTAGTGTTAGTGGCATGTGCAAGGCACATGCTTGGTTTATTTAATGATTTAATCTGATTAATTTCATTAAACACTAATTATAATGAAATTCATCAGTTTTCCAAAAATATCTAAGATTCACCAAAATGCAAAACATTTATATAGTTCTTTAGTACATATAACATTTCAATCAAATTACACTGAATACATTAAAGAACAAAATGAAACACTAAATTTACAAAACCATCCTCATTGCCTATGACCAAGCCCTTTCCTGCAAAGATTTTAGACCTGCCAACAATCAAGAAAGCATAAAAACAACCCACAATCAAAATATAATCAGAAACATAAAACCTAATCAATTCCTTTCAAATCACCAAAACTTGACCACCTATATCAAAACCCGAAGGAATCATCCCAAAATCCAACCCTAAATCTTTATCATCATAACTTCTCATTCTTCTATAAGTGAGTGTCATGATATCTTAGCGCAATTGACCTTCAAGTTAGATTAAAATAACAATAACATGAGCAAGAGAAACAACATGACTACATATAACAAATTAAAACAAACCAGAATGAAAGAAAGAAAGTAATAATCCACATGCAAGATGAACCCATGTGGAGAAGGTACATCTAAATGAGATAAATATACTTTAAATAACGATAAATATAGTGGTGTTCATGAATGAGCTAAATCAAAACAAAATCTCCATCTTTCTTTCTCTCCAACCTTTTTCTTTTTCTTCTTTCTTCTCTCTCTCTCTCTCTCTCTCTTGTGATGGAAGCAATTGACTCATGGTTGACTCTCTTTTTTTTTCTTTGTTCTTATCGCTCTCTATTTCTCTCCCTTACCGTGTTGTGTCTTGGGTTTGTGTCTATCAGTAGAGTACTTGGCTGTCAAACACATCAAACAAAAAGATAAGATAAGAAAGATAAAGCCAAATGACAAAATTACCCCACGCTTTTTTACTCTTCAGATTAAAAGTTTTTAAGGATAAAAGCGTAAATCTATCTGTACACAACAAACAAACTTGAAAGGATACCTCCACTTTTGTCATTTTAACCTTTAGAATGTCATTTTGTCAAACACATAAAGTATAGAGATAGATATAGATATTTTAAGATACAATTTAATGTAACCTTTCTCCTATTAAGCAAAGAGGAGGACCTAGCTAAGTGGGCCTCAGTCACACACATGAATGCGTAGGCCCACACTGAATCGAATCAGGCCCAATTGGGCATGGGTGCAGGGGTTGGTGCGTGCGGGTTGGGCTTGTCCAATATAATAGTGCGTTTGTTCTTAATGTTTATTTTTCAAAACAACGTGACTATTCACCTCGTACCTGTTTTGAATTGTTGTGTATTGCACTATAAAATATAAATATCTCATTCCTTATTCAATCTAGTCATTTTATCTTTATATCTTTGTGCATTAAACTCAATTCTATTTGATATGCACAGAACTTGCAGTACTTGTTCAGTGTGTAGGAGATCATTGTGTCCTTAGAGGCAAACACCCAAAAGGCTCAAAGCATCACTGTGAGGGATAAAATCAGTCTTAAGTACGTAGCGTAAAACACTAAACTTAATCAGAAATGATTTTTTCATTCTTTCTTTTTCATATCTGTGAGTTTAAATTTGTTACTTCCATTTATTTTATGCGGTAACATAGTTGATAGTTTTGTTCATGTTTGTTTAAAAATCACAAATAATATATGTTACATGTATTAAACCCACCATAGATAACCCAAAAGCAAAATTGAAAAACAACCCCTAAATCCAAACAAAGAACCCATTACTCTGACACCAATTAGTCACGGAAGCGGAAGTTTTGGTGCCAATTTTTTTGTGCATGTAGTTAATTATAGTGGGTTTTTATATGAAATAAAAATAGAAAAATGAAAGGCACAATATTCACAAAAGGAACATGAAGATTTACATGGTTTGGTCTTGGGCCTATATGTATATTCCGCTAGTGGCATAGAGGATAAAGTTTTACTAAGAAAATAAAAAGATTACAGAGGTGGCAGAAAAACACTCTCACAAAACCTATATCCCAAATACATCTAAATAACCCTCTCTCATAAATAACAAATGTTACTATTTTTAATATATTTAGATATGTTTGTGTGTGTGTGTTTTGGATATTAGGGAGAGAAATCTAGGATTTTGATGTACATTTTTCTTTTTGGTTTTAGAGTGTGGTTTTGTTGGGTTTTGAGTCTTGAAAGTGATTGTTTCATTTTCTTTTCCAGTGTTTTGGATGTTAGGAAGAGAAAATTTAGATTTTGATGTATTTGTTGTATTTGAATAGTGGTTTTTGGTCTAATGAAATTGCAGTTTATTAAAAAAGAATAGTGGTTTTTGGTCTTGAATGTATTTGTTTCAATTTTTTTTTTTTTATATAGTTTTTTCTAAAGATACGTTTTATGTTTTTTTAGATATAGGGAGAGAAATTTTGTCTTGAAGAATAATTGCTAATTTATATTTTGATGATGTACGAAATGAATACTTTGTTAATTTAAGTAAATGTTATTTAGAAATGAATATTTATTTTACCTTACTTTTGATTTCTTGACACAAATTGTTTTGCTTTTCATTTTAATAATGGAGAAATATTTTATTAATGTCGGAGTTGGCCCATATTTGCTACTGGGCCATTAATCAAAGGGCCATACGGTGGGTTGAGCGAAATAGAGTTGAGCATAGCATACCGAGGGCGACAGAGCGGGAATGCTGTAACCCTTTCTGCATTCAGTAGGTTATTAGCTGCTCGCCCCGTGGACATACTACATTGGCACACCGACGAACCATGTTGATTTTTCTTCTCTCTTCTTTAATCTTGTATAGATTGATATTTTCACAACAATTAATTATAATGTGTGTGAATGGAAATCTTCTATTCCACTTATATTCTTTTTTATGCTTTACTAATTGTAGTATATCATTTGTCTGATTTCTGTTTTTCATTTAAAATTTAATTATTTTATAAGCGAAAAGCACATTTTAATCCCTACATTTTCAGGCGATTCTCATTTTAGTCCTTACATTTTATTTTTACCGCTTTTAGTTTCTATCTTGAAAAACACTTCCCGTTTTGGTCCCTACCGTTACATCATAGACAAAAAATGCACACGTGGCAAACGGCAGAATTAAAAAATATTAAAAATATTTTATTTTATTTTAAAATAAAATAAAATTTTAGTTATAATAATTTTAAAATAAAAATATTAAAAATTTTAGTTAAAAATATTTGTTCTTCATGTTCTTCCCCCAAGAACATGATTGCCCAGAAATTCAAGATTTTCTTCTCTTTTATTTTATTTTCTTAGCATCCAAACAAGCAAAAACATATACAATACCATGATCAAACTCAGATACTCAACACAATCAACTAACAAAACCCAAAACACTTAAGCAGTCCCACATATTATTATCGACCCAAAGTTAGCGAAACGAGGACATTGAGACAAACATCAGTGAAGACATTAACGGAGGACTTATTGTCGTCCTGATCAGCGGTGGTGATTCCGAGCACGTAGATCACAAGACGGTACACAACGCGGTACCGGCTTTCTACTCTAACGATAAGCTGGCCAATCAAGGCGGCGAGAGGATCGTCGCCGAGAGAGGCGATGGAGTCGGCGTCAGCATTGGATCTGTTAGCAGGTTGGAGAGAAAGAGCTAAGCAAGACATGGTGATCGATTCAGATCCGTGTAGGGTTTGGGTTTGGATCTAAGTGAAAATGAGAGGAATTGGGTGGGGGGTTTTTGAAGGAAACGAGATTGAGATGGTTTTAGTGTTTCATTTTGATAGATGATTCTTCTATTTCCTGTTTGGTGTAGAGATATGAAATCATTTCAATTTTTTCAGTTGGGAAGAGAGGAGAGAGAGTCGGTTTTTGAGTTTGGTGGGTGGGTGATATAGAAGGAGGCTTATGTCATTCAAATGAATTGGGTTTCTGGAATTTTTTGTGTTCATGGTTTAGTGTGAAGTGATTTGGGGGTTTATGGTGTGGATTTTGGAAGCTAATTTTTTTTTTTTTTTTCGTTGAGCAATATTGATATGCATTTGGCTGATGGTGTTGTCAGTTGTTCTTCTTTTTTTTTTTTTTTTTTTTTTTTTGGATCGTTGTTAGTTGATTGTGTCAGAGTATCTGAGTTTAATCATGGTTTTGTATATGTTTTTGCTTGTTTAGATGCTAAGAAAATGAAATAAAAGAGAAGAAAATCTTGAATTTCTAGGCAATCATGCTTCTGGGGAAGAACATGAAGAACAAATATTTTTAACTAAAACTTTTAATATTTTTATTTTAAAATTATTGATAACTAAAATTTTATTTTATTTTAAAATAAAATAAAATATTTTTAATATTTTTTAATTCTGTCGTTTGCCACGTGTGCATTTTTCGTCTCTAATGTAACGACAGGAACCAAAACGAGAAGCGTTTTTCAGGATAGGGACTAAAAGCGGTAAAAATAAAATGTAGGGACTAAAATGAGAATCGCCTGAAAATGTAAGGACTAAAATATGCTTTTCGCCTATTTTATAAGAAGGTAAAAAAGAATACATGGCAAGTTGTAATTTGTGAAATATAAAATGGAAAAAAAATAATAATAATTAGGACAAAAGATTTTTATTTTGTATATATGGATGACTTTTATATAAAACTTTCCTACGCATTGCGTGGGTTAACGACTAATAATTACAATAACAATGTAGCTACTAGGCACATGATTATATCGAGAATATAAGATTTTATTGATAGTTTATATGAACGACATGAGCTTTAAGCATGTCCAAAACCATGAGAGAGAGAGAGAGAGAGAGAGAGAGAGAGAGAGAGAGAGAGAGAGAGAGAGAGAGAGAGAGAGAGAGAGAGAGAGAGAGAGGAAAATAGCATCCCCAACAACACTTAATAGACTGTGTAATGTGGGTTGAAGTTTTGCAAACGACTCCACTTTGCCTTTTAGAGTATGAAGCTCCCTTAGTCTACAAGGCAGTAAAAAATACTACCTCCATCCCACTTTGTTTGTCATCTATTCTATTTTGAGATGTCCTAAAATATTGTTCTGTTTTTAAAAATAAAAGTCATTAATTTACTAATGTTCCTATTATACTCCTATTTTATTAATAATTCAATTTTTTGATAAATTTATTTAAGGGTAGTTTTGGAAACTTATACATTTTTAAAAGGTAGACAAGACAATAAATGATGTTCCCTTAAAAAGTTTGACAGTTTGACTTTTTAAACAGGACAAACGAAATGGGACGGATGGAGTATAATAAAGGAATAAGCCCATGTAATACATTAACAAAGAATGCTACTGTTAATGTTACAGAAAAGCAATTGGTCTTAGTTTTAGCTAGCTCATGATTTTTTTTTTTTTTGCCCATTAGTTCTGTAGTACTGTATAATGAACCAGGGATGAACCTAGAAGGGGGGCCAAGGGGGCCCGGGCCCCCCCTAGGCCCAAAACAAAAAAAAATTTAGCAGCTAAAAATTTCTAAAAAAAAAAAAGAGCTTGGGCCCCCCTTTGATTTTAGCTTGGGCCTCCCTCCCAAAAATATGAACCCCTGCCCATCAGATTCCGGCCAGCCCATAACCCATGTAAAAAAAAAAAAAAAAAAAAAAAACAACGAACTCAGCAATCCAAAACCAACCCAAACGGAGAAAGCAAAAAAACGAAGGAAAAAAAAAAGAACAAAAAAGAAAAAAAAAGGAAAGTGAGACTTGAGAGCTGAGAGGCGAGACAGAGATCAAAGATA
The DNA here is from genome assembly GCA_023621385.1 of Quercus gilva. Classification (NCBI taxonomy): domain Eukaryota; kingdom Viridiplantae; phylum Streptophyta; class Magnoliopsida; order Fagales; family Fagaceae; genus Quercus; species Quercus gilva. Next base: position 31,713,519 of record CM042484.1, read on the forward strand.
GAGAGGCGAGACAGAGAGACCCACCCTGTGACGCCGCCACCACCGCCGACACCCACACATGTCATCATGACGCTTGCGAGAGCGAGACCCATCTTGATCAGTTAATCTTGCTACCAGAGACCCACGCGAGCGAGACCCACGCGAGACCCACTTGCCACCGCCCACTTCTAACCCACTTGCCGCCGCCGCTCACAGGTATTTACTCTTATCTTTTCCTTCAAAACTTAATAAATATAAAATGTTTGTGATCTGATCTGAGAATCTGAGATTCACAAAAACTGTGCTTGTGCCTTGTGGACTGGTGGTGTTTCATGTTTGTGTTTTTACTGATGAACTGAACTGATGTTGGTGATTGACTGATTGTGAGTGAATTGAATCTATGTTGCGGCTGCTGCCTATGGTGTTTTTTTATTTTTTTATTTTTTTGTTTTTGTTTGGCTTTTTGGCTGTGACTCTGTGTTTGTGACTCTCTATATAGATAAGAGAGATAGAGAGAGAGAGAGTAGAGTTTGTAGTTGTAGAGATTAGTTTTTTCTTTGTTGACTGGTAGTTGGGCATAATAGGGACAACAAGACAAGTGGAGTTGGACAACGGACAAAAGGTAAAGTTAAAGTCTTTAACTTTACCTTCTCTTTTTGTTGTTGTTGTTGTTGTTGTTGTTGTTGTTGATTGTATCTTAATATATTAAGAAACAATGATTTTTAGGTATTTGTCTTAGTTGATAGTTTATTAATATTATATAGATGCGTATTTGAAATTTTTTTTTTGGCTTATCTCCGGCCCCCCCAACTTAAAATCCTGCGTCCGTCCCTGTAATGAACAATGGTGCAAAAGTTTGCGGTTGAGTTACAAGAAAGAGAGCAACCTTGCAATCTCTGCACGTGTTCTTGCTTCATCAGCCATATGATGTTAATGTCCCTGAAAGTATGGCGTTCAGAGAACATCTTGACCTCCACTGACTGAAGGCCATGAAGTGTACGTTGCTCAGCTGCCCATGCAGCTTCACGAGCTCCCTTACCAAAGTCCTTTTGGGTGGTGAATGCCGTCTGGAAAAATAAATCAATTGTAACAAGACCATAGCAAATCACACCACATATATTAATATTAGCATTCGATTCTGAACATAAATATACATAACAAAATAGTTGATTCATGATACGAGAGTAGGTTTGGTTTCACTCATTTTTTTGTCAAATGCCAGACCCCAGGCTTTCCCACTTAGTGCATATTTAACAGTAAACTTGAGAGGATCAAGCAGCATATATGTTGCAATGTTGAATAGCCAAATGACGCCTGTCCAGCGCCAGCCAATCTTACCAATTCCATCAAATTCCCATGATGCCATGGCAGATATTGCTGTTGCAATCTGTAAAAATTACGCGTTTCAATGTTAGTTGATAACAGAAGGCTAAGACTTCTTAAGGAAAGAATGTTAGGGAAAAACAACATATTTTTGAAAGTGAAATTTTATTAAAAAATTAAACTATGAAATGGATCCATTTTCATTGAAGATGATCCTATGCATACCGGGTATGCCCATTGTTAGGAATATTTTTAATTCACACATACATGCCCAACACAAACAAGATAATAATTTCCAAAAGAAAATGAAGAATAGAAGGATTGGGATGGCATTTCAAATTATAAATTTGTCTGAAATACACATTGGACACAATATGAAATGATTATTTGTGCGTGTCGTACTACTACTGGTCACATACCAAGACAGATACATCAACAAAGAAAAGAGAGCACAATTTTCGTCCAATGGAAGATCCTAGGACTAGGTTACATTCATAATTTCCATCCAATTAATGCCTAACAAATTAGGGTAGAGATGAAAGCTTAGACACTTCAAAAAATTGGGGATTTGACAATATGGCAAACAGTCAAGGGGGTCAATGCCCTGTGGTCCACAAACAACCCTATGAATCACATAAATGAAGGTTCTAAGCAAGGATAAAAATGGCACATTTGTGATATGTATGAACACCATATTCTTAATCCAGATTATTCAGTAGAAGTGTCATTTTGATGCTTAATACTTTTTTTTTTTAATAATTCAATAGTTGAGGGAGGGGTGATTTGAACTGGCCCTTTTCATTGGAAATGCTAGTTTTGCTACAAGATTCTTGACATTTTGGTGCTTAATGCTACTAGCAAGCACTAGAGGATCTTATCACTTATCAGTCTATGAAATAATACAGGCAAAGAGTGCTACTAAAGCAACCAAAAAAAAAAATTGTCCAATAAAGTAACTGGTGACATTAAGTGAATTCCATTAAATGAAATTTTAAACCCATTACCAGTTGAGCTACAAGGAAGGCAGCAACAAGAAGAAGACCAGGTCTTTCCGTGAATGACCAGCCCTGGGAGCGAGTCACAAATATTAGAGCCTGGCTAATGGTGCTAACTTGAAGGTACACAGCAGATGCTAGCTTTGCATCCAGATCTCGTGCCTTCGAGTCTGAGAGATTATGCTGGTTCAAGCTTGTTACATGGAAATGTCTCTGAGAGAGAGAAAGAGACAGACAATCACTAATTATTCCTTCATGAGAAGGTGCAAATTAGTTTCTAGCAAAAGAAAAGTGCAAATCAATGGACCTGATTGCTTTTTGCAAATGACCCTTCAAACTACTCTAGGTTATCCTCAAAAAACCAAAGGATAGGCTAGGAAAAAAATCAAGCAAGAGATGCACTCACCGCAAAGAAATCTGTTTCATAAATCGCTCAGAAAAATATAACAGTCATCAGAGCAAGGTAACTGCCTAAAACAATCCCAGTAGCAAAAATTTCACTAAGCTTCCAACTGTCAGGAAGTGGAGACGGCTTGACCCTGTCTTTGGAAATTGTCATGATAGTACCTAGAAACAAGTTCAATTCAATTTGGGGGGGAACAAGCAAAAGAAATGCAAACCAGAAAGAGACAAGATAAGGCTGCTTATAAACAATTTTCAGCCACCACTAATGCAAACTGAAAGAACTAAAGAGAATACTAATGCTTACCATCATTAAGAATGGCAATGATCAGGACCATAAAAGAAGGGAAGTTGAACTTCCAGAATGCATTGAGCAACATAAACCCCATCTATTATATAAATTCAGTTGCCAATGAGAAGTGACTATTTTGGTTTGCACATATAAGACTTCCATATAATATAATTCCAGCAACCCTATAACAGAATGGAAACTTACCACTATACGTATGGTTATAGATACTGCATATATCTGGAAAAGGAAAAAAATAAGGGCAAAAGTATTTTAGGCCATTGCAGCAACTGAAAACAAAATTTATTAATGAATTGCTTCCTTCAAGCATGAAAAAAAGTATCTCTTACTGTGTAATTCTTCATTCTTTGGAAGATAGCACGGCTTGTTAAAACAGCACTAATGATTACACTCAACCCTGGTTCTGTTAGAACTATATCAGAAGCGCCACGAGCTGCATCAGTTGAATCTGCCGCAGCTATTCCTATATCTGCTTTCTTCAATGCAGGGGCATCATTGACTCCATCCCCCGTCATTCCAACTAGGTGTTTTTTAGCTTGTAATCTATTCACGATCTCAAACTTGTGCTGTGCACAGAAGCATGAAGTGAGGTATGGTTGATACAAAGTAGATTTACAGAGTCAAAAACTGTGACGAACAATATTACGAGGAAAGACACCAGCAAAACCATTGGCTTCCTCAATGAGTTCATCAGTTGGGACAGATGAAACCAGTTCATCCTTATTTTCACCTAGAAGAGCGGATGAAGGATACATGTTTGTGCCCATCCCAAGCCTTCTACCAGTCTCCTTACCAATTGCAAGTTGGTCACCTGGAAATTATTCCATCAGGGCAGTAAAAAGGAATAACAAAATTTCATCTAAGGGTACTTACTGATCCTGTTAACCATTTGATAACCAATACAACTTCTTGCATCAACAAGTTTAAGAATGTTAGTTCAAGATAAATATGTGAAAACTGAATTAAGGAAGAATTTCAATCATCCATGATTGACACTTGTAATCATTTTAACGCTCACACCAAGATCTAGAGCTTTCCTAATTGTTTCAGCACTGTCATGGCGTGGTGGATCAAAGAGGGGAGCAGACCAACAAACTCCCACGGTCCGCCAGGACTATCTTTTGTATTAGCAGTTACTTCCTGTAGATAACAGAAATATATTCTCAAATTCAACAGATGAACATACTTCTAAGTAGGAAGTTAGAGAAAGCTTAAATACCTGCCGTGCGACACCAAGGGATCGAAGTCCACGCTCTGCAAATCTATCAATGATTGAATGTACCCTCCTTTCAATATCTGACTTGTTCTTTGCAAGATTGAGAATCTAAAGTTACACAGATAAAGGGGGCCAAACGTTAATGGCTATATATCATACTCAAGTGGTGAGAACTAACATTTCAAAGTGATACATTATGTACCTGTTCTGGTGCACCATTGCTCACTCGGTGCATTTAACCAGTCCCGTCTATGTATGTAAGTGCTGTCCTCTTGTCAGTTGGATTAAAAGGAAGAAAGTGAACTTCTGTGATTCCAGTCCGTGCCTTAAAATGGATCAACAAGATACTCTCAGATTAAGAGGGCCTTAACGAATCGAATACGTGATCAGATTTACTACCAAGTTTCAGTAATAAGGAAGGCAACTCAATAGTCATGCGATAAAATTCATACTTCCTCCTTCAAAATCACAAACTCAGTGAGATGGATTAGGCCTAAACAGGTTTTATCATTACATTCCCCAAATACTATGAATATGCACAATTTTTCACTTTACAAAAATAATTGCACTCAGAAAGACTAAGATGAAATGCCAGGACTACCCTGTAAAAAAAATGATTTTTTTCTTAAAAAATTTTAATTAATAAGATCCGATACCTCCTTGGGATCAGCCAGCATTGAAACAATTGCAGCATCTTTAGCATCTTGGTTCTCCAATCTTGAAGCTCTTGCAGCCATCAATACAACCATGTCCTTATCAATACCTTTGGAAAATACCTGTAAATGAAGTAGATGATGTCAAATATCTCACTGATATAAATTTCAATATGGTATCTGGCTTTGGTAAATCTTTAAATTTCAATCTTAGGAAAATATCATAAAGCTGGAGTGTACTGTTTAGCACAGAAACATCTTTCTCGTAGGATGCTATACATTTTTATGAAATTTTTAAACATGGGGACTGTTGATATGGTCCATAGCTTTAGAGTGCAACATGAAAGCCATCAACATTGGTGACCTTAAGCTATTTCCCATACGCAACCTACTTATATAATTCATGGTCATGTCAGTCAAGGAAATAATAATGAGAACAGGATTGGAAATACCACGTCTATCATATTTTTGTCCACAGTAAGCTTGTTGAGAGTTAAAGTGCCTGTTTTATCACTGCAGAGCACATCTATCCCGGCCATTTCCTCAATAGCTGTCATTCTCTTTGTTATGGCACCCTGCGCAAAATTCCCATTAGTTTATAAGTTTGATTACTGCTTAGATTTTAAGTCAATTGTCTCTTTCATAATTACAATCAAGTGCAGCTTTATAAACCTGCTGAGACAAGCGATGAGAACCGATGGCCATAGTTACAGAAAGAACTGTTGGCATAGCAATTGGGATGCCACCGATGAGTAGAACGAGAAGGTTATCTATGCCAACGCGATATCCGCTGTGATGAATGCCATATATGACAGTGATTTCTATTACCATCCCAATGGCAATTGAGCAAATACAGAAGTTCCCTATTGCATTTAAGACCTGAATGATCGAGGCAAATGGTAACTCGTTAAATACCCAAACATTGAAAGATTCTCCAGAACAAGTGCAAAACTCTCTCACATTGGTACCTATCATTGCCCCATTACTTCCAAGCAGAAAATATGAAATTTTTCAGAAATATTACTGAGCTAAACATTCTACCAGCCTTTGAGAATCTAAGTGAGTCTTTCATCCAGAAAAATATACTGAAAGTACCTGCTGAAAATGTCCAACGTGTGTAGTAGTTTCCACAAGATGAGCTGCCTTTCCAGAGAAGGTATGTACTCCAGTTGCAATAACAACTCCTTCGATTTCACCTTGTTTACATGTTGAACCAGAGTATACACCATCACCAGGATTTTTGGTTACTGGGATTGACTCTCCTGTAAGGGCAGACTGCAAAAAGGAAAACAATAAAAAAAATAGAAATCCCACTGGGCAATCTCAGGCAAGTTAGACAGCCTTTTTTATTTTTTTGGTTAGTTTACACAGGCAGCCATTGGGTTTTGAATACACAACCTTAACTCTACCCTTACTTACGGAGGAAGAGGTGCCATTTGAGCTAAAGTTGATTGGCAAGTCACTAGGAGTGACATGAAATACCAAGGACCTTTAACATCTACTAGCCAGATATCAAGAGCTATAAAACTCAGTTTAAATTATTGTCTTGGTAATTATTGGTGACATACTGAGGCCAATTCACTTGGAGTGAGTATTCAAAAAAAATTAATTAGTGACCCTAACACAAATTCAATGATTTTACTTCCTATAATCACTATCTAACTGAATGATCTTTGCAAATGGTTTATTTTTCATGTTTTATTGCTGAAGTCATTTGAGATCTCAAGAAATATTTCATAAATAAACTAATAATTATTATTTTGACAAGGAATAGCATTATGAATGCTGCACATTATGACAGAATTATAACTGGTTGCATTATGTACACGGTACACCAAAGAAAAAAAAATTGAGAATAAGGTCAAAATCCAATCTGGAGTGCAACAGAAAGCTCACCACTGTTGATGAAACTTGAAGGATATGAAGTACAGGAAAAAAAGAAGGGGGGGGGGGGGGGGGGGGGAAGAAGCAGGATAATATTCTAAACAAGTAAACAACCACTTTTTTTAAACTATTAATAAAACAAGTGACACAACAGCACCTAGCATTCTTCCAAATCTTACTATGGTGTGTCCCCATTGGTTCACATTTACTATATGATTCATGATCACGCTTCCTCATACCTAGACAATAGAGAAAATCCTATATATACTTAGTTGTCTACTGGCCTTAACTCTTTGAAAGTTCACTTGAAAGACAAGGTTACTGTGTAAGCCTCTCTCACCCGATTGGCAAGTCAAATGGAGTAAGGACACAAGGATATCTGGACCAAGGGCAAGGATGCATGTTTATATATATGCCACTCATCCAGTTGTACACCAAAGTATAACTCAACATGCGGACTGCTTACAAAATTAAAGATTAGCATTATGATTATTTTGAAAAATACAGTCATACGCATAGTACCAAAGTTCATATAATTTTTTATGTTGGCCCTTCACTTTTTGTATTCTATTCTAAATTTCTGAACAGTTCCAATTTGGTCTCAACCTCTCAAGTGGCCAGCAACCTCTTATATCAATTCATATTGCAGTACACTTATCTTACAAGAATACATAAATGATCCTGCAGTAATGGTTCATTTGTGAACATTAAACAATTTCACAGTTTCAACAACTTTCTACCTGATCAATTTTCAGAGGATCTCCTTCAAGCAAACGAGCATCAGCAAGAACAATGTCTCCTAGTTTAATGCTGATAATATCTCCAGGAACCAACACAGATGCATCTTCCTCGCCCCATTTCCCATCACGAAGAACCTGTTAAGAACAATCAGATATTGCAGGAGGCAACCAAAAAAAGTTTTGAATTAGGAGGGAAAGTTAGAAAATATCAAGTGTTAGAAAAGTGAAGTGCAAGGAAGAAGAAGTTTATCCAAAATTAGTAGCAATTTACACCTTTGCTTTTGGAGCAAGTCTAGCCATTAGGGCTGCAGCTGCATTGCCAGCATTATTTTCCTCTATAAAGCTTGTGGTAGAATTGATAATAAGCAGTGTCAGAATGCCGACAAAATCATATATATCTAAATCTTTCCCCTGAAAAAGATTGCTTTTAAAAGTCAGTCAGGAAACTAATTATGCCAATGGTCTCAAAGCAACCACATGTCCTGAAATATATTTCCATCATAAAAGAAAAGAGAAGTTCCCATGGACTTACGCCTCCACATGCAAGAGTGATGGACATAAGTGCAGCTGCTTCCATAACCCAAGACAGAGGATTCCACATAAAACCCAGAAACTTGAGTATTTTATTTTCCTACATAGGAGACAACAAAACTAAATATGAGGAAAAGGGTGGACATGTATTCACTTACAAACAAATTTCCAGTTTAAAGAGTAACAGAAAGATCATCATTATATAAAGAAAAACACAAGATTAAAGAAGTTATAAAAAGACCCTTTTTCTTGTGGGTTCTAACTAATTCAACTGGTAAAGTCTCTGATAGTTAAATAAAATATCTGGGGTTCAATTCCCGCCTACACAAAAAACTGATTAATGCCTTGGTTTGATGATAAAGAGTTATCATCAGAAGTGAACGCCATAAGTTGAAACTCTCTTTAAAAAAAAAAAAAAACCCTTTTTCTTCGAGTTTGTTGTGACCAAACACCTCCAACCACTTTTCAACCTCATCAGAGTTCAGGCCCTCTCTTGTACATTTCAAATGCTCACAAACTTCTTCAATAGGGATGTTCTCCTGCCACAAACGTATTTCAGTTCACAAAAGTAATCAAATCTGCCATTGCCTTGAAAGAGCACTATATAAACGATTAGTAAAATATTTTGGGTATGAAATGTATCCAACTGATATGTACTTTTGTAGGGAAATTATCTTGACAACTCTCTTTGTAATATTACAATAATAATAAGACTAAGACTTTGGTACATTTGATTTATAAGAAGGCAGGAAGTTAATAGTTCAATAATATTTACTAGGTCTATAGTTTCCTTGCTAATAGCTTCAAGGGCGATTGTTCTCTTGTCCATTTCAACTCGCTCTTTGGTTTGGTCCCAAGGCCCCCAACAACGCAAATGTAGATAATCTGCAAGTTCAGAAATTTGCTATCAACCAACTTGTGATGCAAAAATTAACCCACAGAGAAAGAGAGACCTGCAGTTTATATTTTTATTTTTGGATAAATAGTTCAGTCCTTTTGCATTTTGAGGGCACAACTTCATATATACACGTCTAAAATATCCCATTTACAAGGTTGGTGACAAAGAAAAATGAGAGCAAGAGAAACATGAAGCTTTGTTGATTGAATGTTCCTTTCTTCTTTTAGTAACTTACGTAAATAGAAATTCTAACACGACTGCTATCAATACTATCAAATATATATATATACACTAAAGTGTGTGAGTTAAAAAAGTTACAGCACAAATCAATTCCATCTATAAGCTTAGCTCATTGAAGGCTTTTGAAAAACAAAACAAAAAAGAACTAAATAAAGAAAGCATAACTCAAACAACTGTAAGGCAACATATCTGTACTCAACCAAATGTTACCAAATACTGGAATTTCTGACAAGAAGATTAGAATTTTACTTGATAAGTCATATATAATATATACCTAAGGAAATAACTAGGATATTGCGAAGCTGAAACGCTCTTTTTGAAACCAAAAAAATAATATGTGCGTTGATAAGGTTTTAAAAGTTGCTGATTCTAAAAAGTTACGCTTTGAAATATGAAGGAATAACACTTTCACAGTGGACAACTCTAAAGAGACTTTTGCAAAAGTCAATGCGCGTATCATAAATATTACCGTTAGAGGCAGTGTTCAATTACCAAATTGCCCATATATTTTATTGAAAACCCAATTTTACCCTTTGATAAATCAAAGGATAACAACTCTTTGGAGCTCACCTCAAGCCAGATTCCTCTCATCTCTCTACTCTGCTATAGAACAAGCCTCTCCATGCTACTGCAATCCTCTCCGTGCTGCTGCAGGTAAAAGTCTTATTCCTCTTCTTCTTCTTTCTTCTTCTCCTGCCTATATTTTTTATAAAAATTTTATTTGTCTATATCAGATCTGAGAAAAACATTTTGAAGGTAGAGTTTTTGATCAACAAAACACCAAGCAACATTGATCTGCTACCAAAAACCACCAGGTACCACTAAAGATTCTGAAATATTTGTAGAAAAATTTTCAGATCTATGCATGCTTTATTTTTCTTGCTAATGATCTATTTGTTCTCTTTTGGGTATTGAAAAATTTGTGGGTACGTGCTTTGTATTTTTTTTTCTTTTGTGGGTATATATTCTGTCTTTACATGTTCTATAAATTTCCATGTTCAAGTCACTTTTTAATTTATGACAAAATATCGTCCAACCCCCCTTTCTCTATTCAAGTCACTTTGGATTGAGATCTGATTTTTTAAATTTAAGCATGATTTGGGCCTTTTTTGGAATTGGGTATTTTAGTTGAACCCATTTTAGATATGCACCAAATAAAAGCACCCTCAAAGGAAAAATCCAAAGAAAATTGTTGCAGTATTGTTAAAGTGTGCTTGAAGTACAAGAAGGAACTGGCCATATATATAACACACATATGATAAGAGAGAAAGATGCTTAGTAGGCACGAGAAGCCAGTAGGAGAGAGACACGTGTGCAAAACTACCATGTTTTCGTATACATGCATGAAAATCGACGTGCCACCATTGATTACTATCAAATTGCTTTTATATAGTACTTTTTTTTTGCCCAAAATAGAATAAGGTATATGAGCAAAATAATTTTAAATATATGAATAGTACCGTAAGACTCATTTTTAATATTTTTTAATACATGAACAGGATATAAACAGTACGTAAACAGTGCACGCACTGTTCATAAACAGTACTTTTTGTCACACAAAGTCAACAAAAGCGGGCAAAAAAAAAAAAAAAAAAAGAGAAAACGCAACGCAAGAGAAACGCAATGCAACTTTCAGCTGAATCCAAACCAATACATAGTTTATAACTTACATGTTTTTTTATGACCAATCAACATAACCAAAGGATATTTTTTCCGTTCTTGTATTACTATATCATTTGTTACAATTTTTGTTACAACTTGATAAAATTGACTGTAAATAAGTAATAAATAATCATTTTTACGTAAATTCACCACTTTTTTAATGGCCTCAAAATTTTGATAAAAGTTGTAACTCAAAAGTTGCATCTAAAGCGTATAGTTTATATATGTTGCTTCTCTCCTTTCAACATGGCCAAAGCGTATTTGTTTGTTTTCTTAAAAATATAAATAAAAAAGAGCAGATTTGTTTGTCCACCTCACTATTTGTGATAATATCCAATTAGAAGTTTTTTTTTTTTTTTTTTTTGAGAAACCAAATCCAATTAGAAGTTAGAAACCCGTGCCTGATAGAAAGTACAGCTTGAAGAGGTAAGATTATAAATTTGTTAGCATTATTATATATACTAGCCGAGAACCCGCGCGTTGCGCGTGATAATTATTTTTATGATGGTTTTATTAAAAAAAATCACAATTTAAATTAATCTAATAATGAGTAATGTATTTCATAATTATATTTTTATTTATTATAGGAACAATCATAAATGTAATATAGAAACAATCCAAAACACCAAAAAAATGTAAACTAAAAAAATTACTAAACAATGATTAATTGAACCAATATTAGGATAAAATTTTGTTTTTGATAATCTATTAAGGTTATTTTCTTTGTAGAAATTATAATTTCGGCCGCCCAAAATATATTATCAAATAAACAATTATTAGCAAAATCTAAGAATTAAATTTCTATACATGCATTATTATAAAATAATAATAATTAAAATAAAATTGCAAAAGTTAAAATTTGTCACCTATCTGATTATTTTCGTTTGGCTAACCTTTGCTTTTCTTTAAATAAATGGCATTATAAAGTACTTCTAATACAACTATTAAGAGTACTTTGTCCACCACAAAGGATTAGAAAATAAACAAAAATTAGTAAAGTCTCATAGTTTAACATCTAAATTTAGCACTATAAAAAAATCATACTATGTAACAAAATAAATACCAAATTATCCAAATCATGCTATGTAATAGAATAATATGTTTAATTCTTTAGAACGCAATAGGATAACATTTAACAATCAAAGAGAAAAAAAAAAAAAAAAAAAAAAAAAAAAAAAAAAAAAAAAAAAAAAAAAAAAAAAAAACAACAACAACAACAACAACAACAACAACAACAACAATTTAAAAAACAAAACTAAATTGCATTAACCCAAAATAAAGTTTTAAAGAATATAAAAAATTATCAACTTAAAGTAGAGATGCAAGAAAAATAAAAAAAATCCACAAAAAAATTTAGAGAGAGAGGGAACCTTTTTTTTTTGTGAGGAAAAATTATGCATAGAATAAAAGAGATAGTGACAAATTTATAGTAAGAGTGTGTGAATAAGAAGAGACAAAAATAAAGGAAGATGAAAGGAAAGAGGAAGAATGATATTAATGTAAAGAGTAATGGGGAGATGAAAAGGTAAGGGAGGGAGAAAGATTGAAGAAGTAGTGGGGAGATGAAATGGTAAGGAAGAGAGAAAGGTTGGAGAAGTGTAAATATTAAAAAAATAAATGTTAAAAAAAATTATAGGAAAAAAAAAAAAAAACCATAAAGCTTGAAAGGCTTCAACATTGTTGTTGTTGTTGTTTTTTTTTTTTTTTTTTTTTTTTCCCTTTAAGCTGAAAAGGCTCACACAAAACTCTAAAACTGAACTGAAAAGGTTTTTGATTGGGCTTAATAATAGAACTAAATAAATAAGAAATGGGCTGATTAATTATACAGATTTATTATAGGGTAATAATGGACGTAAATAAATAAGTAGTGGGCTAGATTTATTATAGGGTGATAGTGAAAGTAAATAAATAAGTAGTTGGCTGCATTTATAGGGCTAAAAATTGTAAAAACTATTTTAAAATTGTAGGAAAATTATATTTTAAAAAAGAAAAGAAAAAAAAGAATGATGTGGAAGTTGATGTGGCGTAATGTCAGAGCAGCAGCATTAAACGCTACGCTTCAGCTTTTAGTAATATATAGATTTATTACTCATGAAAGGGTCATGACATGTCATGACGATAATTTTATATATGTTTACGACTTTTAAATTTAAAGAATGAAAAGGCGACAAATAGTTTTTTTTTTTTTTTTTTTTTTAACGTTTTTGATAAGTTGACAAATAGTTTAGTTGAGAAAATTTCTAGCTGACGTTATAATTAAGTATCTTATTGTCCTCACCAAGCTTCAGAGGTTGGGATAATTATGCGTCTAGAATTTTTTTTTTGTAGACATTATGTGTCTAGAATTAAAACTCTAGTAATATGACCTTTTGCCTTAGTTACACAATTTTGTTGGAAATTTCACAAGGTGATGTGAACATTTAAAATAAAATTTTAATTTATGATGTTCACTTTATAAAATTTCACTTTTTTTCTTTTTATACAATAGAATTTCAATTTATAGTGTTCGTTTTATGATGATTATTGTAAAGTTCGTATTTTTAGGTTGACAAACCATGATCAAATGTAATCTATTTATAGTGTTTTTGGTGAGTCTTGAGTGTATTAAATGTGTATTTTTAGTCCAAGACAAAGACTCAAGTTCAGGCCAAGAAAGAATTAATCAAGTTCAGAGCAAGAAAACAAGTTTCAATCAGTTCGACACCTGGCTCAACCAATCGAGATTGCAATATCAGCAAAAATTTAAAACGCGAAAAAACTCATAATTTGTTCGTTTCAAGCCCGGTTCATGATGTCCTTTAAATAGCATAACAGATGGATCGATCCATCTGTTATGCTATTTAAAGGACATCATAAGCTATAACTAGGGAGGCTTTTTAGAGAGAGAAATCACCATATGTGTAGCTAGGGTTTATATAACCAAGTTTCTCTCAATCTCACTATACTGAAGACTTTCAAAGTAGATCTGAGCCTCCTTCTTTCAACGTTAACCCGTGAGAGTTCTAGAGCACATGCAAAAAGATCAACACAGTGTTATTGATGCCATAGTGCAGATCTTGTATGAAGCCATAGAGAAATCAGTTAACTACAATTGTTGATCTAAAACCTTTGAGTGGAGATCTCAAAGTCACAAACTGAAAAATTTGTGTGAAACAGTTTCACAATAAAAGAGTTTGTAGATTCGAAACTGTGTGTGGTCACGTGAGTAAGTACTGCATGAGATAGCAATAAATTTAGAGTTTAGTCTATTGTACAAATTTCTATTCTATTAGTGAAATGTTGCCTTGAGGATTGTTTAGATTAATTCATTCCCAAGTTTTTTACTTTGAAATTACAATTTCAAAAATTTTCCTGCATCATCACTCTTGGTGTTCATGTAATTTGTGAATGTGTGATGTTTGTTTAAATCAGATCTATCACATAATTAATTTAATTAATTATTTGGTTAAAAATTAATTAAATCTAAGACAACTGGGGTCTAAAACCCTAACAATTATTTTTTATCATCCGGCCAAAATATTAATTTATTCTTTATGTAAGCGAAATTCATACCCTAAGCTTTTAATTTCACGACAACTGTCCGATAATTATTTCCCAACTTTAATAATTATGGTACCAATATCTAGCTAAATATACGCAGTTGTTATCTGGTCAAAGGAGAAAATCGTATACCCGCAGTTTCTAATTCTGGTTCTTTAGCCCAAAGTTCAATGAATTTCACCTATAACAAGGAAAAGAGTACTGAATCACATATGCCATTGTCGTCGAGAACATTGGCAAGAATTAAGTTCTACATTAATTTTAACTTGTCCTCAATTTAACTTTTTTTTTTTTTTGGGGGGGGGGGGGGGGGGGGGGGGGGGAGAAGAAATTAAACAATTGACAAGAGGCCAAGTCCGTACCCTTTATCTTCTCCAAAAACTCCGTACTCTTTTTTTTATTTTTTAAACCACATATTAAGGGATTATTCTATTTCCTTGCTGGCTAAATGTGGCCTCATTGTCATTGATACAAAAAAGATCAATTGGCTGGATGTAAAAAAAGGGCAAGATCCGATCGAGCACTTGTCCTTATGGTTGCTGACAAGTGTATGAATCTAGGTCCAAAGTGAGGTTAGAGGATTTTTTTTTTAGCTAAATAAAAAAGAGGTTTCTAATATAGACTTATCGATCTTATATCACATGACGATAAGGGTAATACCACATGCACTATAAATTAATTTTAATTATACTTGATTCGACAACAATAGAATTTATACTTTAGTACAAAAATGTACTTACCCTTGTATTGTTTTTGTTGTTATGGGAAAACAAAGTGCGCAACCAAACTATGACACCAACATGAAAGAAAATTTAAAAAGACATAGACATTTATCAAACGAGTGAGCCCCTCGTTAAATGTTTTATTTTTATTTTATCTTGGACACTTTTAGGGTGCGTGTATGACTTTCACCTAGAAGTTCTTGTTCTTCTTGTTGTACTCTCATTCTTCAAATTACTAAAAGAACTTAGGGTCCGTTTGTTTCGGGTGAAAACGTTTTCAGGAAATAGTTTTACGAAAAATTGTGTGTTTGGTAGCTCCAGAAAATTCGGTCAAACGGAAATTGACCGGAAAATAACACCCCTCACCCCGTAAAATGATTTACGTTCCTATTTTACCTTCAATGCATTTCCGGAAAATACACCCGAAGAACAGAATGGACAACCCAAGCCGAAGAACACCTGAAGAACAGAATGGAAAACCCAAGCCGAAGAACACCTGAAGAACACCCGAAGAACACCTGAAGAACCATTTCTCGCCGTCGCATGCAAGCCACCGAGGTCGCCTCCGCCGAACCATCCCTCATCCCAGGATCGCACCGATCGCCACCGTCCTCCGTTGATCTATCTCTCACTCTCAGGCGATCTCGGTGCGATCGCACCCTAGGATCGCACCGAGATCGCACCGATCACACTAAGAAAGCCGCCGTCCGCCGTCCTCCGAGATCGCACCGGATTTGATGATTTTGACCGGAGATCGCACCGGATTTGATGATTTTGACCGGATTGGATGATTTTTTTTCTTTGTGTTTTGTTTCTTTTGTTGTCTGTGAACTAGGAAATGGTGTTAATATTTGTTTGGAAGGTGAGAAAATGTGAGAAAATGTGTTTCATAATATTTTCAAGAATACAACCAAACACATGAAAATATTTTCTACACACAATTTTCATAATGCAACCAAACACTTGAAAATATTTTCCTTTCCCGAAAATAACATTTCCGGAAAATAACCTATTTTCCGGAAATTATTTTACGCGAACCAAACGGACCCTTACTGAAAAAGTAACTAAATTTTATTAAAGACCTCTGGACAGTTAATAAAGACACCACACCCTCTCTCCGGTTAGCTTAGAATTAGAATAGTATGCTTGTAGTTGCTACAATTTTATATAAAAATAGTTTTAACTGTTTTTTTTTTTTTTTTTTTTTGTGGCTAAATAATGATGTTTTATTGATAAAGGAGAAAGAAGAAGAGGACCCATCTTCATCTTAGGGAAACAAGACTGGATTAGTGAATTTGGTTTCTAATGTTATATAGGACATAAATTCAAGCTAGGCGTAAGTGCCATAAGTTTACAAAAATTTTAACTAGTCCAATTAAAATATGTCAAATCATTTTTAAATACAAGTCAACAAATAAAACAATTATTAATATTTATCAAAAAATTGATTCTCTCTCTCTCTCTCTCTCTCTCTCTCTCTCTCTCTCTCTCTCTCTCTCTCATTGTCTTGCATGGCCAGCTCATGTTGAGATTTGGGTGTGAATTTTTTCAACCTATAGGGTGTAGAGTTTTGGGGGCTTTGAGCAATGATCGGGATTTTAATTGGGTAGTTGTCAATAAAATACATCATTTTGAGCTAAGATGTCATTTAACAATCACTTAAGTAACGGACTTGGATGGAAGAACTCAAATCAAAACACTATATAGGTTAGCAACAAAAATTCAATTGTTTGAACATGAGAACAAAATCAAAATGACCCTAAACATAAAGGTTACAATTTGCAATTGACCTTCTTATTGTTTTGCTTGGACTTTCTAGGCATTTTAAAATGTGATATTTGTATAGATCTAGTTTGACTTTTTTGATAATCAGATCTAGTTTGATTATGGCTTCTATATCTAGTTTCTTTTCTCTTCTGTTTTTGGGCCCAAGTATATATATTATATTGATCTAATTGAAAATGTGTATATATATATATATATATATTTGGCCCGATTTTAGATCTAATTGGAAATGTAAACAAAACCAATATGTTAGGTTGGATGCAAAATTTCACCCCAACCCTGGCTAAATTAAACCGATCTTAACCCTAATTTAGTCCATTCATTAAAATTAAATGAATTTAACTTTGATCGTGCATCTATGCCTATTCATATCTTGTAAGAATTTTTTTTTTTTTTTTTTTTTAATGTTTATACTGTATTTCAGGCTATTAAATTGTTAGTTCTAGAACGAACCAAAGGGCTTTTTAGGTATAGATTTCTTTGAGAGAGAAAGAGAGTCCTCCATAGCTTTACCATGAGTTCTCAACCCTTTTACAGGGCTTTTCAGGCCCCTTCGTAGTTCTCTCACTGCCCTTGGTGGCGTTTCTCATCATCTCTACATTAATGGGTATCACACCTAGCTAGATCCATTAAAGCCCTTGGAGGGAGCTTCTGGCCCAAATTTGACTCAAACCAGTTTAGATATGAATTCCTTGGCACCAACCTATTGGATATTTGGATCTTTACATGGGTTTTTCTTCTCTTCGGCTCAAGCCCCATTATCTTCATGGTGGGCTTCATGGTGGGCTTCATGGTGGGGTGGTGGGATTTCTCTTCTAGATTTGGTTTTGCTGTCTTTGGAGTGGGTCGGATTGTGATGTTCTTGGAGAGCATAAAAATGTCCATCATCTTGCATTGGTTTTCTCATGGGAATGTTTGCAAAGATTGCATGGGCTTTTTTAAAAAGATTTTGGATTGGTCTTGGTTATAATTTTTCTCATAGTCTAGTTCCTGTTCCTCCCAACATATACTCTTGTATTTTTCTTCGTATTTTCCTGTAATTATTTCTTAATTAGCAATAAAATTCTGCCACTTTTATCTCTTAAAAAACAGTTCCAAGGAAAGACAACATATTGAGTTTTAACAGTCAGAAACTATCACACCATGCAACATGTAGATTATTTTAAACAAACTTGTACTTCACTAAAAGTAGAACAAAAGGTAGAAGACAAACCAATATCCATTGATAAAAATACAGAAACAAAACAAACAAAAAACATAAAACAAAACAAACAAAAACAGAAACAAAAACTTAAATCAAATATATTTGGGAGATACAAACACCTCTAAATATCTATTTGCTTTGCTCATTCCTCAATATAAATCAAATTCCACACAAACGTCTGCAGAAAGAAGTGGCCTGTTGATGTCTTCACTGCACGCCTCAACTAACAAATCGTACCCAACAATTTTTTTAGTGACGTTTAACATGTTTAGAGGTCAGTTTCTTTTTAAGATCGCCTATCATTTTGTCCTGAGTAATGATTTGAAAATCCCTTTTGCTCAATTCTTGCTTCAACCTTTCAATCTCTTTCAGATGATCACAACAGTGATCTGAATCTGCCACCTCCCCTTTGCTCAGCTCTTGCTTCAATCCTTCCCTCTCTTCCGAGTGATCACAACACTGATTTGAAGAGTCCTCTTCAGTCTTTTGATTGGTCTTCAGTTTCTTGGATGCACCTGAGATTTCCTCATCTTGGAAAGCTCTCTTGGATGATATTTGGCCATGGGAATCACCATTTGCCATTTTTCGGACATAAAAACTAACTAATATACCTGTGGTGAGCTTATGTTTGACAAGTTTCTGTGGCCGTCCCCACGAATCCTAACATAGTACAGGATAACAAAACATGTTTTACCAGACAGTCAGCCATGTATCCAAAAAATAGGCTTCTCTCTCTAGCATAAATGCACAAGCATGAAATCCTTAAAGAGTGCATTAATTTGGGATCTTATGGCAGGGAACTAAAAATGCTGTAAGTGCCTAAATAGAAAATGAATTGCCTCTTCATGATAATAATCTCATCATTTTATGTAACGAGAATAAACATTAAATCTTACTATAACAGAATATCAAGTTCTCAAAGTTTTAAAACAGGAGCGGATGGACTACGAAGTCAGTTCAAGGGACTCAAGAGTGTTAACTTAGGAAGGAGTATTAGTGCAGGATGGGATTTTTTTTTCAGGATATATCGCAGTGGGGGGAGGCATATATACGAGTATGGTTTTGTCATGATATATGGTGTGGGAATTGTCCTCTTAAAGGATTTTTACCCTAAGTTCGCATGCTCAGTTGACAAAAAATGCATTAATTATTTAACTCTTGGATAGCCTGTTGGATAGGGAGGGTTGGAGTTGGAGTGTGAGATTCCACAATGGTTTTCATGATTGGGAACGGAGCCTGTGAATTCTTTCCTATATCTTTTATACTTAAATACCCCTAGGGGGGAGGGGTGTGACAAATGAGATGAAGATTGGAAGGGAGTGATGCTTTTGATGTTTGCTATTAATACGAGGCTATCCAAGGTGCCACTACTAATTCTTTTCCTCGGAAAAGTATTTGGTGTGTTAAGGCCCCAAAGAGGGTTTTACTAATAATTAATTAAAATTAACAAACAAAACAAAACAGAAAGGCCCCCAAAAAGGGTCTCATTCTTTGATTGGACAGTAGCTTAAGAGTTTTTAAGCGTGATAATCTTATCAAGAGAGGTTTCTCGTCAGCTGGTTGGTGTTGCATGTGTTGGTGCGATGGAGAGACAATGGATCATTTGTTGATCCATTGTGATGTTGCATATGTTTTATGAAGCATAGTCTTTCGAACTTTTGGGATTGGGTAGTTACCAAGGAGGGTCAAAGATCTTTTATTTGAGCAGAGGAATTGGTTTGGGAAGCATTCATCATAGATTTGGAACCTTGACCCATTAAGTGTGACGTAGCGGTTGTGGACAGAGTAAAATAGTTGCATTTTTGAAGATACAGAAAGATCAAAAGCTCTATTGGAGTCAATGTTGTTCTGTGGTCTCGGGTGTGGGGTCTTACAAATAGCAATTCCCTTTTAGATT
Organism: Quercus gilva; assembly: GCA_023621385.1. Taxonomy (NCBI): domain Eukaryota; kingdom Viridiplantae; phylum Streptophyta; class Magnoliopsida; order Fagales; family Fagaceae; genus Quercus; species Quercus gilva. The sequence goes on from CM042484.1 coordinate 31,733,500, forward strand.
TTTTTTTTTTTTTTTTTTTCCTGATAGTTGCAATTCCCTTTTATATTTCAAAGAATCTTTAGACTTCTGTGCATAATTCAATTGTTATCATTTCAGTTTACTTTGTGTTCATCATTGCGAGCATGAAGTAATCTACTTTTTCAATAAAATCCCATTACTTATCATTTACAAAAATAAAATAAATAAATAAATAAATAAAAAACATATGATAGGGATGCCAGGCAGGTAAACTATAGTAAGTTGAAAAAGATCTCAGTATATACCTTTTCTAGGCTGCCTTTGACATTTTCATATGCTTGATGTGCCTCTTGTGAGTTCTTAAAGATGAGAAACAAAGAAGATTTATCTTCTTGCATCTTTTTAGATGGCTGCCAGAAAAGCATACACCACATTAGAACTTTACAAGTAGAAGGGGGGAGAGTGGATACACAAACATGGTCAAGGAGTGGAGTGGGGTAGATCCTAGTTAGGAACTTACCAAACACAACCCCCCCCCCCCCCCCCCTTTTTCTCCCAGAGAGAGAGAGAGAGAAGTTATACAAGGGGAAACTTTGATATTGTGCATGAGTGTGTGGTAGAAGTATGTAAATTGGGTTGAATATAAAGTGAAACAGCCTAAACAGTGCGAGAAATGCATGGCAAGCAGAGAGTTCCAGGCTGCCAGTCACACATCATGAAATCTTATCTGAATTTGTGTGCCATTCCATCAAATGGGGGCAGTTTTCCTATTTCTACCTAACCTGCTTACAAAACATATGATTAAGCTACTGCTTGTATTTGGATTAGTATGCTTCCATCTAAGGACCCATCAGGTAGTTGTGCTAAGCACGAGTAGGATTTTTTGTTCAAAACATAATTCACCTCTTTCCTCTTTAAGCACATACACTAAATCAGAAATTAACTATCTGTAACTGATGCAAGTTTAAAATCTCCTCTCACCTTCCATAGTTTGTTACAAAAAAAATGTTTTTCATGTAATAGTCATTGTAGACAAAAGGCAAGAGGCAGCCTTAAGGTGCCAAATCCTTGTATCACATGAGTTGTGAGGCACCAAAAATTTACCCACTTGAGTGAAGCAAGGTGCCAAACTCTAAAAATAGTTATTAATACTATACATATAATAAACTCAAATCATACGTATCTAACACTTACTAGGCATGGTTTGAATTTTTAAAATTATTAAGAGGCTCTATTAATTAATCTAAGAATAGACTTTACAACAATCTTATATAAAAATTTTCAAAAAAGAAAAAGAAAACAACTTTTTAAGCTAAAAGATTACATGATTGAAATAATTAATAAATAACTGTTACTAAATTGGTACAGAAAGAAAGAGAGGTGAGAGAGAAGAAAGCAAGTGAAAGAGACACCCACTAACTTAAATTAAGTATGGAGCTACCCTTTTCTTCCAGATTACAGAACTTCCTTCTCTCTCTTTATTCTCAAGATCCTTAAAGTCTCTGTTTACAGCGCTAACTAAAAGTGCCCTGTCTAGCCTAAGTGAGCACCTGACGCTCCTCTGACTACACTGATAATAGTTAACAAATTGTGTGACCTATCCCCTCAATCAAATGATATAAAATTAATCAAATATGAAAAAAAAAAAATTACCATGGAAATCTTAATGATGAGAACCAATTTATCTCAAAAAATTGATCAATTGATTGCTAGTTTGAAAACATACAAAATATACAATTGGCTTGGCTGGATCCGAGCTTGGATGTAGATTAATGCAGATTTGCTAATAAGCATGACCCAACTCTTAAACCCGTATAGCGATGGTGTAAGATTAGGGATAGCAATATAGTCGGTATCCACATGATCAACAGATCTAAACCTAAACCGCCCACCAACAGCCCTAGTCGCATGGTTCAATGGTTTGGAATTTCAAATATATTTTTGTGAACGGGTGTCAAAATAGATTTAAAAACTCTTTTCTTTTTTGGGAATAGGATATATATCACGATCTATCATATGATGACTCGAAATATCATGACATGTAAAACATAAACATCATTCTGGCAATCATAAGCTCAACCAATATCTTCTAAAGAAAAGTTCAGATAACAAAAGGATATACTCAACCTTGAGCTCAATTGTAAAGTCCCCAGGAATGACTTTATGTAATTCTTCAGTAGGCACATTTTTTGGTATCCTGTGAAGAAATAGCTTTGCCATTTCAGAATTAGGTACCTATAGATAATTTATTCAAAGATTGTGAATCAGCAGGATCACATTGGTAGGAATTAGAAATCACCAAGAATTTAATGTCCAACTTACATCCTCTTGAACCAAGGGAATAGCATTATCAACACCATTCTCTATCTTAGCAAGAACAAGTTTCATTGCAGCAGATGCATCATCTAAACAATTGTGCGGAGCACCCTTCTTTCGAATTTCGTGGCCCAATACAGACTGTCAAAAACAAATGGAACAATTAACTATAACTGAAACAGCCCACAGCTGCTTGCCCATTACTCAAAATGATATGCCAAAAGAGAATCCTTTTTCCAATCATATCCTACCTTAATTAATAATTGACTAATACATAAAGTAGGAATAACACATTAAGAACTTGCCTTGCACAAATTATTCAGAGATGGTCTTCTATTGATAGGTCCATCCAAACACATAAAGATAAGTGAGGTATCAATTACTCTCGCATGATCTAACTTTAGTGCTGCAATCAACACAATAATAATTACACGAATGCAAAAAAGAATAACTACCTTGCATAAAATTCAAAAAGACAATGATGGTTCAGTTGTCATGAGAGAGAGAGAGAGAGAGAGAGAGAGAGAGAGAGGAACTCCAATATCTAGTTATCATGCTTATCTTACCTTTCAGGTCATTGTTTAAACTGTGGCCTACTAAAATTGCTCCCTTTGATAACAGCTTCTTCATGGATTTCTACAAAATGCACCAAAATATATTAGATAAAGAATTGATCCCAAAAAGTGTGAAATCCAGCCTAACGTACCTGTACATCTGCCAATGAACAAGTAACTCCTTCCAAATCTCTTGCACTAACCCCAGTTATATCAGTTCTATAATCTGCAATGACTTTATTTGGGTTTACAAGTTCATCAAGTTTCACCTGCACAATACAAACTCACTAGAAAGGATTGTACAAATAGAACCCTTCAAGAGGTCTAGAAACTGTCAAACAAGTTAGCCAAAGTGAAGAGTATTCTTTTACCTAGGGAAAAGAGAGGTGGAACAATGGGAATTACTATTGTATGAAGAGAATGAACACAAGCCGAATTAATTAATACCTGCAAATTGCGATCCACAGCACAAACTTTCACTAAAGCTTCAGTGCCATCTTCACAGAGAGCCATCTCACAGTCAACAGCAACCATTGCATTTGATCTCATAACCTTGGATTTTTTAGGAAGCTTTGTAATCACCCATCCCTGCTTCAACATATCCCACAAGTTATCAGGAAGCCAAGCTACATTTGAACTTGATAGCAACATTAGTTCCTCATTGTGTGAAACTATTTTTATACTTGCACACCACAACATAATTTAACTTTTATGCTTTTGTATTCATTATATAAACAATGCATCTCAAAACACCCATCTAGTCCTATTTAATATAAAAACGTATAGGGTCAAACAGCAAAGCTCTTCTTAGAGACTCAAAGAGAAAACATGCTTCAAGGGGCTTCCGGTCACATCAGCTTACACTTTCTTTTCAAGATTATCAATTGTCACAGTAGCATATTCCATGCCAGAGAATACTTAAATTAGCATTTATATAGTTCATCTTTGCTCCCTAAGCTATTTTGACCATAATCTACCTATAGTTAGCAATAAGGAATGTATAGGAAGTAAATGTAGCAACTGAGATTACCTAAGAACGGTAATAATGAAAAATAGGTGCTGTAGGAAAGCCCGAAAATGACCTTTTTTAATATGAAAGAAGTGCATAAAAAATAGTTTGAAAAGTAAAAAGGAGTAAAGTTTTTTTTTTTTTTTTCTTTTTTTTTTCTTTTTTTTCTGTAACTTTTGATAAGTAGGAAAAGTAAGCAAACATTATGACAACAAACCTCATCATTTGATGGGAACGAATAATCCAGCAGGTACTGAGGGTGTTCAAGAGTTAAACGAACCAGTCTCTGCACTGCCAGTGTCACAAGTTATCAAGATATACCAAACAACAAAGAACATTCAATTTAAAGTTATAGGAAAAAAGAAAGAAAAAGAAAGGGAGAATGCAAGAGAATAACTTGTCTCTAAAAATTTGATGATAACTTAAGCCTTATATGTAATGAGAGAATAATAGCAAACTAAAGCAGAATCTAGTAGTCATTCAGCCACTAATCATGGAATTAATAAATGATACTATCGTGGTTAATTTGGACAATACATTGTTGATATAGAATAAGTGCTTTGAAATAGACACAATAATTACAAACGAGGTTTTTTAGTATCAACATCATATAATTACATTGAAGGGTTTTGTTGCAAAATCAAGCAAAGAACATTAAAATAAATAAATAAAAGCTTAATTTCCACATTTGCATACCAGTTTAGAACTTTAAACAAATGAGAGTTTTCAAAATACCAGGAATATGACAGGCATATTATAACGGGGGGAAAAGCTTATCAAACCATGACATGGGAAGCATGAAAAAGCTACCAATCTAGGCATCTAACCATAATTAAAACATATTTAATCAGACAAATAATAATAAAAGAAGAGAAATTCATAAAATATGAACCAGACAAAGTGTGCATTGGAATGGACTTATTTCATCAGTTTATTGAGGCTAGTTTGTTTATTGCGTAAAAGTACATCTATAACCATATATAATTATTGCTAAGCTAAACAAGCACCCAGTTGAGCTAGAGCTCATCGGCAAAGTATACAGCCATACCTTGAAAAAGGTGATGTTTTAAAAAGCTATACATCCCATTTCAAGATGAAAATAAGCTGAAACAAATGAACCCGAGTGTCCTACTACAACTAAAAACCCAACGCACCAGATATTGGTGTACAGACCCCTTTTCTTCTACAATTTCACAGAAAGAGAATTAGTAAAAGTACACAAGTACCAGACTATTAGTAGAATAGCAAAAATGCATTCTTCAAAGCCTCAAGGGATAACTAAACCATACCTGCTCAGGTATTTCATTATCTGGAGATATGTTTGTAAATTGCTCCACTACGTCACGCTTTAAATGGCATTGCATTACTTTAGCAAAAAACTGAAAACAGGGAAAAACATAAAAGTCATTGCCTTTATAAAATCTCAAACACAAGTAGTAAAGGAAAAAAAAAATTCCAAAAAAGAAAAAGAAAAAAAGAACTACCTTGAGATGATTTTCTTCAACAAAAGTCTTAAGAAAAGCAGCCAAAACATCATTGGACCTCCTGGTAGGATCACTCAAGCTATTCCCAAACTTTCTATCATGAACTCTTAAGAATTCCTTCCAATCTCCTTTAGTACCCTTCATTCCTTGTTTTTGGGCCAACTTCACCATTTCAATAAGAACCTATTTACATTCATACTATTAGAAACAAAATAAAACAATTTTTTTTTATATGGCCATTATACATATGTTGAAAACACATATTGCAACAAACATGAAACTTCACCAAAACTGAGACACAACACAACACAACGCAACGCAACCACATATGTACTAGTTGGGGGGAGTTATAAACAGTTGGTCAAAGCAAAAGAACAAGCAAGTGATTGAGAGAGTAAATGGGGTTGTTACCTTTTTCTCTGCGGTGTCAAATAATTGCTCCATTGGGAGAGAGAAGAGAGAAACGGGTCTGAATTTCTGGGGCGGCAGCTCTCTTCTTCAACCGGGGGTAAACTGAAAAGAGAAAAGTCGGCGGCTGAGGGGTTTTTAGTGTAAAGAGATAATGGGTTGGGCCATTCAAAAATAGCCTACTTTACTTGCTTTTTTCTTCCACTTGTTTAATTACGTACCCAGGTTTAACTTTCGAGAAAATGATCAATGGACTTTTTTTGTTTGATGATCATTGGGCTTCTTAAAAGCCAATCTTACTCTATTTCCGCAGCTTTTTTTTTTTTTTTTAGCGAAATGGGCTTTGCTGAGTTGGGCTGTCTTTGAGACTAAATTTAAAGTGAAAATATGTGTACAGATTTTGTGACCTTGTAGTTTAGTAGCTCAAACAATTTAATTTTGTGTTTGAGCCCATGTTTTTCTACTTGTTTTTAAATTAAATTTTTGGGTTACTACTTCTTTAACCCAATAGAAAGATCTAGTGTGAGTTTTTTTCCCCCTTTTTTTTTCTAAAAATTGTAGATTACACATTTGTCCACTTTCAAATTCTCTTTTCCTAAGCTCTTCTATTACCACACCCCCCCCCCCCTCTCTACCTCCCTCACTCGTAAAGCCCCTTCTCTCTCTCTTCTTTTTATACTAGGGAAATGTTAACGAGTGCCGTGGGGGCATTGGTTAAGAATCCATTTTAAGAAAGTTTTGATATCACTTTTATGGAAAATGAAAAAAACTGTCAAAACATTAATTGTTTTTTTTCCTTTTCCCATAAAAACTTTCTTTAATTGGATTATTAACCAATGCTTTACGGCACTCGTTAACATGACCCTTTATACTATAGAGATGAATTCGATTAGGCAATGATGAATATGATGAGAAGAGGAAAAAAAAATTACTTTGACTTAGATATATGCATCAGCACTTTCGCATTTGATAAATTTGAAGTGGATGTTATAAATATGTTTTTAGCAAATTTATTTGGTTAGTTTTGTCAAATATTATAGCATAACTGAGAATTAAAGTAGTCACTAATTGCTTATATTCCAATTTTATAATAAATATATATTTATAAACTTTCTATAGTGTCTGTGTATCTCACTACACAATACAATAATTTTGGGAAAAACAAAAATATATTCACACTTTGACAACTATGATTAGGCATTCTCCCTATGAATTTTGCTTAAATATGGGTTTTTATTGTGAAAGTCCATTTTTTGAGATATGAGAGGAAAAATGTTGGCCATGAGCCTTGATTTACTGAAGAAAAAGATATGGGCTTAAGCCCAATCAGTGGTGAAAGTGGAACATGGATGAGCCCACTTCATAAAATATAAATATTTGGGCTTTGAACCCATCTCGTGAAGTAATAAAAGTTGGGTTTTAAACCTATTCCATGAACGTGAAGTAGCAATATTTGCGCTTTAAGCCCATTTTGTGAGGGGAGGAAACATGGTTTGTTACAAGTCCAATTCATTATGTAAAGAAAATAAGAATGTTAGCTTCAATAGCTTTGATTCAAAATTGTCTTGATTCATCCACTTGTGATAAGAAATTGCCAAAACATTTGACTTTTCACCCATTTCAATATAAAGTATTAGTCAATCAAATCCAATTCATGAAGTCTGGAAATATTTTGAGCACGAGCCCATTACATGGTGTAGAGAAAAATGTGGACTATAAGCCAGCGAAGAACTTTATGAGCCATGAGCTCAATTCATGTAGTTTGATAGGAATTTAATCCAATACCATTATTTCTTTATTTTGAGGAATAATGTTGAAGTGACATAGGTTGTCCAATAAAATTGTACCATGTGATTGTGAAAAGAACTTTTCAACAATATAAATAATTGAAAACAAATAATTGAAAACGTATGGCAGGCCAAAGAGTTGAGAAGGCTCTTTTTTTCCAATGTATGTGAAAGTGAAACACACAATAAACCAATGCTGACTTAATTTCTTGTACATATCGTTATGACAAATGCTCAAGTCTTCGTGGCCATTTCCTCGTATTAGAAATTAGAATCCTCTCCCTTGATATAGGACTTTGTTTTGGCACCTCTTTCTTTCTAGCAATAGAATAATAATCCAAAAGAAATTACTACAAAATATTTTGGCACCTCTGTTTTCTTGGTCATGTTTTGTGATTGAGATTCTGTGTAATTGTAATATACAATTGCATCATGCAATTAACCTCCTCTCTCTTATAGTAATTTTTTACTATTCTTACTTTTTTTACTTTTACATTTTTACTTTTTCTTTTTTTTTTTTAAATGGCGAATATATCATTTTAATCCTTACGTTTTGAGATCACAGTCAATTTAGTCCTTATATTTTGATAGTAGTCAATTTGGTCCTTATTGTTAATTCACTAACGAAAAATGCCTACGAGTCAAATAATGTGCATTGTTGGCATACTTCACACCTACATGACTTACAAAATAATATTAAACAAATTTAATCAACATAAAAAATTTCCACATCAACATTTATATGAAATTATAATTTTTTTAAGGGAAAAAATAATAAAAGTCGCACTTTCTTTTCTTTTCTTTCCTTGGCAACCAAACAAAATACAAACATTAAAAAATAAATAAATAAAAACTCAATACAACCATTGTTTAGTGGGTTTTTTTTTTCAATTGAAATTGCTGGGTTTGATTTTTATTCAAACCCAAAGTCCTCTCTCTCTCTCATGGAAATATGGAAAGCCAAATTGAAAGGAGTATAACCCAGAAACAACTCCCTAAATCTAAATCATAATGACCACAAATCAAGTAAATATCCAGATTTTATCAGAAAAGGAGAAAAAAATAGTAAATATCCAAATTAAAAATGGCCCAAAAAAAAAAAAAAAAAAAACAATTTAAACAGCAATTCCCATCTTGACCAGCGATGGTGGGAAGAGCTTGAACCACTTGTTCCACTCCCTCTACCTTGCCACCGCCGCAATCTAACCACCGACGAGACCAAACCTCTGTGGTGCAGATTAGCCATTGCATGACTTAACCACCCAACAAGAATTGCAAAAGTTGTCGCCATTGAGGAGTTTCTTCAAGTCGTCGGAGATATGTTAGAAGTATGTGGTTAAATAATTAAATTCACCATATTCTAATAGTTTAAACTTTTGGGACAATTGATAATTTAACATAGTATTAGAGTAGGAAATCCTAAATTTGATCCATGTCTCCTCCACTCTACCTCCTATTTAAATTGTCACATGTTGAACCTCACCTATTAAAAAGTAGTTTCGACCCACATGTGATGGTGAGTGTTAGAAGTATGTTTTTAAATTATTAAATTCACCATATCCCAATAGGTTAAACTTTTGGGACAATTGATAATTTAACAAGATGCACTATTGGAATGGAGTCCATAGCTGCTACTTTTAGGATTAATTGGTGATGGCAGAAGTGATGGGTATCTTTTAATGATGAGTTGTAGCTGCTATCAGTGATGAGCTTCATTTTGATTAGAGATGGGTTGTGGCTACTATTAGTGATGGGTTTTGTTTTGAATTTCAATTCACATATTTAGACATGATTTTTTGGGTAGTTTGTGGAGTTTTCAAGCAGGATGTTGTGTTTGGTTACCCAGAAAGTGGAAGAAAGAAAAGGAAAAAAAAATGAATTACAGAATTTTTTTGAGGATAAACATCAGAGAAATGAATTAAAGATTGATTACTAAGAAAGTGATTTAAAAAAAAAATAGAACACAAGAGAATTAAGTCAATTAAATTAACTCTTAAGGCTTTTTATTAAAAAAAATTGAAGAATTAATTCTTTTTTATTTTTTTATGCCGATGTGGCAATTTTTTATGTTAATTAAAAAATTTTATTATTATTTTATAAGACACGTAGGCATGAAGTTTGTCAATTGTGTACACCGTTTGCCACGTATGCATTTTTTATTGGGGAGTTAACAATAGATATCAAATTGATTGTAAATTGAAAATAATATAGACCAAATATACTGTTATCAAAATGTAAGAGCCAAATTAATCGTAATTCTAAAATATAGAAACTAAAATAGTATTTTTTGCCTTTTTTTAATTCAATGTTTGAGATTTAAAATTGCATCTTTAAAGTTTTTTGCATGTATTTAAACACATATTTTAAATATTTACATAACATTATATGTATTTATATACACTTTTTTATTCATACATATTTTTTAAAAAAATTAAGAATTATTATTTAAATACACGTACTAAACCGCCCTAACTCGCAGACATCGTAATCTCAATTCTCGTTTTGCTTTATCAATTTCGTTTATTGGAGTAAAAAAAATGTATCGAAAACGGCGAAAAGTCTACCATTTATAAAGTTAAAATAAAATAATCATTTAAATTATGCAATTAAAGCCGCAAAGGAAGAAAATTATGCTTGTATAATTTGATTTTTCTTTACATAATGACAAACGCAGCAGCAAGTCAAATTCACGTGGTCATTTGACAATTTTACACTGTCAATAATTGAGTGTCTTCAACAACAAGAAATGGCTCGTTAAAGGCCGCCGGCATACAGGACAGTCAACCCATCACAGACTTCACTATTTTCATTTTGGAATTTTGATAAGTTCAAAATATAATCAAAATAGATCAACGTCATGGGACAGGTAGCATTAAATGCTTTTGGACTAGGTATTTTGACCAAATATAATTACTACAGAACCGTTCACTAAAGATATCCTTATTCCTTAGACCTTAGAAGGGAACAAGGCTAAGTGGAAGGAAAAAAGTTTTCAATGAGATAGTTAATGAAAACTATATATTAGTAATTTTTTTTTTTTTATGAGAAAACTATATTGTTAGTAAGGTTTGGTTTACTTTTAGTATTTTTTTAGTTAGATATATTCTTTTATTTTAAATATATAATGACAAATGATAATAAATTTTAATCTCCACATTTTATTTAGTTAGTAGATAATGTGGTAATTTCTCATTAAAATAAAAAGATATTCAAGTTAAAAAAGTACTAAAGATAAGTCAACCTCTTGTTAATAAGCTCCATAGGGACACAATTGAAGATTCATAAATGCTCAATTATTATGAACTATATTGCGCATTTTTCAAAGAAGAAGATGCACTTGGCACCCATTACTCTATATCCTTTAACCAATAGAAAAAGAAAAGAAAAAACTAAAAATTAATAGTTATAAAATGAAATTTTAAATAAATATTTTTGTATTATACATTTTATTCAGAAAATGTTATATTGTAGTTTTATTGATTTCACCACGATTTATAGTTTATATTTGTTTCTTACTATTTATTTGGAGGAAGATTATTAAAACCAAAAAAAGACTTGATATTGTGTTTACTGTTTACAAACCAAAAGAGATTTTGGGAAAAATAAATAATTTTAATAAGATTAATAGAAATAAACTAAAAATATAAGAATTTCATATTCCCAAGAATCTTATTAAATTCCAAATAAAGCTAAACATAAGAATAATTATATTTCCAAACATCCAGATTACCAAGCACTGATCACATTACAAAGAATTTAGATACTAAAAGATATTTCAAACCAAACGCTCTCTAAAATTTAGGTCAATTCTTAGATAGTCTCAAAAGAGGACTCTAGACTTTCACATAAAGGGTGGGTTTCAGACACAGGACCCACTCCCAATGGAAGAGCACAAACACTACTTCAAAGCCATCTAAGCTTTTTTCTGAAGTTTATAAAACGAGGATAGAAAAAATTAACAAAAAGTCAAAAACTACGTTTTATATATTACTATATGGAAAAGACATGATCTATTCAAAGAACGTGTTTGCGTAGGTCATACAAAATGAATCAAACAAAAAAGTAAAGGAATTGAAAATCGAAGAGAAGACCTTTCTACTTAAGATATAATAATTGAAGAAATGCAAAGACTTTGACTGACCATCTCAGAATTTCTAACTCGAAGAAAAGTTGCTGCATTACGCTTACTAGTTGTCGACTTGTGTCAGTGTCTTCATATTTTTCAAACGTTTTTTCTGTATTAGCAGTGTGTTTTATTATTTTCTTTGCCAAAAATCATGGATGTTCTCCATCAACTTGCAGCAACACTTTTCTATGATTGCGAGTGTAACTCAACCACTATAAAATACCGTGTGAAATGTGAAGAATCTTTTAACAAGAAGACATTGATAATTCTCACTGTTTACCACTATCCATGAGTTCCAACACTGCCAGTCTTCTACCACCACCAAACATCTTCCTTAATGTCACCGACTTAATTATAGTTAGTGTCTGCTGAACACATGCATTAATTTACGCTATTGTTCTTATTGACTAATGACTATGTTTTGCATTCTGGGTCTTGCACTATAAGACATCTAAAATGATGTTTGGTGTGAGCAAATGCTATATATATATATATATATATTAAAAAGTTTCACAGTCAACTTCGAACCATGTGGTATAGAAGGTTTGAATAATGGAGACAAAAAATTAATGAGAGTACTGAAAGCTGAAACAGATAGTAGATTATTTAACTCAAGGCTTAGAGCCTTAGATAATCATCATGATGATTATATATTATTATGATAAAAACAAAGCGGGTGGTATTAACCTTTGGCACAATGTTGCTTGTCAGAACATAATTATAAACAGGTAGGCAAATTTAATCATCCAGTATTAGCTAGAGTTGTAAACAAGCTAGCTCAATATTATTAGTTCATTTATTCTTTTTTTTTCCCAACACACAAGCCTAGCTTGAATATATATATTAGGGAACTACAGCTTGAACTTAATTATAGCCAATATAAATTATACGTCAAACTTTATTTATATTGTGTTCAAATAAGTAGGAATCTGGAAGCCTGAAAAAAATACATATTATGATTTCTTAGATGAAACAAAAACTAAATTTTTAGCTTTTGATAGTAAACCTTGAATCCACGAAATATTCATTAAATCTACAAAGTAATAGGTCTAGAATCTACCAATAAAACGATAGAGAAAAACACTTAATTTTATTAATCGAAATAATAGTCTAATTAGCTCTGGACTCTGGAAGCTACATATATAGCATATATATATATAATAATTGAAAAAGACAAAACCCTAAGATGATTAAGAAAACGTCCATAACCCTAATTCATACTAATCATTAGAGTAGGTGACGAAATACCAATTTTTACCAAAAACGACAAAATTAAATGCAAATGCAAATGCATAAAGTATGGACCTTAAGGGTTGTCTAAAAACAAGCAAGAAATTATTATAACTTTTGTGTAAAAAGTTATTAATAAAATAAAAATTACTAAAAATGACAAAATTATTATTTCTGGGACCTTAAGGGAGAAATTCACAAAAATTAAAGTGCGCTTGTGAACTTATTTACAAATTTATACAATCAAATATTAAATGTATATAAGTATATTAATACACATATAAACCACATAAACATATAATATTATATACAGACTTAAAATAAGTCTAAACAATTGTTCACAAAAATATATATTTTGGGTTTAATTAGTTTATTAGTCGAGTTTAAATATAGGCTTGAGTTTAATTAACTCACATTAAATAAACGAAATCAACAATTTTCCCCTCAAGCTTAATCCGAATTGTTCATAAACAATTAATTTAATTCTGTTATAACATATTTAATCTCTCTTATTACTATTGGCTGAGGTTGGTCATACAAGCTCTCTCCGAGCTTTTTTATCACAGGTTGTCATTGATAATATCTATACCAAAAGGGTATATTTCTTTCTCTTTTGATTTGTGGCTGTCTTAATTGCCAGGTTACCGTTCGGGTGACCAAATCAAAGCAAGAAGGATATAATGTCAACAGTACAATCCCCACAAGCTTTAAACGCTTGGGTCAACACAGACAAATTAAAAGAAATATGGTTGACAATTGACGTAGTCCTTCTGTCTTGTAACTAAAAAACTTCATTTTCTTTTTGAGAACATATTTTATGAGACGATTTTACGAAATCATCTATCATTGCACGGTATGTAGAATTCATACATATAATATTCAATACGTATTGTGAGAGGAATGCCTCATGAAATCATCTATGTACTTGACAAATCTAAATAATACAAATGATCATTGTCAAAGTAACAACTCATCATGTGACTGTGCCTCTAATCCTCCTCCCTTTTTTTCTTTTTTTATTTTCAGACATATGTCTTCTTCTATATTTTTGGATATATATATATATTCATCTTTCAAACTGAAACTTTTGTTCTGTTTAAGTAATCCCAAACACAACCATCTTGACATATATCACAATTCAAAACAAATTGACATTTGAAGCTAATTTTCCTAGTCAACGGAGGTTTCGGGACTTAAACACGATAGGACTTTTTTAACATAAAGACATGAAGAGATTCTTTTATCCATGTAAACCGAATGGAACCTTCAACATTGACCTTTTAAGGCTTATTCATCTTTCGAATTCAAGGTCACGGCGAGTAATGAAGCTTCTAAAAATCCCTTCAATTTTGACATGGATGAATAAATAATTTCTATAATGCCATAGATGAATTCTCAACAAGTTAATTTAGAGCATTAATAATTTTATTTAGACTAAATGACATATTCTTCTCTTCTTTAAATAAATAAATAAATAAAGAATGATGAAAGGTATGACCTTTGATTTAATTCATACAAGTGTAAACTGATTTTCCTATTAAAAAAAGAAGTGGGAAGGAAAGAAACCCTGGAGCGTGAGAGATCTATAAGAAGAAAAAAAAATGGAAGAATAAATTTAGCTTCATACTAATGGAAATATTCTCTCTTGCTCTTCACTACAACTTTATCGCGAAAACCCGGTCCACAAGATTTTTGCAAATTCCCACTCACCCACATCATCTTTACAGTCATCAGCATTATCATGACCATGCTAAGATATTAAATTACGAATTTTTTCAATTTTACTTAGCAATAAAGAAAAATAAAAGCATTTTTTTTATATAAAAATATTCTGTTTTCTTTTTCTCTTCTCAAATCATGTGAGTCATTTACGTTTGAAAGAGCTAATTAAATCGACCAAGCTCTCATCTATTTCAAATTTAATTTGTCTATATCGCCCATTTTATAGTCTAGATTAGATGTTACACGTCTAAAGATCTACAATCTACCACATCATTTAAATTTTTTTGAAAATATAGTAGTTTATAATTATTAAATCTTGGGAAAAAAATCTAAACTATGAAATGGAAAAGATTTAAAATGGAGAAAATCTTTTTTTTTTCCTTGCCATAGAAGATATTAGAGTTATCTCCAGCAATTCCAAATCGACCAAGCTCCTATCTATTTTAAATTTTGAATCATTTCATAATCCAAACTAGATGTTACAAATATAAAGATCTATAATGTACAACATTATTTAAAATTTTAAATGATGTGATAGTCTATACTCTGTTAAATTTTATAAAATAAAATTTAAACCATAAAATGGAAGATTTGGGCAATATATGAAATAGTAAAAATCGTGCTCTCTCCTTTATACCATAGAAGATGTTAGAGCTATCTCCAACAATCCCAATTAGGGATGGCAATGGGGCGGGGCGGGGCCGAAGGATGTGATCTTCGCCCCCGCCCCGCATAGATTTTTCTTTCCCTATCCCCGCCCCACCCCGCATGACAAGGAAAATTTCTTACCCCATCCCCGCCCCTTAAGGCCCCGCGAAGCCCCGCCCTACACCGCAAAACTTTATTTCTTGTTAATTTTCCCTACAACTATTACCATTTTTCCAAATAAAATGACATGTTTTAATAATAAAAATATACTTGAAATTATAAATAAATTTATCCTATCAAATCAAACTAGTTTTTAGCAAAAACTAAATAATATTATCTAAATGTTTAACAAGACAATATCACAAGAAAAATCTCATAGTATGACACAATAAAATAATCCAAACTCCTAATAAATGATTGATGTCATCATATCGGCAATCAAACTAATAGGGAAACATATTCCTCATCATCTTGTTCTCCATTCACCACCTCATATTTCTAACATGAAAATTCAAAAACAAAAACCCAGCTCGTAAAATAGATATGGATTTTGACAAGCATAAAGAAGCAGTGTTGTTAAGCAAAGTGAAATCCCAATGGGAATTCCAAGTGTTAAGAGAAAAGGGGGTGTGTGACGGCGCACCTTATATTTTATAACAGCCAATGAGCCAAATGCCCACACAAAATTACAAAAACAATGACACAGACAAATATTTAGAGCCTTAGACCCTTACCCCATTAAAAAAAAAATTATATTATATTCATGATGAAAAATAAGTTGAGAAAGATGTATGAATCATGAATGAAATCAGTAATTCAATAGTATATAAATTTGTTTCTAATAAAGAAAAAAAACACGTTAAAATTGGTACCTTATTTCCAACTTTGCTAGAGAGAAAAAAGAGGTAAAGCCACATTAGGTAGAATAAAATAAGTTGATGATATTTTTGTTTAAATAGTAGGGTTTTAGGGTATGAAAAAATTACAATTTAACCCTTATAATATGGGGCGGGGTGGGGATGGGGCGGGGTGGATCTAAAAGGTGTAAACCCATCCCCGCCCCGCCCCATGGTGTGGGTCTAAAATCTCGCCCCATCCCCGCCCCACCACCTTTGTGGGGCGGGGAAAACCCGCACGAAGCGAAGCGGGGAGGGGCGGGTCTAGCGGGGCGGGGCAAAATTGCCATCCCTAATCCCAATATGCTTCAACCCAGATTAATTGAAAATCAACATCATCCTGTGGTAGATTTGGTGGCTTATAAAGCTATAAAGATGATGTGCCTTGCAAATTTAAAGTAACTAATATTTTGGCAAATTCATAGGTATGTGTGCAATATTTTTTATTAATATGTCTTAACTGAAAAAAGAAATTTCAATCCAGATATCTCCATTAAATACCAAACAATGTTAGTTGACTTAAAGGTTATTGGCACAATATAATTAGCCAAGAATGAATCTCTATAAAAAATATATATATATATATATATAGAATTCTATAAATAAAAAAAAAAATATATATATATATATATATAAACTGAAATTTTAAATAATTATTTTTGTATTATACATGTTATTCAAAAAAATGTTATACTATAGTTTTGTTGAATTTGTCATGATTTATAGTTTATATTTTGTTTTCCACTATTTATTTGGAGGAAGATTAAAAAAAAGACTTGATATTGTATTTACAAACCAAAGGATATTTTAAGCAAAATTAAAAATTCTTATAAAATTTCTAGGAATAAACTAAAAATATTAGCATTTCATATTTCTAGAAATCTTATTAGATTCTTAATCAAACTAAACATAACAATAATTATATTCTCAAGTATTTCAATTGCCAAGCATCACATTATGAAAATTTAGATGCCGATAGTAATGTGAATCCCCCAAACCAAAAAATCTCAGAAGTTTAGGACAAATATTCTTTGGTTGTTCCAAAACATTGTTTCAAACTCACAAATAGGAGGTGGGCTCCACACATATGACTCACCCCTATTTGAGAGTTCATAACACTATTCCGAAACTATTTAAGTTTTTTCTTAAAGTTTATATAACGACAATAGAAAAAATTAATAAAAAAAAGTCAAATGCTACAGTTTTATATATTACTATATTGAAAAGGCATGATCTCTTCAAAGATCATGTTCGCGAGGTCATAAAAAATATACCAAACAAAAAAAGTAAAGGAATTGGAAATCGAAGGGAAGACCTTTCTACTTATGATAAAATAATTGAAGAAATGCATAGACTTTTGACTGGCTATCTCAGAAACTTCTAACTCAAAGAAAACTTGCTGCATGACACTTTCTAGTTGTCCACTTGTCCTTCATATTTTTCAAACTTTGCGCTGTATTAGCAGTGTGTTTTATTATTTTCTTTGCCAAAAATCATGGATGATCTCCATCAATTTGCAGCAACACTTTTCAATCACAAAATTTATATATTTCCACGGGTCATAACTCATAACAACAAGTTTTGCATCATTTTTCTATGATTGCGAGTATAACTCAACCACTATAAAATACTGTGTGAACTGTGAAGAATCTTTTAAAAACAAGACATTGATAATTCTCACCGTTTACCACAACCCAAGACCTCCAACACCGCCAGTCTTCCACCGCCACCACCAAACATCTTCTTTAATTGTCACCGACTTAATTATATTGTGTACTCAACACATGCAATAGTTTACATTGTTTTTCTTATTGACTGAAGACTATTTTTTGCATTCTGGGTCTTGCACTATTATATTAAAAAGTTCTACAGTCAACTTCGAACCATATATGTGGTATATAGAAGGTTTGAATAATGGAGACAAAAATTTATAATAGGTTGAGAATTGAAAGAAGATTAATTACTCACCGAAACAGATGGTAGAGTATTTAATTTACTCAAGGCTCAGAGCCTTAGATAATCATCATGTTATTATATATTATTATATATGATGAAAGCAAAGTGGGTGGTATTAACCTTTAGCACAAAGTAACTTGTTAGAACATAAACTTGTAGGCAAATTTAATCATCCAGTATTAGCTAGAGTTATAAACAAGATCAAAATTAAAATCTCAATATTAGTTCATTCATTCTTTTTTTCTTTCTTTCCCAAACACAAGAGCCTAGCTTGATTATATATAAAAATATATTAGGGAACTTAAGCTTGAACTTATAACCAAGCTAAATTACGCATTCAATCTTTATTTTATTTTATTTTTTTGATAGGACAATCTTTATTTATTTTGTGTTCAAATAAGTAGGAATTTATGAATGAGTTATTTGATACTGCGGAAGCTAACCTAAAGAAAGTACACACGATATTCTCTTAGATGAAACAAAAATTAAACTATTAGTTTTAGATAGTACACCTCAAATTCACAAAAAGTTCCTTGATTCAACGAGGTGAAAGGTCTGGAATCCACCAGAGAGAGAGAAAAAAAAAAAAAAAACTCTGAATTTTATTAATCTAAATAAAAGTATGGCTGCCTCTGGAGGTTCCATAGTATATAAATACTAAAAAAGACAAAACCCTAAGACGATTAGGAAAATGTCCAAAACCCTAATTCGCGCTAATCATGAGATTAGGTAACAAAATACTAATTTTTACAAAAAATGGCATAATTGAGTTCAATGTAAAATTATAAACTACAGATCTTAAGGGTTGTCCAAAAAGAAAGCAAGACCTTTTATTTATTTATTTATTTATTGTTTTATAAGTAAGATATGAGATATTAAAGAATAGGAAAAGCCCATAACTGGGCAAAGACAACACAAGGGGAACCTGTCCATTAGAACCCAAGCGAGGTCTTATTATGACTTTTGTGCAAAAATTTATTAATAAAACAAAAAATGGCAAATTAAATCACTATTTTCAAGACTTTAACGAAGGAATTTGCCAAAATTAAGGCGCACCTGTAAACTTATTTACAATTATATACAATCAAAAATTAAGTGCATATAAGTATGTTTTTACACATATAAACCATAAAATAAACATACAATATTGTATACATACTTAAAATAAGTCTCACATTTAGATTTGTTCACAAAAATATTATTATATTTTAAATATAATTAGTTTAATAGTCGAGTCTATAAATATGAACTTGAGTTTGATTTAGATTAAATAAACGAAATAAATAAAATTTCCCCCAAACGTAATCCGATTTGTTCATAAACAATTTAATTATGATATAACATATTTAATCTCTCTTATTACTGTTGGCTGAGATTGGTCATACAAATTCTTTCGAGTTTTTTTATAACAGATTGTCATTGATAATATGTATAGCAAAAGTGTATGTTTCTTCCAATAGAATGGACCCACGTCTTCACCGATAGGCTGAAAGTTTTTCAATTAAAAATACGCTCAGCAAATGTAAACATTTTCTTCTTCTTCCTTACCTGTTCGATTGTTCCCCCATCCTTTGATTTGTGGATGAGTCTTAAATGCCAGGTTACAGTTAGGGTGACCAAATCCAAGCAAGAAGGATACAATGTCAACAGTACGATCCCCACAAGCTTTAAAAGTTTGGGTCAACAGTGAAAAGGAATAGTGATGCAATTATGAGAGGGTTGACAATTGATGTAACCCTTCCACATGGTTGTTAAAATTGCGATCCGAATCGTAAGATCGCACGATTTTACGATCTCACCTCACCAAAACGTTTAAAATCGCTCCTACTGATCCTACCAAAAACATAAGTTTTGGTTTTTTTTTTTTTTTTTTATGGGATAAATTTTTTGTTTTGATGAACCTTTAAGGGTTTTATTTTTTATTTTTATCTTATAATGGTATGGATTTTTATTTTTTATTTTATAAAATTATGTTAACCTAAGAAAATGTTTTCTAATTGCTAGTTCACTTAAAATTAAAATAAAGGAATGCTTCATCAATTCTAAATGAAGAATTTGATATTGACTTCATTACCTTTTAAGTTATAATGTTGTTAAATTTATTTGATCAATATATTAATTTGTGTTCTAATATTACTAAAATATTTATATATATATATATATATATAATTTTATCAGTTATGCTTGTATTTGTATATTGATTGATTAATTTTTTTGAGCATGCTCTCTTATTGTTGCTAAGCAGTATAACTTGAATAGTTGAGTATGAAATTGTATCTTGATATCTTTTGTAACTCTAGTATACAAATATATAATATTTATATAGATGATGAAATGGATGATAATGATTAGGAATTTAGGACGGTGGTTATAAGAACCTTAGAATGAGAATAATTAAATGTTCACTTCACCTTAATATTCATCTTGCTTTTGGATTTCATATTGTAGTTAGCTAGTTTCCATTTGCTAATTTATTTTGGATTTCAAACTTGGAACTTAGAGCTTGGAAAATATTTTCCATATGTTTTGAAAAATATTTTGGTATTTGTTTGCTAAATATTAAATATTTATTGAAATACATTAGGTCAAAACTTAAATATATTTGTTTCATTAGTATAGACTTAGCGATATATGACATGCAAATTACATCATATGATGAAAATCTAAGTTTTTTATAGATGAATTTATAATTTATGTGATTATTCAACATACAAATTCATTATCAACGTGTTTTTTGCTTTAAATCTAAAAATATGTAGGATCTTACGATTCACGATCCAATCCTACGATTTACGATCTCACCTACCTTCAACGATCCTACGTAGGATCCCGATTTTGACAACCTTGCCCTTCCATAACTTAATTATAAGATTCATTTTCTTTTCAAGAACGTATTTTATGAGGTGGTTTACAAAATCATCTATTTTTTCACGGCATATAGAATTCATATATATGAAATTCAAACATATGAAATTCAAAAATACAACAATTTGGTAGTTTCAACTTACAATGATCGTTGTGTACGGCGGAAACTTCTATTCTGTATACGACCATTTGGTAGTTTCAACTTATAATGATTGTTGTGCACGGCAGAAACTTCTATTCTGTTTAAGTAATCCCAAATACAACCATTTTTGGCATATATCATAATTCAAATTAGAGAAATTGACATTTGAAGCTAATTTTCCTAGTCTATGGAGGTTTCGGGACTTATCAAACACAATAGGACCTTTTAAACATAAAGACATGAAGAGATTCTTTTATCCATCAAACCAAGTGGAACCTTCAACATTGAACTTTTAAGGCTTATTCATCATTCGAATTCAAGGTCACGGCGAGAAATGAAGCTTCTAAATATCCCTTTAATTCTGACATGGATGAATAAATAATTTCTATAGTGTCATAGATGAATTCTCAACAATTTAATTTAGAGCATTAATAATTGTATTTAGACTAAATGACATTTTCTTCTCTTCTTTAAATAATTTTTTTACAAAAAAAGTGATGAAAGGTATGACATTTGATTTAATTCATACGAGTGTAAACTGATTTTCCTATATTAAAAAGAAGTGGGAAAGAAAGAAAAAAACCCTAGAGCGTCAGAGATCTATAAGAAAAATAAATGGAAGTATAAATTTAGGTTCATACTGATGGAAATATTCTATCTTGTTCTTCGGTACAACTTTCACGCGAAAACCTAGTCCACAAGATTTTTGCAAATTAATTCCCACTCACCCACATCATCTTTATAATCATCAGCATTATCTTTACCATGCTAATATATTAAATTACGAACTCTAACTTTTTCAATTTTACTAAGCAATAAAGAAAAAGTAAAAGCATTTTAAAAAAATATTTTGTTTTTGTTTTTCTTCGCTCAAATCATGTGAGTCATTTACATTTGACAGAGCTAATTACATTGACCAAGTTCTCATCGATCTATTTCAAATTTAATTTGTCTATTTCATCCATTACATAGTCTGGATAAAACGTTACAATTCTAAAGATCTACACTCTACAATATTAAAATTTTAAATGATGTAATAGTTTATAGGCATAAACTGTTAAATCTTGAAAAATAAAATTTAAACCATAAAATGGGCAAGATATGAAATGGAGAAAATCTTGTTCTCTCTCTGCTATAGAAGATATTACAGCTATCTCCAACAATCTCGATAGGGTTCAACTCAGATTAATTGAAAATCAACATTATCTGGTGTAGATTTGGTGGCTTCTAAAACTATAAAGACGATGTGCCTTGTGAATTTATAGTAACTAAAATTTTGGCAAATTCATAGGTACGTGTGCAATATTTTTTTTTTTATATGTTTTGACTGAAAAAAGAAGTTTCATGCTGGATATCACCATTAAAAATACCAAACAATGTTAGTTGACTTAAGGGTTATTAGCACAATATAATTAGACAATAATGAATCTCTATAAAAAAATAATAATAATAAATTGACAACTTAAATAATTATTTTCATGTTATTCAAAAAAAAATTATACTATAGTTTTATTGAAGTTATCATAATTTATAATTTATATTTTTTCACTATTTATTTGGAAGAAGATTAAAAAAGAGACTTGATATTGTGTTTACAAACCAAAAGATATTTTGAAAAAAATAAATAATTCTTACAAAATTTGTAGGAATAAACTAAAAATATGAGCATATTTCCATGAATATTATTAGATTCCTAATCAAACTAAACATAAAAATAACCATATTCCCAAGTATCTAAATTGCCAAGCATTATATTACAAAAAAATTTGGATGCCGAAAGTAATATAGATCCCCCAAATTAACCAAATACTCTCTAAAGATCAGGGCAATTCTTCCATAGTTTCAGAACAAGGTTTCAAACTTACAAATAGAGGATGGGCCAGACACATAAATAAGACTCCTTATGTGAAAGTGAAAGCTCAAAGCAACATACCGAGACGATCTAAATTTTTTACTAAAATTTATATAACCACAAAAGAAAAAATTAACAAAAAAGTCAAATACTGCGGTTTTATATACTACTATATTGAAAGGACAGGATCGCTTCAAAGATCATGTTTGCGAGGTCATACAAAATATACCAAACAAAAAAGCAAAGGAATTGGAAATCGAAGAGAAGACCTTTCTACTTATTATGATATAATAATTAAAGAAATGCAAAGACTCTGACTGACTGGCCATCTTAGAAACTTCTAACTCGAAGAAAAGTTGCTGCATGACACTTTCTAGTTGTCCACTTGTCCTTCATATTTTTCAAACTTTTTGCTGTATTAGCAGTGTGTTTTATTATTTTCTTTGCTAAAAATCATGGATGATCTCCATCAATTTGTGGCAACACTTTCAATCACAAAATTTATATATTTCCATGGGTCATAACTCACATATAACACCTAGTTTTGCATTATTTTTCTATGATTGCGAGTATAACCCAACCACTATAAAATACTGTGTGAACTGTGAAGAATCTTCGAAAACTACGCAAGCTTAAAAAACAACACATTGATAATTCTCACTCTTTACCACTACCCAAGACCTCCAACACCGCCATTTTTCCACCACCGACACCAAACATCTTCTTTAATTGTCACCGACTTAATTGTAGTGTGTACCGACTGAACGCACATGCATTACTTTACGTTGTTCTTCTTATTGACTAAAGACTAGTTTTTGCATTCTGGGTCTGGCACTATAAGACATCTAAATTCTAAAATGATGTTTGGTGTGAGCAAATGCTATATATTAAAAAGTTTTACGGTCAACTTCGAATCATGTGTTATAGAAGGTTTGAATAATGGAAACAAAAATTTAAAATAGTGGTGGTGACTAAATTAGGAGCTTAGGATGAGAATTGAAAGAAGATATATGATGTATATATATATATATATATAGCTGATTAATTGTCAGAACATAAACTTTATGTTGATTAAATTTCCCAACAAGTTTATGTTCTTCACCAAACGATCTTTACTAATAATAAATAACTAAATTATAGTATTATAGTTGAAATTATATCATTTGAATTAATTATAAAGAGTGATCTTTGTTTATAAACTTATAAAAAAATTCAATTTATTAGCCTTATATTGTTAAAAATTATATATAAATGAACTGTTAGTATTATCAATAAATTACAAATGATGATTTTGATATCCTATAAGCTTATTTACAAAATTATACCATCAAATATTAAGTCTATATAAGTATATTTTTACACACATATATAAACCATATAAACATATAATATGTTTTATATATATATATATATATTAAGTCTCATATTCACACTTGTTCACAAAATATTATTATATATTGAGTTTAATTCAGTTAATAGTTGAGTTTAAATATGAACTTAAGTCTGAATTGTTCATAAACAATTTAATTTTGTTATAACCTAGTTATTACTATTGGCTGAATTTTTTTTAATGTTTTTTGGAGAACTATTGGCTGAGGACCTGAGGTTAATTGGTCGTACAAATTCTTTCGGACCAATTTTGCTTTTTGATCACAGGTTGTCATTGATTATATAATAGCAAAAATATGTTTTTTCCCAACTAGAATGGACCCACGTCTTCCCCATAGGTTGAAAGTTTTTCACTTAAAAAATGTGAACCTTTTGCTCTTCTTCTTTACCTTTTCCCCCTCATCCTTTGATTTGTGGCTAAGCCTTAAATGGCAGGTTACTGTTAAGGTGACCAAATCAAAGCAAGAAGGATACAATGTCAACAGTACGATCCCCTCAAGCCTTAAAAGCTTAGGTCAACACAGACACAAGGGATAGGAATGCAATAACGAGTGGGTTGACAATTGACGTGGACCTTCTATTAAATATGATACATTTTACTTGTTGAGAATGTATTTTATGAGACAGTTTTAGGAAATTATTTATCTTCATACGCGGTATATAACTCATATATATATATATATATATAACATTGAGATTCAACACATAATATGAGAGGAAAGTCTCATGAAATAAAAATTGACTAATTTGACAAATCTAAATAATACTAAAGTTATAGATCATCATGTGATGGCCTTTGGTCCCCGCCCTTTTTCTTCTCTTATCTTCAGACATATCTGATATCTATCTTCTTCTATATTTTTGGGTGTGTATATATATATATATATATATTTGTTTTTCAATCAGAAACTTCTGTTCTGTTTAAGAAATCCCAAATACAACCATTTGACATATATCACAATTCAAAACAAATTGACATTAATTTGAAGCTAAGTTTCCTAGTCTATGGTGGTTCCTGGACTTATCAAATACGACAGGACTTTTTTAACATAAAGAAATGAAGAGATTACTTAATTTATCCATCAAACCAAATGGAACCTTCAACATTGACCTTATAAGGCTTATTCAACATTCGAATTCAAGGTCACGGCAAGAAATGAAGTTTATATTAAATATCCCTTTTCGACATGGATGAATAAATAATTTCTATAATGTCTAGATGAATTCACAAGAAGTTAATTTAGATCATTGATTTTGGTATTTAGACTAGTACTAAATGACATATTCTTCTCTTTTAAAAATAAAATAAAATAAAAAGTGATGAAGAGTATGATCTTTGATTATCCATGTGAGTGTAAACTGATTTGCCTATTAAAAAAGAAGTGGGAAAGAAAGAAAAAGCCCTAGAGCATCAGATATCTATAAGAAAAATAAATGGAAGTATAAATTTAGGTTCATACTGTCATACTGATGGAAATATTCTTTCTTGCTTCACTACAACTTTCAAGCAAAAAAAACTAGGTCCACAAGATTGCTGCAAATTCCCACTCATTTCACATCATCTTTACAATCATCAGCATTATCTTGACTTTGCTAACATATATTAATTAAAAACTCTAACTTTTTCAATTTTACTTAGCAAAAAAGAAAAACAAAGGCTTTTTCAACAAAATAAATTGTTTTTCTTTTTCTTTGTTCAAATCACCTAAGTCATTTATGTTTGAAAGAGTTAATTACATTGACCAAACTCCTAATTTATTTCAAATTTTGTCCATTTCATAGATGTTACAAATATAAAGATTTTTTCCATTATGTTGATTTCATTGATACTTCAAATCTATCACGTTATTTAAAATTTTTAATGACGTAGCAGTAAATACACTATAACACTATTAAATCTAAGAAAATAAAATGCGAAGATGTAAACTATGAAATGGAAGAAATTAACAAGATTCAAAATAAAATCTTATTCTCTCCTGCCATAGAAGATATTAAAGCTATCTCCAACAATTCCGATAGGCTTCAACTTAGATTAACTTGAAAACCAACATTATGCTAGTGTAGAATGGAGAAAATTATTGTGTACTCCCGGAATACCATAAATGCGTACTCCCTCCTCTCACATGAATGGTGGGTTTCAATAATTAAATTCATGGTGGGACTCACCATTCATGTGAGAGGAGGGAGTACGCATTTATGGTACTCCGGGAGTACCTAATAATTTTCCGTAGAATAAATGGCTTCTAAAGCTATAAAGAGGATGTGCCCCGTAAATTTAGGGTAACTAAATTTTAGGCAAATTCATAGGTATGTGTGCAATATTTTTTATTTATAGATCTTAAGTGAAAAAAAAAAAAAAATGCAATTTAGACATGTTCATTAAAAATACCAATCAATATTAGTTGACCTAAAGATTATTGTCATGTTGGAGCAATATAATTAGCAAAGAATGAATATGTATAACAAAATGATAAGACTTCTATTGAAACCTTTCAATGATAGTGTTATCATTTACTCAATGAGTATTTACTCCATTTATTGAGTTTTGTTTTTTCTTAATAGTGTATATTTGTTTTTAAGAAAAATATAATAGTGAATATTATGTGCTAAATCTCATATCTGAAATTTATGACATCCTTTTATATAAGATTAGAACATACTAAAATGTTGTCAATTTGCCATACAAAAAAGAAAATACTAAAGTTGTATAATTTTATCCACTTTTTTCTCAATAGTTTTTTAATATTATTATGTCTTTTAATTTTATTTGATTTCGATTTGATACTTAGAAGGGAAGATATTTGAATTTTAGATGTTTCAGTTAAAGACATTAAAAAATATTGAATAAATTACAAAACACTTAACTCACTGTTATGACTATAATTTTTTTTTTTTTGGTTAATAAAAGAATAAGATCACAATTAATAACATAAAACCACTCCAATTTGAATGTACATACATGAATTCCCAAAACAAAATCCTGCATTTGGATACTTGTGATTCTAGTGAAAATCAAAATAAATACAATGGTAACAACAAATTTGAATGAGGAGGGCTTGGTAAACCACCACTACAGTAAGTCTCATCCACTACCACTCATACACTAAAATGTTCATGTTTTAACTTTTAATTCAAAAAGCACTCTCATTCTCATACCACCATGAGTTGTGGATAACCCATCTGAGGGTGAGGTGATAACGGCGACAACGGAGGAACGTTAAATATCCCTTTAACGTCAGTGTCCCAATCGCATACCGCCGTCCAACTTGACGGCGTCAACGGAATATCCCTCAAATAACTCATGACGTCTTGAGATTCCGTTACTCTCTCTTTCTTCACCACAACTTTCACTTCCTCAACCACTTGCTCTTCTTCGTCACGGCGTCGTTTTTTGTCATTGCTCGAAACGACAGTCGCTGCCGTCGTTTCGGGCTTCCCAGCTTCGAGCGGGAAATTGAGTATGGCTTTGGAGCCGCGGAGCTTGAACGCGGCTCGATCGTAAGCCTTAGCTGCGTCGATGGCGGTGTCGAAGGTCCCGAGCCAGACCCGAGAGCCACGTCGGTTCGGGTCTCGGATCTCCGCGGCGTACTTGCCCCATGGCCTTTGTCGGACTCCTCTGTAGTGCCTTTTCTTCTCTTCCGCGCCCGAATTACTGTTATTATTGTTTTGTGCTGCGGGTACGGGTACGGGTACTGCCGAAACCGATGGTTCCGGTTGTGGCTGATCCGGGTTACCGAACCGGATCCACTCGGTTGTGCTGTTGCTCGGGAGCGAGATCTTCAGCGATGGCTTCCTGTTCGATTCCGTTAGGGTTTTCGGTACAGTCGGTTTCGGTTCGGATTGGGAGTAAGCGTTGGCTGAATCGAGGGGTTTCGGTGTAGATAAGTCGATGATTTCAGGCTTCACTTTGAATTCAGGGAAATCAGTTGGGAAAGTAAAATCAAAAAGCTCGGTAGAGCCAAACAAGTCCTCAAAAGCCATAGAGGAGTCAGAAGAAAGCTCGTTAGAGTCCAAACTCGAAGTTCGATAACTCAAAGAAGAAGAAGAAGAAGAGTTGGATTGAGATTCAGAAGTGGAAACCTCTGTATGATTAGAGAAAAAGCCTCCCATTCCCAAAGGAGAAAGCTCACCAAGCAAGTGAAGCTTGATGCGATCAAGTTCCGAAGAAAACTCAAAATTAGCCTCCATGATATGAGATGAGAGGGAACTAGTTTTTCTTAGAGAGAGAAAGAGAAAGGGAAAATGGATTTCGCTTTGTCTTTAGAGAGAGAAAGGGATTTGAATTGCGTTTAGAAGTGAGGATGAGTTTGAGAGTGGAAATGAAGAGTGGAGAGGTATTTATAGACAAAGAGAGAGTTTGAAATGTAGACTGAAGACTTGGCTTCACAGCCTGCGAGCTTCCTCCTTGGACGAAGGAAGCATCCTCTCTCTCCAAAAAAGGAAAAAGTCCTTTTCACCGTTGGATTGGTTTAGAGTGAATCGGACGGCTCATATTCAAGGTAATGTCCCTTTCTGTTTGTTTACATTTCAAGCCTTTTGAATGGGTTTTTTCCGCGATGGTTCGCAACAGGAGCACGTTGGGAATTGAAATAAAAATAACATAGAATAGTGGATATATTACGCAAAATTTGAGTTTTACTTAAAAATTAAAATAATAAACTAATATAACAATTATGGAGCATGCGACAAAAAATTAAAAATAAAAATAAAGGCCTTAGATTTCGTCAATCATGATTAGTTTGGGTTATCATTTATATCGAGGTACCTCTTGTCTTGTGTGTGTGTGTGTAATTCTTGAAAGCCCTATCTTTTTTCTTGCGCTTTACGTGCAAGCAAAGTTGAATGATTGGTGGGTGGTTCAAGCTTATTGACTAAATCTGTCATTGTTGTTGTTGTTGTTGTTGTTGTTGTGACGGATTTTATAATTGCTGTTAATTATTGTTTTTGTTTTTAGAAAATACTAACGAGTGCCCTAAGGGCACTAGTTAATGATCCATTTAAAAAAAAATTTTATGGAAAATAAAAAAAAAGTAATTAATATTTTGACAACTTTTTACATTTCTCATAAAAGTGATATCAAAACTTTCTTAAGATG
Organism: Quercus gilva; assembly: GCA_023621385.1. Classification (NCBI taxonomy): domain Eukaryota; kingdom Viridiplantae; phylum Streptophyta; class Magnoliopsida; order Fagales; family Fagaceae; genus Quercus; species Quercus gilva. The sequence goes on from CM042484.1 coordinate 31,762,937, forward strand.
GATTATTAATGAGTACCCTAAGAGCACTCATTAGCATGGCCCTTTGTTTTTTATATTACAAATATGAACGTGGGTTTTTACTGATTTGAGGAAATGCTAATATGAAATATGGTCTGCTCTTCTTTCTTTCTTTTTTTCTAGAATACAATGACTTCTTGTTATTTTTATTGTTTATTCAATGTGAAAATGAGTTTTTCTAGTTTGCGTAATGGTAATATTTCATTATTTTGTCAATGTTAGATGCAAGGGATCCCGGGGGATTCACATGTTCTAGATTATAAGAAATAATAGGTGGGGTGTCGTGTATGTGTGCAAAAGAAGATACTTTTGGATTCAGCTTTTTCATTATGTTCATGTTCCTACATATTGAGTTGGGTTTTTGAGATATTATGAACATGAAGAAGGAGATTAGAATTAGCTTTGTTTTGGTCTTTGAAACATTAATTTTTAAGCGTTTTTAATACTTTTAAGAGATCTAAATATCTAATCCAAGAGAAAAGGTCAGGCCGAATTTAGTTCATATGTCATTAGCTGAATTAATTAGTTTAGTCATTTAGGAGCATTGAATAGATCTCCATGGCCGCAAAAACAAATATAAAGAAATGGAAAAGTAGAAAAGAACAAAGTAAAAACGTATGTTTTGGGATCCATTTTCAAAAGCAGTTCCTGTGTTCTATTCAGTCAAATTCCTCAACAATATTGGTATTGTTCTCTGGAATTCATTTCTAAACCAAAAAAAAAAAGAAAAAAAAAGAAAAAAGATTATTAATCTGTAAATCAGTATTGTTTAACATGAATGTAAATCATGTCATGTTCAGCTCAAAAAGAAAAGAAAAAAGAAAAATGAAGGTGAACTTAATTTGTAGTACAACTATACAGATAAAGGATTATTAGTCCAGAATAATGAAAATAAACTTAATTTAAACAGCAGAAAGACAAAGTACTTTTTGTGAAGGTTACATTTGTAGTTCGTAACTATTACAGATAAGACCAAAAGGGATATTTATTTTGTATCTGTTTTTGACCCAACCACACCTGAGCTCGAATCTTTGAGGAAGTAGGGTCCATGAATGTACCCCAGAGAGAAAAATGGGAAATAGAAATAGTCAATGGTTGTAGTTTTATATACTTAATGTGTGTCTTTAGTCATCAACTGTCTCAACTACTCTTAATTCTTTATTCTATCAAAACATATTTTAGCCACCACAACCTGAAGCCTTCTTTATTGTTTGGTTTTTTGAAAATTTCTTCTAGTAGGAGCAAGTGAAGTAAATGCCTTAACCAAGTCCAGGAGTTTACCAAGTCTTATGCATGGATTATAGACACTGCCATGCCGATCTTTAATAGTGAATCAGTGATGCCTTAACATTCACTTTAGTAATAGAATATATCAAAACTATGCAGATCCCTTGTATTGTTATATTGCATTAATGCACCAATGGCCAACAAGACTTTTACCTGGTAAATGATTAGGAGTCCTGAATTGTATAGGTGTTTTCGGATTTTGAACCATTAAGCTCTTATCGTTAACTACTAGATGTTACGTATCTAAATAACCCTCACATGGAAGTACAGGTCACTGAGAATTAGTCCCTCTTATTGAGTTTGCGTCACCACATACTGCAACTAGAACTTTCTTTTTTATGGTTTTGTTTTGTTTTGTTGAATAAGTAAGACCAGACAACAAAGCAGCAACAAAAACTGCATCTTATAAAAAAAAAAAAAGACAAAGGAACTCCCCCACAAACTACACAGCACTCTGTTTTTAATACCATCTCTTACATTCTTACACAAGAACAATCTATATCTAACATCTCAAGTAATAGCATAAATGATCTCATCCTCTGACCAAGCCTTGCCTCCATGAATTTTTGCAGTATGATCAATTCTAATATGATAAATGACTGCACCATAGAGAAATTTCATAAAATTTTAAATAGAATATAGCATTAATAATATTACCAAATATCCATAGTGAAATTTTATTTAAGGATTATGGGAATGCTGAGGGTTGGCCACTGATAATCAAAGTTTATCCAAGCTTGAGAGCAAGGCTGGATAGTTTTGGATTTGAAGTCCCTTACTCCTCTGAAATTTGATGATACAGACCATATCTTTAACCTGTTGCTAGGACATTTGAATTCAAGGTTATTTATTAACCATCACTCCCCACAAAAGTAAAAATATTGGGGTAAAATATCTGCATACTAATGAACGATTTTAGTAGTCATTTTAGTGTGAGCAACAATTTTTTATTTATGGAAGACATGCTTATGCCAAAACTGAAAAGCTATGAGAAATAGAATTATGGCTTGCTCATTATATAATTGTCATTTTGGCGTGACAAAATTACTATTAGCATTTACCAAGTTCAGTTTCATTTCTACTTCCCTGCATCTGAAAGTCATTTGGTATATAATGTTAGCAATTAAGGCATGTGCTAGTAAAATATTGAACAAGAACAAGTTCAGCTCTGAATGAAGGGCAGGCTAAAGGAATCTGAACCAACAGTCAATTTTTGAAATTTACCTGGGATTCAGTGCTGCCTCAAGGTAAGCGGGACATGAAGCTCCAAAGAGCAGAGACAAATAGGCAATTTACAGAGTTACAAAAGAGCTTACATGCAACATACCATGTAGTAGGACCTCATACTTCTTACATTTTAGATACGGAGCTGTTGAAACACTCTTACTTATCTGAGGCAAAGGCATGGTGCATATAAAGTTCAAGAGAGTACCGAATGTAGAAATTGATGCTCCTGGGGTTGTATTAAGGTGAAAGTGGGAACGCTGAGCTTGGGACTTGTAATCACTGGTGCATTTTCTATAAGATTAATTTAAGACCAAGTGAGCTCTTGGACATCATTAATAGATTGCATTGAAGCTCTAAAGAAGCTCAGTCAGTCATTTAAATGAAAATTGCACCTAGATTACAAGGCTTAGGGTCAGCATTCTCATTTTCTTCTCGACAACCCTGAGAGCATCAAATTCTGCTTTCCTGTACAAAGTCATGGACAAAGCTTTTGTATATCCTGGTTTGTAGCATCACATTCTCAATTGCCAAGAGATAACAGAGCAATCTTCTTGTTGGTGAGTTTTAACATTAAAAGGAGCACCAAGCTAGGCTATCTGCTTAAATAACATTGTAAGAATTTCAACTACAAATCTCATGATAGCTCTACATCTTGGTCTGAAAAAACAGTAGACCCAACTGCAGGTATGAAATATAACTGATGCAAGCACTTTATAGTCTTCATTTAACACCTTTTGAAGAATGTGATTTATTTTTTTGGTTATGATATCTAAAGAAAATCTTGGTTGAGAGATGGAAAATCTATGCCATTCAATTTTGTTATTTGCCTTTTTCAATCAAAATTAAAGAAGCATAGATTTTCTTGCATATTTTGTAAGCGGAAAATCCGCTAACCAGATTGCAATTTATTGTATTGGCTTTGTAATTTATGGAGTAAATTCTAATCAGATAAGGAAAAATGCAGTTTGATTCCTCTACAGTACTTTAAATACCATAAATTGCATTGTAATTTCTTCATTGGTCTGTGTTTGCGCACATCATCACACATAGAGTTAATGGATAGATGGTAGTTTACCTCCATTTTTATTTTTACTATGAAAAGTAAAAGAAGAAAAGAATTATTGCAAAGAGAAATAAAGTTATGAGGAAAATAAGATTTCTTAGAGTGTGTTATAAACTAATTAGTAATATGATGCTTATTGCATCATTTTTCCTTTACAAACTTACTCATGAAACGTTAATTAATGTAGTAAGTCAGGAGGAATCATTTGGAAAAATAAAAAATAAGAAATTGAGGTATTGAGAGCTTGGGTCATAACAACTTAATCCTTGCTTTGTGGTCCTTTTGGTAATTCATGGAGGGCAATGGAGACCAGTAGGCCAAGGCCATCCAATATAGATGTTGCGTAGTAAGATTTTCATAAGTTACAATGCCATTGCGATGAAATATTAAAAGTGCTTATCAGTTGAGAAACACCATTAAGTTGTGCAAAGATAGTCACAGGCCATTTATTTGAACAAAGTGATTGCTGTATAATATGGACCCATTTGTGTAAGATTCCAGTTGTTTTCTAGTTCCTTTGGTTTCTCTTTGGTTAACATAAGAATGAATAATAGAAAACGTTCTTCTTCTATGCTCAAGATATCCAATAATTTCAGATCTCAGTATCTTATAAAAATGAATTTTTCATATACTTTTAAGACAATTTGAAGATTTATCTGCTTTTTTCATTGCATTTTGTGTTCCATACTTTCCTGTAACAGGATAATCAACTCACATTATGTATCTGATCAGAAAAAATTTGGAGGATGAATTTTGGAACAATTTACATCAAAATATGGGGCCGCAAAACCTTCAAATTTTTGGCCCCATTTCTGTGTAGAACTAGATGTAGAATCAGGTATGCTCTAACACATGTGATCATAATTTGATGTAGATGGTATTGATTTGGCTGTGATTTCCACCAAATATTCTGTCTAAAAGTCCACATATCACACTTATTTTTTTTCTCACACAAGTCATAAATCTGAACTAACTTATAAAGTTCAATTTTTCACAAACCCAAAAAAGTTCTTTTTTTTTTTTTGGAGATACCAAAACAGATATTTGGGGAAAATTCAACTTACTTATTCAAATAAAATTCTTTTCTTTTCTGGATAGGTGGATTCAGTGTGTACTTGTGAGTTTGTATATACAATAATTTTTTTGTATATTTCTCCTTCTGAGATTATGTACATCTTAGTAAATTTTTAGTTCTATCATTTTTATAGATGGTGCTGCTTATCCACAATGTTTGCTGGAGTTTAGCTTCAAACCTGTTTGGAGTTATCTTCCTCCAATCCACTATGTGGCGATTGAAGAGACTAGATATCCATGTATAATTTTAGTCACATGATTTTTTTAATGAATCGTGTCACTTGTTTAAATAATACATATGAAGAGTATTATAAATCGCCACGTAGTGGGTTGGAGGAGATAGCTTCAAAATGGTTTGAAGCTAAACTTTGTCCATGCTTGATTGTTTATTTCTTTTTCTCTTATTTGTCTGGCCTAACCATGAAAGCCATACCCTATTTTGTATATCTAATTGATCAAATAATAGCCATGTGTTCTCTCTCTCACACACACACACACACACACACACTTAACACACATACTGCATGTGAAAACTGAAGCATTTAAGTGTTAAATTTCAGTGTAGCACTTGCAGTCCTTACAAATACATATATTTAATTTCTGGCTACAGAACATCATATCACTATACACAGCTGACAGCTTTCCAGTTTACATGTAACTTTGAAACTTATCTTCTTCATTTCAGGGGACTATTTTGCCGACCACAACTTTCCCCTCCATTTAAGTGGAGTTCTCCACACTTAAAATACTGTAAAATTGAAGCCTTTCGTACATTTGATATTATTTAAGAAAAATATTAATGCCTTTTGGTAAAGAAGTCCTGCTTCACATTTTTACCAACATTTACAAAATTTGCATTCGACTTTGTCATTGCTTTCTGCCAAGCCAGATACCCATTGTTGTTCACTAACCAGTGCATTTGAGCTTTGCCATTCTAGGCAATAATATATTTTCAGGCAATTCATTTAGCACCATTGCTGGATTCCAATATCATAGATCTTAATTTGATGACTGTTATACTTGCCTTGTCATATGTTGAGTCTAGCCAGTTGTTTGCTGTCCAGTGACCATCAGCTTAAGTGCTTAACCACCTTTTATTCCCTCAAATGATATTACTGAAAGTTTTCCATCTGTTCACACCCGTGGTCCTTGCAACTATCATCCAAAGACAGGTGCTTGCCTGAAATTCTTACCAAAGGATATAAAACTGCATTTAGTCTGATTTAATTTTCATTTCCCTCTAATATATACTAAGGAACTGTGATGCTTGGCTAGGCTTTCAGGGTTGCATAACTTCTTGGCTGCAATTTCTTGTTTGACTTTATTCTTAGTTTGTAGCTCAAAGCTCATTTTATTGTAGCTAACAGGCTCTTAATCACATGCGCACACACAAAACTAAAAAAAGTGTTTAATGTTGTTTATTCTATGAAGCATGCAACTGCTGAGACAACGGAATGTCTCAACCTTTGGGGTTATAATTTTTAGTAAAAAGCCTTTAGGGAGAGGTGCTACCAATTTTTTTTGGGCTACTTAATATTTTTTTCTATTTGAGACAAATATTTTGTGTAGGGATATTTCATTTAGAATCTAGGGGAGTTTTGGAAAAACCATGGGGGTGAGAATAGGGTGCTGTTTGAAGAGTTCAGAAGGAATGTGAATTGTTGATGGGCCTCCCTCCATTTGACCAGTGGGAAAGGGAGGCTTATGGTAGGTTGACATAGCGTCGAGATATGATGTAAGAAAAGTCATATTCCTAGGATCATTTGTTAGGAGCAGAGGACTTTTCAAGCAGGAAATTAAAGAGCAACATTACGGATTCAATCCTGTATAGGTGAATAAGTTGTGCATTGATCTATTAAGAAAAAGTCAGAAAGAAGTTATATTGACCACAAGGCAAGGCTCAGGCAAAAGGATTTTATTGTCTTTTGAAGTAAGAACTGTGGATTAGAGGATAGTTGGAGGGAACGGAAAAGGCAGAGTAGCAGTTGGTGGTAGAATGGATGGATTTTAAGAGAGATTGAGCAGTAGTTGTTGGACTTCTCAAAAATAGAACCAACTACCAAGGTATAGTAGGAGAAGATTACAAAACGTTTACACGGCTAAGGAATTGTTTTCATGTCTGGGACTAGAAAGTTGGCAAGATGTTAATACCTAAAACTTACGTGCAGACTTCATAAAAGGTACAAGAAGCTCTTGTGAGTCGGAAGAAAATGCAGGCACAAGCAAAAGAGCGATTTGGAACTTATTGGTCATTTCCATAAGCTGATGTGAGGATTAACATTTACTTTACAAAGAAGAATATGAAGCTTATAAGGAAAGAGCTAATGTGGAATGTACCAAATAGTGGTGGTAGATAATCTGTGGTGAATCATGAAGTGCTATACGATTTTTTTTTTTTGGTGACAGCCTCTTCATTATCTAATATGCTTGCTTCATAAATTGGCCTCTTTGAATTTCTATTACTTATCTAAGGCAAAAGAAAATGACTTTAATGCATGTAAGTTTTAAGAGATTACCAGATGCATACAGTAATGTTGTCAGGAGTACATTGAGAAATTAGAAGGCTGCCCTTAGGCCTTGCAATTACTGGTGCAATTTTTGTGGAGCTTAATTTAATGGTAGACTCTTAGAACCATTACGAGAAATGCCTCATAAGACCTTTGACATAGGGCTTTATAGAAAGTCAATCATTGAGGGAAAACAATTTCCTCTTGAAATTACATGATGATAATATCAAGAACAAGACTTGAGAATTTGTAAATGAAAGTCTTTTTCTACCCTCAAATACAATGATTCACCTTCTGTAAAGTCAAGGATAGGAGCATTCTGTTTATGATATCCGAGAGCCTAATTGGAGTTTAAGGCAGGAGAAAATTGCACCATGATTGCAGGACCTAAGGGCAGCATGTTCAAATTCTTGTGCTAACTCACTAAGCTTCTTAGGAATTTCCAATGCATTTCTCACAAAAGCTTCTACCTCTCTTATTTATATGCAGAATTTACAGTGTTCTTACTCATGCACGGCTACGAGTAGAACTGATTCAAGCATTCTGTAGTGCTGTTTATACTTGAAAAATTCATCAATAATTTCTTGGATTGTGAAATTTACACCGTAAGATTATGATATAACTTTCGGCCTGTCTTGGCCATCAATTCTGTTATTACCCTTTCATTCAAAACTGAAAAAGCTCATGGATTTTATGTTTCATTAGAATGCTGGAGAATCTGCTAAGAAGATTGCAATTATTGTGTTTTTGTTATCTATGTAGCTAAGTTATTGTATCATCAGAACAAATATTTTTGCTCTAGAGGAAACAGACTTTTTTTTATTTTTCTTTTTTTATTTTATTTTTAACCATAGTCCACAAATTCGTTACATTGCCATTTGCATAATAATGGATAGGCAATTGTGTGTGTGTGTGTGTATTGGTAGAGAACGAAGAAACTGGATTTTTTTATGAAGGCTATATTGTCATTTTCCATATAAAACCTGCTTGTTTAATTTGTATCAGTCATCCTATTCTAATCGGTTAATTTTTATAACAAAAATGACCTAATTGTTCAACCTGCTTGTTTGTTCAAGCGAATATTTCATTAATCTCTAGTACAAACAACAAAATCTCAAAACATTTTCATAACAAAATAAGGTTAGTCCATTATAAGTCAAAATAAAAATATAATAAAATAATACATTAAAACCCAAAACAAGGTTGTTATGAAAAATGTTGTGAGATTTTGTTGTGTCCTTAGACTTTCTCTATAAGAAAATATGTCTCTGTTTTTTTTTTTTTTTTTTTTTAAGACTTGTCTCGTTGCATGTTGAATAAATTGTGATTGTTCCTTTTTAGCACATGAATAAGATCAAGGGATTCAATATTGAGAAATGAGACATCAAATTTCCAATCAATAATTCCAGTGTTAGGAAATTACATTCTGGTCTGTTTGGATCACAAGGATTTGGATTTGGATTTGAGGGGTCCAAATCCGAATCCTTTGTTTGGGTAAGTTAAAAGAAATGGATTTGGATTTAGTCCCAAATCCAACCAGAATTTGCTAGGCCGAAATCCTTGGATTTGAAATACCTTCCTACGTGGTGGAATTTGGAAATCTCTCACTCTCACTCTCACGCACTATTTCTCTCTGGGCTCTCCGTGTCTCTCTTCCTAGCCACAACTCACAAGCTATTCTTCCCTCTCTCTCTCTCAGCAACTTCAGGTTTGTTTCTCTCAACTCATATCTTCCTCTTTAACCTCTCTAATTCTCTCTTTATACTAAATCTAAATCCACAAAGGCTGTGGGTTTTTCCAGTGGGTTTTATTTGATTTTTTTTTTGGGTTTGTTTGGGTTCAATTTGATTATTTGTGGGTTTTGTTTGATTTGTTTGTGCATCTTGTTTCATGGTATTTTTAATGATTTGTTTTGGGTTTGTCTTTATTTTCTATTTCTATTTTAATTTGTGGGTTTGTAATGCAAATTATGTGTTTGATGAAATGCTTCTATGAACTGTCCATGAGTTGTGAAGTAATAAGCAAAGGTATATATATATAGTTTTGGTGAACTTGGCAAGCAATAAACCTAGTTGACAAACTGAATTTGGATTAGTTAATGCTCAAAGACATGACCATGCTACTGAAATTTGATGGGTGTTTTGATATAGATGAAGAGAATTTGCGTGTTGTCCATTGGGGCACAGTGAAAAATTGGTTTTGGCACCACCACTAAGGTGAGTGGTCCAATGAGAAAGGCCAATCTCATATGATTTGATTGAGGTCAACAAGTTTGAATTTTGTGAGAGCATGAAGTTTGTTCTCAGGATATCCGCTAACTAATGCTGCTAGGACTCCAAAAGAGTTGGGATTAAGTTATGGCTAAACTTGCATGAGGAAGCACCAATGGTCCCCTGTCCCCTATTGTCCTCTATTTAGACTCTTTAGGCATTGGTTTATCAGTGGGTAAATGGTCCAGTGGTAAAGGTTTATTCACATATGATTTGGTTTTCTTTCTTTCATACCTTTCACTAATAGATTAATGGAAGACCTGAGGCGTTTGCTCAGAGGGTGTCCTGAGTGTCTGGGTATGAATTTCTTTCATTGTATGCCAATGGACAACAATAAGTTTATTGTTGTCAAGGTGATGGATGATGAAGACGGTGGTACTTTAGGTAGGCCAGTGTGGACTGTGGAGTGAATTGACCAAAAATATATATATATATATATATATATATGTATATATGTGAGGAATGGAGGTCGTGTTTGAGCTCCCCTTTTGTAGTTAAACAATTTGGCTTCACTGAGTGTCTTTTTTTTTTGACAATGTGTGCCTACTCTATGTTTGTCTTGAGTTAATGTAGTTCACTTTCTTTGCTGCATTTGGTGATGTATCTTTGCTTGGTCGGATTTTAGTCTAGCTTTCATAGTTAGCTTCAATCTTGTAGCCTAGATCGGTTCTGCGGCATTAGGCAGCTTTTTTTTAGCTATAGATTCTTATTGTTTGTATTTTGAAAAATGAACAGAGACAAAAATGATCAATGATGGAAGAGATATATCCATTCAACGAAAACGTAAAAGAGAGGAGATTGAAGTATATGAGGAAGAGGCAATGAGATTTTTGCCTTTGCTAGTGGAGTTTTTTGTTATGCTTGTTGGAATATGCTCGTGTAGGAAGTACTTTGTAAGAGTACCATTAAGAAGTGAAATTGAAGAGGGGATTTATCAGAGGAGACTTTGGATGGGATCTCTAGCTCAGGAATCTAAATGCATATCAGAATTACGTATAAACAGACATGGGTTTAACAAGTTATGTAACATTTTGTGTGATGAGGGTGGATTAGTTGTCACAAGAAATGTTACGGTTAGGGAAGGTGTAGCAGTGTTTTTACATATTCTTGCTCATGACCTCAAGAATAGAACAATTAAAAATGTTTTGTATTATTTGAAAAACATAATAGAAATGGGAAGAAAATACACATATTTTGGGTATTTAATCTGTCTCTCTTGATATATAACTGTTTAGTTGTTATGAACTTTAGAATAATTTTCTAGTTTGAAATTTTGAATTTAATGAAAAAAATCCATGCATTTGGGTTTTCTCTCTAGTTGATATAAAAATTAAGTTGTCAATAATTGGAAAAATATTTTTTTAGTTGTTTATGACTAAAGATATTTAGTTATTATCTTGTCAATTAAATTATTAATATTACCTCATGTATTTATTAAAAATGTTACTAAATTAAAATGTAGAAGGATTAAGAAAAATAATAATTAAAAAATATATTTTATTGATCTTAAATCCAAATCAAAATCCAAATCTAAATTTAGATATCCAAACAATGGAATTTGAAATGATGAATTTCAAATCTTTCTTAAAAATACTCAAACAAGGAATTTTAAAATCAAAGGATTTCAAATCAAGGCATTTTAAATCAATGGATTTCAAATCCAAATCCAAATCTAAATGTTGCCATCCAAACACAACCTTCGATAATTCTGTGACTACAAAAGTGTAAAGTTTTCATGAGTTTCAGTTGGCTTAATTAGTAAAGTCTCTTATTGTTAAGCAAGAGATTTAAGTTTCAAATCCTGCTTACATCAAAAAACTAAGGCGTGTCTTAGTCTAATGATAAAGAGCAATTATCGAGTGGTCATAAATTAAAACTGTATCTTATCTATATAAAATAAAAATAAAAATAAATGTGTAAAGCTTTCCTTTTTGTAAGAGGGACCACTGGTATTTGGAAATTTGGAAATGAATGTGGAATTTTATGGTGACATGACATCCCATCTATGGGAGAGGCACCACTTTAGTTTACTGGGCGTTTAGAAGCTTGGCAATTATAGCTGAGATCATGTATTGGCAAATGACCAAGTTAGGTCAATTGCTTCTTTTTGTCCAACTTTCACCACCCTAAAAATTGAACTGTCTCACAATTGAATTCAACCTGCGCTAATATCCGTGTAAAAATTGGGCTTCGTTAGGTTTTTGAATGTTCTCATGTTGTTTCTCTTGTTTTAGACATTGAATACAAGAGATTTGAAGAGAGGGGGAGAAAATTATTTGGTAAAAGGAAGGGAAAAGGAAAAAGGGATCGTCAAAGAAAGCACATGTTTAGCAAAATGGCAAACATGTGGTAATCTTTATTAAAAAGCTAAAAAACAGTTATAAACTAAAGGCTAAAGATAGAATTATGAGGTTTTAGTGGATTGTTGGAGCATTAAATATAAATAATGAATTGATATAAATATCTATAATTATTTTTTAAAATGACACTTAATTTCCACCCATTTTGAGAGAGACAGATAGCTAATAATAATTATTATTATTATTATTATCAATTATAATAATGAAATAAATATAGACCCTTAATTGAACTAATTAAGTTCAAGTATGAAAATATAAAACACAGTTATAATATCCATTTTTGTCATTTCTCATATCTAAAAACTTTTTATCAATTAGATTACTAAGCAAAAGTAACAATTTAACAGCACTTTATCAATGTAATATGTCAAACGTTTTAAATGCTAAATCTCTTTTCAATTATGGCTCTTTTAAAAATGTCAAACGTTTTAACTACTAAATCTCCATTTAATTACCCTTTAATTGCTTTAGTTATTATTATAAGTAATGCTAGAGATACAAATTTTTTTACCCTTTAATTGCTGATGTGGTGTGTGGTTATTGGTAAATGAAAAAGTGACGTTAATGGTAGGCCTAGATGAAAACCAATAAGAAGTTAGCTATATCAACAGTTTGTAAAAATGTTGTGAAATAGTTTGTGGTTGTAGTATTACTCTATTATTATATGAGTGTCCATTTCCAAAAAGTAATCTTAACATTGGATAATTCAATCATTTATTCTTTTGTGGTATAAATAAGAATCCGGATTTGGTAAAAATGGGATGTAAAACTCTTGTTTAACACTATCCAATAAGAGATAGTCATATAAGTTTTTTACTTAAAACTTAATACATCTTACTGCATATAATAATATCCTAATAAACTCACAATTAAGTTGGATTTTCAAATAGGTATTAGAATTAATTGAGTGTGGTTGTGTCTATTCTTTAACATATAATATGATGATTTGGCATGTTGGGATTGGAGGAATAAAACTTAAGTTTTACACCACATCCTTATAAAATTTAATCTCTATAAGTAATTATTATATTCATTCAAAAATATTAATGATGGTTAAACCCAACATTAACATTTTGTTTGCAATAGTATCAATCAATATGAAATGGGAAATTCACACAATAAAAAAATGGGGAAAAAAAAGAACTTGTAGAACGGTTTTTAACACATCTTTTTGCTGGGACTTCCAATGGATAATTTCCCCCTAGTTAATGTGAGTGTCTAGAACTCTTTAGACACTTGATTATTCTTCTAAGCGTATCTAATTCTCCCTTTTTTAACAAGCTATAGAATTATGTCTTATTTTCATAACTCGTCCATATTGTGTTCAATCTAATTAAAACCTCCTCTCTAAATAAAAGTAAAACTATCATTAGGTTACAGGGTTATTAGTTATTTTTCCTAAGCTATAAGTTTTGGTTTATACACACGCTTCATAATAACACTCAAAGGATGTGGGCATAGAAACTATGAAAAAAAGAAAAACACTACTAACCCATAGTTAACCTCATTAGTCATGGTGAAAAATCTTGTGACTTGATGGTATTACTCGGTTCATCATACAGTGGAAATTTGGATTCAAATACCCTATCCCCATTTTTTATAAGGAAAAAAAATCCTCATGAGTCATGATACAAAAAATTTCAATTGGTCACTCATCTAAATAATAATTTTGGAAGGCATGCAAAAGAAAATCACTCAATTGAAGGGCACCGGTGTGATGTTGGTCTAAACTTCTTTGATAGTTAAAGTCATAACTCATTAAAACCTAATTTACATAAAGCAATAAAGTTTTCTAGATTTTCCTCTCATACCTTGGAGCAGGTGTGATCTGGTGATTATATAGGAGGGAAATTTATTGAATACTCTAAGAGTACCATAAATGCGTACTCCTTCCTCTCACATGAACTATAGGTCCCACCATGAATTTAATTAGTAAGATTCATAATTATGTGAGAGGGGAAAGTACTATGCATTTATGATACTTTGGGAGTATTTTATAATGGGTCATGTTAACGAATACCGTAGGGCATTGGTTAACAATCCAATTAAAGAAAGTTTTTATGGGAAAAGGAAAAAAAAAAAAAAAAAGCAATTAATATTTTGACATTTTTTTCATTTCCCATAAAAGTGATGTCAAAACTTTCTTAAAATTGATTCTTAACCAATGCCCCAACAACACTCATTAACATTTCCCTTTCTATAATTACCCTAGGAGTGGTTCCTGGCCATCCCTTGCTTGATTTTTTTTTTTTTTTTTTTCCATTTATTGGAGTCATGGCATAGTTGGTGCAAGTGCATTGATGGAGGTCGAGAATCTCGGGATTCATGCTCATAATTATGGGAAATTATTGTGTACTCCCGGAGTACTATAAATGCATACTCCCTCCTCTCACATGAATGGTGGGTCTCACTAATTAAATTTATGGTGGAACCCACCATTTATATGAGAGGAAGGAGTACGCATTTATGGTACTCCGGGAGTACCTAATAATTTTCTCATAATTATAAATCGTGGGGTGGTGGAGTGAGAATCATAAACCTCAATTCTGGAAATTATGTCTTCAATACAGGGGTTTCCATCAATCTACCTTCGTCCACGAGCACAATTCAACGGTTACGAGGAAGAAGAGACCTTGGTGGATAGATGAGTTTTTTTTTTTTTTGGAGAAACTGGTGGATAGATGAGTAATGTTGGACGATCAGTACCCATCAACCATAATTATATTTTTCATCAAACCGTACATAATTGCAAGTCATTTGACTTAAAAGCTATGAATAATTTCATGGTATGAATAATTTCACTTTTAGGAGAAGCCATTTGACTTAAAACTAATATTCTCACAAATTTCATGGTATTTTTTTCCTCATACATTTTTAAGACTTTAGCTTGTTTGTACAAAAAATACAAGGGACATGATAATGGATAACCTTAGTGCAATGGTTAACAATCCATTTTAGGAAAGTTTTAAGTTTTAACACCACTTTTATGAAAAATAGAAAAAACTGTCAAAACATTAATTTTTTTTTTTTCCTTTTCCAATTAAAACTTTTTTAAAATGAATTATTAACTATTACGCTGAAAGCATACGTTAACATTTTCCTTTTTCATTGCAATATCAAATGTGTCATGTTAATGAGTGCCCTTATGTCAATTGTTAATAAATTATTTTTAAAAAGTTTTGAAGCATCTTTTACGGAAAAATATAAAAAGTCGTAAAAAAATTACTTTTTTTTTTCTTTTCCAATAAAAAGTTTTTGAAAATATATAAAATATAATCATAAAGTTTACCCGTTTCATATGAGTTCCTTAATAAAGTTAATTTTTGGAATATTCATGCAACATAACTGTACGTGTTGAGGTAGTGTTTGTCAAGGTTTTCATATATTTATCAAAGAACTTCTTTTTTCCCCTTGTGAATTCATGCCTGATCTCAACCTGCACCAATTGCAACTAGCAACTAGTTTAATCTAGGTTTATCTTGTAGATAAGCAAGTTGTGATATATAGCGCATGTGCTAAAAATCATATTTGATACTATTAATTACTCAACAAGTTGAATTAAATTCAACATATTCTTGATATTATTAAAGTTCTTAAGTTGTCATCAATGACAAACTTGAAAATCAACTGTTTGAAGCCGCAAAGTTTTGATAATGATAAGTACTCTTCAAATAACCTTTAAGTAGTATTTAAAGGCCGACATTACCTCTTATAGCATGCTTATGAGTTATTAGAGATTAAATAATTTGCTAAGACGGTGCCTTCAAATCTCTAATCCGATCGAGAATAGGGTGATCTAAGAATTTAATCTTAGATTAAGCATATATTATGACAAAGCACATAGGTCACTTATACGTACAATTAATCTAAATGCAAAAGTGTTATTGGAAGGCCCATTATATACCATTAAAAAAAACGAACAACTTGACTAAATAAAATAACATATATAAGCAAATAGTAACAAAGTGCATATGCAAATTGTTTGGTTGAAAACTTGGAATTCCACCAACAAAACAAAAAGGTTCAATAAAGTTTATATAATATAATCTATTTATTATCAAGTTGATGATATTTTATAGTAGTGCACTCAACAATGACATTCAGCGTAGAAAAGTATGAAGTATAAACAAGAACGAAGGTCCCATGCAGCATCCTAATTAAACACGTGGGGATTTATTTTTTGTAGTATATTTTTTCAAAAAGGTTTCTAGTGGGGTCCATTTTTTTTTTTGTGTTTTTGTCTTTTGCTTTTTTTAAAAAAATGGGGACTCAAACATTGCGGTGCACTGACTACTCACGTGCTGGTAGTTGGCACGTTGCGGCTAAATTGCCTCGTTTGTTTGTGAATTGTGGACTGGTTTCTACTGCTAATAGTAGAAAGGAGAATTGTCTACGGTCGAAGTCAAATACGACCAACATGGTCTTTGGTCAATTTCAAAGGTTCACTATTTTTTATTTATTTATTTATTTTCAATGTTATTGCTGACATTTATTGGTTTTCCTCGTTCGATGTGCGATGAATTAGACCAATATCAGATCAGATTGTATTTATAAAAAATTATTAGTGAGGGTGAGCCTGTGAAGATTTGGTTTATCCACCTACTGCCCGAAAGAAAAGGGGAAAGATTTTAAAGAATTATTATATCCTTTGAGAATGACGAATTATTAAGAGACTATGAGTCTATGACCAGTGTGAACCAACATTTTTTTTTATTTTTTTTATTTGCACATTATGATTTGAAGCCCTCTTTATTAAATTAAGGTTGTTTCTACTTATTGAAGCCAACAAAAAAAAATGATGACATTTCTTTGTCTTTTTGAATATGTGAAATTAGCATTACCTGTGGTCATTAATTAGTGGGTTTTGAGCTAAATGTTTTTGACAAACTATTTAGGTTTTTATTTTGATAAATTATATGGTTAGTAGCTTGATTGATTTTATACAAAATTATGTTTTAACCGATGTATTGGAACCAAGAAAGTAGAGACAACAGATTCAATCAAACAGATGTTACATAAAAATAAAAATAAAAATGCATTAAAATTTGGTACAAAGTTTAATACTATCTATTTTACTGTAGTTGATTAATGCTTGAACTCAAATAAAGATAATGGTGTGTTTTTGTGTTAGAACATATTTTCCCCTTCCTTATATGTGTGTTTGTTTCTAAAAAAAAATATAAAGAGATTTTAGGTTCGACTCTCTTAAGCTATCAATAAACATGATTTGCAATAATTATGTCTAATAATCAAAAGCATGGATTTATAGGAAGAATAACTTAAAAAAAAAATAAAAAAGAGAAAGAGAGAGAATCGATCGAGAACTAGTGAGTTCTAATTACATGTTTACCAATCAAAACAAACGAAACTAATTCGTCACGAATGGATCCAATGACTCTAGTCAATATGTTTTTGGCAGGTGATGAATCTTGACAGCTCGGTTATAATTCAAGCCTATTCCAAGTTACGTAATAGATGTAAATACCAAACAAAAATAACAACAAAATGAAATATGAGTAAAGTGGTTTTTTTTTTTTTTTTTTTTTTTTTAATTTACACTAATAAAGAAGTGGCTGTCAATTATTAGTTATTAAAGAAAAAGTAGAGAGCAAATTAGAATAGAAGATGGAGGCAACAGTGAAGCTAATCTCGTCTCGTGGGCAAAACAAAAGGTGACAAAGTTGGGTTGTGTGTGTGAGGCTGTGAGTGACTCCACCTTCCTTGAAGGGACGTAAAAGAAAGAGTGTGCAAAATTGGGTAAAAATAAAATAAGTGGGGTCATACCCACACATCTTAATGGGCTTCTTGACTTTAATTATGGGCGAGACTTATCCATTTGAAAAACATTTGCAGAATCGTCTAGGACCGATGAATCTATGACGCATGCCGATGACTAGGGACTAGGTTGGTGTCCTTCTCACCCTTTCTGCTTTTTCTCCTCGCGACCAATTCCTCGCCACCCTCATTTCCTTTTCTCCAATCATTCTTTAAAAAAAAAAAATCAGTTATTTTGTACACACTTTTTTTTTTCTTTTTCTTTTTTAAGGGTTTAGGGACATACATTAATCATTAATTTTTTTAAAAAAAATTATAAAAAAATTATTAAAACAGTTAGTTATTTTTTTCATTTTTTCATAAAAAGTTATCTAAAATGATATATTAACCTATGCCCTTGTCTATCTTTTTCTGTCAAAAAAAAAAAACAAAAACAAAAATGTATGCCCTTGTAAAACATTTTTTCAATATACTAATTAAATGAGTTTTAAGAGATTTGAATCTTTAATGCTCTCGTTAAAAGTATTAAAAAGTACCAATTGAGGTACAAAACTCTTAACATATTTTAATGATTTGTTATTTTTCTTATTTTATCGATATATGTATTATCTTTGATTTATCAATGATTTTACCTAAAGTTATTAAGGAGTCATGTCTCGAACTTTTTTCAATGGATCATTTGTTAGCCATTGCCATTATGGTTCTTTAGTTAATGAAATAGAATAATAAGTATTTGAAATAAGACAACGAATAGTGCAGAGGATTTTTTTTTTGCTTTATAAAAGTAAGTTATGAATAATAATGTTCATAATATGATATAAAGTTGAAATAATAGTGCACTTATCTTTTAGTTGTTTAGCTAGGTTGCTTGATTCCGAAATGGGATGCGACGTTGGTGAAAATGATATTACAAGCATGAGATACTCAGCAATTAATGGTGGAAAGTATTTAGTGGTTTCCATGTTTAGGTATTAAGTTGTCAGAGTTAAAAAGTTGTTAGAGTTAAAAAAGATTAGTTTGCGGGAGTACATTCAGCAAGACTAGAAACTTGGTTCGCAAAACTTTGTGTTGGAATCCTTGAGTAATTTAGAAAGGATTGCCTAGTGAATCTCTTATGGAAACTACTGGGGATTTCAATAAATCAAGGAGTAACGATGGAAGAATAAGATGAACACATCAAGTAAATAGAAATTAGGGATTGACTTAGAGTCACAATTGAATATTATCCTTAGATAATATTTGTCCTCATACGCAAGTTGCCAAATGGTTTATACAAAATTGTCCCTAAGATACAACCAAGTTTATTGGGTTCTACAAATAGCAATTTTGAAAAATATCCATAGGATTTCTTGTGTTTCTTTAAACTTACTATTTTGGAGATATGATTTATTTTTTAAGTGAACATAAACCTCTATTTATATCCATAGGGTTATATCCCTTCAAAAGGTACGTGTGGAGAGTTAAAATGTTTCATAAAACTGTTCACAAAGCTTGAAATCTTTTCAAACGTTCAGAAAAATTATCAGAAATTTCTGCAGAAATTTACTTTTCACGAGTCTCAATCGATCGAGTGGAATCGAGCATCAATTGAAAGCCCTTTTTGATCAATCGAACAGGAATCGTGTACTAATCAAAACAGGCAGAGACTCTAGGATAATTTCCTTCACCACTTCGATTGATCGAATAGAAGTTTCGACCGATTGAAAATCCTAGAACTTGAATTATCACAAAAAAAAAATTTCAAAACTCGAATTTCCACTTTATTCATTTTACAAATGAATACTCTCTAACTTTATATTATTATTACAACCTATCTATATATATACCTATATATACAACAAAAACTAATTAGCCAAACTCAACAAAATTTAGTGTTGCAAAAATATATATTTAAATCAAAACCTCTATTTATACCCATAGGGTTATATCCCTTCAAAAGGTACGTATGGAGACTCGAACAGGAATCGACTACCAATTGAAACAAGTAGAGACTCCAAGATAATTTCATTCACCACTTCGATCGATCGAATAGAAGTCTCGACTGATCGAAAATCCTGAAACTTGAATTTTCACAAAGAAAATTCCAGAACTCGAAGTTTCCAAACTTATATCATTATTACAACTTATCTATGTATATACCTATATATACAACAGAAACTAATTAGCCCGACTCAACAAATTAGTGTTGCAGAAATATATATCCAAATCAACAAGGTTAAAGATTGAGTATACAAAGAAAAATTGTAGTCAATATAATGCAAATCCAATTTGCAATTGCAGAACATGCAAAAAGGATGTCAAATCAACAAATCCGAATATGCGAGGCTCAAATCTATTTGGGTAATTTTACCTCAATTGATCAACGAGGGATTTATTCTACATAAAAATGCAACTAATTTTGTTCTCTTTTTCTATCCGCTTTAGTCTTTTCTTTGTTAACTTTTGGCACCTGTTATTATCAGGATTCAAGAACCCCACTTCATGAGCTACATAACATGGCAAATGCCGTGATGGATTTTTAAGTGCTTTTTTTGTTTTTTTTGGAAAAGTTAATGAATGTCTTAAGGCCGTTAGTTTAAGATATACTTTTAAAAACTTTTTATGAGAAAAAAAAAAATTAAAGACAAAATTTGGCTACAAACTTAGTTTTAGTCTAAGGCTATAACTTCTACTTAAAAAATTAACATAGTTACATATTTTAAAATTTTAACAATCGAATTTTATGCTCTTTATGTTCTTAAAGCACATGTAAAATTTCATATCAACAAGATTTTAATTACCATTTGATTTATAAACTTATTTTTTATATATAATTTTAGACTATAAAAACTTGAAATTTAAATATTTGATTGATAACATAGCTATTAATCTACAATCTTTTAGAAATTTTGCAAACAATAAGGATATAAGAAGAAAATGTAATTTAACGATGGATTTGTTAAAATTCACATCCAATTAAAAGACATTAAGTGGATTTATAGAATTAGGCTACAACCAAGTTTGTTGCCAAACTTTGTTAAAAAATTAATTAATTTTTTTTACTCTTTTTTATATTTTTCATAAAAGTAATATAAAAAATTTCCTAAAGTAGTTTATAAACAATTGCTCTAAGAGCATCCGGTAATATTACAGCTCAATTATACATTATATCCTTTAAATTTGGTTTGTTTCTATTTTCATCCTTAAGGTTTCAATATTTTCAATTTCATGTCTTAACTTTCATTTTTTATTCAATCATCCGTCATTCTGTCTACTTTTGCCAATTAGCTGTCATTATGTCCCAAAAAAACAGCTTAGCATTGCATTTTTATATCTTTCAGTTTTAGAGAAGCGAAGAAATTAATTTCAATGAATTCTTGATATACCAAAAAATATATTTTTCATAAAAAATAATGAGGAAAAATACAATGGCTACCTCATTATTGTTTCTTTTGAAAAACACAATGGCTATCTCTTTATTGTTTCATATTTATTTGAAAGCACATCAAACATAGAAAGGAAGTTGAGAGACCAAATTCAAAAAATTAATACATTAACAAAAATGAAAGACCAAATATATATATATATATATATATTTTTTTTTTTTTTTTTTTGAGAAACAAATGAAAGACCAAATTTAGATGATGTAAATTATAAAGGTTTTTTTTATATAAAATAAAAAAAAAATTAAGCCAGATTTTGTAATTTATAGTTGAGCCAAAACTGTATGATTTTTTCTTAATTTATATTTTGAACATTATAACCTGTCTAAAAACAATGCATTATTTTCAAAAAGACATTTCAAGAATATCTTTTGTTATCATCCTCTCCTAAATTTGGCCATTGTTGATGAAGAGCACTGATTAGTTCATAAAACTTATATACTATGAAATACAAATTGAGAGTTCTTTATGTCATTAATTAGCAAATTACATACTCAACGTTCTTGACACTTTAAAAATTGGAATGAAATTATATGCCAGGCTATTGTGTTATCTAACATAAAACTCTTATTGTTTTCTTGTAAATCCTATAATCCGTACTTAGATTATGGTTTCATCTTTTCCTTTTTTTTTTTTAAAGGATCCTTATTCAATTCAAAACAATAGACAAAGACTCACCAACATTTGGTGGCATAAGCCTCTGGTTCTGGCAGCCGCTTTCTAAGCCTTTTCTCTTTAAGAATTTGGACTAAAAAATTTTCAAAACCAACTTTTCGCCCTCCTTTATCATAGAATAATACTATTTTGGTAAGCTTGGCTTGATAGGAAGTTTGAAAATTGATTTGTTTATATTTAATAAATGAACCAAACAAGTCTCAATCTTAGGCTCTATTATTATTATTATTTTTTTCAGAGAATCGTCCTAGGCTTTTTATTAAATTATTCAAGCTTGAACATTATGAACTTAAGTTTGATAGGCTGAACTGATATGAAACTACAGATAAAAGTAAAATAATATGTAATATACATAACAATATTCCCAAGATCAATTTAGTCGTATTTTTAAATTTTAGTCAATTTACAGTAAAGTTGCTATATATTCAGCCTGATACTCATGTATATATATTAGTCACTAATGACCATCATTTATTAAAATCAACAAGTAACTATTTAATTAACTAAGCTCAAGAGACCATCGTGTATCCTTGGTGCAGTGGTCACTTCACAAGTATAAATGCTTGTAGGGTGCAGGGGCAAGGGCCAAAGTTCAAGTCTCTCTGAAAAAGTCTCACACATATATATACTTAGATTAAATTAGAGTAGAATTTCTATCTTGTAAAAATAAAAATAAAAATAAAAATAAAAAAACCTAATGGTAGAAGATTAGAAAGTCAAATTAAAGTTTGGCTACAAATTTGATTGTAGTCTAAAGTTAAAATTCCCACTAAAAAAAACTAATATGATTACATATTTTGAAAACCTAACTGCTGGATTATATAATCTTTATGTTATTAACACACATGTCAAATTTCATACCAATTGGATGATATTTACTATTTAATCAATAAACTTATTTTTTATAGGTAATTGTAGACTACAAAAATTTGAAATTTAAACATTTGATTGATAATGTAGCTATCTGTAACGACCCCGCCTCAAGTACAATTTTGTTCTACCCCCCTCAAAGCACAAAGTAATGGGGGAAAAGGCCTCTCCCCTTTTGGGTCTCTGCAATCCACCTCCTTACAGGCATACACGTCCTTGAGTGTGGGGAAGGGGCCCACACTTCCTACTAAAGCATGGCTTTGATACCAAAAGTACACTGTTGTAGGGGAAAATACCTCTATACATTAAAGGGAGGTCACTCCTTATAAGCACATTCTCGTGTGCTTCCCTAGGCGATGTGAGATTCTATAGATTGTAAGCCTCATTTTTGGGTCTCTACATTATCAATCTTTGATCTTTGAAAATTTTGCAAACATTGAGAATTTAAGAAGAAAATGTAGTTTAATGATAGATTTATCAAAATTTACATCCAATAAACCTGACAATCTAGAATCAATCCCTCTTACATCACATAAACTTGACGATCTAAACAATTCAATTGAAATCTGTTTCAATTGCTAACAAATTAATCTTTATAGTTTATATCTTATAATTAAGGCAAAAATATTATTTTTGTCCCTACATTTTCACCCAATTCCCACTTTAGTCCATACTTTTTAACTTTACCGCATTTAGTCCCTAAAATCAAAAAATGAGTTTGTTTTGGTCCCTATCATCATCTTAGTAACGAAAATAGTCTACATGACAAACGGAGTGCATCGCTGGCACAGTAAATGCTGACATCAATATTAAAATAATAATAATTTTTTTTATTTAGAATTTTAATAATGTCACATAATCTTTTAGAGTATTCATAGTGAGAATGACATATGCCATATGTTGATAGTATTTAGCATCTAAGCCCTAAAACTCCCAACCGCCGGTCTTGCAAAATCTAATTATTGCAAAAAAATTTGCAATTGTGCTACAATGCGATTCTAAATGTAGAATCGCACTGTAGCACAATTGTAAAACTAAATAATAGTTTTTTATTCACAATCTAACTTTTTCTCTCTCTTTATTTTCTGTGTTTTTCATCTCCTCTCTCCTTCTCCACAACAACCCCCCTCTCTCTCTCTCTCTCATCACATCTCTTTGTCACAGTGGGCATATTTTAGCGTGGGTTCGGCATGGGTTGCTCAAGCTCGCCGATGATGGGCTATGATTCTCGCCAATGATGGGTTGCTCAAGCTCGCCGATGATGGGTTGCTCAAGCTTGGTGAAGATGGGTTGGGTTTTGTGTGTTGTGGTGTGATGGAGGAAACGTTGATCTAGCGGCAGCGGTGGTGATGTGATGTGTATTGTGTTTTTGTGTGTTTTGATTGGCGTTGATCTGGGTTTTGCTCAACAAATGTGTTTTTTTAATATTTGGGTTTTATGTGTTGTGTTTTGATTTGGGCGTGACCGGAGCTGGTTGATCTGGGTGTGATTTTTTCTAAATGGGTTTGCTGGGATCGTGCTTTGATGGGTTTGCTCTAATCGTGCTTTGATGGGGTTTTTTTTTTTTTTTTTTTTTTTTTTTTTTTTTAATGTGGTTTTGGTTTTGGTTTGATGGTTCGGTGGGTGGTGCTGGGAGAAGTGAGGGTGACTATGTGTTGGTGGTGGCATGGTGGTGGTGTGGTGGCTATTTTTTTTTTTTTTAAATCTATTGTGGCCGGTGCTAGAGGTTGAGGGAGAAAGAGAGGAAAAGGAAGAGAAAAAGAGAAATAGTAAAAAAAGGAATAAAAAAGAATATTTAAATAAAATGGGAAAAAATAGAGTTTTGGGATGTTGGGTGTATTGTAAAATGGTATAGTATAATTGATAAAATAGCTTTTTGGAATGGTAAAATAGGATAGGATGGCATTTGCCATTGTGAATGCTCTTAATATAAAAAAATTAATTTATCAATTTTAACTCAATGAAAAAAAAGGAAAAAAACATAAATAAAAGCCAAAAATCATATAAATTGAGATCTACCTTTATCTTGAGGAAGAATAGACAAGAACACAAACTAGAAAATTCAAAACCCAAAAACATCTAGGTGGACTTTAGAATCGTTTGATCTTAATCAATTATTTGTTAATCTAATTGAAGAACACAAAAGTAAGAAAAGAAGAAGAAGAAAAAAAAAATCGGTAACTAAATTCTAAAACACATAGATTCAAACACACATAAGAGAAAACTTGCAATATCAAACTTAAAGACACACATGATTAGCCAAAACCCAAAAATACCATAGATTGGTTACAAAAAAGATTTTTTTAAAATCTAGTGTGAGATGAGAGAAAAAACCCAAATTGACCAGGAAAATAAAAACCAGATCGGTATTTTGAAAAAAAAAAACAGATCAGTATTTTGAAAAAAAAAAACCCACTTTTGAACAACAAACTTTGCAACTGAAACAACATTTTTCTTCCTACTCTTCATCCCTCTAGCTAAACTTTGAACACCCAAAATTTTCAAAACCCAAAGAATACAAACCCAGAAAATTAACACTAAACATTGGCCACAACAACAAGATCAATGGAACAAAACCATCACTCTCAATATATCAAAAACCACATCACCAAACCCACACTTCTTCAATTGCCAAGACCACTTTGAAACCCGGAACCTGACCACCACAGTTCTTAAATCACTCCTCATTTGGTTGATCTTGAACCCACATGATGCCACCAGCCATGTCGTGACAGCAATCGATCTCAACATCTCCCTCTAACCCAGATCAAATTGATCTCAACCTCCCTCTTTCTAACCCATATCAAACCCATCAAATCAAGATCCCAAGACTTTAGGGAGATAAAGCTTGAGTTGAGAGTGAAACAGTTTGAGCTGAAAGTGTGACCGTGTGGTTTTAAATTAGAACAAAATTTATCAGCTGTGATGTTTTGGAGTCATGTGAGGGGTTTTATTTTGGATTTATTTGTGTTTAATTTTGTGTTGATGTGGATCTAAAGTTATATTTTTTTTAAAGATAACTGACAGATTTTTTGGGTTTCGAATTTTTAGGGTTTGTGTTCTTGCCCATTCTTCCTCAAGATAAAGTTAGATTTCAATTTATATCATTTTTGGTTTTTATTTCTGTTATTTTTTTTTTCATTTAGTTAAAATTGATAAATTAATATTTTATTTTTAAAAGATGATGTGGCATTTTAAAAATGCAAAATAAAAATTTTTATTATTAATTTAATGCTGACTTTAGCATTTAATGTGCCAACGGTGCACTCTGTCCTCCAACAGCTTTTCACAACTATTTTTGTCACAACCGATTTTTCCTCATACGGGTCTAAGCTCTCGCAAGTGCCTTCCCTTCCTTCTTCTACTATTGATCTTGTCGGCTAGCTCTATTCTAGCTTGACTAACTTCCCTCGGTTCTTGCCTTCCCTTAACTATTTCATTTCTCCTTCCTCCCGCTCGTAGATTAACGTTGTCAGTTGCGGATGGCATTTATCTTATGTCTTCTTCTTTCTTTCATACCTGAAACCAGGGTCTAAAAGAGAGCACCGAATGATTTAACACTATCCCAATCTCTAGCAAGAGTACCAGCGCTTACTGCTTCAATTGCAAGTGGTGGTTGACTCTTGATTCAATTCATCTGCACTGCTATCCCATTGCCCTAAGAGCAAAGATAGACGGTGAACCAAGCCAAGACTAGGATCAGAAAAAACTTCCTTATGTAGGGTTAATGTCGATCTTCTATCAATGATTAGTAGAATTCAACACGTAAACTATTTCCGTTAGCGAAATGATGGTAGAAACACATACGAGATTGCTTTTTTTTATTTTAGGGACTAAATGCGTTAAAGTTAAAAAGTAGGGACCAAAGTAGGAATGTGGTGAAAATATAGAAACAAAAATGGTATTTCCGCCTATAATTAAACTTCATTTAAACTTAAGCCTGTGTGTAATTTACTCAACTTAAACTTAAAACCAAATGTAAACACTAAAAAAAACACACTAAGAGCACGTTTGATAAACTGTAATAGACACTGTAATGTAATAGATATTCCTATGGCATAACTATTCGGTTGTTTGATTATGTTTTTATTACAATGAATAGTTATTCCTTATGAATAGCTATTCTTCAAAATAAGGAATAACTATTCATTATCAAAAGTACTGAATATCTATTCCTTCACCTTATGTAATAACTTTTTAAAAAAATTTCCTAAAAAGCTATTAATTGCCACATCTTCAAAAGGAAAGAAAATAAATTTTCCTTCTTGTTAATTATTAGCTCTATTTTGAACACCCTAAAACTAGTGTATTTTAGAAAATTTGACTTAAAAATAATTTAATTACACCTTCTTTTTGAAAAATTATAGGGTTTTCTGGTAGACCACGTCATTTGTCCACCATTCCACTAAAAAACTTCCATTTGTTTAAAATTGTTGAATCAATTATTAATTTCTGTTTAAAAATTTTTTTATAACTAACAATTTTAGACAAGTGGCACTTTTTTAATGGAATGGTGGACTACATCACTTGTCCAGCATGTGAATCTTATAATTTCTCCTTCTTTTTATACTCTATTAAATTGTGAATGCATATTTAGAATTCTATTCCTAAATGGTCACCAAACTAATGAATAGTAATATTTATTACATTCTAACTTAATGTATTCATTGTAATACTTATTCCTATTCTCATGTAATAATCATTACAGTGTACCAAACGTGTCCTAAGGCAAGCTGAAATTGTGAAAACAAGTAGACAACATTTTTTCATATAATAAATATAATAAAATTTTAATTTATTGTATCCGTGTAATAATAATTATTCCACAAAACGTAAAATAATTGATTTTTAATATAAATGAAACCGACATCCGAGAGAGCGTGGAAAGTGGAAACCAAAAATTATATCAAAAGAATTCCTTTTTTTTGTTTCATCATGTTATAACTATTTTAACTTTTAACTCGGCCCCTTCAAAAAAAAAAAAAAAAAAAAAAAAAAAACTTTTAACTCGGCGATTAGCTGTGTCCGTGGGGTCCGAATCGGGGAAAAAAAGATAACAAGCGCACACACACGCACGCACAGTCGCAGAGTCGGCACACAACACGACAACAAACATTTTGCTGCTTGCAATTTGCAATTGTAAGCCCATGACGTCATTGAATGTCCAAATCATTCAAATAATAAAGAAACTCCACGAATTAGAAATGAACCACGTGATTAATGCTTTTTTCCACCACTTTGCTAGCTATCTATCTATCTCAGTCTGAATGAATGAACCTTCAAAGAAACTCAGTGCCCACATGGAAAATCTCCACCACCAAATTATTACAATTTTTTTAATATATTACTTTTTTCTTTTTCTTTTATTCCCACACTTTCATATAAAAACAAAAACATATTTAGAAATTAAAAAATCACTTTTTTAAAAAAAAATTTTATCCACCTAAGTTCATGAACCTCTTTTGCTATAAATATCCATCTCTTATTAATTCTTTGAAAATACTCACTTCTTCAACACAAGCCTGAAATCTCCTAAACTCTCTCTATCTCTCTTAGTTTCTTTGAACACTCCAAAACCTTCAACTTTAGCAATTTCCGATTCAGAGTTCAAAAATATCGGATCCAAAAATGTATGGACAGAGCTCTGCAGAGTCCGATATAGCTCTTCTTGAGTCGATTCGCCGGCATCTACTAGGCGAGACTGAAGTGGGTTCCTCGGGAAACGGTCCGATTTTCGGTCGGAGCTCCAGTTTCGGTAGCTTGTATCCTTGTCTCACCGAAAACTGGGGCGAGTTGCCTCTCAAAGAAGACGATTCGGAGGATATGGTGCTCTACGGTGTTCTCCGTGACGCCGTCAATGTTGGCTGGGTTCCATTCCCTTCTCTCGCTCCGGTACCCACTGAATCTTTCAATTTCGGGTCCCAAGTAATTAAATCCGAGCCCGATATGTTCGTTTCGGTGAAATCTGAGCCCGAAATCTTAACATCAGTGAACAGATTACCCGAAACTAAGGTGGTTCCGGCGGTGGCGCCGCCGCATAAGGCGGAGCCTGCGGTGGTTCCGTCGAAGGGGAAGCATTATAGGGGTGTGAGGCAAAGACCTTGGGGGAAGTTCGCGGCTGAGATTCGTGACCCGGCTAAGAACGGCGCCCGGGTCTGGCTCGGAACTTTCGAAACAGCTGAAGACGCCGCCCTGGCTTACGACCGAGCCGCTTACAGGATGCGCGGCTCACGCGCCTTGCTCAATTTCCCACTCCGGGTCAACTCGGGCGAGCCTGACCCGGTGAGGGTGACATCAAAGCGGTCATCGCCCGAACCCACTTCCTCGATTTCATCGGTCGATAGCGTGTCGCCGAAGCGGCGGAGGAAGGCTGATTTCACGGTGGCTCAGAAGGTGGAACAGGCTCAGGCTCAGGCTCAGGCTCAAGCTGGATTGAGAATGGGAAGTGGAGTTGAGAACTTGCAAGTGGCACAACAAGTGGCACCATGTACACGTGGCGAACAAGTATTGGTTAGCTCATTCTGATCGGGGAAAGAAAGTACTCTACTTTACTTGAATTATTGAGGGACCTTGTAATTATTATATGAGCCTCTGAGATATTAAAAATTCCTAGGATGTCTTGCAATTGCAAATTGCAATTTCATTTTTGGGGTGGTCCCATAATTTTGATAAATGTTAGGGGAAAAAAATGAAAATATTCGAAGGGAAATATAATAAGTAAGAATGAGAGATAAGGGGTTGTTTGAGTATTGTGAATACAAAGATTTTGTTGTTAGTATTTGGTGAACTTTATCAGAAATGGAAAATATTTGTATTCTTTGCAAGCAACATGTTGATAAGGTAGATATGTATTATTGGCTCTTTTGGGTGTCAGCAATTGCCTGCATTTTTTTTGATAAAATTTGATATCATCTTTGATGTACTTTTTCCTCTTTTACTTTTACTTGCCTTTTTTTTTTCTTTTTTTTTTTTTCACCCAACAATTTTGGCAACACAAAACAACAAGGCTATAATTGTTCATTTTGTCCCTAAATATTTGGTAGATGTTTTATTTTCATGCTTAAAATTTAAGAATGTTCTATTTCCACTCTTGTTAAGTTTTACAGAGAAAATAAAATTATATTTTAAAGATGAAAAGAATATTTCTGCCAAAAAAGCAGAGAAGACTTGAGAATTGACCATAGAATTGATTATTGAACAGTGTTGGGTAATCATTCATCTACATTATATAATTGTAGTCAATAGACACATGCACTATATCAATATGCATGATATGTTTGTTTCATACTAAACACGATTTATGTATGGGATGGGACCTATATGTTACCTGTGGCATTATTTACATGTTCAAATCATATCTATTTACTACCACTACATTTAGACATTATTGTAACAGTAACTTTCTAAACTTGGAAAAAGAGAAACAAGCTTTATGTAAAACGAGACTACTATACTCCAGATTCATGCATGAGAAAACAGTAGAAGATAAAATGTTATCCCTTAACCAAATTCCATTTTGGCTTTTATTAGAGGAGAGGGAAGGCAATAGACATTTGATGATGTTAATTTAAAGGCAAAGGCTATGAAATTTCTAAATAGCGAATTAGAGCTTACTTTCCAAGTGTCACTGTATTGATAAATAAATAAAAAATAAAAATAAAAAAAAGGGTCATGTTATTTCCACAAGTTTACATCTACACTTTGGTTTTGACATTGACATCTATGGCTGGATACCCAATTTCTTGATTCCTTCCGGGTTCCTGTCTAGATAAGCATAATTCTCCAAGTATAACGTATACACTAGCGATGGATTTGGCTTGCTTCTAGTTACATTATTAAAATGTGATACAGACATAACATGTTTAAAAATTATTACACGTCGGTTTTTTATCCCATTCTATAGAAACAAAGAACGAAATTTTTGTCCACTAGTGACTTCCTTCTCTTTTTTTTTTTTTTTTTTTTTTGAAAGGAGTGACTTCCTTCTCAAAACATATAATAAAAAATTTCCTAATTACTTTAAAATTTCAATTAATTTTCTTTAACTCTTTTTTTTTCAATTAAAAAACACATTAACATTCTTCATTTATTGGTAAAATCTGTTTAAAGCCGTAGGAGAATAAAAAATTTTGATTTCTCAATGGCATAAAAAAGTAATATATTTTTCTTACTTTTTATATTCTTAAATCCTGATGTAACTTACTATGAATAATACATAATAAAGTAATGTCAATAATAAGTTAAAAAAAAAAAAAAAAAAAAAAAAAAAAAAAAAAAACTCCTATTTTTTTTAACTTTTTGAGGTGGGTCTTTCACTTTATGTTCCATTAACTATCACATATCTCTCTTGTTTTAGTAAAATAACCAAATTATTTTTTTTTTTTTTATGTCAAACATATAGCATATCGTAATTGATTAATATAAAATAAAAATTATAGGCAAGATAATTTTTTTTGACTAAATGTAAATTGTACCTTATAAATTTGATTAAAATTTATACAGTATATTTTAGTCTTCTAGTTTTTTTTTTTTTTTTTAGAGAGATTTTCAACCTATGGCGTCTGCTCCTGATGATAGCTATTTATCATCAGATCAAGACACCAATCAGTTTTTGGTGTAGGCAGAGATTGAATCCCAAATCTCTTATACAACCATTAGAGACTTTACCAGTTGAACTAACTGGAACTCACTTCCAATTTTATTTTCATTCAAATAGATTCTCTAAAGTTTTAAATTTATTCAAGTATTTGGTCCAATTTTGTAATCAACTTTGAAGAAATGATATTGTTTCATTCAAAATTTACCATTTTAAAAAAGTTGAGGAAAACGTGATCAAAAAATTTGGTTGCCTAACCTCCTTCTTAAATTAATGATTCTTCAAAGATGTCCCAAAAAAAAGAAAGGACAACGCAAGAAACGTCATATGACGTAAACCTCGAGAACACAAACACAATGCACGTAGACACTTAAAGACAATCGCACGGTTCAAACTCCAAACCAAACCATATAACTTATCCAAACTTTTGACTTTCAAACCTTGACCCTTGACTTTTCTCAAACTAACAAAACATGTACAAGTTTTCTGAGTTTGACATTGCACCAAATATTTCAAAGGGAGTAAGAATGACTCTTCTACATTAATGGGCAGCCATTTATGGGGGAGATAATAATATATAGACTATTGATTATCGAAAAATAATAGTATATAGACTATTAGTCTCTCACTCTCTCACATGGTTATGTGCTTCCGAAGCAAACATTTTAATTTCAACGAGTATTACTAGTCAGACAGAGTGTTCACATTATGGGAATCAATATTTTATCTGGCAAGTCATTAAGGAAGAAAATAATTATCGGTAATCTTTCGCCGCATCGTGGTGAGAATGGTCGACGAGCCACGTTTAATTTAGTCGTTTACACATGTTTCTATATTGAAATGAAATGGGAAAGCGAATAAATTAAATCTAAATATAATAGTTTACAATATCCATTGTCAGTGGTCCATTTTGCTACGGAACTAGTATTAGATTTTTAAAAAGATGTACAGTACCCACCATAGGGAAGGGACTCGAAACAATGGAACTGGACTGATAAGTGATAACTCATTTACATTAGGATATGAGTATATAAATTTTAATTATTCATGTTTTGTCTCTCTTTATAGTTTATAATATATACTTAGCCAAAAAAAAAAAAAAATGAAGTATTAAAAATATTTGATAATGATTGAATTGATTTCCTATTTAACTATCTTTTACACCCTACCTCCACCAATCTTGCGACCATATCATGCTGGTGTACGCTTGCAAAGACCAAATGAGCCGATTTTTACCTTGTTCAAGTTTTGGCTTATTAGTCCAACGTCATTTCCCTATTATTATTATTATTTTTTTTTTCCAACTATCAATACGTATGAATAGACATGTTAAGCCCACCTCAGAGGAAAAAAAAAAAAAAAAAAAAAAAAAAAAAAAAAAAAGAAGAAGAAGAAGAAGAAGAAGACGCACTAAACCCGCTTTATTGAAAGAAGTCAAATTTGGAGAAAAAAGAAAAGAAAAAAAAAAAGGAGAAGACCTACTAATGGTAGAAGTTTGAGGGCAAAAAAAACATTAGCATCTGATCTTTTAAAACTGTATATCTTTAATGTGATACTCACTTCATAAGTTAAGAGTGTTTAAATCCATTGGAAACTATAGCCGTAAATAAACTAAGTCATTCATGAACAACTTGAGTTTAGCTTAAGAAAAAGCTTGTTCATATTTGCTATTTCTAAACAAGCCAAACCTAAGTCTTATTTTTAAGCATATTTGATAAATGAGTAGGGCTCAAGCAAAAAAAAATTATTCTTGAACAAACTTATAAATATTAAGGATCCGTTTGGTATATGTGTTTAAAACTGAAAATTGTTATTTAAAAACATTTATAAAGATACATAAAGGTGAAAAAATATATAAATATATATAAAATATTATTTAAAAACTGAAAATAATTGTTTAAAAATATAAACCAAATACGCTCTAAAACTCCATATTAAACAAGCAATCTTAAAGTTCGTGTAAAACTTGATAAGAACTTGAATATTATGCCCAAAAAAATCACTGCAATCCCCTTGCCGTATGCTGCCCCTGCCCCATGTCGTATCCATGTCCATTCCCTATGGTTACCCCACCCCACGTCATTTCCGCCTTACTCTTGTTTTTGTCTTTTTAATTTTTACACTTCCCATTTTAATTCAAATTTCATTTTACTACACCTGTCTATCGCTTTCTACCTCAAGAACTTCGCCAAGGCTTACTCAAGATGTTTTGGTTCTTCTCACCCAGCAACTTATCTCTCTTCCCTTGTTCAAACATAATTGAGTGACCTTGTTCAATCATTACTTAACCCAACCCAAAGTACCACCTTGTAAATGGTTGTATAGTGGTAGTATTGTTATGTTTTCTTTTCAATGAAGTTTCATTTTTTGATGGGAAAAAATGTCATAGGTGGAAAAAGAATTATTTTATAATTAGTGCATTATCCTTTTTATTTTTCATGAAGTTGATTTTTTTTTTTTTTTTTTTTTAAGTTAAAATTTTGATAAGGAACATAGTTTTGGATCTTGAGCGCAAAAGCTTATATTGAGCTTCAAGTTTTTGAGCTCGAGTGTAAACTTGAGCTAAGTTTGACTAATAAATTAAGCCGATTCAAGTTGAGCTAAAACTTTTAGCCTTTCTAACGAGTTCAAGCTTGAACACTAATTTTAAGCTTCATTCAAGTTTGAGCCAAGCTCAAACATGCACTACTTGGTAAAGCTCACTACTTGGTAAAGCTCGAGCTTTACCAAGTAGTGCATGTTTGAACTTGGCTCATTTACAGCCCTACCTAAGACTTGCCACACCCAAACACATCCGACCAACCTGCCACCTAAACTGACTACTCCAACAGTTGGCGACAAGTCCCCACCCTCAAAATCCAGCACCACCAGCAGGTTGGTTAGCGGGTTTGCTCCTCCAAAATTGATTTGAAATATGACACTTTGGTTAAGTTGTTTTTATTTTCTTTTATTTTAGAAAAACAAATACACACACAACGGGAAAAAAAAAAGATTCTAATACAAATGGATACCACAACTTCACTCAAAAGTCATGATAACTTTTAAGGAATGGTGAGACAAATTATCTACACATAACATTATCTCTTAAGCAATGTGGAACATTTTACATGTACATACTATGCATACAAAAAAAAAGTATTTCATGTAAATACCAGAAAAAATTAAAGAAAGAAAATTAAGATGGCCATTCTCATTCATGGATTCGTCTTTCCTTCTAATCCGTTCCTTGATGTGTTCATAGCCTAATTTAAGGGTAAATGAGCAACCACTAATCTATATTAGTGAGCAGGCCATATTGCATTACAACTAGTAAAGTTTTTGGTTTCACCAGAAAGCTCGATTTGTTGTCCATAAATTTAAATGAAATACAATGACAAGATGGAACTCATGCTCCCTTTATAATATTGCAAAACGCCATGAACAAAGAAAATCTGGCGAGGCTCTGGAACACGCCAAAGGATCTATGGTTTTAGCCCATAGAAATGTCTCGGTGGTCTTCTCCTGCAATTTGAATTTAATGAGATTGAATGGTTGATATGTGGAATGTAGAGTGAGGTGCATGTAACACATATTAGCCTGGATCACAGAGTAAAACTGTCCATAATCTCCTCTGTTTGTTGCCTATCTCAAGTGGGGCATTAGTTTGAAGGTAATTGGGTTATAAAGACCAAACATGAATAGAGATCAAACTATAGTAAATAACATCCGATTTGAATGGAATTTTACATGCATGTTAAGAACATGAAATCCAACAGTTCAATTTTCAAAATTCAAATTCAATATAAAGATATAGAAGGAGTTTAAAGGGTTTCTCTTTGTCCATTTATATATTCAATCAGTTACTAAAGAGACCTTGTAAATAATGAAACCATATGTTAGGTCATCTCAATTCCAGCTCACATTTGGTATCAGTCTGAATTAAAACCAGCCAAACAGATCAAGTACTATTTCCAAAATGGGGGTTTTTTAATTTTTATCTACAAATGATTCAAATCGGTCAACAACTTGGATCAAATTGGGTCAAACTATGGCTCATACTGGATTAGAAGTATTATCACAGCATGACATCCT
The DNA here is from genome assembly GCA_023621385.1 of Quercus gilva. Lineage (NCBI taxonomy): Eukaryota > Viridiplantae > Streptophyta > Magnoliopsida > Fagales > Fagaceae > Quercus > Quercus gilva. The sequence goes on from CM042484.1 coordinate 31,798,152, forward strand.
TAAGGAGATTAAATTCTCATGATCTGAAGGCATGATTACAAATAGCACACAGGTAGTCTTGGCATAGAGATGGTGACTAATTAGATATAATGAAGGTTTCAAACAATGCAAGGGAAAATTCAGTAACATAAAGCTTGGGGTGCGAAAAATTTCAATTGGAATACCTTTTGGGTTGGATTCGATCGTGCTCATAAAATTCCATTTCTTCATCACTTTCTGAGCACATCATCTTGCCAAGTGGTCGGTTCCCATTGTAACCCTGCTTACAGTAAATTCTGCCATGTAATTAGGAGGGACTGACCAATATATTGCAAAAACTAATCTCTTTCACACACACACACAAAAACAAAAAAAAACAAAAAATTTTTAAATTAAAATTTTAAATGTTTAGCTTTTGAAATGGATTAGTATAACAAACTTAGGAAGGATGAACACTAGGATTAAGAAACATCATTTTCTTCCTAACACTTCTGTTGATATATGAATATTGCTTGGACCTCTGAGATGTAGATTTGTTTAACATAGAATTCTTCCTTAATTGTTCAGACATAAAAAAAGAGGGGGGGGGGGGGGGGGGGGGGGATCAAAAAAAGAACATAAAGAAAATATTGGAGCAAAAAATTAGGTTTAGAGAAAGCAAGCATTGTGAGCCTATCATAATGGGCAAAGTTCGGGAATAGCATTACTAATTCTGCAAGTTAAATGTGCATTTCCACACCTTGTTACCAATTAATCTCAATTATGTATAAAAATTATTTAGTTATATACACCAAATTGATAAAAGCAAGAAAGGTGTAATCAACAGACCTTGAGACTCAGAGATTTCTTGACTTCTTCCACCCTTTCCTTAACTTCCTCCTGGTGTTTCATGTCTGACACAGACTTTGTTTCAGCCCATTTAATCTTCTCTTGAATTGTGAGAAGTACATTGTCTGAATTTTCTAACCTAATATCATGAATAGCAACTTTAAAATGTCCTCCAAAGAATTTTTAGAGCAACCAATGACACAGAAAATACAAGGAACATTACTTGCAGAATAAGAAAAGAAATGTTTAAGTTATGAAGTATCATTCCAATTCTAAAGGATGTAACTGGAGGGACGAAGTTATACAGTCATATGTCTACTAAATGCATCCAATGAACATGAGTTGCGCCCTTTATAAAAAAAAAAAAAGAAGTATTTTGATATCATTGTAAAACTAACAAAACATTGTTAAGTTCAGCAGACTTGGATCATATCTGACAAACCACAGCAATAAACATGGTTTTAAGTAGCCAATCCAAATGGAGAGGTAGGCATTGGTGAGGTCTGATCTAAGACTATACTACACAAATCAAAGAAGGTGACTTCTGGTAGCCCATAAATCTAAGATATTCAATCCACATTGGGCTGGGGATTTAGACACAAATATACAGGATACCATTGTTACAATTATATCTGATGTGGCATGGGCACCCAAACAGATTGTGAAGGGGAGACCGATTTTAACTGAACAGACTGTCTGACATGGATATCAAAATAACACAATGTATAATGTAAAGTCAAGGTGTCGTCATAGAAAATTACTTAAACTGGAGGGTCGGTATGAGGTACATAGAACTTAACTCTGCTAAATGGCCTTTAACATGGATCTGCAGCTAGTGTTTTGGACATAAGGTATGCTATGATATTTGAACCAAGACTCACCAGTTTCCTAAGGTCTGTATCATATTATCAAGCTGCCCAGGTCTCAAATCCCTCCCTGCTGCAAATTGCACCTACACAAAAGCATAATCTCAAGATTAAGCATTGAGTTTTGTAACATGTACCCATAAAACCAAAAAAAAAAAAAAAAAAAAAAATCCAAACCTCAAAACGTCTTTGCTTCTGGTCCAACTTCCCTTTGACTATGCCCTACACAGATATATAAGATCATTATCGGAAATCTTTTTTCAGATATTAAAATGTGAATGTCTCAGATTTTAAATCTTATCTTACTGGTTAAAATATAATCAAAGATATTGCATTACTTTCACCCTACATTGACAAGGCAAATTTTTGGTACAAGTATAATTTATAGGAATAAGGGACCTACGGCATATATGCACTCATTGATAAGAAAGTCTTCAAGTTCTCGTACGTTAGAAATATCAAGTTCCTCAAGAAGTTGATCATAGGAAAGAACCTGTGAGAGAGTTCAATCATTAATTAAAACCATAGGAGTCCAAAGAAATAAACAATTAAAAACATATCTAATTATATTTCGAGAAATGACACGTTTACAACATTTTTACAACAACTCCTAAGTGGCAGGTTGTAACTGGTTGTTATTGTTGGGGCAAAAAAGTAATCTTAGTGTTAGTTTCAAATTTGAACCAATAACAACTAACCACCTGTGATTTGTTGTAAAAATGTTGTAAAATTGTTGTAGACGTAACATCTCTCTTATATTTCTCCACAAATACAAGAGACAATCAACGCAAGCAATCTGTACATCAAGGCTTGTGAGTTCTATTCAGATTACCTGACCACCATAAACTGACTGAGGCAAACCATTGCAATATCATAGCTTCACTTTTGAAAAATATTAATACGTAAAATTGGAAAAGTAGTTCTTTACAGGTATAATTGAAAAGCATTCTCTTTTATTCTTTATCGTTGCTGATGAACTAAAGAAAATAACAGAACATTCAGGACCCTAAGATAATCCTTCCAAACCGAATTAGTTTCCAAAATTCAAATTTTTATCATCTTTGCTACCTAGGCAAGCAGCATGGAAAAATCTTTAAGTGATGTTGAGATGTGAGACTCTAAGGGGAAATATGAAATACAATCGTGACTCCCAAGGCCTATGTATCTTATGCCAGACCAAAACAGTTGACCTTTGGGCATAATAGATGTGTAAATTGATTTAAGTTAGCTAAGTTGCATTATGGCTTCTCGTTTTTGTAGCCATACTTAAAGGAATAACCATAATACATCTCAACCCCACAGCTTAGCTGAGTAAATCTTTGACTTGAGTTCAGCGTACCTGCAGAAGCATTAGCCCATGTCTGAATCCTACCACAGCCCTTCTGGTGGCCAGCCCCAGGAACTTGGCATAGTAATTTTCTGGTATGTTAATTACATATGACTAAATTGCCTTGGAATTAGTTAAGTGTTTAAAGAGACCCAAGTACCACATCAAGGAAAGGGAAAATAGAAGATTTCAACTCTCAAGAACATATTTGCATCTGCAATCAAATTCTATAACCATGTACACAATTAACTTAGAAGTTCAAGGCAGATAAAAAACTGATTGCAATAAAAAGAACTGACTAAGATATGTATATGGGTATCAAAAACTGTAAATTTATATACCTTATTTGTCTCAGCAAGAGTAAGTACACTAAGCTGTTTTAACTTGAGGATTTGATCAGGCACTAGCAACGGAAGAAGGCCAGCATTACCTTGAACACATTCAAATCATTAGAATCCCTCAATGTTAGTGTATGAGGTACATTAAAAGGCTAATACATAAAAGAAAATAAGGAATTGTGCCACTGGCAATGACAACCAATAAACAACTAAAAATGGACTGGTCCAAGACCTTACTGTTCATGACAGAGCCCTCATAAAATACATATATATATATATATATATATTTTGTTATAATCTTTTGAAGTGACAGCAGCAATAATGGATTTGAGTGCCTCTTTTAACAGCCATTTTATGAGAATAGTGGTGAAGTGATTTAATTCACCGTTTCCTATCAATTTAAGCTTTTGGGACACGTAGTGGTTTATCATGTTCTCAAAGTATGTTGTCCTATGTCAGAAGTTAAAATTTCACATGTTATTGAGTTCAAGTTTGGGCCTAGACATGAGGGGAAGTGTTGGAATAATACTAAAGTGATTATAGTCATGCTTTCTTATTGTTTTAAGGTTTTAGGACAAGAGTAGTTTATCAATGATATTACAGTTAAAGACTGCAACATCTTACATAGGACTAATGCCATTGCCCACTGACCGTCAATTGGTGGATATAATAATTATTCTGCAAGAGAAACAGAATTATATCTAATGCCATCATAGATTCATGGAGCAATTTATATTTTGTATCACAGTGATGTATCAAATCTCTCGCAAGGGAGTGGGTCCCACCCTTTTGAGAGAGAATTGATATATCACCGTGATACCTAATACTACCTTGTCATGGAGTGTCATTGTTTAGAATGCATCTGACCAAAAACTTCAAGCATTGATAATTTCCTTAGAAGGATTATGAAGACATGATTACAATTCTCTATTATCATATTTTTTGGTGTATTTTTCCGTTATTCCACTCTCTCTCAGAGAGAGAGAGATGAAAAAACACATCAAGGGCTAAATACAATAGAGTTCACAGAAATTTCATGCCCCCTGCAAGTCACTATTGTGGCTTTTTATTTTTTAGGGGTTTTCTTCGTCATATTCTAAACATAACTCATGAAAAAAGTATTAAATTGGATCATATATAAGTTTTCATGTATTCCTAATAGTTTTTGATTTTCTTTTGTTTTTCACATTTATCCTAGCATATGGACATATAGAAGTAATCATAGTTGGCTTTGGTTGAAATAACAATAGAACTATACTTTAATCTCTGTGGCAACTGTTATCAGAATTGCTTGTAGGATGTCAACAAGAAAAACGTAAAACAAATTAATTGTGTTATGGAAATAAGGTTTTTGGTTTTTTGTTTTCTAAAAAAGACATATAGCTTCTCTCCTTTAAAAAAAAAAGGAAGTTGAAAATTATGATAATGAAAATATAAATAAAATTTAACGGCAAAGATATGAAAGGCCCCAAAATAACATAAGAAAAAAGATGGTGCTCAACTTTAGTTGAATGCAAGACATTCCAGATGAAAAAAATTCATTAACACAGGTTTGGTACTTTTGTTGATGTATGCTCTTTATAATAGGGATTATCACAGGAAAATTATATTGTGAACATAAAAGGGGAAGTAGGAAGCCCAATGAAAGAAGTACTTGATTTAAACAGAGATGAGTATCTGTTTAAATCACCAAAAAAAAAAAACTGCAGACTTTTTAAATTTTATCACCGCAATATATTACCACTATTCTTCCACTGAGATTGTCCGGTTGTAATTACATTAATTCCACTAAAAACAGGGAAAAAAAAAAAGGATAATTGCTGATAATCCAGACATTACAGACAACGCTACTAATGGTTAAAATATCCATGGTGAAGTATGAAACAAAAAGTGGTCATAAATATGAGAAATATGAGTCACTGATTAAAAAATAGAGCCATACCTGCTCCCCTTCAAAAGGAAATTAAAAAAGAGAAAAAAACATCAACAAAAGAAAGAGTTTGTAAGGAAAGTTTCTTACTCTTGTAGTCTCTCCATCTACCATGAGCAAATAGCCGAAGCACATCAATGTATCCAGAATATTCAGTTCCCTGAAGCTGTAATAAAGTTGCATTCTAAGACTAGTACAAATATAACGTAATTACTTATGGCAGCTAGACAACTCAAAGGAAAGTAATTGATCAGAAGAATTAAGGAGGTGTTGATAGAACTAGAATCAGCAAGAAGGGGAAAGGGAGAAGGGATGCGCACTCACTTTTCTTCATTTTGCAGTTTCAATAACATTCAATTCAGTATGCACAAGCTGATGGCTATGGCTGAAATATTATAGGGGAAAGACATGGCTATATGATGCAACACGCATATTAGGTACATAAGCACAGGAACAATCAACGTCTGTTTTGACATTCTTATCTAGTTGGCAATTTAGCTATTTAGGATCTGGTCAATTTCAACAATAAAGATTTATAGGAAAAAGTTTCAAGCTTTTAATTTTTTCAAAAGAAAATCAATCACATTATATTGCCCCCAATAATCATGTCAACTGAGATAAAACAGAGAATGATTTTATCCATAAGAATCCTTTCAAAAACTAGAATAAGCTTCAGAGGGAAAGGAAAAAAGTTTCAAATAGTAAAAAGAGCTTTCTATTTCTTTGAACCAAAATCAAGTCATACACCAAAAATCATGACAATTGAGATGAATGGAACATTCAAATTTATTCATAAGAAGTCCTTCAAAAACCATTTTTCTAATCAAAGTAAATGGAGTCTTGGCAAAGAAAAGAAAATTTTCCAAACACAATGATGCTTTGTTTTGGGTTTTTTTTGTGGGTAATAATGCCCCTGGTTTACAACTAATCAAGGATACAAATAGGTTATGATCAATACATGAAAAGAACCCGAAATAAAAAGAAAGAAAAAAAACTATTTGTGCAAACATTAAGTTGAATATCATGCAAGTCCTTATTAATATTACATCACTAAACATCCTTTTATTGGCTAAGTACTTCGTCAAACTCAGACATTAAGATATGAGCCTAATAAGAACCATCTCATCTATAAACTGCTCAAAGTTACATGTGATCTAATGATAGGATTGAAAAAAATATGAGCCTAATAAAAATCTATACAGTGGTTTAAGTTTTATCAAACTCACACCTAGTCTAACTTGAACCTAATTCTTGAGAATATTCTGCATCTTATTTGCCAATTTATAAGTAAACGAAATTGACAAAAATAAAAAGAGAAACAAAGCTGAATGATGCACATAAACCATTAAGGCAAAATTTAGGTATAATTCCTTAGGTGTTGTAATGTTGTAGCTTAGGTTTTCAAATTAAATTCAACCATATGATTGTATTGACTAAAACAACACAAAAAGTGACATTTTGCCCCAAGGAGAATTAACTATTCTTAAGTTTTGTCCATCTATCAAAAGGTGTTATAATAAATATTCCAATATCTTTTATTTTGGTATTGACATTTGATATAATTTTTTTTTTTTTTGACAATATGTGATAGTTAGAGTATTTGCATCAGCTAAGAACCTATTTTTTCTATTTTACCTAACTGCTTTCCAAAAACACATACGTCAGAGTATCTACTCTATTTTACACACATTTTATTAAAATATTATTTTTTTATCATTTTTTTTTTTGGGGTTAGTTGGGCAAATTGTGGAGCTTATATAGCATGGAGGAATGGAGAGGAGCTCCCAAGATGTTGAAAACATAGGCTCTTGGCCCTAATCCTAATCGTATAGTAGAATAAGCAATACTTTAGAAATAAAAACTGAAAACCCAATAAATAAAAAAGCGAAATCTAATTGACACCCAGAAAAAATTAGAAGGTGGTATACATTGAATCTGAAGAACTTTTTGTATTGGGTGTCATAAATATTAGTCAAACTCACGTGATTTCAACCAACAATAAGTACCTTAAAAAAAGAAAAAAGCAATAGAAAATAATGTTATAGGGAAAAGAAGAGTGACCTGAAGGAGATTGGGGAGGGCGAGAATCTCAGAGAAAGCGAAGAGAGAAGAGTGGGAGGTGGCTTCGACGATGAGGTTGGCGAGAGAGGAGGGTGTGTGAGCATCACTGGAGACTTGCTTCACAAAGTGGTCAATGAGGTGTGCTTGATTTTCCTCTATCTCCATTGCTAAAACACAAAACACAAAAAACAAAAACAAGTAACAAAGATATGTTTGTTTGATGAACCGAAAAAATAAAGGAGAGCTTTTTGGTTTTTCCAAGGAAATATAGGGTTGTGGGGGAGAGAGAGAGAGAGCTGAGCGTGGTCGCGTATATATATGTTTGTGTTACTTACGATATGAGTTTTGGTTTTGCTAACGTGCACGGCGTGGGTTTTGTTCGGTTGTTTCTTCCGAGTGTATAATGTCTTTTATCTTCAGTTAATAAAAACTCAATTACAAATTAAACCAAATCTAGAGTTTTTTTTTTTTTTTTTTTGGATAGGAACCAAATCTAGAGTTGTTTTGATATAACTTTACCAAAACGCTAGTTATATCTGTCCTTATACCTAAAAAGTCTAGTAAAGTTGTAACTAAAGTTTTTCATAATTGTACGGCACTAGATCCCCAGGCCCACTTGGACCTTGAACTTCAACCCTGCACTATGGCCCATGACCCTAACCTCTCCATCCAAAACTAGGCCCTAGGCCTGCTAAGGCCATGAGCCCAAGCCTCATGCCGCTATGCTTGACCCAAGTTCCATTGGACACGTAATCTTAATCTGTACACATCATGATCAACAATTCGAAGCTTGCTCGGTCAACTACATCTCGGACGAGAACGTGGTTGCTCGAGGATACTGTACCTCAGTTGCTCGGTATTACCTTAGGGAATATAGTTGTCAAGCATCCTTGTTGAAGTGGGAACCAGTTCCAAAGCCATTACTACCATTCCCACCAAAAACGCACACTTAATATGTACACATAATGATCAACAATTCGAAACTTGCCCAGTCAACTACATCTTGGACGAGAATGTGGTTGTTCGGGGATACTATATCTCAGTTGCTCAGTATTGTCTTGGGGAATATCGCTGTCGAGCATCCTTGTTAAAGTGGGAACCAGTTCCAAAGCTACTACTACCATTTCCACCTAAACGCACACTTAGAAGCGATGGAATTGGACCCCCTTGCCCACTAATAATCTAGAGTAATCAAGACACCTCCACTCATCCAAGGCTATAAATAGGAGAATCAAGGGAGGAAGAGGGGTTGGTAATTCTAGAGAGGGAGTCCTTAGAGAAAGAGAGAGTTATCAGTCTAAGAGAGAAAATGAGTAATTCTATGAGGAAAAAAGAGGAGGTTGACAAAACAGAAACGTAATTGAGTTGCCAAGCACAGAACCACCCATAGTGGGAAATCCAAAGCCCACAATACAAATAGATTATGAGCCCAAATAGAGGTTGAGCCCAATAACCATATTTTGGGTACGCACAGTAATTATTTATAAAAATGTCATTTCAAGTTGAGATGACTTTAATCACTTTAGTAATGGATATAAATGGAATGACTTAAATCAAAGCGACATATAATGTTCGGAGTAAAAATGTAAACTTTTAAAATTTAAAGGAAAAATCAAAATAATCCTAAACTTAAATGATACAATTTGCAATTTAGTTAAAATTAAAACTAGTAGTTAAAATTAAAACTAGTGCTTGGTGCCTTTTTTTTGAACTTGAAAGTGTTTGTATGCACACAAGATTTTACTTTATTGTTTCTGTAGGGGGAAAAACACGCGTCTGGCCCATTTTAGAGGTGGGCTATGTTCGGCCAGTCTTAGAGGTGGGCCGAGAACATTGGACCGTCCATGTTAGAGGGGTGAATTCGACTCAAAGATTGACAAGTCGTGGAAGGCCCAATGCTTAGAACCCATAATTCTTGACTAAGCGCCCATGTACTGCCGAGGACCCTAATTTGTATCGAGCATAAGTTACGAAGTGGTCTGACATAATCAAATTGATGGAACTCGTTGCAAATTCTAAATTTAATAGAGGAGTAGTGCCAAAGACTTAGGGAGTCACTTGGACATTCGATTTGGTAGGGCCCACGCATGTGTAAAAGATTCTGTCATGATGAAGGACCCATTAATGAAAGGGTATAAAAGGGGGAGGAAGGGGGGAGGATTGGAGTTGGATGGTGGTGGGAGTGAAAAAATGAGAGAAGTGAGAGGAGTACCATTGGGAACCAAAGGGGGAGCTCGGCTCAAAGTTCTTATCCTGGGCCAAAGCTCACAAATAGATTTGGCGAATCACCTTGGGGGCCCAAACAAGCATAACCAACAACCGCTCTGGGGACCTCCCATTGTGGGCTAAAAGCATTCCCTAAGTAAAACAAATAAATTGAGGGCCCAAACCCAATAAGAGAGAGCAATTGAGGTTTGGGTGCCATAGTTTCTCTTTCATGATGATTACTTTTTACCACTAAGTGAAAATGTCCGTAATTTTTTTTTTTTTACTATTTTTTTTATGTATAGAAATTTTCAGTTAATTGGAACCCAATGAAGAAGTAAAATATTTAAATCTTCCATTTGATGAAGGCTATAATATTTTGTAAGACCTTCATAAAGTTTTTTTTTTTTTTTATACGGTTGAGAGAAACTATAAAAGTTACTTTTTTGTATTTTCTGTTGAGACTAGCTTGAGAGAAACTCTAAAGCTAGACTTAAAATTTTCTTTGCCAAAAGAATGTCAATTAAATGTGTATTTTTGTGAAAACATTGTTGGACTTAAATTCGATAGTTTCATTAGGGGAGAGAGGTTTTGAACCTTGAATGTCTTCATTGGAAATACCAAGAAATGTCAATTGAGTAACAAGGCTCGTCGCAAACAGTCCAAGGCATATAGATTCCCATCACATTCATTCTTTAATAGCCCAAATTCAATAGCTTCAAAATCAATTTAAGTTCAAACTATGGTGGAGCCCTATAAGCATAAATCAGACAGGCTGCCAATATATAGCATAGTTTAGGAGACGCTAAACAGTCTACCCTACAGTCATCCACAGGGTCAATGTATCTGCTCTATGGAAACAGAACCATGAGCTTATGCCAAGATGCTTGTCGACATGCTTACAAACTGAAAAAGGCAAACTGAAAAAGGCAGTGGGGGTTTAAAGATGCCTACCAACTACATCATTAACACTTGAACCATTGATGAATTATACGAGCCTAAACAGCAACCTTAAAATGCACCCTCAGATTTCTTTGAAATGGCAATAACATTGAAGTTGAGGGAGTTGGGATTCTTCTCGATCATGCCCTGTATGACTTTAGCTGCATCCTGTTATGAATCAAAGTACATATTATCAGAAGCTAAAACTTAAAAAAAATAAAATAATAAAAAAATAAAAATAAAAAACAGGTCTCAGGCTTAAGATACGAATACATTTCAGATCACGGGCAGCAAACTGAACCCAGTAACTCAAATTAGAGGATACTGAAGCCCCAACCCTAGGTTGTAATGTTTGGAGCCCAACATTATATTAACTAGCTAAAGGTGAACTCATAAGATTCAGTCAAACCAGACCCAATCCCTGTTCCACCAATATAATCCAGGAAGGGGTTCAGCTTATCCTTCTGCTTTCCTGAGGCATTTCACTCAAGTTGAAACAACACATAAGGGTGACTAATGCTTTTTCTTCCACTTCAAAATCAGAAGCACTCCCTTTTTGATCGTTTTTTCATTTTTAATTAATTAAAAATTTGTCTTCCACTTGATGGCTTTTTTTAAAGCCTTTTTAAACTAACACAGGAGATTTCCTTAATCCTTACTGTCAGAAGTTTTACAGCTTTGAAACACACACACACCATGTCAATGCCTTCTCCCATTTTCATTTCATTTTCAAGCTAAAATATTCTTATTCCACTCTTTCCTTGTCAACTATATATGATTAGGAAATAAGACTTTAGACGGCATATGATTACAATAGTTTCATGAGGCAATATTTACCTGCAATATGCTGCTTGGTGAGGATGGACCATGAGATATTGGTCCTGTCTTTCTTCCATCAAGCTCATAAAGTTCCCCTTCATTTTTCATTTAAAACATAGACAATCACATAAAGAAATCCAGATATAGATTTGGATTTAAAAATTTTCAAAAGCATCTAAATATACAAAGCATATATACGTGTGTGTGTGTGTGTGGGCATTATAATTTTAGGTTTCCCTTGGTTTCAGAAAATGGAGAGGGAGAGAGAGAGAGAGAGTGAGAGTCAGTTATCTAAGAAAGTACCATCCACACATGAGAAACAGATGAAATGAGTGTCCACATTATCTGAAGCCTGCCATGAAAATTTGGTAAGACAGGAGAAGCACAATGTGTCTTAACTGAAAATATAATAGTAATTAGAAGATAAGCACATTACTACTCCCATAATCATTGATTTTCAGCTAAATGCAAAAGTAAAAAAATGGGGGGTGGGGGGGAACATAGCCGTTTCTTACAGAAAGCTCTACGCTTCAGTCTTGAATCTTTAGAGCCTTTCTATGAACATGGTATTGCTATCTCACATGTGCGATCCACACATTTCTAAATACAAACATCTATTTTGCCCATGAACCTACTCCAAGACTTCATCTGATCTCACCTTAGTGCCTGTCAGCGTAAGCTGCACCAACCCTCCATTATTCACATTAGCCCTCCAGTCATAAACCGGGCTCTGCCATGAGGTTGCTAATCTAATTTTTAACCTACAGCCCTGGCATGATAATCATACCATTTTTTATTTTCCTATAAATTGGACATCCTAGAAATCAAAAAGCATTTTGCATAAAATTTATGTCCTTCACTGCAATAGGTGATCAAGTATTCATATCTCTTTTCAAAGCATGGGTTAATTAATTAATTTATTTTTATAAATAATTAAATTCATTAGAAAAAAATAATAGAATACAATGACCCAAAGCACACAGGCAGTGTACTAAGGAAACATGAGAACAACAAAACTATGACGCATGAAACGAACACCTATCAAGCAAATCACTCAAAGAAATAAAAGTGAAAACACCCGATGCATTTGTCCATTCAAGTAAAGTCAGGAAGAAGGAAAGCTTTAGGTCATTAATCAATCTTTCACTCCCTTCAAAAATCTGAGCATTCCTCTCCTGCCAAATACCCCACATAAGGCAATGAGGGATCATGTTCCAAATCACCACATTACTATGTCTGAAAAACTTGTTCGGCTAGCTAGCTAGAAGCTCCCCAACACCTCTTGACATAACCCAATAAGCCCCAAATAGGGAAAATACCATACTTCACATCTCTCTAGTTACAGAACAATGACATGTGCAGGTCAATTTACACAATCTACGTCCCAATTTTCATTCAACATGTTACTCTAGTATCCAAAACCTAGAATTCCCCATTGTCTAAAAAAGAGAATTTTAATGGGACGTGTTACCACTCGATTTACGTATTTGTGAATTATAAGCCATTTCATTAGGGACAAAAACATGGGGCAAACTAACTAAATGAGCCAAATTTATAATAAAAAATAATGAGTTTGAATTTGGTAAGGATGGGGTGTAAAACCCATGTTTTACACCATTCAATAAGAGATTGTCCCATCAGCTTTTTACTTAAAACTCAATACATCATACCGCACATAATAACATCTCAAAAAACTCACAGTTAAGTTAGATTTTCAAATAGGTATTAGAATTGATTAAGTGTGGTTGTGCCTATTCTTTAATATGTAATATGATGATGTGAGATGTTGGGATTGGAGAAGTAAAACTTGAGTTTTACACCACATCCTTATAGAATTTAATCTCAAAACTAAACAGCACCTCGTTCCTCTAGCATTTCAAGATGTAATGGCTAGCTATACAAATACCACATCCACATTAAATCTTTGTAGAAAATTAGAATAATTGACTGTTGCTATTTATTAAAAAAAGAATAATACATCATTATTCACTTAAAAGCTGCAAACTGTTTATAACAACTTACTTCTGTTTCGCCAGCAGTAGCCGCTACTGAATGAGCTTCTTCCATTTCTGTGTCTTTCTCAAGATATGTCGCGCGCTACACCAAGTATGTGGAAAGAATATTTAAAAAAAAAAAAAAAAGAGGCAAAACCATTTTGGTACATCATCAGATCATCCAACTGGGGAGAGAGAGAGAGAGAACCTCCGATGGATCCATTGTAGCAGTAGTTTTAAAAAACCTATCCAAGAATGATCCCTCAACTGAAAATAACAACAGCCCAAAATGGAAGGGGAAATTAAGTTTATATAATGATGGTTTCAATAAAATAGAAAGTAAGCATTAAGAGATAGAAAGTGTTTGAATCAAAATTCTCGGCTTTTACAGAATAATTTATCCGAGATAATCTGAGCATAACCAGACAAGACTACCAAGTTTCATGACTATGCAGTAGAAACCTATTTCTTTTGCTACACTGTCAGTCTTATTGCAAGTGTTCACCTAGGTAGCCTAAGAAGGCAGACACCTAGGTGCAAACAGTTCACCACTCTTCTTTTTCATTTTCAAATATTTAGATAATAAAAAAGTCACACATCTGACATCTTTTTCCTCATGTTCTTTGTTTTCCATCTTTAAACTTTTAAGAAGATGTTAAAATGCATGAGCATTACACTAATAAAATAAATGAGTATTACATTATACGCTAAGGTGAGCTTTCTTTTTCCTCTTAACGATTTTAGAGTTTTTTTCTCAAGCAAAGTGACAAAAACAGCAGAAAAGAAAAAGAGTGAAAAAAAAAAAGGTAAGAAAGATAGCATGATTCTTTCTGATTAATTTGCAATAATTTTACATATTATGGTCTCTTCAAATTAAGATACATAATTTTTCATACAATAGTAACACCCCAGGACGGAGAAAACATGTTAATGTCCACATCAGGACACATAGCTGAAAAGATAATTTTCCAAGCTTACCAAGCTTGATCTCTGAAGTGAGATTCCCAATAGCATGAAGAAGTCCAATTGTTCCACAAGCATTGCCAACAGTTTGTTTCATAAAATAAACACTACTGCTAGCTTCCTGCAACCAAATAGTATAAATCATTTCTAATTAAACAAACAAAAAATGAGTATAAAAATTGTGATATACGATGCATTACAAACATTAATTTAACTTTACAAACTTCCAATCGAGTTATCGTCATTTAATGAATAATGACAGTCTCTAATCAGTTTCTATTTTTATGACTATGGATGCGGAATGTGATATTAAGTTCTAAACAAATCCTTAAATTGCAAATTATTTACAAGCCATAGCCTTGATCGCAGGAATCTAGGAAAGCATACCTAGAAAAGATAATTACAATAAAAATATATTCAACAATGAAAGTAATTTACATACAGATTATAATAAAAATGCCACTGCACTCACCTTCTTTTCATTTTCCTGTTGAATTCTCTGTTCTTCACTCTGAGAAGAATTAAAACATCAGTAGACAAATACATGCTCCTCATGGATACCAAGGACCTTAAGTTTTAAAATGGACCAAAGCTTGAAAGAAACAAATCATTTAGAAAAATACCTGTGCAGTTAAGGGATAAAGAAACACCACAGCTAGTACAGGCTTTGGAACCATTTCCAAAAGTTCTAGGTCCAAGCCAAAAACATCATAGCACTCTGCCTCATCCTCTGGGAGGCCAAGGCCCCAAAGGAACTGCAAAATGATTAAACAAAAGAATAAAATCTAAATGTCTTTCACATGCATCCGATTAATACTTTTATCAAAAAGAGAACCCCGCAAACTAAGATACATCCTTTTAAGACAATAGTCCTCACGAAGATCTCCTTTATGAAAGGTGAGAAAACTAATGGGGTAAGATTGCCTACTTCTTCTTCAGAACTTTGTTGGATTGGATGTTAGTTGGGAGTTGTTTTTCTTTATATTTAGTTGGTGATTTTATTGAACACTGTAATTTTAAGTGATTGATTGTACTGTCCCCATTTGTATGATTGGGTGACTTTTTTTGGTTTCAATAAAGTTTGAAGTTTCATTATTTATCAACAAAAAATAAAGAGAGGCAAGATTGCCTACCAACCACCTCACCTAGACCCTACAAAAGGAAGAGTCTTTGTGCACTGGGTATGAACCTTGTCAAGCGATCCCAAGAGGAGAGGAAGGGTGAGAATTAAAGCAATGAGATCCGTCTTACGAGGCATGGTCCCTAGCCAATTGAGCTCCTCCATAGGGTTGAAAACTATTGTCAAGTTACCATTGATTGTCAAATAATGTCAAAAGTAGTATTTGTTTGTTTGTTATCCGTTATACCTAAAAATATAATTACTAATTTCTTAAATAGTCTCCAATGCTTAAAACCGTAATAATTAGTAACCCCATTTGTCTAATAATTAGTAACCTTCAATTTGGTTGTGAGAAAGGAATGTTTTTAACGTTTTCTTATTCTTCCGCCCCTAAGGAAAATATAAAACTAACTCAAAATCATGTAAATTTGTACCTAAAACTTCTTTTTATTTTATTTTTTGATATGTTAATTTTTTATCCCACAAATCACTTGCAATTGTTATCTTATACCTTCTTATACCTTCATCTAGAACTCCACCAAAAAAAAAAAACTAACATTCCCACACACCCAAAAACCCATTCCCAATCAGAAACTTTTACAAATAGCATCCAAAGCTTAAAACCATAAACATTCAATTTTTCACATCAAACCCTAACTCTCCATTTGACATCTCAGGGAAAATCAAATCAAATAAAAATTACAAACCTTAGGCTTCTGGTTAACCCCCGAAAAAAATAATAAAACAGCGCAATCAAATTAATTTCGCATGCCCATATAATCTAATCAACTATACTACTAATATTTTCTTATCCTTTCCGATCCATTTCTTGCCAGCCAAACAGAGCTTAATTTTTTTTTTTTAAAAGAAATAGAAATACCTGATTCATAACCTCAGGGTTAGCTTCAAGAGGAAGCCACCTCTTCGCTGAAGGAGTTTCGTCTAAAGCAGCCATTTTTCGCTTTTGTTTTTGTTTTTGCTTTTTCTCTCAGATTCTGAAAAATGTAATATATATATTCTCCTGCTGCTGCTCCTGCTAGTACTCAACTCTACTTTTGCTTTCTGGAAATTTGAGCAATGGAAGAAATGGGATTGGCTCTTAACTCCTGGTTTTTATATATAGGTTTTGGGTGGGCTTTATATCTCTGCCCTCTTTTGTTCTTTTATGGGCCTCTTTGTTGGCATGAGACAAGCCCAAAATGTCCGCTATTTACGAGCCCAATAAAAGGTCAGCCCACCCCCATTTTAGTTTTGTTTTGAAGCATAAACCATTTAAGGCTCCATTTGGTGTCTAAAGGTTTATTTGGAGAGATAGAAAATTGAGAGGATAAAAAATGAGAATGAATGAAAAAAAGTGAGATAGTAAAAGATATTTTAATTTCCCTCATGTATATTTGGTTGGAGGTGAAAAAGGGGAGAGAAAATCATGCCCAAAAAAAAAAAAAAAAAATTCATGTCTATTTAAACCCAAAAAAAAAAAAAAAAAAAAAAACAAAACAAAACAAAAGAAAGCACCCACAAGTCACAACTTGTATCCCAGGGAAGCCAAAAAAATAAAAAATAAAAATAAAAAAAAAGAAAAGAAGAAGAGAGAAAAAGCAACAAGCAAGTCCATGTAAGAGGAGAGGGAGGATAGTTTAATCATTAACTGCAACTCTTCCTCCTTCTCTATTTACTCCCCAAATTTGGTAGATAGAATTTTGGTGGGTCAGAAGAGAAAACACCTGGACTCCACTAATTTTTTATCTTCCCATTCTCTCTATCCAAATACCCATAAAATCAGTTTTCTCTTCACTTTTCTCTCCCCTATTTTCTATCCTCCTTGTTTTACTTCCAACCAAACGAACCGTAAAAGTTAGGTTAGGTTAGGTACCATTTACTTTTAAATACCAAATGAGAGACTTAGTGTCCCATTGTGACGCAATTATAAGCCAGCTTATTATTTATTTTTTTTACTATTTGCAAGTCTCATGTGAGTCACCTACTTATTTACCTTTTATTTACAATACTTTTAGTTTTAGTAAAAAGTTAGATAATTTATTTCCAAACAAACACTTAATTGTTTATGCTACAAAACAAAAATTATAGATTCTTTAATTGAAATCACCTGGTTATATTGATGAATGAAACAAAAGTTGTATTTGTGGTAGTAGAAGGTGTGTGGGAAGATTAATTGATGTGATTTTGGGATGGGTTTATACAATTTCTTGTATATTTGTATAAATTTTTTTGTGCATTGAATTGTAAAAATTGTGGAATTTGGTAGAGAAATTATAAAGAAAAATATGAATAGTTTGTAGAAATTTTTTGAGTCAACAGCGTGTAGATTTTTTAGAAATTGATTGACACAAAAGAACTATTTGGGTAAACCATTAAGACCCATTTCTAAAAAAGACTTCTAGAGTTAAATCCCCTGTCCCCTTGTTGTAACTATTGAATTATACAAAAAAAAAAAAAAAAAATGCACTCCAAATTTGTGCAAAGTGTCATTCTAATTGCCATATTATTTGATGTCAAGTTTTTTTAGATTTTAAATGCACTCCAATTTCACGACAAGTGTCATTTATGGTTTTAAAAACCGGATCGAAGCAGGCAATTCAACAAGGAACTAGACCCTCAATTAGTCCTGTAAAAACCTTTGGTTCAACCGGTAAAAACCGGAAATCGAACACTTTTCTAGTTCTTTGACCGTTTCGGTTTTTAAAACCATGGTATCATTACAATTATACTTTAGTGTGTCAATTATATTCATGTATCTAAATTTAGAAAATACAAAAAGACTCCATTTTGCTCCTATATAATACTACTATGTGTACAGTTTACTACTTATTAGATGGAAATGTTATACAAGGAAATGTTATAAAAAAATATAAAATATGACAGGCAAAGTAATTTATATACACATGACTTTTTTATTTTTTTATTTTTTTTTGAGAATCATATACACATGACTTTTTATGTGTGTGTATTGCACCTTTGCATATATAGGGTTTTAAGCTAATTTCAATTAAAAAATAAAGTAATGCAATTTTTTTTGTTATCGGAAATTGTTACAAATAAAGTTTAATTAGAAATTTTAATCACATGGTTATATTGTCTAATATAACAAAAGCAATCTAATCTTAGGTTACCTAATGAATATGGTGTAAACCGTATAATATCAAACGCAATTAAAAAACAAATGGTGTAATATCAAATGCAATTTAAATAATAATAAAAAAAAGTATTATGCAGTAATGCTTCTTTTATAAAATATTTTACTAGATTGTATTATGCTAGAAAAGCCAAATTGACTCATTCAATATAATGATGATATGAATAAAAGATTTGTGGTTCAATTTTCGCTTATACAAAAAATCAATTGGTGTCTTGATTTAATAATAAAAAGAACAATCATTAAAAGCAAACGCCTTAAGTTAAAAGTTAAAACTCTATAATTTTTTTTTTTTTTTTAAATCTAACAATGGTATGAATGAATTATCAATGACTCGCTGGTTTGAAACCTCTAATAGAATTAACGAATAATCTTATTAATAGTTTAGATAAATTTTGAGGAGACTAATACGAACACACTAATACTCCTACATTTTTTTGTAACTATCTCATGCGATTATTGTACTCGATAAATAATAAAATAAGGCAGAATTATGAGGTTCTTTTCATTTACAGAAATTGCTTTTTTTTAATTTACTGTTTTGTCATTACTATATATTTCAACTTCCTTCTTTCACACTATGTTTTTTTTTTTTTGAGGAAGTTCACACTATGTTTTTGATAATCCTTCTTTCACACAATCAAAGTATACTAGCGGTGCACACATGAGATGCATGTGTATAATCCGTACATAATAATTCAATCACTTTGAAAATCAAATTTAAGATAACAGCTGGAAGCAATTTCACATAAGGATTATAAAGGTTTTTATATATTAATATTAGGAATGTACTATTTGACTAGTCAAAGGGCTTGTAGTTGAATTAGCATCTTTTCTTATACAAAATGCTTGGGGATTGAAGCCCAGTTCTCGGTTGTCGGTCCAGTTTTTAAAACCATAATTTTAGGTATACAAGTTCACACAACATTTTTCACTATTTACAACAAACAATTTTCCTCTTGATGTAACTTCCTTATTGAATATGTATCATTTGTATCATTTTTGTGTTCCACTTTAGACTCCATAAATTGTGGTATACCATGTGCTTGATTTTTGTTTCCTATTTTAAACTTTAGTTATTTTATAAGGAAAGTAAAAAAGATTACATGACAAATTGTAATTTGTAGAATATAAGGTAGAATATAAAAAAATGATACAAATAATTTGTACACATATTATACGAATACTATCTATGTGGTTAAAGAAAGTAAACACAAAATGGTTAAGAGGATATCAGTGAACTAATAATACCATGTCTCTTTTATAATAATACTATTTTTTGAAGACAAAAAGATCATTATTAACCTTGATAAGAAGCGACTGCTAACGTGAGTTCTTGTTAGTTCAACAATTAAAGCTTTTTGTTGTTGTTGAATAAGATATATGTGATTTAATTTCAGCATACACAAAATCTAAAAACCAATTGATATTTTGATCTAATAGTAAAAAACAATTATTATGAAACGAATGTCATATATTTGAAATATAATTGTATCTATTAAAAAAAAAAGCATCTCTATGACATCGACTTGCCTTTCATTTCACTATCAAAATTAAATATTATTTTATTCACAGGCTAAAACATTCAAGGGCATGTTAGGCCAACAATTTTGGGTCTCACCCTTGTTGGAAAAATCCGAGGATCTCCAATCAATTGCCATTAACCTAATTCATTTAATAGCGTTTTTTTTTTTTTTTTTTTTTTTTTTTTGGGGGAGGGGTGGGGGGTGGGGGGGGGAGGGGGATGGGGGTTCTAATAAAATGTGTACGTAGTTGATTATCAAACTGTAAGGTGTTTTTTTCCTCTACCTCGTAATTTATACACATAAACAGTTAAGTTATTTAGTTGCTTCTTGGCATGATGAATCTTGCTTCAATCCCCCTGCCAAATTTTTTAATCATTATGAAAAAAATATATATATATGCTGCAAGTTTACATTTAAAAATACATATATAAATGCACTATATATTAATTTGTGTTTGCATAATGTGATAACATACTGCCAAGAGTCTTGTAGTTTAACTAGTTAGCACCTTCTAATATATCCATGATATCGAATTATAAATAAATAATAAAAAAAATTGATAACATACATTTTTTTTAATCAAGAAACTGATCTAAATACAACTTGCACCCAAAATGAATGAAAAAATTACTAGTCACTCCTATTTAAGTGAGCAAGACTAAACCAGATGACAGATAGAATAGAGTGCCAAATGTTAACGTCAATGAAAATAGTTCATCTATGCATTGAACACTTCACCATTATGGGGGAAGGAGAAGGATCGTGAAGTTGATGAATGCTATTACAAGACCTTTTTGTTTTCCGTTCAACATTTCAAACGAATTGATGGGAAGCTTGGTGGTTTAACCAATCTGCACACCAAATAGTTTGAGCACTTTATTTGCCTCCTCTTGTCTCATGCTAGCAGCATCTAGGCCATTGTTAATGATTCCCTTTAAACTCATTTCCTGCTCCATATTCCCACCAGAGACACAATTTTCCACATTTTTTGGCTGTGCATCTATCATGTAAAACACACTGTTCTCTTCATTCTCACATCTGTAGAAAAAGACAATGTCTTTATGGTTCAAGTTATTCATCTTGAGAAAGTGACTCCAGCCATTTGTGAAAACATAGCTCTTGGAACTCTTCCAAAATGAATATTGAAAAGTCCATGAACGACAATGTTTATCATAGAAGGTTAATTTGATGGACTCTCTCCTCTCTTCATTTTTGTCTGAATCGATGATGGCAAGTGGTGGGAAGTATTTCAATGCAAATTCCTTTGGGATGAGCAAATTCTTGTTGGCAACATCATTGTGGGTCAATTCCTTCTGAAAGAGTAACTGGTATGAGATTCCTTGATCATTCATTAAGTTACATGTTGGATTTCCCTTAACCGAAGAATGATTTGATCGGAACTTTTTGAACTTGGATGAGTAAGTTTGATCCCTGATCATGTTCAGAATTTCCTCATTTGAGTACTGGCTTTGAAATATGCTCTCTTGATCAGAGTAATTAGTCCAAGCGAAGTTGAGGGGGGCATCACGCCTTTGAAGCTTGATGGATGCTCTATCATAAGCCCTGGCTGCCTGTTCCTCTTTCTGATGTGCCCCAAGCCAATATGGCTTGTACTTGTGGGAGATCCGTGCACCCCATTTACCACTGCTCAGAGGCATCACTCCTTTGAATCTAGAGGAGGAGCCTCCACTAAAACTACTCGGATTCTCATTTTTCGGATTATCATCCGAGAGTGGAGTCTCCACCACCATGTTTATTCTTGATTTTGAAGACAATTCCACCTCCATAAACTTGTGAAGAGAGATTTCTTTTCGAGAAAATGACAGTAAGGAATAACAAAGAAAAGGAGTAGAAACCAAGAATGTCAAGTTTTACATTAGGCTCTTGTCCATGTATAAGTTGGAACGTTTGCCATATATAATACAACACACAGGAGAATTGGTTATGGCAATTTTAAATATAATGACAAAACTAGAAGGTTCAAGTCATTTATGCATAGCTAAATTTTTTTTTTTTTTTTTTATGGGAATCAAATTCATGTTTTTGTTTTAACATCATCCAAGGACATTCATTTTTTGGTAGGTTTTTTTTGTCAGTTTCCAAATTTGAACCTCTGTCACTAATGAAAACAGAAGAGAAAATCCAATTTTTGCAGTAGAGTCATTTACCTGAGCTTATCTGGCTTACCATATAAATTATTCCTTCAACGAATAAAAATAGTTAGAAAAGGCTACCAAAATAATATACAATTGGTTTTACACAGACAGGCTGGGCTATAAAATTCATAATGATGATCTTAGAATGACCTATCACTCTCATTATGGTTTACCCATCATTACAAATTGCCACTTGGATTGGTTTAAACTTTTCATGACTAGAATTTATGTGTTAGTCACAAAAAAGACATGGTTTGTGTCCAGTGCATTAGTGCACTGGACAAGTTGAGATGCAAACATGTATATGCATCTTAACGTGTCCAGTGCACTAATGCACTGGACACAATCTTAACCCTAGGAAAAATATTAAGAATTTTCATAAGTTGGAATCAAAGTTAAGAATTGCTTAAATGACATAATTGGTAAATAATTGTACAACTAGAGTTTTAGTGACTTCCTATGTTTTATTCATTTTCTTAGTGAAGCTTGTTCAACGTAACTTTTTTTTCCTCACCCCACATTACACAATTTTATCTACAACTCATGATACATCAACATTATTTTGTGCAAGTAAAAAATAACAAGTCATGAGTTAAATTTCTTTAAAGGACCAATTTTCATCCAATTTCTTTCTCAATATATATATATATATATATATATTTCATCCAACTACAAGGGTTTGATTATTTACCAAGGATCCACATATTTTCTCGGATTGACATAAGGTCTTTATTTTCTTTATATTATAAGTTGTACACAACCTTCCCATCAACCAAAAAAAAAAAAAAGTTGGACACAACCTACTATTCTTCCTTCCTCACTTCACAGAATTGGCTTTACCGTTTGGTTGGAGGGATGGAAAAGTAGAATGATAGAAAATTATGGGAGGATAGAAAAGTGAAAGGATAGAAAATATTTAATTTTTCCTCATGTGTGTTTGGTTGGAGAGATGGAAAAGTGGAAGGATGGAAAACTCTTTTGTTTAGTTGAGAGGAAAAATGAGAGGATGAAAAATGAAGTAAGAATAAATTTACAATTATGTCCCTATTAAATAAAATAAAAAAGTAACACATTTTTTTTATTTAAAATTTGTGTATGAAGTATGAACACTTCAAATTTTTTTTTTTAAAAGGAGTACAAGCTAAAGGAAGATGAGCACTAAAAAAAAAATAAAAATAAAAAAAGAAAGAAGAAAAAAAGAAAAGAAAAATCGCAAAATTAAACAAAGAGGAAGATATTTTTTGATAACCAAAAAAAAAAAAAAAAAAAAGATAGCAGTAGTATGACTATAAAACGGACTGGGATAAAAATCAGAGGAGAAAAAACAAAACAAAAAAGCGATAGAAACGAAAACCAATGTGCACTTGCACATGGGTATTCCAGTCTTTTTAATGCACTGAGTTGTTTCCTCTAAGTTTTCTCTCCATTTTGGAGAGAAAATATTTTGGGGGACTTAGAGAGAAAACACCTAGACCCCACCATATTTTTTTCCTCTCTCCCTTCCAACCAAACACCCATTAAAAAGTTTTCTCTTTACTTTTCTCTCCTTAATTTTCCATTATCCCTAAAATCTCTCCAAACAAACATACCCTTAAAGTCCGAATCTTGTTACTTCATCAATGGGCTCATGGCTTATATCTCTATCGGAATACGGATTGGTATTAAATAAAAGGTCCTTTCTCCTCAATAAATCAAGGGTCGAAGGC
This sequence comes from Quercus gilva, assembly GCA_023621385.1. Taxonomy (NCBI): domain Eukaryota; kingdom Viridiplantae; phylum Streptophyta; class Magnoliopsida; order Fagales; family Fagaceae; genus Quercus; species Quercus gilva. Next base: position 31,822,066 of record CM042484.1, read on the forward strand.
CCGCTTCATCCTTTTCATGTCTCCATGATGGACTTCCCAACAAAGGCTTGTACTTACACAAAATGGTTTATGCCAAAAAATTGCCCAACTTCACAATAGACCATCAAAGTCTTAGTGGTATGTATGATATTATTTTTACTGTCACATTGCATAAAGTCGATGTGTCTACACTGACCCTTATTTATTTAGCAAAAAAAAAAAAAGTGGTATAGGAAAATGCTAGTCATGTGGGATCTTGGAAAAATGAAGGTCAACTCCATTTTGGTACCAAAGAACAAGTCCAGTACCAATTTTTACACTAATGATCCGTTTGGATTGAGGAAGAGGAAATGAGAGTAGAGTAGAGTAGAGTAAAGTTGACTCAAAATTAGCCTATTTTCAATCAACTCTATTCTACTCCCCTCCACTCCCCCTCTTTCCTCCCTCAATTCAAACAAGCCCAAAAGACAAAAACGTTTGATGGTCTAAAGATGGACAAATGGGAACTACAAGAGCATGTGACCTTAGGAATCAACCACGTGAAAAGGTTAGGTCTTGTATTAATGTCTCACAAAATTGTGGTAACTAATGATACTATACTTCTTAGATAGAGAGTTTTACCTTGGATTCGCTACTTATTTTATTTAAAAAAGAAAAAGAATTAGAAAACCATTAAAATAAAAATACGTCCATTATATTTCATTTAAAACAGAGTATAACATCACAATTGAATATAAAAGGGAGAAATTAAATAGTCTTGTTCCTAGATACAATTTATTATTAAAAAAATAAGACACGGTTTTGCTACATTATAAAAATATGAAAATAATAGGATAAGAACTAGTCTAGAACTATTGATCTAACATCAAATGCTAAGTTGCGAAGTAGGAAGGTGTTTCCACTCTCCCAATGTAATCAGTCTTCTAGAACATAGTGGTCATAGATTCATATCATGCAAAAATTCATGATATAGCATTCAAACATGTCAGAGCAACAAGAAACGAAAATTCAACATGTAATTGAAACCCTAATCCTAGTGGTATGTTCATCATGTTCATATAGACACCTAATTTTTCAACCTTCATTTAACCTCACTAAAAGCAAATATGTCAATTTGGGACCTGAAAGGACAAATCATATTTTGATCATTAGATTTCCAAATTCTTCATTTAAAATAAATCTAGAAGTTCTAATGATCAAAATGACATATCATGTTCTTCAATTTGACCATTGGATTAAAAGTTACACTGAATCAAGTTTTAACTGTTAATATGCATCCCTACAATTAGGACTAGACATATGTGATTATGGTTGATTAATTATGATTGGTACTTTAATGGATTACTTATGATCAATGATGTGTCATAGTTGATAATCCCATTGGTTTAGGCTTTAGACAAGGGTGCACCATCAGACATAGGATCATTTAGTTTTAATGGATAAATAATGTAGTTTTTAAATTAAATCTCTTAAGGATAACTATATAATTAAAATAAATTAATTCCTAAATATTCATTACCCTTAACTGATTAAAAATGACTAAATTTTGGTCCAAAACTCGAATGGAACTCAAAATTTTATAAAAAAATTGTTAAAATCGTGAAAATTTTTATTTTAAAAAAAAAAAATTCCGATTCACATTGGGAGGCAATTTTCGTATAGTAAATGTGTGAAAATGATTACATTTTGAATTATCTTTCAAATAACATTGGTTTCTCAATCCGATTTGTGAGCAGAAAGTTATGGTTAAAACACTTAGTCATGTTCTAACCTAAAAATTCAACAATTTAATTCATATTTTCTGATTTCAATTCTTACCCAATTAGATTGTTGAGATAGAAATCTGAATATATCAGCTTGCATGCCAAAGGAGGCATATAATCATTTACAAAGAAAAAAAGAGTCAAGAAGATGTATCCTATATACATGGATTCCTCAATGAAATTTGATCGTAGAAGTAAAAAAAAAAATCTAATGACACATTAATTATTCGTGATATGGAGAGTTGTAATAATAAAGCAAGATTCCAAAGGCGAATGCTACAAAATCATTCTTAGGAATGTAGTCCCATATTGTGCTGAACATCAACCAGCGATAAATAATATAAATAATAATAGAGATAGCAGATCTTCTTGTCTCAGTCCTTTAGAGCTCTAGAAAAAACCCCTCGAACTACCATTCACCAAAATAATAGAGTATTAGTAGTGATTTCTATGCATACCTTCAGTTGTGGCTTGGAGGGGTATCTATAGAGTCAAGTTGGCTTAGTAATGTTTGGTGGAGTTTCCCCTTGCAATCAGGCAAAAAGCCTGACAACATGCCACCCTCTTAGATCAGTTGTGGGGTCATAATCCTAAGGTGCTTTCCCATAGTTGAGGAAGTTCCTATTGTATTGTATTAAATGCAAATGATGCAAATGACGGTATGTGAGCAATAATTAATGATGGATGAGAGAAAGTATATCATTCTGTGGACACTGCTCCTTTTGATGAAGATGAGGTTGGAAACTGACATTTAGGATAGCTCTCTCCTACATTGCCTTAATCAAAAGGTTTGGTTGTTTTGTAAGTTGTTCAGCCATGTCAAGCTGTCCTGACCAAAGTTGTCAATACCACACTAGAAGCCATTTTGGTTTGTTCAAGGAAACATGATATTTCGGTATTAGTTAATACCAATATATTAAGTTATTGTATATATATTTTTTTAAAGCCATATAATTTGTTATGAGTATTTCAATTTTAAGCTAGTGCCTTATATGATATGCCAACCTCAAGCCCAAAGAAGCACACAAACAAATAAAAAGGTTTATGTGGGAAGGGGAAGCTCAAAGAAAGAGGATTATTGGGCAGAATCCGCCCGTGGGACAATGGAACCCAACTATTCATCATATTAGGCCCAGTCCAGTCAAGATAACCCATTTAGAGAAACCAAGGAAAATGACTCACCCAAGGAGGCCAAGGAGCAAATGCTCCTTGAGAAACCGGGGACAAACCACCAAGGCCATAGGGCTGAAGGCCAAAGAAGAGACGTGCAAACAAGTGAAGGAAAAAGCTTCCAGATAAAATACTTATCACCTCCGCATTTAATGCACTGTATCAACTTAGCCTACCTCATTAATGACTGGATAACCCCCTAAACAATGCCCCCACAGCCTGCAGCCTACTTTACCACCACCAGCAAGACAATGATGGGACAAGTATCTAAGTAAGTATCAACAACTGTCCAAGGGAAGGGGTAGGATGCAATCTAAGCAGTTATATAAAGGAAGGAAGCTCCTCTAGGAAGGGGGATCGGAAAAGGTTGGGAGAGAGAAATAAGAGCAATAGAGAGAGAAAGTAATCACTGTAAACTTGAGAAGTATAAATCAATAGAATTGTTGCTCCTCAGCTAGCTCAAGGAAGAAACTTATATAAGAATCCTTCTTTCTTCCTTGACTTAGCTCTTAAACTATATTGTTGTTCTTGCCAACTTTCTTTCTTTAAATTACTAAACCGAGACTACCATAGGCATTGAAGGTTGATCTTAGCCATTCACCTCTATAAATTAGTTGTATTGGGCCTTAAACCCAACCCATTATTAATCAAGTTAGGCTGGGCCAACTCAATTTCGCCCCCTACAGCTTAAAAGTTGAAATATTCAATATTTTTTAACTTTTCAAATATCAAAAATTGGCACTTAAATTAAGAAATCACACATAACAAATTTTTATTAAAAAAAAAGAAAAAGAAAAAGAAAGAAAGAGTGAAAAAAAGTAAAGGGTGGAGAACCTGGGGTGTAGGGAGAAGCAACAACAAAAGGAGCAAACAAAGCAAAGAATAAAAGGACCAACAAAGCGAAAAATAAGAAGATTGAAGACTTGAGACAACGTGGGTTGCAGGCATAGAATGGATAATTAATCGAAAACTTGGATACGATACAGTGGGATGCATGGTGGGATCTGTGTATTAATTAGTTATTATATATATTTTATATATTGTTAAACATTTTAAAGGAGTAATTATTCAATGTTCCAGGAGCACAGTATATGTGTGCTCCCCACTCTTACATAATAGTAAATCCTACTAATTAAATTCATAGTAGGACTAACTATTATGCTATCAGAATACTGAATAATTACATCATTGCCAATCACACATCAACTTCAGAACAATAATGGATAATAAAGTGAACCTATAGCTTTTTAATAATGTTTAGAATACAAACCAAGATCCAAAAGGGTAAATAAAAGATACCATTTTCTCCACAAAAAAAAAAAAACTAGATAAGAGCATTCCCATCAAGGGAGTCAAAATTTTTAGCATTTACCATCTCAAAACACTACTTTTTAGCTTTTAACACCTCGCTTTATAATACATCATACATCATTCTTTCTCTCTCTTCTTATCTGTGTCTCTCCCTTTCTCTGAAAACCCACAACTTTCTTTGCAAACCCACACCCACGGCTAGCTGCTACCAGCCACCACCATTGAAAAATAAATAAATAAATAAAACCAACCCAACGCCACCATAGCTACAACAACTGCCATTCTCACCACCACCCACAACCATGACCACCAACCACCAAAATCATAACCAAATCACAAACTCAAACCCACAACCTCATCACCATTCACCACAAACGACCGGAAAAAGAAAAAGAAAAAGAAAAACAACCCTCCAAAATCACAACCAAATCACAAACCCACAACCTCATCACCACCAACAATCGGAAAAAGAAAAAGAAAATCAACCCACCAAAATCACAAACCCAAACCCACAACCTCACCACCACCAACAATTGGAAAAGGAAAAAAGAAAAACAAATATCGAGAGAGAGCAAAAGCACATCAATGCCATCACTTATGGCCTGATCTATACCTGCGAATGAGGCAGCGAGTGAATCGGCTTGGTCGAAGTCGAGTGAGGTGGCCAGCCACTAGCCACCACAATTCCAATGACCACCACGCCGATCAAAGACCCACACCGATCAGAGATCCACGCCGGTTAGAGACCCATGAACCTAGACCCACAAACCTAGACCTACAAAATCAAATCACCCCGCCGTCAAGCTCTTCCTCCATATTGACAGCAACACTCTGATGGCGAAGTGGATTTCGTGTCCAGTGGCGTTTGGGCTTTAAAGTTCCAGACCGACGAACCTTGGAAGGGTAGAGCTCAAACCGTGAAATAGAGAAAAATAGAAGCTACGAGAAAGAGAGAAGAGGAAAGTGAGAGAGGAGAGAGAAGAAAGAAGAGAAAAAGAAAAAGAAAGAGAAAAAGTGACCGTTGGGAATAAAAAAAAATATTTGGTTTAACATTTATGCTACGCAGCTACAGTGAGCTGTTATTGATAACAGCTCACTGTAGCTGTGTCAAAATTTTTGGCATTTTAAGTCTTTGATGTATTGGGTATTTTTGTGTGTTGGTGGTAAAATTTAGCTTTTAGCATTTTTAGCATCCTTAATGGGAATGCTCTTAAGTGTTTAACGTTGAAACCAATATCTAAAAAAAAGAGTTTGGGCTATTTCACGCTATTGGCGAGTAGGTTACGAACGTATCAAGGCCACATCCCAGACACATCAACATTTTTTTTCCCCAAAAAAATAAAGTTGGGACACACATGCAGAAGTATATCAAAGGTATCCAGTATGAATACGTATTAAATACGGGTACATGGGCAAAAGTGGAGGATTCGTGCTTCCTAAAAATAAAATTGGCAGTTACGGCAAAAGAAAGAATGACTTTAACGAGTTGGATTATACATGGTAAATTTACATTCAGGTCTAAACCTGAGGGGCTAATTTTATTGTGTCACTGTTGATAAAAAGTAGGCCATCTCAAATGTACACAGCTTCTGAACCAATGTCCCACTTGAAATTTTCCTAATTTTTTTCCCCGAAAACAAGGGGTGGGGTGGTGGTTTTTCAACCAAAGTTCTCTCCATGGAGAGAACCAAACAATGCCATGGAGCTACAAGGCTCTTGGCCACTAAAAATTTCCAATTATCTTCAAATGAGTGGGACATACAAGGTGAATGCTGGCTCTTATTTTACAGAAATCTAAGTCTCTAACTTAAGGGTTTCTCTCATAGGGCCAAAAAAATAACTTGATGAGAACATTAAACCAAAGACACCAACTTGTTCAGACGTAGGTCATTACCAGAATTCATTTCTTTTTATTCACCAGTATACCATGGCTTCCGCTTCTCAGCAAATGCTGCCAAGCCTTCCAGGCGATCTTTTGTGTTCAGTAGCTGCTCGTAGCACTCTTCTTCCAATGTTAAGGCTGATGCCATATCAATCTCAAGTCCCTCGTTAATGGCTCTTTTTGCCATTCTTATTGCTATTGGACCCTGTTGAGAATATTACATGTCAATTTGATTGTGAAAGAATCATGCACAATTCTGTCTTGGTCCAACAAAATTAATTGCGTAGTTTTTGGGCTCAAGCACTAATTTCGAACATGTTATACATTTTCTGTCATCAGTACAAATCATAGAGGAGTTTTATAGTCCTAAAGCATACAATATAGAAGCTCTTGCTTTTTGAAAAAAAAAAATTTACTCAGTACTCCGGGAGTAATGCTCCCTTCTCTCACATAATAATAAGTTCTACTAATTAAATTCATAGTGAGATCTACCATTTATGTGATAGGAGGGAGCATTAATCTTGGAGTATTGAATATTTTTCCAGGTAGAAGGGTGAAAAAATAGAGGAACATTGATGCAGCTCCATTAGTGCAGTGCCTATTATGAAAAACATATTTGTAACCTTACATTTGAGATTAGCTTTTTTTTTTGGCTAAATACATTTGAGATTAGCTAAAGATTGGAATTCATGGAATTTTCATCCATGCCTAAATTTATAAATACTAAAAAGCTGTAACTACCATAGAAATGGATTATCAAAATAGTAATATGTGCCAAGTGCCAAGCACGAACAACAATTACAACTGTTGCTTCTTGGACAATTAACAATAATGGTAAGTAATATAGTACATGCTCAAAATTAGCTAAATTCTCGTTAACCACAAATCCTGAGCATTGTATCAATGATTCATTTCTTCAATGATCGTAATGATCAACACATGGACATTTAATTAAATCACAACAACAAAAAAGTCCTGTCAGCGAATTCATGATATGGTTGCTTAAAACTAATTTCACACAACTGCATTGTTGTTTTTTTTTTTTTGATAAGTAATTTCACACAACTGCATTGTTGTTATACACGAGACAACTATTATTACATATTAGATTAGGATAGAGAAACTTTTACCTTCTGATTTATATCCCGAGCAATTTCAAGCGCCTTTATATGAGCTTCACCAGCAGGAACACAGTAATTAACAAGACCTGCAGCATAGCACACACTTCTGTAACTAAATATGGGACAAAAACAAAGCAGCACACAATCATACATACCCATGGACATTGCATCTCTGCCACAAATCTTACGACCAGTGTATATAAGCTCCTTTGCTACTGCTTTTCCAACCAATCTAGGAAGTCGTTGCGTCCCACCTGCCCTGTGGAAAGCCAGGATTTGTGAAGGGATGAAATGTCACTAAAAAATATTAATACAGAAAGTAGCCTCGCCAAAATAGTCAAACTAAATTAATGATGTCATTCCCTAAATTTAATTATCAATCTGATTAGATACAAATGAGATTTATTAAACATTCTACACACCCAGGGATTATAGCAAGTCCTGTTTCTGGCAAGCCTAAAACTGCATCTTCTCCTGAGCCATCCAAGATGGGAAATGATCAGGACATGCTAGCAGCAAGAATCTCAGTGGACATATTAGAATTAATTCAAATGTTTATAAATCTAGAACTACCACATATCCGAAGATCACATGATAGAGCCATTTCTAGTCCACCACCCAATGCTGCTCCTTCAATAACAGCGATAGAAGGCACACGAAGTGCCTGGATAAAATGTATTCAAGTAAATAATGTCAGTGTTCAAGGTAAAGAAACTCGTTTGAGTATTCATGGAAAAGAAAGAAGTGGTTATGAAAGACACCATATCACATCTTACAAGGAGCTAACATATATATGGAGAAATGGCATAAAGTATGCAAGTCGGAATATGAGTGCCGAGTAACATAACATACAGTGAGAGCAAGAGTGAAAACTACAGCATGATAAAATCAATTTGGAAAACACTGTTTAGACTAAATTGCAATTTGCACCCTTAAAATTTGGGGTAATTTTGATTTTTCCTTCCTAAAGTTTGAAATTTTGGATCCATCCCCTTAACTTTAAGTATCGTTTGGATTCAAGTTCTTCCATTAATGTGCAGTGATGGGGTGTCTATTAAGTGCCAACTAAGCTCAAAATGATGTCCTTTAGAACATTCTTAAAGTCATGTCAGATATTATTTTGACTAAATTGCAATTTACACCCTTACCATCTGGAGTAATTTTGATTTTACCATTGAAAATATCAAAATTTGGATCCATAAAACTACGTTGTTTTGAGTTAAATTGGCACCTAATGAACACCTCATCACAGCAGATGAATGGAAGGCTTACATCCAAAAAATATGTAATGTTAGGGGGAATGTATCCAAATTTTGAAACTTTAAGGGTGAAAACCAAAATTACCCCAAACTAATTTTGTAAATTGTAATTTAGTCAACTGTTTAAGTCCAAAATGTAGACAGAATATTCGTGCAAAAACATGGGCTTATAAATGTCAGTTAACATTGTAAACTTATGGCACAAGAATGACTAGATAAGATACTTCAGAATTCCAAAAGGAATATAACCAGAATTTTGGCAGTTGGAACTCTCTGGTAAGTGGATTAGAGCACAAATCCAGTCTTGAAGCTTAATTGAAGGGAATCTGAGGCTCAAACATGACCCAGCCTTAAATGAAATCCCGATCATTGGATGTGATTGGAGTCAAGTGTTAGAGACATTTCATGTGCCATTTGTTACAGTGCCAAATTTGATAGCAACGGAACTAGGATAAGGACTAACCTCTAAAAATGAGAACGTCAAGCGAAGCGATTTGACAAAAAAATGAACCTCTGAGGGATCCATTGTCCCGCGCTCCTGCCAACCCAATTAACAGCAGGACTGTCAAGCACGTTTATGATACCACTGTGTGAATACGGTCTTAGTGATGGAAAAATTAATAATAATGACACAAGCATAATTAGAAGCATGAGATCAAACACTTGATGCCAAGACATAAAACCGAAACAGGTTAGTTACATAATAAGATATAGCGATGGTTCTTGTGGTATTCATGGTTTGCACTAACACGTTAATCATTTACCACAGAAACTTCAACAGCTTACTAGCTGAAAATAGCATTAAAATCAATTTGTATCATAAATTCCAGTCAACAGATTTAACAGGATTTAAGATATAAAAAAGCCTCAAATAATGTACAGCATAGGAGTTAAAGGGAACCTCAGAATTTACGAGGATAGAACATCTATATGGTTTTTCAAAGGTACCATATTAATGTTCTTTGCTAGTTAATCTCCCTGCCACTGCACAGGTTTCAAGCATAGCCTTAGGAAGAAAAAAGGGCTAGAAATCCTGAAAGACTAAAAAAGCGACCATCTAAGAAAAGTACATTTTTTAAAGACCTTGCTAGCAGTTGACAAAATGTCTCAGTCCTCATAAACTCTTCCCATCCAGAACTATCTCCCTCCTCCCCCAACAACACCCTTGTTTTTTAGATTCTATTTCATACCATGGTACTTCTACGGATCACTATTTTCTCATGAAAAGCAGTAAAACATCTATAACTATAAGCCTTTATCTGACTGGACCTAGTAAACTGAGTTATTATTAAAAACCCCATTCAACATGAAAATGTGTACAGATCATGGTTTTGTCAGCTAAACATGTAGTACTTTATTTTCAGTTACCTAAATCTTTATAAAAATAATAATAACCTTATCTAAACTTATGATTGGAGATTTTTCACTTTCCAATCCAATTTTCAAAGCTGTTCACAATAGCAAAGTTACCGATCCACCAGTATACTGCCTTGGAACACATTGCCTATATAATAATTATTCTTTCATTGTAGATAAACACAACTCCTGTACCCATATGCGATTGAACCCATATGATAATTATAATTACAATTACAATAAAATGCAATTTGTCACATCCTTAAAATGACCCTTTATCCTTCTTCCTCTTAACATTCCAAACAAACAAAAAGACTTTCCCTGCAACAGTAGTCCAATTACATTACATTGGATTATTTCATTTTCATGCTTAGTGTGCGTTTGGATACCAATGAAAAATTAAAATTATTTTACTATTCAACTTATTTGCTACTATTTATGAACATTACTACACTTTTTGATACTATTCATAAACTTGTACTATTTTAACTAACTTTTACTTTTATCTATAATACTTTTAACAACAATAAGTTTTTTCAGTTTTAACAAAATAAATAGTATCTAAACAAACCCCTTAAATTTCATTCCCAAGAAACCCAAGTTGATAACTTCATTAATATCACCTTCAAATCAGCCCCTGCACAGAACACCTTTGGAACTGAACTGCAAATCATGACAACATTAGCGGAGTGGTCCTTTTCAATTGCATCAAAGGTCTGCTGTAACCCTCTTAGCATGTCTCTCCCAATAGCATTTTTAACTCCTGGTCTCTCCAATTTAACCTCCACAATTCCTGTACATACAAAAATCTCAAATGGGTATTCTTAAAAACACAGATACACACACAAGATCAAGTGGGTTTGTAGTTTCAAAAGCCAAAACGTAAGCTTGTCGAGTTTTAAAGTTTTATGAGTAAGTTACCAGAATCTGATTCGGAGAGTCTGTTCAGTTTGACTGATTCGGGAGTTGTGGACTCCAAAATGAGAGTTCTGAGACTCTGAAACCGCCATGAGTGGGGATTGGAAGTGAAACTTGTTATCAAGCTTAGCGATTGTTGATTGGGTTTCCATTTTTTCGAACAGTTATGGGTTACAGACCTCGCTAAGACCCTGAAAACTACAACCATTTTTTCTGGATTCGAAAATTTCAACGAGAATTTTGTTGAGACTCAGAGTTTTAGCGTTTGGAGAATATTGTGAGAGCAGTGTGGGGTAGAGACCATCTTTGATAACGCTGCCACTCTGCTACTTCTATCCATTGCTGGAGATGTTTCAGTTTACAGTTTACACCCTGAAAACGACGTCGTTTAATGTTTGTGGCATTTAAAGATTTTTTTTCCTATTTAATTAAACTAAAAATAAAATTAAAAAAATACATTTTTTATAATAAAAAAAAATCTATTTAATTTTTTTTTTTTAATTTCTCCCACCTACCCAAACTTAAATCTCAATTGTTTGATCCACTCCCCTCCACTCCACAACAATAAAAAATTCAAAGTTCTAACTTTCCATTACTTTCATACACTTTCTTAAATACCAAACAATATATATTGAATAAAATATTACCAAATCAATATAAATTAAGGCAAACAAAACCGAAATCTTAGTTTGATTCATCCAAACTTGGTCTACTTCTGGGAAATAACTAGCTAGCTTCGTTGCCACAACAACAATTGTCAAATTGTAAATTTTTGGGTTAATCAATTTGTAAATTTTGATCAACTTGGAAAGAAATTTTGCAAATTGGGCAAGACAAGCAAACTCTCATTGCGCAAACTCTTACCATAAGGCTAAATCTTATTCTTCCATTGTATGTTTATCATGGTGCTCTTAGGAACATCAAAGAACCAAAGCACAATCTTAAGGTGGTGAGTGACAAAGACATAGGGAAGAAGCAATCTAATAGGTGAAAAAGGAGAGGAAGAAAGACAAAGGAGGAGAAGGATGAAGAAAATGAGGTAAGAGTCAAAGAAGAGAGGAATCGTCATGATGTGGAAACACATTTGAAATCATAATTAGATTTTTGATAAGTAATTTTTAGTTTTTTACTTTTGAGGTTTTTTCTTTATGTTGTTTTTTTTTTTCTTTTTTCTTGTTTTAGTTTATTTTTAATAATTGTATATTTGGTAAATAATTTTTTGTTACCTACTGGTAAAATTTGGTAGCCAAAATTCACTAATACAAGTAAATTTTTTGAGTCTTCGTTATACAATTATAATTTAATTTTGAGTTTAATGATTAAAAATTAGAACCTCACATTTCCAGTTTTTTTTTTTTCTTTCAACTTCAGTCTTTTTTGTGGATGATTTTATTAATTGGATATTTGCATTTTTTTTTTTTTTTTGGTTACTTAATTATGTAGCCTCTTTTTGATACTCAAATTTCTCAAAATCAAGTTCAAATTATAACTCAATTTCACTAAAATTGAGTTAGATTGAATAGAACTTGACTTTGGTAAAATAGAGTTCCACAATGAAACTCAACTTTTAGAAAATCAAGTTTAAAAAAAAAAAAAAAAAAAAAAAAAAAGAAAAGAAGAAGAAGAAGAAGAAGCTACATATGATATTTTAGAGGCTTTATAAATTATAACCAAATAATTTTCAAAAAACAAATAAAATTAATTAAAAAAAAAGGGGTTAGATGAGTGGTTAAAACTAAAAAAAAAAGGATTTTTTTCCCCCTTGAGTCTATTGAGTATTGACGGAACTACTAACAGAACAAAAGTGTCTATTTGGCACAGTATCAAAATTTATGTACTAATTGGGAAAAAAAAAAAAGGGGGGGGGGGGGGGGGGTGATCTTATTAGTGCAGCAACATAAGAGTTCTAATTGTCTTATTAATGCATTTTATCCAATGTATAAACATTTACATTATTAGTTAAATGAATGAATGAATGAGGACCGATACCTTGCATCTCAATTTTCTCTCTTTCGGTCTTTTTCTTTCTGGTTTTTATTGTTTATTTTGTAAAATAAAGAATTTCAGTACACAAATTTCCTGGCAACAATGATGCCCTCCGAAGTTGGAAGTATGTAGAACAAATTCTATAGAAATGTACACTGAAACAACCCTTGCTTGACATTAGATATTAATAATATTGATCTCCTCCATTAAAGGCACATGACATGACACAAATTTGTGATATTCAGATGATTAGCAAGTAGTAACCTACATGCGAATATCCTTATTTATCTTTGCTCATATGTAAGGATCAAGCAAATCAACGAGGTGACAAGCAGCCATGTGTAGTATCAAATAATTTCACCTGCTGACTGACCAAGGATTTGAGAGGATTGAAGTCTCCCTGAGTATCCAAGATTTCTTCATATGAAGCTTTCACACCCTGCGAACCCATTCCTCTAGTCGAAGTTGCTTCAAAGGAGGTCCTAGGTTTGGCTTACTCTTTTGAGGACACCGCCATTTCCCAGTAACCGTCATTGCATCAGAGTGTTGGAAATTGGTTGTTTCTGTTAAGACCTTTCTTTTTACGACACTAACATTTCCACCCGCTGAAGGAACTGTCCCTTTATTAATCCCTTTTGAGCTTTTCAAGGAATTCTCATTGTTTGTCCTTGTTAAGCTCATCTTCCTTGTTGCAACAAAACCATTTTCTGAAATATTTTCTGCATTTTCCTTGCCACTGCGTCCATGAGTTGATTTTGTCATTGCAATTCCATCAACTAGATTTAACTTTGACTTGCTTTCAGGTGATACACACTCCACATCTTCTGTTTTGACCTTCACTTCAGAGCACTCCTGTATGGCACCCCTACTATGAATCAAGCGTTTTGGAGATTTTCTATCACCACTGCCTGAAGTTCTGATATCCAGTGGCATACAATGAATTTTTTGGGGTTGCTCGTTCTTACTTTGAGAATCTTCATCATTCAAGCTTGATACATCTTTGGTTGGCCTAACTCCATGGTTTTGCTTTATTTTAAAGCTCAAGCTTTGTTCAAAAGACGGATTGTTTTGAGAGCATGGATTTTCATTCCCTCTAAGCCTATTGTCACCCTATAAATTGCAAACATGAAAGCATGGAATGAGATAACAAAGCCAATAAACACTCCTACCTTTTATAAATATTAAAATTCCATCTAATTTTAAGAGGGGGAAGGGTGGAGCAGGAACACTTCATAAAAAAAACAATCATCTGATAATTAGACTTTGTTTCTTCAAGTACTTTTGATTTAAGATACAGCAGAATAATAAAAGATCTGGTAACTCTAGTAACAATTGTGCCTCTATGTCATAGTCTTAAAAGCCACAACAGACATCTTTATTAATCAGAGTTAGTGTGAACTATAAATTTTTGTAATTAGATGAAACATAAGGGAAGGGATGAACAACTAGAAGGATATAGAGATGGATAAAGAGTACCTCTCTTGAAGACTGCTCTTTCTGTTCATTATTCATAAAACAACTGTTAGATTTTACAAAGCCATTTGAGTGCAACTTCTCACCAATATTCACTTCACCTCTATTTTTAGTTTTGCTGTATTCCCCCAATGTCTCCTCTTTTTCCAAGTCAGTCTCTTCAATATCAAACTTATCATTCTCACATTCAATTTCTTTAGAAAGGGAATCTCCAAAATCATTTGTACCCAGTACAGGAGAATCGTACACATAGCTTGAAAACCAGTTTCTGATGTCAGGGGGCTCTAACAGATCAAGAAACAAAAGCAAATCAATCACTCATTTCTTACTTGCATTGGATTTTTCTACTTAAAGTTAACTGCTTATAAATCACCATGCAAGAGAATGAGTGAATTTCAATTTTTCATTATGTTCCTAAGACTTCTCCAGCAGCCAAGCATTTTACAGGATATATATATATATATATATATGTAATCATTCCATTAAAAAAAAAAGGCAAAAAGGGCTGTAACCTTAACACAAGGAAAGTATACAAAGATTCTAAGATAATATTTCATATGGTATAACTTGTGGGAGAAGCAATACACACCAGAAAGGAGTGAAGTTGAGTGCAATGAATCTGCAACCTGCAACAAGAAATTTTTTGTTTGGTGAATCAGATGAGCTTTTATTGAAAATTACAGAAGAATACAAAACTATCCTGTATCACAACCAGGCCAGGATCACAATACAACACAGACATTAAAAGCTAGAGCTGAGGCCATTATCTGTGACTAGCAAATTCCACCCTTGTTTTATCATCTTTCTTTATTCCTTTAATTAGCTTCTCCTCAGTTAATAAAGCACCCCCATGTATTCGAGCATTCTTCTGCACCTTGAGGTGGTAAAAAAGCTGCCCAAATAATAAATTTGGATATGATGGTCCTAACCTGTTATATCATTTAGGCCCCACTCCACAAGGCCTACCCAATGTGAGAGGGGAGGGGGGGGGGGGGGGGGTGGTGTGTGGGTTGAAGTAAGGCAAAGATCCATGATCTTCTTCCAAATCCTAGATGTGATACAGTTTTCAGTGTTATGGAACATAGTTGCAATGGTACAATACAACATAGTCTAGTCACAATTGTGCCACTAAGTCATAGTCTTAAAAGCCAAAAGCCATAATAGACATCTTTATTAATCAGAGTTAATGTGAACTATATAATTTTGTAATTAGATGAAACATAAGGGAAGGGATGAACAACTAGAAGGATATAGAGATGGATAAAGAGTACCTCTCTTGAAGACTGCTCTTTCTGTTCATTATTCACAAAACAACTGTCAGATTTTACAAAGCCATTTGAGTGCATCTTCTCACCAATAATCACTTCACCTCTACTTTTACTTTTGCTGTATTTCCCCAATGTCTCCTCTTTTTCCACGCTGGTCTCTTCAATATCAAACTCATCATTCCCACATTCAATTTCTTTAGAAAGGGAATCTCCAAAATCATTTGTACCCGGTGCAGGAGAATCATACACATAGCTTGAAAACCAGTTTCTGATGTCAGGGGGCTCTAACAGATCAAGAAACAGAAACAAATCAACCACTCATTTCTTACTTGAATTGGATTTTCTACTTAAAGTTAACTACTTATAAATCACTGTGCAAGAGAATGAGTGTATTTCAAGTTTTCATTATGTTCCTAAGACTCCTCCAGCAGCCAAGCATTTTACAGGATTTCAATTCTAATATATATATATATATATATAACATTCTATTCAAAAAGGGCTGTAACCTTAACACAAGGAAGGTATACAAAGATATTAAGATAATATTTCATATAGTATAACTTGTGGGAGAAGCAATACACACCAGAAAGGAGTGAAGCTGAGTGCAATGAATCTGCAACCTGCAACAAGAATTTTTTTTTTTGGTGAGTCAGATGAGCTTTTATTGAAAAGTACAGAAGAATACAAAACTAACCTGTATCACAACCAGGCCAGGATCACAATACAACACAAGAAATTAAAAGCTAGAGCTGCCCAGCATTACAGTGAAACCATAAGAAGGAAAACAGAGACGCCTGAAATGGACTCAACTACTTATTACGATGGTTTAATCCTCCAACAAGGCCTTAGCTATTGACTGACGCAAAGAACAGAAGGATAGACACCCCAATTGGAGCACATGATCTAATTTAGGCTGAGGCTATTATCTGTGAACAGCAAATTCCACCCTTGTTTTATCATCTTTCTTTATTCCTTTAATTAGCTTCTCCTCAGTTAATAAAGCACCCCCATGTATTCGATCATTCCTCTGCACCTTGAGGTGGTAAACAGCTGCCCAAATAATAAATTTGCATATGATGGCCCTAGCCTGTTAGATCATTTATGCCCTACTCTACAAGGCCTTCCCAATGTGAGAAAGGGGGAGCGGGGGAGTTGAAATAAGACAAATATCCATAATCTTGTTCCAAATTCTAGATGTGACAAAGTTTTCAGTGTTATGGAACATTTGCAGTGGTACAATACAACACAGCTAAATACCAAAATCATGATTGTGCTACCAGATTAAACTCTCTTAAGTCTAAAACCAGATCATAACTACAGTCAGAATAGAAAATAATGTGAATTTCATTTTTAAAAGGGAGATCAAGGAAGAGTTACCTTACTAAAAGACTGGCTTTCGTGCTTATCATTTCCAAAAAAGCTGCTACATTTCACAGACTCTTGATCTCTTTTCCCAGTTCCACCAGGATTTACTTCTTTTCCTCCTCCACTCTCACTGATAACCAATTCATTTTTCACAAATTCACTTTCTATAGAAACAGAATCCCCAAAATTGTGATTCAAATCCAGCACAGGAGACTCATACTCATAGCTTGAAAACCAGTGTCTAATATCAGGAGGCTCTGATACAACCCACAAAAAGACCAACACAGAAATAAATCAAAAAGTCACAATCTTTCACCACAAATTGGATAAGATTTTAACACTTTCTGTCTAGTTGCCGAATAAACACAACAAAAATAGAAAGGAAACCTGGAAATAAGAGATACCCATGTCTCATTTCTTTCTTTATATCTATTTTCTTAGCAAGCAGACAGTAATTAAGAATTGCAGAATCTAGATAAAGCAAAGTAATACATACCAGATGGAAGTGAGAGTGAGCAAGAAGAACCCAGTACCTAACACCCAAAAAATGAAAAAGTTAGAGCCTTTGGTTGCAGAGAAATTGTGGGACAAGACAAGAAATCTTAAAATGTTGCAAAAAACCACTCCAACCCTTTACTTGTTACAACTTACAAAGGCTCCAAAGCACTTCATTTTCTTGTACTATACAATCTCAGGAACCAAACCCAAAAAATAAAAAATAAAAAAATGCAAGTAATTAAAGAAAAATAAGCATTTGGATTAACCTGAGAATTAGATACAACTTGAACCTCTGGGTCTGAATTGTCCATTACATCTCTCTGTCTATGTCTCTGTGTGTGTAAAAAAAAAGTAGGCGGCTAAAATGGTTGATGTTGTTGTTGGTTTTTTTTTTTTTTTTAAATGAGAAAATGGTTGTGTTTTAATTAATTATTTGTTAACCATAAAAAATAAAAAAATAAAAAAAAAATTATTTGTTTTTATTTTTATTCAAATTTCGCGGGGATATTTGGCGCCTTTTGTTTTTGTTTTTGTTTTTTTAATAAAAAAAATAGAAAGTTGGAAAAAGATAAGCGCAAGGGAAGTTAAGGGCGTGTACGGGTGACATCAAAAAGTGAGTTGCCCTATTTTGGTTTTTTTTTTTGGTGTGCCAAATATTAACTTTTTTTTGCAAATTATATTACTAAAAAGTCTTTATTTTTAAGTTATTTAGTTATTATGTAGTGTCTTTTTAAACTCAATTTTATCAAAATTGAGTTTTAAGTGAAACTTGATTTACCAAATGAGTTTTGTGTAAATTTTATTTTTAACTCAATTTTAACTTGACCTTAAATCATATGGCACTTACATGCATGGAACTAAAGTTTGGCAAAATTAAGTTTCACTTGGAACTGAATTTTGGCAAAATTGAGTTTCAAAAGAGACCATACAACTAAATAAATTACATCTTTTCAACAATATAATTCACAGGGGGGGGAGAGGATTAGGATATATAAGAGCACTAATATTATAATATTTCATTATTGATATTGATAATTTTATATAAATTATAAATCATTAAACTCAATCAATAGCCCTTTTATTTTTATTTTTTAAGGAATCAAGTGGCATTTTCTAATTATTTTAAACATAAGAAATCACCCTCACAATTTGTTTAAGACAAATTTTTTTTTTAACCCCTCAAATAAATTAGTGCAGAACAAGATAACATTTGATTTGATTTTTTTTTTTAAAATAGTTAAAATCCTATATTGCTTAAAATTGTAAGAACAACTTTACATCTTGAAATGTAACTAGTCATTCTATTCATGAAATTTATATGTTATGAGGGCTCTATTTCATTATTACATAAGAAATCATATGGAGTTGCATACCTAAAACTGCTAGAACTTATCCTTCTAGTAAGATAGACATTCAAACAAGAAGATAAACAAGTAACTTTACTAAATGCATAAGTACACGGCGAAAAATACGCAACTATGTTTTCTCTCCATAATTGAGAAATTGTATTAAAATTCAAAATTTATTGACATATATCTACATATGGAAATTGGAAAATTTCCAACTGGCTAATAAAATGCCTCATTATAAGTCTAGGCAAGATTTTATTGCCAAGATAGTTGTTATGGGCATAAGTTTCTAGAAAAGTTTGGCCAATTTGAGTGAACTCCCATGGAAGTAAAATTTTTCCTAGATGGAACTTCACTCCAAAATTTTGTTCATAAAAAAATGCAATAAAAATTCAGCCTGGATATATTATCTCTAATGAGTTATATGTTATTCCAGCTATCGACATCAACAATTCCTTAAATTTTTGTGGCTCCCTTCTTTGAAAAAGCATTCTTTACAACGAAGAACTCTCATTTATAAAGGTAATCTCATCTATGTTATTGTGAGCCCCTTATAAGGAGAGGTGATATAAGCATTCACTCTTACTTACTCATTTCACATATCGAGACACTTCGCATGTCAAGCTTACATGCAGTTTAAACTTATTGCCCAGTGTCTCGCTCGTTCGTGACAGCGCAACATTGTCACTTTTTCCTATGCAATTAAATGATATAAAACCATTACTCAGGCTCCTTAGACACCATATCTCCCTCTCTTAATCTCTTATTTGCCAAACAAACCATCCATTTTCTTTTGTTCATCTATTATCAATTTTGAAGGCATTTTAAGAATTCTTCAATTATTTATTGCCAACGCTAGTACTTGATGCTTGAAGAAAGTCCACTGGAACTTGCATGTCAAGGATCTAGAGTGACAGCGTTCTTCAAGAAATTTTAGGTAATTTTTCTTCTCGATTACTTTGTAACATACACAATTATGCTAGAAACCATGATGATTCATTTTCTAAATCACCTGATTGGTCTTTGAGTAAGATATATTTTCAAATTAGTGTGTCAATCATGCAATTTGTTTTTTTGAGTAAATGAAAATTGATTTTTGGTAATATACTAATATGTACATGATAGATGATCTTGAAGAGTATTTTTATAAGAATTATTTTGGTACATTTTATCATTTTTGAATTATAAAAATTTTCCCCTTAATTTTTGCACTATTTGTGAAATTCTAGTTACATGATTTCCTTTTACCACCTTTAATTGTTTGGTAAAATCTACACATGATTCCCCACCCCCCCCCCCCCCCCCTCAATTTTGTATGGTTTTCAATTTGATCTTTATAGACTAATGGTAAAGCGGCATTCTAAAAAAATCTATTGGGTTTTTTAGTATTTTGTATAATAGCATTTTTTTTAAAGGGAAAATTTTAAGAAGCATCCAACAATCGCAAAGAAAATGTCCTAAATTTTATTAGAAGTCAAACCAAATTTGTGTGCCACAACTCAAGAAATCATTGGTTGACTGTTAACTCACGAACTTAATTAATTACACAAAAATATTTTATAATAATGATAATTAAAATTAAAAAAATTTTTTTTTTTTTTGCGGCAAATCATTTTATTATTTTCATAATTATAATTGATATAAAAAAATATTAAGTTATTATCTCAAAGGGGCAAAAGGAGTTGGTATGATTTGGAATAGTCTAAAAGGGCAAAGATTGTGTCTAGTGTACATAAGCACTAAACTCAAGCTAAGTCCAATCTAAATTTTTTTTTTTGGGTGATAAAGTTAGATAATCTAACAAGGTTAAATCAATGATGATGATGATAAGTTTAATAGATAATGATATTGACAATGGTTAATTTTACTCTAATCCTAAAATTGTTAACCGAGTGGAAATATGTTAATTAAGAGTTAATTGTTATAACTAAGAGGAGAGTAAAATATATTATTATTATTATTATTATTATTATTATTATTATTATTATTATTAGAGAGATGAAAATAATTTCATTACTCCGAAATGTTTTACATGTATTTTTTTAGCACAAAACATTTTATACATTTTTTCTTTGGATAAATTGCAAATTGCATGTCTAAAGTTTGGAGGTATTTGGATTTTACACTCTAAAATTTTAAAATTTGGATTTTATCCCTTAAAGTTTAGGGTGATTGGATTTTACACCCTGACGTTTCAGAATTTGGATTTTACCCCCTAAAGTTTGGAAGTGTTTGGATTTTGTACCCTTAAATTATGAAACTTTAGGGTGTAAAATCTAAACACTCTCAAACTTTAAGGAGTAAAATTCAAACACCTCTAAAATATAAAAGGTAAAATCCAAGTTCTGAAACGTTAGAGTGTAAAATTCAAACACTCCCAAACTTTAGAGGGTAAAATTCAAATTCTGAAACTTCAGGGTGTAAAATTCAATCACTCCCAAACTTTAGGGGTGTAATTTGCAATTTACCCTTTTTCTTTTGCATTTTGTGGTTAACTAGAAACATTTTCAGCTTTAACCAACCTAAACAAATATGATAAAACATTTTAAAGTGAAGCAAATGGAGTGTGAGTTTTTTCGATATTGAAAAATATACAATAAGTTAAGGTTCTGTTTGGCTATTTATTTATTTTTCAAAAAACAGAAGGCAAACTTATAAGTATGATGCTTTTGGTGTAGTTTTATTACTTCTAAATCGAAAACTATGGTAACGTTTTCAGACTTTTGGCAATATATTTCTACTTTGCTTTATTCCTTTCTTGTTATTTTAAAAATAGAAAATTGTATTTAGAAATAAGAAGCAAATAGATAATTCCAGTGGATCAATTTTATTTTATTTTCATATGATAGTGAATCTGCTTTTTTTTTTTTTTTCCTATTATTTTTGTGGTAGGACTAAGTTAGAAAATTTTAAATAGTTTTTTGGGCTGTGAATAAGTTTAGAAAATTTTAAATAATTTATATGTATAAACAAATAAAATTTTGTATTAATGGGAGTGAAAAGGTCATGAAGTTCTTAAGCAATTTGTTCATATGTTCATTTGAAAGCATAAAAATTAGATGATATATCTTTCTTCTTATCAGAGTTGTGTTTCTTGTTAGAACATTTTTAGAATCTCAATACTAAATGATGTTAAAAATTCTATTATCAGTGTGAGTATATATGTCCCATTATATTTGGTATAAAGAACTTATTATCACTAAAAGTCTTGTAGTTCAGTGATATTGTGGCTTTCCTTTATGAGAAGAACTAGAGTTTAGAGTCTCCTTTTTCCTATTGTTCTAACTATTGAATTATAAAAAAGAACTCATCATCATATCATTTTGTATTTTGGACAAGTTCTTAGAATATCTTTAATCTGTCCTTAATTAGCTCATTGTCTGGGACAAAAATTTTGTACTCTCTTTTCTTATATGTAGGAGAATTCAATACAAATTAGTAATTAGCTCATTTTTAAATAAAAAATCGTATACGAAATGACAATATATTTGTCACTAAAATTTGTATTTCAATCTTTCATGATATACTTACATTAATGAAGAACCCACAATAAAAGATAAACAATTTTAATACCATAAATAGGGGCTTTCAAGGTCCAATTCCTTACTTCAAGTTCCACAGTTACTCAAATACACAGAGCTAGCTGTTTTCTTCCTCTTATAAATTAATTAGTCTTCCAAATTTGTGCATAACACTATAAATCTCAATTAAGATGAAAACAAAAGCAACAAAATAAGATTGGTAAAAATCAAAATGATCCTCTCCATTATCCGAATCATTGTCCCAGTACTTTTTTTTTTTTTTTTTTTTGTATTAAACCCAGCTTTGCCTTCATGGTTTCTATTTTAAGCTCTACTTTCTTTGTTGCAGGGATTTGTTTATATAAAATTTGCATTTCTCAGAGGAAAGTTTAGTATTTTTTGAATCAAAACCATGGCCTATTCATTGAGAAGCAGGAAAAATAAGAAAATCTATGTGTGTTCAGGCAGTTCATCAGACAGTGACTCGGGTTATTCTGATCCTGACTACACAAGGATTAGACCTCGAAGACAAGCACAACAAAACAACACTAGTAAGTGCAATAAAAAACTGTCCACAGACGTTAAAATGGTGGAAGTGGGGGCTGCATGTTCAAGTGTGAGGACAAGAAGGGGCCGTCCTACTAAGAAGAGAGTAGACGAAGAAGGAAAGAAAAGTTTTGAAGTTGGAGAAAGTTCAAGGAGAAGAAGACGAGCTCATTATTCGCTTATGAAACGCGCTAGATGTGCAAATAAGACTGGACTAACTGAGTCAAAAAGAACAATCTTGTCATGGTTGATAGACTTGAAGATGATTGAGGAAAAAGAAGAAGTAGGATACATGGATGATCCTTGTGAACAAAACATATTGCTTAAGGGAATGATTACAAGGGCTGGGATATTATGTAATTGTTGTAATACGGAGATAACAGTGCGGGGATTTGAAGCTCATGCTCATAGTAATCTGAAAAGACCTTATGCGAACATTTTCCTATTGAGGAGAAATGTTTCCCTCCTGAGATGCCAACTTCATGTCTTGGATAGGATCAGGAAATCAAGGCATTGTGGATTTAACCTAATTAAGCCTAGAGAGACTGATGTAGACAAATATGATGATGCTTGTGTCATCTGTGCAGATGGAGGGGACTTGATATGTTGTGATAATTGTCCTTCCACAATTCATATAGATTGCACAAATTTGAAGGTCTGTAGTTTCTTTCACAGTTATTATAATGCCTTCTAGGAAAATTTACTTTTTTTCTTATGAATTGTTGTTTGGTTTCTAAAATTTTGTGTGCAATTGGACTTTGAACTTTAGAGAATTCCTCAAGATGATTGGCGGTGTCCTTATTGTGTCTGCAAATATTGTGGCGATGGTGGCTATGCAAATGACGAATTATTCCAATGCTTTCAATGTCAGAAGAAATGTATATGCTTCATACCTTTTATTTGGAATCTTAGCTTCTTTGAAGTTCTTTTTATTTTTTAAATTCTAAAGTGACAAATCCTAATTTGTGCTTCTTGTAGATCACTGGTCATGTCATCTTGAAGTCGAAGTAGATATTAATCGCCCACTGACTCCAGACAGGTCCCCTAACACGAAATCATTTTGTCAGCTGAGCTGCAAGGAGGTATGCTAATGTTCTCTACACATTTTTATTTGAGAATGTCTAATTCTTTTGAGTATTGTTGAAAGGATTCTGACATAAGTTCTGCCAAAGATTTGGGAGCACTTGGATAGAGAACTCAGAGTTAAAAATGAGCTAGACGGAGGACTCTCTTGGACTCTTATCCGCCAAACAGATCTACATTTAGCTACAGAGCCTACAAATATTGATCATTTTCAGCAGATTGTGGAATGTAACTGCAAGATAGCAGTTGTGTGGAATATGATGAATGAGTCGTTTGATCCAATCATAGATCGGCACACAAACACAAATGTGATTCATAGTGTCGTATACAATCGAGAGTAAGCAGCCCTATAAATTCTTTCTTAGATAGCTATAACTTGTTCTACATCTTATTCAGTCTAATATTGCTGCTTTTTATCAACATGTTTGGCATTTAGTTTTTGAAAAACATTATCTGTTCACCTTTTCTTTTTTCTCATAGTCCATAGTTTCAAGTTCAAGAAAAAAAAAATCTGATAGCTCAAAAATCCTTTATTTTCAGATCCAATTTGACTCGCATAAACTTTCAACGTTTTTATACTGCTATTCTTGAGAAGGATGACGAAATAATCTCGGCAGCATCTCTGAGGTATGTCCATAATATGTGAGGTATTTTTCTGTGTGTGCTGGAAAGCTTGTATACATGGAGCTTTAGAAAAAAAACCCTTTAAACTAAAATGATTGCCCTCATGGTTCTACAGAATACATGGGACAAAGATTGCAGAGATGCCCTTCGTTACTACTAATGAAAAGTATAGGAATCAAGGGATGTGGCAAAAGCTTTTGCTAGCGATTGAATCTGTAAGTTGTTGAATAAGGTTCTCTAGTGCATGTAAATATATCCCAAATATGAATATAATAAATAGAAGAAACTAAGCAATTGTTTTTAAATACACAGCAACAAAAGGGTGTGTCACCCAACTTAGATTCTGCTTTAGTTTGAACCTTTTTCTGGAATTTCCGATAAAACCCAATATTATGACAAATTGTGCTTCAACAAACTGATTGACTCATCTATCATGTGTTATAACATATACTGTTTTGAAGATTTTTAAAGTAGTTTGAGTCTCCATGCTTTTAGTTGTAAGTAGCATAGCAAGAACTACTTGTAACAGGTCAGTAGGTTACAGTTGGAATAGATGATAGTGTACCAATATTTGCTGTCCTACAATTGATATTTTGCAAAACGTGTTGCCACTGGTTGCATTGAAGATCCTAGATTTTAAGGCTGAGCAGATTGCTTATCCACCATGAAAATGTTTCAGAAACAGCTCATTGATATATTTCCCCACATTGAGAAGTCGTCTATTTGAAATCATAATATTTAGGCTACACACAAAAACACACCTCTTATCTGTTTTCTCTGGAGCAAAGTTGAATAAATATTTTTCAGTCCCTTGAGCCTTACTTTTACTTAACGATCCGGCGCGGTCCATTGGTCCTTCTGAGAACAAGCTCTCATGCTGATCTAATTTTCAGGTCCTTCACTTTCTTAAAGTCGAGAAATTGATCGTTCCATCAATTGAAGATCTCGTTCCAATGTGGACACAGAAATATGGTTTTTCAAAAGTCGAGGATTCCGTGATGAATGAACTGAAGTGCTTCAACACATTGATGTTTACAAGGGCAGTCAGATTACAGAAATCCATGCACAAACCTGCCGTAAAATCAGAAGGTGGAGACTCCGAATCTCTCTCTCTCTCTCTCTCTCTCTTCTCTCCTGTGTGTACTGTTTCCATCCTCATCACTTCTTTGGCTTCCTTTTTATCCTCCTCTCTTTGCAGCTATGGAAGTTGATGGAGATGGGAACAATGGCAATCAGAATGGAGAGGATGCAAAACAAAACCAGGCAAATCATATGGAGCAGAATGCAACGGAGGTTGATGAAGTCAAGAACAATGACAATATGGTGTTGCAGGATGGAACAAACATGAGCCAGAACCAAACGAAGCTGCTACTTCCTGACTTAAATGATGAACCTCCTGAAGAAGAGCCACTAGTACCTATGAAATAAAGAGTAATTATTTAGTACTTTGGGAGTGTTGCGTTATAGTATTCTCTCCTCTCATTTTATGGTGGGTCTTACTATTTAAATTTATGACATGATCTGTCATTCATATGAGAAGAGAGAGTATCACCTCGTTATACTTCAAGAAAGAGTAACTGAACTCAATCAAGCAAACATCCTCTTACTATAGGGTTAACATGCAAGTCTTTATTATCTAGTTTTTACTTGCTGACTGCAAGGAAAGTACTAAGGATTTTTTATGATCAAGATTTTAGGATTTTTGATGATCCCCTTGCGGATTTTTCTATGTTATTGTAATATGACTGTATTGGCAATTTGGCATGTATGCTTTAGGGAAACCAACCAATGTGCAGACAAGCTGACAAAGAAGGGAGCCATGCAAGATCAAGATTTTAGGATTTTTGATGATCCCTTTGCGGATCTTTCTATGTTATTGAAATATGACTCTATTGGCATGTGTTTTGAGAGGCTCTGCCTCACCTGTCTAGTTTAATCATATTGCAAGCCTTTTCTGTCAAAAAAAAAAAAATAAAAGTTAATTCACGTGAGCCATCAAACTATACTATAAACATATACTAATAATTCATTAGTACTTTGATAAAAAAAAAAAAAAAAAATGGTAACATTTTGACATTTTTCTAAAGTTGCAACATAATAATAACAGAAAATATTTAGTGTTTATGATTATGCCCGTGCCAATGTATGGTTTAATGAAAAATTATATATAAATATATCAAAATTTTATAATAATAATTATTGAGCAACACTTTTCTTTTTGAAATTTTTATAAACTAATAATTATTGAACCACTTGAAACTTTAATAAACTTTTAACTACAATAAATTAACTATTTAAATGAGTCAGATGACCAAAAAATAAAAATAAAAATAAAAGTGTAATACATACATATATTGAGGCAATTGGTACAAGCACAAGGAGTGGAGTGTAAATTTTACCATATTAAAACATGAAATTAAAATATATATATATATATATATAATCAAAACAATTAAAATAAATATTAAACTTTATTTTAAATTACTTGAAACTTTTTGAATTTTAGTTGAAGTAAAAATCAAATTCCTTGAAACTTAGGTAAACTATTGGTATTTTTTATAACAAAGTTTTACATTGAGTATTATTGTAAATTAGTATGTAACCCTGTGCATTTGTATGAGTATATTTAAAAAAAATCACAATTACATACACACACACACACACACACACACACACATATATATATATATGATTTAGAATCTAATTGAATCAGACTCTTCAGTTTTTGTACTCAATAATTTACATGCAACAAAAGTTAAAAAATTTGATGGAACACATGGCGCAAAATTGAACTCTAATTAAAATTCAATTTAAAGTATAATTGAATGTAGACTCTTTGATTTTTGCACCTAATAATTCACTTGACACAAATTTAAAAATTAGATGAGACAAATGACACAAAATTAGACTCCAATTTAGAATTTAATTGGATTTTCTCTCTACTTTTTCTATTAATATTGTGGGGAGTGGAAGAGTCCCCCTCCGGGCCTAAAGCCCAAATTCCAATTGGGCCTCGTGGAATGAATTGCCATACACATATGCTCATGGAAAGGCCCAATAAATTATAAGGACTAAAGGAAGGGTACAGGGCCATCCCGAACAACCCAAAGAAGGTAGGAACCTTTGCAGATTGTTCCCATGAAAAAGGTAGCAAGTTAAATGGAGCCAAGCCTTATCTGAGGCAAGGTGCACGGAAAATCTACGTCTTACTTCCAGAAGGTACCTAGAACCTTGAGGAGTCTTCTAAAACACACAAGAAGGTTGAAAATCTTCACCTCCGCATTAATGAGGAGATTTCCACCTAACCCCTGCCACGTTGAATACATATGAGACAACCTAAACAGTACAAACACCCCCAAAAGTCAAAATTTCAAGATAAGGGAAGAGAGGAAACCGATAAAGGAGAGGAAAATATCCTTGAAAACTCGGCAGACGACAGGATAGCTGTAGAGATAAGAACAAGGAATGTACCTCTATAAGGGGGAAGACATGCAAATAGAAGGAGGTTGGAAAAATAGTGAAAAAAGTGTAAGAAGGAAGAAAAACTATCTATTTGAGAGAGAGAGAGTGTGTAACACCATGGGAAAGAGAAATTCTCCTATTGTAATACTTTAGCTTCATCTGAAATATATGGTGTTGATGAAATCAATTGTTTGAGTTTCCCATTGTGGAGTGCTTATTCCCTATTCTCTTTTTATAAATAGATTGTGTCGGTCATTTAAACTTTATCCTATAGATCCACACAGGATCCCAGATTGGTTAGTTTTTTACGCCCACAAATATATATATATATATATATAGATTACTTGAAACTTTTCCTAATAAAATTTTAGTTGAGGTAAAATTTTAAATTTCTTGAAACTTAGCTAGAGTTCTACGTAGAGTAACTATTGGTATTGGAATTTAACATAATATAATAAAAAATATCAATAATTAAAAAGAGCATAGAAACTTGTCTCAGAGGGAAGATCATCACTTTGCGTAACCAGGACTTTTAGGATGATATCAACCAAAGTTTGGATTGGATTTATTCAAACTTGGTTTGATAGATTATCGCGCTTCAAATTTGAGCTTAAATTTAGTTTAGTTTAATTGACAAATGAGCTTAAATAAGCATCTTTGACGAACTTAAATCTATTTTCAGAGAGAAAAGATAATGTAAATTTTATTAAGACAACAAAACAAATCACAACAGATCGTGTAACAAAACAGAATTCAAATCAGGAGGGATATCATCTATTCATACATTAGTCATCTGCTTCAAGAGCTTTTCACCAGAGCATGTGCGAGAGCCATTACCCTGAAGTTTAACGTGGGAGGTGGAAGGCCAACTTGGAGCTGATGCTAATATCTGTGTTTCCAGGATAACATCACCTTAGCTTAGACTAATTGAGTGCAGATGAAGACACAGTAGAAATAATGATTAACGAGAGAGGAGTCGCCTTGGAACACGACATTGTGCCTGGCTGCCATTGCCTCAACAGCTTCCACAGAGTGAAAATGTGGCATGCATTGGGTCAAAGACGCCAACGCCATCACCTCGTCACTACTGTTCCTAATCACAACTTCAACCTTAGCTGCCTACAATACTGGAAAAAAGAGCGCCGTCAAAGTTAGCCTTAAATCAATGCTCAGGTGGTGCCTCCAACCTCGTTCATGGGCGACTTATGGTCTTGCTCCAAGAAAAAAGCGGTAGTTCATTAATGTCTTTGATACCCAAATGTTCATGTTTAATACGGATGTTATTTGATTATTTCTCCTTCGCCACAAGAGCCAAGATTTAACTGCAACTAAGTCCAGAGGATGTGGATCATGATCTGCAACTAGTTGATATCATATACTGGGTATAATAAAAGTTGATATCAACCAAAGTTTGATCTGCAACTAGGTGTTCAGAATAAGATTGGCATGTAATTCATCCTAGCCTCAAACGACATTTATCTAATTTTGGGTAGATATTCTACAGCCAACTTTTGACCAGCAAATATTCAATGCTCTTTTTTTTTAAGTAATTTTTTAGTAGTCAAGATTCAGTGCTCTTATTGAGAAACCACATCAGAAAGAAACTCTACTGCTTACGATTGTAGAAAAGCTTTCCCATGCTGTTAAACGAAGCTAGAAGAAGCAAAAGGTACTACAAACAGTTGACACAAAACAGAAAAACTAGTCGCAAGCTCCAAGGGAACAAAATGGAAAAAGTCATAATCAATTGCACTTGATGATAACATAAAAGTATGAAGGGGCGCCCTCGTAACGTGATAACAATGGTGTATGACTGACTTCACATCTTAAAATAAATAAACAAATAAAAGATTAGGTCTACCATAGATCAATCCCTCCCCACCAGAGAGAGAGAGAGAGAGAAGAAGAAGAAGAAGAAGAAAAAGAAGAAAAGAAAAGGGAAAAGAAAACAGGAACTGATCTATAACATATTTTACAATCAATTCTATAAGAAAGAAATGATAAGATTAGGATTAGGGTGTCGGTTATCCCATCCATGGGTTGAAAAGGCCAAACTAAACTTATTTGAATTCTTTTCTCCACAGATAAAGAATGAGGCCCGTTTAAATAAGAATACAGCACCAAGGGGCAGCCCTCGATGCACTTCTTTGTAAGCAAAAGAATATGAATTACATTTCTGGTCTAATTATGATTGACAAATAGGCAAGAATAGTTGGAGGAAAAAAATAAATGTAAAAGAAATCTTTGTTCTCTTTAAGGCCGAAGAAGTTAATCATCTCCTCTTTAGCTTTTCATAACATCTGATCCCTCATCTCGGCATTTTTCAAGAATTAAACTACAGTTGTTCATTGTGCAGGCATCAAGAAGACCATGATTCCAAAGTTTGATCATGAATAGCCTCCAACACCTGAGCCCATAAGCATATATATGCAAATTTCAGATATTTATAAAGTTATTACATAAATGCAACATCTATCAATTCAAGAAACTAGGTGTTCTACGGGTACTTGATCTGCAATGCACAGTGCAACTCAGTACAAAACAGGTTTGGAGATGTCATCAGTCTTTAATAAAAAGGCATGAGCAGTAAATTGTTCCAAGAGAATATGATGGCTATCAATGAAAGCATTTCAAGAAGCATTTGAAATGTCATTCAATAGCAAAAGTATTAGACTGCCATCCCTTTAGGTCATTAAATTTCTTTCAAGTAATGCAAGAAAACCATCTTATTTGAACATCATCACTACTGGTTTCGAGTCTAGGAACTTTCCAATGACCTATACACCAATGAGCTCTAACTCAAATGATGCCACTTATGAGGGATGGTGATGTCATTGGTTCAAGACTCACTAGGTACATGTGTAAATTATCAATAAAAGAATTTCAAATGACCTACAGAAAGAACCCCTACATCTAATACATGACTTTAAAAAAAAAATTCCCATACAAACAAGTCAGTAATTTTACTCCCACTCTTTCAATAAATTGCATTTTTCATTAAAAGAGAAAGAATTCTATTATTTAGCAATCGTAAAAGTACAGAATTCTATTGATGAATAGGAATAACCTCTAACAAAGACCAAGGACACAGGTAATATACAATAAATTTGCACCCAAATTTTCATATTCCAGCTTGTACAGTATAATTCTATCACATTGACTTAATGTTTCACAACTCGGATGCAATTCCACCAAGTATCTTGGATACCTTATCACCCATAAAAATGATATCTGATAGATAAAAGAGTTCACAGGAACCCCCCACCCAAATGAAAAGGAACAAGTGTCAAAATTCATTTAACAACTAAAAAAGATTAGCATATGAATAATAGATAAATTTCTGGTTGCATGTATTTAGCAGGGTCAATGAATGAACATTAAGTCAAAGAACTTTAAAGCTGCTCAAATCATTAGGGCAAAATTATATGAGAAAAGTACCAAAAGAGTGCTGGGGATGAGACCAGCTCTTGTTTATGAAGCTTCGAGAATGCCTCACATGCCCAGGGAACATGACCATCTGCCAGTACCCTGCCAGAATAAAAGTAGAAATTTTTTTTTAACAATAATTTTAATTTCTTCTTTTTTTAGAAGTTCCTTACAAGAAACTAACGTTAAAAGGTGCATGTAGTTGCATTTGAATTTCCATTATACACTAAACAAAAAAGGAATAAGTAATCAGAGAAAAGAAGAAAAAAATTGGGAAACATCAGAATGCTTTACAAGACAAGGCATAATAACTACCTTTGCTTTCTTACAAATGAGTTCCAAAGATGCATAAGCTTCTTTTCATCTTTGGTAACATCCACAAAATCATCGAGCATCTGCAACAGAATGGTTTGCTCTTAAATTCTGAATCCCAAAAGTGGATAAGGATAACAACTAATTTGGGCAAGGTTCATCCAAACAAGCCAGATGTACAAAACCAAACCAAAGTCAAGAAAGTCCTTTACCAAGCCAACTCCTCCGGATGTTAAATATGATAGAGATATTAAATTATGAAAATTAAATAAATAAGGAGAGAACCAATACAGCATAAGCAAGCCAATGAACAGAAAAAGTGGTACTTGGTAAGAAACCCTTGATTTGACTCAAATATGTCAAATATCAATGTTGCTATTGTCTAAACCCTATACATAGTTAGAATCCTACAACCTCCATCCTAAATAACAGATTTCAATCCCACTACCGCTTGAATTATCAAGTAGGCAGAAATCTATTGACAGATGTTTTCAACATTCTAACATATTTACTTTCCTATTAATTAGTCAAAAGGCCAAATAAGTCACAGTCAATCAACTCATAGCTAGGCCATGTTAACACCATTTTTTCACCACTAATACAACTTGTATAACTGGAGAATAAAATCACTTAAATGAAGACTCCTTGGAGCAAAGTACATAAGCTCTTTTAACATTTTAAAATTTCTACAAAATGTGTCGAGCAGGAAAGGCAGGCTCTACTACTGTAACAAGAATCACAATTTAGAAAAAGAAGTAATACAAATCCATATAATCATCAAGCATACCCTTCGATCTTCAAGGTCGGCAACATCGTCATCAACTTCATCTTCACTATCCTGATCCGAAAGTACTTCATCTAATGCCATAGGCTGAGCACAAAAATGAGATTGCATTAGAAATCAAACTAGTCATCAATCTTAACATATCATTGATGTAGATTGAGAACATAGTAAAACTCCAAGTAGTCACAAGAAAAAGCAAATCATGCCTCTCAAGAAAGATATTCACTGAAATTGAAGTCAGATATTTCTTGTAATAACTAGCACTTTCAAGTGCACAATAACCAAAAAATAATTTCTCAAGAAAGATTCAATTAGAAAACACAATTTCTTTTTTAAGTAATAACTTTATTGAAACAAGAAAAGGAAAGACACAGAATAAGTGCCAAACCTTTCCAAAGATTACAAATTCTAAAGATATAAAATCTATAAAATCAACGAAAGATATCGACAAGATGCCGCCCATGGCTTGCATTCAATCATACAAGAATCACAAAGATAGATTCCTTGATTACAAAACTAGAACATTCAACTCCATCAAAGACCATCTTGTTTCTTTAAAACCAAAGATTCTCTCATAATGCATAACGGCACAGCATGCTTAGCACTGCTATGGCAATGAAGGTGTCCTCACTAACATTCCAAGAGGTCATACACAGATTTTGGCATCACCCAAACTATCCCAAACAATGTAAAGACGAAAGACTAAATATCTTATGCTAAGGAGCAGAAACACATGGTCAATAGATTCCCCGCTTCTTTTACACATACATCACCAATCTATTATCAATAGATGCCTCTTGTAAAGATTATCAATAGTCAGGAACTTTCTAGGGTTGCAGTCCACACAAAGCTATTAGTGTGGACTGTACTTATTACAAAAATACAACTATAAGCTGAAATTATTATAATAAAGCTATTAGTGTTAATAATTCTATTTAAGATTCTAAATTAAGATTAAAAGTATGCATCCAATATCCTATAACTCAGACAAATAACAAAGCAGATAGATGAAGAAGCAAAATTCTAAAAAAGAAAAATCTAAAAATCACTGATCACCTGAACTCTATGAGAGTGAAAGAACTGTCGCTTCTGCAGGAGGACACGGCTGGAAAAACAAAATTGTGAAAAGTACATAAATAAAACAGCGTGCCAAAGAATTATGCTTTTTTTAAAAAGGACAAAAATCTCTAGATAATCCTAGTATTTGTGAAGGATACAGAGTTAGTAGTGCCTTTCATGATGTAAAAGCACATCTAAAAATTAAGCATATCATTATTACAAGTAGAAGTCTATTTCAAGTAATGACCATAAGACAAACAAGCAATGGGTTGAAATTAACAATTGTTCAAAACTTCCAACTTTACGTAAACCAGACAAAGATCCAAACTTTTATACTATCTTTGTAAAGTGGTGAAGGGTTGGGGATTGGGGTTAAATGCTAGGTTCAAATCTCACAAAAGGCAATGATGATGGTAGCAAAAGAAATCAAAATCAAAATCAAAGTTTTGTTGAGTGCAAAGGACTTTTTACAGCAAGCTTGCTCAACTCAACTTAACTAAGCCTCAATCACAATTAAATTGGGAATGGCTTTGTAAATATTTTTTAAATTAATGGCACATGTATCATTGTTCTACATTCTATCCTATCTATACTCACATTCTTTGTCATGTACTAAGTGTGGGTAAAAGTCTCAAGCGTACTTAAGCGCATGGGCCAGGCCCTAGAGCCTAGGTACAAAGCGCAAGCATGCACTTGTAAGTGCATACCTTTTCAAATATAATGAACAACAACCTCTAATAGAAAATAGAAAAATAAATAAATAAATAAAAAGAAGCTTTATAGTAATATACATTGCCTATTAGCCAAGACCTTGTAGCTCAATAGCATTTCCAAGTGTCCTTTACAAGTCTCCTTTACAAGGAGAACTGGGGTTCAAATTTCCCCTTATCACTTGTAACAAATGAATTATCGAAAAAAAAAAAGTAATATGTTTAGTTGGGCAAGTGGTTGTGGAGAGTGCATTCCTTTTCAAATATAATGAACAACAACCTCTAATAGAAAAAAAAGAAAAAAAAGAAAAAAAAAGAAGAAGCTTTATAGTGATACATATTGCCTATTAGCCAAGACCTTGTAGCTCAATAGCATTTCCAAGTGTCCTTTACAAGTCTCCTTTACAAGGAGAACGTTCAAACTTCCCCTTATCACTTGTACCAAATGAATTATAAAAAAAAAAGTAATATGTTTTGTTGGGCAAGTGGTTGTGGAGGTATGGTTTTGAGACAGAAGTGTTATAGCGAAATATGGGAACGTTTGGGGTGTTTGGTGTACTAAAAATGTGACAAGTGCTTATGGTGTTAGTCTCTAGAGGTTTATTAGGAGTGGTTGGTAGAACTTCTCTAAACTCCTACGGTATGATGTGGGTGATGGTACTAGAGTGAAGTTTTTGTTCTCTCAAAGAAGCTTTTCCAGAACTTTATTGTCTTAGTAGGGCATGGGACTCTTCTGTGGCAGAGGTTATGTGTTGGTCTGGTGGGAGGATTCACTGGAATTTTTACTTTTGTCGTCCATTGCAGGATTGGGAGGAAGAATCTTTTGATTGGTTTATGGATACTGTCTACTTTTCCAAAGTGCGGGGGGTTGGCCCTGATAAGGTTTGTTGGAACCCAACAAGGAGTAGAGGTTCTGAGGTTAAAAGTTTTTCTTTCTTTCTACCCTACTACTTGCTCTTTCCCTTAGAGGTTGGTGTGGCAATCGAAGGTTCCTCCAAGGGTGGCTTTTATTATGTCTTTAATATTTTTAAAGTTCATGTGACTTTTATTGATGTTAGATGGTTAGGATTTAATTGTTAGATATAAGATAAAGGGATAGAATTCTAGGGTTCCTAGAATTTGTAATGTTCCTAGAATCTATTACAAATAGCCTCTTTTGAATCGTTGTAGGCAACTTTTCTCATTTACCTTACGAAATTTCAATGTTGAACATTTCTTGAGTTCTTTGGGCCAGGAAATTCATATTTGGTTGTTCCAACTTCAATTCTATTATCTTTTTCTTTACTTTAATCTTGTTAGTTGCTGGAATTTCTGATAAACCATTTTTTTTATAATAAACACAAGTTCTTACCACCACATCACAAAAATTTATTAACTATCAATCATAATAAAAGTCATAAATTTTCTTGCTTATATAAGTCGTAAATATTTATCTCACTCAGACAGAAGTTATAGCAGTGGATCTACACCACAATTATCCCACCAAATCAAAGCTTGGGGTTGATAAATTTGAAGTTTCTTGTTTCTTCTATAAACTTTAAGTGGCAGGTTTCTATCATACAGATACATAAACAAATAGGCAGATGCTCACAGTGTCTTCATTA
This sequence comes from Quercus gilva, assembly GCA_023621385.1. Classification (NCBI taxonomy): domain Eukaryota; kingdom Viridiplantae; phylum Streptophyta; class Magnoliopsida; order Fagales; family Fagaceae; genus Quercus; species Quercus gilva. The sequence goes on from CM042484.1 coordinate 31,857,895, forward strand.
TAAAGTGAATAAAGGCCTTTTTAAACCAAAATAGAAGAAATAATACAGAAGATGTCTTTGGAGTGCTATTAAAAATAGGAAATCTAGGCATAAATAACCTTGGTGACATACCTTCTAGAATCTGACCGTTCCACGTTTAATTTCCTTGCTTTAGCAGGGACTGCAGGATCACTTACAGATAGTGATTTTACAAATTCAGGGTCCACAGAAGATTGAGCCATGGCAATTGAAACACCGGGAACATTAGAACTGGATGCAACTCGCTCTATGCACCCAATAGCACTGGGATAATCAGGACCATAGTTTCCTCCTCCAACCCTTCCATTCTGCATGTCTTCATCACTGGGGAATGACTTGGAAATCTTCTCACCTTTACAGGATTGAACATCTGATCCATTAAGTAAAATTTCAGTCTTCCACACAAAAGGAATATGAAGATGGAACCAAAAGGTAATATTTTTCCACACATATATTACAAATGTGCCATACATCAAAATTTTAAAAGAATTACAAAATGAGTCCTATCATTTTAATCTAAGCTTGATTCAGAAGGGAAATGGTAGAAAATAGAAACATGGAGAAGAAAGAACATGAAAATCCTAGGCTTTACCACCTAAGGGTGCTTGGAATCACCACCAGGCAGAAGAGATAATTTCCCATAAGAAAATTACCATTCCAAATACTCTGCCTAAAAGACTTCCTGGAGCCTTTCTTATAAGGCTTCCAGGAACCATGAAGCCACAATTACATCCCCTAAAATCTTCCTATGAAATCCTGAACAACAACATTATAGTCAAAATTCAAAATTTTCAAAAATGAAATTTGGAAAAAAGAACTAAAATAATTTTGATTGTGCTTCTTAGATCATTTTCCGCTAGTTGGAGAAAACTCGATCACGAGTTTTGAAATGTCTCAGGAAAATAACTTTGGCACTTAACACCTGTACCAACTCTTTGAGGAACTTTTGGCTACACTAAGAACAAAGAAGCTTTTTGTTCCACCATATCAAATTAGTATGGAATGATAAATCAATGGGTGCAATCAGTTTTATAAATGCTACAGCCTTGACCCCCAAGAATCACCATCATCTCAAGCCTTTTCACTTCCTGCACCATAGAGGATTGATAAGTAACAGGTGCATCAAAGATCAAACTCAATTTTCACAGGTACACCCTCTATTTTGTGGCTCTCTTGTTGAAATTTTTCTTCATAAATTAATGATTCTCTAACATGCTGTATTGAGTCTACCACATATGTGTTAGGCTGTAGTAAAAGTCTACATTTGTCAGCACTTGCATTTCCTTTTAAGTACTAGGTTCTGGTGGTACTTGAGGCCCCTCCATCACTAAGGTTTCATTAACAACACTATTGTCTCCTGTGTATGAAACTGTGGTTTTATTGCTACCAATTATCTTTCAAAGGATGGAGCCATTGAATTGATCTTCATAGACAAGTCTTGGATGGCTTTTAATATGGCTTCCATTGATATTGGAGTAGGTATAGAACTAGACACTGCGCAAACATGCATCTTTTCTTTTCCAAATTGTGCCACATAGCCAATAGCAGGTCTATTCCTTTGTCTCAGATTCTTTTATCTAAAAAGTCACCCTAAGAGGATTGGGATAGATTTTTCTTTGATGGACTAGCAAACATATTTCTCTCTGAGATTTTCTTTCATCTCTTCCCAATTGGTTATGGCAGGCTTGCACCTTCCATGGCAAAGGTTCTCAATATTGTACCAATAGTCCCTAGCTCTACTTGTCAGTTTCATCTTGGAAAACCTAACATTGTTATCATTTGAAACGTGTTCATTCAAAAAATTGGTCCATCTCATGTAACCAAATGGTGAACATCCACGAGCCTTGAAAACCATCAAACATAGGTGCCTCCTTGATGGTGCCTCTAATATTACCATAATTCACAACAATGAAATTTCAACTAATAATGTAACAAGAAGTTGGGTTTGCTAACCTGGGCTGGGTTTGAAGCTGTGCAATTTGAATATAATTTTTTATTAAAAATGTTTCTCTAAGCTTGGTGGTGGCAAGGAGTTCAATAGATTAGATGGGGTTTGTGATGGGATAGTTGCTCTCAAGCAGAGGTGAGTCAATCGGATTGGCTGAATGTTGGGTTCGGGTTAACAGCGAAGGATTCTGTGGTGGCTTTCATGATGTTAGGGAAGGGACAGAGGAATCAATACACTTTGATAGTAAGTTGATGCAGAACAAAAAGGGTAGAAGATTGAAATAATAGAGAGGAAAAAAGACCATGACAAATCCTAGGCTTCATCATCTAGAATTTGTTTGAAATTGTAGGCTCTAAAACACTTCCTGGAGCCTATTTTTCATAGGGCTTCTAGAATATATCAAGCCTCAATCACAAACCCCTAAAGCCATCCCATGAAATCCTCAACAACATTAAAGCCCAAATTCAAAATTCAAAAATGATACTGGAAAAATATCCAAAATAATTTTGGTTTGTGCTCCCTGAATCAAAACTTCTCCCAAAGTAGGTCTGTCAATACACTAAACCCAGCATGGGTCTGGACCTAAATAAACCAAATTCTAGATTCAAATCAAAATGTAAAGGATTATTTTCACCATTGACTTTAAGCTATTATTTGACTACGCAGCATTAGCCATAATCAAACATATAAAATTGAGTATTCTTGCACACGGTGAACAACTAAATGAAAGAATGAAATTCAACCATTTTGGAATAGTTATGATTATGATCAGCTAATGGTACATATATTGATGGCAGATCATCAGTCATTCTAAATTCATCAGTAAAAATTCAAGGCCCTAAAAGACTGCTCATGATCTGCCATTGACAGTTTTACCAACCAGATACGCCAATGCAGGTCCTAAGGACTGCAGCACTAGTGGATATTAGAAACATTCAAAGTAAAGTGCTCTAAATAAATCAATAGGATTTAGGACATGATCAACTATTTCAATGTTATAATAGATTTAAAAGTTCCAATACATCCATCCCAGATGTATTCCATTTAAAAGTACAGAAAGAAAATTATGAAACTTCCTTTTCCACCCAAAAATTTCAAAAATTGGAAGGAAAATTTATGAGGTCTACAACATTCTTAGAGGTTGCAAGTACTTTACAAAGGCTAGTTTATATTCATATTTCATATATTCTCCACTTATCTGCATAACCTGTGGAAACTGGTGGTGCGTACCAGTTGTAATGTGAAGACTAAGTACTAATTATTACTTCTTCTTTCTTTTTTTATAGCAGACATCAGAACTAACTTTTATCACCATCCTTACCAATCCAAAAACAACATAAATAAATAATTATACCATCATCCTTCTCCAAAAACCCCTTGTGTAAGCCTTCCCCGGCTAGTCTGGGTGAGTCCAACTCCAGGAACTGTACATTACCACGCTTTTCATTTAGATCAGGGTCCGTTCGCCTGCGCCTTCGTGGCCTTGAGCTGTACATACAATTTGATTCACCGTCACACCTCTCAGAAACAAACAAAAAGGGTTCAACAAGAAGCTGTAAGCCCAGAGATATAAAAACAGACCAGAACAAGAATGTTTGCGGATGTGGGTCCACTGCAGCAGCTACTGTCTGTGTACAAATTATTTTGACATGATAAAATAGTTGGAAAAAAACTTAATACTTTTTCATTGAGAAAAGGGTTCTGTCAAATATGAATTGAACTTAAATACTGACATAAGGCACTCCACATAGTGACAAATCACACATGGCTTGAAGGAAGTATAATTTTCATCCAGTAAAATGCATGAGGCATAATGTAATTATACAAATTCATAAATAAATATATTAACATGAAGAGCAGCACATGCACTTATCCAAAAGGCCAAGAATGACATAACATGAAGGGTAGAACATATACTAGAGAATATGGCAACTCCAACGCTCAGTTATCTGCAAACAGATATGATACTATAACCACACTTTCAAATGAGTCCCTCAGGAAGAAAAATCCTTTCATGAAGATTGTAAGTCAGAACCAGGTCAGCTGCTTAGTTCCTTACAAGTTTCTCGTCTCCAACAATTTTTCATTTAAGAATTACATTAAAAGGAGGAGAGTTCCTAAATGCACAGAATGTTGTACAAAAGTTCTCTTTAAATATTACAAGCACTCTCCTGTCCAGTATGTTAAGGTAACACACAATTTTTCTACCTTAATAAATATCAAGAATTTTTCTGGGAAATTAATAAAGTTCTTACCTCAGATCTCAATATCTCAATGTTCACAGAGACATTCACTGCCTGATACTCTTCAGTAACCTACAAAATATATGTTTATTACAAGCCTTTCCAGAAGGGCACAATAAGCAGCAAGTGACTTTATATTTCCAAATTACCAACCCAGAACTCAAAGTTGAATAGGTCATGAGAAGAGCACAAATGAAACCGCAGACCCTGCAAAATAAATAAAGGTATTCATCTTAATAGTCAAAGAAAATTACCAATTTTTTAATAGGAAAAGACAATAATTTCTTGAAAGTACTCGCTTGATGTAAATGAAATGGTTGCCTTTGATATAATGATGGGAAGAATAAATGGCACTAATTTGGCAAAAACATCAGCACACAATTCTAATACGACAGTTCCCCAACATAAGTAAAGTATCATATTGTATCATGAACAAGTCAGATTCTAATTGTAAATTATAAATTCATAGGTAATATAAATAATTCTCGACTGTCTAAGGGTGGTAGGCTTACTCTCTTGAAGAGTACCCTCTCTAGTCTTCCCACATACTATCTATCCTTATTTACCATCCCTGTAGCTGTGGCTGACATATTGGAGCGTATTCAAAGGAATTTCTAGTGGGGGTCTTCGGAGGAGTGTTTTAAACATTCTTTGGTGGCTTGGGAGAAGGTGTGTTCACCTCTAGAAATGGGTGGTTTGGGGGTTAGGAATTTAGGACACTTCAACCAAGCTCTATTAGGGAAATGGTTATGGAGGTTTGGCCAAGAAGGAACTAGTCTTTGGCAGAGGGTTATTGCCACCAAATATGGCGAGGTTCAAGGGGGGTGGATTACTAAAGATTGTAGAAGGGCGCATGGGTGTGGCCTTTGGCATGGTATTAATGTCGGTTGGGAGAGGTTCTACAAACACTTAGCTTTTGTGGTGGGTGATGGTTCCTGTATTCGTTTTTGGCATGATAGGTGGGTTGGTGATCACTCTCTTAAAATGCTCTATCCTTAGCTATTTGCATGTTCTAGTGACAAGGAAGCCTATATTTCTGACTTGTTGGAGCATCAAGAGGATGGGAGTAGTAGATGTAGGAATGTGAGATTTTATAGGAATTTTCATGAGAGGGAATTTGAGGCTACCTTCTCTTTCCTAGAACTCATTCAATCTCGGATCCCACGAGGTTTTGGGTGGGATAGACCCCATTGGTGCCTTAATAGGAATGGTAAGTTTGATGCTCAGTCCTTTTATCTTAAGATCAGGGGTACAGCTCCTTCTTACTTTCCTTGGAAGGGGATTTGGAAAGTCAAGGTGCCTAAGAGGGTGGCTTTCTTCTTGTGGACCGCAGCACATGCCCGGATCCTTACCTTGGATAATATCCGAGGCCTCCCTTTGGCGAATAGATGCTGTATGTGCTGCTGTTCAGCGGAATCTGTGGAGCATCTTCTCATTCATTGTCCAGTAGCTTATGCTTTGTGGGTGCAAATGTTTCAAGCTTTTGGGATTCAATGGGTCATGCCAGGTTTTGTGGTGAGTTTGGTGTCTTGTCGGAGTAATTGGTTGGGAAAATATGCTTCATACGTATGGAATATGGTTTCTGGTTATTTGATGTGGGTTGTTTGGTTGGAAAGAAACCGGCGCTCATTTGAGAATTTGGAGAGAACGTTTGATCAATTACAAGAGCTCAGCCGAAATACTCTTTTTGAGTGGGCTAAGTGCTGGGGTTATTCAAACTGTTCTTCTGCTTTGGTGTTCTCTTCTACCCTTAGTAGTGCCACTTAAGTTGTTTCTCTTATTCTGTTTTCAGTTGTTTTTGTTTGCTGTTTTTTTGTGTTCACCATCATGAACACCTATAATGGCTGTTTTAGTTTTTTTTGTTGAATAAAAATCTTATTACTTATAAAAAAAAAGGGAACTCATGGGAGAAAATAAGCTTGAGTATGAGCATAAATGAATCAAATGAAAATCAATATTTCTTAGCATGAATTAACTTAAAACTGTAGATAGACACTCGCACATGCACGCGAAACATAATCTTTGACGAAACTCAAGGTTGGGTCCTTCATAGTGTAGAAGGTACCAGAAGATAATTACAGTGAAAGTCAAATAACTATAGTCCAAATCAAAAACTAGGAACTCACAAGATCTTTTGAGGGAAAGTTTATAATATAGACATTATGGAAGTGAGACAAGAGGACTAATTTCAAAATTTCCTTAATTCTAAGGATTTTAAATTTCAAATTAGAACATCAAAGGATCAATTTGATTTTGGGCTTGTTCAGACTTTGTTACAAGCACCATTGTGAAGGTAATATGGGAGGTTCTACTTTTGTTTTCATTGAATCAAAAACTTTTGAGTTTGCTATTGAGGAAGGGGGGTCGTTTTTCTTATTATGTATCCATGAAAGAGGTAGGAATTCCTAACGTTCTGTCTATATGGGTAAGGAGAGTGCTAAGAGAATTTTGTTTCACGTGAAAGAGTTAATATCTAAGCAAAATCCAGGTCATTTTGCGAGAAGGGTCATGGAGGGAAATAGAGTTCTCATTCTTCAGTTGGGGTCCAATGACCAAGGCACTTTTTTGTTGGTCTCTGAGTTAGATAAAGGCCGTCGAAGGGGTTCCATTGTCATACTGGAAGGAAAATTGGGGAGTGGCTAGAGAGGTTTTGGAATACATTTGAAAAAGACAATCCATCTGAATAATCAGAATATCGGTGTTAAGCACATGAGTGCCACCATAAAACCGGTGAGGGTGACAGAGAAATTCCGGCAGAATCCTGGAGGTTTTGGAAACAAAGGAAAGGAGATTTCTTCGGGTTTTCAAAATTTGAAATTGTATATTTCTTGGGGAGATATTTCCGGGATTGACAAGGATCACGTTGGGGCGGATCTCACGTCAGTCATCAATGGTGCTGAGAATACAAACTTTAATACAATGTTGACCTTCGATATTTTTCCTTGCGTGTGGAACGTGGGAATGAAGGGAAGTGGATTGTGCTTTCTTCTAAGATTAATGAGGTGGGCCCGGTTGCTGTTAAGCCCAGTGGAGAGAATAAGACACAACTTTAAAACTGTGTTGATCAATGGAAGTGGGCCAAGGCCCCATGCTGCATGGAAGCCCAAAGCCCAAGCTGGGCCTCATAAAGCTTTGTTTCACAAGTCTGATTTACGGCATATCAATACTAAACCCATCCTCATTAAATCGGGTGAAACTCAGCCAAGTGCTTCAATCTCTGCCGATACAGTGAAACAGGTTCCTAGGGTTGCGTATTTGAAAGCGCTCTCCTCTTTCGCTTGCAACACTTCTATACAATCGAGTGTGGCTTCATCTTAGCCAAGTGTCTCGGGTTGTCATGATTCGGGGTTTCAGTCTTCGCTTCTTGCTTGTGAGAACTCTGCAGTAGCTGGCACTTCTCTTTCAATGCGTAATTAGGTGGTTCCTGGGTTTGGGTCTGGCGCCACATGATTTTGGTCCTAGAATCAATGATTTTGTTGGGGATTTGAGCAAAACATGGGATAGTTCTAAAGACTGAATGCTCGAACTTCAAGATGAGAGGAAAATAGTTATTCCGCTTTCCGCATATCGTTCTCCTGAATCTGTGTCGGATCAGCCTGCATCGGAGCGTGTAGTTAATCCAAGTTTGGCTTCTCTTTTTAATGAGGGACAAATTGTTAGTTGGCCTTCTGAGTGTGATGGTGTTGGGGGCTCTGTTGTCTCTAATTTTGGGTTAAAGGGTGAGGCTTGGGACTCAAATGAGGGGTTGTTGGATTGGGAACATTTAGGTGAACCATTAGAAGTGGCACCTCTGGTGATGGATAATTCAGTGGTTACGAAGATTCCTACAACTGAGAAGATAGGGTGTAAGGTGGATGTAGATAACACCAAGTTGTCACAATGGGTAACTAATAGAATTAAAACTTTCCCAAAATCTGTTGGGACCTCGCTTGAGGGTTTCGAAGAACATGTTATAGGTATGCTCTTAGCTTTAGAAGCTTGAAGAAAACAACGGATGCTTGATGTAGCTTCTAAGAGGAAGATGGGTAATGCTGGGCACAAAGGGCATCATGAATTGAAGAGGTTAATGAGTTCGTGGGATGATGAGAATAAGTCAGAAAGGAGCAGGAGTGCTAGTAGGGATCGGGCTGTTGTAGTGCATCAATGAATTTGAGAATTGTTTCATGGAATGTGAGAGGGTTGAATGAGCAGGATAAGCGACTACAGGTTAGAAATTTGATCTGAAAGTGAAAGCAGATATTGTTTGTTTGAAAGAAACTAAGATGGAGCTAATTAATAGAGATGTCATTTGTAGTTTGTGGGGAGGTCAACATGTGGATTGGCTCTACTTAGGCTCTGTGGGTGCTTCAGGTGGGGTTTTATTGAAGTGGGACAACAGGGTTGTGGATAAGGTGGAGGAAGCGGTGTGTCATTTCTCTGTCTCTTGTAAATTCAAAAATGTGGTGGATAATTTTGTTTGGGCTTTCACTGGTGTTTATGGACCCAATAGTGATAGAGACAAAAGTTTCTTATGGGAGGAGTTATCTGGCTTATGTAGTTGATGGGATGTGCCTTGGTGTGTGGGAGGTGATTTTAATGTGATGCGGTTTCCCTCTGAACGTTCTGGTTCTGCAAATTTCACTACAGCTATGCATTGGTTTTCAGTTTTTATTTCTGAGCAAAGCCTTATTGATCTGCCTTTGGTTGGGGGGAATTTCACTTGGTCTACCTCTAGAGAGGTTGCTTCAAGATCTAGATTGGATAGGTTTCTATTGTCAGTAGATTGGGAGGAGAAATTTCCATCTGTTTGTCAACGCCGACTATCTAGGTTGCTATCGGATCACTTTCCAATCCTACTTGAGGGCGGGAATTTACACGGAGGCAAAAAACCTTTTAGGTTTGAGAACATGTGGTTAAAGGATGAGGGCTTTTAGGAAAGGGTGAGTTCATGGTGGGAGTCCTATCATTTCCAAGGAACTCCTAATTTTTCTTTGGCTAACAAACTGAAGATGCTGAAATTGGATTTGAAGAGATGGAATGTGGAGGAGTTCGGTAATATAGGTCTTAGGGTGCAGAATTTGTGGAAGAATTTTAATGTGTTGGAAGTTATCGAGGATGATCATGTTCTTATAGCGGAGGAAAGGAAGGAAAAGGAACGAATTCGTGGAGAGTTAAAAAAAACAACTTTGTTAGAAGAAATCTAGTGGAGGCAGAAATCTAGGGCTCTATTTCTTAAAGAGGGAGATAGGAACACAAAATTTTTTCATCGTATTGCAAATTCAAATAGAAGATGCAATACTATCGATAGGCTTATGGTGGATGGAGAGTTATCTGCGGATCAGGGGATCATTAAGGGGTGCATTACTCATTTCTATAGGCAGTTATACTCGGAGAATAAGGTCCACAAACCTCTTTTGGATGAGGTTGTTTTTTCTAGAATTTTTGAGGAAGATGCCACTTGGTTGGACAAACCTTTTGATGAGGATGAAGTATTTGGAGTGGTTCATGATTTCAATGGTCATAAAGCGCCAGGTCTGGATGGTTTTACAATGGCATTTTTTCAGTCATGTTGGAGCATGGTGAAAACAAATATTATGAATGTGTTTCATATTTTTCATGCCCACTCTACGTTTGAAAAGAGCTTTAATGCTACTTTTCTTGCCCTCATCCCTAAGAAATTTGATGCTGTGGATGTCAAAAACTTTCAGCCTATTAGTTTGGTGGGAGGGTTGTACAAGATTATCGCTAAGGTGTTAGCCAATCGAATGCGAAGGGTGGTTCACGGTCTTATTTCAGAATCTCAGAATGCCTTTGTGAAAGGTCAACAGATTTTAGATTTTGTCCTTACTGCTTCTGAGTGTTTAGACAGTCGACTGAAGGCAGGGGTTTCGGGGGTGTTGTGCAAACTGGATATCGAAAAAGCGTACGACCATGTGAATTGGGAGTTTCTCATGTTTTTGTTATAGCAATGGGATTTTCCGAAAGGTGGAGAAGGTGGATCATGTGTTGTATATCAACTGTTAAATTCTCCATTTTGATCAATGGTTGCCCATCTGACTTTTTTGGGAGTTCTAGAGGACTTCGGCAAGGTGATCATTTATCCCTATTTCTCTTTATATTATCATGGAGGCCTTGAGCTGTATGTTGGTTGCAGCTACTGTAGTAGGTCAATTTTCGGGCTTCATAGTTGGGAATGCAATTGGTTCCTTGATGACGGTGTCTCATTTATTATTCGTGGATGATACACTTGTTTTTTGTGATGCTGACAGCACTCATATAACAGCTCTGCGTGGGATTCTCCCTAGATTCGAGGAGATGTCAGGGCTAAAAATTAATTTAGGAAAGTCTGAATTGGTTCCAGTTGGGGATGTGCCTAATCTACATGAGTTAGTGGAGATTTTGGGCTGTAGGGAGTGTGCTCTTCCGCTGAAATATTTAAGTCTTCCGTTGGGTGCTTCTTTTAAAGATAAGACGATTTGAAATCCTATTTTGGAGAAGATGAAGCGAAGGCCAGCTAGTTGGAAGAGGTCGTATTTATCTAAAGGGGTAAAGGTTACCCTTATTAAGAGTACTCTCTCTAGCTTACCTACGTATTTTCTTTCTCTTCTCCCTATTCCAGTTAAGGTGGCTAAGAGGATGGAGAAATTACAAAGAGATTTTCTTTGGACTGGTATTGGGGACGATCGTAAAATTCATTTAGTAAATTGGTCTAAGGTTTGTAGGCCAGTGAAGAAAGGAGGGTTAGGCATTCAATGTTTGAGAAGATTTAATTCTACCTTATTAGCCAAATGGTTGTGGCGTTATGGTTTAGATAATGATGCCCTTTGGAGAAGGGTCATTGGGGCGAAGTATGGGAATGAGTGGAATCGTTGGTGCACAAAATCTGTGTCCGAGGCATATGGTGTTTGTTTGTGGAAGTTCATTAGAAGTGGCTGGTTGAATTTTTCCAAGTTCCTTCGGTATGATGTGGGTGATGGTACTCGTGTGAAGTTTTGGGATGATGTGTGGTGTAGGGATCGTCCTCTAAAGGAGGCGTTTCCAGATTTATATAATATTAGTACGACAAGGGATGCTTCGGTTTCTAAGTTATGTGCTATGCAAATTGGAGAATTTCTTGGGACATACAATTTCGTCGTTTAGTGAACGATTAAGAGTCACAATCTTTGAATTCGTTTATGGTTTTGATCTATTCCACAAAAGTACAGGGTGTTGGTTCTAACAAACTTTGTTGGAAGCCAGCCAGCAATCGAGGTTTCAAGGTGAGTAGGTTTTATCATTCTCTATCCCCTTCTACTATCATTTCTTTCCCATGGAAAATGGTGTGGCAATCGAAGGTTCCTCCTCGGGTAGCTTTTTTCTCTTGGACTGTGGCTTTAGGCAAGATTCTAACTATAGCTAATCTTTGGAAGAGGCATTTTGTTGTTCTTGAGTGGTGTTTTATGTGCAAAAGGTGTGGGGAATCTGTAGATCATCTCCTCCTTCACTATCCTATAGCATATGAGATGTGGAGTATGATCTTTTGCTTGTTTGGTATTTGTTGGGTGATGCCACAAAGGGTAGTGGATTTGTTGGATTGTTGGTCATGCAATTTCAGGCGACATCGTAATATAGTTATATGGAGGATTGTGCTGCATTGTTTGATGTGGTGTATCTGGCGGGAACGGAATTCTAGAAGCTTTGAGGGTCGCGAACGGTCCATTCTTGAGTTTAAGTCTTTTTTCTTTTTTACTCTTCTCGAATGGTATTTTGTTTTACCATCTTTTCTTGTATTTCCCTTCCTGTGTTGCTTGATTATTGTAATTTGGTTTCTTGATGTTTTTGCCTCTTTTGTACATTTCCTATGTACTGGGCTGTGTTCTTTTAATAAAATTTTTATGTTACTTATCAAAAAAAAAAAAAAAAAACTGTAGATAGCAGTTCATCTCCTTCCCATACTCATACTACTTTATTTGAGGAGTAAAATATATAAGAAAAATTTTTTTTTTCTAGTGAACAGTTGACAGCCCTCAATTAAGGGATTATTTTCCCTCAACCTCAAGCGAAACTGCATATTTCATACTTTCTGTTAAACCTTTAGAGATAATGAGCCAATAACAAAGAGAAGAAACCTAGATGGACATCTACCTTAAAGCTTGCACATTGCATCAAGCAAAATGGACAAGCGAAGTCCTCAATTACTGCATGTTGAAAGAAAACACAAAATAGTTAGCATGTGACTGGAATTTAATTTAAGTTCAAAAGGTTGATTGTCAGTAAATATGATTTATACACACATGAGAAATTAAAAAATAATAAATTATTAATTTGTGATCTTCCTTGAGAACACAGATTTACTAGTCATTTTAATTTCAGTTTCTTTTCATTTGTTTATGTATCCAGGGTTACTGTGATAAAATAAAAAAGGACAAAATGCAAAAAGACCCCCTTGGGGTTTGGGTTAGCTGCAAACCGACCCCTTGTGCTATCAATTTTGATTTATTGACTCTGAATTTTAAAGAATTGTCCAAATTACCCCCTCCATCTTAATTCTGTTAACTAAGACTGACAAAAAATGGTCAAATGGTGTGCACATGACTACTTAACTATATAAAAAAATTGAAAATTATACGTCCATGACGAATTTCATTTTCTATGGATTATAGATAACAGAATTGATATGGAGGGGACAATAATACAAAATTCATAGCGCAGAGACCCAAACCCCAGGGGGTCTTTTTGCATTTTACCCAATAAAAAAGGTGAAATTCAGTTTAAACTTTGAAACAAGTTTATAAATAATAGAAGAGCTGAAGTATATTTGTAGTGACGAGTGTCTATGAGTATGCACCCAAGCAAAACCATTTAAAAAAACAAAACAAAAAATTTCTGAAAACAAACATTCCCTTCTAGGACCTTAGACGCCATATTTTCACTAGATCTTTGACCTCAAACTCCTCACTCAAAATGTTTCTCAAATTTCTGATCTCATTGAAATCATTTCCATTTGACTTCTTGATGTAATCATAAGAAAAGCTTTTTGATGGTCTTTCATGAGTAGCTTTCAGTTTAGACAACAATGAATGTTGTTTTGTTGGGCCAGCATGCCACTTTTAATTCAAACAAGACTAACATAAAATTCAGTCCAGTTCTCTAGGAGCTTCAAAGTGTCTAGGGAATGTTTACTTGAGTTTTAAGTTAGTCTATGAGTTGTATCATTTAATGTCCAAATTACGACTCCAAAGTGTCCAAAACTTTGAAGAATGATTAAAATTTAAAAGTATAAAATCTATATAATATGATCCATCACACTCAAAGGAAAGATTTTGCCTAGTGGAAAATCGAGTGTTTTGGTGTATCTAAGTCATGAATGCCTAGAGTCCTTCTAAATACGTAATTATCCTATAACTCTCACATGATGCAAACGTCTACACATGACAAGAACATGATAGAGCACTAGGTTCTGAAGCAAAAGGTGGCAAATACGTAATAATCCTATAACTCTCGCATGATGTCTCCCCACTAGTCCAATGAGCTTCATCATCTTGTAAACAAAAGCAGCAAAGCTAGTGTAACTCTCTTATATGCAAGGAAAAATAAATGAAACTTTCCAAAATGCTTCACCACTTTGTCAACTTGTCCCCATCCTCCTTGTTTGATAAATAATACTCTCTCCATCCTACAATAAGTTATATGCTTTTATTTTTGGACTCTCAAAATAAAAGAAACTTTCCAAAGGTAGATCAATTTCCTATATTACCATTTTTTTAAACCAAGATTCTTATTAAAATCCATGCCACCTCAAATATAAATTGTGGCAACCAGACCTAAAAATGCTTGAAGGACTTCAAGGACTGGCTCCCAATTTACTTGTTTAAGGCTATGAAGCACGGGTGCGTTTCCGGATTTGGGTGTGGGTGTGGGTGTGGATGCAGGACTCGACAATTTTTGAAAAAGTAGGGTGCGGGTGCGACGGGGTGCAGCGATTAAAAAATTATTAAAAATATTTTTATTTATATTTTCTATATATTTTTACTATTAAAATATTCTTAAAAATATATTTTAGGATGTTTCAGGTCAAAGCATCTCTCAAAATCACGTAACTGTGAAGTCATAGACCCACAGAGAACACTGTCTAAGCACACGAAAATAACCTAAAAAACCAAACCAAAAAAAAAAAAAAAAGGGAGACAATCTCTCCTCAAAAGCCAACAACAATCTCACTCTCTCTCTCTCTCCCTCACACGTTAAAAGCAAAATAAGTTTCGTGGCATGACAGCCAGAGCCCATGAACAATCAACAAAGCCAACCTGTTAGTAGTAAATTATCTCAACAATTAATAATACATAAATAGAACAGTTGAGAAATTATAAAAAAATTACAGTACTCTCTCAACACAGTCACACTCTGTTGTTTCCCTTTGCCTTCACGTGATTTTGATTTTTGCAAAGTCCGACAGCGGCAATGCTTCATTTTCAACCCTTTAAACTTTTCATCATCTCCTTCTCACTTATCTTCACCTTGGTAATTTCTTCTTCTTATTCCCAACCAAATGATGTGCAAGCGCTTTTATCTTTTATTCACAACCAAACGATTTTGGCCGTTTCGGTCAGGTTCGGCCGCCGGCCGAAACGATCTGATTCGGCCAATATGACCTGATTCTGGTCAAATCGGCCCAGTTCGGCACAAATCGGCCCGAATCGGCGTGAATCGAAGCCGAGTTGGCTCGAATCCAAAAAAAAAAAAACTAAGATGTGGCACCGATACGCGGGCAGCGGTGTTGGTGGCCACACCCCGCATCGGTGCTTCCTAGGTTTAAGGTGGGAAAAGAGTTTCCTACAATGGGGAAAACCTTTTTAGGCCAACTTGACGGCCCAAGTGATAGAATCTTGGACTCAATATGGACTCACTTCTCTTGTAAATACTTCCCGAGGAGGCTCAAGTTAAGAACTGAGCTCCTCCTTAGTTGTTTCTCTCTCTCTCTCTTTTTCTCTTGTGTATCTCTCTCCCTTCCCCAATTTTTTCAAAACCCCCCACACTCTCACTCCTTCAGCCCCTATTTATAAACTTCTCTCAGTGGGGTTGTCATGATGATGGGAGGGGCTTTTCATGCTGGTGAAGCCCTTCTGGGATATATTCTTGACTAGATAAGATCCACTTCTAGTAACAGATGTGACTATCTCGAAACTTGCACCCATCGCCAAATAGTGTTCGGCAGGCCATTTCTCCCAAGGCACTACCGTTACCGTTCTGTATGGGCCCCAACCTGGTATTGATCCCCGAATTGATATCGGCCCCGATTTGCCACTGGGCCTATAATTCTTAGGCATACTGAGGTTAATGGGTTGGGCCCATACTCGATACCCGTACAATAGCCCCCCATGATTCCATTCCCATGCCATGGGGATGGGATCGGGGTTAGTCTCTACACATCGATAAAGGACTGGTCGGGTTCAAATGTCCGATGTTGGTGAATTGCCTCCTTAGTGTACTGCTTTCACTTGGGAAAACCAACCATCAATCATTAAATGTGATGGACAAGACAATCTGTACTCCTTGCTCGCGGGACGGTAGTTGTCATATCCAACGGTTAGGATCCACTGTCGTGTCGTATACCGAGGCACGCTCATAACGGATAACTAGGGGAAGTTATTAAATTTCCCTCCAAAGCATTTAAAGCTACTTCTCCTATAAATAAGGTCTAACCTCATTTGATCAGTTTCTTTATTTCATTTTTCTCTCTTAACCTCACCTGTCTCGTCCTCCCAAGCCAACTTTCTTCCACCCAAGATCACTCCTCTAAACGAAAAGGCAACATTGTAAGTCTTCTAACCCCTCCCTCATTCTTCCTAGTTTATCTTTAGACACCCCAAAAATGGGTTTTGCACACCTACTTAGAACTGATGCCACTATAGCAGCCTTTAGGGCTAGGTTCAATATTCCCCCAGACATCAACATTGAGTTCTATCCTAAGGGGAACAATGAAAATGATAGGCTTCCTAGGATAGTTTTCTTTCCCCTGATGGCAATCCTCGAGGGCGTGGTTAGATTCCCCGTAGACCTTCTATTGCTTAGAACCCTTAGTTTTTATGGGCTCAGCCTAGACTAGTGTCTCCCCAACTTCCATAAGGTAGTGAGTAGTGTAAGCCACCTAAACAATCTGTACGGCTTAGGGCTCAACCACCACAACATCAATTTTCTCTACAGTATTTGTGGTGGCCTGAAAATTGGCTACTACCTAAAAATCCAAGACCCCATAGTGAGGCTGATATCATGCCTCCTCGACTCCAATAGGAACTCCGTAGTAGAGTTTGTAAAAGTGAGCAGGAACTAGCTCGCTGATAAACTCACGTGCCCAACTTTGTCTTGGCAAATCAGTTAGTACCTCTATTTTCCCGAGCATAAGTAGTGTAGGGCTGATTGCCTCTGTCTTACCTTTCCCTATCTCATTTTTGCATATATCTCACTGTCACTTTTCGTCATTTTACCATTTTATTTTATTTGTTATTTTGTATGTATATATAAAATTTTTACTAACCCTTCTTTTTAACCGACCTCACCTTTGGTCCACCATGTAGTTTCCAAGCACTTCAAGCCGGATCGCGATGCCATCCACGTTAGGGAATTAGACTTTGTCTTGTGCTCGGAAATCTTTGTGCACTTTGGTAGGCAACTCAGAGCCTCACACTTGATCCTCGGCTGCGTTCCATCCTACACCAACTACCAGGATCTTGGACTTGCTCTGACGGTCGGTAGCCCCTTGCTGTCATATATTGACGTTCGCCTCCCCAGATTCCTACCGAGGGGTCTCACTGTAGGCAAAGCACGGGAAAGAGGACCTCGTTTTATTAGAGAGGGCTCTTTGTTGCCAGTCAGGGATGGTTCAGTAGACTCAATCTTCCAAGGCAGAGCACAACACATTCCCGTTGAAGATCCGACTACCGCCGAATCAGACAACATCATGGTGAACGGCATAATATGAACGTCAAGCGCTTCTTCCCAGGAGCCCAACCTGCCAGGGGCCAAGCAGTCCCCCTACAAGCATCCCAGTAGACACCTCTTCTTGCACCTCGCGGTCGCAGCAAGAGGCCCGAGGACTTCCAATGAGCCTTCTACGAAGTCTGGTGCTCCTCCTGCCGGGCCCACCCCTACCCCAATCACCATTGTCACGATGTCTCTGCCTGTTCGGGACACCACTCCAGGGCCAAGACATATTGAGAGCTGGTGATCATTGGGTCCAATGTGGCCTCCACTCCTTCACCCCCTCCCTCGAGATGGCAGAGCTCATTCATGTTGGGTGACAACCCTCTCCCCACCGACTCTTTCGTTCGGACCGGGAGGAACAGGTTAGGTGGATGAGTTGTAGATAGCCTCGGTCAGGCGCTACTTCTACCCAAGGATATGCAGCACTACTCCGATTGCTAAGACGAAGACATTGCCCTTAAATTAAAGTGGCATACCTTAAATTAAAGTATTCCATCATCCTTTGTGTTTGTTTTTGTTTTTTTATTATTATTATTTTTAAGTATCAATCTTCGATTCATGTCTAACTCTCTCCCCCCCCCCCCCCCTTTTCTTTATTATCGCTCGAGGCCGTCCAAATGACCCACATTCTCGAAGGTCGACTCAAGGTTGCCATGGAGGAAGCGAACAAGGAGAAAGCCCTGAAGCAAGTGTCCGAATCCACTCTCCAAGATAAGGTCCTTGAGCTAGCCTCAATGGAGCAAAGGGCTGTGGTTGTCGAGAGGGCTTAGGATCCTGCTGAATGAAAGGTGGGAGTGCTGGAGGGCAAGCTGGGGGACTCTGACTCGAAATTGGCTCAAGCAGAAAGCATAGTCTCAGCCCGTGATAGGGAGCTTGCCAACCTAAAGGAGACAATGAAGCAATCCGAACAAACGTTCTATAACATCGGCTTCACCAATGCTGAGAATTCGTGTGGCCTTGTCGTCTTCAAAGCTCGTCGATTGGGATTTGCACAAGGTTGGATGGCAACCTTGGATGCCCTAAACCTCCCCGCAACTTCTCCATTCGGGGGATCCTACCCAAATACCACTACCAAACAATTCGCCCGTTCAAGCCCCAATCAACGAGCAATCTGCCGAAGGAGGAGACGAGGAAGAGGAAGAGGAAGATAGCCCCAGCATAAGGGAGCTAGCCAAGCAGATTGACTCCTATATGGAGGTAATTGACCTGGATAATCCAACCTCCCTTGTTGCTCCAAGGGCCCGAGCAACTCGGAGATCAGTCTGGCACCAACCCCCCTGACTTTCGAAGGAGCTTCCCCCGTCCCCCCTGCCGTTGTCCAAGATCCCACCCCTTAAATATGTTATTGCAGATGTATTAATTTTCTTTTTTGTTCGTCTATTTGCTGTTATTGTTTATTCTATATTTTTTTTTTTTTTTTTTTTAATTTCTCCTCTGTCAGGAGTTTAAACTCATTTGTATTGTTTTATGGATTAAACAATGTTTTGGCTATTGAAATTTATAACAGTTATATATATATATATATATATATTTTTTTTTTTATAGGTAATAAAAGTTTTATTGATAACAAAAATGTAATGTGTTTATGATTGTAAACACACGGCAAAGAAAGAATACAAACAAATCAAATAGAAATATATATATCTATATATATTCGGCTGAATTTGTTCTGGGCAACTTTAAGTTTGGTTTTGGAAATTTTCACGAGTGTTTATGATCGGCAAATATTTCTTTAACCGAACAGCTAAATCCAAGCAGATCGTTATAGAAAATTCTAGATAAAGTTGCAAAAATTCGTCAATCGTAACCGTGGCAGTTCAATAAATGTTCATAATTCGAGCAAATATTTCTAAAAATAATATTGCACTTAGATAAATTCGTCAAGGTTTCCACCTAGTCGGTGATCGGAGTTAAGCTGAGGCTAAGCTTCTGCCCTTAGATAAATCGGTTAAGGTTTCCACATAGTCAATGATTGAGGTCAGGCCGAGGCTAGGTTTTTGTCTTTAGATAAATCGGTTAAGGTTTCCATCTAGCCGATGACTGGGGTCAAGCCAAGGCTAGGTTTCTGTCCTTAAATAAATCCGTTATGGTTTCCACCTAGTCGGTGACGGAGGTCAGGCCGAGGCTAGGCTTCTGTTCTTAGACAATATGTTAAGGTTTCTACCTAGTCGGTGACCGAGGTTAGGCTAAGGCTAGGTTTCTGTCCTTAAATAAATCCATTAAGGTTTCTATCTAGTTGGTGACCAGGGTCAGACCGAGGCTAGGTTTCTGTCCTTAGGCAAATCCGTTAAGGTTTCCACCCTTGTCTCATGCTCATCTTGCATGCAATCTTGTTCCCTCTTTCGCTCCCTTTCCAATCTCCTTTGGCCCCAGGACGAGACCCTTGAGCGATTACCTTTGGACCCCACTGACCCCTCTCCTGCATGTGACCCATCTCATTGTTTGATTTGGTGTATTTGAAAGGAAAGAAATAGTAGGTGTTTTGAAGACTATAAGCGTTCTATGCCTGATCTCAAGCTTCTATTTTTCCGAACCTTATTGGACTGGTTCTCAGTGTGGAGAAACCGACCTTTTTCTTCAATTTTGGATTTACTTGATTTATGTAATTTTTGTATTTGACATGTACACCCCTGTATACTCCCTGTGTACTTGGGTGTCTCTCTCTTTTTTATATCAATAAATCTTTATTACTTATAAAAAAAAAAATCTTGGGCAGCGACAAGCTAGCTTTGGGTCTTCAGTTGAGTAGGAGATTCTCACAGACAGCGCCAACTGTGGCAACCAAACCTAAAAATGCCTGAAAGACTTCAAGGACTGGCTCCCAATTTACTTGTTTAAGGTGGGAAAAAAGTCTCCTACAATGGGAAAAACCTTTTTAGGCCAACCTGACGGCCTAAGTGATAGAATCTTGGACTCAATATAGACTCTCTTCTCTTGTAAATACTTCCCGAGAAGGCTCATGTTAAGAACTAAGCTCTTCCTTAGTTGTTTCTCTCTCTCTCTTTTTCTTTCGTGTATCTCTCTCCCTTCCCCAATTTTTTCAAAACTCCCCACACTCTCACTCCTTTGGTCCCTATTTATAGACTTCCCTCAGTGGGGTTGTCATGAAGATGGGAGGGGCTTTTATGTTGGTAAGGCCCTTCTAGGATATATTCTTGACCAGATGGGACCCACTTCTTGCAACAGATGTGACTATCCCGAAAGTTGCACCCGTCACCAAATGGTGTTTGGCAAGTGATTTCTCCCAAGGCACTATCGTTACCGTTTTGTACGGGCCTCGACCTAATATTGATCCTCGAATTGATATGGGCCCCAATCTGCCACTGGGCCCATAATTCTTAGGCATACAGAGTTTAATGGGTTGGGCCCATACCGAATGCAAGTACATAAACAAAGGGCATTTTAGGCTTTGTCATCAATATTTTAGTAAGCAATGGCACAACCCCAGTACACAAGGAGCATACAAAGGAAATCCCAAAAAAAAAATTAATAAATAAATAAAAAGAGGAGGCAAAAAATAAAGGTACAAAAAAAATGAACAGAAGTTCAACGTGTCCAGGAAATCTAGAATGTTCATTATAGAGGAAGAATGAAATCAAAGTCCAATCATACAAATTCTTCTGAAATAAGAACTTCAGGTTTGCCAAGTTAGTTCTTTCCCCCCAAAGCAATGGGAATTTCTCTCTCCAAAGATACCATGTTAGAAACAAAGGAACAGTTTTCCATATTTCCCCATTGCTTTTTATTTCCACCATAACATTTCTTCCAACACAACAATATTTCCAAGACAAAAGAAGGCATTACCAGGTGACTCCAAAGAAACAGAAAACCAAAGATCACAACTCCTACACCACCACACAATCTAGAGGAAGATGTGCGGTGGAAAGCTTGGAGACTCCACTGCTGTCCAAGCATGATATTATTCTAATGCAGTTCTCACTTCTCACATAAATGGACTAATTTTTTCAGCATAGAAATGAACTTGACCTATGAATTCTATAATTCCCGTAGGGCATACGATGGATGCAACATATTTGGCTGTACCACCAACCTAATTGAATCCAAAGTCCAAACTTGCTTGGAGACATGATTGATAACTTAGCGAATTGACTCAAGGTGATAACACTGGATAAATAAAGCGTATAAAGTAGACAACTGAAACTCTCCATAAAAATGCTATCACAGCCAGAGAAAATCTTGCGTATCAGGTTGTAGTTGACATACAGGTTTAAAGGTTTAAAATCAGTGCCAGATGATGACATCAAGAGAACTTTGACACCCCTATCTACTAGTTCAAGATTTTCAACTTGATTTTTCACTATTCAACTGCTTCATCTACTATTACACTAAGTTAACAGACCCAGGGTATAAGGGGTACAATGAGTACTGTAAATGAGAAGAAAAAGAATAAGTTAAACATCATGTAGACAAGGACAAGCAGAACACAATTACAACTATTATTAACTTGAAATTGATCAATTGTACCATTCTCAATTAATTTAAATCTATCATTCTACATCATTAACAGACCAACCACCCCACCAGTCCAAACCTCCTAGTGTTTCCAGCAGTTAATATATGACAAGTGATAAATATGATACAATAGAACTGATAAACATACAAAAAATATTAGATAAAAAATTAATAGACATTTGCAATTGCAACAAAACCAGTGAGGTGAAAGGGGAAAAAGAAGTATATAAAAGAAATGTTTAGAAAGAAAAGAAGCTTAGTTTGGTCGCATAACATTAACTGTAGTAAATAAGTCATAAATATGAAAATTATCTTATGAGACGATGTGATGAGACATCTTTCTCACACCATGTGTGAATCCCACATGTTGAAGTCTCAAGAGACCATCTCATGATACCTTCTCTATAAATACAGGTACCCAAAAAATAAAAATAAAAATAAAATAACTTAATTATACCTTCCGTCTTTCGTAACATGTTGTTGTAGTCCCTATAATTGAATATTACAATTCCAGCCTTCAACCTAGACAAGAACATACAGCCAAAGATATTAACCACCTAATAAAGCAAACAAAGAAACCACATACAAGTTAGATTAGAGAATTGATTATAAAGACATTAATTGGACTTTAATTTTTGTTAAAGTGTTAGAGAAATCATATTGTATTGTGTTATACCCTTGTGCTGTGTAGGTGGTATTCTTTTAGAAGAGTCTAGAATGTTCATGTGACAAGATGTCATTGGTGAGATGTCTCCACCAATTGTCACCATTACAAAATTCTCCATATTGTAACCAACTCTTCATATATAAGTAATGAACAAACTAATGGCTGGACATCTAAGAATTTCAGCTTCTACTTTTGAATATTCTTCATTATCATCTCTAAATACTCCACATTAACATGGTATCAAAGTAGGTAGTTATAAGTTCAAACATTGTCGTCACTCTACCACCCATTTAGAAAGTTGAAAATCCCGCATGTTGTGCCCCACTTATTAATGAGGAGCCTAGACCCACAAGTGAGTGGAAGTGTCAGAATTATGGTCAAATGATTAAATTCACCTTTCTTAACAACTTAGGCTATCATGACAATTGGTAATCAGCTTGAAGAGTGCATCCTGAATAGTTTTGGGAATGGAAACACATGGTGTATGGAAATAAAGCAAGAGAAGGAAGGAGAGAACGACTGACAAGAAACAAAATTACTAATAGGATACTTAGTAGTAGATAAACGTGTATATTCCCGAAGAGCAAGGAGAAGTATGTCTAGGTTAGTGGATGACGAATGATCCACAGGCGGGAATGATGATTGAGGGGTCACTACTCACTGGAAGTGGAAGCCTAGGGACATCTAGTATAAACTTGTAATGGAGCAGGGGCCTTGGGTTTGTTTCTCAAGGACAATGTCTGCAAGTTGTGGAAAGCATTATATGGTCTTAAGCAGTCACCACAAGCATGGCTTGGGAAATTTCCTGAAATGTTCACTGATTTTGGTCTCCACCATTGTCAAACAGATCATTCAGTAATCCTCCTACACACTGATGCTGGATACATACTTCTTATGGTTTATGTGTGCTAAATTACTAATTCTCCCAAAAGCTTCAACTATTGAGATATGATAAATTTAATTATTTAACCACATACTTCTAATACTCTCCCTCACGTGTGGGCATAAACTCCCTTTTCATAGGTGAGGCCCAACAAGTGGAATTTTAAATGGGAGGTAGAGTGAAGGAGACAGGGATAGAACTCAAAATGTCTTCCTCTAATACCATGTTAAATTACAGATTGTCTCAAAAGCTTAAACTATCGGGATAAGGTAAATTTAATCATTTAACTACATACTTCTAATAACATGGATGATATAATAATTACTGAAGTTGATTCTAAAGGCATCACCAGATTGAAACAATTCTTGCAACTACACTTTCACACCAAAGATCTTAGAAAACTGCGATACTTTTTAGGGATTGAAGTTACACAATCAAAACAAGGCATCAGTTTATATCTGAGGAAGTATGTACTGGATATCATCAAAGATACAAGATTGTTGGGTTCTTGTCTTGTTGAAACTCCTATAGATCCAAATCAAAAACTCTCGAGGGATAAAGGAGATCCATTTTTTAGATGCTAGTCAGTATCATCGGTTGGTTAGGAAGCTTAACTTTCTCACCATTACGAGGCCAAACATCTCATGCCAGTCAGCATGGCGAGTCAACTCCTAGGAGCCCCAAGACTCTCACATTGGAATGCTTCTATTCAGATTGTTAGATATCTAAAGAGAGCCCTAGGTCAAGAAATATTTTTTAAAAGGAATGGTCATCTTAGGGTGGAAGGCTTCTCTCATGCAAATTGAGCAAGATCACTTCAGATAGAAGGTCCACAACGGGATATTGCATATTCCTACGAGGAAATCTTGTAGCATGGAGAAACAAGAAGCAAAATGTAATTGCTTGGTCTAGTGCAGAAGTAGAATATAGAGCAATGGCACACACTGCTAGTGAGCTGAACATGGTGACAGACCTTTCTTCAAGAGTCAAGCCCCACTGTAGCTTCTCCCATCCCACTATCTAATGATAATCAAGATGCTATCCACATTGCATCCAATCCTGTTTTCCTTGAACGGACCAGGAACATTGAAGTAAATTGCCATTTTGTGAGAGACAAAATTCTGACTGGAACCATTGCTACACTGTTTGTGAAGTCTAAAGGCCAACTTGCTGATATCTTTATTAAGGCATTATGTAGGAATCATCTAGAGTCTATTTGTTCCAAGCTAGCCTTATATGACATATATGCTCCAGCTTGAGGGAGAGTGTTCGAAGTTAGAGAAATAATATTGTATTGTGTTGTGTGGGCAGTACTCTTCTGGAAGAGTCTAGAATATTCTGGTGATGAGGTGTCCTTGGTAAGATGTCCCTACCAGCTGTCAACGTTAGAATATTCTACATCAATTGAAACCAAATCTTCATATATAAGTAATGAATGGTCTAAGGGCTGGATATCTAAGAATTTCAACTCCTCCTTTTGAATATTCATCATTAACATCTCTAAAAACTCCACATCAACAATTTTATTTTTCATAAAAAAAGTCAAGCAGAGATCAATTAATGTTGATGCGGGAGACACAAGAAGATTATTATTTAGTATTATTTATGTTTGCAAGCCCATTGTATTTTTATGTTTTAGGTTCTATTAGTTTATTGGGCTTTTAGTATTTTAATTTAGAAGTAAGGTTATTTTTGTAATAAGGCAATTAGGGTTTCCTAGCCAATTAGATCTAGGGTTTAGCAATCCTTTATAAGCAACCTAGTGTACTCCTTGAGAGTTAGTTGATATTTTGATGAATGAAAACAATGGCCGTTTGGTCTTTCTTTGGTCTGGTGCTGACTCCAGGTCTACCCTAGGTGCTGACTCCTAGTGGTTTCTCCGCTTGGTGCTGACTCCAAGCAAGACCTAGGTGCTGACTCTTAGGTCATATCTTTTATTTTTTCGTTATTTTAATTTTGTTCTGGTTGTCCTGCGTCAAATGTACTAGAGAAAGGAGTGATTTTTTATTCAGGTTAATGGAGTGAAAAAAGGTCTAAAATCCTTTTTGGTACTCTTCAGTCCTCACACAACTACATTGTTAGAAAGATATCAATGTATTTAGCTGCTATATGACTCTCCTTTTATTACATAATGGGGCAACAGATCTAATATTTTCGTTTCAAAACTTTAGCAACCTGTCATCCATATAAATATTGTTGTTCTTGGAAAACTTTCTGCTGAAACCACTGATTAAGACCCCAAATCCTTTAATCAGGTCCAGGTTCTGCCCCTATGTTTTCCTCAAGATCAATACCTTTTTGTTCCATAAATTCCTATGAACATAGCCCTAGCCAGGTGCCCCCAAAGCAAAAATGGGCAGGGAGATCTTGTCTCACCTTATCTTTTTGTCCTTGCAATGGAAGAATTTACAAGGATTATAAGATCTAAAGTAGCTAATTTCCAGCAATTGAAGTACCACCCTAACTGTGCTAGTTTGGGGATTACTCACTTGAGCTTTGCAAATGATTTACTCATCTTTGCTGCAGCTGATTTGCCCCCAATCCATTTAATAAAGGAGGCTTTTCCCTCTGGTCACTCAGTTAACCAAAGCAAAAGTGAAATTTTTGGTACTGCTGTCAAAGATGACCACCAGCTAAAATTCAAGCACGGGACATTGTGAGTCAGATATCTTGGATGACCCCTTATCACTGGTAAGCTCAGTTTTAAGGATTTGCAATCCTCTAATTGAAAGGATCCCTGCTAGACCAAGTTCATGGACAGCAAGAAAGCTTTCATTCTCAGGTAAACTACTCTTGATTCAGTCAATTCTATGCAGCATCAATGTATTGGTTAAGTATTCTCATTCTTCCTAAAAAAGCTATCAAAGCTACAGAACAGAGATTAAATCACTTTTTGTGGAAGGGGCCAGATGAAAACCAGAGGTAGTTTTAAGGTTTCTTAGGATCAGGTCTACTCTCCTAAAAGAGAAGGGTGCTTGGGCCTGAAAAAAGGTGGAAGATTGGAACAAAGCAACAGCCCTGAAGCAAATCTGGAACCTTTTCAGGTTGGCTCACTCTGAGTAACTTGGATGCATGAAGTTTTTCTTGAAGGAAGAAGTTCCTGGGCTGTGAAAATCCCTCAGGACAGCTCATGGGAATGGAGAAATCTGGTGAAGCTTAGAACTAAGGCCAAGGAAGTTTCTAAGCTATGAAGTAGGTGATGGGAAGAGTATCTTCCTATGGCTAGATAACTGAACACATTTGCAGGCCTGCAAGAACTGATGACGTGGTTAAAATCTAAAGAAAGCTGCACCTAATTAACCTAAAGAAGAAAAGACAAGGCAGCCTGGACTGCTTCTTCCTCAGGAAAATATGAAGTTGATGCCACATGGAATCAGATAATATGCAAGAAGAATGAAGTCCCATGGTGGAGATTGATCTGATTTTCTACTGCCATCCCCAAGCACAGGCTTCTCAACAAAGGCAAGGCAGACGCAATGAGGATTGCAGAAGAGTGATTGAATGCATAATTATTTTTTCTTACAATGCTCCTCTACCAAAAGGGTCTGGAAATGCATAATGAACCTATATTTGATTCCTGATGTTCCTGCAAACTAAGAAGCCTCGGTCAGCTGGGGCATTAATTATATTAAAGGAAAATAGTCTTAGAGTTTCTCTATGTAAACTGGCTTGGTGGGCAATAGTTTATCACCTATCGCTTCAACAAAACAGCAGAGTTCTTAAAGGAGTCATCAAATCAGAGGAACAGCTGGTCAAGCATATCAAAAGAGATGTCAAAGCAAAAGTGGAAGCGAAGTCCCAGATAAAGAATTTCAATAGCAGCAGGGCTTTACTCTCTAATTATGGTGTTTTCTGAAAGTGTTTGATGTTGATAAAAAGGTCTGTAGGGCCACTGTGTTTTCTGAGTTGTATTGATGTAGAGCTTATGACCCTCTCCTCCCCATTGTATCTCTTTTGGGCTGTTTAGGCTTTGCCGGACGGAGTTTTAGTTGTATTGATTTTGTTACTCTGCTTTGTTGCCTTGTGAATCCTCTTTGGATTCCTGTCAAGGCTTTGTCTGTACTTGGTTTTGTGGTAATGAATCATCCAACTTATCAGGGAAAAAAAAACCCATTAGATCAACTCAATTTGATTAATGGTGCTGGTTATTATACTATTAGCCAATGATCCCACTGTTTTAACAAATATATCAAATATATACACACCTATGCATACATCATACAACAAACATAAGTTTGACACAAAAAAGTTTCGCTATAGGAAGATGAGCATTGATGCAAAAAAAAATATATATATATATATATATATGTAGATATAGATATAGATATAGATATATATTCCAGCAGACTAAAAGATTTGCAAAAAATGACTTTTTATATAATAAAAAAAACCCATCAATGAGGTTATACTTTCAATACTCAAAAAGAAAACATGTTAAGACGGAACACTTACCTCCTTTTACGCCTAGCTTGTATTTTGTAATGCAAACATCTTGGAAGAAATGAAGGCTACAACACAGAAAGCGCTTTATTATTAAGTAGAATGAAAGAGTGAATTTATTTTTCAAAAAGGGAGACCTAGAAGTAAGCACCCAAAATAAGTCATAATAAGGTACCAACATGTGAAGGGCATAGAGATCCGAACCCAACATGTAATAAACAAGGTTGACCAACATCAGTATCAAAATGATCAAGCCTATAATACAATAAAATCATGCAATAATACCCTCAAATTTCCTAGAAGGGCCATATCCTACAGTGGTTTAGTATTCATTGTACACAAGAAGAACTGAAGAAGAAAATTTTGATGCTGAGTGAATTTAAGGTTCCAAAGTAGTCACGCTAAAAGAACATAAATGAGTTAAACACATATTCTGCAAGGAAATGCAAGATAGTACATTGTCTATAGCACGGTGACGGAGAATATTGTATAATTCAACGGGCTTGCAATATATCAGGAGAGTCTCTTCAGCTGCAGTTGCCTCTTCTACAGATGAATGAACACAAGAATTTTGATGGCACATCTTATCCACATTCCCCAATGGATGCAACAGCTATCAGAATTCCTGTTCTGTGACAGGAGATGAGTGTCAAAATTGGCATACATAATTTAATTATTATATCATACACAATGCTTGCCAGTAAGTAATCATACAATCAGGATATCTTCTAGGGACACAATAATGCTAAATTTATTTGTAATTCTCTACGAACATGACATACTTCTGCATATGTAAGCTCCTTATAATAAATCAAGGAATATCAATTTTTTTTATAAATAAAAATAGTTCATTAAAAGGAACTAAAAGGATGCAACCAATGTACAAGGGGGATGTATACAAGATATATCCCATTAATTAAGAGCAAAAATCACAAAAATCTAGCATGTCAAGAAAACTGACAAAGGGAAAATTGCCTTAAAGCATTCATCCACTCAAATAAAAATTTGAGAAATGAGTGTTTTAGATCTAAGTTTGAGCATTCACATCCTTCAAAGAACCAAGGATTTCTATCTCTCCAAATGCACCACATGAGATAATGCTTGACTAACACATGCAGCACCAATCTGCAATAATAAGACAGTGTTTCCTTAGATTATCCATAGTTAGAATTCTCCTCAAAGCTGTTGTACAAAGAAAGAATGTCATTTACTTTTACGTCACCCAATAGTGATCTGGGAGCTAAGATTCTAGCACAATCATCATCATTTTTTGCAACAATGATCGTACATTCAGATGTTCCTAGATAAGTTTAAATGTTATTTATTATTTAACAATTTATCTTTAAAAAATGATTATAACATTGATGTATTCTCTATGATTGTTCCTAAGTCTGTCCAGGAAGCCTTGTCCATTCCTGGCTGGAAAATAGCCATGGAAGCCGAGATGCCAGCAGCACTGTATCAGAATAACACATGGGATTAATACCTCTTCCCTCTAGAATTTCCACTATTGGCTGTTGTTGGGTGTATACTATGAAGTACTTACCTTATGGGTCCATTGAGCACTTGAAGACTCATCTTGTTGCCAACAGTTACACCCAGAACTATGGAGTCAAAGCTTTGTACAACATTAAGCACCCAAAAGTATGGAGACAAAGCTTTGTACAACATTAAGCAATCTCCCAAAGCCTGGTTTGGCAAGTTTAGTAAATCAATTGTCAAATTTGAAATGCATCTTTGTCTCTGACCACTCCATTTTCTCTTGTGCTTCAAAAAGAGGAAAAATTTTATTGATAGTTTATGTTGGTGACATCATCATAACTGGTCACCGAATCAAACGTGTTCTTTCAATCCTCATTCCAAACTAAGGATCTGGGAAAATTTCATTGCTTCTTGGGTATTGAGGTTAGCACTTTTTAAGAAAGGAATTTAAAAAGTGATATTTTGGAAGTGACTGGCTTATTAGGTTCAAAACATGTAGAGACTTGTGCATCCTAATGTCAAATAATATAAAGATCAAGGAAAGAAACTATCTAATACAAAGAGATATTGTCAGTTTATAACAGCACCTCATTTTCCACACTAGGACAATATCATTCAAGTTACTGATAATAAAAAAATTATTAAAAAAAAAAAAAAAAAAAAAAAAACATTATGGCCCATTCTGGTCATGGACTTGTAAATAGAACCAATAGTCATTTGCGTGTAGAGGCTTTTTATAAATTTAGATCAAATATGATCACCCTCAGATACGCGAAAACTTAATCACCTAGAAAAGTAAGAAACATATTGTCGTGTCCCATTTTAGTGCATAGACTAAATATAGAGCCATGACTCATACATCATGCGAGCTTATGTGGATCAAGAATCATCTAGACCAATTGAGTTTTATAGTACAATTGTCCATGACTATGTACTGTGACCACCAAGCAACAATTCACATCACTTTCAACCTATTGTTCTATGAGTGGACCAAACATATAGACGTAGCTTGTCATCATGTTCAAGGAAGAGAGGAAAGTGGTCTGATTCCTACCCCATATGTCTCCACAAGGGCTCAAGTTGTTGTGCAGGACTTGTCAAGACTTGTTATGTAAAAATTTGAGGTTATATGATACCTATACTCCAACTTTAATGAGAGTGTTATGACTAATACTTTAGTGAGTGTTATGACTTTTTTTTTTTTTTGATAAATCTAAAAAGGGGTGCAAACATGAGGACTTCCCAAGAGGTCACCCATCCTATTACTACTCTCACCCAAACACACTTACTAATATATTGTTTTATGAGTTAAAAAATAGGTTTATTAGATCCACTTGGTGAGGTAACAGGTACGCCCAAAGGCTGTTCCCGTCCCTGTCAGGGGAGATGCCAACCATCTCTCCTTACTACGAACACATGACCAATATAGTTTAAGTTGTGAGGGCAATTGGGTCATTTTGTATAGTGGGATTAACCTATAAATAATACATGTGTATTAAAGCTAATGAAATATTCCTCTCCATAAACAATTTATTTTATCCAATTACCTTCTACAGTAGCAATTGTTTAAGACAACCCTCAAAGAAATGCTCAATGTCCATGGCTGTAAAATCCTCTCTAAAGACAGTATCTTGAATTCTACAAGGAATTATGAGAGATTTAGAAGGGTCCCGGGGTGGGGGAAGTTTTAATGATTCGCTGCAAAACATAATGTTGTGTCGACTTTGAGGAGTTCATGTTTCTATTCTTAGCTATGTTGTAATCTGTTTTGTATTAATGCAGACCTTCAGTCTCATGTTTCATATATTATGATTTCCGTTCATAACAAAAATAACCTCCATTACAAAAGCGCACTAGGCGACGAAACCCTAGTAAACACAAAGTACACTAAAAGCAAGAGCTAAAAAAAATTAACACCAAAATGTTGGCATCTAGGACTGCAACATCAGCATTACCCACGGCAAAGCCCTAAAAATAACTGAATTGCGAAAACAAATTCACCTAGCCGACCTCAAACACCCCGACAGCTATAAAAAACCTCGTTTGCATCAAACAAACCTCAACTCTAACAGAAATTTAGTAGTAATAAAATTTCAACAAACAAAAAATAGAGCAACAACCTTCCACATCCGAAAATTTTCAAATTCCAATGTTTGTTTTTACCAGATTTATCGATAAAACCTGAATTCGCATAGTTAGAATTATTCCTAAATTCCTATCTTGTGTTAGGCATGTCAGAACTGTATCAGTATTTATTATTATCAGAAACATAATTAGAGTCATAATTCACACTGAAACAGCAAATTCAATTAAATTATATATATGATGAAGAGGCTTACCGGGTCGGATATCCACCGGAGGATTTGGCTATTTCGGTTCAGAGGACTGTCGAACCGGAGACAGAGAGTAAGCCGTTAACTTAGGTCACCTAACGAGAAAAAGCTGACCTA
Organism: Quercus gilva; assembly: GCA_023621385.1. Taxonomy (NCBI): domain Eukaryota; kingdom Viridiplantae; phylum Streptophyta; class Magnoliopsida; order Fagales; family Fagaceae; genus Quercus; species Quercus gilva. The sequence continues at coordinate 31,889,438 of CM042484.1, forward strand.
CAATAAAAGTCTATGAGTTTAAAACGAACCGAAACGTTTTTTTTTTTTTTTGCTTTTCTTTTTTTATTCCCTTTAATTTCTTATCCTTCCAATTGTTTTCGGTTTTTTTTTTTTTTTTTCAAACTTTTATTTTTTATTTTTTATTTTTAGTTAATGTCTGTTTGGCATTAGCTTATATAAGTAGTTCAACTTTTAGTTTTTATTTATAATTTTTTAAAACTTTACTTTTTTTTGCTTTTTCAAAATTTTTCAAAATACAAATATTCTTTAACATAGTTTTAGAAAGAAAAAAAAAACTATTCTCAAATATTAAAAAAATAAAAATAACTTTTAAGGGAGAGTGGAGCAAGCTATACTACACACAACACACTCTCTTAGAGCATCCACATCAGTTGGTAGATACTCTTCTATAATACAAAAACTCTTCCATTTTACACATTTTGGCCAAAAAAATACCCACATCAGTGGGTGTAAAGTTGTGTAAAATTGTGCATAATTATACAAATGCTACAGTGACCGAGCATATATGCACGATCACTGTAGCTCGTGCATTCACTATTTTAATAATTTCTTCTATCTTCTACGTCTGACTCTCGTCTCAACTCTCTCTTTCTCATTTCATCACAGCTCTCTCTTTCTCTCATCTCAACTCTGCAAAGCCAGCTTCTCATTCTTCTTCAAAATCTCAAGCTTCGAAGACGAAGACGATGATCGCTCGGCGGAGATCTCACACGCCACGGACTGAGTCCGATTGGCGAGTTTGGGTGGCGGGTGAGTTGGGAACGCCGATCAGCCTCTCCGATCCAACAATCCGTTTGGAAATGGAGACGGTGACGGAGAATTGATCTGACATGGAGGGCGAGTGGGTCAGAGTTGTTGTGATTGTGATTGTGTCATTGTTGTTGTGATTGTTATTGTGGAAGATCAGTGAATCAGTGGCCGGATTTTGTTGTTGTGGAAGATCGGTGAATCATTGTTGTTGTGTCGTTGTTATTGTGATTGTTGTTGTGGAAGATCGATGAATCAGTGGCCGGATTTTGTTGAAGGGTGGTTGGCTGGGTGTGGGTGTGGACGGAGAAGACGAGGTGGTGAGTTTGTTCTAGAGAGGAGAGGGAAGGAAATAATAAAAAATGTAAAAAAAAAAATGAATATTTTATTAAATAAATGTGTAGGATAGATAAACTGATGTAGGTGTTTTATAAAAGTAGATGTGTAAAATAGAAAAAATAGGTTTTTTCTTGCAAAATAGACAGAAAATTTGCACGAACTGATGTGGTTGCTCTAAGGCAATGTGGGACAATTAACCATTCTTTTGAGTAAAATTGTGATGTGCTTTTATGTTAAAACTTATTTTCTTCTCCCTTGTTTGTGTATTTGTTTCTCAAAAAAATAAATAAAAAATAAAAAATAAACCAATCAAATAGCTGTTACTTTTGTCAACTTTTGTTTTTTAAAGTTTAATTACAAGTTGAGTCCCATTAATTATTGAAAATATGCAAATTTCCTATTGTTATTATGCTTTTAATCAAATTCAAATTCAAATTCGGCAAAGAAATTTTTTTTTTTCATTCTTGAAAATTGAAATATAGTCTATGGTCAATTTCCATCCGTACAATTTAAAAGGTTATATATATTTTTTCTTTGAAAATTTAAAATGTTACTCATTTTGCTATTCCATTGACTTTTTCTTTTTCTTTTTTGCTAAATAAAAAAGGAGGTCTCATTGTGAGCTTATCAACTCCACGCTATGTGAAGATAATAGGTAATACTATGTGTACCACACGGGTCTTGCTCAGACTATCACTCGAACCGCTCTTCTTTGAATGCTAAGACAATGACTCCTATTATTCCATTAACTTTCATTGAAATTTTTTATTGGTTGATATTACATAATGTATATTTATAGACAATAAAATAGAACCCAAAATTTTATTCGAGGGATGAAAAGAAAACTTCAACCTTCAACTTTTTAATAGAAATTTCAATTTTTTTCAAAATGTATTCTTAGTTCGATTATAGACCTATCTATAAGTTGAAATAGACCGAATGGCTCCTTTTATTTATTTTTTTCTGGTTTTATTTCAAATTCCTATGTTTTGTTTGTTTGTTTTTTTTTTTTTTTTTTTTTACATTTACTTCATTTTTTATATTTACTTTATTAGACAAAATCCTTTCCCTCAAAAAAAAAATGACCAACCAATTAGCTGTTAATCAACTTAAAAAAAAATTAGTTAATTACAAGTTGAGTCCCCAAGCTTAAACAAGAGTTGTAATGTCCCATTAATTATTGAAAATATGCAAATTTCCTATTGTTATTTTTCTAAAATCAAATTCAATTTTGGCAAGAATATTTTTTTTCTTGAAAATTAAAATATAGTAAATGTTCTGTCCCTTCAATTTATAAAGTTATATTTTTGTAATTGGAAATATAAAATGTTACTCATTTCGTCATTCCATAAAAAATTATTTTTTTTCACTGAAACTTAACAAGAGTGGACGAAATAATAAAAGTATAAAATTTTAAATTTCTAGGGACAAAAAAAGAACCTAGAATACATTTGAGGGATGAAAAGAAAATTTTCTCCTTCAACTTTTTAATTGAAGTTTCAATTTCTATAAAATGTGTCCCTAGACTAGTTGTATTTTACACATTTTTAATTGAAGTTTCAATTTCTATAAAATGTGTCCCTAAACTGGTTGTATTTTACACGTGTTATTTTAAAATACATATTATACCCTCATGATCAGAGAGAGAAAGAGAGAGAACCACTCCAAGTCTCCAACAATTAAATTGGTCATCGATTAGAATTGATACATTAGATTAGGATCCTCCAAAAATTTTAGGGTAACTCTAGCAAGATGTTACTAAAATCCTATTCATCAATTTTAAAATGAGTTGAATAGATTTTGCTACATCATCAACATTAAATAAACATCAACTATCACAATTTTGGTATCTATTTAAATGATTAATAAGATATTATCAAAAAAAAAAAATTGTTAATAACATGACACAATCTAATTCACTCATTTCAAAATGGCTAGATAAGATTTTAGAAACTCTACAATATTAAAATTATCCTAAAGGATTTTAATCATGATACATCAATGTTTAAAGGGTATATAGTTATTACACCTCTTATATGGCTATATAGGAACCATGGAGCCGCAACTAAAACAATAACAACATGGGTGCGTCATGGAGATATTGGAAATGCTCGAGTCTTAACTTTGGGGGTTTGCAATAAGGGGAATTGATTATAGTTTTTTAGGTGTGGTAATTTTCCTAGTCCCTGTTGACTTTGTCTGCTCCTTCCTTTGGAATTCCGTTCTCCTTTTTTTATTTTAAATTTTAAAGCAATACAATGTTGATCATCTAACCTTCAACAAGTGGAATTCTCATGGATAGACTGACAAACCAAAGAAAATCTTCTCAAAATAGGCAGAGTGGTTGGCAGAACAAACTTAGTAGGTAATGGGGTAGGATGTTGGAAATGCTGCGCAAGAGTTAGATGTCAGCTCAGCTGCCCAATCACACCAGAATCTTAACAAAATTTGGAAGTCTTATGCCCTTTTTGGCAAAAATGGCTTGGATAGGTTTAACAAAAAAGGACAGCTTTTTGTTCCAGTCTCCCAACTCCCAAGGGTTGTAAGTAAAAGGTACATCCAAATGGGCTAAGGTGCAGGAACTTCTTGAAAGCCCCCATGGACTTGCCACAACTTAGAAAAAATCCCTCACTAAGGGAATATGTATCCTAATAACTAATGAGCAAGGGGAAAGCACAAAAATTTAGGAGGCCCCTCTCGTCTCTGATTCATCAAAGGTCATACCAAAACCAAAAAATGAAGGATTGATTACTCGTACTTGATATCATCTCAATTAATACAACAAGATCACTAGGGTTGATTTTTTGACATTAACATTTTATGGAAAATGAATTATCCAAAGAACATTTTTTTTTTAAATTATTTTATTTTTCTAAATTTGATAACAACTTTAAAATGAGTTAAGAAATTATCTCTTGATTTTCTTTATATAGTTTTCACGTGAGATAAAGTTTTTTTTTATTATTTTATTTAGCTTCATATGAGATAAAATTGTTTTCTAAAAAAATTTAGCAGAAAACAATTCTATCTCATATTAAGCTAAGTAAGAGAAGTTAAGAGATAGTTTTCTTTTAACCCATTTTTTATGATACTAAAAAATATACAAAAATACCAAAAACTATCTTCACATAAGGTTTTTTTTTTTTTTTTTTTTTTTTTTTAAATAAAACAAACGTTACCAAGACATAATTATGATCCCAATAGGCTCCTAGGAATAGCAAGAAAATGGATCTGGAACTTTTTATTTTTATTTTTATATAAGATAGAATTTCTACTCTAGTCTAATCTAAGTGTATATGTGTGTGAAGCTTCCTCCTGAAAACTTGAACCACGGCCCTTGCCCCCCACACCTCGCAAATGCTTATACTTGTGAAGTGACCACTACACCAAGGATGCGCGGTAGTCAAATGGATTTGGAACTTAAATCCAAGCGAGACATTTACAGTGAAATTTATGTATTGTATAGCTAGAAGACAAACTAACTTAATGAAGGAAACCAGCTGAGAGGAAGAATTTGGAAAACTAAGTGCATGAGATGCTTTAAAGTCTCTTTAAAGGATTGCATCACCGCCCACGATTAAATGCGCGGTGGTCAAATGGATTTGGAACTCAAATTCAAGCAAGACATTTACAGTGAAATTTATGTATTGTATAGCTAGAAGACAAACTAACTTAATGAAGGAAACCAGCTGAGAGGAAGAATTTGGAAAACAAAGTGCATGAGATGCTTTAAAGTCTCTTTAGAGGATTGCATCACCGCCCACGATTAAATGCGCGGTGGTCAAATGGATTTGGAACTTAAATCCAAGCGAGACATTTACAGTGAATTTATGTATTGTATAGCTAGAAGACAAACTAACTTAATGAAGGAAATGTTCATAAAATATTTAAAAAAAAAAAAAAAAAAAAAGTTCATCAAAAACTTAATGAAGGAAACCAGCTAAGAGGAAGAATTTGGAAAACTAAGTGCATGAGATGCTTTAAAGTGTCTTTAGAGGATTGCATCACTGCCCACGATTAAATGCGCGGTGGTCAAATGGATTTGGAACTTAAATCCAAGCGAGACATTTATAGTGAAATTTATGTATTGTATAGGTAGAAGACAAACTAAATTAATAAAGGAAACGTTCATAAAATAAAAAAAAAGTTCATCAAAAACTTAATGAAGGAAACCAGCTGAGAGGAAGAATTTGGAAAACTAAGTGCATGAGATGCTTTAAAGTGTCTCTTTAGAGGATTGCATCACCGCCCACGATTAGATAAGCTACTGTGTTTTTGTTTCAATATTAACATTTTTTTTTTTAATGAAACATTTTTCAAAAAGCATTTTTTAGAAAAATTATCTCATTTTTTCATGTTTGATGGCAACTTTAAACTTAGTTGGGAAACTACTTCTTGACTTTTCTTATTTAGCTTTGCATAAGTTAAAGTTGTTTTTCACAAAATTTTAGTGGATGAAAAAAACTCTATCTCATATCAAATTAAATAAGGAAAGTTAAGAGATAGTTTTCCTTTAATCCATTTTTTTTCAATACTACCAAATATAAGAAGATACATACAAAAAAAAAAAAAAAAAAAAAAAAAAAAAAAACCTATCTTCACATTCGATTTTCCATTGAAACAAATAAAAACCTCTGATTATAAATTGCCTTATATGTAAGGGTGGCAATTTTTATCCAAATTCTTTAATCCACCCACGGCCAACTTAATTTGGGTAAGTTGACCTAATCCAATTAAACATTTTGGATTAGATAAAAGGCCCACCACAAATATCAATTAGTTGATGAAATATAAAATCAAAACTCAAGAAATAAAACAACATTAGACAGGTTAGATAAATACTCTCCCTTTATTTAAATCTCTAATTTTTTTAATTAGTTTGACTTTGATATCATTTGTCACATTAGCCAATATGAGATGGGTTAGTTAAATATGATCATTTTAAAAGGATCATTCAAATTATAAGTAAGATTTTTTGTAATGAATAAGTAAGATTTTCCATAATGACTTATATAGTTTAGATTTGTTTATTTATATGTCAATAATTATATACCCTCTTACCAAGAGCTTAATAGCTCAATTGACATATTTTACTATTTTTAACCGAAATGTTTAAAATTCAAATCCTTACCTCTTCATTGTACATAACTATTGAAAATATAATTGTAGGGTACGAATTCGTTGGGCCTGATGCCAACTCTGTGTTGTGAGCCCAACAAATGCCCAACAATAAATTTGTAGAGAATGGGTTAAGCAGCTGGGCTGGGTTATGATTTAGCAACGATTCATGCAGGATGACACAATGGTAAACTGGTGTTTTATATATGCTTCTCTTCGGTCCGAAGAGGCTTTATATTTGAAAGCTTTCACTTGTACAAAAGAATCTCCCCTCTTTGTGAGGCCTGCTATCCTTATATAGACCCCCTTTTCTCATCCTCACCGCACACTTGTCCCTCATCTAGGCGCCTACTTGAGTACTGGTCACATCAGCCATTTGCTTTAACCTGCAGTGAGTGGTGGCAGGTGAAGATTCACTGTTCAGGTGTCTTCTCCACATAAATGCGGCCAGGAAAGTTGCTGCAGTGCATTAAATGTGGCGGTGGCAGCTTTATTGGCAGGATATTTCATGATAGCTCCGCAGTTAGGCATGCTTGGGGCTCAGCTTCCGCAGGAAGATCTTCAGCATAGCTCCTTGGTCAAGTTCTGGGCAGGCCCGTTGGGGATGGTCTCTTCGGCCCGAAAAGGTTGTCTTCGGACGGACCATTTGTCCCTCATTGGCCGTGCTATTACCAGGATGGCAAAACGTTGATGTTTTTATCCTCTTCGGACAGAGACCCTTGTCTGGATTGGGCCTCTGGCCCAACATACGACACTGGGCTTTCTTACCCACAATAATAATGGTGGAAATACTATTTTCGTCCCTACATTTTCACCCCATTTCCACTTTTGTCCGTACTTTTTTATTTTTACCACTTTTAGTCCCAAAATCAAAAATCGTTCCATTTTGGTCCCTACCATCATCTCACTAATGGAAAATAGCCTACATGACAAACGGAGTATACTGTTGACACACTAAAAGCTGAAGTGGCCATTAAAATAATAATAAAAAAGTTATTTGGCATTAAAAAATGCCATGTTAGTATTTAAATTTAAAAAAAAAAAAAACTAATTTATCAATTTTAACTAAATAAAAAAATTAAAAACAGAATTAAAAACCAAAAACCACATGAATCAAGATCTAAGTGTATCTTGAATAGCTTCATCACCTGAAGGTGATTCTTCAATCATTGCAACTGCTTCCTCATTAGGATTTTCACAGCCCACACAATCGTCCATATTGGGCTGTTTACCGTTCAAAATTTGCTCCTCAGCACACGAAGTGAGATCCACAATAGTATCTTTCTTGATATCCTCACGCCTCCGCTTCCGATGGTGAGCCCAATCGACGATACTATTACAGATACTTGTACAACCTTCATTATCGGGCCGGTTCTTGAGCAGGTTGCCCATAATCTTGATCTAGAGCTATTGGTCCGAGAAGTTACTATCGTTGAAAGTGAACACGAAATCAACATTTGTGGAAGTCGATACACCACCTCTAGTGAACTCTGATTCCATCCTTGTTCTAGGGCCAAACAGATCCGCATCTGCATCCAAGTTCCTCGTCCCTTCTCTCTCTCTCTCTCTCTCTCTCTGACCAAGAACAAACAACAAAGACAAAAGAAAGAGAGAATAACAAAAATACCAACCCAGATGTTTCTCAAAAGAAAAAAAAAAATACCAACCCAGATTTAAATACAAGAACAACATTTTTATTTTCAGTCTTTCATCCTCTCCATTTCATTAAAACCCACACAATCCTATCCTCTCTGTCTCTCTTTTCCTCTCTCCCTCATCCTCTTAAATCCACACCCCAAACAAACATGAGAAAGAAGAAAGCAGCAGCGGCTAAGAGAGGAGGTGGTTTTATTGTTTGGTCTGAGGTTGATTCCGTTTGGATTTGATAGCTTCGAATCTGAGGTTGTAGGTGGTTTGGTTATGGCTCTAAGGTTTGAATTTGAGGTTTGTGTTTGGTTTCTCAAAAAATAAGAAAATTTGGGTTTCGAGTTTTGTGTTTAGGAGCTGAAAATTTGGGTTTGGATTAAGTGTTTGGGGGCCGAAAATATGGGTTTGATTTTTGTATTTGATTCTTTGGTGGTGGGGGGGTTTGAAATATGGTTTTGAGTTTTGTGTTTCAGCTAATCTAGGTTATGGTTTTGAGTTTTGTGTTTTGGCCAATCTGGGTTTGAATTCAAATTTTCTGGGTTTTAAATTTTGTGTTCATCTTCTCTAAATCCATGGCTGAAGTCCCATGGCCAAAACCCCATGGTTGAAGATCCATGGCCAAAACCCACCTTGATCGAGATCTCATCTTCTCTCTCTCTAAACCCAGACGATCACCGTGGTTTGGTGTATTTTATTGATGAAGATTGGCTTTGAGTTTTGGTATTTTTGGTATTGTGTTTTTAATCTAACTGTGTTTTGCATTTTGTTTGTTTTATTTATTTATTTATTAAGTGTTTTGGGTTTTGTTAGTTGATTGTTTTAGAGTATCTGAATTTGATCATGATTTTGTATATGTTTTTACTTGTTTGGATGCTAAGAAATGCAAGAAAAAAGAAGAAAATCTTGAATTTTTTATTTTCTGGACAACCATATTCTTGGGGGAAGAACATGAAGAACAATTATTATATAAATAATTAAATGATAACTAGAATTTTATTTTATTTTAAAATAATTAAAGAAAATGAAAAATAATGATGTGTCTTTTTTTAATAATTTTTTTTTATACAAGATAGAATTTTTACTTTAACCTAATCTAAGTGTATATGAGTGTGAAGCTCCCTCTTGAAGACTTGAACTCCGGCCCTTCCCCCACTCCCACACCCACCCACACTCACACCCACACTCACACCCACACCCCACAAGTATTTATACTTGTGGAGTGACCACTACACTAAGAGTGCACGGTAGTTCTTTTTTTAATATTTAAAATGTTGACATGTGTATTCCGTTTGCCACGTAGGCTATTTTCTGTTAGTGAGATAACGGTAGGAGCCAAAATGGAATTGTTTTTGAGTTTAGGAACTAAAAGTGATAAAAATAAAGAGTATGGACTAAAGTGAAAATATAGGAACGAAAATAATATTTCTGCCTATAATAACATATACATTAACATCACTAACTTTCCTTTCCTCAAAAAAAAAAAATTACTGTTTTAATGAAACGCACAAAAAATGTGCTCAAAAAAATGCCGAAGTGACTAGCAAAGGGTGAAGAGTCTAGTCACTTTCCAGTGCATTACTAACTTTATTATCACACCCATAGCAAAGGGTGAAAAGTCTAGTCACTTTTTTTTTTTTTTTTTTTGAGAAACAAAAGTCTAGTCACTTTGTAGTGCATTATTAACTTTATTATCACACCGACTTATATTTTACGTACTATTTTTTATATATCCAACAAAAAAAGGTTTTGCTATTCTTTGTGGAAGTTAGTACCACCATGGGTCCCTGACCAGAATCTTCTTTTACCTATCTTTTTGGTAAAGTGATTACTTAATTATTTTACTAATATATTTTGTTTTCTAAGCATACGGGCGAAAGCGACAACAAGCCAATGTTTTTTTTGTGTTTGGTAATCCACTCGGATTCATATTAAACACATGTCAAAATCGCTGAGTAGATGAGGAACCGAGTACTTGAAATTGCAAGGAGCTTACCTTTAAGACAATAAGATCTACTTCATAGATTGATGATATAGCATGACTTACCATGTATATTTGAGTCTTAATCAATTTTACCAAATTAAATTTGACTAAATAAAATTTATTTATACTATATTAGTTAAGGTAACGTAGGATTCGTTTTTGATTTGGCTAAGGTAACGTAAGCTTCATTTTTACTTTGGTAGACGAATATTTCAACAAATATTTCCTTTTCTACAAACATATAGTACTGTATCAGACAAGCACTCAGAAGTATTTTTAATTATGAATTTATGATGCATCTAGTTTGACCTTATCTTCATCCTTCGTTTGTAAAAGAATTAGATGTTGAGATTGTGCAAAAAAAATTTAATTCGGAATGAGAAGTGAAAGACAACCATAAAATCATAACACTTGGACATCTTATTTCAAGTTTTTTCTGTAAGTATGTACCATGTTACAAATTAAGCAATGTATAGAACTTATTAAGATGGACTAGGCAAGCAAGTAGACATTGACATTGGCAGTGCCTCTCTATCAGTATTCAATCTCAAGGCTGCCTTATTAGTATATAATTTCTTCACATTAGATCTCTGATCTTGTAGCAACCTCGCTAAACTACGTTTAGCATTTGCTCTAAAAGGACAATTTGATGCCAAGAACCCGTCCACCAAGTGTAGGTAAGCCTCCAAGTCATGGCAACAAGCCACGTCAGCGTTCGGCTTCAAAAATGGAGACATTCTGGTATCGACGCGTAGCTCTGCCCCAACGTGTGAGTATGCCAATGGCATGTTTTTGTCAAGCATGTCAAACACCCCTGCGACCCTTGAGTTCCTTAGCTTTTGGCCAAGCTCTTCGCTCACAAACATCCCGGGGACCCTGGTGATTACATCTTGGGAGTTAACAATTCGTAACACTTTCACGTTTTTGGAATTGATGCGGTTAGCAAAGGCTTTATTGCCCACACGAGGTCCACCAAAAGAAAAAACTGCAACTTGTGGTACGTCTGGGGCACACGTACTAATTTCATCTGCTACTAATAAGGCCAAGGCTGCCCCAAGACTATGACCCGTGACTGTAATGCTTAAGGTCTCACCCTTGTACAAGTCCATGAGCCTTCGAACCTCTTCAACGACGGACTCAGCCAGGCTCGGCACGTGAGCTCCCCGAGTCTTGTAGAGGCTCAAGAACCCACATTCCGCCTTGGCTTGTCCGTGGTTTGGGTCGATATTATTGTTGTTGTTGTTGTTATTGTTATTGTTATCATTATCATCATTATTGTCACCTGTAATTTGGACTAATTGTGCCCTCATATTCTCGGCCCACTCAAGACATGTGGCGGTGCCTCGGAGGGAGATGATGATGTCCCTCCTTCCCATCCTTTGGATCTCCCTTTTGTCATCACAAACAGCAACATACCCGATCCAACTAGACCGTTGGGTCATCCAGCCAAGATCCGGAGCAACATCATCCACCCACTTAGGCAAACCGACGGATGAGGTGGCGTAGAGACTCTTCGTCACTTTGTAAGTCCTATCAGGCAACGCCACGTGGCGGGGCAAAGGAGGTTCCTCAGCTGACATGGCTGGATTTGAGTGGAAAGAATGATAAGCCGCTTGTATGTACTCACCGTACTTCACCACTTCTCGGCGGAGATTCTCGTCGAGTGGGTCAAGAAGGCCCTTCCAATCATTGCTACCATGATATTCCCTCCATTTACTACCAAAATGGTTCCTTGGAGAGTATTCAGCTGTCTTTGACAAGAGTCTTTGAAGCCTGTTCAGATGCCTTGGTGACATTTCTTCTGCGGCTTTCATTTCTGGCCAAAGTCTAGCCAAGTTAAGCCCTTCTAGTACCCCTTTTCCTTTGATTTCGACTGAACCATTGCTGGAATCATTAGGAAATGCCTGAGGGTCAAGTTGGTTTGGTGTGATTGGCTTTTGGAGGAGCTTATCGAGGTTGGCTATGTGCAATTTAGTTAACTTCGTGGATGATGTGTTTCGTTTCAGAGAATAAGAAGAAGAAGAAGTTGGGAGTACTGTTCTTGTTGAAGGGTTTAGCGGAGAGGTTTGGCATTGGAAGCTGGCACGTCTGGCCTGAAAGAGGTTGGTGTTATGAGCTGGAAGCGTAGAACCGATCTGCATGGACATGGAGGCAGAGAGAGAGAGAGAGAGATGAATGAGCAAAGAGAGGAGGAGTCAATGAGATATTGAGACAAAGGGGAAGAGAAGAGAAGCGAGGGAGGAGGGAGAGAGAGAGAGAGAGAGAGAGAGACGCTGCAGGTTGAAACTTTAAACCAACTAAGATTGAATGGATCAAAGAGCGGTATATATAGAGTGAGTCTCTGCCAAATAGTCTTGGACTTGCTCGTTATTACAATCAGAACCATATTATAAGTTTTGAATGATAATGTCAATAATAATATATATAATATATAAATTCATAACAAAATAATAATATGCTTCAAAAAAAAAAAAAACAAAATAATAATAAAATAATATATTTTCACCAAAAAAAAATAATAATAATAATATATAATAAGGAATTTTTCTAAAAAATAGGAATATAATGAATATGATATATCTTGCTCTCAAAATAAAAAGAAGCAAGGGGTATGAGAAGTCATAGATAAAATTGACCTTTTCTCTACGACGAAGGCTTGTTCTTTGCCAAAGACAAAAGCCATTCTTAAAAGTCTGCCACTAGCTTGAAACGCCACCATCTCGCTTTATCGCTTATTGACTCAAATATCCCTAAAGACTCATACTATTCCAAAGTTATCTCCCAACTTCGAGCTAAAAAGGAAAAAAAAGGAGTATTTCGCAACCATGAGAGTAGTATATGAGAAATAATGCTAATAATAACTTTTTCGCGACAAATTTTTGATGTGAAGCTATTATTGATACGTAAAAAAATAATATCAATGATAATTTATTCTATATTATAACTAGTAATAGGCTGTTAGCCTGTTATTTAGAATTTATTGTAAAATATTATAAAAATATTATTGATATAGTATTATTTCAAAATCTATAGATACAAAAAATTTGACACTTATTAACGTGAAAAATTGTTAATGATAGTTAAAAATGCGACGTCAGTAATAAGCTCATATGAAAATTAGTAAAATTTTGTCAACTCAACTTATATAAAAAAATTGTTGTGAAACTTATTAAGCGCTTTTCATTCCTTCACAATTGTATATGCCCTTCCTTGGGCTCCACTCTACAGAAGTGGTTGACAAGAACTCATTTATGGAGTAGGACTTTTGACAATGATGACTCAGCCTAATATCGAAATACCATGAAACCCTCAAATTGACATTTTGTTTTCCCTCGGTCAGACTGTTATTTATGGTGCTAATTAAGCCAAAAATAAAAAAGAAAGGAGGACTTATGTTCATATTGAATTGGTATGGAATAAGAATGGGTGGTCTTTTGGTCTTGTTACGTAGCTCAATTGGAAATCATCAATCTCTTAACTACTTAATTATAAATGAACATTGCTACAGACACAAACATTTTACAACATTTTTACAAATTGCTAATGTAGTTTTAGTAATTTTTAAATAATTATTGATAAACATAAATGTGATGTTAGTAGTGGACCCATATTAGAATTAATAAGAATTTATCAAATCAAACCATCGGGCACCTTTAGTGCGGTGGTCACTTCACAAGTATAAGTGCTTGTGAGGTGTGAGGGGCAAAGGCCGGGATTTAAGTCTCCAAAAGAGAACTTTACACACATATACACTTAGATTAGGATAGAATAGAAATTCTATCTTGTAAAAAAAAAAAAAAAAAATTTGCCACATCAATAGTTTGTAAAAATGTTGTAAAATAGTTTGTGGCTGTAACATTGCTCATTATAAATAAATAAATAAATAAAAGAAAAAAGAAAAAAAAGAACAGATGCTCTTTTCACCTCTAAGACAAATTTTTGTTCACTTTTAAAAATTAGATGGATTAGGCATAAAGAAGTAGATGGATTTATTGCCTAAGTATTTACAAAAATAAAAAAAATATACAAATTTTTAAGAAAGCGACAAATAATTTTGTATAAAAATTATGATGGAATAGAATATAAGTGACCTATCTTAATTAGTTTGTCAAAGTATCATAACCGACCCCAAAATTTTTGGAACTAAAAATTAAATATTGTTGAAAAATAGGAGAATTGATCATTTTCTTAGTTCTAATGCTGTACATCTTTTTTTTAAAGAATTTGAACTTATAGCGTTGACTTCATGATGATTGCTTTTTATCAATTACCTTAAGCTACAATACCAATTGAGTTTGGTGTAGGGAGGATTCGAATCAAAGTTCTTTATTTAGTGACAAGATTAGATTTTATCAATTGAGTTAATTGTCATAAGTCAAGACACCAATTGGTTTTGATATGGGTGAGATTTGAATCCAAATTCCTCATTCGATAACAGAGGACTTTGCCAGTTGAATTAAGTAAAATTTACATGCAATAGTGGTACAAAAATTGAGATGTACTTCAGGTGGCCGTACAATGTATTCTTATTAGTCTTCTCCTATCTACATCTTCACTGTCATAGAGCTTAGTAGAGAGGTCTTGTCTAGTGTGTATCTAGTTAGGTTAGGAGAGATGCTAAGAGCATGTTTGGATGTAGTGAGTTTTGAGTGATATGACCCTGTTTTCATCACTCATGATCCAAAACTGATGGGGCCCACGGAAGGCATCTTGTTTGGACTCCATGACTCATGTTTGGTGATTCAGTTTTGGTGATTCTGTGACTCAAAAAACCGGATCAAGTCATGGAAAAATGAAAACAGGTTTTCATCATTCAAAATCTGATATTCAGTGGCATGTTAGTAAATAGGTGGAGATTGTGGGCCCCAAATCTAACATCCCATCAGTCACTCTCTATTTTCTTTTCTTTCTTTTTTTTTCCTTTCTTCTCCGCTTTTCTTTCTTTCTCTCTTCTTCTTTATCTCTTCTTCTTTTTCCTTTCTTCTCCGCTTTTCTTTCTCTCTCCTCTTCTTTATCTCTTCTTCCTTTTGCTTTCTTCCAATTCAGTGTTCTTTTTTTTTTGTTCTTCTCCCACCGATCACTCACACGCTGACCCATACCGACCCAAGCCGAGAGATCATCGCGTCGATCTTCCATCACACGCCAAAAAGCTCCACCACGTGCTCATTCTCCTCATCGCTACTATCGTCGGCATCCACAGCTTTCTTCCGATTTGGCCAGAGTGTCGAAATCGACATCCACAACAACGATTTGGCCGGAGCGTCGAAATCGGCATCCACAGCAATGATCTGGCTGAAGCATCGAAATCAACATCCACAGCAACGGTTCGATCTGGAAGCTCGTTTCAGCGCCAGGAATAGCTCTGTTGGAAGCTCGTTTTTTTTTTTTTTTTTTTTTTTTTTTTTTTTTTTTTTAATTTCGTGGTGTATCATAAATAAGCATGAATGGAGTTTTGAATTTGGGGTAATGAAATGCTTTAGGTGGTGTTAAATTTTGAGAGTTTTTGTTGTTTGTACTTCTTTGGTTAAACTGTGGATGGAGTTTGTGTAAAACTGTGACTGGTGGTGGCAAAATGAAATGTGCAGTGAAGAAAATGGTGGGAGATGAGGGCTTGGCGGGTATGCTAATAGTAGTCTCTGAAGATTGCTCAGGTATGGGTCCCAACAAAAGGAAAAAAATTTGAGTGATGGAAGGTTGAAAATATGTGCCAAACAGGTGTAATAAGGAAATTGAGATATTTTGAGTGATGAGTGATGGGTGATGAGTGATGGATAATGAAAACTGAGTGATGAGTGATAAGTGATGAGTAACCACTTTTTAAAACCAAACAAGCCCTAATTGTGTAGCACATACCCTTGCTAAATTTGCGGTTGTTCATATGGCCGTACAGTGTATTCTTAGTCTTCTCCTATCTGCATCTTCACTGCTATAGAGTTTAGAGTGTGTTTGGATACCGTTTATTTTGCTAAAACTGAAAACTTATTCCTAAAAGTACTGTAGATAAAGGTAAAAATTAGTTGAAATAGTACAGTAGCACTTGTGAATAGTACCAAAAAATGTAGTGGGGCCCATAAATAGTAGCAAAAATAAGCTGAATAGTAAAATAATTTTAATTTTCCATTCCAATCTAAACGCACACTTAGTAGAGAGGTCTTATTCAATATGTATCAAGTTGGGTTAAGAGAGATGCTAATTGTGTTGCACATGCCTCTGCTAAATTTGCTATTGTTCGTAGACTTTTTGGATCTTGTAACAAGTATTCTTTTCCTCTATAAACTTTTTGGATCTTGTAACATATACTCTTTTCCTCTTGCTATTTCTGAGCAATTGAGGAACGACATTGCTCTTCTTGTTAGATAGTGAAATTGGGTTTTTTTTTTTTTTTTTTTTTTTTTTTTTTTTTTTTTCCAAAAAATCTTCATGACTCATGTGCAAAGTGTATCCCATCTCGTACGTTGATGTTTGAATAGGAATGGGATCGAATCAACATATTGAAATTACAGCACTAATATCACAAATTTTTTAGACATTCTAGATTATTTCCAAAATACATATATATTTTAACCAGTCTTTTAAACTTATCTTGATATTCAACCTTAAATCTTTTAGAGTAATTTTGTTTTTAGTATTGCTGATGATTTCAAAATGCCATATGTCATGATCACCATCACCTCCAATATTTCCAAGATCGTAAGCAATTGGGTCATTAGAGAATAATCTAGGCTAATAAGGGACTTTGTTGCCAGTTGCGTGGGAGAAGTAAAAGGCTGAATTTGAATGAGTTTTCAATCACAAACAAGTAAAAACAGACTTTCAAGTCAATAACTTCTGTCAAAAAAGTGTTTCAGGGTGCAATTGATGTTCACGGGTGCCTAATGTTTCAACATTTACTGAAGTAACCGTCTTTACCTAAACACCTTATTAGGTGTACAATGTCTACAAACTCCATTACGTAATTCTCATTCTCTCCCAAACTGCCAAAAATAAAATAAATAAAACAGAGCCGTTTCTAATTTTAGTTCTAATAAGCAACATAGTAAACTACTATATATGCTATACTAGTAATATTCAATATATTAAAAATTAAAAATATAACATTAAAAAAAAAAAAAAAAAACACTGCCAGTAACATATATTTCACGGTTTCATAATATTATGGTCATTCTTTTTTTGAGAAAAATAATATTATGGTCATTGTGGCAGGTTGTGTTCGTTGTGAGTTGGCAGTGGTTGAGTACTTTTTTAAAGGTTGAGTATCATTATGATTCAGTCTTAAAGTAATTTATCCCTTTAATTAAAGGCTAAAGGTTAGGATAAATGAACTTGAAGAAGGGGTAGTAGATGGTGTCGTGGGTTTTGGTTTTTGGGTGTTTTGAAATTTTCAAATTCACTTTTATATATTCATTATTTTGAATTCTTATTAAGCCTCTTTCGAGTTAGATAATGAGATTATTTTTGGAAGTATAAAAAGAGTTAATGATACCTACCATCCAAAACATTTTTAATACTGTAATAACTTTTACATAGCACAAGTTGTTATTAGTTTTAATTTAAGTTTATCACTTAAATTACTTTTTTGTTAATAACTAACAACTTGTGACTTAAAATTTGTTGTGAAGATATTATAAACGTACAGTGGAGGCTCTAAGAATTTTTTTTTAGAGTGGTTACTAAGAAATTTAAATTACCACAATATTTTTATTGGTAACATTTTTTAAAGAAAAATGAAATTAGAAATTATTTTTATTGAATAGGTTGAACAAGCTATAAATTTTATCTTTTTGTTTTATAATAGGCTTTCTATTGAATAATTTTTTCACTTGTTGTTGTTTGGTCTTATCTTGTTTTTGTTTGATTATGTTTGTTGTTATTTGAGCTAATATTTATTATTGTTATTTAAGCTTAAAAAAAAAAGGGATTAAGAATTATGTTTGGAGGCAGAATTAATTTTGGAGTAATACTACGTCTACAATATTTTTACAATAAATTTTATGCAAAAAGCTATTATTGGTGGGTAAAAAAATAATATTAGTATTTGGCCCAAATTAAAATTAATAACAGCTGACTACATTAGATTTGTTGTAAAATTATTGTGAAAATGTTGTGAATATAGCACTACTCTTATTTTTGTTAAACCCAAATTTTTGTAATTCTCAAGTATAGATGTTCAAAATTTTTATTAGGGTAATCACAATAGGTTAGTTTAGCATATAATATTATTTTGGCAAGTGTATATATACATTTTTTTGCAAGTCAGGATGGTCTTGTGACCACCCTGGCTTGCATGTAGAGCCACCATTGTAAACGTAGCATTTTTCGTATAAAAAAGTGAACACTAAAAACAAAAATATGTTTTTTTTAAGTGATTTAAATTATTCAATTTACTTTTAAAAATAAGGAGGTCTATTCCAACTATACAGATGAAATATAGAGAAATGTTATATCCACAATATTTTTACAATAAATCTTAAGTGGCAGATTGTTATTGATTGTTACGGGTGGGGAAAAAAAGTAATATATGTTGTGGATTCAAACTAGAACCAATAACAACTTACTGCCTATGATTTGTTGTGAAAATGTTGTGAACGTAGCACTTCTCTAAAATATGTTGATAAATCTAGTTTTAACTTTTAATAATAGTTTTTTTATAATTTTATTTTAGAAAGGACCTTTAATAATAGTTGAATGGTGGTGAATTCCAATTAGCTCATTTGATAAAATCTTATTATATACTTGAATAAGGAACATGCGTTTGAATTACTCCTTCATAAAAAAATGAATTTATATCATATCCTAATGATAAAGATCAATAACCATAGAATGGAATTCATAGATTCATATATATATATATATAAATTGTATTCCTATGACACCTTTTTATGGGCATTATAATAAAAATTACAACAACCAGGGATGGCTTTACATGCAAGTTAGAGTGTTCTTATGCCTAACTTAAATGTATATATTATACTTGCAAAAACAATTATATACATTTATACTTTTAAACTAACATTTTTTGTCCTAAAAATAATATTGAACATCTTGACTTGAGAATCCAAGAATTTGAGCTTAACAAAAATAATCTTGGTCCCCCAAACATAATCATTAACCCCTAAAACTAAAAAAAAATAAAAAAAAAATAACAATAATAAAAATTAGCCCAAATATTGGTAAAACTAGCACAAATAACAACATGATTAGGCTAAACAACAACAAAAGAACAAAATATTCAACAAAAAGCCCATTCAAAAATAAAAAATAAAAACCTCTAATCATTCAAATTCGTACTCATTCAACTCATTCCATAAAAATAATCTCTAATTTTATTTTTCTTAAAAACTGGTACCAAGAAAGATATTGTAACTGTAAGTTCTTCTTTTTAGCGATGTTGGTAGCTCTACTCTCCTTGATAACTCAGCTCACAGTCGCAACAACCAGCAGGTATATATCATCCATTGCTCTCCCTCTCTCTCCATTTTTCTTTTTCTATCATCATTTCAAACTCTATCTCATTTTAGTACTCTCATCTCATAATTTTCAGTTTTCATTTTATCCCTCATCAATCCATTAATTTTTGCCTTTTCATTTTGTTAGTAGTAGAAAATTGTAAAATTTCATGTATTTGCATTTTTTTTTTTTTTGTGATGCCGATATATTTAAATCATCTTTTAATTAAATTTTGTATAATTTAAGTTTCTTAACAAATACCTTAGAAAAAATTTCTAGATTGGCTGCTGATAAACAACCTCTTAGTTAAAATTTGGGTGAATCACGTAGTGTTCTTATCATATATATGTATACTTTAATATATATTTTTTTCCCTGTCTGTATCTTTGTTTTTCTCTCATGGTCTTGACTCTTGAGCTAGATTTCACGTTTCCCACACATAGCAGTAGCACACAGCACGTTGATATATTCCCATTTTTCTTTTAAAAGTAAAAGTGGGGCGTGCAGACGCGCGAAGACCCCATGAGTGCAAAGCTTAAAAAAGCAGTAAAGATGGAATTTTGAAAAGTTTGTGATTTGGTTTTGTACATGTTACTTCAAAGTGATAATGAGTGTTTCCAATTAATGAGGTCTAAAAATTTCACATAGTATCTAGTGGAGGTAATAAGTATTATCAAAAGTCAAGACACTAAAGTATTGCATTTCATCTCTTAATTTGTCCAATTAAAAACACGAGATTCATAAACAACACTTGTGAGATATAATGCAACTCTATCTGGTTTTGTCCAATATATGCATGTTATGTAAAAGTAAAACAACCTCACTTTAAAAAAAAAAAAAAAAAAAAAAAAGGTTTGCCACTTGGCCTACTTTCTACTTTCATATCTTTGTCCCTTAATGATACAATTAATAATAAGTCATAAAAAAAGTGCTTTATCAAAGGGTAAATTATAAAAAAAACCACAGTTTTCATTTCAAATAAACAAAATAATTTCTTACATGCATTACATTAAATTCAAACATAATTTATGAAGTACAAACAATGTAATCTTTTGCAAAAACAATTAAATTTGTAATTATGTGTTTAAATTTATCAGGAAAACTAGGGTTTTTTATATTTTTATATTTTTCTCTAAGTATATTATAAAGAAACACATTGAAAATATTCATTAAAAGAAACACATTGAAAATTAAACTTACATCTTTCTGTTTTTCTTTTTTATGACACACTGCCGAATTCCCACATGTATTGTGGGGACGGTATGTTTCTTTGTAAATGTTTACCTCAAATAAAATAGTCTATATTACAATGCCCTGTTTTTTTTTTTTTGGGGATAAGTACAATGCCCTGTTTTATCACGTGATAGATTCTGTAGTGTAGATTATTATAAAAATTAATATAAAGTTCCACTGTGGTCCGTCTCTGTGGAACTATCCCACATGTCAAAAACATGTAAAACACAAAAAAATTACTCAATGGAACCTTTTCTCTAAACTTTTTCGGTAAACTTATGTGTTTGGCATGTCCCCATCTCTCTTTCTCACGCTCTCTACTTTATAGACCAAACGAGTAACAAAATTCTCCACTGCACTGCGAGAATGATCGACCACCGACCTCTCTTATGATGATAGGAGAGGAGGCAAATTAATTTTCTTCAGAAAATAGTAGCCAAATTTGGTCTAAAAAAACCCAACTTTTATTACATAAGCAACATTATTCTATTTAATATTATTTTCCTTCTTCTCAAATATTTTTTTTTGGTTTTATTCGGCCCATTGAATAAACAGTGCTTAATAAATGTAACGTGAATGACGTAGAGGTTGATATTGCTTTAGTTAAGTCGATGATGAAAGTGCCCATTAAGTAAACAGTGCCTAATAAATATATTGAGAATGACGTAGAGGTTGATATTGCTTTAGTTAGGCCGATGATGAAAGTGCTTTTAATGATGACTGCTGATATATGGGTCAGACAAAGCCTAAAGCAGCCGCGCATAGCAACAAGATGTACTTCCACCCATACATTTTTGGCTTGAAAACTTTATAGTATGAAATGATATTACAATTAATGTTGCAATATATTATTTTTATAGATTTTACTAAGGTATGTTCTAAAAGTATACAATAATATACTATTTTTAAAAAAAGTTTTATGAAAAATTGAAAAAGTTTTGACAACTTTTTTAATTTCAGATAAATTTTTTTCAAAATCAAATTTGTTAATATATGCATAGTTATTATCACATTGTTATTAATCGGACTCTATTTTTATATATATGCATAGTTATTGTCGCGGATGATTAAAACTATATAATAAAATAATTCTCTGCTTTTTGCTTTTCATCTTTTTCCAACGCATCATGACACCATGATAGTTACACCCCACCGCAGCAAGCAATGAATGCGATCTGCACTGAATTTTTTTTTTTTTTTTTTTTTTTTTTTTTTGAGAATGATTAAAGTATCTACTATTTCACTATGTAAGATTGTGTTTGTCCACTAATAGAAGCCAAAACTACTATTTCACTATTTTGATGTTTGCACTTATCACTGACGTGATTTATAAAATTAGACGATGTTTGAAGTTTGAAGTTTGAAGTTTGAACCACACGTTTGCGTTGAATTCTAGTTCTTTCTTATAAACCATGGATGGTATCAAATTAATTTTTTTTAAATGATTTAATATTGCCTTTATTCTAATTTATCGAATTATTGAAAATGTAAAAAATTACACGTCTTTCAAACTCTTTGCTCCTATGTTACCTAGAATTAAAATTAATTTTTTACTTGTTAGAGTGGTTTAAAATTGGACTTTTTTTTAGACTAAAATTTTAAACACCATTTTTTTGACTAATGTTACTTCTTAAAA
The DNA here is from genome assembly GCA_023621385.1 of Quercus gilva. Lineage (NCBI taxonomy): Eukaryota > Viridiplantae > Streptophyta > Magnoliopsida > Fagales > Fagaceae > Quercus > Quercus gilva. Next base: position 31,911,607 of record CM042484.1, read on the forward strand.
CATGTACAGTTGAAAGTTAAAGTTAACTGTTCCATAAACAAACATGAAACATTACAAGTATATATGTCAAATCAGTAGGCTTAAAAGAAAATTTCATGAAAAATTATTCATCTAATAAAAACAAGTTAATAATTAATATAAGGATGACATTAATCATTTTTTAAACCTAAATAAAAACAATTGATAATTTAAAAACAAAATTAAACTCAGGATCAAAATAGTAATATGTTTTAATGACTAGTAAAACTACACAACACAATCCACCATAGTGGTAGAGAAGATAATATATACATACAGAGTTGAGTTTAAATTACACTTGATGTAACTCTAAACAATGTTACACCACACCATAACTTGTTATAGAATTTATATTTTAAAAATCTCACCGTTGAATTACATGTTCCATATGTTCTTAACAATCATATCAATTTTCATGTCAATTGGATGTTATATATCATTTGATCCATAAACTCATCTTTTATACATTATTATAAACTACAAAAACTAATTGTTTGATGATATGGTTATTAATCTTTGATCACATTGAAATTTTGTAAGTATGGAGAATATACAAAAATAATGTAATCTAACGGTAGATTTGTTAAAATTTGCATCTAATTAAAAAATATTATGTAGTATAATATTACTTAAAGTTACATCAGGTGTAATTTAAACCCAACTCATATATATTTATCCTAAATTTTTTTTGTTAATACTATTTTCTGTTTTTCTCTCTACTTTCTCTGAAGTAACCTGGAAGAAACATTAACATGAAAAGTAGGCAAAGTAAGCTAAAAAGAGTTCAAAGCTCGTGTTTCTTCCTACACAGGCATTTGTAATGCACTGCACACACGCACATGCAGCTCTTGTTCCATTAGTCTTTTTCACGAACAACTTAGTTGGACTCGAGAGTTGAGAGTTGAGACACATGGGAAGACATGCACCTCACACGTTGCCCCTGTAACTCTTGAACACCTCCGTTTTTTCATGCGGAGATTCTGTCGACTCTCTAAAAGAAAGTTGGTATCCCAGCTCCTAATCTTTGACAATTATTTCACTGCATTCCCAGGAAACACCCTAAAAACTTCTTGGATTTGTAGTGTGATGAATTAAACTTGTAACCTCCAAATGTGTGTCACGCTCCAAACTAAAAAGTCGACCACTTTTTAATCCAATTAAAGATCTATTAGCGTCTGTTTGGAAATAATTTATTTAGTTTTTTGCTAAAATTGTGCTAAAATATACTCGTATTTTGAAAAAATGAAAAACAAAAAGGTAAAAAAAATGAAGTTTTAAAAAGCTGTATATAAAAGCTAAAAAGTAATAGGCTAGCTTAATTATAAATTGTATCCAAACACACACTTAATTTATTCTAGAGTTGTTCTTTGGGCACAACAAAATACGACAACATTTTTTCAGTAATTAAGGTATTACCCAGGGACGGAGCTATCATTGGACTAAGGGGCAATGCCTCCCCTAATTTTCTTTAAAAAAATATTATTATATATATTTGAACTAATTTTAGCAATTTTGTTCTATAAAATTACATTTTCTTTCCCTTAAACAATATCATTGATTCTTTTAAGCATAATGGTATACTAACAAACTTTTTTACAACATTTTACAAATTCTTTTGGTAGCAAATTCTTAGTGGTTCGGCAGGTTTGCATAATGAGCCCACCACTCACATCATTTTTTTATTTATCAGTAATCACTTATCATATCAGTAATTTATATAATAATAATAAATAAATAAATAACTTGTAGCTTTAGCATTTTCCTCATTTTAGTGACCATAAAAAAATTTATAGATCTAAAATCTAAAACAAAATATGCAATCCCAAAGAAAATAGCTCAACAACAAATATTACCAATAGTAAAACAAAAAAGTTAATCAATTTTGTCAAAAATAAACAATCCTGCCCTTTAAAAAATTATAAACAAAAATAATTTTGTTCTTACCTACAAAAAAAAAAAAAAAAAAAATTCAGCAACTAAGTAGTAACAAAATCAAAAATTTAAACCGCCACACACAACCAATAATAAAATTGCCCACCTAACCCAAAACTCTGCCTCTGTCCATGTTATTACCTACTATATATGGCTTACCTGCTATACATATAAGTCAAAATAAAATGATAAAATAATATAACTCGTCACAGCTAAAAAAAACACACAAGCGTGTCGTGAAAATGTTCTGGCATTTGCAGTGTCCCTACCTAAGCTTTGCCTTTTGTTCTATGACTGTGTATAGCCTTAATTAATAGTGGATCATATAGGGACAGAACTAAGTAAATGTTTATAATTGTCTATAGAAAACTTAAATTACTTTAGTTCATCATGTGTTTGCCTCAGTATGCTATACTTAAAAAAAACATAGGATTGGAGGACGAGCAACGCGTGGGACACGGTTCGTGACGCGCAAGTAACGTGCGAAGACTTTTATTAAGGTTTGCCTTGTTCTTTTACAAGTTACGTACAACACACTGAGCTGGTTAGTAAACGTCATGTATTTATGGATTATGAAATGCAAAAGGAATTATATATATATAAAAGAATGGACTATGAAAACACCCTTTGGTCTTCGACCACCGACCCATCCTAGACAATTTTTATAGTTAAAGGCAGAAAGAAATATGCATGTGTCGTCCTCTATATCCTAGAACTTACGACCCCTGGACACGCTTCAACGTGAACCGAGTTGATAGTGAAATCTAGGGCCAAAGTGGACTTGCTCATCAAAAAGCTAGTTTATTCATTGGTGGGGCTAGCAACAGTAAATGAATTGCGTTGAAATTTATCATTAAAAACAGCATCGTGTAATGCGTGAAAGCATAAAGCTTACTATGAGAGAGAGAGAGCTAACAACCATGACAGACAGAAAAAATGGATTTACTTACTATATTAGACGGAGAAGAGTGAGCTACAAATGTGAAATGCGAAAGAACAAAGTAAATATGTTGTGTCTCGGTCTCCTCTTTAGGGTTTTTGATGCATTAATCAATTCCCAAGTCTATGATGCTCTAACAAGAATAAGCGACCTAACTAATAAGGCCTAACCCAATATGTGATAAGACTTGGTAAATGGGGAAACGTGCCTACTAGTCAATAAAGTTTGAATAAAATGGCTTATGGGGCACTGTTTTTATTGCACAAAATCTAGACTTTTGACAGGCCAATGTTAGGTCGATCCAGAACTACTTCAAGTCTACCTTTTTTAGACAAAAATATTGTCAACTCAATTTATTAGATCGATTCCATGGATCTTCGTTAATTAGTTGAAAACCATCATAATTGTTTTCTCCACCGTGTTATTGTTTTAGGTGCAATTTTAGGGCTGACGTGTGAAGTATAACTTGAATGAAAGTGCATTCAAGTTTTTATTTTATGTTCGATAATACTGGGCCAACGACTGTTAGGTCATTTTGAATTAGGATTAGCTTTACTAATAGATTATAGAAATTTAATATTTATCTTCATCGATCCTTGTGTAGGTTCGTCATGTATGACTTCATATGTTGAAAATAAATAACTCAGGGAGTTGGCCGAGTTTGTTGGGCTTTCGGTTTTAAGGTGTTTGTACTGGGTTCGACTGGGTGTGCTCCCCAATTCAAGTCCCGCTACCTGTACTTTGAAAAGAATTTCTTGGGCCAGTGCTTTACCCCTTCGTGAGTCTACTCGGCGTGAACAGTAATTAGTTTCTAATTGAAAGCCTTGAGGATGCACTATGCAAGAGCAAAAGAAATATATTGAAAATAAATAAAGAAGGGTCATGAATTCTGAGTTTTTCATTGAAACTTGATTTTTAGAAAATCGAGTTTAAAATAGGAGTATATCACTATATAGTTTCAGAACAGGAGTATTTTACTAGAAAGTTTGGCTGAAGTGGGTATTTTACCATTTTGGCCCATGATTTCCTTAACTTCAAGATATCAGCAAATGATCAAAGAGATGTAAAGATGCTCGCTGTAATGCTTGCCTGCCTTGACCAAATTATGGATAACCAAAGCCACAATCATGCAAAAAGCTCAAACAAAACAAGGTGAGACAAGGAGGTCCAACCATGGACTAACAAGTTTGAGTTGTGGTTATCAAGGTTTTCAGACCCAAACCGTATTCATTAAACCGTAAAAATGAGAGGTTCAAGGTTTTTGAGGTCAAACTGAGGTCGAATCGGGTTCGAACCGTGATGACGTCATAATTAATTTAATAATTATTTTAAAGCCTAAATATAGATATTAAATTTATAAAACTAGCAAAATTGACTAATATATCTATATATGTAAGGGAAATTTAATGATTTTCAAGCAAATATTTAATAATTAAATAAGAAAGTTAACAAAAGAAAATAATAACTACGAAAATATTAAAATTTATGATTAATTTTTGAAGCAAAGTTTGATATCTTTGAAGGATTTTAATTATAATTTTTTTTATTCCTTATAAGAGATGGATAATTTAATTAAGTAGAATAAATTGTGTTAAGTTGTTTTTATAATAAAAAAAAAAAAAAATTGCTAAGGGGTTGGACCGCACGGTTCTCACCAGTTCGTGCAGTCCAACCCCAGTTTTAGGAGTTCACGGAATTAACAAAAAATCCGATTCTTTAAACTTAAAAAACTGATTTTTATTCCAGTTTCTGGTTCTCACGGTCCGACCTCCTGGTCCGGTCCAGTTCTAAGAACCATGGGGGTTATCATTCCAAAGATAGCGAACGATTAAAGTTTTCGTGTTTCAATGGCAATGGTGGCTCAAAAGATATTAGCAAGGATTGCAAGTTCGCACAAGTAAAAGGTGGTAAAAATATCTCAAAGGATAGACTAGTACAATCATAAAACAATAAAAAAGTTCCAGCCTTTTTACCACATTGCCGTTCACCTAGGAAAGCTATATGCATATCATTTCAAAACAAAAAGCTTGAAGAATGAGGAAAAGGAAAGTAGATCAAATCTAAATTGTCAATATCAAAAGAAAATGAGAATACTTCGTGGCAGAGGAAGAAGAAGAAAGAAATACATTTTTCTAGAGGGGAGGAATTTTATATCTGCCTGATTTTTTTTAATTAGTAGTCTTATATAAATAATGGTAATTAACTACATGTTTTATTTATTTAAATAAATTATTTAGATTAGGATTAGTTTGAATTAGGATTAGTTTTATTGATAGATTATAGGAAGTTAATATTTGTCTTTATCTATTAGGAAGCCTGTCTTATATAAATTTAGATTTTGATATTCAATAAAGAAGAGTCATAAATTTCTAAGTAATAAATTGTAGCTGGTCTCCTTAAATTACTCAATTTATCAATTTGGAGGTCTTTATTCTTTCGAAGCAACCAAAAAAAATTGTATCCATCACAATAACAACTTTTATTTTGATTTGATTAGGCATGCTTGGCTTCTTTTTGGGTGAGTTCGGAGTTGAAATCCATTGAGGACAAAGTCCCTCCTTTAAGAGGGGGAAAATGTTGAACATATCTTGTTTTGACTTTTAGTTTTAGTTTTTTTGTTATTTTTATCTAAGATAGAAATCAATATAATCTAAGTATATGTGTGTGAGATTTCCTCTTAAAAACTTAATCCCTCAATCCTTGCATTCCCACCAAACAAACATTTGTATTTGAAGGGACAATTATGCCAAGGGTGTGGTGGTATCTTCTTTTGACTTGTAATTAAGATAGTTCATTCCCATAAAATTTAGGTATTGTTAACACATGACTCAAAGGCACAAATTAAGCAATAATAAATGCTCAATTATAAGCTACAAGCCTGCAATGCAATTATTCAAAAGAAGAAAATACACTTGTTAATAATTTATTGAATTATATGCATAAATTTATTTTAATTGTGTATGTTTTATTAGATATACTAGTCTCATCACACGCGCTTTACACGTGCGATGAGGCTTTTTTTTTTTTTTTAGTGTCATAATTTTTCATTCATTCCAATTTAAGGTTTACATGTTTTCTCATTAATATCACACACTTAAAACTACTGATACAATCAAGAGTGTTATGAGACTAACTCCAAAAAATGAACTCTAAAAAATCATATTTGTTCATTTTTTTGAAGTTAGCCTCATGACACTCCTAGTTGTATTAGTAGTTCTAAATACGTAATTTTAATGAGAAAATGTGTAAACCTCAAATTGGAATGAATGAAAAATTATGACACTAAAAAAAAAGTCTCATCGCACGACGAAGCGCGTGTGATGAATGATGAGGCTAGTTTGTATATGTATCTTTTTAACATCAAAGGTATCATCTTTGGTAGCGAAGGGTAAAAAAATGTTCCAATTGCTTAGAATACATAGAAGAATGTACAAATAAAACAGAAAACAATTCATCTATATAAATTTTTTTAGTTTTTTTAAAAAAGAAATTTGTCTTCATATAAGACTTTCTTAAGATTATTAATCCAAAAAAGAAACAAAGTGAAACTAAAATTAAAGCTCTTAATGTAATGGATTTATTCACTTTTTTTTAGAAAAAAAAAAAAAAAAAAAAAAAAAAAAAAAAAAAAACAAACTAACATTTCAAATTCTAATAAGGAAGTCATGAGAACAGAACTGCAAAACAATCATCATCACCACCCAAAACAATGGCATACTCATTGTCTTGAACACTCAAATGATCTATAGTGCGTTATTGAAGTGCCAGTATATATAAACTTTTTTTTTTTTTTTGGTAGAGTGAATATGAGTACGAAGAAAAAAAAAACTATTGGGTATGCCCAACAAAAACTCATGTATTAAAATACAAAATTAATATTTGAAAAAAAAAAAAAAGATCTATTGTAGTGGCCATTGAATGAGGTGAAGGATGAAAGATTTAAAAAAATATTTTTCAATGGAAATTTTAAATTTATTAGATAGGGTTAGAGGACCTGATTTATAAAGCAATTGTTTGATAAAAAACGAAAAAAGTTTTTAACAAAAGCAATTATTAGGGAAGTAAGAAATTTTGAATTTGTGCATTGGTTTTTCTTGTTCTTTTTTTAAAGAAAACGTTGAAAGCAACATATAATATTTTTTCTACAGTTTCTTTTTTGATAATTTTTTTTTTTTTTGGTTGATAAAGATAGGTTTTTTTTATTCTTAGAGTTCGAAAATTAAACTGATAGATTTATACAAAAACGGAATGCATTTGAATGATTTCCACAATTCTCTCTTGTTGGCAGTTGATAGACTTAGTAGAGGGGTTGTAAAATTGTACGTGGAATTTGAACTTTTATCAATTTCTAATAAATTTAATTTAGAAATTTACTTATATACTGTAAGTAAGGGCATGATTTGGTTCTTCAGCCCAAAGGGTAAAAGGAATTAGGCCTAAAGAACCCAATACAATGAATTTATAGAGAATGGGTTTAAAAACTAAGCCCTAATGAATCATGCAGCAACTATAGTTGGTCCAGATGACAAGGAAGCAAAGATAAAATAGTTTAATTCAAAGAAAATCGTCTTTGGCACAATCCGAGAAGATCAGTTCTTGTATATCTCCCTTGAATATGATTACAAACGCTATTCTTGTCGCTACAATATTTTTCTCTCCCCTTTCTTCTCAGGGTGTTCTTTCTCTTTTATACTCTTTTTTTATTTTATCTCCACCCTCCACGTGTAGACCAGATTACTGGTGTTGATCCTGGTCCCATCAGCAGCTTCCTGAAGTCTTTGGAAGCAGCTGTAAGGATGAAAATTACTATTCAAGTATCATTTTCTTATTAATGCAGCCAAAGAGTTAGCTACAGAGCATTCAATGCAGTGGTAGCAGCGTTCTCTTAGATATTTCATAGTTCTCCTTTGTCCTGTACCTTCATGATGTGTATCTTTATCAATAGAATCTCCTAGAACGTTGCTTTGGATGGCAAATCATACCTTTGGACCTCTGCTTTGCTTAGCCAAGGAGGTAATCCTCCTCGGCCGCCTTCTTGGACTCTTATGACCAAATCCCATCTCTTCATTCTCTAATGTGGACTTTCATGACAGTGTTTAACCATCCTCAGACTACTAGGCGTCATTGGCTCGGGCCCCCAGCCCAATATATACTACTGGGCCTATCATCCCTACAATAGCCCCTCAAAACTGCGGTTTTTCTCTTATCCGAAGAGAAAAAATGGGGTTTTGACTTTGGCCTATTAACCCCGCACGTTTCTTTGACTTCCACACGTGAAAGCGCCATTTCGCGTGTCCCGTAACCATTTTGGTGCTTCGGAGTCCGCAACATCTCATTAAATGTTCCAGGTGGCGCTTTGTTTCCCATATCCTACAGTGAGATAAAGATCCTACGGCTAGTGTTTCTCCTCAAATTTTGGGTGGGATAACTCCCACCAAGTTTCGCCCCCTATATAAGGCGCCTGAGGGAGTCATTTTCTCCATTTTGCAAATCTTTAAGCTCTCCAGACTTCCCAACTCTCAAACCTTCAAGGCTTTCCAAACTTCCAAGTCTTCCGGATCTTAAAAAAAATTTCTAAACCTTTTAAGAAGTTCAAGAAGTCACCCCCGTGCTTATTCTCATAAGTTCTTTATCTTTTAGGTTTTTTTCTCCTCGGTCAGTCTCCTCAGCCTTCTGCTCTTTACTTCCTTTCCTTGAAAATCTCATTCACTTCACCTTAGCCTGCTTAGATGGGTAAATTTGCTCCCCTTGTAGATTCTCCCACTGGTATGGAGGGATTTAAGGCCAAGTACCACATTCTCGAGAGAGTAACCCTGCGGTACTATGCTTTGGATCAGGTACTTACCCATAGGAATGAAGGGGAGGTGGTCATTCCCATGATCACCTTCATAGAAGGGGGAATGACACTTCCCATGGGTAGGGTAACCCGAGATTATTTAATCGCTCATAGGCTGTGCTCCTACCAGTGTGCACCCAACCTCTTTAGGATCCTAGGCAATGTAGATGCTCTTAATGAGTAAATGGGGCTAAACCTCACTTGGCACAACGTCATTTGGATGTACAAATGCCACTTACTTGGAGACGTAGGGTATTATCTTAAGTCTAGATCTTCAATTGTCAGGCTCATCTCGTGCCTCCTTAAATCCAATAAGGGTATGAAAAATGACTTCCTAATAGCCTCGGGGGCATAGCACAATGGTTTTCACTGCCCAGTTCGGGAGGGAAAGCCAGGTAGGGTGCCTTAGGCTTAGGTTTCCTCCCTTTTTTTTTTTTACATGGGCATTAGTTTTGCGATTTCACCGCTATCTTCTTTCTTTTGGTATTTTGTTCACTTTTGATGGACGACTTTGTTATCTTAATCGTGTTTTTGCTTTTTGGATGTTTTTGCAGATAAAAGACATGTAGCTCCCAACTGCAACCTCATCAACTTCGCAGGCCTCAACAAGGTGCTAAGATCTGAAGTGTTCGTGAGTGAAGACAGGCAATTGAGAGCTGTCCACATCATCCTTGATTTCGAGCCCCTATCATCTCAGTTCCAGGACGTAGGCCACGTCATAAGAGTAGGCGATCCTTGGCTAGCCCAAATTGACGTCTCGGTGCCCTGTTTCATAGCACGAGAAGATCTCCCGCCAGTTGATCTGCCATTTCACCATTCTAACCATGAGGTAATGGCTCCGAGGGAAGAAATAGCCTCCTCACGCCTGTCACTCGAGACTAAGATAGACCAATTTTGCCTCGTGGAAGAAGGAGAGGCGCAAGAAGAGCCTATGGAGATCTCGAACTCTGAGAGTGAGCTTGACAGGTCCTCTGTAGTTCGCTCCCCCAGATTCATAGTTACCCGGGTAGACAGTAGTTCTGAAGAGGAAAAAGAGATGGCCCTGAACCCAAGGAAAGGCTTAAAGGACCTTTTTGCGGCGAGGAACAAGGGGTCATCATCTAAGGATGCCCCAAGATTTCAGCCCCTTCCTGCTCTTCCCCCTCTCCTTCCTCTTCCTATAATCGGCCTACTCCTCATCCCCAACTTGAAGAAGAAAATGAAGGAGAAGGAGATTGCCGAGGAAGGGGAGGTGATTCTCCAAAAAGAGCCCAATCAATAGAAAACAGACAAAGATAAAGGGTGGGCCTCCTCAGTGGAGAGTAGGGAGGCCGAGCATTCGGTCGACGTACTCCATCAGGGAGTTTCAGAGAGGCCACTTCTATCACGTAGCCAAGTCTTTAGAGCGTCATCTCCTCCTTCCTAAGGACATTGATGCCTTGAAACACATGAGGCAACTAGAGCTTTTTCTGTCCCTGAAAAGGGACTTAACCCTGGTAAGCTCCTTGGCACAATTTACCAAGAGTGGTTTTCTTTCTTTTCTTTTTTATTTTTTTATTTTTTTATTTTTATTTTTTATTTTTAAATGTACTCTTTTGTTGCTTATGTACAGGCTATCCAGGAGGTTTATATAGCTGAGGAATGGGTCAAGGATGCCTAGAATGAAGCTAGGGTTGAGGCTAATCTCCGTGCCTAGACCAATAAGTCCTTGGGCGCCGCCAAGCAAAAGACTCAAGAGCTTACCACGAAGCTGACAACCGAGGAGAGGACGAAGAAGAGTGCTGAGGCCGGCTTGCAGAATGCCCAGGACCAGGCTAAGGACCAATGCAAAAAACTCTACCATACTGAGATAGAGCTGGTCACAGTGAAGCAGCAAGTCTTGGAGCTGAAGGCAGAGTTAGAGAAAGCCAAGGTCGCTGCTCAAACGGTCAAGGAAGCCACGGAGGCCTCGAAGCAAGCATCCTACGACCATGGGGTGCAAGAAACCGAGGTCCGTTTGGAGGAGGAGCTGGCCGATGTCTGCAGGGATTACTATAAGGAAGTGTGGATAGAGGCCCTCAACTTTGTAGGAGTCCCTACTGCCTCGGAGTAGAGGCAGGCTGGGAATGTCTACTACCCTCCAGACATTCGTGAAGTCTCGGCTGAACTCCCACCTCCTGCTGCCCTTGCATCAGTCTCTTCTAAGTAACCCCTTATCACCCAGGCCTCTCTTCCCCCTCCCAAGGTCTCCAAAGGACCTGACCAAGCTGGTGACCAAGGTCAGGGGGCTGAGATGGCCAATGATAAGGACAAGAGCAAGGAGGTCAAGCCCCCATCAAAGACCAAGGCAAAGGAGGCCAAGACCAAGGATGCCATTCCTAAGGTCAAAGATGCTTCTTCCAAGGCAAAGGAGGCTGACCCCAAAGCCACTGACCAACGTACCTCTCAGCCGGTAGCAAGGAAGACCCTCCTCCCAAGGCCAAGGCCTAGTTTTAGGATTTTATCTTTTTTTTTTTTTTTTTTTTTTTTTTTTTTTTTGCAGTTCCCCCTTTGTAGTTTTTCTTTTGTACTTTTTCTTTTGTAGAGGCAGTTTGCCATTGTCTATAATGTATCCTTCTTTCTGTTCAATGAAAAGATATCAATTTTTGCTTCATGAATCTTTATTTCCTTGCAAAATTTGTCTATGGTTGGTGTAGTTATCGTTTTGCCCTTTGATGAAAGTTGAGGTTGTTGATGCCTTAAAGGGGGAATACCTACACTTTAACACAAGCCAACAGTAATGAATTGTTGCTAGTTTAAAAGAATTAAAGGCGTATAAATAGTGAGTAAGAATGGCTATGTGCTGGTACTGAAAACTATGCAATCAACAGGGGGGTCTAGGTTTTTAAAGAGAAACATAACACTTAGATAAATAATGAGAAGTATCACTTTACCCAGGGCATGTGGTCCAAGGAGCCAACCACAACCAAGGTTCTTGTTTAAAACTTAAAGAAATAAGGTGAAGTATTAATTTGCTCAAGGCATGTGGTCCGAGGAGCCAACTACAACCAAGGTTCTTGTTCAATACTTAGGGAAACACTGGAGAGTGTTAATTTACCTAAGGCATGTAGTCTGAAGAGTCAGGCATGGCCAAGGTTCTATTTAACACTTATAAAAATACTGGAAAGTGTTAATTTACCCAAGGCATGTGGTTTGAAGAGCCAGGCATAGCCAAGATTCTGTTTAACACTTAGAAAAATGACATGAAGTATTAATTTACCAAAAGTATGTAGTCCGAGGAATCAGGCATGACTAAGGTTCTGTTTAATACTTAGAAAAATGACATGAAATATTAATTTACCCAAAGTATGTGGCCCGAGGAATCAGGCATGACTAAGATTTTGTTTAACATTTAGAAAGATGACATGAAGTATTAATTTACCCAAAGTATGTGGTCTGACAAATCAGGCATGACTAAGGTTCTGTTTAACACTTAGAAAGATGACATGAAGTATTAATTTATCCAAAGTATGTGGTCTGAGGAATCAGGCATGACTAAGATTCTGTTTAACACTTAGAAAAATACTGGAGAGTGTTAATTTACCCAAGGCATGTAATCTGAGGAACTAGGCATGGCTAAGGTCCTATTTAACACTTAGAAAAATGATATGAAGTATTAATTTACCCAAAGTATGTGGTCCGAGAAATCAGGCATGGCTGAGTTTCTGTTTAACACTTAAGTAAATAAGAGGTATAACGCATAATATCATAAACAAAATAAAGGAGAAAAGACTTTCATTAATAATAATATCTTTGCAGGTTATTTACATTCCAGAGGCGTGGTACAACATTTTCATCTAGATCTTCAAGATAATATGCACCTATTCCAGCCACCGAGGTGATGCGATATGACCCTTCTCAATTAGGCCCTAACTTTCCCCATACTGGGTTCTTTGCGATACCCAAAACCTTTCTCAATACCAAGTCTCCAAGCGCTAATGGCCTTAACCTTACATTGTCGTCATATCCTTACTTGAGCTTATGTTGATAATATGCCAATTAAACCATAGCAGTTTCTCTTCGCTCTTCAATTAAATCTAAACTCTTCTTTAACAGCCCATCATTGTTGCCCGGAGTAAAAGAACTCATTCTCAGTCCATTCACTATGACTTTATTGACAGTCTTGGCTTGTCCATTCCCCTATGGATAAGCCGGGGTGGAATACTTGTTCGTAATTGCTAAGTCACAACAGTACCTCCTGAAAGCTTTATTATCAAACTAAAGGCCATTGTCTGAGATGAGGTTATGGGGGATCCCAAACTGAGTGACAACATTTTTCCAAACAAATATTTTGGCATCCACATCCTTAATATTTGCCAATGGTTCAGCTTCAACCCACTCGGTGAAGTAATCCGTACCGACAAGTAGCTATCTCTTATTTCCAGCTACCTTAGGGAAAGGCCCTACAATATCTAAGAGGATTAAGGACACTCCCTGGCTGATGAATGTTTGGGGCAAATCTCTGGCATTGGTCACACTTCTTCACATACTCTTGTACTTCCTTCTGCTTGTTCAGCCATCAATATCCCTAAGTGGGGGTCCTGTGAGACAAAGATCTGCCTACTATGTGGCTTCCACAAATCCCTTTATGTAATTCCTCTAGGAGTAGCTCTGATACTTCAGGGTGTACGCATAGCAAATATGGTCTAGAAAAAGAGCGCTTGTACAACTTTTGGTCGTCGGATAGCCAAAACCGATGAGCCTTTCTTCGCACTTTGTCAACCTCGGACTTCCCCCCGGGCAAGATATCCTCCTTAAGGAATAGCAAGATAGAGTCTATCTAGCTAGGACCCACTCTAATTTGATGAATATGAACCATCTCTTTCTTCATCTCAGTAGGTTTGTATAAGTATTCAACAAGGATAACTCGAGGCAAGCTCTGCGCCGAGGAGGTTGCAAGAGTGGCCAAAGAATCAGCATGTGTGTTTCCGCTTCTAGAGATGTGCAATAAATTGAAAGATTCAAACCCTAACTATAAATGCTTAACCTGATTTAAATACTCTTGCATTCTCACATCCCTGGCCCCTAACCTCCCCCTTTACCTGGCTTACAACCAACCTTAAATTCGAGAATATCTCCACTGCTTTTCCTCCCATTCTCTGAACCATGGTCATCCCTACTAACAGAGCCTCATATTCAGCCTTATTGTTTGTGGCCAAAAATCCCAATCTTAAGGATTTCTCAATAATTATCTTCTTAAGAGATATCAGAACTAGCTTCACTCTAGATCCTCTTTGATTCACTACATCATCAACGTATGCCCTCCAAGATAAAGGTTCTTACAAGGAGACCATGCCAACTGATTTTCCATTTATGTCCTGCTTCTCTATCTTCTCTTCTAATAGGGATTCAGCAAACTCAGCTACCAAATCCACGAGGACCTGGCCCTTGATAGAGGTGCAAGGGATATATTTGATATCAAAAGCCCCTTGGATTGTACCCTACTTAGTAATCATTCCCGTGTAATTAGCACTACGAAGTAGTGATCAAAGCAGAAGTTGGGTTAAAACAACAACGATATGGGATTGAAAGTAGTGAGAGAGTTTGCGGGTAGCATGTACTACTGCCAAAATGGCCTTCTCCAGTGGTAAATATCGAACCTCTACTTCATGCAACGACTTGCTTACATAGTAAACTGGCCTCTGCACACCATTGTCAACCTGTATCAGCACCAAGCTCACAGCATAGGAAGCCACAACAATGTAAGCAAACAAGACCTCATCCACCTTGGGTCTGGACATAACAAATGGTCGAGAAAGATATTCCTTAAGCTGCTGGAAAGCCAATGCGTACTCTTTGATCCACTCAAATCCTTTCCATTTATTCAACAACTGGAAGAAAGGTCTACACCTGTCCGCCGACCGAGAGATAAATTGGTTCAAGATAGCAGTCATTCCTATTAGTTTCTGGACTTCTTTAAGATTCCGAGGTGGCTGTAAACTGTTAATTGCCTTAACCTGATCAAGGTTAACCTCAATTCCACGATGGGTGACCATATAGCCTAGAAATTTGCCTGATCCTACGCCAAAGGAGCACTTGGAAGCATTGAGGCACAGTTTGTGTTTCCTTAATATTTCAAAAATATTCTCAAGGTCTCTCATGTGCTCGGAAACCACCTTACTCTTCACCACCATATCATCTATATAAACCTCAATATTTTTATTTAATTGTGGCTTAAACGTCCTGGTCATTATTCTCTGATAGGTAGACTCTACATTTTTCAATCCAAAAGGCATCACTTTATAGTGGTAATTTCTAGTAGGGTGGCAAAAGTTGTCTTCTCCTGATCACCTAGAGCCAGTGGTATTTGGTGGTATCCTTAGAAGACATCCAAAAAGCTCATCCGATGATGACCTACAGTTGCATCCACTAGCTGGTCTATCCGAGACATGGGGAAAGGGTCCTTTGGACAGGCCTTGTTCAAATTTGTGAAGTGCACACATACTCGCCACTTTCCATTCTTCTTCTTCACCACTAGAGTATTGGCTAGCCACTCAGGGTAAAACACCTCTTTAATAGCCTCAACCTACTTAAGTTTGATTACCTCGTCCTTAACCGCATAAGAATGGTCCTTAGATGAGCGCCAAGGTAGTTGCTTTTTAGGGATGACGGACGGTTGACATTCAAATGATAGCAGATGAAGTTTGGATCCACTCTAGGAGCTTTGTAAGCACTCCATGCGAACACGTCAATATTCCTCTTAAGAAACACTATCAACTCTTTTTTCTCCCGATGAGGCAGCTGAGCTTTGATTTGGAAGAACTTTTCTGAATCATCATCTACGACAATCTTCTTCAACTCCTCACACTTCGCCCTTTCTGATGTCTCGTCCATGGGTAATACCAGGGTCCTTGATTACTATAAACCCCTATTAGCAGAGGTCGAGGACCTGGTTTCAGGCTGATGCAAAATTGCAGCCATCAAGCACTGTCTAGCCATGAATTAGCTCCCAACCAGCTCCTTAATCTGATCTCCGGGTGGATATTTCACTTTCAAGTAGAGAGTGGAAGAAATAGCTCTCAAGGCATGAAGCTAAGGTCTCGCTACAATGGTAGTGTAGGGAGAATAAACATCCACCACAATTAAGTCCACCTCCACCACTTCTGAACCTACCTGCACAAGTAGTCTAATCTGGCCCCTTGGAATAACAACCTTCGTATCAAAACCCAACAGAGGTGAATCATAACTTGTCAAATCCTCTAGTTTCAAGTTTAGCCCCTTGTACAAATCGGGATAAATAATCTCTGCCCCACTACCCTGATCCACCAACACCCTCTTCACATCATACCCTCTTATCCTGAGGGTGACCACTAGAGCATTATCATGTGGCTGCTTGATACTAACCTTGTCCTCATCTAAGAAACTCAACGCTGGTCGGATCTCTACCATAGCCCTCTTTGGCTCAGAATTGGAGTCCTCGGCAGGCGGCCGAGTTACAGACATTACCCTGGAGGAATGAGAGCCAGTCCTCTCCGAAGCAGCGAGGATAACATTAATTATGTCCAAAGAGGCTCTTGAATAAGCATTTCTCCGAGGTCCCAATCCTGACTGGCTCCCTTGCCCACTAGGTTGAATTAAAAATTGCTTTAGTTCCCTTCTCTTACCAGCTATTCTAGATGATTCCACAAGGTTCTGCAATCTTCCGTGGTATGCCTTCACTCCTAATGGTACTACCAATGAAGGCTTTGATTGCGTTTCATAGGATCTCTTCACATCTTATTTGGCCATTTAAAGTATGGCTCATTCTTGGTTTTTTCTACAACTTGATGCATTGGCTCTCGGAACACCGTGATGACCACTTGAGTAGCAGTAGGTCTAGATTGCCTAGCAAAATCTCTGTAGGGCCGATTATTGTTGTACCTGTTCGACCTGAAATCCTTCCTATCCTAAGGGATAACCTTAGCCTTCCCCTTCCCTTGCTGCTGGTCTTCCTCGACCCGTTTATATTCGTTAATACGGTCCATGAGCCTAAGCACACTCCTTACAAGTTTCTTGGTCAATGACTTTCTCAAATCATACTTGGCAGGTAAGCCGACCTTGAAAGTTCTTATGGCCATATCATCAAAGTCTCCATCTATCTCATTAAATATCTCCCAGTATCTGCATGAGTATGTTTTCAAGGTCTCCCATTCTCGCATGGTCATAGATAACAGGGAGTCTAAGGGCTGAGGAACCTTACTGCACATGATAAAGCGAGATCCAAATGCTTGGGTAAGTTCCTTAAATGAATCAATAGAACTTGCTCCCAGACCATCAAACCACCTTATTGCCACAGGCCCCAAGCTAGATGGGAATACCTTGCACATCAAGGCCTCATTCTTGGAATGCACAACCATTCTCTGGTTGAAGTGGCACACGGAGAATTTCTCGTGCTTTAGGCTGAGGAACAAAATCATGCCCTTACAGTTGGTTAAGTGAACTGCTGAGGGAGTCTTCCTCCTTCAACTCGGGGTGTGAAAGGTGATCTGAAAATCTAGTTTAACGCTCTGCTCATAGCGTCGTTTCCCAGGCCTTTGCAAGATGAGCTCCTATTTTTGCACTCATGATGGTAGTCCTTATCACACGAGAAAGACTCACTAGGAAGAGTCCTTGACCTGGGTCTGTAACTGCCATCCCTATCATCATCAGAAGAAACGTCAGAATTTGAAGGAGTTCTTCTCCGTCGTTCGTGGTGCAACCTCCTTCGCAAATGGTTAATCTCAAGCTGCATGGCTTTGGTATCCTTCTCATGAGAAACGTGACTCCCACTTCGAGATTGATTCCTACCAGTATGGGTAGTATGCACACTAACCTCCCAGTCCCTCCTTTGCTTTAGATTAAGAAAATGATCTTAACATTTGGATCCCATAGATTCCTCCCTATCTAGGCCCAAACCTACCATAACTGAGCACTAGACTCACTAAAGCACGAGAAATTCTCACAAACGGCACCAATTGTAAGGGCATGATTTTGTTCCTCAGCCTAAAGGGTTAAAGGAATTAGACCCAAAGAGCCCAATACAATGAATTTATAAAGAATGAGTTTAAAAACTAGGCCCTAATGAATCATGCAGCAACTATAGTTGGCCCAAATGACAAAGAAGAAAAGATAAAATAGTTTAATTCAAAGAAAATTGTCCTTGACACAATTCGAGAAGATCAGTTCTTATATATCTCCCTTGAATATGATTACAAAGACCATTCTTATTGCTACAATATTTTTCTCTTCCCTTTCTTCTCAAGGTATTCTTTCTTTTTTATACTCTTTTCTTATTCATCTCCACCCTCCACGTGTAGACCAAATTACTGGTGTTGATCCTGGTCCTATCAGCAGATTTCTGAAGTCTTTGGGAGTAGCTGTAAGGCTAAAAATTACTGTTCAGGTATCTCTTTCTCATTAATGCGGCTAGAGAGTTAGCTACAAAGCATTCAATGCGGTAGTAGCAGCTTTTTCTTAGATATGGATGGCAAACCATACCTTCGGACCTCTGCTTTGCTCAGCCAAGGAGGTAATCCTCTTCGGACTACCTTCTTGGACTCTTATGACCAAATCCCATCTCTTCATTCACTAATGTGGACTTCCATGACAGCGTTTAACCGTCCTTGGACTACTAGGCGTTCTCGGACTGGGCCCCCGACCCAATAAATACTACTAGGCCTATCATCCATACACCTTATTTTTGAGAAGCTTAATAAAAAAAAATAAAAAAGAGAAATGTTTAAGTCTTGATAAAAGGAAAAAAAAAAAAAAAAAGTGAAAACGTTAGGCTTGGTGGTCTTATTTAGTAGTTTAAAAAAAAAACTTGTGTTTTTATTTTATATAATTTTTATTTTGAGAAACTAATTTATAAGTGGATAAAGAAATTTAAAAATCAACTGAAGAGTGACCTTATTTTTAGGCAATATTTTAATGGGAGTTAGAGTTGTATTTTTACCGGATTGTCCTTTAGTTTTGTTTCTACTTAAACATAGGGATACAAGGACATTTTTGAACAAAAAAATGAGGATCTCAAACAAGGGAAGCTGTACAATTTGACTTTATTTTATTAAAAATACTAGCCTCATCACACACGTTTTACACATGCGATGAGGTTTTAAAAAAAAAAACATGTGTGTTTATTTTATATATATAATTTTTATTTTGAGAATCAAATTTATCTATATTACTATTTAAGGGGTTTTTCCTATTTAGATTCCTCATTTTTTTAGTTCAAAAATTCCCTTACACCCCTATGTTTAAGTAGAGACAAAACTAAAGGATAATCCAATAAAAATGCAACTCTAACTCCTACTAAAATATTGCCTAAAAAATAAGATTACTCTCCTATTAATTTTCAAATTGCTTTATCCACTTATAAATTAAATTCTCAAAATAAAAATTATATATATTCTAACTCCTACTAAAACATTGCCTAAAAAATAGGATTACTCTCTTATTAATTTTCAAATTGCTTTATCCACTTATAAATTAAATTCTCAAAATAAAAATTAATTATATAAAATAAAAAGACAAAGTTTTTTTTCCCCAAAAAAAAAAAAGTCTCATTACATGCGCGACGCGCGTGTGATGAGGCTAGTAAGTAGATAAAGTAATTTGAAAATCTACGGGAGAGTGACCCTATTTTTTAGGCAATGTTTTAATGGGAGTTAGAGTTATATTTTTAGTGATTGTCCTTTAGTTTTATCTTTACTTAAACATAGGGGTGTAGGGACATTTAAAAAAAAAAAAAAAAAAAGATTCCAAACGGAAAACTCCCTTAAATAGTAGTATAGATTATTCAATAAAACAATAAATACATCTTAATCACTGCTCTTACTTACAAGTTACAACCTTTGTTAACAAAAGCCTAAAATTAATTATCCATTTTTCGAATGTTAACTATCCCTTTCCCACTGGCGATTAACATTGAGGACACCAATTTTTTCTGTGCATTTATATCGTACAAAGTTGACTATAAACTATAAAAATAATTTGTAAACTGTGTAACTGTTGACCATTATTAATTTCTTAAGCAAAACAACCGGTTGGTCAGTAGTATACTTCTTTTATATATGTTGTTGCTAAGAAGAAGACTGGAGCCTAAGACATTTCTAAATGTAGACAGATGCTCTTTTCCACTAAAGTCTAGGCATGCATCATGCATACCTTTCCCCCCACGCTGTTATATTTTGAATTTTGTTCTTTCTGTAATTGATTTTGTAGTTTAAAGCTAATTAGTCCAGTCCAGTCTAGCATGCCTATCCTTTTGTTAGACTGATCTTTCCTGATATTACCGTCGCATAATTGAAATGTAGGTAATTTTCTAGATGTTGGGGAAAATGTGAAAAGCATTGAATAGTACACCATAAAAACTAAAGCCTTTTTTTTTTTTTTTTCTTTTTTTATACATGGATAGTTGGGATGAAGGGATTTGAACTATAGATGTTTTCGTTGAAAATACTAGGAGGTGCTAACCAGTTGAGCAACGAGGCTATTGGGCCAAAAAAAAGGTTAAAAGCTTAGCATGATTATATTGTTGTCTTTGAGGAGATACTAGATTGTAAAGCATTCAGCAATAGTGAGAATGAAGTGGCCTTACTCTTACCTAGGCGAGTGAGATGATCATCTTAGTTTTCATGTTGAAAATTATTAATAGACCACTTAAGAAAAAAATTAAGCAAATTTAATTGGACACATTGCGCAAAATTAAACAATAGTTAGAAACTAAATTGGATTCTGATTGTGCTTCAATTTTAATATATAACATAATTTTCCCCAATTAAAGAGTTTGTTAAAGGGTTCCAAGATACAACTAAGTTAGAATTATTTAAGTAGCAAACTTGGAAAACTCTAATGGTGTTAAAATCTATTAAAAACTGAATATAGAAGCCTAATTATAAAGAGAAATGCTATGTCTACAACATTTCTACAACATTTTTACAACATTTCCTAAGTGGCAGGTTGTTATTGGTTGTTATTGTTGGGGCAAAAAAGTAATCTTAGTGTTAGTTTCAAATTTGAACCAATAACAACTAACCACCTGTGATTTGTTGTAAAAATGTTGTAGAAATGTTGTAGACGTAGCACCTCTCAATTATAAATAATGAAGAGTTTCCTTTTCAAAAGAAACACTTGAAAGGTCACTGAGGTCGATACAAACCCTTTAAAACATTGGCTTAACTGTTACTAGCCATTAGAGATTTAAAAAAAAAAATCTCATTGCCCTAGTTTTTCTAAGAAATCCTATTTCTGCAACTGTCTTGCTTAAGCAACATTCGATCAAGCCTTTTCGAGACTCCGCTCAAGCTCCCATGTACTCACTTGCCTTTTCGCGCATACTCGCTCAAGTCTTGCTTGAGGGGACTTGACAAAATATTGATATCATTCCTCTGTTTACCAATCTGGGAACTTTGTTTCTCATTCGGCACTTGTGTTGCCACTGTGACTTTGCCCAAGCAAGCAACTAAAATTTAGTATTTCATATTTAATTTCCCTTCATTCTTTTACTTATTAAATTAAGTATGATATCACATATATTACAACCTACACTTCTATATATCTATAAATACAACAATCCCTCGCTAGGTTGCAAATAATTTATATCTTAATTAGTTGACACTTTATCAAGAATAGAAAGTGTCCTGTAACTTAAACCTCTCCCTAGTGTAATAATCTCAAAATATCCAATAATTAAGTTAATGGTGGCCGAAACTGAAAATAAAAATAAGGTTTATTTTTAAAACTTTACTTTTGCTGGGGACAACTTTACTTTACCCACCCTGTTTTTTAAGCCCAACCAATAAAAAAAAAATAAACTCTCAAAGGAGTTGTACTTTCTTTAAAATAGTAAATGAAAACTAGAGAAAACTAATTATCATACTTATCAAACATGAGTCATATTATTAGTGCGCCATTTTTATCTTTCTAAATTTCTTAGCAATGAAGAATCAACGAACCACCACTACAATTTGCAATATCATTGAGGGGATTCAGCAGAAGTTAAGAGATTTTAGAAAAGTGCAAGTAAATTAAATCACGTTAAGCGGGAGGGTAATCATTTAGAGCACACCTTAGCTAGTATGCCAAGGATATTTTTGATTATGTAACTTGAATATAAGAAAATCCTAGTATGGTTGAGTCTTCTTTAGCTCAAAATGTATTATTTTTATCTTTTTTTTAATAAAAATTACGAATTTATTATTAAAAAAAAAAAAAAAAATCAACGAACCTACCATGTCCTTAATTATCTTCACACAAGTCAAATTAGAAAAAAGAGAAAATGATATGAATCGTAAAATATCCATTTCAAACCCTTCGTACATAAGATTCTACAAGTTCTTATTTCTTTTTTCCTAGTAGTTCTCGTCAACCAGTCATATCTATATATAATTCGCAAGAAGTCATATTAAAACAAAGAAAGCTTGAACCTTTTTTGCATTATCCATTACAATCCAAACATCTACGCGGCAGAGAGATACTTGTTATTTATATTTTTTGATTCTACTATTTTTCAAAAACCAAATAAATCATCAAAGAGCTAAAAAGATGTAACAGGATGTTAATTGAGAGACCTACAAAAAAGTGTAAATATAATTTTTTTTAAGTAAGAATATTTCAAGAGAGGTGATTGAAATAGAATCATATTAAAATGAATATAAGGTCTACTTTCCGTGATACAACCAAACTACTATATAATTATCCTTTTACAAGTTTACAACAACGATTATATATTATTCAATTCATATTCCTTGTACGTACAATCTCCTTTTTTTACGTCGGTGCTTGGGTCATCAGCTCAGGTAAGCCCTGTCATGTCAGAGAACTTGTGGGGCAAGCCACTGACAGCTTATGCTTCTCTTTTTTGAACATAATGACTTTAGAGGTATTTATATATATATATATTGCTTGAATGAAAATTTTGATTTTGTATAAATATCAATATAAAGTTAGAAACAAAATCTAAAAAAATCAGTGTTAATTTGTCGGCCTGTGAGAATGTAGTTTGAAAATTTTGATGTCTATAATTTATATGGAGTTCGATGCAAGTCATGTTGCAGAATCTTCATTGTTAGTACAACTTTCGGTAATAAACTAGTCTTGGTTAGAATGTAGCAATAACATTGACTTCGGTGTCTAGTCCTATGCAAACATCAGCGATGCAGATGTTTGAACCCTTTGATTAATCCAAAGGAATGTATATATGTGGACTACATATAATAAAAGTTCGATATTAGAAGTTGTTGTGTTAAGTGGTCAAGTAATTGACTTTTAAAAAGAAAATGACGGAGTGATTATCCTCGCAAAATAATATGTTCTGCTAATTAAATTCATGATGAATTCTAATAGTCATGTGATCATCAATTAAATATATATGGTGATATTTAATAACATTCATGTGAAAAAATGAAGTACCACGTTATTATACTTGAGAGTTGAGATGGATTCCAGGTAGCTCAATTGGTAAAATCTCTAATGTTTGTATAAGAGATTTAAGGTTCAATCACCGCCTACACAAAAAACTGATTGGTGTCTTGGTCTGATGATAAAGAGTTATTATTAAGAGCGGACGCTATAGGTTGAAACTCTCTAAAAAAAACTATACTTGAGAGTTGAGAATACTTAATAATTTTCCAAGTGACTACACTCTCCTTACACCAAAAGGTTAGCCTTCATTAAAGGCTTTAGTAAATTTTTTAACTCTTCAATAATTTGCAGTGGTTTTAAATAAAACCATAAAATTTGAAGCGTTTTAATTAAAATAATGAACTTTTTAAATCTTTTCAATTTATGCCCTCAACGGGTCATTTTTACCTAAATATAATAAAAGTTCATGTAATTAAACTATGACTAAAACTTACCAAACACAAAAAAAAACCATTTCATGTAAAATACTATAAAACTTTTGATACACTATCTGTCAATTAGTTAATCCTACACACTATGGTTGTCAGGTTGTGCCAAGTAGATTTCCTCTCCTTTTTTTTTTCATACATTAAAAAATAACTAACAAAGATGTTCTAATTGAAACTTCATTGCAAAATTTCAAACAAAAAAAAAAGTTTTTTTTTTTTAAAAATACTTCAATTAAAATTCTACTTTCAAAAGTTTTTAGAATTTTAAAAGAATTTTCATTATAAGCTCACATCATTACACCATATATATACTATATAATAAAAGTTGTGTTCTACACGTTGTGGTAGCGTCAAGTACACAACCTCTCATTTTTTTATTGTACATTAAAAATAATTAATATATTTGATGTGAGTAAAACTCCATTTCCAAAATTTTGAACAAAGTTTAAATATATATATATATAACTCCAATTAAAATTCTACTACCAAGTGTTTTTAGAAATTCAAAAGAATTTTCATTATTAGTTTCAAATTCAATCCTAAATACTAAAAGAATAATGTTAAAAATACAAATTTGTGGGTGGTCGGAATTTTCACCTCTTTGAGGCTTGACACCCTATACCTCACCTTAGAAGGCTTTGTCCATTTTGGGGAGCCAAGCCCTCACGGTTTTGTATTACAAAAGGGTGAGATTGTCCCACATCGCTTGAGTAACCCTCCCACTCATGGTTTATAAGCCCATGTATAGTAATGGTACACTCATGGTTACTCCAAGGGCTTATAAACCATGAGTGGGAGGGTTACTTAAACGATGTGGGACAATCCCACCCTTTCGTAATACAAAATCGTGAAGGCTTGGCTCCCCAACATGTGTAGTAGTGGTACACTCATGGTTGCTGCAAGGGCTTATAAACCATGAGTGGAAGGGTTACTTAAGTGATGTGGGACAATTCCACCCTTTCGTAATACAAAACCGTGAAGGCTTGGCTCCCCAAAGCGGACAAAACCTTCTAAGGTGAGGTATAGGGTGTCAAGCCTTAAAGATGTGAAAATCTCGACTGTGTAGTAGTGGTACACTCATGGTTGCTCTAAGGGCTTATAAACCATGAGTGGGAGGGTTACTTAAGTGATGTGGGACAATCCCACCCTTTCATAATACAAAACCATGAGAGCTTGGCTCCCCAAAGCAAACAAAACCTTCTAAGGTGAGGTATAGGGTGTTAAGTCTCAAAGAAGTGAAAATCCCGACCACCCACATGTAGTGGTACGCTCATGGTTGCTCCAAGGGCTTATAAACCATGAGTGGGAGGGTTACTTAAGCGATGTGGGACAATTCTACCCTTTCATAATACAAAACCGTGAGGGCTTGGCTCCCCAAAGCGGACAAAGCCTTCTAAGGTGAGGTATAGGGTGTCAAGCCTCAAAGAAATGAAAATCCCGACCACCCACAAAATTATTTTACAAAAAACTAATATTGAGAACCATTTAAAGTGATTCAATTCATGGCCTAACATAAATTCATATAAACTGATACTAAAATTTATTTAAAAGCAAAAGTCCTTAAATTTTAAATTATAAAACATATTTTTGCAATATATGAGATTTGTGAAATTATACAATAATAAGTAATTTAGTTGTTGTCATTAGAACATTAACAATATAATTAATATTATATAAGAATTTGTAGACATTGCTTTGTGAAGCCCACGGATATTTTTTATTTGTTTTTTAAAGAATTGTTATTTTTTATGTAGAAAATTTGTGATTTTTTTTTTTTGAAAGTTTGGAGTATTCACTTATTTTAAGACAATTTGGTCTACATCAACTAGGGATGAATTTGAGAGTAAGTTTTGGGATGTAGAGACAATATTTAACCATATGGAAGGAAAAAGTATCTTACGAGGCATTCTTGCACTATTCTCTCATTTATATATATATATATATATATAAAACCGAAACTTTTGAAGCTCTCATAATTTTCCACATCATCACTATTTTCTTTTTCTTTTTATTTTAGATTCTTTTTATTTTAGGTTTTATATCTTATATAGAATCCACCAGAAAAACAACAGACAAAAGTTTGAATTTTTATTAATATCAATAATATTGAAAAACGTATACAAACTTAGAGACCTATTTAAGGGCTCTATAAAACTTGATGGAGAAGAAAATATATTCTAAAATAAGCCCTAATTAATACCTAACCATAATAAGAACCAAATTTGACCTAAAAAAACATTAAAAGAACCTAAAATAAGGAAATAAAACACCTAGACCTAAAATAACGTTTTTTGCATAAAAATACCAAAATTAAATAATTACAAAAATTAAATTGTAAATTCTATCCTACATCAACTTATCACAAAAATCATCATCTATATTTATTATTATTATTATTATTATTATCTATATATATATTATATATAAAACAGAAGTCTTTAAAGCTCCCACAATTTTCCACGTCACCATTATTTTCTTTTTCTTTTTATTTTAGATTCTTTTTATTCTAGGTTTTATATCTTATATTTATTAGTGTTACAATAGTTTAGTTTAAGTAAAACTCTATTAGATATATTTTGTTGGCCTATCACATTATTATTATTATCTATATATAATATAAAATTAAAGATTAAAAATTAATTATAATTTTTTAAGATACCTTACGTTAGAATTAAAAAAAAAAATGACTCACTTTAGGTTTGAATTTTTTTTTTTTTAAAAGGACTCACCAAAAAAAAAAAAAAAATTTAGGATTAAGAAAAAAAGAGAGAGACTCCTGGTAAGACTCTCTCTTCTCTCCTTAAAATTCTAGCAATTACCATCTCAAAACCCTAAACTCAACTTCACTTTAAGATAAAAAAAATAAGAAGGAGAGAGACTCACTAAAAAAAAAAAAAACATAGGTTTTGTCTTTTTTATTTGCTTTCATATGTGCCTGAAATTTTCATTCTATTTTATTGTTTTATTATGTTTAGAATTGATTTTCTTCTAAGTATTTGGGTTAATCTCTATATTTTGATAGTGTTTTTATGGGTTTGGTTTTTGGGTTGAAATTCTAATAATTATTTTATATTGTATATGGCAGATGAAGCATCTCTATTTTTTGGAGAAAAATCAAAGCTACAACCTATGTCTTCCAGCCCAAGGTGTGGTAAATTTTTATATGTTCTTGCTTTATTGATAATTTTTATTTGGGTTCATGTGATTTTTTGTTTTTTTATTAAAGCTTTGATTTTTGGTTGATTAATTATTTGTTTGGATTAATTTCAATTAATTATTTGTGTGGATTCAACGTAAGAGATAATGGAATTAGGTGTTATAAATTTGATAATGTTCCATATTTTGAATTGTTTATATTATTTAGACTCCTGATAGGACTCTCTCATCTCTCCTTAAAACCCTAAACTTAACTTCACTTTAAAATTAAAAAAATAAGCAGAGAGACTTAACTAAAAAAAAAAAAGTAGGTTTTGTCTTTTTTATTTGCTTTCATATGTGCTTGAAATTTTCATTCTATCTTATTGTTTTGTTATGTTTAGAATTTATTTTCTTCTAAGTATTTGGGCTAATCTCTATATTTTGATAGTGTTTTTGTGGGTTTGGTTTTTGGGTTAAAATTTCTAATAATTATTTTATATTGTATACGGCAAATGAAGCATCTCTATTTTTTATTTGTTTGAATTAATTTCAATTAATTATTTGTTTGGATTCAACGTAAAAGATAATTGATTTATGTGTTATAAATTTGATAATGTTCCATATTTTGAATTGTTTATATTGTTATTAATACGATTAAATAAGATTTGTTTTTATCTTTGTAGTTTATATTAGTTTTGAGTGTGTGTGTATATATATAACTTTTGGGAATTTTGCTTTATTAATTTAAGAATTGTAAATCACTTTGTCGGTTTCAGTAACTATGCATCTGCAATGAAATATTGACAATATAAGCATATATATATGGTATTAACATTTTATAAAAATCTTTCTTACAATCCAATAACATTCTATGTTAGACAACATTTCTAAACTATAGAAAAGCATAGAAGTTAAATATTTATTCTCATTGTATTTTATTTAATTATGACAGATCCATTTTTTTTAAACGCTAACTAGCAAAGTGTCTATAATATGTATATTATTAACCCAATTTTCTATTTCTAATTTTCTTAAATTTTATTATATCAATCTTTTTTTCTTTTAAATTCTTGGTGGGCAAATCAGTCTCTCACTAATTCTTTTACTTGGTTAATACTTAATTGTCCTTTTATTTAACTATCCCGTGCATCGCACAGGTTAGCGATTAGTAATATATACTTACACGTGTGGGTATCACATATTGTGGATGATGGTTTTATGAGATCATCTCATAAAATACCCTTAAACTATTTTATGCATATTTTAGATTCCAAATCTTTAAACTTACCCATAAGACTATTACGTGGGGAAGGTACAAAGCATGTATACAAAATCATATCTATTAAATAAGTAGATGTGAATTATTCAAATTTATTCCAAACAAATCAAGCAATGGTGGGCCAAACTAACTCGGCGGAGACTAATTTAAGTACCAAAGTATGCAATTAGCTAGCTATCAAAGAAATCCAATGGATAAGGTCCAGGAAACGTAATTGGAAATTCAAAGTTTGTATTTGCCATTGTCCAAATGCTCGAGGGTCACTTCCACATTTCAATCGGTTTGGTTGGAGTCGGTATTAATTAAACAAAAAAGGAAAAGGACTTGGTGGGGGGATTTGTCGTTGAAAAAAGAAGTGATACATAAACTTCAACTTGGCCCATTAATTTGGTTAAGGGTGAAGCAAGTTCTAGGATTCTTCCAAGTTTGAAATATATACGCATGGCTTTTTACTTGTTATATATTCCCTACAATTGTTAGAGACATTAATTAATACATTATGCTAGCTTGTATGTTTATACTTAATTATAAGTTTATAACCACCACATTACTTCCCAGTTCCCATTCTATTTTTAGGTTGAATCGACAACGAGAAGATTAGTCGTGTCTTCCACACGTGTAATTGAATTAGACAGATTTATTGATCGAGTACCCAAAGGTACAGACTTCAGATTGAGACTGTGATAAATTTTCTAGCTCTTTGAATGTGTCTTAGTCTCGAGTCTAAATTTATTGATTCAATAATATTGAATGTCGAATTTATTAGTTAGTTGACAGTTATGCATTTTGAAGATTACAAATTCAAAAAGTCTAAGCATATAATGCTCGACAGCTTGCTTATAGTTGACATAATACTAGTCTTAACTCTGTTTTGATCCATATGTATGTTCCCACAGTATAATCTGGGACGCGTTGTTAGTTGTGAGTATTAAAAACTAAATCTAGAATGCTTTCCACTGCATAATTATGATTACATATATTTCATGGAAAATTGTTTCCTTTTCACTAAATGTAGGTTACACGATGGAGGACCAGCCTCCATGGATTCAAGACCTCCAATTTATTAGAAAAAAAACCTTGACTATATTATTACTTTTATACGCATGGCCTGGTCCATCGCTGAAAATATATTGGCTTTTCAATTAGAAATGAGGTATCTATTGAGTGCAGTTTTACCTACTACCCCCTTTTGAACCAGAAGTTCCTTCTTCAAATCTTCCCAAGTAAAATTAAGGGATATACTTCCTTGGATTGGTGCTTGGGTCCATGAGCTGAAGAGGGCAGTCTATCATGCAGGGCTGGCTGAAGCTATAGGCGACTTAGGCGACCACCTAAGGCCCCCACTTATAAGAAGGCCCCCAAATAGTAATAATATATTATATAACATTATTTTTCCATCTAAGAAAAAAAAAATTACAAACGGCCATCACCATGAAGGTTTGTTTCTCACAGAGGCCCGTTTCTCGCCAAAAAAAAAAAAAAAAAACAAAAAAAAAGATTTCTAACGGCTATCACCAAATCTCATCAGGCCATGAAGGCCCGTTTCTCACAAAGGCCTGTTTCTCACAGAGAAGAAAGCTGAAGTGACAATGTGACATGAAAGCTAATCCCATCAGATCAAACCATCACCAAATCTTTAGCTTGCAGAAGAAAAGATTACAAACAGCAAAAATGTTTAGCTTACAAAAGAAAATATTACAAAAGCAGAAAGAAGAGGCAAATAAGAAAAGAAAAAAAAAAAAAAAAAAACTCATTCTCTGACTCTCTCTATATTGATTCTAAAAAAAAACACTTATTAGTTGGCTTACTCATCAACTGTGTCTGTGTTGGCAATAGACTTGTGTGTTCACTGAAGGTTCATTTTTTGTTTTCTCTTCCTTTGTCTCTTTCGTCTTCTTCATGTTTGCTGCTAGGTGTCTTGGTTTTTTTTTCATGGGTGTCTGGGTTTTTTTTTTTTTTTTTTGAAGAGGAGTCTGCTCACGGGTCTGGGTTTTTTTTTTTCTTTTGAAGAGGCGTGAGCAGTGTCTGGGTTTTTTTTTTTTTCTTTTTGGCTGAAGTTGAACTTTAGTTTGGTTGTTGTACTCTTTAGATTCCTTTAGATTTCTGTAGAACTCTAGAAGCCTTTTGAATGGTCTGAATGGTCAATAGACCCATAAAGAGAAAAGAGTTAAAGTCTACTTAGTTTAGTCTTACACGTTTTGTTTTGTTTTTGTCTTTTTTTTTTAAGAAATCAAATGAGTGGTATGGGAGTTAAGGTATTGATCCAGTGATCTAGTCCTACACGTTCTTTTTTTTTCTTTTTCTTTTTTTTTTTTCCTTTTTTTTTAAGAAATTAGATTTAGAGGGATAGTGGGTTGGTCTTAGTCTTAGTAGATCAAGTTGAGTTCTACACATTTTACTAGTGGGCTGGTCTTAGTGTTAGTGGATCCAATCAAGTTAAGTCCTACAAATTATGCTAAAAAAATAGGTTTACTGCTACAAAAAAAAGAAAAAAAAAAGAGCATTAATAACAAAATTATAAATTTAGAATAATTTACTTTGTAATAATATTAATTTTAATTTTTTTGTGCAGGTTTAAAGTGTAAAGTGATCATATTAAGTAAAGCTGCAATTGTGCTTTTGATAAAATAGGTTCTATTGTTTTATACACTAAATTTATATTATTCTAGTTAAATTGTAATTTTTTTATATTATAGATTGTGTTTCATTTATTCATAAATATTTTTTAATTACAAATGTCTACTAGAAAATATTAAATGTCTACTAAAAAATATTTATCTGGATATGAGAAAAAAAAAAGACAAATAGAAGAACTAATTGAATCTCAAAAAGGAGCTATGGACAAATTTATTACTAGTAAAAAACAAAATCTTGTAGAAAATTTGAGTGAAGGTTTCATAAATGAACAAGAAATTCATCAAAAAGAATTAGAAGATAATGAAAATATACAACAAAATGATAATAATGAAGGTGGTCATGAAAAATAAATGTTAGCGAAACTTGAATGCAAAAATTTAATTAGTAATTTTGCCTCTCAAAAAGCAAGAAAAATAAATTTTAATTGAAAAAAATATATGAATTTATAATTAAATATAATAAAATGCTCCGTTTAAAGCTTTCGCCTAGAGCCCCAAGATTCGTTGAGCCGGCCCTGAGTCTATGATTGCAGAACTTGATGGGTTGAGAAAATGTGCAACTGATAGCCTCTGTGTATAACACTCTTTAGCCTCCCATTAGTCCATGCCTACAAAGTTGGCAGTGACTATAAGCGTGCATTAATTGATGGAAATAAATACACTAAATTGTTAGTATTTGTTAAATATTAGTTATGATATATTCCATGTTTAATATGCTTAAATAAATACGGAAGAGTGAAGCATAAAATAGGAATACAAGAATACTGGGATTATGTTATTCAACCTTATAGCCTACATTTATGGAAGAAATCTTTAAAAGCTACATCTTTATTATATAAGAGTGTAGTACAAAACATGCGTTACAATGAACCATAAAATGGGTATATATAGTAAACTAAACCCTAGACTAATAGACTTCTAGTACAAGTAGGAAACTTGACTTACACACAAAGTAGAATTAGACTTAGATCTATGCTAATAAGCTAATATATTTGTAACAGTATTATTTGTTAAACTCATTAAGATTATTAGTCTTAACAAACAAATATTCAAATTTTATAACATCCAAATACTATTTGTTGCCAATAAGAACGAGTGGTAGAACTTAAATCCTAGATCAAATAGAATTAAGCAGAACACCCGACATGCAAGTCATGAGAGTGGAGTTACTGTCATTCTCTTTTGGGTCTTGACCTAGGCCCAGCATCCATAATGAAGTCCACGTTGGCTCTTTCATTAGGTTACTTAGACAATTGTCTATGGCCCAAGTGAATTAATGAAGACCTAAAATAGTTTTTTTTTTTCTTAATTTACATTACTAATATATGCATCATTCAGATTTTAAATCCTCATACTCTCAATTATCGATATAAAATAAAAAATTTAAAAAGAAGCAAACTTTAAGTTTTTTTTTTTCTTTATTTTTTGTGAAGCAGTTCATGTATAGCTGAAAATGGAATCAACCTCTCTCTCCTTAAGCTTTCCCATCAACCATCTTTCTTTGAGTCTCTCTACAAGCACCCTTATATCAAATCGCTTCTTTTTTTCTTTTTTCCATTTTTGTTACTCCTAAACTTATTCTTTTAAGGTTAACACACTACTTTTTCTTTAGATAACTAAAATATACTTTTGACCTTTTAGTTCTTAAATTGCATCGAGCCAACTCTTATAAAGTCATTTGAACCATTTCGACAAATGGGGGGAACTACCCCAAGGGCGTCACCAATGTTGATGACAAAAGAATTGGGGATAGGTCGGATTCCAACCCATTGGTGGCCAGTCTTTAAGACTTGAAGTCCACCAACAAGGTCTTGTAACAATATTGTGAGAGCATGGGGGTCTGAATGGCTCCAAGTCCTAGACATTTTTCTGGAAGGGGACAAGGAGGATATCTGTTGACTCTGATCATCGTAGCCTCTTTCTCTTCAAAGCTCTTTGTAAAGAAGTCATCTTCAAGGCCCAATCCATGTGCCAACATCTCAAAAATTTTCATTCCTAGTTTGTCCAATTCATGCATGTACTCAGTCATTGCATCGCTGAAACATTATGAAACTAAAGTTGGTCTAAACGTAAAAGCAGCACCCAATATTGTAAACAAGAGAGTAAGAATGGTGATTAAAAAAAATCTGGTGTGTTTTTGTGTGTCGGTGTCAAAATATCAAGAGTACACTAACCTAGTAACATGTGTGTGTGCACACACACTTCCATTGGTGTTCATGTGAAGATGCATATATATATATATATATATACACACACACATACGTATATATATTTTCATAGACTAAATTATAGTTTTGGGTCTTTGGTCCTTAAAAATTCAGGATTATATTCATTTTGACTCTTTATATTTCAAAATTTTTATTTTGAAGTTTTATGTTTGATTTCATTTTCATATTTGCCTATTATGTTTCAAAATTTTCATTTAACCTTTCGTAAAAAAGAAAATTTTGAAACATAAAGCTGAATCAAACATTAAAGGTCAAAATGAAAACTTTGAAATATAAAAGGCTAATATGAAAACAAATAAATATAAAGTTCCAAAATGAAAAAAATCTCAAACTTTAAGGATTAAGTGTGTATTTTAGTCTTTCCATATGGATAATTTAACACATTAATAAAAATTGCTATAACTACTATGTCAATATGTTTACAGTAACACATATTTATCATAGTAGTTACTAAGTTTATTTATTTATTTTTGACATAGTAGTTACTAGTATCTCTAGTTAGGTTATCATCAATTATAATTTTTGCATTCTCCAACTATGATCAGGATTCAAGAGCTCTACTATACGCATGATCAAATCACAACTTAAGCTGCTCACCATGTTTTTTGGATTAGTTTTTCTCTTTAAGCTTATTAATTTATTTGCTTATACATAGTTATTTAAAATTTCACTTTTTTAAGATCCAAAAATATTTTTATCCGCTTTCAACAATTCAGAATAAACTAATCCAAACACATATTTTAAGCAGTAGTGTAAGTTGGAATCCATGTTTGTCACTCTATAACTTCCATTATCCCCTTTTCTTTTCTTTTCTTTTTTTACCTCTTATGAGAAATAAAGATTACCTAAATGGCTGGTGTTGATCACCAAACACCTTTGTTGCAAACGCAACAGCATGTTTGGGTGACTGCAGCAGATCTCAGCCCAAGGTAAATTTTTGCCATAATCAGGATTTGGGGCTCTGTAGCCCAATGGTAAACTGGCAGATCTAGCACCCTTCAGCTTCTGCTCCATAGGAAGATCAAAAAGCTCATTCAAACGTAATTTCACGTTCTCTATGACTTTCAAATCAACCCCATGGTCTACTAATTTGAAGAATCCCCAATTGGAGCTAGCATTTACCATGGCTTGGCACA
This sequence comes from Quercus gilva, assembly GCA_023621385.1. Taxonomy (NCBI): domain Eukaryota; kingdom Viridiplantae; phylum Streptophyta; class Magnoliopsida; order Fagales; family Fagaceae; genus Quercus; species Quercus gilva. Next base: position 31,945,557 of record CM042484.1, read on the forward strand.
AAATCTCATAATCTTGGCTCTTTTTCTTTTTCTCATCTAAAATTCCCTGGAGGCTTATAATGGGAATGTCATCTCCATCTGCAAATTCGTCATAAATTATTGCTGGCCATTCTTCCTTGGACCATATGAAATTTTTGACACATAAATTGTGATCCATAGAGGAGAGTGACTCAACATGTTGTTCTTCAATTTCTAGAGCCATTACAAGTTTTTGAGGCATTTCCTCTCAATCAATGGGACCATATATATAGTACGAAATGATTTGGTCCCATAGCCTTTTTACCCTGTTTGCCTAATCCTATACTTCGTTATAATCATTGAATATTTGTTGGAAATTTCGAGGAATTTAGTGGATTATAGTAATGATTCTCTTGGATTCTAATATAACTATTGTCTTGAAGTGGATCATGATTCATGAGTATTTGTTGGAAATTTTGAGGAATTTAATGGATTATAGTGTAGTATACATAGAATCTATAATAGATATTGTCTTGAAGTGGTTTTTAAAGTTAAATTATTAATCTGATAATATAATTATTAGATAAAGATTAATTTGGCATCTCAACTATTAATTGTATCAATTTAGTGTTTCAAGTTTCAAAATTAAATAATTTTGATTCTTTAGTTTCCTCTGTTGGGATTAGTGTCCTTAAATCCTATAGTATGATACTATGTATGATATTATGCATAATATTATGCATGATATGATGTATGACTTAATATTGTAATTAATAAAGTTGTTTTATTATTATCTAAAATAATGGTAATATAAATATTCGGATATTATCATATAGTCCATGAGATGCATAGTATGTGATTTATGTGAAAAGTCACAGAATATATAAATCACAAGTTCTTTGTAAACTCAAAATTATAGTTCGTAGTCAGTAATGAAATTGAGCATTTCATCTGCGAAGACTATAACATATCAACTACGATGATTTGTCTTGATCATGGAAGTGGAGACTTCTAGTTGATATGTTGATATGTTTTAAGAGTTAAAACATATTGAACTGGACCGTTGTAAGATTTATTATTCTCTTGTGAGATTTATTATTCTCCTAAGGACTGTCAAATGAATAATAAATCTCACGACTTATATTTGCATAAACTCTTAATCCTGAGAGAATAATGGACCTGATCATGAAATGTATGTTACTTTGATATATCAGGAATGAGATCTATAGTAACGGTCAAAATCTCAGTATGTTGGGCAGCTACATTTAGTGTTGATGGAACATATATTCTCAAGGTGGAATTCATAGTTTCTTAATGGAGATATAAAATGTTCATTTGAAATAAGTTTAATAGGTATGGTTATTTATAGTGTTAGGCCTAACCACTTTAGTAAGTAGTTACTAAAGTATATATTTATGAAATTGGATTTCATAAATATATGATGAATAACTTAAAATGATTAAACCGGGTACTCAAGGATTAAGATGTAGTAATTTACAAAATGGCAATCTACATTTATGACTTTGTATTACTACGAATATTTTATGAAGGGATTGCATGTATAATAAAGTCTTGGAATATAATTTATAAATAAGGCCTATAGTGTAACTATATTTATATAGTAGTATTAAATATAGTTAATGATAACTTTGAACTTGTCAAGAGTTGATAGAAAAATCCAAGGCCCATTGGAGCTAGTGTCTTATTAGTCCCTTTTAGTCCCACTCCAAGCCATATACTGAGCCCAATTGGAAAGGTCCAAAAGGCTAGCCCAATTAGATAATCAGTTATTAGGAGAGAAACATACAGAATTTTAAATACATAACAAGTTTATGAAATGGTGGGTATGTGTGATTGAGTGAAGCCACTCAATTATTATCCTTTAGAAACTGATTGAGAGACTACACATCTTGGGCGTTAGTGGAATTGGAGTGAAGATTGAAAGTGTTCCTGAGAACTTCTGATCTTTGGTTTTGAAATTCGTTTCACCAAAGTTCACTCTCTTGTTCTATATTTTAAAACTTACATAATGCATGTTATCAATTCTAAATGAAGTAGATCTGTTAATTTTCCGCTGCATTTATGCATATTTCCAACATCCTCTTCATATCAATTTTTGATGGAATTAATAATAAAATTTACTTGATTTTAAAATCTTTGCATTTTCTGTAATAACCTTAAACATTTGTTCCATTTGACACATTAATTAATTTGGTTAAAATTTAAAAGAGAAACAAATTTAAGAATGAATTAATATAATTTTGAAAGTTGATGAATTAAGTTGACAAAATGAAGAATTTTACTGAACAGTTAGATGACCGATTAAATAATTCAAATATTTAGTGAAGAAACCTAAGATTCTATATTTCTATGGATGCACAACTCTCACTCTAAAAAAACAACCATACAAGATGTTCAATGAATGCTCAAAACAACAATATTAGCAAAATAATTAGTCGGCCAATGGGCTACTCTGCAAAGAGTTACACATTCTACTCTCTTACCCAAATAATAATAATAATAATAATAATAATAATTACAAAAACATGAACTGATATTTGTTCTCATAATTTTTTTTTTTTTCATTAAAAATGAACTGATATTTGATACAAGATGGCCATTCATCACGTTTTGCCCCCACATGTCAGGAACATTCGATCAAACTTGTTTTTTATCGCCTATCATTCAATTGAATTAGGACTTTCGTTGTTTAGTTCTTTCTTTATTTAATTATGAGTTACATCAATTAAGGATGAAAAGGTATAGAAAAAGAATCAATATCATTAAGTTACAAAACTCTTAACTTTTTTTATTTAATTTGTACGTTTCAATTAGCATAACTGGTAAAGTATTTTATTTTCAAAAAATATATTTGCAATTCGATTCTCACCTACACCAAAAAGTCAATCAGTGTCTTAATTGGATGAATCTCATTATCATGTAACGAGTAATATATTAAGTTTTTTAAACAAACTTATAATACATTACATAACAAGAATACCGCTACAAGAGGGTCTAACCTTTATAGTAGTAATCTAAAGTTATAAGGACTGAAACTCTAACACACACAATCAATGTGGGATAAACATCCCTATATTTTTTTGGAGGAAACAGTAATACTTATTAGAACACACAAACACGAAAGTAATATATAGAGTTTTTATAAACAAGCTTATAATGCATTACATAATCAAAGTACCACTACAAAAGGGTCTAACATTTGTTTAATTTTTTTTTTTTTTGAGAGATAATTACAATATGCTGCTAATCCCACAGCTCAAACCCTTTCCTCCCTAGACCGCCAAGCACTTTGTGTATGAGGAGGTGTCAATTCAGCTACAAGGCCTTTGACGACTTTTGTTTAATTAATAAATCACCAATATACCATAAAATAAAATGTCCAAAGATTATGAAAATAAGACATGTATAATCATTATTTCTTAGCTTGTAACTTGCAATATTCAAATATTAATCCAATGGTATCCGCATCTTTTGTGGTACCTAAGGTCCGTTTGGATATAACTTATTTTTGCTAAAACTGAAAATTGAAAACACTGTTGCAAAATAATTTTTAAATGTGTGAACAGTACCGTGGGACCCGTGAATAATGCATTTTGTCTCCTGCAACGTGAATTCATGTGATATTACTGTTCACGCGCTAAAAAAAAAAAAAAAAAAAGGCAGCAAACGCAAACATGAAAACGTGCTGTGGACCCAAATGAATACTCAGTGTATAAACTCGTGTTTAGAAATAATTGTAATATCTTTCTCAAAAAAAAGAAGTAATTGTAATATCGACCGATCATGAATCGACATGTGGCACAACGACAATGCTCATGTCTAGTGATTTAAAACCAGTCTCACATAACATAAAATATGTGTATTACGTGGTAGCTAGGAATTGGCTGACCAAATAGTTACAATAATAACTATGAAATAAAACAAGGGGAGTTGGAGTTCAGTTGGGTAATTGCCTCAAAAATCAAGGAAAGAGCAACAGCATGTCAAGACGTGTATCCTGGTAATTTTCCCTTTTAGCATGGACTATGTTGACATTTTATTTTGTACCCCTTGTGACTTAATCTTTCGTTCCCCATTTATGATATCACTAGATGGCCTATGACTAGTGAAGGTTCTTACTAAAAAAGTTATTTGACTAGAATGATAACTTATGCATTAAAATCTGTTTGGAACCCTAACTTTGTGTAAATAGAAATAGTACCCTCCACACATAGGTTAGAGCTAGTGAGCTATGTACAAAAAGTTTTTGACAAATATTCATGTAGAGTTGATTCCACATCACTTGGGAATGACCCTACACCCTTGGTTGAGCAATATAAATATATAATAGCCTCATAAGCTCATTTTCCGAAACATGCATAAATCACCTCAAAAGAAATTATTCAAGAGGGAGTTTTTATTTTATTTTATTATCATTATTATTGTTTTTTTAAGAACACCTTTTAATTGAATAACACCAAACACCTGTTTATCAAAAAAAGTTCATTCATCATCTTTCATAATAGTAGGTTTCTCCCCCCAAAAGAGGTAAATGTAACTTGATATGAACCCAATTTTTTCGACTTGAAATAAAAACAGATTGACCTATGACTCGACTTGGAAACATAGTTGACCTGTGACTCAACTTGTTTTTCAGACTTATACATTTAAAAAAAAAATAAAGATATGATTAAGCTTTCGGCTGCACAATGAACATAGTACTATATATGCCACGCTATTATCTATACTACTATTTAAGGTACTTTCCTTATTTGGGATAGACTTTTCATTGGTTCAAAAATACCCCTATGCTCTAAGTTTAAGGGGAGACAAAATTGGAGAATAACATTGTAAAAATATATCCTTAACTCTTACTAAAACATTGCTTACAAAATAGGACCACTCTTGTGTTTCTTTTCGAATTGTGATATCCACTTATAAGTTAGATTCTAAAAAAAAATTATATAAAAAATTAAAACAAACACATGTTTAAGTCTTCGTAAAAAAAACTAATTTTAAAATCTTTTAAAATCCCACTAACTCACGTGTCTTACCCACTTACTTTTTCAGTGTTAAAAACAAACAAACTATTTATCAGTTAGGACAAAAATTAGGTACAGTATTTTAGGTACTGTTTCTTAAATTCTTCTCTTAAAATTCAGTCATGCGATTACTTAACTAAAAAATACACTTTTATTCAATGAGAAAAAATCTACATGGCAGAACCTTAAAAGGGGAACCTAATGAATAGTACCTAAATACTGTACATAAGTCTTGCTCTTATCAGTTATATTATGTACGTGTTATTCTCAAAACTTCCCATGATCATGTGCTATAAAAATTACAAAAAAAAAAAAAAATTTGTGATAATGTTTAACAATAAGTCAATAACTACCCAGACTTGTGACAAAGAGAAGTATGGTACTCTACAAGAAGAAAGTGATAAATGATGTCAAATGAAAAAAAAAAAAAAAAAAGGGGGGGTGGGGGCAATGGGATCCAAGAATTTTTGTGGGTGGCTGCACCAAATTTTATTATTACTTTACCGTGTGAGTTTCAAGACTTTTGAATTTTGTTGTTGATATCTTCTTGTTCTTTTTTATGGTTGGGTTTGCTTATTCTTTCTATTTTACAATGTTGATGTAATAAAAATTCATCTTCAAAGTATTTTTAGGCTATTTTTCATAGGAAATTTTGCAGTCTTTTTTTAACACATTTTTGCAATTTACTCGTTTATGTATGCACTTTGTATGTATATGATTACTTTAAAGGTTGAAAATTATTAATCTTTAGAAAGAAAAAAAAAATTAGAAGAGCCTTACATGCGTGTTCAAAGACTAATTATTATTATTATATTTATATATATACTAGTTGAAGGCCCGTGCGTTGCACGGTTTTATGTTACAACTTGTAGAAAATATATTATTATTATTATAACCAAATAAGTAATTATTGTAATGAAAGGAATAAATTGCTTTGGTACAACAACCATCAAACATAAAATGGTAGCACCTTAATACAAAATTATCTTCTAACATACTAATTGTGCTATAATATCATTTGTAGTTACATGTATCAAACTATTTGCATATGAATTTTATATCTAATGAATCTACAATATAAGTGATTTGCAGTATTGTTAACAATAATATTAATGATTAAAATTGCAAAGTTCTACATCTAGATTACAAACCTTTCTTAGGATGCTTGAAACCTTTTTTGACAAACTTGGGAAAAAAAAAATCAAGAAGAAAATTAAACAAAGTTAAAAACAAAAACTAAGTACCATATGGATTGAAAAATTGTATGGAAATTTAATAGTGTATGATTGGAATTTACTACGAAAACTTACATATATATTGGACAACAAAATAATTAAATTGGATCAAACCATTAACATATGAATTAGATCAAACATAAGGAAATTACCCCCTTAAAAAAAAAACATAAGGAAATTAGCTTAAACAAAAGGCAACAAATACATAAAAACATATTTAATTGATTATGATAAAAAATTAGAGTAAAAAATACATACCTACATGATTGTAGGTAAATATATGGAAGCTTAAATTAAAAAACTGTTCAATAAGTTGGAGAATGAAAAACTACACCAACTAACGGTGTGTATATATATACATACTCTACCTAGAAAAGGAGTTGAAGTAAAAATCAAATAGTCTAAACTCCTTAAAGTTACCTAATCAAGAAGTTTAGGTTAATTACATATTAGTTTTTTTTTAAATACTTTATCCGAATAAAATATTTAATCTTACATGAAGCAGACGTGAAGCAGTTTTTAAAAATGAATTAGAGTCCTGATAGTATAATATTCCTTTTTAGTTCTTTAGAAATCTAAAAATTTAATAAAATTTCTACACGGTTTAAAAACAAAAACCTATGTTATCTCTTTTTATGATTTAATGAAAATATTTTGATAAATACAATACTATTTACGTTTTCTCTATCTCTCTCTTTCTAATGTGTTTCATTTGATTCTTAGACATATTCTTAATTTCGATAGTGATATATGCACTTTTAATTTGAGCAAATAGCAAATTCGAAAGTACAATTTTTTTCGATAATGTAAATGAGGATTCAACATGGAATGTAATTGAGGTTACATTATTTTGCACTTTTGTGCAAATAGCAAATTTGAAAATACATCTTTTTTTTTTGGATAATGTAAATGAGGATCCAACATGGAATGTAATTTCATTACTTTGTTTTCATATAGTTCAATGTTATTTTAGCATTTCTCTGCACATGAATGGAAATATCCATGAAAAAAAATTAGCATATTAACACATTTGTCAAAAAAAGAACGCAACACCCAAAACGTGTACAATAAACTAAGTCAACCTATTCCAAATAAAACTTTAAACTTTAATCTGAATTAGCGTATTACAATAGCTTAAAACTAAACAAATTTTTCCAAACTCAAATCATTCTAAAATGAAAACATGTATCCAAAATATATATATATATATATATATAATTTCCAGATGGTAAAGAAGTCATTAAAAAGAAAAAAAAAAAAATACTGACATAATATCAAGATATAGTAAACAATGACGTTTATACTTTTTCTTTTTAGAATAAAAAAGGTTGGCTCATGTGTGATATTTAATGACAGTGGAGAGTGTGGACGTGTGGTAGATTATTTCAATCTGAACCTAAGTTACCTATATTAAAAATGAACAGCCTCTCCTAAGTATGTGGTATGGCAACAATCCCCTCAACCAAATATAATATGGAAAAAAGCATGCAAAAATAGAGTATAATAATAAAACCTGATCGCTAAGTGAGCCTTGAAAATACGCTTTCAGTATTGAGTAATCTTCTACTGTGATTCAGAGTCAAGTCTAAGTCGTCTTTTTCTTTTGGAAGAGAGAAAGAGAGACTTTTTGAGAGACTATTTTTTTTTTTTTTGATAAACAGAATGAGAGAGATCTCGTTTGAAGAATACATAATAGTTGAAAAGTGGTATTTGATGCGGATTAATATTCTGTATTCCAATTGTGATCAAATTCTTTTTTATTTTATTTTTTTTATTTGTCTTAGGATTATCTATTTAGTTTTTGAAAGGTATTTGAGAATCACCACATTACGTTTTATATATATAAACGTGTAGTGTATTAAAAAATGAGATTAGATAAAGTAGATGAAGTGGTATTTGAGAATCACCGCATTACCTTTGTTTTTTTATTTATATATATAAACGTGTAGTGTAGTAATTAAAAAAAATAAGAAAGTTGCTATTTTTTTTTTTTATAATATACTACACTTGAAAAATAAGGATTAGATGAAGAATTTGGATTGTAATCAAATTAAAATTTTTATCAACTTAGAAATTATAGAAGATTTTTTTTATAAAAAAAAATCTAAAAATTTACAAAAAATTCTGCAATTTGGTGAAGCCATTTGGCGCAACCACGGCTTCCAAGCCCAACTTTTATTATATATAATATGATATATACACACACAAACAAACACCAAAATGGCTAGACCTAAGCTGTTAATGTAATTTTTATTATTTGTGTTTCATATCCTAATAATGGTAGCTATTTATTCATAAGCCTTACCTGTAGCAAAACAGTACTAATAACAATATCAATATCCATTTTATTCCAATATATGTATACAATGAAAGTGAATAACATTAACAAGATATTGCAAAACCGAACCTTTTCTATCTAAAAGTATATAACAAAATACATAAGCCACAACTAATAACCTTATATCTCAATTAGTTAATAGCTCTTGATATTCTGAGACATAAAGGGTTCAAGTCCTCTATTTTTCAAAATTTTCCAAAGACTTTTATGATTTAACATTGCAAAATCACAAGTACATAAGAGATTTCCCTCTTCATTTGTGACCATGCGCCAGTTCTATCGTTAACTGAACAAAAAAGGTTTATAACCTATGATGACAACATATCAAACACAAAAAAATGTGAAAAAGTACAATCTGACCTGTAATCCAACCTAACTAGTAACCTAATAGATCTAACCCGTTAAGAATGACTCGTTTTTTGACCTAAATCGACTTGTTTTTCACGTTTAGACAAAAGTCAAGTAATATTTTGCTTTCTTAGCATTTTCGATGATTATTTTCAAAATTTTTCAATGAAAAGGTGTCTTATGAAAGTTTTCTTATTTTTCCTTTTAGATAAAATAAGTAGCGACTCCCTTGTAGGTGGCATAATCACATTGCCGTTACACTTTAAGTTTTGTTTGGAAACTTGAATTTGAATTTTAAATCTCTTGATCTTGAATAAGTTGATTTTATAAATCATTTTGAATCTAAAAAGTTGTATTCATTTTCAAGAGAATAAAAACACCAAAAAGTTGTATTCAGTTTTTGTATTCAAATTCTATTTTTCTGAATACACTCATTTTATTTTCAAACCAAATATACCCTTAAAATCCTTATTAGATTTTGTCAAAATTCAAATTTTGGATATTTTAAAACTATTCAAACAAGATATTTAAATTTTTATCACTCAAATCCAAAATTTATTATTCAAACGTACCGTAAGGATATGAATTGAAATTGAGTCCAAAAAAAAAAAAAAATCTTATTAGCAAAACCGTTGTCGTTTCGGTTTGACTCTCACAGCCTCCCTCATCGTCCGGCTGAGAGGTACGCAACCCACGGTCCTTAAAATGAACCGTACCGTACCGAATAACTTAAAACTAGGGTTTTTAAGATTAGGTATAGCCAGCTTCTCATTTCTCTGCCGCACTGGCTATTAGGGTTTTCCAGAGCTATTCCAAAATTTTCCATTCCAATTTTTATTTTTATTTTTTTTCTCTCTTCCCAAACATCTCTTTCTTTTTCATTCAATCTCAGATCGGTTTTTTCTTTTTTTCTCTTTCATGGAGCTGAGTAAACAACACTAGGAACGGTTTCGTGGTTGCTGTGTAGGGTTCGTAAAGTTTGGGTTTTTCTGTTTGTTTCTTTCTGAGTTTTGAGCGAGAAAGAAATGGCAAGCGTGAACCCATTTGATCTCTTGGGCGATGACGATAACGATGACCCGAGCCAGCTCCTCGCAGCTCAGGAGCATAAGCTCGGCCCTCTTGCCGCCAAGAAACCCCAAGCTCAACCAGCGGCTCAGCCAGCTAAGCCAGCCAAGCTTCCATCCAAGCCTCTCCCTCCTGCTCAAGCTGGTGAGCTCTCAGCTTCCATTTCCATTCTGGGTTTTTTAATGCTTTTTTAAAATTCTTTTGTTTGGTTCGGATATTTGGGTTTTTGATGCTGTATTGGTTTCATTTGTGTTAATTTATTCAGTGTTTTGTTATATGCATTTTGTGGCTTGATGTGGGTTTTCTTTGTTGTTATGCATTTTGGGTTGAGATTTGGTAACTTGGAATTTGTATGATGTGGTTTTGGACTTGTTTTGAAATTGGTATTGATTGTTGCTTGTATTTGTGTGCAGTAAATGTTTTGACTGAATCCAAACGATATCCAACTCATTGGCATTGGGCAAGAAAAGGAAATCCGATTTTTACATTTCATATTCACTAATTTTTTATATTGTTTAATCAAGTTTATAGTGAAATAAATCAAATGCTTTACTCTCTAAATAAACAACATATGTTGGGTGTAATGCAAGGTCAAGATAGAGAGAGCAAATCCATCTGATATTTGAGATTTTGATAAATGAGCATTTCACTCTACAATGGTGCACTTTATAATTAATTTATTTATTCAAAACATAACATAAGTCGTATTCATAAAACAATGGACAATGCTCAGTTGAATGACCTTTTATTCTGATTTTGAGCTCAATTGTAGTCTTTTCCTTGGTATTTATTTTGATGTGCACGTTTTTGTGTATATTCGAAGGTGGGTCTCAAATGGTTGAGCTTTGGATAATTCAGAAATGTCAAGTTATGTATCGTTTAGTTCTATATCTGAAGTCTAAGAACTTGATTCACTTGTGTGCTATCCTTGAGAATAGATTGTATGATATTTTTTCTTACCCTCCAATATCTGCTGTTTAAAGTTATCCCAAAAAAAAAAAAAAAAAGTTGAAAGTACGGGAAAAAAAGGTGAATAAAGATTTGATTAGGATGTCTTTCCAATTGAGTTTTTACTTCATTGGGACCTAATGGGTTGTATTTACTGTAATCTTTTAATGGAAATGTAATTGGTTTTCTATTTTTCTGTGGCTCAAGTGAGCTTTTGCAAATTATATTATTTTTTGCTTGGTTGCTCATAAAGTTGAGGAAATTTAAGGATGTTGCAATCTTTTCGTATTGTGTACCTAGTTCAATGTCTCATTCTAATTATGTAATCTGTGCCATATGATCTCTATATTTGCTGTGTTGATCTTTATTTTGTCTCAGATGTTGATTTTCTCTTTATTTTTGTTACACTCTAATATAAATCAGGGTTTAGAAACTCCTCTTTTGTCCCTCCCCTTTTACTTTTGGTTGTAGTATTCTTAATTTACAATGTTGTGTGTGTGTGAAAGGACATATGCTTTACCTGTATGTTTGTTTCATTGTTGCTCTCCTCTTTTGTGGTTTGCTTATAATGATTTTACTACTAATAATAAACCAACTATTAAATATTTTTCATTGTTTCAGTAATTTGTGCTTCTTATTTTTTAACTGCTGTCCTATTTACTTATCATGAAACGAGATTTTTATTTTTAATATTTAATTGCCTGATGAGTTAAAATTAATTTTAAAAAGAAAAGGATGAAAATTCTTATGCCTTATGTTTTCTATTGCAAATAATGTTGAAAATAAATTTAATCTTAAAGCATATTTCTATTCCTTATTTGTTTTAAAAACCTGACACGGGCTATACATAATCATTTTCTCTTTTCATATGAAAAAGTGAAATGTATCAACTCAACTAACTCTGTTACTGTTGTTTGAGCTAAGTGTGTTTTTGTAGACTAAAAACCATAAATGATAGCCTTTAGATTCTGTGATTATGATTTTTTTACTTCGCTGATGGCCTCTTGGCCAGCCGGCACCTCTTTTTGAGGGACCTGGTAGGTGATGCATTGGGTTCAAGTCACAGAGTTTATGTGAGTTGCTTACCAATAAAAACCATATCCTTTTCTTTTCATTAGTTCTCTCTGCAACTGACAAGAAGTTATTTCATATTAACTTCCTTAAACAAAGCATAATATTGCTGATTAAGTTAGTATGTATGACACATTTTTATTACACCTTTTTATTGTTTGTTTCTAAAAAGTAAAGTGGAAGGTAAGAAACTGTTATGTAAAATAGAGCACCATGTTTTAGTTCTAATGTTATCTCTCTCTCTCTCAATGCGTGCTCTGTTGAGGTTATATTGCTCATAAAATTTGACACCTTTTATAGGGTGATGCATGCATGTGTCTTGCATATCTGATATTCTCTCTTCTTCTTTTCTGGTTGAGTAGTGAGGGAGGGAAAGAATGAAGTGGGGCGTGGAGGGGGCCGTGGCGGTGGACGCGGGTATGGACGTGGACGTGGTGGGGGCGGATTTACTCGAGATTCAGTTAACAATGAGAACAACTTTGGCAACAACAATGGATTCTCTGGTGGGGGTTATAGGCCAACTGAAGAGGGAGATGCAGGGAAGCCATCTGAGAGGCGTGGCTCTGGTGGACCTCGTGGTCCCTTCCGAGGTGGTCGTCGTGGTGGTTTTAGCAATGGAGAGGATGCTGAAGGGGAACGTCCACGTAGGACATATGAACGCCGCAGTGGGACTGGACGTGGGTTAGTTTTTTTGTTGAGATAATTGTTTTCATTATTATGATAGATGACATGATCTGTGCTTTACAGTCCTGTAGTTTATCATTGCAGTGATTAATTTTATCTTTTTCTATAATCAGGAGTGAGCTTAAACGTGAAGGATCTGGTCGTGGTAATTGGGGAACTCCAACTGATGAAATTGCTCCGTAAGTATCTTTGCTGCCACTTAAGATTAGAACTCTTTGTGATGATATGGCTATTATGCTTCAATGTGATATGACACCTACTTGCGTGCATATCTGCACTTTTTTGCTAAAATAAGGGATGCTGAGGAGCCTGTAACTGAAAATGAGAAGAATGTTGGTGCTGAGAAGCAGTTGGGAGGAGAGGACAATGTTGGTGATGCTAACAAAGAGAATCCTGTTAATGAACCGGAAGAGAAGGAGCCTGAGGATAAGGTAAATTGTCCTATTGTTCAAGATGTTGGATATACTGGATTGGCTTTTTCTCCAGCATATACATTTTCTCCAATTGGAAGCCAGAAAATTAAAAAAGAAAAAACTAACAGCCACAGGAATGGTGGTTCTGATTTTTATTGCAATCATGTGAAGCATAGTGTATTGCTTATTTTATTTGCTATTTTAGGCGCTTTAGCCCCTTAAAAAAGGGGGGGGGGGGGATATTACTATGTTGGGATTGGTAAGAAAATTCAAGGCAGGAACCTAAGCCTTATTTATGCCAAGGGCCTTGTAGCTGAACTGGTACCTCCCCATGCACTTTGTACATGGGGGTCGGGGGGGGGGGGGGGGGGGGAAGGGTTTGAGTTGCAAGGTTAGCAGCACGTTGTAATTATCTATCAAAATAAAGAATTTAAGCCTTAATTGTTGGCAGTGTGCGCGCATTTCTTATTGTTTGATGTGATGGTGGATTTTTATAGAGAAGGCCTAATATAGGGATGTAGAATCCTTTTGTTTTTAACCAATTATATAAGATGCAACTTTACAGGTGTATCAACCTGTGTGCGCATTATGCTTGGGGTGGTTTTATTTTCCAGTTTGGGTTGCATAAGTTAGCCAACCCTAGAGAGTGCTGGAGGGGTGTAAACAGGAAACAGCATAATCCTCTAACTCAGAGTCATGGTGTAAAATCACATTAATCAGATACTTGTACTGGAGACTCAAAAAAAAAAGAAAAAAAAGAAAAACTTGAATATTATGAGTTTATCCTTTTCCTACTGTTAAGAATATTATATTTTATGGTATAAGAAACTTCTTTCTACTTCTATGTAATCCAGGTTAAAGATATCATCCTAAAATTGCATAATATTCTTGTAATAGGAGATGACTTTAGAAGAGTACGAGAAGGTAGTTGAAGAGAAGAGGAAGGCTCTGCTTACACTAAAGGTCGAGGAAAGGAAGGTTGATGTGGACAAAGAATTTCAGTCCATGCAGCCCCTTTCAACTAAAAAGAGCAATGATGAAATCTTTATCAAACTGGTGAGACTTTAGAACTCTTTAAATGGCTACCTTAATTCATTTTGATATACCTTATGCAAGTATGCTGACTTGTTGCCATTTGGTCGATAGGGTTCTGAGAAGGACAAGCGTAAAGATGCAGCTGACAAAGAAGAGAAAGCAAAGAAGGTATGGCTGTCTCTCTTATGCATGAACAAGCATTTAGTTTTCAACTTTTAGCAGTATTCAGTCATAGTATAATGGTTGTTTTAGTTGTCCATATCGGAGATGCTATTTGTGTTGCGTCTCTTTATCCTGCAACTAGAATAGGTTTTTTTTTTTTTTTTTTTTTTTTCCAAGTGAGTAACTAGAAAATATTTATTTGCGTGCTACTTGTTCTTACTTTCTAGAGATATATGATACATGTGCTATGTTCACAAGTGTGCATGTTGATGTTGTGTTGAGCCAGCGGAATATTTGCTGTGTCAGAAGAGCTGGGATTGGAAGCATTGTTGGGATGGGGTGTCACTCTTTGCCCCACAATGGATTATCTTATATTAATTCCATTGGTCATACTAGCATTTAAATCTGATGATCTACTGTTTCAGACAGTGAATGATCAAGATTATTTATTTACTGATTTTCCAATGATCATCTTATCATCATCATTGTTTAGCCAGAGAATATATTCTACAAGTTTTTGGCGATGTTAGGAAGATTTTAAATTTTTTTTTTTATTTTTTATAAATTGGAATTAATAACGGTAACTTGGCCATAAGTTATTATACCATAATGTTTAAAGCTAAACAAATAAAATAAATCTTTGGGTAAATTATGTAATTCCCCCAATAGTAATGGAAATCAAGTCTCTATGTGAATGACATATAGCATTGTGGAACCAAAAGAGTGTACAAAATAATTTAAAAAAATACTAAAACATAAATATAATTTGTTGAAGATGTGATGATTTTGATTTTTTTCATAATGAAATACCACAGGATATTCATGTGCTGGATATTTTAGTGCCTATAAAAGTCTCATCACTCGTGTGCAATTTACTTGATTTTTTGTTAGTTCTAGTTGACAATGATTCTTTGAGGGGTCAATTAATATAGGGTTTTAACTGGAACTTGTCAAAATCTAGGGTTTAATTTAAAACCACCCCCAAATTATATGGGGAAATGTGTAATTTGCCCTTCTTTTTATGCATCTTTCTATCTTTTTATATTTTTGGTGTCTAAATTAAGAAAGTTGTTATTTAATCTCTATTGTGCCACATTATCCTGACTCCTGAGTACAAATTCTCTGGGAAGTATTTTAGTGCTGCTCAGGTCATGAATGTATCTGCTAGCTGTCTCCTTTTATTAATTGACTGATTTTTGTGTGTAGTCTGTTAGCATAAATGAGTTTCTAAAGCTTTCTGAAGGGGAGAGGTTTCATAACCCTGGTGGTCGTCGAGGTCGTGGCCGTGGTTCAAGAGGAGGATTTGGTGGAAGCAACAGGAGCTTCAATGTTGAAGCTCCTGCCATCGAAGATCAGCAGCAGTTCCCCTCCTTGGGTGGTAAATGAGAATTTTCCACTTGTTTCTTCTCTTTGGCTTCTCCATTGGGGTTCTGCTATCATTTCTGGAGTTTGAGTTGCAGGCTATGCACGGGCATATTTAAAACTAATCTTTAATATTATGTTTGAGTGTATATTTTAGATGTTATTTCTGGACCGAGAACTCATGCATCAGTTTTGTTTTGAAATAGGTGAAACCAGTTAGTTACTTTTGGATATCTCGTTGTTTCATGTATTTGTTTACTTTTTCATGCTTCAAGCCAATGGAAGAGCTATAATGTTGGACTGATTCTGGGAAGGCCTCTATAGAAGATCCTCTAATTGGCGCTAATTGCTTTTTTTTCTTTTCAATTTAACATTACAAAAATATGCAGCCAAAGTTGCTTGATGCTAAAGTTGTTTTTGTTTATTCAAAACCCAAACTTTATTGGCGAAGTTTAGGTGAGGCTTAAGTTTAATTTTTTATGCCAATGACACTGAAAAATATGCGATTATGCCTAAAATTAGACATGGCAAAATAGGCTGAGATTTGCTGGCCCGACCTGAAAATGCCCGTTTTGTTTTGAATTAAATGTGGGCCGAAGTGCGGCTTGCCCCTTTTTTTGTGGGCCAACCTGACCCGCAGCCCGCCTGTTCTTTTTAACTTTTTTTTTCCCAAAAATATATTTAAAAACTATATTGCAGTATGGCAAGGTGTGCTAAATTGCGACATAACATTATTATAAAATGCACAATGAACTTGTGTGTTCTGGCAGTTCTAATATAGTATTAATAGTAATAATGTAATATTCTAATATCTATCTGATCTAAGTATATAACTAGCACAAAGCCACTAACCCGGCCACAGTGAGCCAGTGACAATTGACAATGTGACAAATAGTAAACAAAACAAAATAATTCAATAGTGACTCAAATAAAATAATTGCAAATTTTTTTTAATAATTAGGAATTTGAGCATTATGAAAGTTGTCCGTAGTGTCAAAACAAAAAAAGTCTCAATTGGACTTTATATTTAGAAAAGAATAGACTTAGTAAAAAACAAAATCCAAAGTTGGAAGTTCTCCCTTGGTGGAAAGAACATTACGACCAGTTTCTATAGTTCTTTTTAATGGTTTGAGATTTCATGAGCACAGGAAAAAAAATGCATCTGAATCAAGTTTTAGCACAGGAAAAAAAATTCTTACTTGGTATTGATCATGTCTTTTGCTTGAGAATGTAGAAGCTATGTTGTGCACTAAAAGTTGGTTATATGGATTTGAAGGTATTTTAATTTATTAAAAGAGTCATATAAATTATATATTTTTAACTCTTTATTGATAAGCTTTGGATTTTCTTTCATGATACACTTACATTATATTAAAATATTGTATTGTAAATGAAGATATTGTATTATATTAAAATATTTTATAATTCTTATAAAATATTTACTTGTTTTTCTTTACTTAAATTGTTATATTCATTTTTAAAGGTATTATTTTATATTTAGTTTATCTTTCTATATAATCAAACATTATTATTATTTTAAATGCAACAGAGATTTGTGCACTTAAGAAGACTGATAACTTGACATGGTCCATAATATTTAGTTTTGTAATTTTTTTTGGTTCTTTTGTGTGAATGATATTATTAGTGAACTTTGAATTTGAAGTATGTAAAGAATTTTAGTCATACTTAGAAGTAAAAACTGTTTGAATTGCAAGGATATGGAAATCTTTATGTTTTTTGGTTTTTCTGTTTTTTTTTTTCCTTCACATCACATATATAACAGTAAATTAGTAACCAATATTCTAACTATTTGATTTGATTCATTCTCTACAAAAAGTTGGCATTTATTTGTTGTTTTTTTTTTTAATGTGAAAATATGGGCCAACTGACTCGAACCGCAACTCGATTGACCTAACCCATTTTCAACTCGTTTAAAATGGCTCATTTTTAGCCCGCAACCCGAATGACCCGACCCGACTGTTTGTCATGTCTATGCTTAATGTTGTTCATGTGAAGACTAATTTTCTCCAAATCAGTTTTTGAGATTTATTTCAATTCATTACATGATTCATAAAATCATTTGAATTATGGTTTATAAGAATATCCATGTGTATTAAATTACATGATTTATTGAATTATTTAAACAAATTGTTGTATATATAGGTATATACAAAGATAGGTTGTAATAATGATATAAATTTGGAGAATATTCATTTGTAAAATGAATTAAATGGAATTTTGAGATCTGGACATTTCTTTGTAAAAATTGAAGTTACAAGATGTTCAATTGATTGAGACTTCAGATTGATCGATCGATCAAAGTAGTGAGAAAGGCTTCTTGATTGGTCGAAGATTTTGCTCGATTGATCAAAGTGATCAAGAAAATTGATCTGAAGCTTCTGCCTGACTTGATTGATGCTCGATTCTTGTTCGATCGATCAAAAAGAGCCTTTGATTGATACTCGATTCCTCTCGATCGATTGAGCCTCGTAAAAAATGTTTTTGTAGAATTTTCTGCAAAATTTGTGGTAACCATTCTGAACGTTGGGAAATTTTTTAAATCTTGTAATTGGTTTTATGAGGCATCGCAACTCTCCATTGGTACTTTTTGAAAGGTTATAACCCTATAGGTATAAATAATGGTTCATGTTCACTTGATAATTAATTCATTTTTCTCCCTAAAATAGTTTCTAAGAAACAAAAGAAATCCCATGGGTATTCTCCAAAATTGCTATTTGTAGAACCCAATAAATTTGGTTGTATCCTGGGAACTGTATAAACTATTTAGCCGTATGAGGACAAATATTGTCTAAAGATAACATTCAATTGTGCTTCCAAGTTAATCACTAATTTCTGTTTACATAATGTGTTCATTTTGTTCTTTCATTATTACTCCTTGATTTGGTGAAATCCCCAACACAAATCACATGACTACTAAGTAATATAAATACCAAAAGTTTATGTAGATAATCATTTGATTTGCTATGGGGTGGATTGAAAGAAAATTCTATTAATACACATGAACTTTTATTTACATTTACTTAATAGTCATGTGACTTGTAAAAATGATTTGTCATTGCAAGAAAATTCTACTTTTCAGGAGATGAGAGACCTAGATGACATATGATAACCTCTTAAGTTTGGCAAGTAATTCTCATTTCATTGTTATTGGGAAACCAAAGGTTTATCTAGGTCTCTTATCTCATGAAAAATTGTATTTTTAGCATTGCCCTTTCATGCCTTACCTCTCCATTACTCTATGCATTTGATGATTCTGCTCCTGCGACATACAGCCGAATGATATGGAAGTCGGTTTTATTTGATGTAAACTTGTGCACAGTATTAGATGATTTTGGTTGCAAGAAAAGTAGGATATTGACGTTGCTATTTTTATGAGTGATTTCGAAGGAAGATAAAGGGTGAGAGTTGAACCAAAGCCTTTTACTTAATGAAACATGATTCCTAATCGAATGTGCTATCCCCTAACATCAATTTACTGGATCTAGTAGGCCATAGTTTGTAGTTGCAGCCAATTGCACCACAACTTGATATTCTGATATTCACCCATAACCCATTAATTTCGAATGTCTTGGTGTTTGGGCAGAATCATTAAAAATAGTAGCATAGTAGCAGTCATTTTTAATTTTTTGCTATGGAAATAGTAGGCATTTTAAACATGGTCAATACGTATTCTAGTTGACAGCAAAACCTTAGTATTCCTCCACAACTTTTCAGCATGACGGCTTGAAAAAGATTTTATTTCACTCTTGATGTTTAAAATCGTTTCAATATACCTTCTTATTACTACTCTTTTGTCTTTCTATATTATCTTCTTCTTATATTATTTCTATAGGACTTCTTTCTTTCTCTACTTTTATCATTCCCGACTTCTTTTGCACTACGTGATTATCTTCTTTATTATCTGTCAGAATTGTTTTTAGTGTCTTTATGTCATTTCTTTCATCACTTATCTCTATTTTTCTTTTAGGTGTAAGTGTGTAACTTGTAAGCATACTTCAAAGAGAGTATCAATGAAAAATAACTAAGATATACTCAAAAACCTTTTAAATGATCGAAACGCTCTTAAAACCTCATAAAAGAGCAAAATACCCACTAAAACCAAAGGTCTCATCACTAGTTACAAATTAGTGTGATTAGATTGTGGAAATTATGCCCAATTAATTCTATCTCCCAAGATAGCTTTTAGGAATTTATAAAATCAATATTTAACTCTCTAGCAATGTAGGACAAAGTCAATAAGACCTTTTCCATCTCATAGTTTCTTGAATTAGTGAAAAAAAAAAAAAAGTACTTGTCCGGCTGTGCTTTGACTGCTTTCAATTTACCACTTGATAATGATACGTTACTAAATTTTCTATTTTTTTGTTTCTAAACTCCTTTATATTAAATGAATTAGACATATCTTCCACAAATCCGTTGTAGTCTAGTTGGTCAGGATATTCGGCTCTCACCCGAAAGACCCGGGTTCAAGTCCCGGCAACGGAAAATGAATCCCTTTTGAAAATATTTTTCTGTCCTTTTTCTAAATTCCTTTTGAAAATTTTTTCTGTCCTTTTTCTTGGAAGAACTTTCAAAGGAAGGGATTCTCATAATTCCTTTTACGTTGGAATTTGAATTCTCGTAATTCCCCCATGACCTGAAAGTTCAACCTCCGGCGAACAAAAACATTCACTCGTAAAAGCTTGAACAAGTTACCACGCTTTCCATTCGTGACAAATGTATTTTTTTTAGAATTACAGTTACTACAAGGAACCAAAACCCCTTGGCCTCCCTCAAAATTTTCTCACGATACAAACACCAAACCTCTTCTCTTTCCACCTTCACAATCCAAAACCTGATAGTTTTGTGGAAGCAATATGAAATAAAAATTTATATTTTCATTCAAAGATCGTTGTACCACACAACCATGGATTATGAATAGAACAAAATTACGTATCTCTCTTAGCAACCCAAGCGTGTTGCCTCTCAAGGAATTCACAGTCTCTTTCTGATTCTTTTTGGGTTTTTAGATGACTACAGTATTATCCAGTAGTTTTAATGACCAACTCTTGATGTGTAAATTAAAAATCTTATTTTTTTTAAGACTTTTGTAAAGCCAGAGAGAGATAAGATGTGGGATCCTTAGGAATCCTAATTTTTAGCTGTAGCATCAATCAATAGCTTTTTGAATGCTATTGATTTAGCTTGAAACTCTTTCAAAATTATTCATTAATTTTCTCAACAATATCAAGAAAATATTTAAATTTCTACAGATTGCAAGAATGTCAATCAACACATTGCAATTGACCCCTAAAGATTAGAGAATTACATATGAGTTCCCATTACTTACAATTTTATATATTTGTATTTCTACCACACTATATTCCCATAAGCCACTAAGACTGGATTAATATCACTGTCATGTTTCTACCTTATTTAACCCTTAATTTCTTGATTTCATAATTTCTATTGGACTACAAAATATCTTTGAAAAACTCTTTATACACACACACACACACACACACACACAATATTATATATATGAAAAACACTTTTGAAAAAAGTTATTGGCCAGTTTTGTTTTGAGTCCAACTCTAATATGAAAATCAATTGAATGTGCTATCTTCTTTAGAAACTGGTGGATTTACTATTCAGTATTTACATATTTTATTCATGTAAATGATGGTCCAAGTTTAGAGTGTTCATTATTTTCATTTGTAGCCTTTTAAGACAAATCCCATGTTTTACCTTAATAAGCTTGTATTTTTACCAAGACCTTGATATGAGAATTCATTTCTTTTATAATCAAATGATTCTCCACCATAGGGCTGTCCACAGGTCTATTTGGGTCGGGTTTATGCCCAACTCAGATTAACTTGACATCTTCAAGTGGGGAAAATTATAACCCACAACCAACTTGGAAGAAATGTTGAATTTGTCAGATCCGATCTCACAGGTGTCGGGTGAATATCAGTAGGTTTCAGGGTTGTTATCGAGGTTGAGATTTCACCCAATCCATCAAGATCTAGTTGAGATTTCGTTGGATCTCAAAGGATGTAGTCTAGATCTTAATGACGTCTCACCGGATCTCGACAAATTTGGTCTAGTCTCAATGGATCTTGAAAATATCTCATCAAATCTCAAGGAGATCTCGTTGGATCTAAGGCTGAGAGAGAGAGGGAAGACGAGGGTTAGAGGATGGTAGTTTTTGGCGAGACACTGCTCAATCAAGTCGGTTTCTGTTGGGTTTCAAAACCCAAAACCGCCACTCAACTTGCACCCTTTGGGTTTGATGTTGGAGATTCACCGTCAACAGCCAGCTGCTTAGATTGAGTTGGTCTCGAGTCGGTTGGTTTTGTCGGGTTCTGGGTTGGTCTGGATAGCCTTACTCTACCATAGTAAACATAGATATAAATTTGTTCCATTACAAATCTGTTCAAATCAAATGTAGTTTACAAAGTATTAGTGACAAATAAAAATTAAATTTATGTCCTTCCAGTATCAAATACAAAAATTTATATTCAAGCAAAATAGGAACAATTAGCAAACAACAGAATCAATTTATATGCATTTTTATTAATTGTGATTGCGATTCTCAAAACAAAATAAAAGTGAATTTTTTTTTCAAAGTGATCCAAAAGATAAAACCTTTTACTTAACTTCAAAGCATATTTATTAGTTGTGGTTTAATCTTTGTTTTGTTTTGTTTTGTTTTGTTTTTGTTTTTTTTTAATAGTGGTAGCAAAGTTTAACTCATGTATACCGAATGAAGGTGACCAAATTCTATTGTATCTTTTGCTTACAATCTCAGGACAAAATTGCTTTTTGCCCCTTTAAAAAAAAAAAATCCAGCATTTTGCCTTATTTCTCAAATTAATTAGGGAAATGCCCTTCTTTTGAAAATCAAGTTTCTCAAAATCGATTTAGGCCATATAGCGGCGTTTTTAAGGACCCTATAGTGACGTTTTAAGGACCTATAGTGGCGTTTTGTAACTCGATATACATAAAATCGAGTTATAGGTAAAAAAAAAGAAAAAAAATTGCATGTAACTCGACTTTATGGAAATCGAGTTACAAAACGTCACTATAGGTCCTTAAAACGTCACTATAGGGTCCTTAAAAACGCCACTATAGGGCCTAAATTGATTTTGAGAAACTCGATTTTCAAAAGAGTGACATTTTCCTAATTAATTTGAGAAAGAAGGCAAAATGCTGGATTTTTTTTTTTAAAGGGGCATTTGCCCATTTTCTCCTACAATCTCATCTATCAAACCGCAGTAACACCCTATTACGGCATTACCTATTACAAATAACAACACCCCATCACCCATCACCCTTTAATTCATTATGTACACACAACCCCATGCACATATTCAACAAATCATTCATACAAAATCCATTAAATACATACTTTTTTTTTTTTGATAACATTACATACATACAAAAGTAATGAAACGCATTCACTCGTATTATTCTTACAAAACTCACTACATTCATACAAAATCCATTCAAAACTCATGCACATATTCAACATTTCAACTCTAATACAACATTTCAAGATTATATTAACACTAAAAATTGACTAAATCTAAGAAAAGAAAATCTATATCAACTAAATCTAAGAAAACAATTTGACTAAATTCTAGACTACATATCTAATGGACCAACGAAGAAAGAAGAAGATTTTAAATTAATAAAGGTGAAGGATTCCATCCTTCCAACCAAGGCCTGATAAAAATATCGATTATAAATTTGTGCAAGTCTACGAAACTGTAACAGTGTTATTCCTTACCTAATTTGAATGTCTTATTTATATTCTTTAAATTATTTCAATTTTTAAATAGAATTTTAATCGAAATAGTACTTTAAAACCATCAAAAAACCAGATCTAGAAAAATTGGACCTAAACCTATGAACTCAATCCAAACTTGAAGAAAAATACCCAACCAAAAACATATATTATTTTTTGGATTGACTCAACCCACCCTATTTAATTTCCAGGTTAGATAGGATTAACTTGCGGGTAGGATGGGTTAACCCTTTTTTTTTCGACCAAATGGCCAAATAGGACAATTCACATCACACTCGTAAAGGGTAATTTCCTTCATGCACTAGCCTGATAATTTAGTATGCCACGCCATTATTAAAAGAAAAGAAAAGAAAAGAAAACTCTTTAACCTAAACCTAAACGTTTGGAATGTCATTGTCTTTGTCTATACTTCCGTCTCACCCTCAGATATCATCTCATTATCTCAGTTCTCACAAGTTGTTGTCTCACACTTGACGTGGTTCACAACGTTTAGTATTTTTTTTTATATATTCTTTTATGATGATGGTATCATTAGCGCACCTTGTAAAGTAAACTTAACAATTTACTTATTTTTGAAGTATTGTGTTTTTGGTAAACCAACACTGATATAATATTAACTACAAATAAGTTTATTACAAAAAAGCTCGGCCTTGTCAAAAACCCGGTCCTCCACCACAGTCGGAGGGTTAACAAAATTAGCATTGTAAAAAGATTGGGTGGCTCTAAATTTAGCCAATGCATTAGCACATTGGTTTGCCTCCTTGAAAATGTGTTGTACAGTTGATCTATGGAATTTCTTCAATAGGATCCTGCAATCATTGAGCAAAGGTTCCAGCATAAGATTATTTATCGAGAAGTTATTAAGCAGTAAAACAATAAGTTCAATATCAAGCTCCACACATATAGAGGAGATCCTAAGTTGAGAATTTAGGTTGAGACCGTTCTTTAGAGCCCATTGTAGTGGGCCTTTTTTGCATCTTGGCCTAGATCGCTCTTACTGTACTGCAACCCTATGATTTTGGGATAGGAGAGTCGGGATTGGCCCAATTGAAACACACCTTAGGCTAGCTTAATAACAAGAAAATAGCATTAGTCCTTAATCAACCATAACAAAAGAAAAGAGGATTAGCTTGTCAAAGGAACAAACTTGGCTCCTTGGCAGATTTAAGTCCAAGAAGAGAACCAATCTCCAATGTGGGTAATCTCAGAAGGGAATCCTGTCATAGAAGTCACTCACTTTGGAAAATGGACCTAAGTGGCTTAATCTCTAATTCTTAACTTGCTAGAAAGTGGGCTATTGAAAGGGAGAGAAGTGGGTAGCCTATTGGTGCATGTTTTTCACTCCTATCACTCCTATTTTCTTCCTCACTCTCGGTTTCCTTGTTTTCTTTGTTTTTCTTATTTATTTTCCTTTTTCTCTCTTTTTCTTCTATGTTTTCCATGCTCTATAGTTCATTGTTGTTGTTTATTATGCACGGCTATGGCCCTTTATACTGCCTGCTGTGACAAGATTTACCATTTTTACCCCTCAACTACTTTCGGCCTGTTGTGGGTGTCCTTCCCGAACTGCCCACTGGTCTGCTGGCTGCCTAGCCACCACCACTACACTCCATTGGCTGTGCCATGACTCATTCCCAGACAAAAGTCGTTTTTGTTTTGTTTTCCACTTCCCTTCCCTTGCACTTTTGGTTTATCTCTTACTAACTCTTATAGCATGCACCTAGTGATTCCAGCTCATATTTGTCTCTTTTGGGTAATATGTCATCCCAGCAGGACATTTCTCCTAAAAAAGGTTGAGCGGGAACCCCAAAATAGGCTTCCCCCTTCTCCCCACTGCTAGACCACACCATCTCTTACCTCAGACCTATGGCCCACCTTTCTTGTATTGGCTAGGTATAGGTAACTAGTGCCTGAGCCTTGTGCGTACCCCACTTCCATATGAGTTCATTGCTTTTCTGGCATTCATGCGTTTGCCATTGTTGGGAAATTTAGATCTCGTATGAAAAAATTAACAAGTTTTAAACCCAAGTTATTAATTAGATTTATTATGAATAAACCTTGTTAAAACAAACAAACATTAATATCGTGCATAACAGAAAAGTAAAAAAGATAAGATATGATGACCTAGGAAAACCAATGAAACAAACTAGTTTCACAATAAAAAACCTGGAGGGAAAAATTCTTGAAAATTAATCCACTATAATAAAGAGAAATTTCAGATCTAGTACAAAACTTTTGTCCTTAGACTTTACATTCCCCGTAAATGAACTTACAACAGAAACTTTTTACTGCTTCAGAGCCTTTGAACTCTTCAATATATGAACCCCACCAATGATGCACGGATGCTAGTATGTGACTAACTCTTTTGCAAGAATCCCAGTATGTGACTAACTCCCAGTAACTTGAAGAAGATGTTGTTGGTTGCAAAGTTCTTCACTTCATCAACATTGAAGATCAAAAAGTACTTGGTTACAAAACCCTAAGGCGCAAAGATACAGTAACTTCTTTAGAGAGAATAATGAACTAGGTCACTTTCTGCATGTGTTCTCCATATATAACGGCCTTTAAAATAAGCCTTATATATGTCTATGGTTGTGAGAAAAGAAATCCTACACATATATGTCAACTAGGACCAAAAATCAGATCTGGAAATTCTGATTTCGTAGATCTCGATAGATTCAACTTTTGTCAAGCTTCTGTCGAGTTTCGTTCTTAAATCTCGATAGATATTGTTTTTGTCGGGGTATTTGTCGAGCTTTAATGAACAGCTTTTTTTTCACTTGTTTCTTGGTCCAATCTTCATGACTTTAATACTTGACTTGAACTCTTGTTTCTTGAAGTACTAAACCCATCCTAGATCTATCCAATTACAAGTAAAGTGCATTTTGTCAGAAGATTAGTTAATTACATAAAATATGTCATTAACAATCTCCCCCTTTGGTAATCCGTGACAAAACCACAACAAAACAAAGAATTATGAGAGAAGTCTTAGATCACTAAACTCATAACCAGTTGTTGTATTACAAAATAAATCTATCCCTACTACAAACTCTTGAAAATTTTTGCAAGAAAAGAGTTTACGGCATGATAGACTTTCACAACTTGTCTTTTTGAAACACTTAAACATAACTCATCAAGGCATCATGTGTGAAACAGAAAGAAAGATTGCATACATAAAAAAACATGTGTATAAAGATATAAAAGAAACAATACATGTAGAGGTAGGTGAAGAAAACATACATAATCATCATATATATAAAAATAAAGTACAATGTATGTGAAAATGGTCACAAGATCAATGTATGAGAAGCTAAAAGAAGTTCTTAAAACAATAAGGAGGTAAACACTCCCCCTAACAAGATGAAACACAACTCCCTCTTACAAAGGCATGTATTTCTCCTCTTAACATGGAAAACCTTAAAAAGAAACCACATTTTCTCCCCCTTTTTGTCATGATTGACAAAGGGTACAAGAAGCTATAAAACTTCACCCGAGAAATATAAAGATGATCAAAGATGATCAAGGAGGCATAAGGAATCAATAAAAATGCATGAATGTAATGAAACAAGATGTTATGGATGACAAGATAAAAGAAAGATGCAAAACATGTGAAAACAATGCATGTAAGAGGGTCTCGACAGATTGAGAAGCTGTCGAGATGCTATCGAGAGAAAACCTAGAAATCTCGATGGATTGAGGATCTGTCGAGAATCTATTGGGCAGACAGAGATCTTAGAAATTTTCCTTGATGGATCGAGAAGCTGTCGAGGATACGTCGAGATTATAAGAAAAAGGCTCAATAGAAAGGATATCTGTTGAGTATGTGTTGAGGAGCTGTCGAGCTTGAAAAAAAGAAGTTTTTCAAGAAGGGAAAAACACATAGAGATGAATGCATAAAACAAGCTACTCATTCAAACACCAACCCAACATATTAAGCTCTCAAAACTCATCTCAAACAAGATGCAAAGCATATCGAGATCCAAAAACCAGACACACAAAACATGTCTAACTAATTTTATATTTCAAAAACAAGTTAAGACAGTTTAGTGAACATGTATTAACACATGTATTCCTTGTGATGGCCAAATCACATTGTACCTGCACATTTATCAAGAGTAGCAAAGAATCTGGGTGTTGTGTGTGAAACAAAGCAAGAGTGCAAGTGTCTCATATTATGAAGATTTGAGACATGAGAAAATAAAAAACACTCACACACAATCATAACGGTTTGATGGAGACTATCACCTTTGAGGTACATCATATAACTCCTAGATTTCCTAGAAACATGCTTACAATCATTTTAAAAGCATTTTGATTCTTTTTGCTTTTTATATTCTTTGCATATTTTCTTTTTGAACATATCATGCATAGGCATATAAGAGATAAAAGAAATACCCAATTATGTAAGCCAAAACATCACAATTTTTCTATGCCGAAGCACACAAATGTTATACACGATTGGCGAGCTTTAATGGTGTGGTTAGTTATGCTTTACTTTTAGGATTTTCTAGTCCTTCCCATCAAAAAGAGTGATATGAGTATGAGATGTAAGAGACAATCTTAATCGTACTCATCACAAACACGAGCCACAAAGCTCATTTGCTTAGTTGTGTATTGAGATACTCATCTAAGCTACAAGAGGTACAAAGTTAAGAGACTTTGTTTCAAATGCCATTCAAGGTACACAAGTACCAATATACACAAACACACAATGTTTTTGTATTTTTCTTATTTTTTTAAAAAATTTTTGAAAATAAAACAAAAATAAAACAAAACAACCAAACAAAAACAGACAAACAACATGAAAGTATGAAGATAGATGTAGATGCATGAAAGCATGATTCCAAAAACAGATAAGAAATCAAGCAAGAAAGTCCTACTTTAGATAGAAAGAAACAAAGTAGAGGATGGATAGAAAAAACAATTGAGTCTTAGGCTTCTTTCTCACCCACACAACACAAGTTTTTGGCCGTGAAGATGAAAAAGCACGTGTCCTAGTATGTCTACTAAAAGACATAGAAGAATTAAAATTCTCTTAAAATTGAGTTAAAAAGCTCAAGACTTTTAATAACTTTCCAAAAAAAGGTGTAGTTCCTTGAGAGAAAACCTGTGACCGTTTGAACACTTGCTTTTGAGGATACAACTTAAAGCAATTAGGACGAATGTGTCCAGAAACACCACAATGGTGACAAACATGAGTAGTTTTTGAACTATTAGACTTCCTAGAGTGAGGTCTAATAAAGGATTTAGAATTAGACAAATTAGTTATGGATTTCATACCTTTATCACTTTCTCAGATTGGGGCACAAAGACAGTCTTTGATCCAGAAGCCATAGAAGAGGAGGGGTCGGAGGAAACAACACATCCTAAGCCAGTCTTATTAGAACTAGGCCTTTGAGTACTCAATACCTTATCAAGCTTTGCACTAGACATCTTCTCTATTTGACTTCTAACTTGACTAAACTCAACCTCGAGATTCTTGACCTTTTCTTTTAATGAGGTACTCTCCACAACAAGAGTTTCAACTAACCTTGTAGGCTCATCTAGTTTAACTAGCAGTTTAGTTTTTTTTCTTCAGTTTTTTACCTTATTAAGCTATTTTCTACAAAGATAAGAAGTCTTTTCAGATTCCATAAATAC
Organism: Quercus gilva; assembly: GCA_023621385.1. NCBI lineage: Eukaryota > Viridiplantae > Streptophyta > Magnoliopsida > Fagales > Fagaceae > Quercus > Quercus gilva. The sequence goes on from CM042484.1 coordinate 31,974,668, forward strand.
AGTGCATAGCTTATCATAGGCTTCCTGAAGGGTCGACTTCTTGGGTACTTCATCATCAGAATAATCCTCACTGTCACTAGTATTCTCCACCATCACCTTATTAGTTATGGCAGCAAAAGCCATAAAGTGACCATATTCATCCACATACTCATCAGAAGAGTCATTCTCAGTATCACTCTACGTAGCAACCAACCGTTTATCTTTTGACTTTTTGGTCTTTTCCTTCATAAGGTAATTTGGGCACTTTATCCTCATATGACCAAAACTTTTACACTCATAGCACTGGATAAGAGGTTTCTCATTCTTACCCTTCCTAGAGGATTTAGATTTCCTAGGAGGTTTGTCCTTATCATTTTTCATATGTTGAAGAAGCTTGATAATCTCATTAGCTATGAAGGTTATATCCTCATCCTCATCATCATCTTCATCTTCATCTTCACTTTCATCTTCATCTTCAGAGTCATCAATCTCTTCCTCTATACCCTTAAAAGTCAAGTTTCTACTTTTTCCACATTTTCCCATTAAAGCTAATCCCATCTCATAGGTTTGAAGGTTCCCTATAAGCTCAGTCAAAGGAATTTGATCAATGTCCTTCACTTCTTCAATGACAGTGATCTTGGCATGAAATCTTTCAGGTAAGGATCTAAGGATTTTCCTAATAATTTTGGATTCTACTATAGAATCTCTAAGGTTGAAGGCAGAATTCACAATATTCTTGAGTTTAGTATAGAACTCATCAAAGGTCTCATCCTCATCCATCATTATTTCTTCAAAACTGCCAGTGAGTTTTTGGAATTTCACAATCTTTACTGCCTTGGTACCTTCATAGGTGGTCTCAAGAATAGTCCATGCTTCCTTGGGAACTTATGTGGATGATATTTTTTAGAATTCCTCATTGGTCACCCCACTAAACAAAGCATTCAAGGCCCTACTGTTGAAATTTTCCGCTTTGATTATTGCTTCATCCCAATCCACCGGCGCTTCCTTTGGCTTAATCCAACCAACTTTAATAGTTTGCCATACTTTTTCACCTAAAGCCTACAAAAAAACTTTCATACAAACTTTTCAGTACACATAATTAGTGTCATTAAATAAAGAAGGAATCAAAAGAGATTGTCCACGATCCATGACAATGAGGGTCAAGGATCACATTCAAGAAATTAATCCAATCAGAGTGTACCTACTTTGATACCACTTGTTGGGAAATTTAGACCCCGGTTGATAGAATTAACAAGTTTTAAACTTTTTTATTTATTTATTTATTTTTTTTATGGGAAACAAATACATTTCATTGAAGTGAAACTGCAATTACATCAGAATTGAAAGAAGCGAGATAACCTGAAGCAACATAAACCTGAAAAAACAGCAGAACCGAAATTGGATAACAGCAGAGCCTGAAAACATTTACAACATATCCTCAATTAAGATCTGATGAATGAAGGGAGGTGAGACCCCCTTCCATGTGTAAGAGTGACCTGTGAGCTTTGCATCTCTGCCTAACTTATGGGCAGCCCTGTTGCCATCCCTTTTCAGATGCTGAAAAGTGCTCCAATTGAAGACAAGAGCTTGAGATGTTATATTTTGTAGAATATGAACCAGATCTCCCCCATTTTCATTAGAATTAACTGCTTGAATAAGGGCTAAATCATCAGATTAAAAAATAACCCTTGTTGAGCCCATTTCCACTACAAAAAGGACTCCATGAAGCAAAGCAAAAGCCTCGATTGTAGGAGTAGGAAACGCTGATGGGAGCAACTTGTTAAAAGCACTGATAGTGGTCTCGGTGTGGTCTCAGATAAAGACTCCGATACTGTGAAATGTACTCCCCCCTGGATCGAGGGTTTTACATGGAGTCGCCACTTACTTAATTTAAAAGGGAAAATAAGAAAACCTTTAATAAAAAAATACTTTTGTTGTATTAATGTGTATTGCAATTTACATCAAATTTTGTAACAAAGATTTACAATGCTTTTTGTCCTAGATACAATCTAAGAAAAGTAAATTACATTACTTTATTTCCTAGTTACATTCTAAAAAAAATGTAAAATTACATGTGCAAAAGCATAGTCTAGAACCCTTGATCTTGGTTCGGAGGCTAATTTACGAGATGGGAAGGGATTAAGCACCCATCTCGCCCGGTAAAACCGGTCTCCTAGGTTAAGGTGGCCAATGTCATGTCATGTCAAACAAATACAAACAATATGTCATATAAACATGGTAATTTTGTAAGAATTGAAAACAAATATGTGTTAAGAGAATCAAATATAGAAAAAGACACAAAAAAAATGAAACTTGTTAGATAACAATTTTAATGTAAAGAAAACTTTAAAGCAATGGCATGTTCATCCAAGAAATCAAAGTAAGCAAAGAATCCCTAGCCTAGACATGTTTATCTAAGCATGTGAGAAAAAGAAAATAATGTTGTCATGTTATTTGTAATCAACATAATTGTAGAGAGAACCAAATAAAAATAAGACCTTTGAGCATATTTGATCATCCAAACAATTACGAAAAGAAGTAAAAGAAAATCCCTAAACATGTTTATCTAGAGAAACTCAAAATACTTAGACATGTTCGTTCAAGCATTTTTTATTAAAAAAAGTAAAACAATTACCTAGACATGTTCATCTAAGTATTGAAGAGAAAGTTGTGTTTTAGCCTAGAAGTGCTCATCTAAGCATTCAAGAGAAAAATTGTGTATTAGCCTAGAAGTGTTCATCTAAGCATGTAAAATGAATGATAATAAGAAATATAGGCATGTTCATCCAAAAAAAAAAACAAATAATGACATGTTAACATTTATTCAAGCATGTGTAGAAAGATAAGAACATGATTAATTACTTACCAGCATAGAACATAAATTAAAAAAGGGGGAAGTGATCACTTAAAGGGCTAGAGAGAAAGCAAGGAAGTACTAAACTACAACCAAAGTAGGAACAATGGTTGCACAACAGCGTTTCTTTTCTGCTTTCTCACTAGCTCTCTAGAGGGAATTCGGGGTCCAGAAAATGGAAGAAGTCTTCTCTATTTATAGGAGGAGGGATGGCTTAGCTTTAAAGCTAACTTGTTAGCTTTCTTCTGAAGCTAAGGTGAGAAATGAGCTGAAACGGATTTGGAGTTTGATCCCCATTTGAAATTTTGAAAGATGAGTGAAGATAATGCTGAATTTGTGTTATCTTCTGCACCCGTTTCGTATTTTGGCAATAACTTTCCGCTCAAAATTCCAATTGATTCAAGATGGGTTTTTTTTGAAAGGAAATTCAATTATCTACAACTTTGTCAGAAATAGAGAAAGCCAAATTCCAACGTTATCTAGGCCAAAAATGTGTTTCAAATTGCTGCTGAAACTAGTAACGTTTTTTGAGCATTTTTTGAAAATTTTCCCAGGATGTATCTGTTTCTTATCCTATTTATTTTTCAAAAAAAAACCTTTCTTCTGAAGCTAAAGGAAGGGATCAGTCTATTAGACAAGCTTGAACAAATTTGAGTTTGATCCCCATTTGAAATTTTGAAAGATGAGTGAAGATAATGCTGAATTTGTGTTTTCTTCTGCACCCGTTTCGTATTTTGGCCATAACTTTCCGCTCAAAATTCCAATTGATTCGAGATAAGTGTTTTCTGAAAGGAAATTCAATTATCTACAACTTTATCAGAAATAGAGAACGCCAAATTCCAACGTTATCTAGGCCAAAAATATGTTTCAATTCACTACTGAAGATAATGACGTTCCTGAGCCTTTTTTTTTGAATTTTTCCTATCTCCAAATTTTTTTTTTCAAAAGAGCAGATAAGATGCCCTAAAGGAAAACACATTTTTTTTATTTTTAAAAAATGAAATAAAAATGAAATCCAATCAAAAATTACACTTAATTAATTTTAAATTAATTCTTGTGAGAACCAATCAAAATTAAGTGTTTAAGATAGGACGTGACCGGACCCATCGTGTAGGTGAGCCATGATCATTGAAAATTGTTTGTATGATAACTTTTGATCAGATGGTCCGATCAAAACCCATGACATACCATTATGATCGTTAGAGCATCAAGATTTGTTTTGTATCACAAATTTGAAGATCTACCGGTTGGTTAAATGCAAGTTGTAAAATGGGGTGTTTACAGATACTTGAGTGATTCCCGTTATTATTTATGGCCCCATCAACATTAATTTTGTGGAAACCTGACGGGGGAGGAGACCAATGAACACTAACCGATGGATGGGAAGGAAGAGCAGATAAGTTAGAAATGGTGAAGTCAAATAAAGACCTTTTTAGCAATCTCCCAAACTTGAGAAGGAGGGCAGCTAGCATCATTATGAATGACATTGTTCCTATTTCCCCAAATAGACCACGCAACCATGAAAAAGAGACCAAGATTAGTGGAGGACCCTTTCTTCATAATTTGGGAGGTAATGCCAATGAAATCACAGGTTGGAGAATAAAGATTCACAGGGCAATCACTCTAACAAGACCAGGTTTTCTTTGCATGATTACAATGAAACAAGGCATGGGAAATTGATTCCAACTCCTTGTCACATATTTGACAAAAACCAGCCGTGTTTAAACCCTTTTGCCTAAGGTTAAGCATAGTAGGCAAGCCATCCAAACACACACGCCAAGCAAAAATTTTAACTTTTGGGGGAACATTTACCTGCCAAATCTTTTTCCAAAAAGGAGAAGCAAGGTGACTTGAAGAGCTTGCACTTGTTGCCTCAGACTCCACCAAATCCTTAGTAACATAATAGGCACTTTTCACCGAGAAGAAGCCCTTTGTATTCCCTAACCAGATTAGAGAGTCCTCAGGGAGGCTATAACTGAGAGGGATTTTGAGGATTTCATTGGCTTTAAATTGTAAAAAGAGAGCTTTCACCAAGTCCGGCTTCCACCATTTGGAATTCTCATCAATGGGGGATGAAAACATAGGGAAATCACCAAAGTCCCTCGGAGTGGAGACAACTTTGTGAGTGGTTGGTGTTAGAAGTCACTTATCTTCTCAAATGTGAATTCTCTTGCCATTGCCCACCTTCCATCTAGTTCCATTTCTAATAACCTCAAGGCTATTGAAAATGCTTCTCCAAACATAGCTAGGGTTGCTTCCCAACTTTGCATTCAAAATATCATCATATGGGAAGTATTTGGCTTTATAGACTTTGGCCAAAAATGAGTTAGGATTGGAAAGGATCCGCCATCCTTGTTTGGCAAGAAGAGCTAAGTTGAAAGCTTGGAGATTTCAAAATCCCATGCCCCCATAAAGCTTTGATTTGCATAATTTCTTCCAACTCACCCACGCCAATTTAGACTCCTGTTTTCTTTGGCCCTACTAAAAGTTCCTCATCATTCTTTCTAAATCATTGCATAAAGTCTTTGGCAATTGGAAGCAACTCATAGTGTAAGTGGGCATCGCTTGAGCAACTGATTTTATGAGAACCTCTCTACCCCCAATGGAAAGAAGCTTTTCCTTCCAACCAGCCAATTTCTTGCTCACTCTCTCCTTAATCTTAGCAAAGACTTGATTTTTGGATTTACCAATAAGAGAAGGAAGGCCAAGATACTTCTTGGGCTAAGAACATTGCATAGGGCTAAGAATGCTTAAGATTTCTTCCTTAACATCATTGGGAGTGTTGGGACTAAAGAATAGGTGGGTGATGTTTGGGTAGCCCCTACAAATGGATATACCGTGAAGAGCTTGAGTACGGGCAGCCTAGTGGATGAAAGCTGATAATCCTTCAGGAGGAAAAGGCTCGGAGAGAGGGGGTCGCCCTGTCTAAGACCACTAGTGGGAGTGATATTACCAAATGCTTTCACCATTGATGATGACTGAGTAGGAAACAGAAGAGATGCATTGCATAATAAGGGAGATCCACTTCCCGTCAAAATCAAGCTTTTCTATAACTCCCCTCACAAAGCCCCATTCAACCCTGTCAAATGCTTTACTCATATCAAGTTTGACTAACATGAAACTATCCTTCCCTTCCGTTTTGTGGTTTAAGTAGTGCATTAGTTCAAATGCGACTAAGACATTATCTATAATTAGCCTATCAGAGGTAAAAGCACTTTAGTTTTCAGTGATAATTGTAGGAAGAATAGCTTTTAGATGGTTAGCAAGGGTCTTGGAGACGAGCTTATAAGCCACATTACAAAGACTGATTGGCCGGAACTCAGTCATTTTGGAGGGGTGTGCAGTTTTGGGGATGAGAACAATGTTTGTTTTATTGAGTGCTACCATAGGAAGGTTTTGATTGAGAACATTAAGCACCATATTGGTAATATCAGTTCCTACAATTCTCCAATATTTATGACAAAAGACAGTTGACATATTGTCGGGGCCCGGAGCGTTGGTAGGGTGAATTTGGTGTAGGGCTTTTGTGACTTTTTCACCAGTGAAGGGTCTGATTAGCTTATTATTCATTTCTCCGGTGATCCTCATTGGAATGGCCCTGGTGATTTCCTCAATACAACTTGGAGAGGAAGTGGTATAAATATTCTGAAAATAGGCTACTGCCATTGCTGAGATACTTTCTTTATCATCACACCACCTTCCATCCTCACTCCACAAACCCAAAATTGTGTTCTTCCTCCTTTTGTCCGTAGCTCTAGCATGAATTTTTTTTTTTTTGTCCCCCTCCTTGTACTAGTGAATTTTGCTCCTCTGGTGCCACAACATCTCTTCACTATCTAGCAGGTCATTCAATTCTTTTCTAATCTGATTTATCTCAGCACTATAGGAACCATCCTAGTCTTGAGCCGTGAGAATGTTAAACCATTTCCTTCTCTCTTGGATTTTTTTTGGGATGTTGCCAATTACCTCCTTGTTCCACACTAATAAATCAGCTGCACACCTACTGAGACTAGTAGCAATTCCCTCAAGAGTGTTTGCAGGGACATCACTATTCCAAGCTGCTTTAATTATCTCATGGCAATCCCCCCTTTTGGCCCATAAAGCTTTAAAGTGGAAGCGACGCTTGTGAGAAGGAGGAGAGGAGCTAGGATCAGAGATTTTTAAAATGCAATGATCAGAAGTGGACTCAATCTGATGGTGGACTCTTACGTCACCAAATAAGTTCAACCAATTGGAATTAGCAAAAGCCCTATCAAGCCTTAGATACACCCTGTTACTCCCTTCTTGCAAATTACACCAGGTAAATTTAGGGCCAAAGAAACCAAGGTCTTGGAAGCAACACAGATTCACAGCCTCCCGAAATCCCTCCATTTGGTGTTGAGACCTCAGAGCTCCCCCTGATTTTTCCATATCAACAAGTTTTAAACCTAAGTTGTTAATTAGATTTATTATAAATAAACCTTGTTAAAACAAACAAACATCAATATCATGCACAGCGGAAAAGTAAATAAGACAAGATATGATGACCCAAGAGAACCAATGAAATAAACTAGTTTCACAATAAAAAACCTAGGGGGAAACCTTCCCAAAAACCAATCCATTATAATAAAGAGAAGTTTTAGATCTAGTACAAAATATTTGTCCCTAAAATCTATAATTCTCGTAGATGAACTTACAGTAGAAACCTTCTATCACTTTAGAACCTCTAAACTCTTCAATATATGAATGCCACCAATGATGCACGGATCCTAGTTACGTGACTAACTCCCAGCAAGTTGAAAAAGATGTTGTTGACTGCAAAGTTCTTCACTTCATCAACAATGAAGATCAAGAAGTACTTAGTTATAAAACCCTAAGGCACAAAGACGTCGTAACTTCTTTAGAGAGAATAATGAACTAGGTCATTTTCTGCATGTGTTCACCATATATAACGTCCTTTAAAAAAAGCCTTATATATGTTTAGAGTTGTGAGAAAAGAAACCTTACACATACATGTCAGCTAGGGCCAAAAATCAGATATGAAAATTTTGATTTCGTAGATCTCGACAGATTCAGCTTCTATAGAATTTTTGTCAAGCTTCGTTCTTAAATCTCGATAGATACCGTTTCTATTTAGGTATCTGCTGAGATTTAATGAATAACTTTTCTTCACTTATTTCTTGGTCCAATCTTCATGACTTTAATATTTGACTTGAACTCTTATTTCTTGAAGTACTAAATCCATCATAGATCTACCCAATTACAAGTAAAGTGCATTTTGTCAAAGAATTAGTCAATTACATAAAATATGTCCTTAACAGCCATTGCCTATAGATTTGTCTGACTTTGTCGCACGTTCTGGTGCTTGTTTAACTCTTGTGGCGTGTATGAGTTCTTGGGTCTAACTTTGCATCTCATTTCTTCTTTGGGCTGAGCATTGCTTGAGTGTGGGCTTTCTTTTCTTTAATTCGGCCTATGTCTCTTTTCACTTTTGGTCCGTGGCTTTGCTGGTACTCCTGCCATGCCACTGCATTGTTCCTGCTATGATGTTGTTTACCTTTATTTACTATACCACTTCTGGCTTGTGGGTTGAAATGCCTGTCATGACAGTTTCATATGTTATTCCTTCCTTTAGTTTAAACTGCCCAGTGTTCCTGCTGGGTCAATCCATATAACATCTTGGGCTTTCCTGGCCCATTTTATTCCTTAGGCATTCTCGACCCGTTTCATTATTTGGGGCATCCTTGGCCCATTTCATTCTTTCCTACTTCTTACATTCCTATGGGCTTTTGCTAAATCTTGTGGGTTTCACTAGCCCAATTACCACATCTTTTACCTTTGGGTTTATTTGCCTTTAAACCAATCCTATTTACTAATTCCTTTCTTTGGGCTCCTCTGGCCCGTTTTTTCTTTTTTTCAATTTCTTATGATTTTCATGAGCTTACTACTTCATTATTTGGGGCTCCCTTAGGCCTATTTGCTTTCTTTAGGACATTTTTACTATTTTGTAGGCCTATGGACCATTGTTCCTGCCATTTTGGCCTAATGGTATTTACTTTACTATTTTCTTTCTCCATTTCTTTCATATTGTTGGGTTTCTTCTGCCATTGGGCCATTTTGCCAAAAAATGGGCATCAACACCCATTACTCATCTATGACTTAAGAAGTTATGCCCAAAGATCTGACATATCCTTTAACCCATTCACCATTCTCATTACAAATCAGCCCGCCACCACCTGCTAATCTAGAGCTACCAATTGCATATCTATCTGTATTAAGCTTTAGCCACCCCATTTGGGGTTTGTTGTTCTAGCCCTGGCTAATCCAAAGCTACAATTTGTATTGACAGGGAAACAAATACAATATTATTATTTTATCTTTCTTTATTATTATTACTAGCTTGTAACCTCATACATATGCATGGATACACTCAAAGATATACAATAATATGCATAATATAATTTTTATATATATATATATAATTTAAATACTATTGATAGTCATTTTTATATTTTGTTAAATCTATAAAAATTTTTGTAATGATATTATTATGTATAAAATGTAAATTGTCCATACTTTAAAAAAAAAAAATTTATTGCGAAGCACTTTTTTTTTTATGATTCATTTATTCTAGACTTTTTGGTTTTTGTACTTAATAACTTACTTGGATAAATATTTATGATGTATTCCCACATTTGATTCTAAAATTAAGAAATAAAATTCTTTAAGAATAAATAATTTAAGATATATGGTACAAAATTACAACTCTAATTTGAAATTATAATTTGAGTTTATTTCAATTTCACTTATTATTATTATTATTATTATTATTATTATTATTATTATTTTTTCCATGTAAAAAAGATTCAAGTCGACCCAATCCAATCAACTCAATTCACTCGCAATCTATTTAAAACGACCCGCTTTTATCCAAACCCGACCCAACCTAGTAATATATAAGACAGTTAATCGAACAGTAAAACTCACCTTCCCCTCCACCTCCACCTCCACCTCCTCCGGGCACAGAAGAAAACGAAAAGCCAGCAATGGATCCTCGTTATTGTGAAGAAAGGCTGAGAGATGAGGTAATCTACCTTCACTCTCTGTGGCACCAAGGCCCTCCACCAAGACCCACACCCACACCCACACCCACACCTCCACCTTTGTATCACACTCCGACCCCCACTTTCTATTACCAACAACAACACACTCCAACTCCTCCTCTTCCTATTCCTAATCCAAACCCCACTCCCCATTATCCATTGTATCACCATCAACACCAATACCACCAACCCCCTCCTATCCCACAACCACAACAACAACCCTTGTTCACCCAAACAGGAAAGAGATACAGAGAGTCCGACCCGCCTCCTGATTCGGGTCCCGAATGGCCATGCCTCAAAGACCCACCTCCCCAAACTTCATCTGGGTCTGCTTGGCCTCCCATGAAGAAGCCCACGCTGCCAACAGCAACAACAACAACAACAACGGCAACGACAACAACTCAACCCTTATCGGCCGAAAGCCAAGCCTATCAAATTCAGCACAAGGCTTTCCAACCTTGCCGTGAATTTCTCCTCGTCAAGGATGAAGATGGAGATGAAGCTAGCCAAGATGGGAGTTCTTCATCTTCGGAAAATGAACAAGTTGATGAAGAGGAAGAAGAAGAAGACGACGAATTGAGCTTCTTTTTTAAGTTGTTTTCGGAGGACAGTGAGTTGAGGGGTTACTATTTGAAAAACCGTGATAATGGAGATTTTTATTGTCTTGTTTGTGGTGCAATAGGAAAGAAGGCGTGGAAAAAATTCAAGGGTTGTGTTAGCCTTCTTCACCATTCCACTTCTATTTTGAAGACTAAGAGAAAACGGGCTCATAGGGCTTTTGCTCAGGTTGTTTGTAAGCTTCTTGGTTGGGATTTTCATCGGATTCCCAATATTGTCTTCAAACCTCAGCCTCTGCAGCTCCAGGTGATTCAAACTCTTTGTTTCTTCATATTTAGTATTTGTTTACATGATCTACATAAAACAAAAACAAAAACAAAAACAGAACAAAAAGTAGTTGCTAAATTCTTCATGAATGGTCTGGTGGGTTGTGTTGTGTCACGGGTATTGCATTGCAGGGTGGCCCTGAGGGAATTTCTGATGATAGTAAGGATGACTCTGATGATGTTAAAAAGGATAATGCAGCAGCCTCTGTCAATGGTATTGAACAATTTGACAATTCAAACTCCGTTGTCACTGTCAGTAATGGTGAAAATGCAAACCCCAATCATCCCCAACACATTCCAACTTCTATTCCTAATCCAAACTCCAGTCCCCATTATCCATTGCATCACCATCACCACCTAGCCCCATTCCCACAACCTCAACCCCTCACCCAAACAAGAAAGAGAGTCAGAGAGTCTGACCCGCTGCTGGATTCAGGTCCCGAGTGGCCTTGCCCCCAAGACCCGCCTCCTGAAACATCATCTGGTTGGCATTCCATGAAGAAACCTGTTTCCACTCTTCAACCCTTATCGACTGAAGACCAAGCCAGCCAAATGCAGTACAAGGCATTACAACCCTGCCGTGAATTTCTCCTCTCCAGAAATGAAGATGAAGATAAAACTAGCGAAGATGGGAATTCTGAAGAAGATGAAGAAGAATTGCGCTTCTTTCTGAAGTTGTTTTCAGAGGACAGGGAGTTGAGGAGTTACTATGAGAAGTGCTATGAAAGTGGGGATTTTTATTGTCTTGTTTGTTGTGGAACAGGGAAGACGGTGTGGAAAAAGTTCAAGGGTTGTGTTGGCCTTCTTCAGCATTCCACTTCTATTTTGAAGACTAAGAGAAAGCACGCTCATAGGGTTTTTGCTCAGGTTATTTGTAAGGTTCTAGGTTGGGATCTTCATCGGCTTCCCGCTAGGTTGGGTTCTTCATCTGGCCTTCCGCAGCTCCAGGTGATTTAATTCTGCATTTCTTCATATTTATTTGTTTACATTATCTTTATGAAACAAAACAAAAAGAAAGTCATGGGTATTGCAGGGTGGCCCTCAGGAAATTGCTGATGATAGTAAAGATGATGATGATGTTGTTAAAAAGGTTAATGCAGCTGCCTGTGTGAATGGCAATATTGGTGAAACTAATGCAGTTTCTGTTGCTGCTAGTAGTGGTGAAGTCGCAGCAGCCTCTGTCTATGGTATTGAACAACTTAAAAATTCAACCTCTGTCATCACTGTCAGTAATGGTGAAAAAGCATTTTCTATTAATGGTAATAGTAATAGTGGTGAAAATATGGTCCCTGTTGATGGTGATCACAGCGATGCAATTGATAAAGAAGGTTTTTGAGGTTCATCAGTATAGTGTTGTCAATTAATGGTATGCAATGTTACTTCTATCCATCGTTTTTTAACTTATTCAATTATGTGTCTTCGTGGAATTGTGAATGGGTCTATGCATATGATATGTGTATTAACTAAATTTTAATTGTTGTGTACTGCAGAATCCTTTTACGAAGACTGATATCAATGAACAGATTTGTCATCTATAAACAAAACAAAACAGATTTGTCAGAAAAAGAAACATGATAGCAGCAAGCACTCTGAAAATCTTGAGAAGGAAATGTCATCTACAGGACTGAATGAAGAGGGGGTTAGTTATATGCGGGTGAGATGATTGTTGTGAATACACAGAATGTAAAAGCTACTCTTTCTTATCTTTTTTTTTTACATTTTCTTTCTTGGCATGATAGTTGATAATGTTCATTTTTCTTCTCCGGACAAATTGCTGCTAAAATTGTGGTTGCAAAATATATACAAAGATTAATCAGTTTCTTAAGTTTGGTAACTTATGAAAACCCAAGTATTTTGGGCAAAAAAAAAAAAAAGCTTTTGAAGTCGTAGTAAAATAATAAAACCACAACAGTTTTATATAATGAGCAATATGCCCCTTAGGACTGCATTCTAATGAAGTTTCTCTTTAAAGGAAAAAAAATTGTATAAGATAGTGACATAACTTCCCAAAAGCAGGAATAGGAAGCTCCATTTCCCAACTCCCCCACCTTCCATCTTTGCAAGAGTTACCTTAATTGCATAACCTTTCATCATTCACTTGCCTGAACACTATAATGAGGCTGCATGATAACTGACAAGTATCTGGGACTTGTGATATATATTAAACCAAAGAAGTTAGATTTTTGGTTGATTTCCTAATATTTTTGAGGTTCACTTAAACTTGATATAGTAATGTTATAAAGTTGAGTGCCTTAGAGGTCTAATGGAGAGTGAGAAAGGGTGTGGAAGTGTGGGAGAATAGGGGGATTCTTACTGATCAATATAGCAGGTTATTATTTTCTCTCTCTTAATGACTAAGATTGAGTATGATTCAGCAAATCCTCGATAGGTTGGGCTTATAAATCCTAGAGCCCTTTTTCAATTTTATGTTGAAAGATTCTGCCCTATTTTATGATGCAGGAGTCGTGGTTTGAAGGAGTTATTCCCATACTTGTGCTTAATTGGAATGGATAGGGAAGCTTCATATGGGATAGATTTATTGGCCATGTTGTTAGGTATGGTAAAAGAGTATGATTCTAGCATGCGGTATGGTGCAAGGCTCACTCTTTTGAAAAAACTATTCCCAGTCTTGCATTTAATTGCAATTGAAATGGGGCTTCAGTACACCCTTGCTAAGGACCACTTAATGAAAGATCCATGAGAGCAACAGCTTTTAAAGATTACTAATTGGAGTAGTTGACTCTATGTTTGACATGTTATTCTCCCAACTTCTCAAATGGTGAGGCTGAGGTTCCAATGGTAGGCAATTTCCTTGGAATGGTATATGGTGCACAATGGTTGTGTTCGATGCAAAATTTGAGCTTTGCATGTGAGTTTTATTTATTAAATGTGTTTAAAAGTGAATTTGGTAGCTTCATAAAGGATTTTTCATTTTTAAAAAAACCTTGTATCTGAATTGAATATTCATTGATGAAGTGGAAGTTGATCCATAAGCAACCCAAGTTTCTGATCTGATCAATCTCTGTCAAAATGGTATTGTTCTTTATTTTGCTGTTGTTTTTATTAAATTTATACATTTCTTGTACATGGTTTCTCATAATTATGTGGAAATTTAGTGTTATTCAATACAAAATTCTTGATATTTTAATGGCTTATTGTTGCTTAAGTTTCTTGATGACTGATCTGTGCTTAAGTAGAAGCAGAAGTGGATATATGAATATCTTTCATTTCAATTTATAGTTTGTTTCTTTCGTTTCTTTTTTTTATCATATTCGGATTTTTGTTTCTTTTTGTTATGTTAGGTTTAATGCCCATTTTGATTTACTAAGCAGAAGTTTAGGAGTCCCAAGGAATACATAAATTGAGCTTGAAAAGAAGGATTTGGTTTAAGGAGATTAACATTGATAAGAATTTGATGATTTATTTGATATTGACTGTCATTCTACGGCACTTATAAAAAAAAAATCAAAAAAAAAAAAAAAACTGTCATTCTGCGGCTTTATGTTGATTGTTCTAGTAATGGTGTAGCAATTTATTCTTGACCAGAACTAAATAAGTAAGTGAATAACAATTTAGGATTTAAGGTTGTGTTTGGTGTGTGGGTCTTGGTTGATTCTCACAGCAGTGGGTTATAGAATCAGTCTGAGATTTTTTCGTTTAGCATCTTTAGGATGATGTTTTCTGGTATACTCTTGCTTCGAACCTCTAAAGTTGTTAATAGAATATCAGACTTATGAGAGCAAGAGCTTTTAAAGATTATTAATTGGAGCTAGTTGACTCTATGTTTGACATGTTATTCCGTGTAGACAAGGTGGACACACTATACCCTATGTAATTGCCATTGCGTGCTTGTCTTTAATTTTGTATTAAGACTTTTCTAGGTGTGTATTAGAACTTTGTTTTTGGTATGTTAAAAAAAATGATCTATGAGTTGAGCTCTCAGTTTTTAGCTTCATGCGTTTCGTAGTAAGAGCTTAGAGCTTGTTGCATTGTCAGTAAAGAGAATTTGTTGTCTTTGACTCTTGAGAACATTTAAAAGAAAACCAGACCTGCTAGATTGGGAAGTCTTTTTCTACTCTCAATCCCTCAATTGTTAGTGAATTAGCTTAACCTTATGCATGCATTTTACGTGGTTGAGCCAGACTCATGTTTCCTTGTTGTATAGTCACTACTTGTGATAAGATATGGCGTTTCACTTTTTGATAAGCCTGTTTGGTTCGACGGAGTTAGGCAAGCGCTTATTTTAAGACCAAATCATGAAAAGGCATGCACGTTCAGCGATTTTTACGAAGTTGTGTTTTAAAATTGGAGTAACAAACGGACTCGAGATTTAGCGTGCTAATACAAGTTTTTTTTTTTTTTGATAATTCGATACAACATGAGGGCAGATTTGAACTGTAAATTTCTTAGAAATACTAGAAGTGCCAACTAGTTGAGCTACATAACTCTTGATGCTAATATATTTTAGTCCGATAAAATTGATGTGTATTAAAATTCCATAGGATTCCTGAACTTTTGGCTACTCTTTGATCTCCCAAATTTCATTTGTTGTTTCTTGGTTTCTGTTGACTCTAGAATATGTATTTTTTCTTCAATTGAGGTCTTGAGCATCTCTGAAATTTGATCCTACTAATCTTGCATCATTGCAGAATTTGTTGACATGGCCTTGAGAGTCTAACATTTGGTGGTTGAAATTCTCTGACATTCTTTCCAAAATCTCCACCCTTTGTTCTTGAGGATATCAGATTTCACATTTGCTCTGCAAGCCAAGCCTTATCACATCTGAATATCACAACTCATGCGGCTAAGCCCTTGTCTTATGCTATTTGAATTAACCTTTGTCACAGACATAATAATACAACTTAAGTTTTGGTGTAAATGTTCTTGTAATCCTAAATCATTCTCCTTTTTTATTCTCAAATTTCTTCTCCTTTTCCTCTTTTCTTTCAAGTGACATTCATTTCTATACATATAAGAATGTGTTAAATAGTAGCCCACACGGGTCAGCTTGATTGTAGGCCTTAGGGCATGCTCCCTCAAGGTCCTGGGATAAAGGCTTGGGATAACCCGATGAAAGGTTTTTGCAGGCGAGTCGTGTATCTAGGGTTTTCTCAATAAGGGTAGGTTCAAAGGGACCTTGAAGAGGTTCCCCGTCATTAAATAAAATAGAAATAAAAAAATTGTAGTAGAATCGGCACCAACTATGCTTTTAACAAATTTAATTTTCGAGTAACATTCAGTTTTGCATGAAAAGTATTATTAGAAGGTTAGCTTAAAAAAAAAAAAAAGAGCTTGTCAAGGTGGAGGCATTCATAAATTTGCTTCTGTAAATCTAGAATTGAGCATATTTTTTAAGACTATGATTATGAATTCATCAAACTCAACATTAAACACTTCAAGCTTCCTGTTAAGTACATGAATATAATCTTACAACTTACACTAATCTAGGGGAAGATGGGAAAAATTGAAGTTCTTGAACATTTTTTTACATTTTATTATACTAATAAAATATGTATTTTAAAAAAAATAATTGATTAGAACTAATTATTCTACTAAAATAAACCAAAAATAAATTTTAAGTAAATTACTTTTGTACTTTTTAAACATAATTTCCAATTACGTCAACTTTCCTACAGAAAACCTAGGGAAAGTTGACATAATTTACACTTTTTTTTCCTACGTGGGATTTGAATAATAGCTGTTCTGTGTGATGCACCGGCGGTGACTAGTGTATATACATATGATGTAAGAAAATGATGTAAGATTCTGTGTCTACCTTAATTAAAGATGACTAATTTCTTTGAACTAACTGCTTATTGTAACTTCATTCCTTGCGAAGCACATAGGCCTCATGGACACAAATTCGTGGGATGACAAACAATAAAACACAAGTTTTGGTGCTTACCCAATCATCAGTCAATACTCAATAGCCAGGAAAGCAAAGGGCACATTTTTTTTGAAGAAATATAGCACAACATACAGAAATCTCTATTACAGTCAGAATTTGGGTGTAGTTTTTCTCTTTTTTGGTACCAGATTATACCATCAAAGCAACATTACCCAGTTGCCATTGAGGTCAAGCAGGTAGTATATCCGAAGGATCTGAGTCCATAATTAAGGGCGCTAGCCTTTGACAAATTTCTAAATTCAGTAAACCAGAAACTAAAACCAATTCAGCGATTCAGCAATGCAGACACAAAAAATTCTATCCAACAATGATTCAGCATCACTAAGTAGCCCCCTAGAGTGTAGTACGAATAATCCTGGTTACTAATATTATACAACAGGAATTTTTAAAAATTCAAGACAAGCAGGCAACACAAGCAAAGAAAACGTCATCTAGCCACTTCGCTAAGCCGCTGCAGGATCATTGATCACACCCAAGAAATCATCTTTTATGGTACCAATGCAGAACTGTAAAAAAGGGAAATATATTAGACAAGAAACACATAAAAAGCTAAATTTCATATTCATAATATGCTCAAAAAGTCACCAAAGATTTCAAGTCTTGTTCTCTTAAAAAATAATTAGCTTTAACCACTTCAAAGTCCAATGAGAAATACTCGATAACCAATGACATTCAATTTCAGACCTAATTTGACTGAAACAAGACTGACTTCAATGCCAAAACTAAAAGAAAACAGGTGAGTCTAAATGAAAATGACAAGAGCCTCGCTTTTATAGGCAATATGTGATTCTCAGGTCCAACTTTTTTTTTTTTTGAGAAGAAATGCTCAGGTCCAACCTACCTCACACTTTTTTACCACAGGAACTTATGCCCTAAGGCATGACAAGATCCTCCGTCCTCCAAAAATCAAATTATAAGAGTTCCCTCATGATGAGAATCCGTAGGGCAAACATTACTATGGCAGGTATGTAAAATCAAGGAAATACTTTCATTCATGCAAACATAAATTTTCATGAAAAGCTGTTTTGAAAAACAACTAAACTTATGCTTCATGGCGCATGCTTTGAAAAGTTTCTTGCATCAACACTAATGCAGACCAAACAACCATAAGACACACAGTGGCAGAGCCAGAATTTGACTCTAGAGAGGGCAAAATTTATAATACATACACATGCATGTATTATACATATGGACATGTAGGCATAAATACACACAATATAAGAATTTAAAAATAATTGCCAAAAGTCTTGTAACTCAGTGGCATTGTCTATTCTCATTTATGAGGATAACTAAGGTTCAAATCCCCCTCCCCCAATTGTTATAACTATCAAATTATGAGAAAAATAAAATAAAATTCAAAGATCATTAATATACAGAAATAAAAAAGAACTAAATTAATAAACATATAAAATAGTAAATTACATATAATTGTTTATACAAAAATTTTCATGAAGAAAAACAAATTTTATCATTTCTCAAAGCTAACTGTACTATTCTTTATTCTGTATCTTATTTTATTTTTAGATCAAAATTACATATAACTTTTTTTCTTATTTTTATAATTCGATAGTTGGGGAAGGGGGGATTTGAACTCTGGATGTCTTCATTGGAAAAACTAGGAGATGCCAACCAATTGAGCTATTGCTATCTTACTTTCCTTTACCCTTTCCTTTGCTTTCCTTTCATACGTTTTGAATCCTAGAAGACATTGATGAAATAGGAAAAGATTTTTATTTTTACCTTTCTATTCTCTTAATTAATTTCGACACATTAAATATTTATGCAGAAAAATATATTAACAATAATACATATAAGGAATCCACCTAGGAAGAAGAAAACATAAAAACAAACAAACAAACAAAGAAAAGACAAAAAACACAAATTACACCCTTTAAGTTTGGTCAATTGTCATTTATTTAAGTTTTGTTTTTGTCAGTTTAGTCATTGAAGTTCACATTTGTTGTCACTGTTAATCATTCCACCATAAAATTTTCGTTGACTATTAAAAAAATAATGTTTTAATATTTAAAAAAATCAATCTAAGCTACTAATAGCCTACAAATTCAATGACAGTGAACCCTCAAATTCAAAAAACCAAACACCAACAAATCAAAACCAACCTTGGGCCTAAATAGAAAATCCATATTGAACAACGCCTATATAACCTCAGCAGTTTATTCCGCATGGCCCAAATTGGGATGCATACAGATGGGGGTTCTAAAGAAGGTGCGCCTAGATGATTTTCCTTGTAGGAGTTCCACTCTAGAGTTGGTTTCTTAAATCAACTCGTATTAAACTGTTTAGACTGTGCTTTTGTTCTATTTGAATTGCAGGTGAAAGTGAACCCAAGGTCACTCATTGACAGTAAAAAGTGAGAATTTAAAATAGGAGCCATCATCACCCTATACTATATCTCATACATGATATCCTCTGACGCTGCTTGCAATTTCACAAACCAATCAAAATCCCTTCATTTAGGCCAACTTAGGATGAGAAGTAGCTGGGTGATGAACAAGGGAACGGATGTGCTCATATAAGTATCAACAGAAACGGATATAAAACAAATACCGGAATTCATAAGATGTACTCTTAATTAAGGACTTAACTCACTGAAATACACGAGGAATGGCTAAAGGTCAAAAAACCAACTAAAAAAATTATCTTTAGAATCCCTAGGCCTTCAAAAAAATAATGGAATGGTAGTCCTAATTATACTTGATTTTTTAATCCTATCCACAATAGATAAAAGGTAGCCATAAAATGGTCACAGTCATGGCATATATTACACAACTTAAGTGGATCCAACCCCAGCCCTGAAACAAAGAGGAAATCTTCTGTAGCAAATTGATAACCCACCGTCCTGATTGGCTCCACCCTTTTCCCCTACTAATTGTTTAACCAAATTTCTACCCATGCTACCACATGCCTTCTATTTTAAGATTGTATTTTCTGAAAATAAATTTGTGGTCAAAATTTAACTGAGCTGAATTTCACTTCAATTCAATTACAAGATAACATTATGTTAAGCTTTCAAATAGTGGCAACAAAATGGAATAACAACATACAATTTCTGTAGCATCAACTCGAGTTCCAATTATCTTCAGCCGGACTTCACTATCCTTTTGTATCTTAACCTGAAGGAGACCAAGATATCAATTTCAAGCATACAATTTTAAACTAGAAATTTATCAAATTTCTTCTGAAAAAAAAGAAGAAGTTAGAACTAAGACTTACTGATCCATCTGAAGTTGTATAATTTGGCATATCTCCAGATTGGAATTCCATATCATCCGGTATCAACTAAAACGAAAAGTAATAATTTATATATGTGCAACAACCAAAGCAGATACAATTAAACTTTCAAAAATGATGGAAACAGGAACTCTAATGAGCTTTAGGAACCAACAAACAAGAATTTACACAAGAAGAGAGACTGTGAACATCTTGAAAATTCACACGCATACAATACAAAGGAAAATGCTAGAGCTACTACTAAAGCTTACAAACTATTGGTGCCACTTCAACATAATAATAAATGAAAGTTTTAATTTTAATTTTTGGTTTATGTAGTAAATTTGTAGTATCTCTAGCATCACTCCAATACAAATTCGACATCAAGTCCTCTGGTGTTGCGGGTGATTGTCAGAATACACATCCTAGTCACACATAAATGGAGAGCAAAACTTACATGGTTTGAAACAAAAATTTGAACAGGCCCAGCTTCAGCGAAAAATCCCATCTGTAAGATTTCAATATAGTTCAAAATATATGCTAAAGTTATTAAAAAAAAAAAAAAACTTGGAATTATAATATAGATACCTTGTTGACCATAGTAACAACAGCCTCTAAAATCTCGCCTTTAAAGGGTCTGAAAACAACACATTGGTACTTCACTGGAAAGGAAACAAACCCAGTTCCATCACGAATCAACCCTTTCCCAATATTCTCTATTCCAGTTATTGCCACTACAAACCCATGTCGACCACTGCATATATATATATATATATATATAATTATAATTTTAAAAAAGTAACAAAATTTTAGACCATGGAACCAAAACAGAGAAAACCCAAAAACTAAAATTAAGAAATTGGAATTTAAGAATGAAAAAAAAGAGAGAACCTGCAGGTGCCCTCGACATCTTTCATGAGCTTGGCGACAATGTTGTCACGGAGGTTGCGGCCGAAGTGGCGAGGGTGGAGCTGCATGTTCCGCTCCAGTACTATGTGGAAGAACATCTTTTTTTCTCTTTCTCTTTGTAAAGTTTAAAACTTTTTTACAAAATTGAGGGCTTTCTTGGTTACTGGATTCAAGGGTTTTTCTTTCTTTCTTTCTTTCTTTCTGGGTTATGTTGCTTTTACAACTGTAATCCCAGATTAGGGTCGTTTACTTCAATCTCCTTCAACTGGGTTGGTTTTTAACTCCAATCCCTTGGAGTTTTGTTGACCGAAGCTTAGTTCTGTATCGCTTTCTTTTGCTTAATAAAAATCCTCTGCTTCATCCATAAATAGAGGAAAAGGTTGGAAGAGGAGAAGGGATTGGGCTTCGGCCGCTTTTTGTTTGTAATTCACTGCGTGGACAGTCTCCATGTCTTGTCTTTCTGTCTTGATGGCCCAAGATGTTAACTAGGCCCAGTTCTTGTTCTCTCCCCTTCTTTTCTTTTTTTTTTTTTTTTTTTTTTTTTTTTTTTTAAGTTTCAACCAATAATGTCTGTTCCTGGTAATAACTCTTTATTATCAGATTAAGACACCAATCTATTTTTTGTATAAGCAGGAATTGAACGCTAAATTTTTTATTCAACTATAAAAAACTTTATTAGTTGAGTTAACTGGAACTTACATTAACAGAACTAGAGTTAATATGGGAGGGAAAAAAAAAAAAAAAAAAAAAAGGTAAACTAGACTTGTAAACAAATGTCCTATTATTATTAATGTTATTTTATAGATAGGGACTAGGGAGGGAGGGGGAAGGGGGGGATGAGGTTCAAAGTTCAAACGACAAATATCATGCATTACAAAATAATTGAATGTCCCTCACAGTGCAAGCTAGAGGATTGAGCATATGTCCTTCCTTTTTGTTGTCTTACTGGGCGTTAAATTTTGATGGGCATGTTTTTGGATCGAGCTCTATAATGGAAAGTTAATCTACTACATTGTAGTTAGCAAGGGAGTTGACGATGGTTATCAGAGTATTCTTATACTTGTCATGTTAATTTAATCAAGAGAGAAAGGGGTGAGAGTAAATTGAACTTTAAACAATAATATTTATTTCCCCATTTGACAACACTGATGGAACCGCATCTTTCTCGTTCTTCACCTACCTTCTCCCTTAAACCCTATGATAAGCCAAGAATGTATTGACCCATTTGGTAACTTAATCAATTAATTTAGCCAAGTGAAATTAATTAGATTCAATTACATGCAATAAGTGTGGTAGTACAAACAAATCACCAAATAACTAAACGCAACGGAAATTAAAATTGACACAAGTGATTTGTTTACGAATGGAGAAAACCACCAAGGTAAAACCACACCGAGTGAATTTAAGGTTACCACTCTCAAAAATCCACTATTATCAAAACAAGCGGTTACAAGTAAAAGGAATCCCAAAACCTAATACCAATTTACAGTTGAACTTTTACCCTAATACCCATTTGGACTTGTAATGTAGTGACAATTTTTCCTTTCAATGCATGGCTCTCAGTACGTGACTAACCAATCAATGCATGGATCAAAGTACGTGACTAACACACCAACTTTGAGAAAGCTGTTGGCTGCAAAGTTCTTTAGTTCATCCAGACGATAAAGATTAAAAAGCTCCTTAGTTACAAAACTCTCAGCGCAAAGCACAAAGACGCAGTAGCATCTACAAAGAAGATGATGAACTAGGGCAATTGTCTCTGGTTACAATTTGCAGACATAATGACTTTGCATCCAGTTGCATAATCTTGCATCACCTTTGACGGCCCTTAAAATAATCCTTATATATGTCTAAGGTTGTGACTAACCAATCGATGCAAGGATCCAAGTACGTGACTAACACACCAATTTTGAGAAAGATGTTAGCTGTAAAGTTTTTTAATTCATCCAGACGATGAAGATCAAGAAGATCATTGGTTACAAAACCCTTGGCACAAAGACGTAGTAACTTCTACAAAGAAGATGATGAACTAGGGCAATTGTCTCCGATTACAATTTGCATGCACAATGACTTTGCACCAAGTTGCATAACCTTGCATCACCTTTAACGGTTTTTAAAATAATCCTTATATATGTCTAGGGTTGTAAGAAAAGAAACTCTACACAAATAACTTGGATATGCGTGAAAAACAGATCTAGAAATCTGAATTTTATAATTCTCAATAGATATAGCTTCTATCGAGAGCTATCAAGAATTCTCATTAAACCTCGATAGATATTATCTGTCGAGTTTTAATGAACAAACTTCTTGACTAGTTTCTTGGACAGATTTGCATGGTTTCAATACTAGACTTAAACTCTTGTTCCTTGAAGTACTAAATCATCCTAGATCTATTCAATTACAAGTAAAGTGCATTTTGTCAAAAGATTAGCCAATTCATAATAACATATATTCTAACAAGTTTCACATATGTCTTAAAACCCTAAAAGTCTTTATTAGAAATACTAAGAAATGCTATTTGAGCTATAAAGCTTATGGCAGACTTGATGAATTAGAAAAACCAAGCATTGCTTGTTTATGAAATTAATGGATGCAAAAGGTTTGGTGAGGAGGAGTTCATGCCAAAGACATATGTGAAAAAGATAAGTTATTTGAAAAAGAGGTTTTATAACATGATTTGAGCATTAGGCTGTGAGATTTTGGAGAATCAGGCTAGTTGCTTTTCTGTGCTAAACATGACAGGTTGGATGATCTAGATCGATCTTATTTGTAGCTACAAGGGGAATATGATTGGGTCCACATTAAATGACAATGTGTGTTTATCAAGTAGGTAAGTGAGTTTCTTCATATATATATATATATATATATATTATACAAGATAAAAATTCTACTATAGTATAATTAAGTGCATATGTGTGTGAAACTTCTTTCTGGAGACTTAAATCCCGATCTTTGCCCTCCACATCCCCTAAGCACTTATCCTTTGTGCATGTAGCACACCCATCATGAGCTTTCATTGATTAATCACATACTTCTTACATTAGTTTAGGGCATACGTACAGCTAGGGCACTCAAAATTTTATTGATAGCTACAATACTTACAAATATAATGAATGAATATATTACAGAGATACTACGTCTACAATATTTTTACAACATTTTTACAATAAATTACAAGTCACTAGTTGTTATAGGTTCAAATTTGAACTTAACATTAAGGTTACTTTTTTGCCCCAACAATAATAATCAGTAACAATCTGCCACTTAGGATTTGTTGTAAAAGTATTGTGAAAATGTTATAAACATATAATTTCTCAATATATTAATATATAAATTTTCCTTAGTTTTTTTATGAATAACATTTTGTTGACATAGCTAGTCATATAGTGTCATACCCTCACATTCACATAACCTGAATTTCCCAAACTGAATAATCCCTAAACCAAATCTCAGATAATTTGAATTTTTAGCTAAAACAATAGATAAATTCAAGTGTCAGCTCAATTCGCTAAACCATTTACATCACACAGACAAAAATACCAAAAATTAATAACAACATTTATAAGCAAAATTGACATAAATAGGTCAATGGATCTAGTACTGAAACACATCTAAATCCTTCGGGCAAATCCAAACACAAAAATGTTCAAAGTGAAATTAAAAATCCAAGCATCACAGGAATTTGTAAGAAATGTATTTTTGAAGATATTGAACAATCACAGATCTAAAACGAATTGGATCAAAATTTACATAAATTGACAGGAACATAGAAATGATAGAAATTATAAGATTTAAAAAAAAAAAAGCCTTAAAAACAAATTGAAATTTAAGTGAGAAATGGAATAAAACAAAGAAAATAGAGGATGAGTTTTAAAGGCAGTATCTTCAACAGCTTCTTCAAATTTTTGTATTGTTCGAAGAGTAAACAGTTACTTTTACGTATTACTTTAAAACCGTATAATTTTTTAAATTAGGTTTATAATATATTACATAACTAAAGTACAACTACAAAAGAACCTAATCTTTGTAGTTGTAAATTGGGATTATAAATAACGGACACTAGACTCATACAACCAATGTAGGATAAACATCCATATTTTTTTTTGAGTAAACAGTAATACTTATTAGAACACACACAAAAATAGTAATATTAGTGTTTTAAATTGGATTTATAATAAATTACATAACTAAAGTACAACTACAAAGGGCCTAACTTTTGTAATTGTAGAATTGAGTTATAAATAGTGGACACTAGACACACACAACCAATGTGGGATAAACATCCTTATTTTTTTGAGTAAACAATAATACTTATTAGAATACATACGAAAATAGTAATATTAATATTTTGGACAAAACTTAAGTACAGTATCTTAGGTACTGTTCTTTAGGTTCCTCCTCTTTAGATTCAGCCATGTGGTTACTTAACTAAAAAATATTTCCATTCTATAAGCAAAAATCCATATGGTAGAATCTTAAAAGGGGAACCTAAAGAACAGCACCTAAGTACTGTACTTAAGTCTTATTTTAGTGTTTTAAACTGAGTTTATAATACTCTACATAACTAGAGTACAACTATAAAAAGGGTTTAACCTTTTTGTAGTTGTAGACTGGAGTTATAAATAACAGACACTAGACACACACAATCAACGTGGAATAAACATTCCTATTTTTTTGAATAAACAGTAATACTTATTAGAATACATACAACCATATAATTTTTAAATTGTCCAAAAATCTGTATTATTAACTGTCTAATTTTAATTTTCACGCGTATTTATTTGTTAGTCTTTATCAAATCTATGTTGCTCTTGCGCAAATTCTTTAAAATTTGATGTAATTTACAATTTATCAAATTGATCATATATTCATTAATTCTTCCCTAACAAAATTCATCAATTTTTTTTATCTTTTAATTATTGATATTTCATTAATTTATCACTATCCATTTTTATTTTTTTAATAAAAAACACAATTTAATCTTAATTTAAGGAATTATTATTCTTATTCATTAATTTCTAATTAATTTTTCTTTCTAAAAACACTTACCATTACTCCATTCTTTGGTTTTTTAACAAAAGCTTGTCATCATTGTCCTCCGTCGCCTACTCCGCCTCCACCGCCGCCAGCGACATGCAGCCCTGATGGGTTAGATCTGTTTTCTTCAGACTTCATTAGTTTTATGAGAAAGACTGTGTTTTTTGTGATTCGATTGCGTTTTGTGTTTTGTTGTCATTTTTAGCCGTTGAGAAAATGCTGAAAAAAAATGATTTGGAGTTGCTACAGTGCTCGCTTGGTCAAGAGAGCTACTGTGGCAACTCTAAAAAAAAATTTGAATTTTGGAGAGGTTGTTGTTGGAGCTGATGATTTTTTGTGGGTTTGCTCTCCAAAAATGGGTTTAAAGAGTCTATTGGAGATGCTCTACTATTCGGTTCATGGCGGTGTTGCGATGAATCTCGATGAGATTACGATGGAGTGGAAATTGGTCTTCCCGACGATAATTTGACGGGAACGAATTGCAGAATCAGAGGAAATCGAGGAAGTGGAGATGGGGTTTAGAATTAAAGTTACTACAAGGAACCAAAACCCCGTGGCCTCCCTCAAAATTTTCCCACTATCCAAACACCAAACCTCTTCTCTTTCCACCTTCACAATCCAAAACCCACATGCCAATCCAAACAGAGAAGCAATTCCCGCCAATTTTTCCCCTCATTCACCCCAAAAAACCCACTTGGTTCCCTCCAATCAAATGACCCAAGAAACCAAAACTAGCCATTTTTCAAAACAATCCATACCCTTTGCTCAGCCTGATCTTAGTCACGTGATTTATTCAAATAAAATTATCACCAACTATATTCGAGCTGGTGATCTAGATTCTGCTCTTAAAGTGTTTGAGAATATGACAATTAGGACTACAGTCACTTGGAATTCAATCTTGGCTGGTTATTCCAAAAAACCTGGTAAAATGAAAGAAGCCTGTGAACTGTTTGATAGAATTCCTGAACCAGACAGTGTGTCATACAATATAATGTTAGCTTGTTATTTGCAAAATACTGATCTAGATACTGCACGGGTTTTCTTTGGTAAGATGCCTGTTAAGGATACCGCATCTTGGAATACAATGATTTCGGGTTTTGCTCAGAATGGGAAGATGGGAGAGGCACGAAAGTTGTTTTTGGTGATGCCAAAGAAAAATAGTGTGTCGTGGAGTGCGGTGATATCAGGGTATGTGGAATGTGGTGATTTGGATTCTGCAGTGGAGTTATTTGAGGTAGCGCCGGAGAAGAGTGTGGTTGCATGGACTGCCATGATTACTGGGTATATGAAGTTTGGGAAGATGGGATTGGCAGAGAAAATGTTTCAAGAGATGCCTGTGAAAAATTTAGTGACATGGAATGCTATGCTTGCAGGTTATGTTGAGAATGATTGTTCAGAGGATGGTCTGAAGCTTTTTAGGAAAATGGTGGGAGTTGGGATTAGGCCAAACCCATCAAGCTTGAGTAGCGCTTTATTGGGTTGTAGCAATCTATCTGCATTGCATTTGGGCAAACAAATTCATCAGTTGGTTCTTAAGTCTCCATTGTATCATGATACAACAGCAGGAACTTCATTGATTAGCATGTATTGTAAATGTGGAGGTTTGGAGGATGCCATGCGATTGTTTCATGAGATTCCAAAAAAAGATGTAGTCACTTGGAATGCAATGATTTCTGGTTATGCTCAACATGGGGCAGGTGAAAGAGCTCTCCATTTGTTTAATAAGATGAGGGATGAGGGAATGAAGCCAGATTGGATTACCTTTGTTGCAGTGTTATTGGCTTGCAATCATGCAGGACTGGTAGATCTTGGGCTTCAATATTTTGACTCAATGGTAAGGGATTATGGAGTTGAAGCTAAGCCAGACCACTATACATGTATGGTTGACCTTCTTGGTCGGGCAGGTAGGTTAGTTCAAGCTGTGGATCTAATAAAGAAAATGACTTTCAAACCCCATGCTGCCATTTTTGGCACACTTTTGGGTGCTTGTAGGATCCACAAGAATCTAGAGCTTGCTGAGTATGCTGCAAAGAGCTTGCTTGATATTGATTCTGCCAGTGCAGCCGCTTATGTTCAATTGGCTAATGTTTATGCCGCCAAGAGCAGATGGGACCATGTTGCTAGAATTCGACGATTAATGAAAGAAAATAATGTAGTGAAGATGCCTGGGTATAGTTGGATCGAGGTAAAGAATGTGGTTCATGAGTTCAGGTCAGGTGATAGGGTTCACCCAGAATTGGCCTTTATACATGAGAAACTGAAAGAACTGGAGAAGAAAATGAAGTTGGCAGGCTATGTTCCAGATCTTGAATTTGCATTACATGATGTGGGGGAAGAGCAGAAAGAGCAGCTTTTGTTATGGCATAGTGAAAAATTGGCCATTGCTTTTGGGCTCATAGAAGTGCCATCAGGGAATCCAATCCGAGTTTTTAAAAATTTGAGGGTATGTGGGGATTGCCACTGCGCTATCAAGTACATATCAGCAATTGAAAGGAGGGAAATCATTGTTAGAGATACTACAAGGTTCCACCATTTCAAAGATGGGGTTTGCACTTGTGGTGATTATTGGTAAGCTTGCAAAAACTGAGGTTTCTTTGAAAGTTTTTCTCCAAGAAGATCTTCTGGTGCATGGGCCGTGCAGGAAGTTTATATATATCCAGCCTAAGACTTCCCCATACATGAAATTGATAGTTTTTTCTTAGGGAAAGTCAAGCTCACCCCCATAGGGGAGCTGGTGAGTCAAACCAAAGTTCACCCCTTTGCAGGAGAGCTAGATGGGCCATTAATGTTGACTATTAGTTATCTCTATATTAAAAATGAAAACCAAAATTGGTTTAATCCTCAAAGCTTGATCCTTAATAGAAAGTGTCGATTATGTGTTATCTCTATTGAAATACTTGTTGTCTTTGAATGAGTGCCTCATCGCATCTAAGGGATGAAGACTAGAGTCAAAATGTTATGGAAGGAAAAGATTTCTTTGATGTTATATAGACTGGATCAATTTTTATTGAAAATCTGGATTTATTTTAGTTGTATTCAAATCAAACAAAATTAATATATGTGTGTCTATATAATATACTTTCATGGAATATTTTTCTGTTCACGTGAAGACTGAAAAGTGAAAACAAACCGAAGTCTTACTTCTTGATGTTGCTTTAGTTATTCTGCTCAGCCAATTCACTATAGTTGTTCTCAAGTCTATAAGAATTTGGGCTCTGTTATGTTTCTGTGCTGAAATTTATTATTTTTGTTGGATAGGTTTATAATGTTTTGCTCTCTGGAAGTTGTAATTTGTTGTTGGTTGCTTTTGTAATGGATTTCTAAGCTTTTGCTCTCATGAAGTTTTGTTGGGCTCAAGTTTTTTTTATTAAAAAAAAAAATCCGAAATTTAGTAATTTTTTTTCTTAAATTGCTATCATGTAAAGTAGTTCCTGCAAGAAACTGATGTAAAATTTCTTTATTGTTGCATGTTTGCTGCCCTGTTTTTTTTTTTTTTTTTTTTTTTTTTTTTTTTTTTTTTTTTTTTTTTTTTTTGTGTATGTTGTGTTTGCTATATGTAAGGGTTCTTTTTCTTTTGTGTATGATGTTTTTGTTTTTAGAATTTGACTGATAGAAGGTGAGCCAGGCTTAACTAAATTTGATTTAGAAATGTTATAAAGTTGAGCGCATTAGAGGTCTAATGGAGAGTGAGTGAGGGTGTGGAAGTGCGGGAGAATAGGGGGATTTGATGTTTGGGGGAAAAAAGAAGAAGAAACACTTACTGATCAATATAGCAGGTTATTGTTTTCTCTCTTAATGACTAAGGTTGAATATGATTCAGCAAAACCTCGACAGGTTGGGCTTATAATGCTTGAGCCCTTTTTCAATTTTACGTTGAAAGATTCTGCCCTATTGATGCAGGAGTCATATTGGAATGGATTGGGAAGCTTCATATGGGATTTGTTGGCCATGTTGTTAGGTATGGTAAAAGAGTATGATTCTAGCATGCGGTATGGTACAGGGCTCACTCTTTTGAAAGAACTATTGTCTTGCATTTAATTGCAATTGAAACGGGGCTTCAGTACACCCTTGCTTAGGGCCACTTAATGAAAGATCTATGAGAGCAAGAGCTTTTGAAGATTACTAATTGGAGTAGTTGACTCTATGTTTGACATGTTATACTCCTAACTTCTTGAATGGTGAGGGCAGAGGTTCCATTGGTTGGAGATTTCCTTGGAATAGTATATGGTGCACAACGGCTGTTTTTTTTTTTTTTTTTTTGAGGTTTGCATGTGAGTTTCAAATTAGGTAGCTTCATAGAGGATTTTTCTTTTTTAAAAATAATTCTTGTATCTGAATTGAATAATTGTTTTTGAAGTTGAAGTAGATCCATAAGCAACCCAAGTTTCTGATCTGATCTATGCTTAAGTTGAAGCAGAAGTGGATATATGAATATCTTTCATTTTGATATACAGTTTGTTTCTTTGGTTTCTTTCTTATCATATTCATATTTGGATTTCTTTTTGTTATGATAGGTTTAATGCCGTTTTAATTTACTAAGCAGAAGTTTAGGAGTCCAAGGAATATATAAATTGAATTTGAAATCAAGGATTTGGTTAAAGGAGATTAACATTGATAAGAATTTGATGATTTATTTGATATTGACTGTCATTCTGCCGCTTTATGCTGATTGTTCCTCTTAGGCAGGCTAGTAATGGTGTGGAAATGTATTCTTGACTTGAACTAAATCAGTAAGTGAATAAGGGTTTGTTTAAATACAACTTATTGTGCTGAAAATTGAAAACAATAAAAAAAAATAATAATAAAATAATAAAAAAGTTACTGTTCACGTGTTTGGCACTGTTCATAAGTCTAAAATCACTGTTCATGGGTAATGAACAGTGCCAGACGTGTGTCCAAGGAAAAAAAAAGAAAAAATGAAATGCATAAAACACAACGCAAGAAATGCAATACCCAAACGCCACCTAACAATTAAGGTTGTGTTTTGGTGAGTGGGATCCTCCAGCTTTATGACTGGTTGATTCTCATAGCAGTGGGTTATATAGAATCAGACTAAGAGAATATTTTGGTTTCGTTTAGTATGTCTAGGATGAGTAATTATAGAATACTCATGAAATGTCATAAATGCGTACTCTCTTTTCTAGAGTTGATGATGGTTATCAGTGCATTCCTATTCTTGTCATGTTAATTTAATCAAGAGAGAAAAGGGTGAGAGTAATTGAATTTTAAACAATAATTATTTTAGCATTAATGAGTGAAATATGGGTGAAGGTAAGAGTTAGGTGAAGAGCAAGAAAGAAGGGATTCTATCAATGTTGTCAAATGGGGGAAATAACCTAGTAATTTTAAACTTGATTTTTTAAATAAGGAAAGGATAATAATTTGATAGTTTGCTAGGGGGAGAGAGGGAGAGAGAGGGTTTGAACTCTAGAAGTTTTTGTTAGAAACACCGAGAAATGCTATTTGAACTATGCGGCTTTTGGTAGACTTGATGAATTAGAAAAACCAAGCATTATTGTTTATGAAATTAATAGATGCAAAAGTTTGGTGAGGAGTTCATGTCGAAGATGTTTGCTTTTATCAATTCTTTGTTTTAGTAAAATCCCTTCCCATAAGATAACTTATTTGAAAAAAGTGGGTTTTTAACATGATTTGAGCATTAGGCTGTGAGATTTTGGAGAATTAGGCTAGTTGTTTTTTTTTTTTTTGCTAAACAAGACAGGTTGGTTGATTTAGATTGATCTTATTTGTAGCTTCAAGGGTAATATGATTGAATCAACATTAAATGACAATGTGCGTCTATCAAGTAGGTCAATGAGTTCTTTCATATATTTAATTCCTTTGTGCAGTACACTCATAATGGGCTCTCATTTGCTTGCAAGTATTCCAAACTTTTATCCTTTTGGGTTTTCACGCGTGCTTGGACCACATGATGAAATTAATTTTGAGCTCGGACCCAAGTATATATTAGTTATATGGAAGAGAAGTACAAGCTTTGGGATTTTGCATCTATCTCACTTCATTTTACGGGTGAGTTTGGTTCAGCTTTTTGTAAAAATGCATAATGAAAAAGTAGAATTTTCAAAAAATGCATAATGAAAAAGTGCATTTTCAAAAAGCTGAGTGTTTGGTAAAAGTTGTTAAAAAGTGTTTTTTGAAAAAGCTGAGTGTTTGGCTAGTACTTATAAAAGTGGCAGTTTGAGGGATAAATTACCAAAAAAGACAATATATATATAAGGGAGTTTATTTCATACTCTTTTTTTTTTTTTGGATGTGAGTTTGTTTCATACTTAAATCAACTGCTTCATCATACTTAAATCAATTTTTCTCTTTCTAAAAAAATTATTTTTTTCTCGTCAATATTAGCTAATAATAACCTACCACTTAAGATTTATTGTGAAAATATTGTGATAAAAATTGATACTAATTTTAATTTTAACATACTATTAAAATTATTTTTTTCTCTTTCTAAAAAAATTATTTTTTCCTCACCAATATTAGCTAATAATAACCTATCCCTTAAAATTTATTGTGAAAAAATTGTGATAACATTTCCTTCTTATTTTATTTTATTTTTTCCTCTTTTTTATATCCTCCACACACGGCATTTCTTTCTTTCTTTCTTTTTTCCTTTTTTTTTCCTCTCTTTTTTTCTCCTCCACACACACGTACCCTTACTCTTTTTTTTTTTATCCTTCTTTCTTCCTTTTTTTTTTCCGTTCCATTCCTCCAAACTCCAGAACGTTCCAGAGCTCTCCTTCTTCCTTTTTTTTTTTTCTCTCTCTCTCTCTCTCTCTTAGCACTTCGTCTATTGGTTCTTGGCGGAATTGATAGCGTCCTTGGTTTTGGCGATGCAGAATCCATCGGAGTGCGCAACGAAGATGAGGCGGTGGAGTTCAGAGACGGCGAATGGCTGAAAGGGAAGGGCTTGGAGATCGAAAATGGGGTTGGAGTCGGAGGGTTTTATTGGGAGGGGTTCGCTGATTTGATCGAAGTAGATGTCGGTGTTGTTGACGCATTTGCCTTCAATTTCTTCTTGTAATTCTATCATTTTGCTATATTCTGATATTTTTTTGTTTTGCATTTTGAGGAATCCTAATTTGCAAGGGATTGATTTTTTTTTTCTTAGCTCATTTGGGAATTTGTTATAAATTTTTTTGTGTTTGGATTTGGAAATTTGTTATTGAGAGGGCAGAGGGCATAGCAGAGAGATGAGAGGAATGAGGAATGAGGAATGGCGTGAAAGGGTAATTTGGTAATTTTCTTGTGAGTCCAACTGATAGATTTCAAATGCGCACGGGGCTTTTTCCAAAATGGAGCTCTGAGCTCCTTTCCCATCCTGCGCGTTTTCTTCACAAACCCAAAACGTAACTTTTTTCAAAAAGTTGCGTTTTTGTGGACTTTGGACTCCAGCTTTCTTCAAAACGTGCGTTTTAACTTCTAAAAACTGAAACAAACGGGCACTACATCTAGCAAATGGCATTGACATGGTCAGCCTTGTCTATTTACATATTCATGTAGTTTTAGCAAAACATATGAGAGCAGTTTAAGATTTTAGTTGGCCGTTGTTGTTTGTTCAGAAGGATTAAATTTGCTCACGAAAGAGTAAATAAATGTAAGTTGCAAAAGTTCCAATTTTATCGGATGTCCCCGAAGGGACTAAGTTGCAAAAGTTAGTAAGAGTTAAGGGGTATAATTTTTTTTTTTTTTTTTTTTGAGGTACAAAAGTTTAGTGAGAGTGCATGTAAATAAAAAATAAAAAAACACTTGGACATGCTTTAAGATAAAAATATGTAGAAACCTCATTTCATGTTCATGTATTTTGTAAAATGTAGCGGTCATACGTTGGACTTCCTCGCGAAGAGAGAATGTTCATATCAGCTAAATTATCAAGTCAATTCTTTTTTTTGATAAACAAATTTTTTTTTTTGATAAACAAATTTTTTTTTTTGATAAACAAATTATCAAGTCAATTCAAACACTCATGAATCCTGATTGATTAATAAAATACATACTGCGTGCCAGCATCTTATTGGAACCAACCAATATTGCCTTTGGGCTATTTTGGGAAGTCTCCGGCCAACTTGGTCATGGGTTCAGCCTTTCAGGTCCTTTTAAGGATGATTCTCAAAAAAAAAGAAAAAAAAAGAAGGCCCTTTTAAGGATTATTATCACCTGTTAAAGTGACGTTTTTTTTTTTTTTTTTAGAATAAAGTTTCTCTATAAATTAGTTTAAAAAAAAAAAATTTCAAACTCCTCATATATTTTTATATTAAATATGAATTTTGAAAATCTAACTGTTAGATTGAATATTCTTGTTATATCCTTCATGCTTGCAAAATTTTAAGAAGATTGTTGAGGCTCATTTTCTTAAGACCCAGCAGGCCCAAGGCCCAAAGAAGCAAATGGGCTTGAATAAGCCCGGAAAGAGAAAAAGAAAGCATAGAGCATGAGTTAAGGGTCCATGTGATGGGTCCAGAAGAAGCAAATGGGCTTGAATAAGCCCGAAGAGAAAGAAAGTATAAAGCAAGAGTTAAGGGTCCATGTGATGGGTCCAGAAGAAGCAAATGGGCTTGAATAAGCCCGGAAAGAGAAAAAGAAA
The DNA here is from genome assembly GCA_023621385.1 of Quercus gilva. Lineage (NCBI taxonomy): Eukaryota > Viridiplantae > Streptophyta > Magnoliopsida > Fagales > Fagaceae > Quercus > Quercus gilva. Next base: position 32,009,154 of record CM042484.1, read on the forward strand.
AAGAAAGCGTGGGCCACAGCAAGCCCATTGCAAAAAAGAGAAAAGAGAAAGTATTAGGCGAATGGAGAATCCATGAGCCCAAAGAAAAAAAGACTTGTAGAGAAGAATTGGGCCAAAGAAAGTCCAAAAGGGGTTGGCAAAGAAACTCACAAAACCAAAATGGGCCAGGGACGCCCACAAGAAAGCCAGCAAGAAATAAAAAGGAAGCCCAGTGAACATACTGGGCTACGGAGAAGAAAAGTACACAAAAAAAGAAGCCCTGCAGGACTGGGTTTGGTAACAGAAGTAGTAAGCTTAACATGGCAGGAGGTGAAAAGCCACAAAAGCAAAAACACCCAAAGGGAAAGTCCGCCACGGAGTCCAACCCTCCAAAGAAAGGGACAACACACGAACGTCGGTCTGCCGGGAAACGATCCACATCAGAAAATGCCAAAGAAGGCACGGCAGAATATGCACACCCATTTTCAGGCCTCGGCAAACAAACGAAACATCAATGAGGTAACGCATGCGGGCGACCCAGGCATCATCAGCCCATACCCAGCCACTATGGGAAAGAGTGATGTCATGGGGGAGGGCATGGTCTGGCGGTGGGGGGAGGAGCGGGAATCCATTTTTGTGATTCTTGCCCAGACTCTTTCGGTGGGCACAGTCCTGCTGGGATGACATGCCACACGAAAGAGGCAAGGCTAGGTAAGAACCACTGGGTGCATGCCATGAGAGACCGAGAGGGAGAGGGTACACACTGAACGAGTAGAAAAGGAACCATCGTTGTCTGAAAGCCACAGGTCAATGGTGGTAGTTAGAACCATTGACTCGGTAAGTGGTCGGCAAAAGGTTCCCATATCAGACAAGGGCCATGAAAGGGCTAGAATAGTAAAATCGATCACGGCAGGCTCTATATAAGAGACCCGTAGTTGTGTACAGAAAGAAGAGGGAAAAAGAAAAAAAAAAAGAAAGAGAAAAGAAAGGCAAGAATTCTAAGAAAAGAAAAACAGAGAGAAAAGATAAGAAAAAACAGAGAACGAAGAAAAAGAGAGAAAGAGGAGTGTTTTATGGCAGGCATGCACCCAAATGGGTTACCGCCCCTCTCTCCCTCACTAGCCTTGTCCTCAAAAGACAATACTAGATTCATACCATCTGGGGCTGTCCTCTCAAAGTAACTAATTTCACCAAAAATGAAGTTATTTGCGTTGAGGGAGTAGTTTTCCCTTTCATGGTTGAAGTCCTGCGGTAATACTAAAAATGGCATACTCGTTATTTTACTCTGCCAAGACCGCTTAATTATTTTTGTTCAAGCACTTTCTTTAAAAACGCAAGGCCCCTTAAGTTGTTTATTGTGCGTTGTAAAAGAGAACAGCAGCTACTTTTTTTGTGTTTCCTTTTATTTTATGTCTGCTTGCCATAACCTGTTAACAATGACTCTGCTTGCTGTGAGTTCTTAAATGTGCTTTGGCAGACGCGGCAAAAATTGTGCACAAGCCGGGCCAAGGTGTGCTCCAATTGGGCCGGTTCCAACTCCTCACCCAGCAATCACCCGGGCCTAGTGCGGCAGGAGTTCGTTCGAGACCCCAAGCAGGCCCACCCCCTCACAAAGATTAAATATCAATAATTATGTCATCAAACAAATGTTAAAATTTTAAGTTTTTGTGTTTTAAAAGTGTGTATAAAAAATAATTTTATTAATCGTATAAAAAATAATATCCGATTTGAACGAAATTTGACATGTATGTTAAGGACATACAGAATATAAAATTCAACGGTCAAATTTTCAAAATTCACAAAATAACAAAAAATATATGAGAAATTTTAAAAGTTTCTCTCCAAATTAGTATGGAGAGAAACTTTATTTGGGTAATAAAGGTATCAATTCACGGGCCTGACATGAATTTTGGATAATAAAATATAAACACTCACATTAAACATATGATTTAACAGAAAAGTCAAAATTGAAACGAGAAGGTTGAGACCATTTTCCCTGGGATGGGAGGATATTGCTCAATTTTGTAATTAAAGGAGAACATTATACTTTCAGTCCAAAGTTCAAGGTGGGAGAATTAAATTTGCCCTAACAATTACAGTATCTGTAGAGTAGATGGAAAATTTTTGAGCTTCTTGCGCACCTATAATTATCTGGATATACGATTTATGTCTTATTACCAAGAATAACAATTGAATAATATTGAGATAATTCTGGAGATAAACACTAAACATCAAGGCCCTCAGGTAGGTAGGGCCTTCAGATAAAATGGAGGGCACAGAAGTCGCACAAGGCAACTAAGTCTAATCTCCAATATTCCTAATTTGTACAAATGTTTTTAAAATCAAATACATTCAAAAGAATGGACTTAATCAAAGTGCTGAACAACTGACACTGGAAAGAAAATTAACAAAATATTCTTCATATCAAAGCATTAGGAAGAGGACTAGTTTTACATGCCATGGAAGACAGATAAACATCATAAAGCACTATTATTTCTTTCCCTTCAAGAAGAGCAGCAACCAGACTTCTGGTTGACAGGCTGTCCCCGAATCTGCACTGTTGGAGGCCTGGCATTGTTCATGGGTTGGCTTGCCATCCTGCAACCAAGAGAAGAAAGAGATATTATTCCATGAAGATGACTAAATAATAGCTTGATGATCAAAGAAGGGAAAAAACAAACCAAGCGAGTTGGAACTAGTGATGAATGATATGATACAGTACCTATTCTTGATTTCAGCAGCCATGGCCATAAAAGCCTGTTCCACATTGGTGGCATTTTTTGCACTTGTTTCCATAAAGGGGATCCCAATTTCATCTGCAAATGCCTGACAAAGACAGAACATGTGCAAGCGTTATGCAGCGATTTTTGGAACAAAATAGTCCTTTAACAGATAAAATTGAAAGCCTGCATGTTCTGTACCTTGGCTGTCTCATAAGACACCACTTTATTTGCTGTGAGGTCACTCTTGTTGCCAACTAGAAGCTTGTTCACATTTTCACTTGCATAGCGGTCAATTTCATTCAACCATTGCTTAACATTGTTGAAGCTCTCCTGATCTGTAACATCATAAACAACCTGCCCAGAAATCCACCAGCTTCAGACAGATTTCTCACAAGAGGAGCTAACTGAGAAGGGAAAGCAGCAAGCCAATAAAATATAAAATGCAGAACTTACAATAATGCCATGAGCCCCACGGTAGTAGCTGCTTGTGATTGTCCTAAAACGTTCTTGACCAGCAGTGTCCCACTGAATGTTCAGACAATAGCATAAAATGCAATCAGCAATTAACAACAGCATACTTTGACAGCCAGTTCCTACCATGAAAACTTCTTCACCAACTGGCCACACAATACTTTAAGACATTGATATAGGCTAATATTATGTGGTAGAAATATTTGATTTCTCAACAAATATGAACACTTAGAACTAAATTTAAGTTAAGAGATTTCAAGATTACTAAAACTCTTCCAGATTACACATCTATGTTAATATAAAAACCTAGTACGTTTCCAGAACAGGATAAGCAATTCACAAATTTGGAATTTCGATTTAATTGCAATCATCCCCAACACTGTCAACTGACTAACTGAGACAAATTCTCCCTGATCAATGGAGGACTAACATAACATTCATAAACTTACAATTTGGAGTTTAATGGTCTTCCCATCCTGTTCCACGGTGCGAATTTTCTACATGAAATAGATGATACAAAAGTTATTGCTGTATATTTACGTTGAAAATATCAATGGTTCAAGCCAATGGTGAGGAAGATGAATACTTACAAAGTCAACTCCAATGGTGCTGATGTAGCTATCCAGATAGGAATCATCCTGGTTTGGAAAGGAAAGAATATAATTACAAAATATCCCTCAGAAAAATTTATCATAGTTTGGAACACTGACCAGAAACTTTTCACTAGAAAAGCAATCACACTAGTTTATTAGCTAATAAAATAAGTAAAATATATGTATCCTATCAATTTTCATGAAAAATGTCAATGGTGATCATTATAAAAAATATTTATATATACTTTTTAAAAAATGTTGTATATACTAGGGGTCTAATAGGAATTAATACAATTATTATTTCTTTCCTTCGTTTTTCCTCCCAAACCAAACAAAGGAAAGTTATATACATTTTCTCAGCTCCCACTTTTCTATCCCTTCTACCAAACATGAATGAAAAATAAAAAAGGGTCATTTATTTTAAAAGGAAGAGTTCATTGATAACATGTTATTCGGGTTGTACTTGGTAAATTACACTTGCACCCAGTGGATCTTGAACCCACAAACTCTCCTCTATCCCAAGGGAGGAGGAAGTGCCAGTTGAACTAGCTCATTGGATACTCCATTGCAATCATATATATATGTGTGTGTGTGTTTCACTCACCGGCATATACACCTAAACAATTATTTCTTTCTTTTTTATATAATCAAATAGAGATCAGGCACTGAGCACTTACAGCAAACCTCAGAAGCAGACAAGATTTTCCAACACCGGAATCTCCAATAAGCAAAAGCTTAAACAAATAGTCACTGCGAATAAGAGAACAGAAAGGAACAACAGATAAATAAAGTTGCACATGATGGCCAACTCAATAGAGAAACATAAACAAAAACCATCCATCCAATTTACAACAGCAAATGAATTCGCACCAGACACATGCATACACAAACTCAAACATATATCTAACACAGAAAACAGAAAATTTCATAACCCAAACAAGCTCAGCAAAGCTCAACACCTCCACCCTCTATTGTGAACAAAATCAAAGCCAAATATACACAAAATTTCCACAATTACATTTAAGACAGGGTGGGTCTCATATTGCAAAATAAGATTAATCACATAGTTAGAGCATAAATGAAGCTAGGGCACTCAAAAAGTATTTGATAGCTACAATACTCATAAATATAATGAATTAATATATCAATATACAATTGTTCCGTAAATAACATTTTGTCGGCATAGCCAATCATGCCTTCACATTCACACAACCAAATCTCAGAAAATTCGAATTCAGCTTTCGAATTTTGAGCTAAACCAATCAGCTGAATTGGCTAAAATTCTAACACGCAGAAATACCAATAAATAAATAGGTTTCTAAGCAAAATTGACCTAAATAGGTCAACGGATCTGGCACGTAAACACCTAGATCTAAATCCTTAGGGCAAATCCAAATACAAAAATGATCAAAGCGAAATTTAACAATCCAAGCATCGCAGGAATTTATAAGAAATGTAATTTTTCAAGATATTGAACAAAGAATCATCGCAGATCTAAAAAGAATTGGACCAAAAATTTATATGAATTGAGAAAAACACAGAAATTAATAGAAAAAAAAAAGGCAAAGATTAGAGTGAGAAATGGAAAAACAAAAACAAAGAAAACAGAGGATGATTTATAAGCTTACTATTCGGGATTCATGGCGGTGTTGCTAGATGAAGATCGATAAAATCACGAGAATCTCGACGAGACGAAGACGACGATGATGATAGAGTGAAATGGTTTTTCCGGCGATAATTTGACGGAAACGAATTGCAGAATGAGAGAGAGTTGTGAAAGAGGGAAGGAGAAATCGAGGAAGTGGGAATGGGGATGGGGTTGGGGCGTGCGAGTTTATAAAAATGACCCGAATGCTTGGATTTCTCCCTCTATCAAATTAATATAGAATTGGGGGGGTTCTGTGACGTGGCAATATGAACGGAATGTCGCCACTTGTCATCGGTGACCCCAATTTACAATTTTGGTCATCCTGATTGTAAGTTCTTTATCGTTAAGACTAATATATCAATTAATTTTTAGTATAGGTAAGAGCATTCTCACCAGCTGTTTTATAAAAAATGTCATTTTGACACACCAAACACTTAATTTATCATTCTAACACATTATTTTACAACATACCATTTATCAGATGTTTTATTCTTCAATTCTATATATTAAAATAATTTATCATTCTAACACATTATTTTACAACATACCATTTATCAGATGTTTTATTCTTCAATTCTATATATTAAAATAATATATCATCCTCTTTAACAAATCAACAACAACAAACAACGGCACACCTAGCACTGCCACCAACAACCACTGCCGCAACAACACCGATAGCCACCACCGGCACAAACCAACGTCCACCAACACCACCTTATAAAAAATAAAAATAAAACACTACCAGAAAAATTGTTGCGGCCACAACCACCAGAAAAAACAAAAAAAGAAAACCACCAAAATCAACCCACAATCGCTGCACCCACCAACATCAGCCCATCACAACCACCAAAATCAACCCACAACAGCCGCACCCACCAACATCAGCCCATCACAACCCATGAAAATCAACCCACAACCACTCGAATCACAACCACCAAAACAGAAAAACAAAAACAAAAAACACAACCCACCACCGACCCACCGCATCCCACACACCCACCCACCGCCGACCCACCCGCTGCTATCGCCAAACCTCACACCCACAACCCGATCAACCCACCACCTTCAACCATAATCAGCCAACCACCAACAATACCCACAACCAACCACCATTAGAAATACTGCCACAACCACCAAAAGAGAGAGAGAGAGAGAGAGAGAGATATTGGCGAGGTGCGGATAGAGAGAGATCTACGGATTAGTGAGAGCAAACCAACGTTTTCGTCCGATCTCGGCCTCATCGATATGAATTGGGTCGGATTTCGGTCTCTGTATGAAAGTTGCAGAGTGTGGTGGTGATGGCAACGGAGAGCTGTTGCAGACGGAGATCCGACCAGAGAGCCGTTGCAGACGAGCTGTTGCAGACGGAGATCCAACCAGAGAGCTGTTGTAGACGGAGAGAGGAAGAAAGTGAGAAAAAAAAAATGAAAGTGAGAAGGGAATAGGAGCAACGAACAGATGGAGACCAGAGAGGAGAGAGAAAAGTGATTCAGTGAATAAAATAAGCAAAAAAAATTATAGCATTCATGTCCGTACCGTCTCATATTTGAGACGGTACTGTAGTGGTGTGCCAAATTTTTTGGCATTTGGCACACCTCATGGGATCAGTTTTTGGTATTTGGAGTGCCAAATGCCAAATATTTGGCATTTGGCACACCTGATGAGAGTGCTCTAAGGATTGAATCTTATATCTTCTATATAATAATTAAAAATTTTATTAGTTGAGTTAATTTAATTTTTTTTTTTTTTAGAGAGTTTCAACTTATGGTGTCTGCTCCTGATAATAGCTCTTTTATCATCAGACCAAAATACTAATCAGTTTTTGGTGTAGGCCTGAATCCTAGGTCTCTTATACAACCATTAGAGACTTTACCAGTTGAGCTGACTGAAACTCACTTGAGCTAACTCAGTTGAGTTACCTGGAATCCACACCTAGAGCCACATGCGCATGACAATTTAATTGAACTTTTTTAGTATATATATACATATATATATATATATATATATATGGAATAAATATGACACAAGGCGTACAGGTTTAAAATGGAATCTTTTGCTTATGCATTGCATTTGAAGCAAAAACAACAATTAAAAGAAATTCCTTTCTATTTTCCTTCTAGGATTCCTTTCCCCCCCCCCCCCCCCCCCGAATTCTTTGATATATAATAAGGGCTAAGATTTGTTGCAAACTAAGTTATAACAGCTTCTATAAAAAGGCACACATGTCAATATCTCAAATAGACACCTGTCGTCAAATGACCACTTGACATGTGTGCATTTTGTTGAAATTGTTGCAACTTAGTTTGCAGCAAATCCTTACCCATATAATAAAGCCTCTCTTTTGTTTTGTTTTGTTTTTCTTATTTATTAGTTCCATTAAAAAAAAAAAAAAAAAAAAAAACTGATTGAAATAGACTATCTCAAATAGAAACCAAAAATCGCCAAGACTAATAATTTATACATGTTGATGTTTATTAAATTGCTCACACTAAAATATAAGCCTATAATCCAAGACAATTTTTGTTTTTTGAGATTTGCACTCAACAATGACATACACACAATTAAATGTGCAGAATCATAAATAATAAGAGAGTTCTTTGAAAAAGCTCTCTGGGCCAACGATTTACCCTTCTAGGGCTCACACGCTGCGAATAGTGATTAACCTCTGATTGAAAGTTTTGAAAATACACGGTGGGAAACTAAAAAAAAAAAAAAAACAGAAAGTTCTTTTAGTATCACAAACAAACTCGCAACTTTTGCCATAACTCTTTTACAAGACAGATTGTAACTAATTACATGTCACTTTCATTTGAACCTATCATTTTTTATCTCCACCAATCATAGTCAACCACATAAAGAATTGTGGCAAAAATTATGCATTTTTTTATGGTACTAGACTTTTTGATTATAAGATCATGTTTACTGGCCATTGACAAACTGATCTGATTAACAACCAAAGTTAGCTTTAACCAAATTTAGAAAGCATCAGGGTGATAATATAACAATTGTGGTGCCAAGCCGAAGCTAAGGAACCTCAAGAAATCGAACCAAAAATCCACAAAGAACACAAACCTCATGAATCTCAATGATCAATTCTAGCAGCATATTGCTGATGAGCTCGACTTAAAAGCATTTGCTATTCAACCTGGTCTCAAATGAAGGGCAGTTGTAGGTACGGTCATCTCGATATTTATTGCACTACAATTACTTCACATTGCATTTAGTACGATGCAATATGGTATGACACATCCCAACCAGAAAATTTTCCTATAAATAGTTCCTTATTTTTTACATAAATGTATGAGGAAAAAAACTAAGAAAGAATAGAGTTGATACTCTGTTGAACCAAACTCAGCTTAAATTTATCATCAAGAGTGTCATCGATAAATCCTATAGGGAGATCAATTTATACAAAGATTTGTGTTAGCGTTTATGCTAATTAGAACTGACAAAACACCCTGGCTTATGTGGCATTTCCTCCTCAAAGTATCCAACCTCCCACAAAAATAATACAAAAGCCCATAACTACTAAAAACTTAGCTGATAATGGAAAAGGAGAGCAGTATGGCAAGTGTGTGTGAGAGAGAGAGAGAGAGTCATGCTTTGCATTGTAGGAGTTAAAAATAAGAAACAAAAATGTACGTCATGCCTATCTGTGTAATATAAAAGTTGAAATAGTTTGTTGGTACTTTGATGATAATAATTTCTATCATGGGGTATATTCATATATATGATTATAGAATATTATGAGACAGATTATAATGGTCAATAGTAGTTGTGCAATCTCTTTTGGAGTTTTTGTGACCATGTAATAGTTTTTATAAGCAGAGATGTGACATTAGACCAATTGCTTGACCATTAATTTGGACATTTAGGTTTAATCTATATACATCAGAGCCATTTAGTGGCGACTTTGTCACTGTCCATTACAGCCCATCCAAGGTCCTTTCCACATTGCCTCATGAAGTGCCCCCATAGAGTTCATAATGGTTTCAAAATTTGTAATACTTTACCAAAGACATCATAATTGCGCTTTTAAAAAAACAGCTGCCAAGCAATGGCTGGTAATATGATTGGGGTAATTTGGGCAAAACTAGGTATTTTAATATTAAAATACTATTATATAAAAAAAAATTAAAATACCAAAATTTTGTGTAATAAATCGCTGGAAAACTGTATATTTTTTAAAATTGCATCTTGGAAATGAGATTTCTTTCTGAGTTGGCACTTGCCAAGATGATGAGAGTTGCCAGGTGTGCAACGTGAAATAGCAAAATGTGATTTGCAAGATATAATAACGAGAAATGGTATATTTACAACATTTTCATAACAGTCACAATAAATCTTAAGTCTCAGATTATTACTTGCTGTTACTGGTGGATAAAAAGGTAATTTTAGGTGTCAGGTTATTACTTGTTGTTAGTGATGGATTCAAATTAAAATCAATAACAACATGCCACCTAAGATTTGTTGTAAAATTATTTTGAAAATGTTGCAGACGTATCACTTATCTATTATTATTACTTGATTGTAATACCATGTATATGCCTGAATACACTTAAAAATATACAATAAGATGCATATACAGTATAATTACTATATATATAATTTAAATACTATTGATAGCCAATTTATATTTTTTTAACTCTTTAAAAAATCTTGTAAGAATATATTTAGGTATAAAATGTAAGTTGTCCATATTTATTTAATAATTTTTCATTTATTTATTACTTCTTAATTTTTGTTATTGTGAAGCACTTTTTTTTTTTTTTTTTTTAACTTTATTTATTCTAGACATTTTGGTTTTTCTACTCAATAACTCATTTAGATGAATATTTATGATGTGGTCCTACATTTGATTCTAAAACTCTCTCTAAAAATAAATAATTTAGAACTCATGGCACAAAATTGTACTTTAATTTAAAATTCTAATTAGACTTTCTTTGAGCTTTACCTATTAATATATATAGATTATATAAATTGTATTAGGATAATTATATCTTTATATTATACTAGCAATGTAACTCGTGGCGTTTGGTATATGGAATCCACATTATCCTTTGCATCTAGATTCTTAGGAATATGATGTCAAACAATTTTTTTTTTGTTGAGAATGTGATGTCAAGCAATCTTGATGTCTAAGAATATAAGGGTATGTTTGATGACTGTTTCTTTCCTCTTATTTTCTGTTTTCAAAAATAATTTTCTATTTTTGAGACTAAAAAACTTGTTTGGTAACTCAAAATAGACAGAAAACAAAAATTATTCTCAAAACTGAATTTATGAAGAAAATTAAAAACATACAAAAGACTATTTTCAGTTTCTAATTTTCAAAAGTTAATGAAAATATGTATTTAATTTAATGAATATGTCTCATTTAATGAGTTAACATTAGAATTCAAATTCTAGTAACAACATATTTTAGTATTTTCTATTTTTTTCTTCAAAAAACTATTTTTTTTTTTAATTTCAACTAACTAAACATGTTTTTTTTTTTCAACAATACAAGAAAATTGTTTTTTCTTTATATTCCCCAAGACAAGTTTTTGAAAATAGAAAACAAAAACTGTTATCAAACATAACCTAACTATTTCTATGTTTGTTTTGATTTGGAATCTAATAAAAATTTTGAGAATATAAGATGCTTTCCTAAAATACCATTTGATTAGTAAATACAACATTAAGTCTTTTTTTTTTTTTAATCTTCCTCAAAATAAGATGCATATATAGTATAATTCCTATATATACAATAAGATGCATATATAATTTCTATATATAGTATAATTCCTATATAAGATGCAATAAGATGCATATATAGTATAATTCCTATATATATAATTTAAATACTATCGATAGCCAATTTTATATATTGTTAACTCTTTAAAAAGTCTTGTAAGAATATTATTAGGCATAAGATGTAAGTTTTCCATATTTATTTATTAATTTTGTATTACTTCTTAATTTTTGTTAATGTGAAGCACTTTTTTAAAAAAAAAATATTTATTCTAGATTTTTTGGTTTTTCTACTCAATAACTCATTTGGATGAATATTTATGATGTGGTCCCATATTTGATTCTAAAATTAGGAAATAAAACTCTCTCTATAAATAAATAATTTAGGACTCATGGCACAAAATTGTACTCTAATTTGAAATTCTGATTGGACTTTCTCTAAAATTTACCTATTAATATATATATAGATTATATAAATTGTATTAGAATAATTATATGTTTATATTATACTAGCTGTGGAGTCAGAGAATTTGGTAACCCCGGCCCACTCTATGTTAAACCCAAGGCCCACGTTGAGGAGGAAGGAGTGTCCAAGGACGAGTCAAGGAAGCTTCATTCACCAGAAGTATCGCCGAGGACATGATTGTCCTCGGCCCGCACGGACCATTGAAAGGAAGAACAAAGTGCCTTCAGAGGTAACCCTCTAGAGCGATCCGAGAGAGAGGCGAGTACAACGTGTTAGTCATGGAAGCATGGTGGAGGAGCAATCCCAGGAGGAACTGTCACCTCCACATTAAATACCCACAACTAACGTTCTGGCCGCATTAATGGAGAAGTGACCCCTGAACAATGTCGCCTTAGTTGCTACCACCCACAGGAAGAATGGGAAGGTGGCTGATGGGACAGGCACTCAAGTGGTGACCTGCATGATCAACAAATGGAGGGCCAGGATTAGCCAGAGGGGGGTATAAAATGTAACAAATCCTCTAGAAATGGGGACGACGGTTTGGGAAGAGAAAAAGGACCGTGACACTTGTATTATCTTTGTAACCTAGCACTAAAGAAGGAATAAGAAATATATGATCCAAGGAAACGGCCGAGGAGCCTAGTTTCATATTTTAGTTTGTGTTCTTGCGACCCGATCCATGCATTACCATGTTTAGTTGTTGCAGTCCTCACTAAGGCCTAATTGTTTGATCCGCACTCTACAAATTCATTATATTGGGCCAGTTGGACTTGAGTCCACTTATTCGTAAGGAATAGTGCTTGAACCCGGTCCCTACATTAGCAATGTAACTCTTGGCCTTTGGTACATGGAATCCACATTATCCTTTGCATCTAGATTCTTAGGAATGTGATGTCAAGCACTTTTTTGTTTTTGTTTTTTTTTTTTTGTTGAGAATGTGACGTCTAGCAATCTTTTTTTTTAGAAAGTGATGTCAAGCAATCTGATGTCTAAGAATATAACTATTTCTATGTTTGTTTTGATTTGGAATCTAATAAAAATACTAAGAATATAAGATTCTTTCGTAAAATACCATTTAATTAGTAAATACAACATTAAGTCTTTTTTTTTTTTTTTAATCTTCCTCAAAATAAATTATGAGAAGCAAAATTTAAACTATAAATCATGGACAAAAATTGCATTATATGAGGGGAAAGCCGCACCCTTATATGAGAATCTAGATACTCATGGCATTTAATGCCCTTGTGTGATTCGCAATCAAATGTGGAAACCTTTCAACATTTTTTGGAATCATAAATATTATCTCATACAAAAGCCAAGAGTAAACAAATGTGTACAACAATGTAAACATTTGCAAAAGAATTTTACATAGCAAGTACAATGTAAGTTAAGAATTTTCATTATATTTATTCTTTTTTTTTTAAAGATGAAAATCGCATCCTAATCAAGTAGGGAACAATAGAAACATGGATTTAAATTTTTTTTTTTTCCTTTTAAGTAATTAAATTGCAAATCACAGGTTGAATAATTGAGAGTGAGATTTTTTTTTTTGTTTTTGTTTTTGTTATTGTTCTTATCTTTTCAAGTTAGTCTCCCATTCGTTTTTTTGGGGTGGGGGGAATCAACACAACGTTAATTTCACAACTTTTCAAAGTGAACTAAGTCGGAGCATTATTCAGAGACACTTCCACGGCGGGTCTCGGTGCCGTGGTCAGAGACCATGAAGGCCATCTTATCGGCGCTCTCTCTGAACGAATTCACCTACCTCCTTCAGTGGAAGATGTTGAAGCCTTGGCTTGTCGGCGGGCTGTCACCTTTGCGGCAGAAATCGGTCTTCGGGAAGTGGTTGTGGAGGGCGACTCGGAGGTGATCTGGAAACACCTCACTTCGGACAGGTTGTGCATGACTGGATTTGGGCATATTATAGGGGACATTCGGGCTGCTGCTTCAAACTTTAGTGTTTGCCTTTATTCCCATGTGCGTCGCAAAGGCAACAGTGTAGCAGATAAGTTAGCCAAAAAAGCTAGGCACCTTATGACCCCACTTGTATGGTTGGAGGACATTCCATGTGATATCTCTCCTTTTGTTTTGTATGACAGAAGTTTTCTGTCCAGCTAAATGAAGTAAACGGCTTCTTTCTCAAAAAAAAAAAAAAAAAAAAAAAAAAAACTTTTCAAAGGTTCTTATTACCTCTTTAATATTATTTAATGTTTATTTTTTATATTTTATATATATACACACACAATAAATAAGGGATAGAAATGGAACCATTTTAAGACCAAGAGGGACAAGACCCCCCTAAAAAGATTAGCACTATATTTGGTTGCTGGAAATGGAAGAGAAGAGAAGAGAAGAGAAAATGAAAAAGGAAATGAGAAAGAAAGGGAAAAGAAAACATTTCTACCATGTATGATTGGAAATAGGAAGGAAAAAGGAAAGGAAAAGAGAAATATCATTCATTCCCTTTGCAAAAAGAAGGAAAATGGGAAGAAAAAAAAAAATGTATATCCACAAAAAGTTAAATAGTATGGCTGCACATTTTTAGTGGAGATTTCCCTCCATTTCACCCAAATTGGACTGAAAACAAATGTGGGATCAGTTGGTTCTTTTTCCCTTCCCTTTCTACTCCTTTTCTTTTCCGTTGTAGTAAACAAACAGCTTCCACCTATCCTTTTCTCTTTCATTCTTTCCCATCCGTAACAGTGTGGTAAATCTTTTTTTTTTTCTTAGTAAACTGGATGCATTAATAGAAATTAGGAGTTTGGCCGAGGCCTTTCATAGTACACACCAATAAAATCAAAGTACAACAACATAGAAATTTTCCCAGATGGGGTATCAATGGTAAATCTTTTTATAGTACATGGCCCTCTTCCTCGATAATAATAATAAAAAAAAAAAAAAATTAACAAATCCATAAATTCAAGTAGTGTTACTACATCAAAGGTGTCAATTATCTTATTAAGAAGTATCGCCAATTTTTTACCAAAAAAATAGAAGTATCGCCAACTCAACCACGAACAACCAATGTCGCAAGGTCATTTATGCCACCTGTGGCATCAGTTGGGGCAATGGCCAACCTCTCTCTTCACGATTGCTTTCTCTAAAATTAATTTTGAAAAAAAAAAGGAAAATTTTTGGATTGATTATATTATTGGTTATGTTTTCTGGATTGTAAATGCTTAAAATTTATGGATGAAAAATGTATTCATTTTTTTTCTTTTTTTTTAGGTGTTGTACATTAAGATCTCAAGTTTTTTTAATTTTAATATTTTTATTTTTAAACAAGATCTCAAGTTAAATTCAACTATTTGATTGAATTGACCAATACAGCTCAAAATGTACGTGCTATATTTTCTAATTACAATTGAATTCAATTAAAACAATATTATTTAATATTTAAGAAAATTAAAATGTTATTCCAAGTCAAATAATATTGGCAAAAAATAAAATTTATTTATTATGTAATTGATGCGACACTAATTACTACTTTTTTTTTTTTAATAGAAACAATTACTACTTAAATCTTCATGTCAAATTGTAATAATTTTATAGTAAAATATATAGTATTTTCTTTAATAATAATGGTAGAGGTACAATAATATTTCTAAAATTTCATTTAATTGAATAATGGTTTTTTTTTTTTTTTTAAAGATAAACGTTATATTGGAATCTTGTGGGAGAGGGAGTGAGTACAATTATAGGATTAAAAAAGAGGGTGTTTTTAGACATTTTATAACAATATTGACGTAGACGCATGGTTTAGCTTTTTTGATGAAGAAAAGCCAGCTGTCACTTAAAAAAAAAAAAAAAAAAACTCCTTCGATGGCCAGGCACATATGTTAGCCTGTTGCCTGGTTGCTTCATGCTTCCTTCATCGCGTAAACGAGGTGTATACTGTTTGTCTGTATAGTATTACGGTCAGAAGCACCCTACAAAACGACAGTGTTTCATCTCTTTAAGAAGAAAGAAGTCAAAGAAAGAAGTCAACATTCAAAAACGGTGGCTTAGAAGTTGGAGAGAAAGGGGCTGAGAATATTCGGACAGTAAATACTAAATAATAAAGAAGTAAATGTACTTTTTAGTCTCCATATTTTAACTTTTTTTCATTTTGGTCTTTATATTTATATTTATATTTATTTTTAGTCCCTAAACCAATTAGTGCATCTCATTTTAGTCATTTCTGGCAAACTAGCGGAAAAGGTTGACGTGACAGCCGGAGCGAATAAAAAAAAATATAAAATGCCACGTTAGCATCTAATTTTTTTAAAAATAATTTATAAATTTTAACTAAATAAAAAACAAAATTAAAAACAAGAAGAACACAAGAACACAAATTCAAACTCAGAACCAAATACAAACTCAAATTTAAAAACACAAAAAACACAAAAAAAAAAGAAAAAAAAAGAAGGAATTCAAAATCCAAAAATAGCAGAACACAGGAGCACAAACCCAAAAAAATCATACATTTTCAAACCTTCCTCTCTCTCTCTCTCTCTTCCAAACCAAGCTCAAACACAAACCCAGAACCAACCCTTCCAAAACATTCTCAAACCTTCCTTTCTCACTCTCTCTCTTCCAAAACTCTCACAAATATCTCTTTCAAACTCCATGGCTGGCCTCCTTCACTCATCACTGTTGCCACCACCACAATCGGCGGTGGTTTTTTTCTTTTCTTTCTCTGATCGACCCTCTTTTCTATATCTCTCGATTCGCTTAAACTCATACCCAAATAGCTCAAGCTCATCCTCTCTAGATTCTATCTCACAGATCGGTGTCTTTCTCTCTTAAATCGGTGTTTTTCTTTCTTAGATCAGTGGATCTTTGTCAAATCGGTGGGTCTTTCTCTTTCATCTTTCTATCTCTTTGCTTAGTGGTGGAGATCACGATTAAGGTTGAGATAGATGGTCGTGTATTTCGATGGTGGGTTTATGGGTTGTGAGTTTTTGTGATCTGGGTTTGTGGGTTGTGATTCCGATGAGTGGGTTTTCGAGTTGGAGATCTGGGTTTGTGGATTTGTGGCAGATTGGTGGGTTTGTGGGTTATGGTTCTGATGAGTGGGTTTATGGGTTTGTGGCGAAATGGTGGGATTTAGAAGATGGTGGAGATCAGTGGGTGTTCGAGTTGGAGATCAGTGGGTTTGTGGGTTCAAATTTCTGGGTATGCAAATCTTGAATGACGCTTGATCCACAAAAATGAGATGTGGAGGCTAAAAGGCAAAACAGAGGGATTGAGGTGAGTTTGTGTTGGTATGGTTGAGCTGGGTTTGTGGTTGAGCAATCGATTATAATATTACAATATTCTGGGTTTGTGTTTGGTTCTGGGTTTGTGTTTGATTCTTGGTTTGTTTTTGTGTTCTTTGTGTTCTTCTTGTTTTTAATTCTGTTTTTAATTTTATTATTTAGTTAAAATTTATAAATTATTTAAAAAAAAATTTAGATGCTGACATGGTATTTTATATTATTTTTTTATTTACTCCAGCTGCCATGTCAACCTTTTCCGCTAGTTAGCTGCTAGAAAGAACTAAAATGAGATGTGTTAATTGGTTTAGGGACTAAAAGTGGAAAAAATAAAACGTAGGACCAAAATGGAAAAAATTCAAAATGTAGGAACTAAAAGTGCATTTATGCCAATAATAAAACAATGTTATTTGTCTTTTTTATTTTTCAATTGAGGGTATCCTGCCGTCTTTTATTTTCTTTGGGTGTATACAGTTCTTCTCTTTCACATACACTAAATTATTATATAGAGAAATTTCATAGAGGTGATACCAAAATATTGACAAAAAATTTCGAATCTAAAATTTTATAGATATCATGAGACCTCAGGAACTTGAGATTATTTTATCACTATTAATAATTATTTGCTAATTATTTGGAGAGAGTTAATAAATATTGAATATCAATTCAAATTCTAAGTATACTTAAAAAAACATAAATGCCAACAATTAGAATTTTAACTCTAAAAAAGTATATAACTCTTAGACAAAGTTTAGCTACAAAATTAGTTGTAACTTAAAGTTAAAACCTTACTCAATATCATTAATATTATTATATATTTTGCAATTTAACCGTTAGATTAGATGTTATTTACGTTTTTAATACTCATGTCAAATTTTGTATTAATAAGATATTATTTATTATATGATCTATAAGCTTATATTTTATACATAATTGTAAATTACAAAAACTTGCAATTTAAACAATTTATTGATGACATAAATATTGATCTTTAATTTTTTATAAATTTGGCAAACATGTAGGATAGAAGAACTAAATGTAATCTAATGGTGGATTTGTCAAAATTCACCTCCAATAAAAATATATTGAGTAAGATTGAAACCTTAGGTTTCAACCAATTTTGTAGTTAAACTTTGTCCATAACTTTTTATTTTATTTATTTTTTTTAAAGTTATAAAAGTAGTATCGCACTATGTGTGCTTAGAATTTTTCTTTTCTTATCAAAAGTATTTGTATATTAGTTGAACTTCGAATCTCCCTCTCCCCTTATTGTTATTGTAAGAAAAAAAAATCGATTTCTTTAAAATGAAATTCCTTTGATAAGAATCGTAGCTCTTAGTAACAATATTCATCCCCTTATATCTTATTGATCTTCATAGTTGAATTAAAAAGAAAAAAAGAAAAAACCAAAACTATGTCTCTTCACTCTGTTTACATGCATATTTTAAGACTTTTTTTTTCCTATAATAAAATATAACACTTTGAAGTAATCACAAGTGATAATAGTTTAAGCATGAATGATGTGTCCTAATTTTATTATTTTGAACGTTTCACCTTTTGTGTGTGTGTGTAAATAGATACGAATTGAGTTATAACCGAAATCCATTTTACTTTCTTTTAAACATTTTTTATTCAATATTATATCTAACATTTTTTTTATGTGTGGGATTGTGAGTGAGAGTAAAATTTGATGCACAATTTATAACTAAATTATGATATAATCTTTTTAAATATATTAGTCTTATTATACGCGCTCCGCACTTGTGATAAGGTTTTTTATTTATTTATTTTGAGTTTAATATAATTTTTCAATTTGAATTTATTTATTGTTAGCGAGGTTACACATGAAGGAGTTTTTAAAAAACTAAAATTTAAGATTTGAAACGGAGTAAATTGTTGATTTAGTATGAACTAGTTTTTTTTTTTAAAATGTATTAAACTTGCATGAGATATTTTTAACTAGAAAGCATGTTGATTTGTAGGAAAAAAATTTCTCTAATTTTTTTTTTAAATTTGTTAAATCACAATTTTAACCCTATTAAATTAAGAATATTTTTGACATTTTTAAAAGTGTAACTTCCTTTCTGAATTCTTTTAATACGTAGGGGTAATAAAAAAACAGTTATTAAAAAAATATTAAAAAAAAAAAAAAAAAAAACCGTGCGGTCGAGGAAGTTGCGTTGCCTAGTTGGGAGTTGGGACAAGTCCCTAGTTTGGACGACCGAGGAGGAAGAGCACAAATCAAAACACTTTCCATTTTTATCCAAAGAGAATCTCTACCTCTCTCCCTGTTGCAAGCCAAGTAGAACACGAACAGAATAGAAGATGCACAGGTCGTCAAGCACTTCTCGAGTCTCCTCGGAGTTGTTCTCATCACAATCGCAAACTTATTCTTCTTCCTCAGCCAATGATCAACAAGAACAAGAACAAGAACAAGAACAAGAACTACTACTACCCACATACGACCCCCTCTCCCACGTTGCCAAGAAACAACTCTCTCGTCTCAGATCCGCCCAGTCCGCCGTCCACCTCATCCCTCTCGTTCTCCTCCTCTGCGCCATCATCCTCTGGTTCTTCTCCACCCCTGGTATATATTCATTCCATTTATTTTTATGCTAGCAACGTTTCTTCCTGTTTTATTAGTCTTGTTACAGTGAACCAATTACTTGGTATTATTATCCTATCAGATTTTGTTGTTGTTGTTGATGGAGCTGTAGTTTACATGACACCTCTTTTTCATGTATAAACAAGTTGCCATGGGTGAAGTATTATTATGTTCAAGATCTATTGGGCACATGTGTAATTTACTTTTTATTGTTCTTAGGTTAACTCCACCATGTAGGTGATAAACTTTTATCCCTTCATTTTGAAGTCAGTATATTGGATATTGTCGCGTTCGTCAATAATTTAAATAGATATCAAAATGGGGATAATCAATGTTTGTTTGAGTGTTGATTATTAAAGGAATTTCATCTGAAAACTATAGATCCTAATCCGTGCAGAAATTTACAAAATCGTATTATATAGTTGAAGCCATCCCTGTCCTTACTCTCCAAGTTGCACATGGTGATGTAGAATTAAAGGGTTAAAATTATGAAAAATTTAAGCTTTCTCTTATCTATATTTTTATACTACAGTTGTTAATTGATTCATTAAAGTTGATTTTATTGTTGGCAGAGTTGAGGTCTTGAAGATTGACAACAATGTCATGGTGAGATCAACTTCCTCCCAAGCCTGGAGTTTGACTTCGACTACTCAACTAAACAAGTTTTACACGACAAGTCCGCAACATTACTTGACAAGAGTACTAAGGTCATTCATAGATGTAAAAGTGCTATGTTTGCCATTTTATATGAACAAAAAGATATAAATAAAAGGTTGTACTGTATTACCAGTGTACAAAGCTCCCACTTTTGTGGGGTTTGGGAGGGGTCATGATTTTCAATAAGGTTTCACTGGTTTTTGTGTAGTTTATGCAATTCTTGATGTGCTTCTTCGTATTATAACTTTCATTTCTATCGTAAAACCACTGCTCGCTTGCATTACTATGCTGAGAAAAGTTCGCATCTATTTGGGTAATGGCATGCATGTGTTGTAGCTCTCTTAAAGAACAACAATTTGCTCAGATGAGATTAGAATGCATAATTGGCAGTTGCTTGATTGGAATAGAGTTGATGGCTTGAATTTAGGCTGAGAGAGTCACCTGATCACCTTTTAGTACGTTGCACTGCCCTGAATTCTGTCTTACTATGTCTATGTAGAGGCTTATGTTCAACCATTTACCTTTACAACTATTTACAAGATTATTTGACAGATCAATACTCCTGGTGCTACTGTACTTCCAATAGGGATTCGAGTAACGTTCAGTAGGTAGACGCACACGCTTCTAAAACAAGGCAAACCTAGTGGTTTTGAGATTGCCAATACCTGTTGATAATAGACAAATGGGTACTCTTCCTTGAAAGAGAAACAGATGATGGGTTGTATGTGTGCCTGGGACAGGTTTTTCCCTATTGTAAGATTCCCATGGCAGCGTCTCCATATTAGTCTATTTATCTGTATTCAGTCTTAAGCTTAGCTTAGGTATCTAATATGTTCTGCATACAATTCTCAATCTCTTGTTTCTTAGTGTACGACTATGGTTGGATATACACATGTGAGTGAAGTCTCACATTGAATAATGATGTAAAGAATGAGTGATTTATATAATATAATTGAGCTCATATCCTTTAAGTTTGAGCCTTTTGAGTTAAGTGTGTCTCTATATGTTATATTAATTGCTCAAGAAGTCTTTCTAAGGTGTTTATCTCCACAACAACCTTCACTAACGTGTCCTACATCTAAGACATTCTTCTCTGATCACACCCAGAATGTGAGTACTGTGAAGATAAAGAAGATCCTGTATGTCCACAGGACTTTGTTTATGTTTACCAAATGCTAATTTATTCAAATGTGTGTTTTTACAGCTATAATGAAGTTTGTAAGTGTCTCTTTACATAGGATTACAAAGCAGCAATGGTTTTCAAGGTTTAAATGGGAAGGAATGCAGGAGCTTTCTAGTCTTTGGCCCCAAATCTTGTCTTACTGCCCTGACTATGAAATATTCTGCCTTCTATAGGGGTTCACACTCAAAATTTGTATGCTCCAACAATGGTCCAAGCCTAACTATCTTAGGGATGATAACATTGTTCCTAACAGAACACACAACTGGATTCTCCCACTGCAAAGCTGAACCCACAATATTTGCACGTATGGTTAGTGGAAAGATGCGGGGCCATCTTTCACTTCCATATGATCGAAGGGCATTTTCTACAGATGCTGGTTCAGACTTGATTGCATTGGCAAGCTTTCTGGCCAGAACTACTGCATCCTCCAATGCGCAACAAGCACCCTGCCCAAGATTGGGAGTCATTGGATGCCAAGCATCTCCAACTAGAACAACCTTGCCATCTGAAGCAGAAGGGCTGATGGCTGGCCACAGCCAACGGTCTACAAGCGGTGTTCTAATGATTGTGTCATCAGGGCTAAGATCAATGGTGCTCAATAGTTCTGAAGGCCAGTTACTTACAAGTTCTTTAGCTTGCTTCTTTAGCACAGATGGGTCACTAATTTTTGGACCTGCATTAAGATTTGTTTCAGATCATTATAAGAACTTAAAGATACTCGAGATTGTGCTTTGTAACAATATCCAAATCTAAGTGGGAACACTTATATTCTTTTTATCAAAATCTTCAGCTTTAGCATTTTAGAAGTGTCTCTAGAATAGGCTAATGCATAACAAATGCAAAATAGACCTGGCGATGGTCTGTTGAAGCAGATAAACCAGTAGACTTTCGTGGCAGAGACTGGAACATATCCAGCACGCAAACCTCTACCATATATATAATTCACTTTTGGTTCATATGGCTGCCCTTCTGGATAAAATCCAAGCCCACGGAATGCACAATGGCCAACATACCTCGGTTCAGAGAACCCCATCCACTTAGCTATTGGAGATCCGATCCCATCGCATCCAATCACGACCTGTTGGAAAGACTCAGTTGATAACTCACACTTTCGTAATTATATATGATAATTGGCAATATAGGAGAGCAAGTTACTATACTAGAAATGCAAGCTTATACCACGCAAGTCCAAAATTTTAAGTCGATAGGAAATGATACAGAAACTAGTACTTGTCCCTAAAACTTAAATGGATAGAAAATGTTGCATATCATTATTATTCTAACAGACTTTGTGGAATGGTTATAGATAGCTAGCCTAAATTAAGGCAGTCAGAAAATTTTGAGGTTTGTTGTAATAGGCAAAGTACCTTTGCACATAATCGAGTCCCGTTCACAAGTTCCAACAAAATTTCACCATTCTCACTTCTTTCAATGTTGGCCAGCTTCGACGAAAATTGTACTGCATCTTGGGGCAACTGATTGGCTAGAGTCTCCAGAAGTATCCTTCTTTCCACAGCTCGGACCTCTTGGCTGTGCCACCATAGAATTACTACTAAATGACGGGAACAAAGAGAGTTTCCTACATGGCTAAGGGGGAAAAAGTGGTTTCATGGTATTTCCTAGAACATGAAAGAAAATTCATACCTTTCATCTTCATCTTTGAATTTGAAGGAGCGCATCTCCGTCCCATCTTCTGACTTCACCACCATCCTGCACAGCTGATACCATGGACAAGGTCAGGGAAAAATCTTGAATTATAATTTTGACAAATAGTATCGCGTAGAACTGATGTAACTGTTCTAAGGCTTTATGTTCTAGACATTGGTCGTCAGATTGAACTACGATAATTCTTGTTTTCACTTGCTCTCTCTTTTCTCTTCACTCACAATTATAACAAAAATTCTAACATGATATTAGAGTCATGCCTTACTTTTCTAATAAATATAAACAACCTATAATTGGTATTTCCGTATTTGTGCTAGAGCAATACCAGACTTATGATATCTACGGCTAACTGTGGATATAATGAGGATACTGAAGTGATGATGGTATTAAAATTGATAGCTTAGTCAGAGCTTGAATAATGCAAAATTTGACACCAAACTCAGTCATTGATGAGTGACATTGAACCGGAAAATGAACACATTACACATACCCTTGGATTTCAAGGAATTGTCTCCTGAGATCATTTCCTACTCCTATTGCATCCAACACACGCCACCCATTCTTGAAAAGGGTGAGTGAAGTTCCACCAATCCGAAGTGAGTCTGCCTGCTCCAGCACCAATGACCGAAGTCCAAGCCTGATATTTCAAATTAAGAAAGTTTAGCTTGGCACTAATTTTGCAGAGCTATATATACCAGGAGCATGTACAAAAACATATACGTGATTTCCTGACTATCATTTCACCCTTCATTCCACAATAAAATGATTAACTTTTTTCGAATTAATTTCAAAAGAATAGTAACACACCATTTCCAACCAGCCCTTTGTAGGGACACTTGGACAATTTAGTACAGTTTGTGAACCAGAGAAAGCAAACACAAAAAAACATGTAACTAAAAAAAAGCCAACCTATGAAGGGACAAGGCGGTGGCAAGGCCAGCAATTCCCGCTCCAACGATGACAATATCCTCCTTTCTTGCATTGGTTTGAGCTTTGATGACTGATAGCACAGTACTAATGGGTTTAGTTCTTCTGATCATTCTTGATTGAAACCAAGATTGGTTATGTGAAAGTGGTGTAGTTAAAGAAGGTGGTGAGTGAGGAGACTTTAGAAACAGAACATAGGAAGAGCTGGTAGCCATTGGTTGCTCGGGGTTGGCTATGCCTATACAAAGTTTGTGTGATATATTAAGAGAGAGAGAGAGAGAGAGAGAGAGAGAGTCTCAGGTTGGCCAGCCATGGAAACGAGTGGTGACCATAAAACGCTTTATTATTTGTGATTTATTTTTTTTGTTTCCGGGGGAATGATTTCAAAAGCCCTTTTTGAAGTTAAGGCCGTAAGTAACGTGAGAGGAGCAGGCCCGTTGGGCCTAAATTGTTGAGCAGGCAGGATGGTGTAACATTCTTTATCAATAACGTATACACACAAAAAATGTATACATGCAACTTATAAGAACATTTACAACATCCTACCTTTCACTCTTCATTTTTTTACTGAGCATAACCCAAATTCCAGCTCCAACACTAAGAGCCCGTTTGGATTGAGGGGAGAGGGAGGGGGAAGTGGAAAGGAGCAAAGTAGAGTTAATTAAAAATATATTAATTTTGAGTCAATTCTACTCTACTCCTTCTCAATCCAAACGAACCATTAATAGCCTCACTTGAGGGTTTGAAAATCAAATTGCCACACTGACTCTATATATATAGGGAGCCATTGTAACTCTCTAAACTCGTAGGAGCTATTAGGTAGCTGAATTTGAATTTTTTTTTTTTGAATTTAAATATAAAAAACGGTGGGACCTACCAATGGTAGACATGTTTAGAGCATCCGCATTTGGATGGCTATATGCCCAATGCAAAGCACATTTGGCATACAAACCCAAAAAAAGGCCAGCAACTGGAAGGCCATATGCTAAAATGCTAAAAAAATTTGAGATATTGCTACAGTACCATCTCAAATGTAAGATGGTACTATAGCTTAATTGTAAAAAAAAAAATAGTTTTTTAATACTCATTTCTCTCTCCTCTCTCCTTTTAACCCCGGCCATTTCTCTCTCCTCCCTCATTTTTTCTTTTTCTTTTCTCTCTCTTCCTTCTTTCTTTCTCATCTGCTCTCTTCAGACCCAATACCCTGTGGTGGAGATCGGCGAAGTGGAGATCGTTGGGTGGCGAGATTGGCACGGCGTTGTGATCCAGTGTGGGTTTGCTGGTTTTTTTTTTTTTTTTTTTTGGGTTTGCTGGTATCGGCTTGTGGTGGCTGTGGCGTGGTGGAGATCGGTGGGTGGTGAGGTCGGTGGAGCTATGGTGGCTGTGGCGTTGTGATCCGGTGTGGGTTTGCTGTTTTTTTTTTTTTTTTTTTTTTTTTTTTTTTCTGGGTTTGCTGGTATCAGCGTTGTGGTGGCTGTGGCGTGGCAGAGATTGGTGGATGGTTTTTTTGGGTTTCTGGGTTTGAGAAATTTCTGGGTTTGTGGGTTTGTGGAGTGGAACGGTTTGTGGGTTTGCTGGTTAATGGTTTTTTTTTTTTTTTTTTTTTTTTTTTTTTCTTTTTTGTTTCGCCGATCTGGGTTGTTGAGGAGTTGGGTTGTTTTGCTAGTTAATGATGGAGGAGTTGTGTGGAGGAGTTGGGTTGATATGGATGATGGATTTGGAGAAGGACGTTGGAAGAAGGTGAAAAGGAAAGGAACTGGAAGGCGCGCATGTGGGAGAGAAAATTGAGAAAAAACAAAAAAAGAAAAAAAATATTTTATTAGGTAGATATATTATTTTAATAAGTAGAAAAGGAAAATAGAATTTCGGGATGTTGAGTATATTGTAAATGGTATGGTATAATTGAAAAAGTAGATTTTTGAGAGGGTAAAATAAGATGGGATATAAGATTGGGATGTGGATGCTCTTAGTTTCTGAATTCTAAAAACTATTTTCCAAAAATCAGAGGATTTTTGAAAGAGAAATGTTATGTTTACGACATTTTCACAATACTTGCATAATAAATTTTAATTGACAAATTGTTACTTGTTGTTATTGGTAGGCAAAAAAGTAATTTCAGTAGTAGATTCAAATTAGAATCAATAACAATTGTAGAGACACGATTTGCAGCCCAAGCCTAAAATGTATGGGATCTTGGCCTAGTGAGCCCAGTACAATAAATTTGTAGAGAGTGGGTCAAAGAACTAAATCCTAATAAATTTAACAACGGCTAATATGGATTTAAAAGAAGATCAAGCAGGAATAAGGCATATAGAACTGAATAAATTCCCTGTCTAAGGAGGCAAACCTTAGTATAGATCGATAGAACTGATTACAAGTGCAACTTTGGTTGCTACAGTGTTCTTTCTCCCTTTTTCCGATCCCTTTTCCTCCAGGGGTTTCTTACATTATATATCCCCTTCCTGGTGATCTCGACCCTCTATTTGTCAACTATCTAAACTATTATTGAGTGCCCGTCCCATCAGACACCCCTTCTGACTCTCCGTAAGTTGCGGTGGCCAAGGAAGCATTGTGTAGGGGTCTTCTCCACATAAATGTTGCTAGAATAGTAGCTGTAGTGCATTAAATGCAGTGATAGTAGCTTTCCCTTAGATTCCTCTGAACTCCCATCCCTTTTGTACGTTCATATCTCCCGTTTCCATCATTAGATCTTCCTGGAAGGTTGCTTTGAGTGTTAAGGTATGTGCTTGATCCGTGCTCTGTTGATCCAAGAAGATAATCCTATTCGGACCAACTTTCTCAGCTTTTCTACTTGCATTTCACTTATGGGATTCTGAGCTTGACACCCTTACCATGATTTATTTGTTCTCAGACAAACCGATGCTCTCAGCTAAGGCTCAAGGCCTAATATATGAATTTGGGCCTTTATCCCTACAACAACTTATTAGCCTACAACAACTTATTAGTAATAACCTAGAATTTGTTGTGAAAATATTAAGGATGTAACACTTCTCTTTTTCAAAACATCTTTTGAGGTGTTTTTTGTTTTTAGAATCAATTTTCAAAGTTACTATTTATTTAAATAATCATTTCTTTAAACCCAAGCTCATGTTTGATTCCAATGGCATATGTCCTTAGTCCAATTTGACTTGATGGTGCATAATCCAGATCTATTGTATTAGAAAATTTTTTTTTTTTTTTTGGGCTTTTTGTTCCAATTTGGATTGCAGCTTTGATTTTGTTTGGCCTTGCAAGGTTTGAATGGGTTGTGCAATTTTTTTTTTTTTAAAAATTTTAAATTGTTTGTTTGAGAGAAATAGTAATAGAAAATGAGGGCCAAGCAATTTTGTGGGTTGAGAAAACACTAGAAAATTATTTTTCAAAACAATTTCTCAAAAATTTAACTAAAATTTAGGAGTTTTAAATTGAACATAAAATGGAGTACGTCTATTTCAATTTCAAAAAGATAAAGAATAGCAGATTAGGATGTTGTAAACTATGAAGAATGTGGGTTTAGTGGGAGATTTTAAATTGTGGACTTTTATTTTATGAATTTATTCCCTTAATTGAAAACCTATAAGTGATTAGGGAGGGGATATTTTGGAATATTTGAAACTTAGAGCACTCGCACTAGTCATTCTATAATAGAAAAAGTGCATCATTTTACACATTTTTGCTCAAAATCTACCCACATCAGCCCTTCTATAGTACTGTGCATTTCCAAAATTGCTACAGTAATAGTGTAAATATGCACGGTTATTGTAGTTTTGTATTTGATTATTTAAATATTTTTTGTCTCTCTCATTTCTCACCCTTATCAACTCTCTCTCTTCAATATAGAATCTCTGCCTTCCCTTGACCCTCTTCAATTTAGAAAAAGGAGTAAGAAAGAAGAAATCAATCCACCATTGATCAATCCAAAATCTTTCTCTTCTTCTCCATCTCACTCTCTACAACTGATCAATCTGTCCACCTACCATTGCAACCCACCATCACCCAAATACCACCACCACCACCACCACAAGATTGCAATACATAATAACCCAACCACAAAATCAAAGGAAAATCCTTTCAAAAAAAAAAAAAAAAAAAAAAAATCAAAGGAAAATCAAACACACCCACACACATGGACACACAACAGAGACATAGAGAGGACTGTTGTGAAGTTGTGGTTGTGGGTCGGTGCTTAATGGTTGACTGGAATAGGTCTCGGCGTTTGTGGCTGATATATGTCTTTGTGGGTCAACTGGAACGAGTCTATGTGCATGTAGATTGGTGCTTGTGATGGAGATGGATGCTTGAGGCGGCTTAAGGGTTTGAATAGAGGTAGAAGAAATTTGACCATGAGGGAGAGAGGGAGAGGAGATCTGGCCGAGATGTAGAGAGGGAGAGGATATTTGAGTAGAGGATTGTCCATGGATGCAGCAAAAAATCTGTGTGTTCAAAAACGGGTAGAGAGAGAGAGAGAGAGAGATTGTGTATCCGTGTATGTGTGAATTTAGAAAGGATAAAAGGATAGTTGAGAGAAATAATATAAAAAGTAAGAAAATTGATTATTTAATAAAATAGATTGTAGAATAGATGAATTGATGTGGATGATTTTGAGAAGTGAGTGTGTAAAATAGAAAAAGTAAGTTCTTAGTCTAAAATAAACAAAAAATTTTAGACTGACTAATGCTATTGCTCTTAAAGTCAATGGCTTGGAGCCAGCTTGAAAGCCTCTTAAATAGTAGAAAAAATAGATTATAAATTGGGGAGTGAAATTAGAAAAAAAAATATTTATAGTTAAAGATTATAATATAAGATCATGTGTAATATAAATATTTTTAGGGGACCTATTCATGTATTTTACTAAAATTATCCTTGAATGCAAGAGAAACTCAAAACATTCTAGGAAGGTTACTGCATGCCATGGTCCCCAAGCTGTAACTTAGTATGTTGTGCGTGGCATAAAAAAAAAAAGGCTTCATAATTAAACAAACAAATCAGGGTGTCCTCATCATTAAGGGATTTTATTGCTTGATAATTATTAGTTGAATTGATTTTTTTGGTTTTTCTTTTTAATTAGAAAAACCAATTTCATTAACTAACAAGAAAAGCAATATCTTTTCTCAATTGTTTGGAAATGGCACGAGGACAAAATTCAAAAAAATTATAAACAACAGGAAATTTAGTAAGGACTTATGCAACACAATTAGCATATCACCTAATCTAGCTAAATACACATTGAACAGGACCTCAGCTAAGTTCAATCACATTACTCAACAGGGTGGAAATTAACCACTCAACATAAATTAAACTTGAATTTAAAGCATCAACACATAGTTTAAAATCTCACTCCACCAAAATCTTTTGAATTCCTTTAGTTTGTGCATGCGTAAGGCCCAAATGAATGATGCAACTTCTGCTTGTGGAGGATCACACAATTATTTGTAAAAGTGATATTCTGTATAACAAATAGACACCATTTTCAAGTTCATTTATGGCTGCTAGTTTGGATGGAGAAGGAGCCAACTCTACTTTACTCTCTCTCCATCCAAATTGGTGTATAAATCTCACACGTATGTAAGGAAGTACTGAGTACAATCATTCGAGAGCAAAGGTTTTGCAATTTGTATACACTAAGGACCCGTTTGGATTAAGAGGAGTAAAGTAGAGTTGGCTGAAATTAACCTAATTATGGGCCAAATCTACTCTACTCTACTTCTTAGCCCTCCTCCCTAATCTAAACTGAACATAAATAATTGTAGCATCCTCTTCTTGATGAATGGGTAGTGGGAAGACCGAACACGACAGGACACACTTTGCCGAGTCATGTTACATGTGCATATTATTGATGATACTCAACCAAGCTAAAGTTGTGGGTGAGGATTACATAATTAACATTTCCAACCCAAACAGAAACTTTTTTTTTGGTTGATGAAGCCCACTGAGGGTCCTTTTTTGCTTTAAATGTATGTTCTGAAAAAAGACATCATATTAGTGTGATGAGATTCTAGTTCTACTTTCGAGTACTGACTCATAGTGACTATAGAGTTGAGCGCTAAAAGTCGAAATAGTTTAATAGTACTAATTAATTAGACGTTAAAAAGAAAAAGTTCAAATACATTTTGGGTTTTTCAAATTCAGAATTATTATCAACTTGATCATTTGAATTATTATTTTAGTCCCCAAGTTTGTATTGTACACCTCTTAAGGTCCATTTGGTTGGAAGTGGAATAAAGAGGATAGAAATAAATAAAAAGTGCAGAGAAAATATTTTTAATGGGTGTTTGGTTGAAGGGAGAAGTGGGAAAAAAAAAATTGTTAGAGCCAAGATATTTTCATCTCTAGCCCATCAAAATGTTCTCTCTAAAATAGAGAGAAAATTGGAGAGAAAACTCCAAATGAAGAAAAAGACTAAAAAGTAAAAACCCATGTGCGCGTTAGTTTGTCGAGTTTTTTCCTCCCTTTAATTTTTGTCTTTTTCTAAACCCAACTGATTTTTTTTTTTTTTTTTTTTTTTCCTTTGGTTTTCTTCTTTTAGTCTTTTTCTTTTTATGTACCTCTTTTTTTGAATCTTTTGGCTAAATATTGCAAAAAAATAAGTTTATTTGTGATATAGGTATTGTTCAAACTTATTTGGTCAAATGAGGAGAGAAGTAAATTTTGGTAATACCATCACCGAAATTCTGACAAAAAAGAGAGAAATGATGGGATGGAAGTGAGAGAAAAAAAGAATTTCAGTGATGTGGTTACCGAAATAGGAGAAAAAAAATCATAGGGGTGAATTGCTAACGGAACCAAACTTCAGGGTGTAAAATCCAAACAACCCCAAACTTCAGGGGTGTAATTTGCAATTTACCAAAAAAAAAATAGAAACAATCTCTAATAATTGTACCATACCAGTTACTAACAAAATGCTCCATATGATTTTAGCAGCATTTTTTTGTTTATGTAAGTTATGCAAATTTTGATTCCAATGTATTTATAGGTAAAAGAAAATCACTGATTTTTTTAAACATAGAAAAAAATCTCTAATAATTATAGCATACCAGTTATCTACTATCCGTCCGACCACAATCCATAATGATTGGCACCTAACATACAAATTATGGAAGTTGTAAATTTATGAGTGGCCCATGCGCAAAATTGTCAAATCATATCATGTTTAAGAAAAAAAAAAAAAAAAAGGAAAAAAGTTGCTAAATTTATGATGAGTGGCCCATGCAAAATTGTCTAAAGTTTTTCTTTCTCAGTTAAAAAATTATTCAAGTTCACATCTCATTTTCAAGAAGTGGTCAGCAAATATATCAGGAGCCCCCAAACATTACTGAAGAAGAAGAAGAAGAAGAAGCTAATTTGTGGGCTGCACATGTCCTAAATTGTAAATTCACAAGAACAAGGTGAGAAAGATGTTCACAAAAATTTAGGATCTGTTTGGTTAGAAATTTTTAGTATTGTTGTTAAAGTGTTGTAAAAAATTACGCGTGAATTAAAAAAGTGTTGTAAAAATGTGTTTTAATGCTTAAACTCAACTTTAAATACTAACAACTGTTGTTAAAACACATATACCAAATTAATTTGGGTTGAATGTACGAATCAAGTTGTTGGCAGTTGTTGGTTACCCTCCTCCAGGTGACTATGTCCTTGAAATGAAGGAAATTATGACATAAACAGGCCAGAAAGAGAGTGAGAAGACCTAACACTGGCACCTTCCTTGTAACGTGACTCTCCCTCACCAGCACCTTCCTTGTCTATCTTTAAGTGTGATAGGGATATACCATTTTACCAATCTGTTCAGGCTCTCATTAACTACACCATTTTTTTTTTTTGATGAAATTAACTACACCATTTTGAACCTAACACGATTTATTAATTAATTTTGAGTCTAGTTATAAAATAATCATGCCCCTATTTACATTCCCCTATAAATACGCACCTCACCTAATGTGAAGTCGTGCACTAGTTCTCTAAAGAAATGGCAAGTCCGAATAATGGTATCACCAATGTCCATAAGTTAAAGATTGAAGCTCTGTTAACAGTGATACCTTATAAGCTGATTGATCAGAGACCGGTGCGCCGAGTTTTGGCTACGGACCCTGTTGGTTCAGGAATATTCCGAAGGTGTCTTCATGTAGTTCTTTACTACAAGAATGCGAGTAAGGAGGATTCGGGGTCACTTTTTGCAGGTTGGGCTAAGGAGTCACTAGCAAGAGCATTGTGCGAGCAGCCATTGCTTAGTGGAAGGCTCCGGCGCAAGGAGGATGGTAATGGAGAGTTAGAAATTGTGTCCAACGATAGTAATGCTCGGCTGGTGGAGGCACAAGTGGATATAACTTTATCGGAGTTTCTTGAAATGAAAGAAAAGAAAGAAGCAGAAGCTCTGCTTGTTTTTTGGAATGATGTTGATGAACATAATCCTCAGTTCTCTCCGCTATTTTATGTTCAGGTAACTAATTAAGCTTACATATCAAGGAAAAATAAAATCTAGACTATTTTTATAATTATGATAGAAAGTTCTGGCTTAGTAAATATTAAAGCAATTTATATGTAACAAGTTTAATTTAAGCTTTTTTTTTTTCTCTTACTCAATCTTACAAACGATGAGTATCTTTAAAAGCGTGCTGTACTGTCTTGTACGGTTGTGTATTACCCCTCACAAATTAAATTTTGACAAGACTTTGACACAATATGTCAATAACTATAACCTAAATGCATTAACAGGGATTAGTTTGTAACTCTATTTATATGCATAGATACACTTATAAATATACAATAAAATGTATAATATAATTATGACCGAATATCATAGGGTGAAATTCTAAAAAAAGAAGAAGCATAATATAATTTCAATACTATTGATAGTCATTTTTATATTTTGTTAACTCTTTAAATTTTTTATTAAGTATATTATTAGGTATAAAATGTAAATTGTCTATTTTTTTTTTATAATTATTGTGAAGCACTTTTTTTTTTTACGATTTATTTATTCTAGTCTTTTTGATTTTTGTACTAAATAACTTACTTGAATGAATATTTATAATGTGGTCCTATATTTTATTCTAAAATTAAGAAATGAAATACTTTAAAAATAAATAATTTATAACACATGACACAAAATTAAAACTTTAATTAAAGTTTTAATTTAAGTTTCTCGATTTAATTTATTATATATATATATATATATATATTTTGACGGGGAAAAGAGAGATCTTCTTTTGCATTCTACAAAACCGGTCATAAAACCCAAGGTCCACAACAACATTCATCTAATGGCCCAATATATGCAAGGGTTCTAACTAGATTCAAAAGTCAGCTTAGATAGAAGTGTGAATTAAAATGGAGCAGTCTTTTTTTTTTTTTTTTTTTTTTTTTTCCTGATTTTCCAATTCCTCCAGGTGACAAACTTCCGGTGTGGTGGATACTCGGTTGGTATTAGCTGTAGCCTTCTTCTAGCAGACATTTTGGTGAAGGATAACTTCCTCAATAATTGGGCGAACATGCACAACAACATACTTTCCAATAATAATGAATCCACAAAACCCATATTTTACCTTCCTAATCATAAAACAAATGGTTATTCCGCTGCCAACATAATTAGCAATAGTCCAAGAAATGATTGTGGCCAAACCCTGCATTTCAAGGTCACTACTAATGAAAATGCAAATTTGGATTATGGTGAATTCTGCAAGTCACTTGCATTGCTTTGCATTGAGGAGACAAAGAGAAGACTTGGTAGCACAATGGCTTCAGAGTTTTCTTTGTTTGTGAAAGAAAACTCCGAGGTCATTGAGATAGCAAAGTATTCTAAACACGGACATGTTAATCCACAATTGAGTCTTAAGACTCAAGTCACTTGTGTAGGTTGGGATGAATATTTAGGGGCCAACGAGGTAGCTTTTTGTGATGGGAATAAGCCTATGCATGTTTCACATTGGATTAGGTCAATTTCTGATGGTCTTGTCATTGCAATTCCACCTCTTAATCAGGCTACTCTTGAAGTGAACATATTAGTCACAATTCCTAATGAGAACAAACTCTAGTTCTAGGAAAGGGGAATAATATGTTTGGTTAAAGTTTCATGTTAGTCGTTAGCTTGATTTGGTATGGGGTTTAATTTTACCATCCATTTGTAATTGTTATTTGATGTGTATTTGAATGATGAAAGCCAGTTATGTATTTGAATGATCAAAAGACTTTTGAGTTCTTTGTAATTTTTGTGCATTGTTTGCTCATTTAATTTAGCTTATTTGTTATCTATGTGTAAGCATTTTTTAATTTAGATTTAGCTTACGCCTTGGTTCATTGTGAAGAGTCTGACCTACCTAAGGAAGTGAATTTTGTACTGTATCGTCCTGTATGTGCTGTATCGGTACTAAGATCGACACAAAAACATGGGTATTTCATACCGGTTTAAATGTTAATTATATTGGGGTGGGTCATTTTGGCCGTACTAGGAAAAATACTGGATTCGGGCATTTAATGAATATTGGTTCAATACTATGTAAACACCACTCCATATCTTTCTCCTCCTCATAGTCTGTGAGAAGGAGATGTTGATTGGCAGTGAGTGGTGGCAAAATATGAGGTTGCAAGTCCTTGATGTTGAGTTAAAAACATGACACTGTTATTATGACAGAGCATTGCAAAAAAATATAATAAATATTTCTTATCTCATTAATTTTTGTCTGGTAGTTGCAGATGTCTACAAATTAGAGTTATGTCCTCCTTTCTTTGCTTCTGAAAGTTTCATTTATAGACGTTTGCATCTATTTGTGATATTCATGAATTCAACATGTTTGATTTTTTTTTTTTTTAATTATCATCTTTTTGGTTATTGTGATTTGTTTTCTAGAAGAAGGTCATGAATTACCTCAGCCTTGAAGACACGGACCAGCTCATTCTGTGGGGGATGTTTTTGTTTTTCCTTGATGGTAAAAAAAAAGGCCAAATATACTCTTCCAATAAATCACCGTGTGTGTGAGTGTGTGTGGGGTTATAGTTTTTTGATTTTTTGTTGTTGAGTTTTGAGTCTCCGTGTGTGTGTGTGTGTGATTATAGTGTTTTGATTTTTTTTTTTTTTTTTGTTTGTTGAGTTTTGAGTCTTTGACAAATTGAGTTTTTTTTATTTTCTATTTGTCTTTACTCTTAAATGTTACTATAATAGCGTTTGTATTATTTTGACATAAAGTTTTGAGTTATAAGTTTGTCTTTTGCACTTTGACTATTTGACCAAATTTGTGACTTGTAAGTGCCGAGTGGGAGTGGGTCAGTACTTTAACACTAAGGAACAACAAAAATATAAAACATTTAAAGGACTATAAACTTATAAGTTAAGGAATTGTAAACAAATTAAAGAATTGCAAAAAAATCACTTAACAACAATAATTAATATGTTTATTGTATTAGAAAAAAATATGTCAAATCAACTTATAATTTATTTTTTATTCTTTTGTTAGTACTATGAACAAATTTTTTTCATGTATTTGTTGTTGTTGTTGTTGTTGTTGTTGTTTTTTTTTTTTTTTTTTTTTTTTTTTTTTTTTTGTAATATTGATATATTCAAGTCTCTTTTGTTTTAGATTTTATATAATTTATGTTTCTTATTGACTCCCGAACAAAAATCCTGGAGCCACCCCTACTTAGACTGATACAAAAACTGTTGGGTCCTAAATTATATTATCACAAATATTAGTCATCCAAAATAGCAATTACACAAAAGAACACAAAATTTACATAAAAAACCCTTTCTCTTTGAAGGAAAAAAGCACGGGACAAACTCCGAATAATTTCAATAATTCTTATGTATGCCTCATAACTAAAAAAAAAAAATCTCTCTTATTTTTCTTTGCTTTTACACACATAAATTATCTTTCTCAAGAGCAACCATGCCTTTTCTTTTCTTTTTTTACCATGCGGCGCCCACCTTATTTTTTTTTTTTTTCCACTGTACGGCACCTCCTTTTTCTTCTTGTTTGTGTTCTACCTTTTAGCACACCACACGCACGCCTTTTTTATATTGAATTCTGCCGCCTCACACTCCTAGGAACATATGGAGTGTTGATTTTCCACGTGTCTCCTATTTCAAGTTGAAATAGAAGTCCTCCTCAGTTGGGTTAGCTCATTTCTGTTTGGATAGAACTGAAAACTGAAAACTGAAAACTGAAACACTGTAGCAAAATAATTTTTAAATGGGTAAATAGTACCGTGAGACCCATTTTTAATAAAAAAAATTGCTGAAAAGTGAAAATTGTGGGTCCGTAAACAGTAAAAATGGTGGGAAATAGTCCCATGTTGCGGCTACTGTTCAATGAACAGTAGCCGCAACAGTGATGAACAGTGCAAAACGGTCTGGGAAAGCTGAAAAGTAAAAAAAAAAAAAAAAAAAAAAAAAAGTTTGCAAAAACGCAAACGCACACTAAGTGAGCGTTTGTATACTGGGGCAACCTGCGTTTCTGCGTTTCTGCGTTTTGGGCCTTTTCTTTTTTTTTTTTTCTTTTTTTTTTTCGGCTGCTGCACCTGCTTTGTGGGGGACAACGGCTACTGTTCATAAACAGTAGCCGTTGTTTTTGACTTTTAAAATTTCTTTCCAGTTTTGTGGGTCCCATGAACAGTAAATGGGACCCACAAATTTTACTTTTTATCAACTTTTTTATTAAAAATGGGTCTCGCTGCACTATTCACACATTTAAAAATTATTTTGCTACAGTGTTTTCAGCAACTTTCAGTAACTTTCAGCAACAATAAGCTATATCCAAACGGACCCTAAGGAGCTTCACGTGGGCTGAACTTTGGTGCCAGCTTCACCCAACAAAAACATGGCTATTTCATGCAGGTTTAAATATTAGTTTTTTGAGAAGAAAATATTAGTTATATTGGCGTTATCAAATACTGGATTCGGCCATTTAATGGATATTGGTCCAGTACTGCATAAACACCTCTCTCTCCATATCTTTCTCCTCCTCACACTCTTCGATAAAGAGATATTGATTGGAAGTGAGCAGTGGCACCGCTGGCAAAATAATGAGGCTGCTAGTCCTTGATGTTGAGAACTGGGGTTGAAACTGAGCGAGAGAAACGTGTAAAGAGATCTCTATCAAAAACCGTGTGAAGGATAAGATAATCTTGGAACTTGGAAGCACTGGCTATTACGCATGTGGAGCAAACAGAAGAAAAGAAAAGAAAAATTAAGGTTGGGACTAAGGAGACAAACGGTGGAAGAGAAAAATAGAATTGATAAGGGCGAACTTTTTTGTCTTGTGCAATTGTGCACTAGATATGATGTGTCTAGAAGGATGGAGTCAGGACTTAAAATTAGAGGAGGCAACTCTGTTATTAGCTGCGTGGGGTGATTCTGTCCCTCCAACTTTGTGCTTAGTTGCTAAGGGTTTTTTTTTTTTTGGGTGAAGACAAAATTATTTTGTTAAAATTTTTAAAGGGCCGAGTTGATTGTTTTTGGTAAAATTTGTTGGATGGGCTTAATTATTTTTAGTTTTTTTATTGATAATTTTTGTTGTTGGACTAATTTTTTTGGGCTTATATATTTTAGATCAATAAATATATTTTACGGTATTTAAAAGAAGGAAAATATTAGAATTACAAATTTTTTTTTTTATAAACTGTTGATGTGACGAGTGATTATTTGTAAATAAAAAATTGAAATAAGTGTAGGTCCGGATGTGAACCAATAAGAATTTGCTATCTCAACAATTTGTAAAAATGTTGTAGAAAAATTTGTGGTAGCATTACTCTTAAAAGAATCAATAATATTGTTATGGGAGCAAAGACTTATCAATTGATAAGAATGTTTTTTTTTTTCTTCTTTTATAAAAAAGGTTAGAAAAAAAAAAATGTTGGGCTAGGGCTAACGAATTATGTAAGTTATGGGCAAAAATATAAACAAACTACATTAATTGCTTCAATAATCATTAAAAGAAAATATAAGAATGATGGGTTAATTGGTTTTCGAATGAGTGATTTTTTAGAATGATAACGACAAACTTCACCACCCACATTTGTTTTTTTAAGAATGATGGGTTAATTGATATATATATTTTTAACTAAAAAATGTTTATGGTTATTATATATGCTCCATAAAAGCCTAGCTAATCATCATCAGTTCCCATTGTGTTCTCAACTCTCAGTAGTTTCGCTTCTTCTTCCAAGTTCTCTCACATTCTTTGAATCTGCTCTTCTCTTCCCTTTGCAATAGGAGATTCCATAATGAACTGACCCCTATGCAGAGGTATAACTTTAATGAGATCATAGGTTTGGAGTTAGCTAGGGTACAAGTGTTTTTGGCAACCAAGCTTGGTTGATCATCAACCTCCACTTCAACTTCAGATCTCATAATGATTTTCTAAGAAAGGCTCCACTAAGCTGGATTCCTTATAGGCATGCAGATATAAAATAAAAATCGGATCCCTCTTCCTAATTATTACACATTATTTGCATTGATGCAATAAGTACACACATACATAAGAAAAAATCATATTAAAAAAAAAAGGAAACATATCTAAAATTAAAATTCAAAATTAAATGAAAAATCAAATCAAATCAAATCAAAGAATTTCAAGAATTTAAATTAGTAATTACGAAAGATTATATTTGTAGGGTCCAAATTTGGTAGGCCAAGCCCTGGCTTTGCAGATTGTGAGCCCAATGAACCCCGAACAATAAATTTGTAGAGAGTGGATGAAACAGTTGGGCTGGTTATAGATTTAGCAACGATTCATTCGTACAAGTAAGGATAAAACGATGTACAGACAATTGCAGCGTGGATCTCCCTTAAATCCGAAGAGGATTAATATTTATAGAAAGATGAATACCATTTTTTTCCCCTTTCAGAGACCTATTCCATATATATATACTCCCTCTTCATCATCTTCATCGTATACTTGTTCTTCATCCAAGCATTCATTTGAGTACATGTCACATCAGACGTTTGCTTTAGTCTGCCGTAAGTGGTAGTAGTTGAGGTTGAACTGTTTAGGTATCTTTTCCATATAAATGCGGCCAGGAAAGTTGCTGCAGTGCATTAAATGCGATGGTAGCAGCTTTTCCTTTTAGATATTTTTATGTTCTTCTCATCCCTAAGCATGCCCAGAGTTTGCTCTTTACCGTGGAATCAGTTGGGAAGGTCGCTCAGGCCTTCAGTATATTTGCTTGATCAAGTTCTCTAGTGATCCGATGAGAGGGACCTCTTCGGACCAACAGGATTATCTTCGGACGTATCCCATCATTCCTTTTCAAGTGCATTTCCACCAAACGGACTCAGCCCTAATCCCTTTTACCTCTTTAGACAAACAATAGTACTCAAATTGAGCCCCCAGGCCCAATACGTAGCGTTGGGCTTTCATATTCACAATATTAATTAATGAAATCCAATTAATTGAGGTCAAACTACAACTTGAAAAGAAATAAGTTAAAATTTTAAAAGTCAAAACCAATCAAATATGATGAAAAGGGGAGAAAAAAAATCATTCATTAATCTAAATTGACCTAATCATTGAATTCTCTTAATTAATGAAAACTAATCTAATGTGAACTAAATCACATGTGAACAAATGTATTGAAAGAGATTTGAGAAAACTAGAGTTTTGCAAATGCGCCTTGAAGGAAGAAACCCCAATTCTACTTTTCCATAAGTAATATGAACAAAACTTTTGAATTAGAAATGAAAAAGCATGCAAAAAACAAAAAGGAACTAAGTCTAGAACTTTGAAAGAAAGAAGTTGAAAATAAAATGCAGAATCTAAAGAGAAAAAAAGGAACTCACCTTTGACCACATATTCTCTTGATCATGTTGTGACTTCAATAACGTTCCCAAATGCATGATTGTCGTGAAATAATGACTTAGTGAGTTTGAGGTTGAATCCACTGAAAAAGGGTATTGAATTTGATTATTTTAGTTCCCAATTTTGTATTGTGCACCTATTAGAGTCTATTTGGTTGGAGGTGGTCTGGTGGAAAAGGGAGGATATAAAAAAAAAAAAAAAATTTAAAAAAAGAAGAGATAATTGGAGAAAAGAAATATTTTTAGTGGGTGTTTGGTTTGAGGGAGTGGGGAAAAAAAAAAAAATTGGTAGAACCCAAGTGTTTTCACCCTTAGCCCATCAAAATGTTTTCTCTCCGAAATTGAGAGAAAATTAGAGGGAAAACTCTAAATGAAGAAAAAGACAAAAAAACCCATGTGTAATATACATGGGTTTATTATAAATTCTTTGGGGTGTTTTTTCCCTCTTTTTTCCTTCCTTTAATTTTTGTCTTTTTCTAAACCCAACTGTTTTATTTCCTTTGGTTTTCTTCTTTAGTCTTTTTCTTTTTATGTACTTCTCTTATTTATTTATTTATTTTTTGTTATTTTTTTCCATCTGTTTTGAATCATTTGACTTATGTTCTTTATAAAAAACAAAAAAAACAAATGAAGTGTCCTTACTCAATTTTTAAATAGGAAAAGGAGTTACCTTTTGTTTTATTTAATAGGAATATTATTGTAGATTTCTTCTCAATAGTTTTCCATCTCTCTAATTTTCCATCCTCCCAACCAAACACATATGAGAGAAAACTAAATTTTTTCTATCTTTTCACTTTTTTATCCCTTCCGCATTTTCTATTTTCTCAACTTTCCACCCCTCTTAGCCTCCCTCACAAGTAGACCTGACATATGGTCCAGTGGATTGGATTTAAATTTTATCTAACTGGATTTGGGTTAGATTGAGTTTGGTTTATAAAGGGGTCGCTTTATCTAGACTTTTGAGGGTTGGATTAGCTAGTAAGACCTGTGTGAGTTTATTTATTTATTTATTTTTTTACGTGCCAAATATATATTTTAAAAAATGAAAATTCAAATCCTGCTCATATTATTTTTTTCTTCCTTTCAGCACCAAAAAAAAAAAAAAAAAAAAAAAAAAAAAAAATACAACAACAACAACAAATAAAATAAAACATGATGAGGAAGACAACAAAGACATAATTTCAAAAATACCTAGATAATATGATGAGAGGAAAATTATGAGGGAGTTTCTTGAGAAAGATATTAGATTGCTTCAATGCGACATCACTTTCTTCAATTAGCTTCATCTAAATATTCTTAGCTTTCTCAAGCACCATTTCTACAATAATTCTTCAAACACTACAATCATCCAAACAGCATCACAAGTTCAACTCCCTTGACAATTCAGATAGAAGATCTATGGATCAAACTAAGGAGCTACGGGTTTTACCCATTCCTTCAAATGACAATGTGTTTTGAAATTATTCGACCCGATTTGGTCGATTGTGTTGGATGACGAGTTGACTTGCATCCTAATCTAAACTGAAGTGTGAAAACCCTTTATCTTACCCTACCTTTTAATATTTTACATGAAATATTGCACTCAAGCAACAACATCATCCCGATTTTTCAAATTGATTTAGAAAAAGACCATAATTATGTCTTCTAACCACAATATATATATATATATATATATTGCTCCATGTGTTTTTATCATCATTTTGTTGTGGTAAGTTATGCAAATTTTTATCAAAGTATTTATTAGTAAAAGAAAATCCTTTTTTTTTTAATAGAAACAATCTCTAATAATTATACCATACCAGTTACTAACGAAATTCTTCTCAATACGATTTTAATTAGCAGCATTTTTTTTTTCTGTAACTTATGCAAATTTTGATTCTAATGTATTTATTCGTAAAAGAAAATCACTAATTTTTTTTTTTTAAACATAGAAAAAACTCTCTAATAATTATACCATACCAGTTATCGACTATCCACCACAATGCATGGCACATCCTCCACCTAACATACAAATTATAGAAGTCAATGCTAAATTATTGAATTAGGTCCCATGCACAAAATTTTCAAATACGGGAAAAAATTGCTAAATTTATGAGTGGCCTATGCGCAAAATTGTCTCAAGTTTTTCTTTTTCAGTCAAAAAAATTATTCAAGTTCACATCTCCTTTTCAAGAAGTGGTCAGCAAAACCACCGTACACCTTTAATGCGATAGTCACTCCACATGTATAAGTGTTTGTGGAGTGTCGGAGGTAAGAATCGGGGTTCAAGTCTTTAGGAGGGAGTTTCACACATATATATACTTAGACTAGGTTAGAGTAAAATTTCAAGGTAAATTACAAAGTTAGTCCCTATCCTTTATATCATATCTTAATTTAGTCCCTAACTTTTTAGTATTATGTTAATTTGGTCCTTGCTGTTAAGTGTTGGATGAATATTGCTGATGTATCTAATAAATCAAATAAACTATTATTTTCATGGCATGTAGCTGGACACCTGGAATGCCATATCATATTACATTTTCTTTTTTAATGTGAGGGGCTGATTTAGTTCTTGCACGTGAGTGTCTATTTGGGATCAAATTCCAGATTTCCAAATAAATCATGGTTTTAATTTCATGGGTTTTGCTTATTTTGGTGTATTAATTTATACAAATTTATTTTTGTGGCTTTTGATGATGTAACTTTGCTATTTTAATAAAATTAAACTGAAGTTTGATTTTGTATTGACAGGTTCTTTTGGGAGATTTAGTGCTTATATATTGTCCTAGGATGAAGAAAGTTGGTAGGACAAGAATAATAGATTAAAAAAAAATTGGATCTTTAAGAACTTTGTTACTTTCCAGTTTCCACCGCAAATGTATTTTCTATGTTTTCTCTGTTAGTCCCATTCCTAAAATACGCAAAACACAAAATTAAACCATGAAATTAAACAAATCCCAACATCCAAAACAAGCAAAACCCAGGAAATTAAACCATGAAATTAAAGTCTCTAATCCATTTTTTGTGTCTACTTATTAAATAATCATGCCCCTATTTACATTCCCCTATAAATACGTACCGTAACTCAAGTGATGTTGTGCACTAGTTTCTTACTTTCTCTAAAGAAATGGCTAGTCCGAATAATGGTATCACCATTGTCCATAAGTTAACGATTGAAGCTCTGTTATCAGTGACACCTTACAAGCTGATTGATCAGAGACTGGTGCGCCGAGTTTTTGCCATGGACCCTGTTGGTTCAGGAATATTCCGAAGGTGTCTTCATGTACTTCTTTACTACAAGAATGTGAGTGAGGAGGATTCCGGGTCACTTTTTGCAGGTTGGGCTAAGGAGTCACTAGCAAGAGCATTGTATGGGCAGCCATTGCTTAGTGGAAGGCTCCGGCATGGAGAGGATGGTGATGGAGATTTAGAAATTGTGTCCAATGATAGTGGTGCTCAGCTTGTGGAGGCACAAATGAATATATCTTTATCAGAGTTTCTCGAATTGAAAGAGAAGGAAGAAGCAAAAGCTCAGCTTTTTTCTTGGAATGATATTGATGAACATAATCCATAGTTCTCTCCGTTATTTTATGTTTAGGTAAATAATTAAGATTACATATATATCCAGGAAAAATAAAGTCTAGACTATTTTTATAGTTATGTTTGAAATTGTTGGGTTAGAGAAACGAATTATTAGGAAAAAAACACCGATTCCAATGTAGCAGTTAATAATAAAACAGTTTATGTGCAATAAATCTAACCTTTCTTTTTAAGCGTTTTATTTTTTAATCCATCTTACAAATGATGAAGATCTTTATGTGTACAGCATTGTCTTGTAGAGTTGTGTATTGACTCACAAATTAAATTTTGACAAGACTTTGACACTATATCTATAACCTAAATGCATTAATAGGAATTCATTGGAAGAAGAGAGATCTTCTTGAGTATTCTACAGCACCGGTCATAATAATTTATCACAACAATGACTTTTAGTGCCTACATATTCCAATGAAGTCTTCTTTGACATGTAATGTCTACGGACTTTGATGACACATGCTTACCTTCTTTCGTATCATATGTATAAACATATGTAT
Source organism: Quercus gilva (assembly GCA_023621385.1). Lineage (NCBI taxonomy): Eukaryota > Viridiplantae > Streptophyta > Magnoliopsida > Fagales > Fagaceae > Quercus > Quercus gilva. The sequence continues at coordinate 32,052,895 of CM042484.1, forward strand.
AAATATATTCCAACGAAGTCTTCTTTGACATGTAATGTCTATAGTCTTTGATGACACATACTTACCTTCTTTCACATTATATGTATAAACATATGTATAAATATAATGCGGACGCTTAATATGAAAGTGTGGATATTGTGTGAACATTATATATGAGAAGTTTGAAATAATAATTTTCTTTGGAAAAAAAAAAAGTCTCTTCCACTTTTCTTCTATTTTTTGTTGAATGTGTCCTGTCTACCAAAAACCCAAGGTCAACAACAACATTCATCTATCGGTCCAATATATGCGTTGGTTCTAACTAGATTCTAAATTTAGCTAGAAAGAAGTGTGAATTAAAATGGGGCACTCTTTTATTTTTTGTTTGTTATTTTTTATGATTTTCCAATTCCTACAGGTGACAAACTTTCGGTGTGGTGGATACTTGGTTGGGATTAGTTGTAGCCTTCTTCTGGCAGACATTTTGGTGAAGGATAACTTCCTCAATAATTGGGCAAACATGCACAACAATATACTTTCCAATAATAATGAGTCTACAAAACCCGTATTTTACCTTCCTAATCTTAAAACAAATGGTTCTTCCCCTGCCAACATAATTGGCCATAGTCCAAGAAATGATTGTGGCCAAACCATGCATTTCAAGGTCACTACTAAAAATGAAAATTTGGATGGTGAATTCTTCAAGTCACTTGCATTGCTTTGCATTGAGGAGACAGAGAGCAAAATTGGTAGCACAATGGCTTCAGAGTTTTCTTTGTTTGTGAAAGAAAACTCCGAGGTCATTAAGATAGAAAAGTATTCTAAACATGAACATGTTAATACACAATTGGGTCTCAAGACTCAAGTCACTTGTGTAGGTTGGGATGAATATTTAGGGGCCAACAAGGTAGCATTTCATGATGGGAATAGGCCAATGCATGTTTCATATTGGATTGGGTCAATTTTTGATGGTCTTGCCATTGCAATTCCACCTCTTAATCAGGCTACTCTTGGAGTGAACATTTTAGTCACAATTCCTAATGAGAACAAACTCTAAGACGAACTGGACAGTTTGAATTTCTTTTAAATTTTTTTTTTTCTATATGTGATTCTAGGAAAGGGGAAGAATATGTTTGGTTAAAGTTTCATGTTAGTCGTTAGCTTGATTTGGTATGGGGTTTAATTTTACCATCCATTTGTAATTGTTATTTGATCTGTATTTGAATGATGAAAGCACATTATGTATTTGAATGATTAAAAGACTTTTGAGTTGTTTGTAATTTTTGTGCATTGTTTGCTCATTTAATTTAGTTTATTTGTTATCTATGTGTAAGCATTTTTTAATTTAGACTTAGCTTACGCCTTGGTTCATTGTAAGGAGTTTGACCTACCTAAGGGAGTGAATTTTGCATTGTATCGGCTTGTATGTGCCGTATCGGTGCTAAGACCGACACAAAAACATGGGTATTTCATATGGGTTTAAATGTGAATTATATTGGGGTGGGTCATTCTGGCCGTACTAGGACAAATATCGGATTCGGGCATTTAATGAATATTGGTCCAATACTACGTAAACACCACTCCATATCATTCTCCTCCTCACACTCTGTGACAAGGAGATGTTGATTGGTAGTGAGTGGTGGCAAAATAATGAGGCTGCAAGTCCTTGATGTTGAGTTAAAAACATGGCGCTGTTATTACGACGGAGTAGTGCACAAAAATATAATAAATATTTCTTATCTCATTAATTTTTGTTTAGCAGTTGCAGATGTCTACAAATTAGAGTTATGTCCTCTTTTCTTTATGTCTGAAAGTTTCATTTATAGACATTTGCATTTATTTGAGATATTCATGAATTCAACATGTTTGATTTTTATTTATTTAAAATTATCATCTTTTTGGTTATTGTGATGTGTTTTCTAGAAGAAGGTCATGAATTACCTCAGCCTTGAAGACACAGACCAGCCCATTTTGTGGGGGACGTTTTTGTTTTTCCTTGATGGTAATTTGAGAATATATGTACACACACACACACACAAAATCTATAAAGAAGATTCCCTTCTTTGGACTGGACTTTTATATAGTTCATAAATACCCCTAAACCTTAGGTTTAACAGGGAACAAAATTTGAGAATAACCCAATAAAAATATATCTCTAACTCCATTTAAAATGCCTACAAAATAGGATACTCTCCTATTTTGTAAGTTTGTGACTTGTAGGAATCGGAAAACTAGACAAATTAAGAGAGAGAGTCCCATGTACATTAAGACCGCCATTCTCTAGCTCTCTTTAGAATCTACGCCATATAATATATATAATACAAATTTTCTCTATCCCACTTTTTGTACTCTATTTCATACTCTATAATACGTGCTTTTCTAACATAACTAGAAAATTGTTAAGTAATACGAGACTATTTTTTCCTGGATTATGTAACATAGTTACCTGAACATAGAATAATGGTGAGAACTGAGGATCATGTTCATCAATATCATTCCAAAACACAAGCTGAGCTTCTGCTTCTTCTCCTTTCCTTTCTGTTCAAGAAACTCGGACAAAGTTACAGTGACCTGTGCTTGGATAAGCCTAGCACCACCATCATTGGTCACAATTTCACTCTCTTCTCTATCTACCTCATCAGACATGCTTTCTTCTAAACACAAAATCTCCACACATACCCATCATCAAATACTTCAGTTACAGATATCTGTCCCTCCAAACACAAAATTCCCACACAATCTCAACATCAAATTCTTCACCTACACAAACCCATAATCAAGACTCACACAATCTAGGTTTTTTCTCTTATTCAGCTTCAAGCTTGGTGGACTTTTGTGGGTTTGCTGGAATTGATGTTTAAGCTTGGGGAATTATGTGTGTTTGTGGGAATTGATGATAGAATGTGTGGGTTTTGTTTCGGTATTGATTTGAGCCTTTGCCTTTGATTGAGTTTGGTTGATGGGGGCGGTAAATTGAGGAAGATTGATTGAGGGAGTTGGGAAGATAGAGAGAGATATGAATTGAGAGAACGATAAAGAAGAAGAAGGAGGAGAAGAAAGAAAAAGGCGAAAAAAGAAAGAAGAAGAATGAGAAAAAGAAAGGGAAAGTGTTCAAAGAAAATGGAGTTGGTATGTGTGTTAAAGTTGGTGGGCTATGGGTAGGTGTGAAATAATTAAAAAAATGAGGGAAACATATTATTTAAATAAAAGAGGATGTAGAATAGACAAACTAATGTGGGTGTTTTGTAAAAGTGGGTGTGTAAAATGGAAAAAGTAAGTTTTTTTTGCAAAATAGACAAAAATTTTACATCCATTGATGTGGATGCTCTTATATATATAATACAAATTTTCTCTATCCCACTTTTCTACTCCATTTCAAACTATATAATATGTGCTTTTCTAACATAACTAGAAAATTGTTAAGTAATATGAGACTGGTTTTCTCATTATGTTTCATCACAAAGCATCTCATCCACACAAAAAACCATTGACCTAAAACGATCTTGCTAACGATTACTCTCTTGGAATATGTGGCCAAGTAGTTTTCTAGCAAGAGCCTCAGAGCTAAGTCATCAAATGCTTTGTTTAGAGCATTAGTATTAGTGGAGGCAAATAGGTTAAATGCTAAATTTAGCAATTAAATATAACAAAAGTGGAACAAAAGTGTGCTGCATCAGTGGTCTGTTAACATGATTTGCCATCTTTACATGGAAAGAGATGGGTATGAGGAGGATGAGAAGGGAAAAAGAGTGAAGAAGAAGTGGGCTTTAGGGATTATGTTGTTGAGTTTTGAGAGTTGAGAAAACTGCCATATTTTATCATTTCTCTGTTTTTTGTTTTCTTTAAAAATATAAATAAAGAAAAGAAAAAAAAAAAAAAGAAAAAGAAGTAAGCCTTTTTTGTTGGGAAATTGCCTCAAATTCCAATTGTGACTTGGAAAGTCAATTAGGTTTCCTAGTTGAAGAAAGAAAAATAATTTGGGTTTCCTTGTTATAGAAGGAAAGACTATTCCATGGTATGGAATGAAGTCTATTCCTTGTTAAAGAAGTAATGTATTCCTAGTCCAAGAGAGAATAGACTCCTTGTTAAAGAGGTAATGTATTCCTATTCCAAGAGGGACTAGCAAAAGAGTTTTATAAATAGACAATGCTACAAAGAATTTGATGGTGTTGGCGCAAGGGTCCTCCCTATGGGGAGAAGGAAAATAGAGCATGGTATTGGGAGTTATCCGATTAACTCTATTAAGATCAGTTGCACACAATGCTGTGAAAGAAAAGACCAACAGTGGTATTAGAGCTTGGTTGATTTAGTGGATAACTCTTTGTGTGAATTAAGATGGAAGAGAAGGGATTGCTTTGATTAAGGTGGAGCTATTCCAAGAGGAAAAGAGGACTACTTGATTAAGGTTAGAGTTATCCCAAGAGGAAAGAAGATAGTTGAGAACAATTGATGGAATTTGAGTCAAGAAGATAGCCAAGGAGGAGAGAGCAAATGGTTGCCGCCTTCAAGAAGATATGGATTTGGAGCAAAAAACTTCAAAAAAAAAAAAAAAAAAAACTTCAAAAAAGAAGAAGAAGTTGTGGGCCTTAAATGAATAAATCAAAAATAACACGATTGAATTGAAGTTTAAGTAAACTTAGAATATATAATTTGTTGTTTAGCAAAAGAAAAAACTATCTTCTTGACTCAAAAAAAAAAAAAAAAAAAAGGGATTTGGAGCATTTTTTATTACATCAATCTTATTTTAGATTGGTGTAGTTTATCATTTGGTACAGGGAGACACTTCCTTTTTTTTTTTTTTTTTTTTTTTTTTTTTTTTTTTGAGAAGACGTACAGGAAGACACTTAAAAGGTGGATAAAGAAGGATTGTCTAAGCTAAGTTTAAACTTGACTCGATATTAAATAAGGAGGACCATAAAGAAATATATATTTGAAATCAAGTCCAAACCGTTCATAACTCAGTTCAAGTGTAATAATAATAACTAGTTGCTAACCCGTGCGATACACGGGATAGCTAGTTAAATAAAATGACAATTAACCAACATCACGTTAAGGTAAAAGAATTAGTGAGTGACTGATTTGCCCACCAAGAATTTAAAAGAAAAAAAGATTGATATAATAAAATCTAAGAAATTTAGAAATAGAAAATTGGGTTAATAATATGCATATTATAGACATTTTGCTAGTTAACATTTAAAAAAAAAAAGATCTATCATAATTAAATAAAATACAATGGGAATAAATATTTAACTTCTATACTTTTCTATAGTTTAGAAGTGTTGTCTAACGTAGAATATTATTTGGTTGTAAAAAAGATTTTTATAAAATGTTAATGCCATATATATATGCTTATATTGTCAATGTCTCACTGCAGGTGCATAGTTACTGAAACCTACAAAGTAATTTATAATTCTTAAATTAATAAAGCAAAATTTCCAAAATTTATATATATACACACACTCAAAACTGATATAAACTACAAAGATAAAAACAAATCTTATTTAGTCGTATTAATAACAATATAAACAATTCAAAACATGGAACATTATCAAATTTATAACACATAATTCCATTATCTTTTACGTTGAATCCAAACAAATAATTAATTAACAAAAAATCAAAGATTTAATTAAGAAAACAAAAAATCACATGAACCCAAAATAAAAATTCTCAATAAAGAAAAAACATATAAGGTAAAGAATTAAGATCAACCTACTAAGACGCAAATACTAAAAACCCCAAAACTTAAACCTTCCAAATTTTATAGAATCCCCAAATTCTACTTCAAAACCAAATAAAACCCTTCAAATTCAAAAAATTCATATATAATATATAAAATAAAAATTTACCACACCTTGGGTTGGAAGACATAGGTTGCAATATGCTTCATCTGCCGTATACAATATAAAATAATTATTAGAAATTTCAATCCAAAAACCAAACCCACAAAAACACTATCAAAATATAAAGATTAACCCAAACACTTAGAAGAAAATAAATTTTAAACATAACAAAACAATAAGATAGAATGAAAATTTCAGGCACATATGAAAGTAAATAAAAAAGACAAAACCTACGTTTTTTTATTTTTTTATTTTTTTTAAGTTGAATCTCTCTCCTTCTTATTTTTTTAATTTTAAAGTGAAGTTAAGTTTAGGGTTTTGAGATAATAATTGCTAGGGTTTTAAGGAGAGAAGAGAGAGTCATACCAGAAGTCTAAATAATATAAACAATTCAAAACATGGAATATTATCAAATTTATAACACTTAATTCCATTATTTTTTACGTTGAATCCAAACAAATAATTAATTAAAATTAATCTAAACAAATAATTAATCAACCAAAAATCAAAACTTTAATAAAAAAACAAAAAATCACATGAACCCAAATAAAAATTCTCAATAAAACAAGAACAAATAAAAATTTACCACACCTTGGGCTGGAAGACATAGGTTGCAGTTTTGATTTTTCTCCAAAAAATAGAGATGTTTCATCTGCCATATACAATATAAAATAATTATTAGAATTTCAACCCAAAAACCAAACCCATAAAAACACTATCAAAATATAGAGATTAACCCAAATACTTAGAAGAAAATCAATTATAAATATAATAAAATAATAAGATAGAATGAAAATTTCAGGTACATATGAAAGCAAATAAAAAAGACAAAACTTATGTTTTTTTTTACATGAGTCTCTTTCCTTCTTGTTTTTTTAATCTTAAAGTGAAGTTGAATTTAGGATTTTGAGATGGTAATTGCTAGGGTTTTAAAAAGAGAAGAGAGAGTCCTACCAGGAATCTCTCTCTTTTTTTCTTAATCCTAAAGTTTTTTTTTTTTTTTTTTTTTTTTTTGTGAGTCCTTTTAAAAAAAAAAAAAAAAAATTCAAACCTAAAGTGAGTCATTTTTTTTTTTAATTCTAATATGAGGTATCTTAAAAAATTATAATTAATTTTTAATTTTTAATTTTATATTATATATAGATAATAATAATGATGTGATAGACCAACAAAATATATCTAATAGAGTTTTACTTAAACTAAACTATTGTAGCACTAATAAATATAAAAAGATATAAAACTTAGAATAAAAAGAATCTAAAATAAAAAGAAACTATTTGGTATTTTTGTGATAAGTTGATGTAGGATATTGTTATTTTGGTATTTTTATGCAAAAAACGTTATTTTAGGTCTAGGTAATTTATTTCCTTATTTTTAGGTTCTTTTAATGTTTTTTTAGGTCAAATTTGGTTCCTATTATGGTTAGATATTAATTAGGACTTATTTTAGAATATATTTTCTTGTCCATCAAGTTTTATGGAGCTCTTAAATAGGCCTTCAAGTTTGTATACGTTTTTCAATATTATTGATATTAATAAAAATTCAAACTTTTGTCTATTGTTTTTTTGGTGGATTATATATAAGATATAAAACCTAAAATAAAAAGAATATAAAATAAAAAGAAAAAGAAAATAGTGATGATGTGAAAAATTGTGAGAGTTTCAGAGGTTTCGGTTTTATATATATACTAGTCGCTAACCCGTGCGATGCACGAGATAGTTAAATAAAAGGATAATTAACCAACATCACGTTAAGGTAAAAGAATTAGCGAGAGACTGATTTGCTCACCAAGAATTTAAAAGAAAAAAAAATTGATATAATAAAATCTAAGAAATTTAGAAATAGAAAATTGGATTAATAATATGCATATTATAGACATTTTGCTAGACATTATCAAAATATAGAGATTAACCCAAATACTTAGAAGAAAATAAATTCTAAACATAACAAAACAATAAGATAGAATGAAAATTTCAGGCACATACGAAAGCAAATAAAAAAGACAAAACCTACGTTTTTTTTTAGTTGAGTCTCTCTCCTTATTTTTTTAATTTCAAAGTGAAGTTAAGTTTAGGGTTTTGAGATGGTAATTGTTAGGGTTTTAAGGAGAGAATAGAGAGTCCTACCAGGAGTCTAAATAATATAAAAATTCAAAATATGAAACATTTTCAAATTTATAACACCTAATTCCATTATCTTTTACGTTGAATCCAAACAAATAATTAATTGAAATTAATCCAAAAATTAATTAATCAACCAAAAATCAAAATTTTAATAAAAAAACAAAAAATCACATGAACCCAAATAAAAATTCTCAATAAAGCAAGAACATATACAAATTTACCACACCTTGGGCTGGAAGACATAGGTTGCAGCTTTGATTTTTTTCCAAAAAATAGAAATGTTTTATCTACCATATATAATATAAAATAGTTATTAGAATTTCAACCCAAAAATCAAACCCATAAAAACACTATCAAAATATAGAGATTAACCCAAATACTTAGAAGAAAATCAATTCTAAACATAATAAAACAATAAGATAGAATGAAAATTTCAGGCACATATAAAAGCAAATAAAAAAGACCAAACTTACGTTTTTTTTTATTTTTTATTTATTTATTTTTTTTACGTGAGTCTCTATCCTTCTTATTTTTTTAATCTTAAAGTGAAGTTGAGTTTAGGATTTTGAGATGGTAATTTCTAGGATTTTAAAGAGAGAAGAGAGAGTCCTACCAGGAGTCTCTCTCTCTTTTTCTTAATCCTAAAGTTTTTTTTTTTTTTTTTTGCTGAGTCCTTTTTAAAAAAAAAAAAAATTCAAACCTAAAGTGAGTCATTTTTTTTTTAAAATTCTAATGTGAGGTATCTTAAAAAATTATAATTAATTTTTAATCTTCAATTTTATATTATATATAGATAATAATAATGAAGTGATAGGCCAACAAAATATATCTAATAGAGTTTTACTTAAACTAAATTATTGTAACACTAATAAATATAAGAAGATATAAAACCTAGAATAAAAAGAAAAAGAAAATAATGGTAACGTGGAAAATTGTGGGAGCTTTAAAGGCTTCAGTTTTATATAATAACTAGTCGCTAACCCGTGCGATGCACGGGATTCTTTAAAAAGAAAAAAAACAATATTGCAATTATCATTTGCTGGACTAAATTAGAATGCCTCAAGACTTACTAATCAAATAATACAACTAAATGGAGAAGACCCAAGCATAACATAAAATCGTCACTAATTCAAATATTAAACATTGTCAAACCTAGTACACAATATGCTTCTGCCCAATAAAAGAAATCCTGTATATTAGCTCCATAAAAATACATACATGCCGAAAAGATTAATACCACTACCATAGGTCCATTGGCAATGAAGATATTTTCATAGTTACATATATTCTATGAATAAACAAATAAACAATAATGATCGCAATCTTATTTTCTTAATAAATAAATAGAATATAGTTACTAATGTCAAATTCTTTTGCTATGACTCAAAAAGAGTAGAGAAAGAACATAATACAACAAATCTGCATTATATAGAAGAGTACATCATATATTTATTTAACATAAAACATTGAGTTCTATAAATTGTTATTTAGAATAGAGAAAGCAAATATTTGACCTCACGCCACATAGAGAGAGAAAGAGAGTAAGGAAGCTTTTACGAATTTGAATCAAAAGAGGACGTCCACGGCATCTCGATTTTGCTCCCTTCAATCCCAATTCTGCAAAGCTCACAAAAAACCCATAGGAAATCGGTTGTCAATTGAACTGAAGGTGAAACAAAGAGAAAACAAATCTCTTCATTTACTTTTAATCGCTTACCATCATTAGGAGCGGAGACAATGGAGAAGGTGCACTAAAGACGAAGCATAGAGACTGGAGAGAGAAACGGATGAGAAGCTATGGTTTTCCTTCTTCTTCTTCTTTTTTTCTTTTTTGATAAGAAGGGGATATGGTTTTTGATTTAGGGGCTTCCTGCATATTAGTGTTATCATGGGAAATTTTAACATAGCTCCAAAATAAGTTTTAATAAACCATCTCTTTTAACTTATTTTTTTTTAACCAAAAAAGGCCGAGAATTGTTGAAATAAACAAAGTATTTACAGGAAGATTTATAAATAGTAAAATGGATTCCCAATTAAAAAATTAAGCATAAGTTATTATACTTAAATGGTGGCCAACACAATTCAAAGCATACCACATCAATGATTATGTTTGTTCAACATTTAAACAATGCTAGAATGGAGGGGCATAAAGCATTTGAACCAAAATAGATAGAAGATTGAAAGCAATCACCAACCTTATTGGATCTTAGAATATCTATCAGTCCACCAGTGAACTTCTGACCAATGGCCATGTGATAAGGAAAGGACCTTATAGCCTCCTCTAAGTCAAATGGATTGTCTATGCACATGGCAGCTGTAAGCAATGTATTCTCTCCAGCTTCTGCCAAGTACTTCATCAACATGTTTGCACCATATTCCCAGCCAACGGCCATCAATGTAATCCATGGCCTTGCCTTATTGATGAATTGTATAGCTGTGGAGATATCATCGCTGTCAGCAGCTGTAAATAACCTGCAGAAAATAGAATAGTAAAGAAGCTCCTACTATTAGCACATTTAAAAGAAACCTGTATTAGATGATTCTCCTATCCATGTACCTGAGCATGAGATTGATTAAAATTTACCATGAAAACAACTACTTTGAAGTAAAAGCGGCAAGGTTTCCTCTCATTCCCACACCACTGAATTTAAAAAAAAATATATTAAAAAAAGGGTCAGTCCTAATTCACCCCACGCATCTGGAATGTGATACCCCATTGCTTGATGTGGTGAAATGAAAAACCATGTAAAGTATATGTCATGGTAAGAACATGGAAACATATACTTACAAAGATGCCCTTAAATCAATGTCATAGTAGTGAAAGCTAAAATTTTCTTAACAATGACTTATGAACAATTATGAAGTATATATAAATCATTAAACAAACCTTTTTTTAAAATCAATTACATAGATAACAAAAACTCACAAAGCCTTGGCAGCTTCTCAAAATTATCAAAGGAAATAGAAACTCAAGCAATATAAAGTTTGCATTAAAGAGCATAAAATCCCTGCCATTGTTACACTACACCATTGCATTGCCTTGTAACTTGTACATTGCAGGTAGTACAAAAATCAGCATATCCCTTTTGCATAAATCAACACATAATGAATGACTCTAAAGGGTTTTCTAGCAAAAACCTACTGAGTTCAATTAAACTTCAGCTCCAGAGTTCAATTGCTGTTTCAAACCTAAATTGCTTAATTTTGTTCCAGATAATAGAAAATAAATAAAAAATTGTTGTAATTCTGTCAAATTTATCATTGCTCTCCATATGCAGAATCCCACTAAGACCTATTTAAATTGCCACAATTAAAAGCGCAACCACCATTCAAAATTTGAGAGATAAGAAGGATAATTAATCGATATTTAGTTATAATAAAAAAAGAAGACTAAGCAGAAGAAGTTACCCATGACTGGATTAGACTATAACTGAATCAAGCGAAGAATGAACTTTGCCCATACGTAGAAATCATCTTTCACCATTGTCATCCAAAAATCTCTACTTAAATCTCAAATCATGAACCTAGAATCATTGAAATCACAGGTCCTCTTCTTCGGCTTGCTCTTGCTCTTGCTAAAATTTGATATATTGAAAGGAACCAAAATTGAGGGAGAACCTATATTAGGGTTTCGAGTATTGATAAAAACCAATTCTAAATCAAAACAAAATCTGAACCAATTTCGTAAATCAAAACCAAACAAAATAGCCGAACCTAAATCCTATTAAACACCCAAAATTAATATGAAAGATTATACCTGTAGCTGTTGGTTGTGAGGCGAAGCGTTTGTTGCTTAGTTGAATTCGTTTACCGTCGCAGGGGAAGAGAGAAAGATTTGCGTCTACCTTGTTGGGCAGAGTTTGCGTTTGAAGGAGACAGAGATTGAGAAAAAGGTTTTTGTATTGGTTTTGTTTAGGGGTTGAATTTGCGTTTGAAGGAGAGACAGAGAGAGAGAAATACGTTTTCGTATTGGGTTTTGTATTGAGTTTGCGTTTGAAGGAGAGAGAGAGTAAGAAATAGGATTTTGTATTGGGTTTAATAGTTACGGTGTTTAGGGTTTTATTTTTTTTAATAGTTTTATTTTTTTAAATAATGCTGATGTGGGAAAATGTGAGAGCTTGAAAAGTTTCGGTTTTATATATAATAATAATAATAATAATAATAATAATAATAATAATAATAATAAATATAGATGATGATTTTTGTGATAAGTTGATGTAGGATAGAATTTACAATTTAATTTTTGTAATTATTTAATTTTGGTATTTTTATGCAAAAAACGTTATTTTAGGTCTAGGTGATTTATTTCCTTATTTTTAGGTTCTTTTAATGTTTTTTTAGGTCAAATTTGGTTCCTATTATGGTTAGGTATTAATTAGGGCTTATTTTAGAATATATTTTCTTGTCCATCAAGTTTTATGGAGCCCTTAAATAGGCCTCTAAGTTTGTATACGTTTTTCAATATTATTGATATTAATAAAAATTCAAACTTTTGTCTATTATTTTTCTGGTGGATTCTATATAAGATATAAAACCTAAAATAAAAAGAATCTAAAATAAAAAGAAAAAGAAAATAGTGATGATGTGGAAAATTGTGAGAGCTTCAGAGGCTTCGGTTTTATATATATATATATATATATAGATATGGATAAATAAATAAATAAAAGAAGCAAAATGTCCAATTTTAACTCCATGTGTTAGCTAACAATGAATTGATGTTTAACACTTTAACTACTTTGATCCTGCTAACCAATCAACCATAAGCTAGAAGGAGGGGCACATTGATTTGACCACACACAAAAATAATTATAACTCCATCTGTTAGCTAACAAAGAATTAACGTTTAATTACTTGGACCCTGCTAACCGATCAACCATAAGCTAGAAGGAGGGGCACATTAATGTGACCACACAAAAAAATAATTATAACTCCATCTGTTAGCGAACAATGAATTAACGTTTAATTACTTCGATCTAGCTAATCAATCAACCATAAGCTAGAAGGACGGGCACATTAATGTGACCACTCAAAAAAGTATTCTTTGACATGCTGCTAATTAATATTGTTGGTTTAAGATAGCTTGACCCTAGTTAATTAATTCAATTAATTACCCAAGTTGATTAATTAGTTTTAATTGCATACAAACCGTGAAGGCACTAACAAATCACCAATTAAACTAAATGAAAATAAATTAATACGGTGATTTGTTGACAAATGAAGAAAACCTCTCCTAAGACAACATAATGTTGTTTTTAATTCCCCCATTATAGGAAAAATTAGAGACTTTGTGGTTGAATGAGTTTCAAGTTTTTAATTACTTTGAGAATGGCGGTTGTTTATGTGTGTGTGGATGTATTATGTACCATTTTACAACACTTAAGGCTAATTTTTTTCTTAATATTAGTACCAAGTAACACTTTCTTGTACTCAACGCAAAAACCAAGTAATCACTTTATTTCACCTAGTTTAGATGGGAAAAATACCCACACACCCCCTAACCTTTGAAGTAGTGGCCAAAACACCCCTTGACAGACTTGCCAAATAAGCACCTCAGTTAGTCTATTGTTAAAAAACTAACGGAATGGTCACGTTTCTCTCACATGAGTTTAAAAGAAAAAAAAAAAAAAAAAGCTCAAACCCAAAGAAAAGCAAGGTCTCTAAAAGCCAAACCCAATTCTTCATTTCTTACAATCTTAAGCTTTTCCTGGTTCAAAAAGCCTAACCCAGACCAAGTTCTTGGTTTCTTAAAAGTCTTTAGTTTTTCTTATTGAAAAACCATACCCAGTTCTTTTTATTTTAAAAAAAGGTCACACTTAGGTGAACAAGTTTTGATATTTTAATAGCTTCTTCCTTCATGAAAAACCATACCCAAACCAAGTTCTTGCTTCTTGAAGCTTTGGTAAGCCCTTCAATATTTTAATAGCTTCTATCTCAAAATAAAATAAACAACTTCATTATGGTTTAAACTAGCATAAAGCAACTGTTAAATGGGGGCAGTTTGGATCCAGTGCTTCTAGTGCACTGGACTCGTTGGGATGGTGACATGTGTTAAAAAATAGACACGTGTCACAATCCCAACATGTCCAGTTTTACTGGACACTGGACTTAATCCAAACTCCTGTTAAATATACTTGAACTATTTTGTTAGTTTGTCTATGAATTTATGTGTATATAGGCCCACCAATTTCAATATATCTATGGGGTAGTTACTCTCAATATAAATTGGAACCACTTGGTTTCTACATCATGGAGACCTTGCTTTTCTTTGGGTATACGTGACCATTCCATTAGTTTTTTAATGGTAGACTAACTGAGGTACTTATTTAGCAGATATGGAAAATTTATGGAGTAAATTGGCCAAAAAAAAGGTCATGGGGGTGTTTTGGCCACTACTTCAAAGTTCAGGGGTGTGTGTGAGTATTTTTCCCAGTTTAGATTAATGAGTGATTGTTTCTCCATTTTTATCATATTTAGAGAATTCTATGAACTAAACAAGAGAATTCAATTTAGAATTAAGAGAATTCTATGATTAGGTTAGTTGCTAGAAACCCAAGGCAAAAACCCTACAATGATCGGTTGAACTTTTTTTTTTTCTTTTTTTTTTTTTTAACTAAAAAATGTTTATGGTTTTAATGCTCCATAAACGCCTAACTAACCATCATCAGTTTCCATTGTGTTTTCAACTCTCAATAGTTTCACTTCTTCCAAGTTCACTCACATTCCTTGAATCTGCTCTTCTCTTCCCTTTACAATAGGAGATTCCATAATGAACGAACCCCCATGCAGAGGTCTAACTTTGACGAGACCATAGGTTTGGAGTTAGCTAGGTTACAAGTGTTTTGGCAACCAAGCTTGGTTGATCATCAGCCTCCACTTCAGATCTCATAATGATTTTCTAAGAAAGGTTCCACTAAGCTGGATTCCTTATAGGCATGCAAATTTAAAATAAAAATTGGATCCCTCTTCCTAATTATTACACATTATTTGCATTTTTTTTTTGTTACTACCAAATAAAATCACATCCAGGAGAGCCTTGTAAAACATATTGATGCTATGTTTGCTGGTTCCTGAACTTCTTGGAGCAACTTGGATGTGAATATGCTTAATCATCTTTTTTAATGTCGCGATATCCTCCATGATGGGGACGTTCTCCAAGCTAGTCAAGCGCTGTGTCTAAATTAGCTTCACTCCTTGATATAATTTTAGAAAAAGGATTACCTCCCTAAAACCTTGCATCCATTCCTCATATAATGCTTCTCTGGTAGTGGATAACATGTTGTTCTCATCATTGCAAGAGTGCCATGAATAACAACCTTTACGAATGGACTGGCCTAAACGATTTTGATCACAAAGGCACCTCCATTCCAATTAGCTTCGCGCGAACGCTTT
The DNA here is from genome assembly GCA_023621385.1 of Quercus gilva. Classification (NCBI taxonomy): domain Eukaryota; kingdom Viridiplantae; phylum Streptophyta; class Magnoliopsida; order Fagales; family Fagaceae; genus Quercus; species Quercus gilva. Next base: position 32,068,229 of record CM042484.1, read on the forward strand.
TTCGTGTCAACTATTATTATTGCTTGCCAATTCTGATTTTGGCATGGAATCTGGTTTCCAACAGTTACAGCAGTTATTGAACCAATTTGGATACAATCATCTAAATATGCTTTCCATTTTGTCAGGAGGTTTCTGGTGCTTGAAATGGCTTGTTGAACATCAGCAATTTTATTTTCAAATATAACCTTATTTCTGTTGGTCCAAATCACCCAAAGAGTGGCACTATATTTGTAAGAACGTTATCTTCCTGTCCATTACCTACTTTGTATTATTCAAGAGTGGTTATCAACAAATTGTCGAACAGATGGAATGGAATCAGATTGAATGTTTTGAGGCGAGGCAAACCATAAAGCTCTAGCAAAAGGACATTTGAGGAAAAGATGATCCAATGTTTCATCTTCTTGATCTCACATTACACATTTGGGGCTAACAATAATTCTAGTCGGTAGCCCATTGTGTAATAATTTCCATAAGAACAAACAGATTTTATATGGGATTTTTAGTTTCCAGAGATTTTTCTAGCCCATTCCATTCATACCATAATTAGCTGTCCCATCTTGCTCCTTAGTAATCAATTTGTATCCTTCATCCACCTTGTATGTCCCTTTTTTTAATTGAGACCATAAAATTTTATCCCGAGCTCCAAACTTTGAATGTGGGGTATTTATAATCTCTCGTGCAACTCTCATGTCATATATATTTGCAATGAGCTCAGCTTTCCAAGTACCTGTTTCAGAATCCATAAGATCTCGAATTGTGCCTTTGTCAAGTCGATATTCTAACAATGTTGTTTCATTACGAGGTCTATACCATAGCGGATCCTTTAATTTATTGCTACCACCCATTCTTACTTGCCATTTAGCTCCTGAAAGTTGTGTTTCTTTTTCCTCCATATTCCTTTCCATATTTGGGATGCAGTCTCTGGACATCTTTCCATACCCCAAAGGTTAGGAACTTTTGGAAAATACTTTCCTTTAAGAGTAGTGGCTAGTAAAGATTGAGGATTCTGAGTTATTCTCCAGTATTGTTTGGCTAGAAGGGCTTGATTGAATTGTTCTATCTTCCTAATACCTACACCTCCTATTTCCTTAGGTTGGCAAATTGTATCCCAAGCTATGGTATGTAATTTCCTTACCTCTGCAGTGTTTCCCCACCAAAAATCTCTAATGATTCTATCAATTCTATTCCATGTATCTTTTGGTAATTTATGGATTGACATAGAATATATTGGCATGGCTTGCATGACCGATTTTATAAGAGTTAGCTTCCCTGCAAATGATAAGAGTTTACCTTTCCAAGTTTGAAGTCTACTCTGTAGCCGATCAATGATTTGGTTGCCAATTTCTCTCCTTGTTGTTCCTCGATCCACTGGGATCCCTAAAATTTCCCAATCTTTGTTGCAATGTTTACTTTTAACTTTATGGCTAAGTCTTCTTTTATAGCTTCATTGCAGTTGGGACTAACCACCAAGACTGATTTGGTGCCATTTATCTTTTGACCCGACATTTCATAAAAGCTTTGAAGGGTTTGGCTGAGCTTGTCTGTAGTTTGATTGGCAACTTTGAAGAAGATGATAATGTCATCTGCAAACATGAGGTGTGAAATAGGAAGCCCTCCTTTATTTATTTTCACTCCCTTTAGCAAGGCTTTAGCTTCTAAATCCTGCAACATGCATGAAAGAATATTTGTGTAGATAATTATATGTATGGTGATAGTGGGTCACCTTTCCTTATACCACAATTGGGTTTAAATTTTTCTATGGGAGTTCCATTGACTAGAATGTTGTATGTCATTGTGCTGACACATTGCATTACCAATTGAGTCCATTGTTGGCTAAAGCCCATTTTCTGAAGTGAGTCTTTAATAAAATTCTAATTTAGTCTATCATAAGCTTTGCTCAAATCCACCTTCAGTGCAGCAAAACAAAGTCTTCCCTTTTATTCCCTCTTAATTGTGCAGATTCATTCGAGAGTCAAGATGATATTGTCAGTGATCAATCTACCCTTAACAAATGCATTTTGATGAGGAGTGATAAGATCATCAATGATGAGTTTTAGTCTATTTGCTAAAACTTTGGTAGCAATTTTGTATGCCACATTGCATGTGATGATAGGTCTGTACTCACTGATTTCCTCCGTATTGAGACTTTTAGGAACCAAAGTGATAAATGTGTTGTTAAGTTCCTTAAGAATGTAGCCTTTTCTGAGAAAGCATAATGTTGCTTGTGTTACTGTTTGTCCCATTGTATCCCAACAATTTTGGAAGTGCATTGCAGGAATGCCATCTGGGCCGGTGCTTTCTAGGAACCCAATTGGCCTCTTTAATCTCCTCTATTGAACTCCCTATCCAATATTTGTTGATGTAGGTGCGAGAGTCCTAGTAGTGTGTATGTATTCAAGACCTCCATAATACTCTCTGTACTTTTGTTTCATTTTGATTGGAAGATACTTTGGAAATGTTGTTGTATATCTTCCCTTAACTTCTAATCTTAATCTATCCATTGATTTGAGTGGTTCTTAAGTTTTGTGATGCGATTGGTTGCTCTTTCTCTTGCGAACAATAGCATGGAAGTATCTAGTATTTTTGTCACCTTTTTTTGTCCAACCCTTCCTTGCCTTTTGTCCCCAAAACACTTCCTCCATATTTAGAAGTTGTTGGAGTTCTTGTTGTTTTTGTCGTTCTTGTTGGCCAATTTCTGGAGTGTCAATATGATTTTGTATAAATGTATGCTCCTCCTTTATTTTGGACAGTTTCTAGTGCAAATTTCTAAATTCATTTCTATTCCAACTGATGCAAGCTTGCTTGACATTGCATAGTTTGGATTTAAGGATATAAGTAGGGGAACCTGAGATTTTTTTCTGCCATTACTCTTGGATTATTTGTTTACATCTTGGGTGCATTAGCCATATAGCTTTGAATCTAAACGGCCTTCTTCGGTAGATGGGAATGTTGTTGATGTCTAAAACTAGTGGTGCATGATTAGATACCGTGATAGGCCAGGCTTCAAGAGTGCAATGTTCAAAGGTATGTAACCATGCATTATTAATAAACACTCTGTCTAATTTTTCTAGGACTAGAGCATCCCCACCTCTTTCATTTTTCCATGTGTATTTGACTCCCGTTGATTGTAATGGTATCATTTCTGTGTCTTGTAAACAAGTATGCAAATCTGATGCTTTTGGGCAATTTTGGGAGGTTGATGATTGTTTATCTGCATTGGATAACACCTGGTTGAAATCACCAATCCTTTCTTTTGCTGGTTTTTGGATGGCCATAAACAAAAGTAAAATAACACAAACCAAAAGTAGGATGTTTCATTCTAGTATGGATGAAATTTTTTGTGGCATCTAATACAGTCAAAATGATATTTTTCTAGCATAACAAAAGCCCCCCAGATAATCCTACTCTTTCTACTTCACAAAAATTTTCAAAATTCCACTTATGGGTCTAATACTTTCCCTTTCCTTTCTTCTGCTTTGTCTCCATTAAAAATAAGATAGAAGGGTTGGTATTTTTAGCAATTTTTGAGATGAGCTGAACTGCAAAGGTATTGTCGAGGCTTCTACAGTTCCCTAGCAATGTCCTCATGGTTGCTATGGAGGCCTTTCTGGGGCTGCCTTCGAAAGCCTTATGTTTGACAAAAGTTGTATTAGATTAGTAACTATATTCTGCTGATGTTCAGTTCCTACATTTTGTCTGCTCTAGATAACTTCAGTCTCTTCAAACTGATATGATCGCCCTGTGATCCTAAGTCTAAGAATAAACTCATTATTCTCAAACTCAATGTTTTGAAGTGAGGTAATTATTAGATTAGCATCTTCATTTAAGTTGCGAGTACTGTTGGTAAAATTCCATTGCTCTTGACTCAATCTTCTCCTATTAACTCTGCCTGTCTCTCCATCTTCCTCATCACGTTGTCTCTTAGGGGAGGATGGTCTTGAGCCATAATCTACTTGTGTTGCTGAAGGAGATAATCCTTCCATTGATGTAGTCCTACTTGGAACAATGTCTTCAATTGCAATTCTTGTTTGCCTTCCAAGAAGTGAGTGTGTTTCTGGATTTAAATCGTGGATAGGTTGAGTAGAATAGATATTATACAACAACAGAGGGACCAGTTGTTGAAAAAAGAGGTCTATTGATTGTAAAGTGTTCTAAGAAAGCAGTTGAACCCGACTAAGAATATAGCCAGGGGATTGTGTATTAGATAGATATACCATCATCCCTATTCCTATTAAAAATAGGTTGTCAGTGCTCCTGCTAGCTTTTGATTCCAAATTATGCATTTTGTTGTGTGAATTCTGCCAAGTAGTAATTTCTTGATTCCAAGTGCTCTACTGTGGAATAGCTTGTTCCATCCTAGTAAGAATACTAGTTGTGATTTGGATTTCATCTGGATCATTTGTTGTTTTGCTACTCTCTCCCACATGAAAATGGGAATGTCTGTTCGACCTTGTCTCACTTGAATCCTCATAAGCCTTTGGGTTGTTCACTAGAAACAGCTATACACAGAAATTTCAGAAGTCATCACAGTCCATGTTGCATGGTGCTGCTGGTTCCTAATCCATGCTAATAATTTCAACATTAGTTCATCCACTATAACCTTCTTCAACATCAACAAATCTTAGATTAAAGCCTTCTGGTGGCATCCAACATTCAAATTGATTTGCATTTTGGTCAGTTGTGGGGTTGATATGGGATGGGGTGATTGGGGTGTTTGGTGGGTCAAGTTCATTGTCTGAGTCCATAAAAAGATTATTTCCCCAAAAGCTATCATTTGTTGGACTATTAGGATTGATGTGGCTAGCTTCTTGGTGATGTACATCTAAATCATCTAAATTGGTTACCTCAAATCTATCAAAACTGGAAAGAGCAGAGTAATGGTGGGCCATTGTGGCATTTGGAGGATGTGGTAGTGTATTGGAATGCTGATTTGGGGGTTTGTGTGTTTGGAGTGCTGGTTGTGATTGAGTTTGATTTGAGTGCTGATGTATTGGTTGTGTTTGAGGTTGGTTGGGTTCAGTAGGACTAGGATTAGAACTAGAATCATACTTGACCCTTATGGTCCTATGGCTTGGATGCCTTCAAATGCTTTGATGTCATTAATGTACATTACTTCCATAAGATCAAGAGCAAACTCCATGGGGTATTGAACTCGGATTCGACAAGCTTGGTCTCTCAGAAGTTCTTCTATATCAAACATGTCCATATGGCATTGTGAGCGAGCAAGACCAATGATTCCACACCTTTTGCAAGTCTCTCTTGCTCAAAGTTTTAGCTACTTGTCTTACTTAGCTTGATTATTATCGCTTTGTACCAATTAGGCTATTAGCTTTGATTTTTTTTGGAGGGCCAGCAGGGCAATTGCCCCTCTCGACCTTCCTGTTTCTGCCCTAAATGACACAATTTTTCCCATATTAGTATTTAATGCAAATGAGTTCATGTCAATTTCGTTTTGACTTAATTAACCTACAATTAACCCAAAATGGCTCAAATCATATAAATAAATTTCATTTTTATCCAATATAAATTTAAGTGATTAAAAAAATTTAATGGTTATATAGATAAATTTTAATTGAAACTATAAAGTCCCTAACCCTTTTAGCTAAAAATTATTTTTTTAAAAATCTCTTTTCAATTTATTTTTTTGAGTTGTGTATTTCTAAATTTGGGTGGAACTTCATTAGGTTGAAATGGGAACCTTTTAATTGTATTCTATTAATACTTTAATTGATGTTTTTATGAAAGAATTTGTGTAGAATTTTTTTTAATAATATTATTATAATTTATGTACTTACAAAAGATAAAAACATGTTAATCATTTTGGGCTAATTTTTAAATGAGTTGAAATGGGTCATTTCAACACTAATCCAATATGTGTTTATCAAATGGGTTGAAATTGGTTGTGTTGTGTTAACCCACTTAATAAACACGCCGTAATAGGGTTGAGGGGTTTTAGCGCAATTATTAAATGGGTCAGATTAGAGTTGAGTCTTGCATTCAAATACCCTTAACGCAACATGAACATGGTCCGTTAACACAAATTGCCATCTTTACATGGAAAAAAATGGGTATGAGGAGGATGAGAAGGGAAAGAGTAAAGAAGAAGTGGGCTTTAGGGATTATGCTGAGTTTTGAGAGTTGAGAAAACTGTCATATTTTATCATTTCTCTGTTTTTCATTTTCTTAAAAAATTTAAATAAATAAATATAGAAAACAAAAAAATAAAAGAAAAAAAAAAAAGAAAAAGAAAAAGAAGCAAGCCTTTTGCTCGTTACATAGAAATGAACAACTCTAACGGAAGGTTCCAGTTCATACTACAATGGATGGAAATCTTGTTTTTGAAAGTAGAGCTTTTCCCATGGATTCTTCTAATTCAGCTTATTTAGTCAGGTGAAATTGAAGGCAGTGACATTTTTGAGATTTTGATTTCTGTGTTTTTGATACTATTTTTATTAGTTTTTGAATTTTTAAAACTAAAATATGTCAAAACAGTGTCCTTTTTTTAGCACTTAAGGCAACCCACATAATAGAAAGAGGGGCACATTAATGAGACCACGTGCACAAAAAAATAATTATAACTCCATCTGATCTGTTAGCTAACAATGAATTGACGTTTATTTACTTTGCTCCTGCTAACCGATCAACCATAAGCTAGAATGAGGGGCACGTTAATGTCACCTCACAAAAAATAATTATAATTCCAGATGTTAGCTAACAATGAATTGACGTTTAATTACTTCGATTTTACTAACCGATCAATCAACCATAAGCTAGAAGGGATTATCACTACACACTTTTGGTACGATAATCACTCTATAAGTATAAGTGCTTGTGGGATATGAAAGGCGAAAATTGGGGTTTAAGTGTCCAGGTCAGAACTTCACACACTATACACTTATATTAGACTAAAATAAAATTTTTATTTTATATAAAAATAAAAAATAAAAATTTTAAAAAATGATAAGCTAGAAAGAGGGAGACATTAATGTCACCACACACAAAAATATTCTTTGACATGTTGCTAATTAATATAATATGTGCCGTGGGTGCCACCTTACCAGTTGATCAAGATCATCTGTCTACCTGCTGTGTCACCATCAACATCGAAAACAATTACTCATTCATATCACTTGGGCATATCACAACTTAAAGAAAGGAACTGTGGGGACTGGGTTTGAGCACTGCTACCATTGGATGAGTGGACCCGAGCCCAACTAGCCTAACACAATGAATTTGTAGAGAGCATGTCAAAGGGGCCAGGCTTTAGTGTGTGGACAATAGTTAGTATGGCGTTCATGGCCATCAAACAGAGATGAACCCATTTTTTCAAAGAGAGTTTACTCTCTTTGTAATTTGAGGTGCCTCTTTCTCGTTAGGGCTAGTGAGCCCCCCTTTCTCTGAGTTCTGGGAGTCCCTTCTTTTTAGGAGAGTTTCTTACATTATATATATCCCCTTTTAATTGATCCTAACCCTACATTTGTTGATCAGGGAGGTCACTACTTGAGTACTTATCCATCAGCCGTTTTCGCATCTTTCTATGAGTTGCTGCTACCAAGGCAGCATTATTCAGGGATCATTTCCTCATTAATGCGGCCAGAACATCAGCGGTGGGCACTTAATGCGGAGGTGACAGTTTATCTTAGACTTGCTCCTTCACCGTCCTTCCCTGGCCGACACGTTGTACTTGCTTTGGGGCACTGCCTTCGGTGGTGTTTTTCTCTTCCTTTCCATGACCTCGGCTGGCCGAGGACAGGAATGTCCTCGGCAGTGCTTCTTGGCGATTGAGGCTTCCTGGATTCGTCCTCAGACATTTCTTCTTCCTTGGCGTGGGCCTTAGGCTTAATACGAAGTGGGCCGGGGTTGCCTAATTCTTTGGCCCCACAGGAACAATGTAAAACATTTCTATGAAATTTTCAATGCAATTATAAACATATTAATATAGTAGGAATAATTCTAGGGTTACACACACTTTGTTATAATTGTTTATGTGATAAACTTTGCATACTTGTTTATGTGATAAACTTCGCATACTGCAATAATGAAGAGGAGGATACTAGTGTTTTTTTTTTTTTTTTTCTGCAAAATGGCAACTAACTTGTCTAGCTATCCCTAAAACATGTGAAGCATGATGCATTTGGCTTTGAGTGACGCCAAATTAATGCCTTTAGCTGGCTAGTACAACAAACTTAATGCAAAATCAGTTAGAAGGTTTTGGATTCATAATTGGAGAAAGCTGCAAATTATTACGCATATCCGCTAGTTCAAAACACTTCCATTAGTTTCCGAGTGCACAAAACATATATGATTCTTTTCTCCTTCATCACACTAATCCCATTATCCTTTATTCCAAAACTAACACTACGATTTATCGAAGTTTTGTGAGCTAACCGTAGTATTTGCTTTTATTTCACTCAATTGGGAGCCACTGTCAGTATTTTTGGGTCCAAATTTTATGACTACGTAAGATAACACACAAGATTTGTGTATTTGTACCTTTTAGATATGTTAGAATAATGATTAAGTAATTAAATTAATTATTATTTTTATATAATTTAGATTTTGAGATAAATGATAGTTTATCATAATATCCCAACCACCACATGATATGTCTTACTATTATCACGAGGAACTGACATGAACTAAAAAAATATAATAAGAATTTCTATTTTCTAAACTTGAATTTGCTAAATAATTCTCTATTCCATTTATGGCTGATAAGAAAATGTTGAAAAAAATAAAATAAAATAAAATAAAACAACAACCAACGTATTCGCCATTATTCGCCTTCTTCACATGCTTATGCAAATCATGATTTTGTAACCTAGATCACCCTAAAAATGCTTTTTTTTTTTTTTTTTTTTCCTTATAGGCACCACGGAGAACATTAGGATAAAAGAAAAGCTTTGTAAAAGCCACATTGAGTTGAGATAGAGCCGAGTACAGGCTTTGTTTTGAGATGGTGTGAGCAGAGAATTACGAGTCCAATCAAAGCAACTTTGATACCACGTAAGAATAGCCAAAAATGCCACGTAAGAATAGCCCAAATACATATAAAATTAAAATAAAAAATAAAATAAAATAAAAAGAATACAAGTTTTTAATGGTTCGGCGCTAGGCCTACCTACATCCACTGTTTTACATTTCTCTCTAATTTTTAGTGTAATGCTATGTTACATAGCTTTGTTTATACACAAATCTTTGGGGAACATAATCCCTACGTTTGTTCAATTTGAATTTATTAAAAAAAGTATATATTGCCTTTCTTTTCCTTTTTCTCTTCCTCGTTACATGGGTTAGAATTTTTATTTGAGAAGTGTTACCATGTTATGTATAACATTTTCATAAAAAATTATAAGTAGTAAATTGTTATTAATTCTAATTTAAAATTACCATTGAAATTACTTTATTGCTTACTAATAACAATTTTTAACAACCTACCACTTATGATTTGTTATAAAATTATTGTGAAAATATTGTAAATATAGCATTTCTCCCTTCCTATAATTTGGTCTATGCAGTTTTTAATTTAAAAAGGAAAAAAGAATTTGATCAGATCTACAACTGATCTATAATTTTGGTAAAGTTAAATCTAATGAACAGAATTATATTATATTTGAAAAAAATACTCTTAGCAATTAAAATAGCAATAAAAAGTTTTCATATTTATGTTGCAGTGGAAGACTATATTATTAGAAACATAAAATAAAACTGTCAAAATATTATTTGACAAACGAAAGAAATATCATTGAAGAAAAAAGACTGAAATGGTAAGCCCTCATTGAAAATTATACTTTGATTCTTTGAAGAAAAGTTGCGAAAACAATTATTGCCCTTCGTCTATGCGCAGACTCATTCTACTAGTTTGCACAATCAAGTTTTTTCCAAAATCTAATTTCCAATTAGTTAGGCTAATTACCTTTCAAATAGTGAAATTTAGGAATGTTTTTCAACATTAACAAGGTACCATTTTAGCATAAGCGTTGTAGCTAAGTTGCTGAAAAATTGATGGAAAATGCAATACTGTAGTGTTTTTGATAGTTAAGGGATTTAGAGTAGCTGATTGACTCTTTCTCAAAAAAAAAGAGTAGCTGGTGGACTCTCTTTGTTGGGAAGAGAAATGTGTGTTGGGTGAAGTGTTTATGTTCAACAGGTTTTTGGTTCTTCCTTGAGTGTTTATGAGCTGCACATCGCATCTAGTATGGATTCATTATTCCAAGCTTAATGGGGAACTGTTTAGGGAGTCCATATCGATGCAAAATGACTCTTTTTCCCTTCAATCCACATCTTTTAATTATCATTTTGTTGGGTTCTTCTACTCACACGTGAGCTTAGTCGGCATAGCAAATAGGAATACAAACAATAAGTTGGACTGAAAATTCATTATTAATTGGTGTTGGACCTTTTTTTTTTTTTTTTTTAAGGAACAAAATAAGGGGTTCATGTGTGTAATCAGCACCCCACATCCCAAGGTACAAGTTAAGTAAAACCAAGGATACCACCAGCGCACAACAGGGCATATCACTATTCACATCCACGTTTTATACCGCCAAGTCAACTTGGGCAAAATGTTGAAGCAGCCCACAACATAAAGTTGCAAGATCTGAGACTCAAACCTTTGAGCCAATGGAGCTTTTGAGGGTTTCCTACCGTTAAGCCACACTTGCTGTTGGTTGGTGTTGGACCTTATGGTCTATAGGTATTTTAATAAGCTCTAGTTGTGGAAAAAATGCCCTCAACAAATTACAAACAACTTAAAAGTATTTTGATCATTCAAATACACAACACGCTTAATTTTGTTAATCAAATACATATTACATAAGACTTACAAATCAGTGTTCAAACTAAACCGCATAGCAAACAATTTTTAACGAATAGCATACTCGGATGAGGATGACATATTATGAAATAGATCGGGTCATTTTCTTGCCCAACTAAATAAACAAAGTAAGATATAAGTAATTCTGACCATCTAGCCCATCCTAAAGTTCGTTCTCATTAGGAATTGCCATTAAAATGTTCACTTCATGAGTAGCCTGATTAGGAGGTGGCATTGCCATGACAAGACCATCAAGAACTGACCCGATCCAATATGAAACAATTATAGGCTTATTCCCTTCACGAAATGCTACCTCTTTGGCCCCTAAATATTCATTCCAACCTGCACAAGTGACTTGGGTCTTGATACTAAATTGTGGCTTAACAAGTTTATGTTTGGGATACTTTTCTATCTCAATAATATCCTTAGAGTTTTCTTTCACAAATAAATAAAACTCTGAATCCATTTTGCTACCAAGTTGGCTCTCTGTCTCCTCAACACAATGCAATGCAAGTGACTTGCACGTTTCACCATCCAAATTTGCATTTTCAGCAGTGACCTTGAAATGCATGGTTTTGACACAATCTTTTCTTGGAGTTGAGCTAGTTATGCTGGGAGGAGAAGAACCATTCATTTTAAGATTAGGGAGGTAAAATAAGGGTTTTTGGAGTTCATTATTACTAGAAAGTATATTATTGTGTATGTTTGCCCAACTAGTGAGGAATTTCTCTTTCACCAAAAGGTCTGCTAGAAGAATGCTGCAGCTAATCCCAATCGAGTATCCACCACACTGGAAGTTTGTCACCTGTAGGAATATTTGGAAAGTTAGACAAATAAATGGGAAAAAAAATGCCCCATGTTAATTCACACCTCTATTCTCTAGCTCGCTTTGGAATCTACATAATACCATATCATATAACATATGCTTTCTAACATAACTTCAAGAATAGTTAAGAAATTTGTACTTTTTTTTTCCTGGATATGTAAGCTTAGTTACCTGAACATAAAATAATGGAGAGAACCAAGGATTATGTTCGTCAATATCATTCCAAAAAACAAGTTGAGCTTCTGCTTCTTCCTTTTCTTTCAATTCAAGAAAGTCAGACAAAGTTACAGCGACCTGTGTCTCGATGAGTCTAACACCACTATCATTGGAGACAATTTCTAACTCTCCATCACCATCCTCACCACACCACAGCCTTCCACTAAGCATTGGCTGTTCGGAAATTGCTTTTCCTAGTGTCTCCTTAGCCCAACCTGCAAAAATCCACCCTGAATCCTCCTCACTCGCGTTCTTGTAATAGAGAACTACGTGAAGACGCCTTTTGAATATCCCCGAAGCAATAGGGTCCGTGGCCAATACCCGGCATGACCGTCGCTGACCAGTCACCTTATAGGGTACGACTGTCTGCACAGCTTCAATGGTTAACTTAGGGACATTGGTGATGCCATAGGGACTAGCCATTTTTAGAGAACTGGTGGATAACTTCATGCTTGGTAAGGCATTTATAGGGCATATTTTAAAAGGTATACAATTAGGAGCAATTGTTAGTTACATTAATCTTGGTCTAGACGCTTCCTAATCAATTAACCAATTGGGTTACTTTCCTTTTCCTCTTTCTTTTTTTACTTGCTTTGTTACTTCACTAATGGCATGTAGTTAATCAGGGCCTGTACACTGTACAGGATTAGTATACCAGCAAGTCTGTTTTAATTATTAAGGCCTTTGTAGTTTTCCAATCAAGTAAACACTGATTGTGACTCAACACGTTTTGGGGATGCCGTGGCTGTTAAAGTAGGTAGCTTTAATTATCGTTCCTTTCAAATGGATAAGGGTACGTGGAAGTCACTCATTCTTCTGTTGGAATTGTTGGAAGACAAAAAACAGATCAAATCTATAATGGGTCATGTTAACGGGTTTTCTTAGAGTAATGTTAACAAAATATATTTTATGAAAGTTTTAACACTACTTTTATGAAAAATAGAAAAAGTTATCAAAATATTAATTGTTTTTTCTTTTTCTTTTTCCTATAAAAATTTCATTTAAATGGATTATTAACTATTACTCTAAATGCATTCATTAGCATTTCTCGTCTATAATAAGATTTATAAAAAAAGACAATATAAAAAATAGTCACATATTCCTTATTGCACATTGTTACACATGAACTATTCATGTATTTAAAACACAATTTTAAAGAGAGCATGTGTACAATAACAAATGCGTAGTAAGAATTTCGATCCGCTGTTTTTTTACATTGCTTAAGAGGAGGATATTGATTGGTTTTTGCAACGTGGCATGCAACTAAATTATTGTCCGGCTAACCAGAGAAAATAGCATGTGAGGCTTGTTGCAATTAATAAAGTGAGACCAAATTAATACCTTTAGTTAGTAGAGTAATTAATTCAATGCTAAATCATTTAACAAGGTCGTTCTTGATTCATAATTTTAGAAGGCAGCAGATTGTTACGCATACACGCTTTATTGTAGCGGATCGATGAGGTCGGACTGAAGCGTGTGAACTGAAAATTTAATCAATGAAGAACTTAAAAACTTTGGTACATGATAGTCATAGATGACATACCACTGGTATTGTTCAAGGCGAAAGATATTGTGGTAGATGCTTTTGCACTCTTTCGTATCAATACGTTTCTTATTAAAAACTGTCAATTAGTGCAATCCTAATCTCAAGGTCTGTTAATTATTAGATTTAGGACCCTTTGTTTTTTGTTCGTGGTCATGTATCAGCCTAGTATGGAGGGTTAATCTTGCTAGAGCCACATGTTTGTTTTTTTAAAGTCAAGCTCAGAACTCCCACCGAACCAAAGTAGATTGATGGCTACTGGTGCACTTTCTATTCCTACAAAAGAATCAATAAGCTCAAAATGTAAGAAAGAGACAACACAGGTACAATAAAGGAACATTGACTTATATCTATCAAATTTTCTCATTAAAAAAATGAAAAATAAAAACCCTTATATCTAAGGATAAAGTAAATAGCAGAATAGCATGTTCCGGCACTATGCACTAAAATGAAAATAAAACAAAGACTGAATGTTGGTAAGTTAAAACAGAATAATGCATGTCCAAGGGTGAGATAAAACAAAATAATATGTTTAGTAGTAAAATATCAATAAAGTGCATGCACCCAGTATATTAGCTTAAATAACAAGTGCAGGGATAAGGGTCCAAAATTATATATTGAGTCTTGGGACTTGCCTGAGGACGTTAGTTGGTCCAAGAACAAATAAACAGTAGTGAAGGTGTTAAGTTTAGAGTCCCATGAGTATGTTGCGAATGGAAAGGTTGGGGGAGGTGGTCTGAGGAGAGGAGTAGTATCTCTTCGGATAAACGAAGCACATATCAAATGTATATTCTATTGTTCAAAGTGACCTTCAAGGAAATTCCACTGATAGGGATGTGAATTATAAACGTACAGGAGGGATGGAAGCTCAGAAATATCTAAGAAAAAGCTGCTACCACTGCATTGAATGCTCCATAGCTAACTCTCTGGTCGCATTAATGAGGAAGTGATCTCTGAACAATACTTTTTAGCCTTACAACTACCCCCCAAGACTTCAGGAAGGTGCTGATAGGACAGATATCAACAACAACCATCTGGCTTGCATGTGGAGGGTAGAGATGAAAGGGGAAGATAGTATAAAAGAAGAAGAAAGCAATGAAAGTAGGGGATCGAGAAATTAAGAGAAAAAGACTTTAGCAATCACAAATTGCATTTGTAACCTAACTTGAGATAAATATATAAAAACTAATCTCTTCGGACTGTGCCAAGGATGATTTTCTTTAGTACAAGCTTGTCTATTTTCATTATCTCGTGATCTGAATCTACTTTAGTGTTTGTCTGATTCATTAAGGCACGGTTTTTCCAATCCACTTTCTACAAATTCATTATTTTGAGCTTTTTGGGCCTAAGTCCATCCACCCCGTGAGCTAGGGACTCAAATCTGGTCCTTACAACAGGTTTTATAGTATTTTTTTTAACTTCTTTTATTGTATTGGCCAAAACACTTGAAAAATCTTCGATATAACCAATACGACCTAGTATTTTAGTTGGTACATTTCAAATTTTCAAAGGAGTGCTAGTACCTATTTAATAGCCACTATGTCTGGTATGGTACAATATTGACTCCTATGCGTACGCCACCTTGGACAAAATATCTGGTCTCTTTTATTCTTTATTTTTTTTTCCTTGTAGAACTATTCTTTTGTTAGTCTTCAATTCCTTTTCTCAAAAAAAAAAAAAAAAAAAAAAAGTTTTCAATTCCTATAGTAATTTTAATTTTAGTTAGCTAAAATGTAATGAAATATAAAATTTCAAAAATAAATACATGAGTTTTCTTCGTCTTCATTTTTTTTTTTTTTTTTTTTGTTGAAGTAGCATTTCTCCCTACTATCATTATGCCTCTAAATGTTACTTGGTTTAATTCTATTTGTTCATTTTCTCATATGTGAGACTTCAAATTCTTTGGTGCCATTCAATGCATATTTTGGTGACCTGTTATAGCAGGTTAACTACTTAGAGGCATCATACCTACAAAAAACTGGAGTATCGTAGAATTCTCCTTGAATTCAAATATTAAAACTAATATAGTAATAGATTTAGGAATTAGCGAAAACATTTATTAAAATCTCCTAAAAAAAGTTAAATTTAAATTAAAAAAAAAAAGTAAGATTTCATTAATGCTCACATACCATTGAAATTACTTTGTTGCCTACTAATAACAGTCTATAATAACCTGTCACTTATGATTTGTTGTAAAATTGTTATACAAATATTGTAAATATAACATTTCTCCCTTCCTTTAATTTGGTTTGTGCAATTTTTAATTTATAAAGAAAAAAAGAATTTGTTCAGATCTAGAACTGATCTATAATTTTGGTAAATTTAAATCTAATGAACAGAATTATATTATATTTGAAAAAAAAAAAAAAAAAAAAAAAAAAAAAAAAAAAAAAAAAACCTCTTAGCAATTAAAATAGCAATAAAAAGTTTTCATATTTATGTTGCAGTGGAAGACTATATTATTAGAAACATTAAATAAAACTGTCAAACATTTTTTGACAAATGAAAGAAATATCATTGAAGAAAGAAGACTGAAATGGTAAGCCATCATTGAAAATTATACTTTTGAAGAAAAGTTGCGATCGACAACAATTATTGCCCTTCGTCTATGCGCAGACTCGTTCTAATAGTTTGCACAATCAAGTTTTTTCCAAAATCTTATATCCAATTAGTTAGGTTACCTTTCAAATAGCGAAATTTAGGAATGTTTTTCAAAATTAACAAGGTACCATTTTAGCATAAGCGTTATAGCTAAGTTGCTGAAAAATTGATGGAAAATGCAAGATTGTTTTTGATAGCGTAAGGGGCACTAAATGCGAATAAAATCTATGTTGCTGTCCCCCCCTCCCCCTCTCTCAAATTAAGGTTCTCCTCTATTTTATTGATTTTTAAAGTCACTAAAAAGCCTCTGGTGAACAGAAGGAAAACTTGCTGAATATTAGTATTCACTAACTTTGAGCAGTGAAATCTCCTATATACATTAGCTGATATGACTGTTCTTTGAAAGGGGGAACATGGCTGACTAAAGGCCACAAATTTTTTCCTCCCTAAAGGGAATGCTCCAGACTTGCTAGATGTTAAGGGATTTAAAGTAACTGGTAGACTCTCTTTGTTGGGAAGAGAAATGTGTGTTGGGTGAAGTGTTTATGTTCAACAGGTTTTTGGTTCTTCCATGAGCGTTTATGTGCTGCACAATGCATCTAGTATGGATTCATTATTCTCACCAATTTTCCAAGCTTAATGGGGAACTGTTTAGGGAGCCCATATCGATGCAAAATTACTTTTTTCCTTTCAATCCACATCTTTTAATTATCATTTTTTTGGGTTCTTCTTTTCATCATATGTGAGCTTAGTCAGCATGGCAAATAGGAATAAAAACAATAAGTTGGACTGAAAAATCATTATTAATTGGCGTTGGACCTTTTTTTTTTTTTTTTTTTTGGAATAAAATAAGAGGCTCGCGTGTGTAATTATCACCCTACGCCCCAAGGTACAAGTTAGGTAAACCCAAAGGTATTATCAGTGCACAACAGGTCATACCACTACTCGCGCCCACGTTCTATACCACCGAGCCAACTTGGGCCAAACAAATTACAAACAACTCAAAAGTATTTTGATCATTCAAATACACTACGCGCTTTTATTAATCATATACATATTACATAAAGACTTTCAAATCAGTGTTAAAACTAAACCGCATAGCAAACAATTTTTAACGGATAGCATACTTGGATGAGGATGACACATTATGAAATAGATCTAGTCATTTTCTTACCCAACTAAATAAACAAATTAAGATATAAGAAATTCTGACCATCTGGCCCATCCTAATTAAAGTTCGTTCTAATTAGGAATTGCTAATAAAATGTTCACTCCATGAGTAGCCTGATTAGGAGGTGGCATTGCCATGACAAGACCATCAAGAACTGACCCAATCCAATATGAAACATTTATAGGCTTATTCCCTTCACAAAATGCTACCTCTTTGGCCCCTAAATATTCATCCCAACCTGCACAAGTGACTTGAGTCTTGATACTCAATTGTGGCTTAACATGTTTATGTTTGGAATACTTTTCTATCTCAATAATATCCTTAGAGTTTTCTTTCACAAACAAATAAAACTCTGAATCCATTTTGCTACCAAGTCTGCTCTCTGTCTCCTCAACACAATGCAATGCAAGTGACTTGCACGTTTCACCATCCAAATTTGCATTTTTAGCAATGGCCTTGAAATGCATGGGTTTGACACAATCTTTTCTTGGAGTTGAGCTAGTTATGCTGGGAGGAGAAGAACCGTTCCTTTCAAGATTAGGGAGGTAAAATAAGGGTTTTTTGAGTTCAATATTACTAGAAAGTATATTATTGTGTATGTTTGCCCAACTAGTGAGGAATTTCTCTTTCACCAAAAGGTCTGCTAGAAGAATGCTGCAACTAATCCCAATTGAGTATCCACCACACTGGAAGTTTGTCACCTGTAGGAATATTTGGAAAGTTAGACAAATAAATGGGAAAAAAAAAATGCCCCATTTTAATTCACACCTCTATTCTCTAGCTCGCTTTGGAATCTATATAATACCATATCATATAACATATGCTTTCTAACATAACTTCAAGAATAGTTAAGAAATTTATACTTTTTTTTTCCTAGATATGTAAGCTTAGTTACCTGAACATAAAATAATGGAGAGAACCGAGGATTATGTTCGTCAATATCATTCCAAAAAACAAGTTGAGCTTCTGCTTCTTCCTTTTCTTTCAATTCAAGAAACTCAGACAAAGTTACAGCGACCTGTGTCTCGATGAGTCTAACACCACTATCATTGGAGACAATTTCTAACTCTCCATCACCATCCTCACCACACCACAGCCTTCCACTAAGCATTGGCTGTTCGGAAATTGCTTTTCCTAGTGTCTCCTTAGCCCAACCTGCAAAAATCCACCCTGAATCCTCCTCACTCACGTTCTTGTAATAGAGAACTACGTGAAGACGCCTTTTGAATATCCCCGAAGCAATAGGGTCCGTGGCCAATACCCGGCATGACCGTCGCTGACCAGTCACCTTATAGGGTACGACTGTCTGCACAGCTTCAATGGTTAACTTAGGGACATTGGTGATGCCATAGGGACTAGCCATTTTTAGAGAACTGGTGGATAACTTCATGCTTGGTAAGGCATTTATAGAGCATATTTTAAAAGGTATACAATTAGGAGAGCCATTGTTTGTTACATAAATCTTGATCTAGACGCTTCCTGATCAATTAACCAATTGGGTTACTTTCCTTTTCCTCTTTCTTTGTTTACTTGTTTTGTTACTTCACTAATGACATGCAGTTAATCAGCACGTCTGTTTTAATTATTAAGGCCTTTGTAGCTTTCCAATCAAGTAAACACTGATTGTGACTCAACACGTTTTGGGGATGCCATGGCTGTTAGATAGCTTTAATTATCGTCCCGTTCAAATGGATCAAGGGTACTTGGAAATCACTCATTCTTCTGTTGAAAGTCAAGAAAAATCAAGTCTATAATAAGATCTGTAAGAAATACACTGCAAAAATAATTGCACATTCCTTATTACAAACTGTCACATGAACTATTCATGTGTTTGAAAACACAATTTCAAACAGAGTGTGTGAACAATAACAAATGTGTAATAAGAATTTTGATCCGTTATTTTTTACATTGCTTAAGAGGATGATATTGATTGATTTTTGCAATATGGCATGCAACTAACTTATTGTCTGGCTAACCAGAGAAAATAACATGCATGTGAGGCCTGTTGCAATTAGTAGAGTGAGACCAAATTAATGCCTTTAGTTAGTAGAGCAATTAATTCAATGCTAAATCATTTAACAAGGTCGTTCTTGATTCATAATTGTAGAAGGCAGCAGATTGTTACGCATACACGCTTTATTGTAGCGGATCGATGGGGTCTGACTGAAGCGTGTGAACTGAAAATTTAATCCATGAAGAACTTAAAAACTTTGGTACATGATAGTCATAGATGACATACCACTGGTATTGTTCAAGGCGAAAGATATTGTGGTAGATGCTTTTGCACTCTTTCGTATCAATACGTTTCTTATTAAAAACTGTCAATTAGTGCAATCCTAATCTCAAGGTCTGTTAATTATTAGATTTAGGACCCTTTGTTTTTTGTTCGTGGTCATGTATCAGCCTAGTATGGAGGGTTAATCTTGCTAGAACCACATGTTTGTTTTTTTAAAGTCAAGCTCAGAACTCCCACCGAACCAAAGTAGATTGATGGCTACTGGTGCATTTTCTATTCCTACAAAAGAATCAGTAAGCTCAAAATGTAAGAAAGAGGCAACACATGTACAATAAAGGAACATTGACTTATATCTATCAAATTTTCTCATTAAAAAAATAAAAAATAAAAACCCTTATATCTAAGGATAAAGTAAATAGCAGAATAGCATAGAACAAAGACTGACTGTTGGTAAGTTAAAACAAAATAATATATGTCCAAGGGTGAGATAAAACAAAATAATATGTTTAGTAGTAAAATATCAATAAAGTGCATGCTCCCGGTATATTAGCTTAAATAACAGGTTTTATAGTATTTTTTTTTTAAACTTTTTTTATTGTATTGGCAAAAACACTTGAGAAATCTTCGATATAGCCAATACAACCTAATATTTTAGTTGGTACATTTCAAATTTCAAAGGAGTACTAGTACCTATTTAATAGCCACTATGTCTGGTATGGTACAATATTGACTCATGTGCTAGGGGTGGCACTACACTATTCTCAGGGGGTTCATTTGCCCACTTTGCACACCTGTATTATAAGTATTTTCTACTCTAAGAATAAAGAGTAAGTGTTTGTAAATTGTAAGTGTCACTTTTTTTTATAAATTTATATTATGTGTGTGAGTGTGTCTAATAGTGATTGTGTGCATTACTTTTTTTTATAATGTTATTTGTGTGAATTATGATGTGTACAATATAAATATTATATATATATATATATATATAATTTAATAATTAGGAAATAGAGATGGTTTGTTACATGTGTGTGTATTGTTATCATGTTAAAATAACTTTTTGTTATAAAGTTAGTAAAATTCAAGAAAAAAAATCGTAAAGTTAGTGATTGTCCAAGCATTTAATTGGTTAAGTAGACACTAGTGTATAATTTTATGTTTTATAAAAACAATAACAAATAGATAATAAAAA
Source organism: Quercus gilva (assembly GCA_023621385.1). Lineage (NCBI taxonomy): Eukaryota > Viridiplantae > Streptophyta > Magnoliopsida > Fagales > Fagaceae > Quercus > Quercus gilva. The sequence continues at coordinate 32,088,827 of CM042484.1, forward strand.
CTGCATAAAAATAAAAATGTTAGATAAACTTAACAAAATAAAATGATTGTAGGCTCATACATACCCACATTGGCAATAGATACTCATAATTCAAAATTTGAATACTTGTAGAAAGAAATTGTAAAATTTCATGTATTAATTTTTTTTTTTGGTCAATAACTCAATATATTCAAATTCTTTTTTTATTAAAATTTTTTAATGATCCCTCTAAACAAAATATACGCCACCTTGGACAAAATATCCAGTCTCTTTTATTCTTTATCTTTTTCTTGTAGAACTATTCTTTTGTTAGTTTTCAATTCCTTTTCTCAAAAAAAAAAAAAAAAAATTCAATTCCTATCGTGATTTTAATTTTAGTTAGCTAAAATGCAATGAAATATAAATTTTCAAAAATGAAAACATGAGTTTTCTTCTTCTTCTTCTTTTTTTTTTTTTTTTTTTTTTTTTTTTTTTTTTTTTTTGAAGTAGCATTTCTCCCTACCATCATTATGCCTCTACAATGTTACTTGGTTTAAATCAATTTGTGTCATTTTCTCATATGTGAGACTTGGTATTCTTCGGTACCATCCAATGTATATTTTGGTGACCTGTTATAGCAGATTAACTACTTAGAGGCATCATACCTACAAAAAACTGGAGTATCGTAGAATTCTCCTTGAATTCATATATTAAAACTAATATAGTAATAGATTTAAGAATTAATGAAAACATTCATTAAAATCTCCTAAAAAAGTTAAATTTGAATTAAAAAAAAAAAAAAAGTAAGATTTCATTAATGCTTACATACCATTGAAATTACTTTTTTTTTTTTTTTTTTTTGATACGACCATTGAAATTACTTTGTTGCCTATTAATAATAATCTATAACAACCTACCACTTATAATTTATTGTAAAAATATTGTGGATATAGCATTTCTCTCTTCCTTTAATTTTGGTTTGTGCAATTTTCAATTTAAAAAGAAAAAAAGAATTTGTTCAGATCTAGAACTGATCTATAATTTTGGTAAATTTAAATCTAATGAACAGAATTATATTATATTTGAAAAAAAAAAAAACTCTTAGCAATTAAAATAGCAATAAAAATTTTTCATATTTATGTTGCAGTGGAAAACTATATTATTAGAAACATTAAATAAAACTGTCAAACATTATTTGACAAATGAAAGAAATATCATTGAAGAAAGAAGACTGAAATGGTAAGCCATCATTGAAAATTATACTTTTGAAGAAAAGTTGCGACAACAATTATTGCCCTTCGTCTATGCGCAGACTCATTCTAATAGTTTGCACAATCAAGTTTTTTCCAAAATCTAATTTGCAATTAGTTAGGCTAATTACCTTTCAAATAGTGAAATTTAGGAATGTTTTTCAAAATTAACAAGGTACCATTTTAGCATAAGCGTTGTAGCTAAGTTGCTGAAAACTTAATGGAAAATGCAAGATTGTTTTTGATAGTGTAAGGGGCACTAAATGCAAATACAATCTATGTTGCTGTCCAAACACCCCCACCACCACCCCCCCCCCCCCCCCCCCAAATTAAGGTTCTCCTCTATTTTATTGATTTTTAAAGTCGCTAAAAAAGCCTCTGGTGAACAGAAGGAAACTTGCTGAATATTAGTATTCAGTATTCACTAACTTTGAGCAGTGAAATCTCCTATATACATTAGCTGATATGACTTTTCTTTGAAAGGGGGAACATGGCTGACTAAAGGCCACAAATTTTTGCCTCCCTAAAGGGAATGCTCCCTTCCAGACTTGCTAGATGTTAAGGGATTTAGAGTAACTGGTTGACTCTCTTTGTTGGGAAGATAAATGTGTGTTGGGTAAAGTGTTTATGTTCAACAGGTTTTTGGTTCTTCCATGAGCGTTTATGTGCTGCACATTGCACCTAGTATGGATTCATTATTCTCACCAGTGTTCCAAGCTTAATGGGAACTGTTTAGGGAGCCCATATTGATGCAAAACTCTTTTTCCTTTTAGTCCACATCTTTTAATTATCAATTTTTTGGGTTCTTCTTTTCATCATATGTGAGCTTAGTTGGAGTGGCAAATAGGAATACAAACAATAAGTTGGACTGAAAATTTGTTATTAATTGGTGTTAGACCTTTTTTTTTTTTTTTTGGGAACAAAATAAGGGGGTTCACGTGTTTGATCATACCACTACTCGCGCCCACGTTTTATACCACCAAGCCAACTTGAACCAAATGTTGAAGCAGCCCACAACACAAAGTTGCAAGAGCTGGAACTCGAACTTTTGAGCCAATGGGACTTTCAAAGGTTTCCTACCGTTGAGCCACACTCACTGGTGGTTGCTGTTGGACCTTATGAGCTTGGTCTATAAGTATTTTAATAAGCTCTAGTTGTGGAAAAAATGCCCTCAACAAATTACAAACAACTCAAAAGTATTTTGATCATTCAAATACACAACACACTTTTATTAATCAAATACATATTACATAAGACTTACAAATCAATTCATTATTCTCACCAGTGTTCCAAGCTTAATGGGGAACTTTTAGGGAGCCCATATCGATGCAAAATGACTCTTTTTCCTTTCAGTCCACATCTTTTAATTATCATTTTTTTGGGATCTTCTTTTCATCATATGTGAGCTTAGTCGGCATGGCAAATAGGAATACAAACAATAAGTTGGACTGAAAATTCATTATTAATTGGTGTTGGACCTTTTTTTTTTTTTTTTTTTTTTTTTTTTTTTTTTTTCGGAACAAAATAAGGGGGTTCATGTGTGTAATCATCACCCCATGCCCCAAGGTACAAGTTAGGTAAACCCAATGGTACTATCAGTGCACAACAAGACATACCATTACTCGCGCTCACGTTTTATACCACCGAGCCAACAGATGGAGTTTTAATTATTTTTTTGTGTGGTCACATTAATGTGCCCCTCCTTCTAGCTTATAGTTGATCGGTTAGCAGGGTCCAAGTAAACATTAATTCATTGTTAGCTAACAGATGGAGTTATACTCCCTCTGTCCCACTTTTTTTGTCCTGTTTGAAAAGTCAAACTTTTTAAGGGAACATCATTTATTGTCTTGTCTACATTTTAAAAATGTATAAGTTTCCAAAATTACCCTTAAAAAAATTTATCAAAAAATTGAATTAGTAAATTAATAGGGGTATAATAGGAACATTAGTAAATTAATGATTTTTATTTTTAGAAACGGGACAAAATTTTGGGACATCTCAAAATGGAATAGAGGACAAAAAAAGTGGAACGGAGGGAGTAATTATTTTTTTGTGTGGTCAAATTAATGTGCCACTTCTTCTAGCTTATGGTTGATTGGTTAGCAGGATCAAAGTAGTTAAAGTGCTAAACATCAATTCATTGTTAGCTAACAGATGGAGTTATAATAATTGGACATTTTGCTTCTTTTATTATTATTATTATTATTATTATTATTATTATTATTATTATTATTATTATTACACTTGAACTGAGTTATGAACAGTTTGGACTTGATTTCAAATATATATATATTTCTTTATGTTCCTACTTATTTAATATCGAGTCAAGTTTAAGCTTAGAACTGAGTTATGAACAGTTTGGACTTGATTTCAAATATATATATATATATATATATATATATATATTTCTTTATGTTCCTACTTATTTAATATCGAGTCAAGTTTAAGCTTAGCTCAGACAATCCTTCTTTATCCACCTTTTAAGTGTCTTCCTGTACATCTTCTCAAAAAAAAAAAAAAGTGTCTCCCTGTACCAAATGATAAACTACACCAATCTAAAATAAGATTGATGTAATAAAAAATGCTCCAAATCCATATCATTTTAAGGTTTTTTCTTTTGCTAAACAACAAATTACATATTCTAAGTTTACTTAAACTTCGGAGAAAATGGGCTTTTACCCTTTTTTTTTTTTTTTTTTTAATCCAGTATTTTGCTCTCTTTTTTAAACTAATTAGGGAAATACCTCTGTTTTGAAACTCGATTTTTTAAAAATCGAGTTTCAATTTAAAACTCGAATTTTGGACAATTGAGTTATAACAAATTGAAAATTGAAAATTTAAATAAAAAAAAAAATTTTCTGGAGCCCTATAGTGGCATTTTAAGGACCCTATAGTAGCGTTTTGGAATTTGAGCTCCATGAACTCGAGTTCCATGGAAGTTTTTTTTTTTTTTTTTTTTTTTTTTTTTTTTTTTTTTTTTTTTTTTAAGTTTGATCGCCCCATACCTATAGTAGCGTTTTAAGGAGCCTATAATGACATTGAAACTCAATTTTGAGAAAATCGAGTTTCAAAACAGAGGCATTCCCCTAATTAGTTTGGGAAAGAGGGCAAAATACTGGATTTTTTGCGCAAAATGAGCAAAGGCCAATTTTCTCCCTTAAACTTCAATTCAGTCATGTTATTTTTGATTTATTTATTTAAGCCCTACAACTTCTTTTTTTTTTTTTTGAGATATAAACCCTACAACTTTGACCTTTATTTAATGTAGTCCTTTCATCTAGTTCTATTATGTGGGTTGCCTTAAGTGCTAAAAAAAGGACACCGTTTTGACATATTTTAGTTTAAAAAATTCAAAAACTAATAAAAATAGTATCAAAAACACAGAAATCAAAATCTCAAAATGTCACTGCTTTCAATTTCACCTGACTAAATAAGCTGAATTAGAAGAATCCATGGGAAAAGCTCTACTTTCAATTTTCAAACATAAGATTTCCATCGATTGTAGTATGAACTGGAACCTTCTGTTAGAGTTGTTCATTTCTATGTAACGAGCAAAATGTTGGGACCCAAATAATGTTGTCAACAATATTAGTAATCCAAAATAACAATTACACATAAGAACACAAAATTTACATGGAAAACCCTTTCTCTTTGAAGGGAAAAAATCATAAGACAAACTCCAAATAATTTCACTATTATCAAATCAATTACAATAATTCTTGTGTATGTCTCACGGCTAAAGAAAAAAAAAATCTCTCTTTTTGTTCTTTACTCTCACACACACAAATTATCTTTCTCAAATGCAGCAACACCTTACTCTCTCCTCCTTGGCTATCTTCTCGAAAGCGGTAACCCTTTGCTCTCTCCTCCTTGGCTATCTTCTTAAAGGTGGTAATACCTTACTCTCTCCTTCCTCTTGTGTTCCTCCCAAGTGAAATTTTTTTTTCTCTCTCTTGGTTTCACGCTCTATTTTCTCTCTCCCCATAGGAAGGACCCTTAGGCCAAAACCATCAAATTCTTTGTAGCATTGTCTATTTATAAGACTCTTTTGCTATTCCCTCTTGCATTAAGAATACATTACCTCTTTAACAAGAAATAGACTTCATTCCACACCAAAGAATAGTCTTTCCTTCTATAACAAGGAAATCCAAATTAATTTTTCCTTCTTCAACTAGGAAACCTAATTGACTTTCCAAATCACATTTGGAATTTGAGGCAATTTCCCAAAAATCTCCACCTTGACTCAAATTCCATCAATTGTCCTCAACTATCTTCTTTCCAATTTGGATAACTCCTACCTTAATCAAGTATTCCTCTTTTCCTCTTGGAATAGCTCTACCTTAATCAAAGCAATCCCTTTTCTTCCATCTTAATTCACACAAAGAGTCATCCACTAAATCAACCAAGCTCTAATACCACTTTTGGTCTTTTCTTTCATAGTATTGTGCGTAACTGATCTTAATAAAGTTAATTGAATAGCTCCCAATACCTGTCTATCAAGAAGGTTTCATTCTTCATCCTTCATAGTATCATGTTTATTCTCCAAAAAAGGCAGATGCAACTTCTTCCCATAGAGATAATCTTCAATCTGCATCCTCTAATATCCAAAATCTATTCCATCAAACTTTTCAATTCCTGAAGCCTTGCCTTCTTCTCCGGCCATCGCTTCTACTCTAACCTTAGCTCTGATACCACTTGCTGGGACCCAAATAATGTTATCAATAATATTAGCAATCCAAAATAACAATCACACATAAGAACACAAAATTTACATGAAAAACCCTTTCTCTTTGAAGGGAAAAAATCATAGGACAAACTCTAAATAATTTCACTATTATCAAATCAATTACAATAATTCTTGTGTATGTCTCACGGCTAAAGAAAAAAAAATCTCTCTTATTTTTCTTTACTCACACACACACAAATTATCTTTCTCAAATGCAACAACACTTTACTCTCTCCTCCTTGGCTATCTTCTCGAAAGCGACAACCCTTTACTCTCTCCTCCTTGGCTATCTTCTTAAAGGCGGCAATACCTTACTCTCTCCTTCCTCTTGCGTTCCTCCCAAGTGAAAATCTTTTTTCTCTCTCTTGGTTTCACGCTCTATTTTCTCTCTCCCCATAGGAAGGACCCTTGGGCCAAAGCCATCAAATTCTTTGTAGCATTGTCTATTTATAAGACTCTTTTGCTATTCCCTCTTGGACTAGGAATACATTGCCTCTTTAACAAGGAGTCTATTCCCTCTTGGACTGAGAATACATTACCTCTTTAACAAGAAATAGACTTCATTCCACACCAAAGAATAGTCTTTCCTTCTATAACAAGGAAACCCAAATTAATTTTTCCTTCTTCAACTAGGAAACCTAATTGACTTTCCAAGTCACATTTGGAATTTGAGGCAATTTCCCAACAATCTCCACCTTGACTCAAATTCCATCAATTGTTCTCAACTATCTTCTTTTCAATTGGGATAACTCCTACCTTAATCAAGTATTCCTTTTTTCCTCTAGGAATAGCTCCACCTTAATCAAAGCAATCCCTTTTCTTCCATCTTAATTCACACAAAGAGTCATCCACTAAATCAACCAAGCTCTAATACCACTTTTGGTCTTTTCTTTCACAGTATTATGCGTAACTGATCTTAATAAAGTTAATCGAATAACTCCCAATACTTGTCTATTAAGAAGGTTTCATTCTTCATCCTTCATAGTATCAGGTTTCTTCCCCAAAAGAGGCAGATGCAACTTCTTCTCATAGAGATAATCTTCAATCTGCATCCTCTAATATCCAAAATCTATTCCATCAAACTTTTCAATTCCTGAAGCCTTGCCTTTTTCTCCGGCCATTGCTTCTACTCTAACCTTAGCTCTGATACCACTTGTTGGGACCCAAATATTGTTATCAACAATATTAGCAATCCAAAATAACAATCACACATAAGAATACAAAATTTACATGGAAAACCCTTTCTCTTTGAAGGGAAAAAACCATAGAACAAACTCTAAATAATTTCACTATTATCAAATCAATTACAATAATTCTTGTGTATGTCTCATGACTAAAGAAAAAAAAAATCTCCCTTATTTTTCTTTACTCTCACACACACAAATTATCTTTCTCAAAGGTGGCAACACTTTGCTCTCTCCTCCTTGGCTATCTTCTCGAAGGCGACAACCCTTTGCTCTCTCCTTCTTGGCCATCTTCTTGAATGCGACAATACCTTACTCTCTCCTTCCTCTTGCATTCCTCCCAAGCGAAAATCTATTTTCTCTCTCTTGGTTTCATGCTCTATTTTCCCTCTCCCCATAGGGAGGGCCCTTGGGCCAAAGCCATCAAATTCTTTGTAGCATTCTCTATTTATAAGACTCTTTTGCTATTCCCTCTTGGACTAAGAATATATTACCTCTTTAACAAGGTGTAAAGTTGTGATTTACAACTATTTTGTGTTGATTTTAATTCCGTGCCAAATTTGATTGTAATTATTTTCAATCTTTTGTACTCTGTATTTTATATGGGATTTTATTGTAAGGGTTGTGTGTGAGAGAAAGTGTGAAGACTCAAGGCAATTGAAGACTAAAGTTTTCGCGGGTAGCTCGCTAGAAGCCTTCCCTCAAAGTGAAGCATGTGCCTAGCACATGATTAGAATGCGAAAAGTCATGACAGGATGGTGATAGCTGGTTTTCGCAAGTGTCTCACAAGTAAGGCCTTCTCGCGAGATACCCGCAAAACATTTTATTTTGATATTTTATCATATCTGATACACCCTATCTCTACCCGCACTATATATACCCACATTACCCACATTTGTTGAGGAGTGCTTTTCAGAGAGAAAACCCTAGCCACAACCCTTAAGAGTGAAAGATTGTTATATTCACAATTCTCTACACAATCCATTGTGGTTTTCCTCAACTCCTACCTCTCCATTTCCATATCTTTGAGATGTTGATAGTCCAAACACTTACCACACTCATTTTGAGTGTCAAGTGAGATTTTAATGCTGCTAGGAAGCATTGGAAGAAGCCAAGTTTTGGCGGATGCAATCGGGCGCATTGCGGGATTCGAAAAGCTAAGCAAGACACGGTTCGGTTCTGAGAAGCCTTGTTGGAGTAGGAGCTTGGAGGGCTTAGGTGCATTTGATAGATTAGGCTTGAAGGGTCTCTTGCTATTCGTGTATCCTAACTTATTGTCTAGTGGATCGATTTACCGCTTAGAGGGCGGCGGAGAGGTTTTACACCAAGTACTTCGGTTTCCTCTTCGATAACACATCGACGTGTTATCTTGTGTTTGAATTCTTCTTTCCTAATTTTTTTAGCTTTCATTCTACTGCTGTGTGTTAATGAATATGGCTTAAAGTAGTTTTATTGTTTATCCGCTCGTATTTACTTCCGCACTTAGTTTAAGTTAAAGTAAAATCAACAGAGCTGTAATATTTTAATTTGGGGGTCTAAACAGCTCTTGTGTTTTAACACATTTTCGAGCTTTCAATTGGTATCAGAGTGGGTACACTTGCTGTGATTTCATTGCCTAAGTGTGATCCTAGACCCTCTTTGAGATGAATCAATCCCAATCTCTCAACGCTCCACCATTCTTTGATGGGAGTAACTGTACGTTTTGGAAAGTCCGTATGAGGGCATTCCTTTGTGCTATAAATGAGTCGGTATAGGATTCTGTCGAGAATAGGTATGTTAGACCCACAACACTCAAGTCTGAATGGGACAAGGCAGCTTTTGCTTTGGCAAATGCAAATAGTAAAGAAATTAATGTTATTTTTTATGGTGTGTCTACTGATGAATTTCACAGGATATCACATGTGGATACTGCCAAGGAAGCTTGGACAATTCTTGAAACTACCTATGAAGGTACCAAGAAAGTCAAGGACACAAAACTCCAAATGCTTACCACCCGATTTGAAGAACTCAAGATGAGTGACAATGAGTCATTTGATTCATTCTATGAGAAGCTCAATGAAATCGTGATTGCCAAGCTCAATCTTGGAGAAAAGATTGAGGATGCTAAGGTGGTGAGAAAGGTTTTGAGGTCCTTGCTGCGACTTAAATAATGCTCCCAAGTGCAGGATTGTTGCGAAGTAATAACTCGGAAAGTCCGAGGTCAAATCCATAAGGAAAAGGGAATTAATTAGCAAACCACAAAATAATAAAAATAAAATATTAAAGTTTAATTGAAGAGATTTTTAATAGTTTAGTGAAAGTAATTTAAATTGAGAGAAAATAACAATATATTAAAGCGCTAAGATTTAGGGATCCACACACAACACATCTATTAGTGGTCTTAACAATATTTATTTTATAACTCAACTAAAATTCATACAAAGGATGATTTTAGTCGGATGATTTAACAATAAAAACTCAAGAATTAATTGTCTAAGGAAGTTTCATGAAATTGATTGATTTTAGGCAAATCAAAACTAGTGAATTAGTTCGCAGGGAATACTAAGCATTTAACATGCCCAGAGTCTACGATAAATCAAAGGATTATACAGAGCTAAACACTTTTCTAGATGAGTAAAACAATCAAAAACATAAAAACATAATCATTAAAACCAATAAATAATTGTTAAGAATATACCAATAAACGGTTGGGTTTCACCCTTTGCCTTAGCAAGGCTTCTAGCAAGCCATAACACAAATAAAACTCTAAAAACTGTAAAGAAATTTTAACAAAAACCTAAATTATGTTCTACAGCAGCTCTCTTCTAAACTCTGCCCCAAAAAGCCTTTAAATAGGTCAAGGAATCCTATTACAAGTTGAATTCCCGTTTGGAGAAAATCCTAGGTTTTTAGGCTTCAATTAACCGACGTTTTGGACCCATTTAACTTCAGAATTCGGACTTTGGGTAAACTACAAAGTTGTAGCCCTTTTAGTTAGCTTTCCATCCCAACTTGAATCATCCCAATTGGACATCTGAGCCAAAAGTTATGCTTCAAATAATAACTAATACGCAAGCTGGAATCCTAATACGAATTGGACTTAGATTAGGTGCAAATTTCCTTTGAGTCCTTGTTCCAATTGGACTTGAATTTAATTGGGTTGATCTTCTTTGACTTCATCATGGCCCCTGTAAAATTAAAGTCCATTAGCTTTCTTCTTTGCACAAATCCACTTATTTAATTTCATTATCCTACAAAAGACAAATTCATGCATTAAAATTCAATTAAGCACAAAATTGATTATTCAACATTATTCCAAAATCAACTATAAAATGCATGAATTAGCTCAAAATAAGTATGATAATGCTTTTCTAATAATGATATAAATATGCAAAATTAAGCTATTATCAGTCCTTACCAGAAAGCTTCCGTGCAAAGGTCACAGCTATAGAAGAGAGTAAAGATTTGGATAAGATCAAGATCCAAGAACTCATTGGATCACTCCAAACATATGAGCTTGGACTACCTTCCCACAAGCCAATCAAATCATTAGCTCTCAAAACCATCACCGAGAGAATGGATGACTCCTCCGAAGAAGATGAGGTAGAGAAGGAGGTAGCATTCCTTGCAAAGAACTTTCGAAAATTTCTGAAGAAGAAAAACAGTGGGAAGTCATTCAGCAAAGGAAAGTTTTCATCTCCCAAAAGCGATAGGAAGGAGTTCAAGAAGAAAGATGGGAAGGACTCTCAATCCCCTCTAGGAATTGTGTGCTACAAATGCATCAGTCATGGACATCTCAAGAAGGAGTGTCCCAACTTTCTGAGAGAGAAGGGTAAAGTGTTTGCCACTACACTTAGTGATTCTGAAAGCTGAAATTCAAACACAGACAGAGAGTGTGATAGTGAAGGAAACTATAGGGCTTTCATGGCAATTACCTCCGTTAACTCTAAGGATGAGTTGAGCAATTTGGTTGATGAACTTGGCGATCATTTCGAGGGTGAGAAGGTTGAAGAATCAGAAGATGAAGAAGTATGCCAAAATGAAGGAGAGAACAACCTTCAAGAAGCATATGATTCTCTGCTAGAAGATTGTGGCAAATATGCCAAGGTTGCGAACTTTACTGTGAAAAAGATGAAAAAGGTTAAAGAAGAGCATAGGTGTATACTTGTGCAACTCAAGGAAGCAAAGTGTGAAGTAGAAGGACTCAAGGGAGAGTTGGTTGAAGCTTACTCTAAGATCAAGTTTCTTGAACTTGAGATTACCCAAGCTAATGTCAAGGTTGAGCGCATCTCCACTAAGAAACTTGACAATGTGCTGTCCTCGCAAAAGTCTTCACATGATAAGACCAATTTAGGATATACCGAAGAAGGAAGCTCTAGCAGCGAACCCAAGAAGGAAGTAAGGTTTGTATTAGCCAAGAATGAAGAGAAACTCAAAGAAGTGAAACCTGAGATTGAGACCCCTGTTGCAGTAAAAAGAACCATTGGTGCAAAACCAAAGGAAATAGGGAAGTCATTACCCAAAAATCAAAAGGGGCCTCAAGTGAAACACATGTGTCATCATTGTGGCATACAAGGGCACACAAGACCGAATTGTTTCAAGCTTTATGCACTCAAGAAGGCTGACTATATGCATGGCCAAGAAAGCTCAAAGAGAAGATCAAGGGGAGCACAAGCTAAGGGAAATAGTGAGGAACGTCTCATTGGAGACATTATGGAAATGTTGAAGAACATATCGTTATGCCTTGCTAGCTTCACTCCAAGGTTTGAAAGTTATGTTAGTCGTACCCCTCCATCTAAGGCTCTCACCCAAAACACTCGTAAAGTATAAGTGAAGAAGGGTACTTATGCATGATCACTCTTTATGCCTATGCATTAATACTTATGATGTTTAGGGTCATAGGTTCATGCATCATGTCATACATAAACCTCCTGTGTCCTTGCTTCCGATTTGTAGCATGTTTCTTTTACAAGTTTGTTTTGTACTTGTTGATCTTACTTAACATGTTCTATTTTTTAGTGTGTTAAAAAATTCAAAAACCCATAAAAATTGAAAAATCTCCAAAAAAAATTTGATCGCTTATGTTGTGTATATCACATGTGACTTTGGCTCAGTACCTTCATACTAATGGCGTAGTGCATTTACGAGCTTAGCTTGTTATGTATGCACATCTATCTTTATGGGAAAAATCTTGAAATCTATGTGTGACTATTGTAAATCGATCTCCAAGCTTGTCATGCATGATTGGTCAATAGTCTTGATGGTTTTGATACTTGCATAAACTTGTGTCTATATATCTTTCCACACTTTTTATGTTTTTGCTTAAAGAGTTCAACAAATGTAAATCTCAAAATGAAAAGAGATAATGAGCTACAAAAGCCGTCGCACATATGACTAGGAAAAAGGGAAAGCAACTTATATTGAAATGTATGGTGCTCAAAAAGTTAAAGACTTATTCTCAATATTGAAATATCAAAAATTTCAGGCACTGATCTCAAAATGAGATGTACTGTTCAAAAATGATCATATGTTATGAATTGTAGAGAAGCCAAATGAAAAGCTTCAAAGATTTATAGTCATTCTCATATGGGAGGTCATATATGTTCATTTCTATAATTGAGATAGACTACTTGACCTAGTACCAATTGTGTATAACTTGATTGAATTGATCATTGAAGCTTCACTCTAGACTAAGGACTGTTTCATATTTGATACTCACACACAACACACAAGACTCTTGTTCAATGAATGCTTATTTCATTTGTGTGATTGTACATGATCAAATGTGATGTGTATACTCAATTGCTTGTCGATCAAAACCATAAAGATTTTTGAGTATTTTATATGTTTTTGAAAGTGTTTTTATGCTTTCGTGTTTTAAGTTTTTGTTTTATTGCATTTTTCATGTTTTTCATCAAAAACTTCTTCAGAGGCATTTTCGCGAGAAGCTCGCAACTAAGCTCTTCCTGCAAAAATGGGTTAAGGCAAAATAGTGAAAACACAAAATTCAGACAGAAACTTTCGTAACTGTCTTGCGAGTAAAGTCTTCTCACGAAAAGTTTTGTGCTTCAGAGGTGTTTTTCGCGAGTAACTTCGCGAGATGGTAACCTGCGAAAAACGTGTGCTTTCAATTTTATAGGGCTGATGTGATAGATTTTCAAACACATCCTATTTTCCCTCACTTTGCCTCCCTCGTGCCTCTCTCAAACCAAAACCTTATTTCACTCAAAACCCCAATCAAAACTCAAGAGAAAACTTCTTCAAATCTGTTCTAAGGTATGTTTATACACTATTGTCTCTTTATTTCCTTAGATTATGCATAAAATTTCTAGGTTTTTCTTGAATTGAGTATTTTCGAAAAAGGGTTGGGAAACTATGATTTTGCAAAAATTCTTTCAATTTCTTGATTGGGCTTAATCCCATTTAGTTTGTTTGTGTTTGTGTTGGCCCCGTGTGGCAATTTTAACATGTATTTAGGTAATTTTCATTAATGTTCATGCATTGCCCACATGTTAGCTATATTAGTGCATATCAAGTGTTTGACAAAATGCTCAAATGGCATTTGTGTGTTATTTTGGACTCCATTGAGTACAAAATTTTGGGGATTACCTTGATTGAACTTGTTTATCTTGTTTTGATATGTGGTTGTGTGTTTTATACACTTTGACCCAACTGTGCTTAGTCGTGCCTTGCACATGCATCATATAGGCACACCTCATGCACTTAATGCACACACTTGCACATTTATCATGTTTTTGCATATCTCTTATACTAAATATATCTTGCTTACATGTCTGGCTCTGTTTACATGATTGTGTGACTCTGTTTTTGTTCTTTTAGGACCTTATGCTTATTTTTATGGACTAAATTGTACTAATTAAGTTTGTGTTCTTGTTTTATGTTGTTGCACTTGTTTCTTTGCTGTGTGTCTGTTTTTGCAAATGTATCGTTGTTCCTCTCGCGGTAAAGAACCCGTGATTGACTTTATGTCATCACTAGTTTCAAAAAGGACCTGACATTCGTCTAAAGTCTCCAACGGCGAGAGATTCAAGACTCCCCTAGACTCTCAGACTTTCTCCAGCATTTTTCAGGACGCCCCCACTATGGTGGAACGTCTTGTCCAGTTTGACACCTTGGGATCCACCTTTATCCCTAGGATTTTTGAAGACAAAGATTGGGCTAATCTATTCGGAAACTTCGAGGATCCGATTGATGAATTAGTTAAGGAGTTCTACTCAAATGCTAGATTCACTGGAGTTGAACTAAAGTGTTGGGTTCAAGGAAAGGAGTTTATCATCACTCCGAACTACCTTGCAAAGATCCTTCGCATCACTCGACCAACAAATGTGGACAGCTCTCCATATGATGACAGACTTCCTCCAGTGATAGATATTTTTCAAATTCTTGGAGCTGAACATGAGGTCTCAACCAAAGGCACATCCATTGGAACAGCAGAGTTCAAACCTGAACTAAAAACTCTCACGTTTATCATGTTCTCCAATCTATATCCACTGTCCAACACAAGATTCATCAATCTTGGAAGAGCACAGTTCTTGTGTGATCTCATCACAGGAGCTCTGATTGATATTTGTGCTCATATCTTCCAAACTATAGGGAAAACGGCAGCATGAACAACAGCACGAATGTGTCTTCCTTTCTACAATCTTCTCATGAAAATCATGGTACATGAAGGTGTTCATCCACCAAGAGATGGAAAGATCCTAGTTCGTCATCGCCCAATATCCATAGCATCTCTTCAAAAGAGCAAAAGTCACTCTTTTGCTAAGCAGGAAAAGCAAAATCTATCCAAAACACCTAAGAGTGAATCTGTTCAACATGTCACTCACTCAGGTCATGGCTCAGCTGCTCACACTACCCCTGGACATACCGAGACTACATCTCCTCACATTCCTAAGCCTCAGACTACTAGCACTCAGCCAGGACAATCTAGCTCTCACGCTGACCGATTCACTATTATGGTTGAGGGTTTGTATGAGCATGTTTTAGGACTTGCAAATGTCATCTACTCCACCAACAACCAGGTTCAAATGTGTCTTACTACCATTAAGACACAGTTAGATGAGATTCAACACAAGTTAGAGAAGAGCATTTAGCTATTCGTGCCAAAAAGGGGGAGAGCAATTCACTGTATAGATTGGACGATAGCATATAGTAAGGGGGAGAGCATCACAAGAAGGGAAGTGTGCATAGTAAAAGGGGGAGTTTTGTGAGCTCAAAAGGAGAAAACTGACACATACACACACATACTTTTGGATAGTCTAACCATTGTTTGGCTAGTCTAGTTTACAGCTTATTTTACATTGCTTTCTTTTAAAACTTTAAGTACTTTGGTTTAAAATTTTCAATTTATATTCAGTACTTTCTTGTATATTCTTGCTTTGTAGCATTTTTTTAAGTACTTTCAGTACTACGCACTTGTACCCATATTGGATCTTGTATCCTTGATGCAAATACTTCTTGTATTTCGCATTGGTTGTGTGTTGGACATGCAATTAATTTCTACACTACTCTTAATTGTATTGCGTGTCTGGGTGATCATTTACTAGTTAAATATTCATTGTAGTCATTCTTTAATGACTGTTCTTGTATGATCAAGATATGCTTAACTGTTTATATAGTGTTTATTACCTTGATCGCATTTTACTTGCTTATATACATACTGTGTATTTAACTTGTCATAAGCTTAATGAAAGTTTTGTTTGTGTGCGAGTGTTTCAGGTTACAGGTATATACATGCAAGTGCTTCACAGCTTCTAGATTAGGTGTAAGTGAGTTTTGCCACTGTTCCCAAAATCATGTTTAAGCCTAGAGTCTATTTTAGGGGTTTTGTCACGAAATAGCTGTGGACGACTAAATTTCTCGGTTCAAAATGAAGTCAAACAAGTAAAATAGTGTCACAAGTGCGAATTTGTATTGATGATTGTGGTATAATTCTCTGTGATTACAAAAGAGTGATCCTCTGATTCGATCTCCTTAAAAGACTTGTTGATTGGAATTGTAATAATGTGATTTTGATTTGAACACAAAATATCCTTCAATTTGGCTAAAGAATGGATCGAAGATTGTTGAAACAGAATTACAATGAATCTCTAGTTATGAGCTTGTTAGAAATCCTTTGTTCTTCACGTTCTTCGCGTTCTTCGTGTGTTCTTCGTGTTCTTGGTGTGTTCTTCGTCTTTGAAGATTTGTGGTGGAAATTCTTCGGGGCTTCAAGGGCTTGAATCCGTTGAACTTCACTGATTTGTGGTTTGTGAGGTTTCTGAAGGCTTTTGAGCTTGATTCCAGTGAACTTTGATATGTAGGAATATGATTTGGATGATTCCTCTTTGAATGTTCTTCGTATTTGAAGGTTTGTGGTGGAAGTTCTTCGGTGCTTTAGAGGCTTGGATCCGTAGAGCTTCGTTGATTTATGATTTGTTGAAGTTTCTGGAGACTTTTGAGCTTGATTCCAGTGAACTTTGAGATCTAGGCAGATAGTTTGGATGATTCTGCTTCGAATGTTCTTCGATTTGAGTTTAAAGTTCTTGAAGTTGCTGGAGGCTTCAAGGCTTGATTCCAGTAGAGCTTCTGGACTTCTGAGTGCTTCAGATGGCTTGGTGTGTCCTCCTTCCGCCCTTCAGATCTTTTGATCCCAGATCCCCTCAAAATGCCTTAGGAAGGCTTCTATTTATAGGAGTTTGGAGGTGGGTGAGCGACACGTGGCGGAGTCTGATTGGTGACACGTGGCAGAGCTTGATTGGTCCGCTTGTGTCATCGCTTACACGTGCGAGGTTGCTTGTGTCATCGCTTACACGTGCGAGGTTGCTTGGGTCATCGCTTACACGTGCACTGATGTGTGATTGGTTCTTGCATGACACTTGGCAAATTTCTGTTGGCTTCTGAGCAGTTATAGCAAAACCTAACAGCAATACGTGGCGTTTTGTAATTGGCTGTATTTTGTGGACTTGGTAGTGTGACGTGTCAGCTTGTGATAGGTCGGGAATTTTCCCTCTCTACAATAGCCAAAGAGGGAGATTATAAAGTTATGATTTACAACTATTTTGTGTTGGCTTTAATTCCGTGCCAAATTTGATTGTAATTATTTTCAATCTTCTGCACCCTATATTTTATGTGGGATTTTATTGTGAGGGTTGTGTGTGAGAGAGAGTGTGAAGACTCAAGGCAATTGAAGACTAAGAAGCCTTCTAGCGAAGTGAAGCATGTGCCCAGTACATGACTGGAATGCGAAAAGTCATGACAGGATGGTGACAGCTGGTTTTTACGAGTGTCTCGCAGGTAAAGCCTTCCCGCGAGATACCCATGAAACTTTCTATTTTGCTATTTTTTCATATCTAATACACCCTATCTCTACCCACACTATATATACCCACATTACCCACATTTGTTGATAAGTGCTTTTCAGAGAGAAAACTTTAGCCACAACACTTGAAAGTGAAAGATTGTTATACCCACAATTCTCTACACAATCCATTGTAATTTTTCTCAACTCCTACCTCTCTATTTCCATATCCTTGAGAGGTTGATAGCCCAAACACTTACCACACCCATTCTGAGTGTCAAGTGAGGTTTTGGTGCTGCTGGAAAGTATTGGAAGAAGACAAGCTTTGGCGGATGGAATCGGGCGCATTACGAGATCCGGAAAGCTAGACTAGACACGATTCAGAGAAGCCTTATTAGAGTAGGAGCTTGGAAGACTTAAGTGCATTGGGTAGATTAGGCTTGAAGGATCTCTTGCTATTCATGTATACCAACTTATTGTCTAGTAGATCGATTTACGACTTGGAGGACGGCGAAGAGGTTTTACGCCGAGTACTTTGGTTTCCTCTTCGATAACACATCGGTGTGTTATCTTGTGTTTGCATTCTTTTTCCTTACTCTTTTAGCTTTTATTTTACTGCTATGTGTTAATGAATATGGCTTAGAGTAGTTTTATTGTTTATTCGCTCGCATTTACTCTATTTTGCACTTAATTTAAGTTAGAGTAAAATCAACTGAGCCACAATATTTTAATTTAGGAGTCTAAATAGTTCTTGTGTTTGAACACATTTTCGAGCTTTTAAAAGGAATAGACTTCATTCCACACCAAGGAATAGTCTTTCCTTCTATAACAAGGAAACCCAAATTAATTTTTCCTTCTTCAACTAGGAAACCTAATTGACTTTCTAAGTCACAATTGGAATTTGAGGCAATTTCCCAACACAAAACGGTTGCTTCTTTTTCTTTTTTTCCTTTTCTTTATTTATATTTTTAAAGAAAACGAAAAATAGAGAACTAATAAAATATGGCAATTTTCTCAACTCTCAAAACTCAACAACATAATCCCTAAAGCCCATTTCTTCTTCATTCTTTTTCCCTGCGCATCCTCCTCATACCCATCTCTTTCCATGTAAAGATGGCAATTCGTGTTAACAAACCACTAATGTAGCACACTTTTGTTATATTTAATTGCTAAATTTAACATTTTACCTATTTGCCTCCACTAATACTAATGCTCTAAACAAAGCATCAGATGACTTAGCTCTGAGGCTCTTGCTAGAAAACTACTTGGCCACATATTCCAAGAGAGTAATCATCAGCAAGATTGTTTTAGGTCAATGGTTTTTTGTGTGGATGAGATGCTTTGTGATGAAACACAATGAGAAAACCAGTCTCATACTACTTAACAATTTTCTAGTTATGTTAGAAAAGCACATATTATATATATTAGGACATATGTGGATCATGTTAAGAACATATATCATTTAGAATTGGCTAATGTTTTGACAAAACGCACTTTACTTGTAATTAGGTAGATCTATGATGTGTTTAATACTTCAAGGAACAAAAATTAAGGTTCAAGTATTGAAGTCATGCAAATCTGTCCAAGAATCAAGTGAAAAAGTGTTGTGTTTTAAAACTCGACAAATAGCTCGACAGGTGTATCTATCGAGATTTAAAATGTGAAGCTCAACAGATAAGCTCGACAACTATATCTATCAAGAATTACGAAAATCAATTTTTCAGAACTATTTTTCATGCATATCCAAGCTAAGTTTTTAGATTTTTTTTTCTCACAACCCTAGACATATATAAGGATTATTTTAAGGGCCCTCATAAGGTTGTTGCACTTGTTGTTGCAAGCATATTGTGACCGGAGACAATTTGCCATAATTCATCTTTCTCTTGAAGAAGCTACTGCGTTTGTACGCCGTAGGGTTTTGTGACTAAGGAGCTTCTTGATCTTCATCGTGTGGATGAACTGAAGAACTTTGCAGCCAACATCCTTCTCAAGTTGGTGTGTTAGTCACATACTTGGATCCGTGCATTGATTAGTTAGTCACGTACTGGGAGCCGTGCATTGAAAGGAGAGATTGTCACTACATTACAAGTCCAATTGTGTATTGGGGTAAGGGTTCAACTGTAGGTTGGTATAAGGTACTGGAATTCCTTTACTTGTAACTGCTTGTTTTGATAATAGTGGATTCCCGAAAGTGGTGACCTTAAATTCACCCGATGGGGTTTTTGCCTTAAAGGTTTTCCCTATTCGTAAACAAATTGCCATGTCAAATTTATTTTTCCGCTACATTTAACTTAGTTGGTGATTTGTTTATGCTACCACACGTATTGCACGTTAATTGACCTAATTAATTAACTTAGCTAATTAATTGATTAATTTACCATAAGGGGTCAATACATTCTTAGCATATCAATATGGTTTGAAATGAAGTATAAAAGTGGGATAGAGAAAATTTGTATTATATATATAAGAGCATCCGCATCAATGGATGTAAAAATTTTGTCTATTTTGCACCAAAAAAAAAAACATACTTTTTCTATTTTACATACTCACTTTTACAAAACACCTACATCAGTTTGCCTATTTTACACCCTCTTTTATTTAAATAATATTTTTCCCTCATTTTTTAATTATTTCTCATCTTCCCATGGCCCACCAACTTTAACACACACGCCAACTCCATTTTCTCTAAACACTTTCCCTTTATTTTTCTCATTCTTCTTCTTTCTTTTTTCGTCTTTTTCTTTCTTCTCCTCCTCCTTCTTCTTCTTTATCATTCTCTCAATTCGTATCTCTCTCCCTCTCTCTCTCTCTATCTTCCCAATTCCCTCAATCAATCTTCCTCAATTTACCGCCCCCATCAACCAAACCCAGTCAAAGGCAAAGGCTCAAATCGATACCAAAACAAAACCCACACACTCTATCATTAAATCCAACAAACCCGCAAAATTCCCCAAGTTTGAACATCAATTCCAGCAAACCCACAAAAGTCCACCAAGCTTGAAGCCGAATAAGAGAAAAAACCTAGATTATGTGAGTCTTGATTATAGGTTTGTGTAGGTGAAGTATTTGATGTTGAGATTGTGTAGGAATTTTGTGTTTGGAGGGACAGATTTCTGTAGCTGAATTATTTGATGACGGGTATGTGTGGAGATTTTGTGTTTAGAAGAGAGCATGTCTAATGAGGTAGATAAAGAAGAGAGTAAAGGGAAAGTGAAGAGAGACAAAGAGAGAGATCAGATCTGTGGAGAGAAAAAAATAATAAAATATAAAATGCAAATGAACAGTAACTGTGTAAATATACACACTGTAGCAACTTTGGATATTTTAAACAACTTTGGCTTGACTGATGTAGAAGATTTTTGGGGCAAAAATGTGTAAAATTTGTTGTTTTTTGTATTTTGCAAAGTTTTACAAAGGTTGGTGTGATTGCTCTAATATGGCATAGATTCTAAAGAGAGCTAGAGAATGGCGGCCTTGATGAAAATGGGACTCTTTCTCTTAATTTGTCTAATTTTCCAATTCTTACAAGTCACAAACTTACAAAATAGAGAAGTGTCCTATTTTGTAGGCATTTTAAATGGAGTAATACAAATTATTTTTATTAATTAATAGTATGCTTCTAAAATATCCCCTATAAATACCATACCATGCAAGAAGTTTTTTGATGTCCAATAGTTCTCTAAAGATGACAACGCACTATGATATCATACCAATGTCCCTAACTTAAACATTAAAGCTGTTTTGACAGTGAGACCCTCGAATGTGAGTGATCAGTGATGGGGATGCCAAGTATTGGCCACAGACCCTGTTGGTTCGGGAATATTCCGAAGGTGTCTTCATGTACTTCTTTACTACAAGAATGTGAGCCAAGAGGATTTAGGGTGGCTTTTTGTAGGTTGGACTATGGAGTCACTAGCAAGAGCATTGTCGGAGCAACCAATGCTTGGTGGAAGGCTGTGGGATGGAGCCAACAAATATGGCGAGTTAGAAATTGTGTCCAATGATGGTGGCGCTAGGCTTATCCAAGCACAAGTCGCTGTAACTTTGTCCGAGTTTCTTGAACAGAAAGGAAAAGAGAAGAAGAAAAAACTCAACTTGTGTTTTTGAATGATATTGATGAACGTGATCTTTAGTTCTCACCATTATTCTATGTTCAGGTAACTATGTTACATAATCCGTGAAAAAATAGTCTCATATTACTTAACAATTTTCTAGTTATGTTAGAAAAGCACATATTATATAGTTTGAAATGGAGTACAAAAAGTGGGATAGAGAAAATTTGTATTATATATATAATATGGCGTAGATTCTAAAGAGAGCTAGAGAATGGTGGTCTTAATGAAAATGGGACTCTCTCGCTTGATTTGTCTAATTTTTCGATTCCTACAAGTCACAAACTTACAAAATAGGAGAGTATCCTACTTTGTAAGAATTTTAAATGAAGTTAGAGATATATTTTTATCGGGTTGTACTCAAATTTTTTTCCCTGTTAAACCAAAGGTTTAGGGGTATTTCTAAACTATACAAAATTCCAGTACAAAGAAGGGAATCTTCTTTATAGATAGTGTGTGTGTGTGTGTGTGTGTGTGTGTGTGTGTGTGTGTGTGTGTGTGTGTGTGTGTGTGTGTGTGTGTGTGTGTGTGTCTCAAATTACCATCAGGGAAAAACAAAAATGTCCCCCACAGAATGAGTAGGTTCGTGTCTTCAAGGCTGAGGTAATTCATGACCTTCTAGAAAACAATTCACAATAACCAAAAAGATGATAATTAAAATAAATTAAAAAAAAAAATCAAACATGTTGAATTCATGAATATCTTAAATAGATGCAGACGTCTATAAATGAAACTTTCAGAAGCTAAGAAAAGAGGACATAACTCTAATTTGTAGACTTCTGCAACTGCCAAACAAAAATTAATGAGATAAGAAATATTTATTTTATTTTTGTGCGCTGCTCCGGTGTAATAACAGCGTCATGTTTTTAACTCAACATCAAGGACTTGTAGCCTCATTATTTTGCCACCACTCACTGCCAATCAACATCTCCTTATTAGAAAGTGTGAGGAGGAGAAAGATATGGAGTGGTGTTTACATAATACTGGACCAATATTCATTAAATGCCCAAATCTGGTATTTGTCCTAGTACGGCCAGAATGACCCACCCCGATATAATTAACATTTAAACCAGTATGAAATACCCATGTTTTTGTGTCGGTCTTAGTACCAATACTGCACATACAGGTCGATACAGTACAAAATTCACTCCCTTAGGTAGGTCAAACTCCTCACAATGAACCTAGGCGTAAGCTAAGTCTAAATTAAAAAATTCTTACACATAGATAACAAATAAGCTAAATTAAATGAGCAAACAATGCACAAAAATTACAAACAACTCAAAAGTCTTTTGTTCATTCAAATACATAACTGGCTTTCATCATTCAAATACAAATCAAATAACAATTACAAATGGATGGTAAAATTAAACCCCATACCAAATCAAGCTAACAACTAACATGAAACTTTAACAAACATATTCTTCCCCTTTCCTAGAATCACATATAAAAAAAAATTAAAAGAAATTCAAACTATCCAATTCGTCCTAGAGTTTGTTCTCATTAGGAATTGTGACTAAAATGTTCACTCCAAGAGTAGCCTGATTAAGAGGTGGAATTGTAATGACAAGACCATCAAAAATTAACCCAATCCAATATGAAACATGCATCGGCCTATTCCCATCACGAAACGCTACCTCGTTAGCCCTTAAATATTCATCCCAACCTGCACAAGTGACTTAAGTCTTGAGAACCAATTGTGGATTAACATGTCCATGTTTAGAATTGTTTGTTTTTAGACCCCTTAAAACACAATTGGATTAACCTAGTTAACAAGCCAAGTTATTACTTAGTCTAAATTCCAAATCTAGGTCAACACAATCAAACAATCATATCATGCATAGCAGCGGAAATATAAATAACACAATGATATGATGACCCAGGAAAACCAAACCGGTAAAAAACTTGGAGAGGATTTAACCTAGCTATCTTCAAGGTAAACTTGAATCCACTATAGAAAAAATCGAAGTTTTACAATAGCAACTTAGACCACTAACATCCTATTGGGACCCACCAATAGAAACTTACTAACACGACCACGTGCAAGCTCCGAGACCACGGACTCCTTCTTTTTTGGATTCTCCAGCAAGTACAAGCACACCCGCTTGTGTATCTTTAAGTTCTTCTGGCAGCAACTGAATGATCATCAAGCTTTTGAAGAAATCTCCTTCTTGATAATCCCAAGCTTGTGTGAAGGCAAGCGCCTCTCAAATCTCACAAGAGGTTCACACAAACAGTAATATGAGCAACAAAAGACTTAGAGAGCTTTTGGGTACAAAACCCTAAAAACAAAAGAGGCACCCTCTTCTCTCTCTTAAAAGTCTTTTAAAAACGTACTTAGGGTTTCCTTTATATACTAGGAGAAGTAGATCTGAAACCCTAATCCTTAATAGGCTTGGACTGAGTTGGAAAATTCTGTAGAAAAAAAATATGCACGACTTTCGATCGATCTAGCCTAATTTTCGATCAATCGAGCTAGGCAAATTTACACAGTAAATCTTGCAAAACACTTGATTCCAACTTTACATATAAATACACTTTAAGCAAGTCTAAACAAGACTAACAACTGTTTTGATCATGATTTTTCAACATTACACATTAGAATTCCAAATACATTAGATCCTAAGTCTTTAGAACCTAACAAACTCCCCTTTTGGCAATCCATGACAAAACACAACTAAATGCTCAAAATTTACAAAGAAAAGCCCTTTACAAAAAAAATGCCCATTATAACAAATCCAATCCTAACTACTATCCAACAGTTGCAAGCGTAGACAGCAGCTCAATTGAATCAACCTATATATTTCCTGAAACATTAAACAAAACGCATAAACGTATGTGTGACAAAAAAATAGTAAATCAACAAAAATGTAAACTAACTCTCCCCCTAAGTTATATACATCTAAAAACAATGTTAACTCCCCCTAAACAGAACATTCTTGCATTTTCCACACATATTCCCAATATGAATTTCATCTAAATCTCCCCCTTTTTGTCATGTATTGACAAAAATAACTTAAACAAAGAGTAACAATGCAACAAAGAATAAGAGGAAATAGAGAATTAAAGGAACACAAAACAATTTAACTCTATAGAAAATAGAGACAACTCTCCCTATAAACAACAAAGGTTAAAAACATGCTTCTCCCCCTATAAAAATAGGAAAAACAAAACAAGTTTTGGGAAAAACAATTTTGAAAAAAATAGTTTTGGGGAAAATATAAGAGGTGGGGAAAATAAAGACACACAAACCAAAGTTATAAACTAAGGTGAGGATACATAGGAAGAAAAATATACTCTTTTTCAATAAATGCAAACTTGACACTACGTGACCTATAAACAGTTACATGAATAGAGAAAATATTTGCACATTGATTATCCATCATATCTCTTAAGAAAAAATATTTTCTGCAGTTTACACATAAAAATAACATATACTAAAAAGTACATAATTCAAAAATTAATCAATCAATTTTTAAATCAAGTTGAGTACCCAATTTAGCAAAGTGTATGCATGTTATGTGTGAAAACAATGAGTGATATGACCACAAAACTGCAAGATGGATACAGAAATCAATACAATGCATATGAATCCTAAACACAAATGATGCATGAAAAAACATTTGGTCAAAAACTTAAAAACTGAACACATTTTGCATCAAAATCAAAGAATTCTTCAACCTTGGTTGGCCAAACCAAAATCACACACAATAACATGTACAAAGTTTAGCAAAGTGTAACTTGTGTAGTGTGTGCAACTAGCAAAAACTTGAGATACATGTGAGGTGATATGTGAATAGAAATCAAACACAAAGTCTACAAAATTTATCACATAGAATTTGAAAGAGACTATCACCTAAAGAGTTACATCATATAACTCCCACATCTCCTAGATCATAAGCTTAAATCCACAAGGTAAACTTGAATCCACTATAGAAAGAATCAAAGTTTTACAATAGTGACTTAGACCACAACATCCTATTGCTACCCACCAGTAGAAACTTACTAACACAACCACGTGCAAGCTCCGAGACCACGAACTCCTTCTTTCTTGGATTCTCTAGCAAGTACAAGCACACCCACTTATGTATCTTTAAGTTCTTATGGCAGTAACTGAATGATCATCAAGCTCTTGAAGAAATCTCCTTCTTGATAATCCCAAGCTTGTGTGAAGGCAAGCGCCTCTCAAATCTCACAAGAGGTTCACACAAACAGTAATATGAGCAACAAAAGACTTAGAGAGCTTTTGGGTACAAAACCCTAAAAACAAAAGAGGCACCATCTTCTCTCTCTTAAAAGTCTTTTAAAAACGTGCTTAAGGTTTCCTTTATATACTAGGAGAAGTAAATCTGAAACCCTAATCCTTAATGGGCTTGGGCTGAGTTGGAAAATTCTGCAGAAAAATAATCTGCACGACTTTCGATCGATCGAGCCTAATTTTCGATCGATCAAGCCAGGTAGATTTACACAGTAAATCTTGCAGAACACTCGATTCCAACTTTACATATAAATACACTTTGAGCAAGTCTAAACAAGACTAACAACTGTTTTGATCATGATTTGCCAACATTACACATTAGAGTTCTAAATACATTAGTTTCTAAGTCTTTAGAACCTAACAAGAATACTTTTCTATCTTAATGACCTCGGAGTTTTTTTTCACAAACAAAAAAAACTCTGAAGCCATTGTGCTACCAAGTTTGCTCTCTATCTCCTCAATGCAAAGCAATGCAAGTGACTTGAAGAATTCACCATCCAAATTTTCATTTTCAGTAGTGACCTTGAAATGCATGGTTTGGCCATAATCATTTCTTGGACTATGGCCAATTATGTTGGCAGGGGAAGAACCATTTGTTTTAAGATTAGAAGGTAAAATACGGGTTTTGTAGATTCATTATTATTGGAAAGTATATTGCTATGCATGTTTGCCCAATTATTGAGGAAGTTATTCTTCACCAAAATGTCTACCAGAAGAAGACTACAACTAATCCCAACCGAGAATCCACCACACCGAAAGTTTGTCACCTGTAGGAATTGGAAAATCATAAAAAAATAACAAACAAAAAATAAAAGAGTGCCCCATTTTAATTCACACTTCTTTCTAGCTTGCTTTAGAATCTAGTTAGAACCAATGCATATATTGGACTAATAGATGAATGTTGTTGTTGACCTTGGGTTTTTGGTAGACATGACACATTCAGGAAAAAATAGAAGAAAAGTGGAAGAGACTTCTTTTTCTGAAGAAAATTATTATTTCAAACTTCTCATATATAATGTTCACACAATATCCACACTTTCATATTAAGCATCCACATTATATTTATACATATGTTTATACATATAATGCGAAAGAAGGTAAGCATGTGTCATCAAAGACTATAGACATTACATGTCAAAGAAGACTTCGTTGGAATATTTATACATATGTTTATACATATGATACAAAAGAAGGTAAGCATGTGTCATCAAAGACCGTAGACATTACATGTCAAAGAAGACTTCATTGGAATATGTAGGCACTAAAAGTCATTGCTATGATAAATTATTATGACCGGTGCTGTAGAATACTCAAGAAGATCTCTCTTCTTCCAGTGAATTCCAATTAATGCATTTAGGTTATAGATATAGTGTCAAAGTCTTGTCAAAATTTAATTTGTGAGAGTCCATACACAACTCCACAAGACAATGATGTACACTTAAAAAGATCTTCATCATTTGTAAGATGGATTAAGAAATAATACGCTTAAAAAGAAAGGGCATAAATTGTTTTATTATTAACTCCTACATTGGAATCGGTGTTTTTTTCCTAATAATTCACTTCTCTAACCAAGCACTTTCTAACATAACTATAAAAATAGTCTAGATTTTATTTTTCCTGGATATGTAAGCTTAATTAGTTACCTTAACATAAAATAACGGAGAGAACTATGGATTCTGTTCATCAATATCATTCCAAGAAACAAGCTGAGCTTCTGCTTCTTCCTTCTCTTTCAATTCAAGAAACTCCGATAAAGTTATATTCATTTGTCCCTCCACGAGCCAAGCACCACTATCATTGGACACAATTTCTAACTCTCCATCACCATCCTCTCCACGTCGAAGCCTTCCACTAAGCAATGGCTACTCATACAATGCTCTTGCTAGTGACTCCTTAGCCCAAACTACAAAAAGTGACTCGGAATCCTCCTCACTCACATTTTTTTATATCCTCCCTTTTTCACCTCCAACCAAATAGACTCTAATAGGTGCACAATACAAACTTTGGAACTAAAATAATCAAATTCAATACCCTTTTCAGTGGATTCAACCTCGGACTCACTAAGTCATGATTTCACGACAATCATGCATTTGGGAATGTTATTGAAGTCACAACATGATCAAGAGAATATGTGGGCAAAGGTGAGTTCCTTTTTTTCTCTTTAGATTCTGCATTTTATTTTCAACTTCTTTCTTTCAAAGTTCTAGACTTAGTTCCTTTTTGTTCTTTGCATGCTCTTTCATTTCTAGTTCAAAAGTTTTGTTCATATAACTTATAGAAAAGTAGAATTGGGGTTTCTTCCTTCAAGGCGCATTTGCAAAACTCTAGTTTTCTCAACTCTCTTTCAATACATCTGTTCACATGTGATTTAGTTCACATTAGTTTAGTTTTCATTAATTAAGAGAATTCTATGTTTAGGTCAATTTAGATTAATGAATGATTTTTTTTTCTCCCATTTTCATCATATTTGATTGGTTTTGACTTTTAAAATTTTAACTTATTTCTTTTCAAGTTGTAGTTTGACCTCAATTAATTGGATTTCATTAATTAGTATAATATTTCGTAATTACTAATTTAAATTGTTGAAATTCTTTGATTTGATTTGATTTGAATTTTCTGTTAATTTTGAATATGTTTCCTTTTTTTTTTAATATGATCTTTTCTTTTGTATGTGTGTATTTATTGCATCAACACAAATAATGTGTAATAATTAGGAAGAGGGATCCGATTTTTATTTTATATCTGCGTGCCTATAAGGAATCCAGCTTAGTAGAACTTTTCTTAGAAAATCATTATGAGATCTGAAGTTGAAGTGGAGGCTAATGATCAACCAAGCTTGGTTGCCAAAACACTTTTACCCTAGCTAACTCCAAACCTATGATCTCGTTAAAGTTAGACCTCTGCATAGGGGTTAGTTCATTATGGAATCTCCTATTGCAAAGGGAAGAGAAGAGCAGATTCAAGGAATGTGAAAGAACTTGGAAGAAGAAGCGAAACTATTGAGAGTTGAGAACACAATGGGAACTAATGATGGTTAGTTAGGCTTTTATGGAGCATAATTTCCATAAGCATTTTTCAGTTTAAAAAAATATCAATTAACCCATCATTCTTAAAAAAAATAAATGTGGATGGTGAAGTTTGTCATTATCATTCTAAAAATTCACTCATTCGAAAACCAATTAACCCATCATTCTAATATTTTCTTTTAATGATTATTGAACCAATTAATAAAGTTTGTTTATATTTTTGCCCATACCCTACATAATTCGTTAGCCCAAGCCCAACATTTTTTTTTTTCTAACCTTTTATAAAAGAAGAAAAAAAAAAAGAACACTCTTACCAATGGATAAGTCTTTGCTCCATAAATTTTTCTACAACATTTTTACAAATTGTTGAAATAACAAATTCTTATTGGTTCGCATTTAGACCCACACATTTATTTACTTCAAGTTTGTCACATGTAGGAATTGGAAAATCATAAAAATAAAAAAAAATAAATAAAAGACTGCCCCATTTTAATTCACACTTCTATCTAAAGTGTGAATTGTGTTATCTATATATATATATATATATATATAACCGAAGCCTCTGAAACTCTCACAATTTTCCACATCATCACTATTTTCTTTTTCTTTTTATTTTAGATTCTTTTTGAATTTTTATTAATATCAATAATATTGAAAAACGTATACAAACTTGGAGGCCTATTTAAGGGCTCCATAAAACTTGATAGACAAGAAAATATATTCTAAAATAAGTCCTAATTAATACCTAACCATAATAGGAACCAAATTTGACCTAAAAAAACATTAAAAGAACCTAAAAATAAGGAAATAAATCACCTAGATCTAAAATAACGTTTTTTGCATAAAAATACCAAAAGAACAATAGGTTTTGTCTTTTTTATTTGCTTTCATATGTGCCTGAAATTTTCATTCTATCTTATTGTTTTATTAAGTTTAGAATTGATTTTCTTCTAAGTATTTGGGTTAATCTCTATATTTTGATAGTGTTTTTATGGGTTTGGTTTTTGAGTTGAAATTCTACTAATTATTTTATATTGTATATGGCAGATGAAGCATCTCTATTTTTTGGAGAAAAATCAAAATTGCAACCTATGTCTTCCAGCCCAAGATGTGGTAAATTTTTATATATTCTTGCTTTATTGAGAATTTTTATTTGGGTTCATGTGATTTTTTGTTTTTTTATTAAAGTTTTTATTTTTGGTTGATTAATTATTTGTTTGGATTAATTTCAATTAATTATTTGTTTGAATTCAACGTAAAAGATAATGGAATTAGGTGTTATAAATTTGATAATGTTCCATGTTTTGAATTGTTTATATATTTAGACTCCTGGTAGGACTCTCCATTCTCTCCTTAAAACCCTAGCAATTACCATCTCAAAACCTTAGCAATTACCATCTCAAAACCCTAAACTTAACTTCACTTTAAAATTAAAAAAAATAAGAAGGAGAGAGACTCAACTAAAAAAAAAAAAAAAAAAAAACGTAGGTTTTATCTTTTTTATTTGCTTTCATATGTGCCTGAAATTTTCATTCTATCTTATTGTTTTGTTATGTTTAAAATTTATTTTCTTCTAAGTGTTTGGGTTAATCTCTATATTTTGATAGTGTTTTTGTGGGTTTGGTTTTTGGGTTGAAATTTCTAATAATTATTTTATATTATATACCGCAGATGAAGCATATCTATTTTTTAGAGAAAAATCAAAGTTGCAACCTATGTCTTCCAACCCAAGGTGTGGTAAATTTTTATTTGGTATATTATATATGAATTTTTTGAATTTGAAGGGTTTTGTTTTGTTTTGAAGTAGAATTTAGGGATTCTATAAAATTTGGAAGGTTTAAGTTTTGGGGTTTTTGGTATTTGTGTCTTAGTAGGTTGATCTTAATTCTTTACCTTATATGTTTTTTCTTTATTTAGAATTTTTATTTTGGGTTCATGTGATTTTTTGTTTTCTTAATTAAACATTTGATTTTTGGTTAATTAATTATTTGATTAATGGAATTATGTGTTATAATTTGATAATGTTCCATGTTTTGAATTGTTTATATTGTTATTAATACGATTAAATAAGATTTGTTTTTATTTTTATAGTTTATATCAGTTTTGAGTGTGTGTATATATATAACTTTTGGGAATTTTGCTTTATTAATTTAAGAATTGTAAATTACTTTGTAGGTTTCAGTAACTATGCACTTGCAGTGAAACATTGACAATATAAACATATATATATGGTATTAACATTTTATAAAAATCTTTCTTACAACCCAATAACATTCTACGTTAGACAACACTTCTAAACTATAGAAAAGCATAGAAGTTAAATATTTATTCCCATTGTATTTTATTTAATTATGACAGATCCATTTTTTTTTAAACGCTAACTAGCAAAATGTCTATAATATGCATATTATTAACTCAATTTTCTATTTCTAAATTTCTTAAATTTTATTATATCAATCTTTTTTTTTCTTTTAAATTCTTGGTGGGCAAATCAGTCTCTCACTAATTCTTTTACCTTAACGTGATGTTGGTTAATTGTCCTTTTATTTAATTATCCTGTGCATCGCACGGGTTAGCGACTAGTTATTATTATTTATTTATTTCAACATTTCATCTTTGAACATTGGGGGGATTAAGTTTTTTTTTTTTTATTACTATTATTTTTTTCATGCAAGGGGACTTTGTTAATTTGTACTTCCACTATGAGGTTCGATCTATCCATTTGCACAACGTAGAACCGCCCCCCACCACCCCCCCCCCCCCCCCCCCCCCCAAAAAAAAAAAAAAAAAAGCATTCGCTGACTACTCTTGCATTAGTGACAACCCAAGTCCTAAGGTT
Organism: Quercus gilva; assembly: GCA_023621385.1. Taxonomy (NCBI): domain Eukaryota; kingdom Viridiplantae; phylum Streptophyta; class Magnoliopsida; order Fagales; family Fagaceae; genus Quercus; species Quercus gilva. The sequence continues at coordinate 32,120,456 of CM042484.1, forward strand.
CTCCATCCTTATAACGGCATGCATGAATACACAAATTAATATTCTTTCACCTAGTAGATATAGATAATAACTAGATGACAAAGTTCCTATAAAAAAAACTAGGTGACAAGCAACCAGGGTTTTGCAAAGGAGTAAAGCAAGAAGCTATTCCAAGAGCCCAGATTTTCACACAACCAAAATTTTACCTTCACATGTGTAACGGGAATGCTGCGACACACATTTTTTTAGGGACCAAATCAAACCAATCGTATATTTAAGAGACCAAAATCAAAGTAACCCCATGCATGTTTAAGAGATAAAAATCAAATCAATACCATATTTCAGGGACTATAATCAAATTCCCCTATAGACAAAGATGAAATGTTGACATTTTTTAAATTTAGATTGAATTTGAACTTTTAAATAAGGACCAAAAAAATAATTTACTGTACATTATTAGACCCCCTTAAAACACAACCAAGTTAACCTAGTTAATTAGCCAAGTGATTATTTAGTCAAATTATAAGATCTAGGTTAACACAAATATATCATATCATTGACACAGTGCGGAAAATAAAGAACACAACGATATGATAACCCAGGAAAACCAAACGGGTAAAAAACTTGAAGAGGATTTAACCTAGCTATCCTCAAGGTAAAACAGATCCACTATGAAAGAATTGAAGTTTACACAATAGCGACTTAGACCACTAACATCTTATTACTACCTAGAGTAGGAAACTTACTATCACGACCACATAACAACTCCGAGTCCATAGACTACTTCTTTCTTGGATTCACAGCAAGTACAAACACTCTCGCTTGTGTATCTTTAAGCTTTTAATGCAGCAACTGAATTGATCATCAAACTCTTGACACAATCTTGATTCTTGATAACCCTAAGTATATGTGAAGGCAACCACTTCTAAATCTCACAAGAGATTTACATACACATCATAAACAACAACTGCAACAACATAAAAACGTGACTAGAGTTTTTCCTTTTATACTTCAGACAAAACATAAAACCCTACACGTCAAACAGGCTTAGGCTACGTTGAAAAATTCTGCAGAAAAACAATCTGCATAAGCTTCGATCGATCGAATCTAATGTTTGATCGATCAAGCTAAGCAAATTTACACAATAAATCCTGCAGTACACTCGATTCCAACTTTACACTTAAACATACTTTGAGCAAGTTTAAAACAAGACTAAACGTTTTAATCATGGTTTGCCAACATTACAAATTGAAGTTCTAATACATTTAAACCTAAAGTCTTAGAACCCAACATTTACCTTTTAAAAAAAAATTCTTCAAAAAAGCTAATTGTGGGCCACGTATGCTTCAATCTACCCAATCAAGGTGAGAAGGGAACTACAAGTGGAAACTAGAAGAGAGAGAGAGAGAGAGAGAGAGAGAGATGACCTACTTGTTTATGTTCTTTTATTGAAAAAAAACTAGTAAAGTTATGATTTGTGAGCAAGCTAATTAGTTTGAGGATCAATTTAAATATGCAGAATATAATATGTTTATATGTATATTTATAATAAATCTATATAGTTATAGTTGTTATTATTGATATATTTTTCTAATATTGACTTGTATATATTTAGAGAAGTAAAGTGACGCTTGTTATTTATACTATTTAAAATTGATTAATGTTTCATAGTTTTTATTGCTAACCGTCTAATTTTTAATTTTTTAAATATAAATTCTTGATCTAAAATGTGTAAAGAATATTAATTATGATTAATATGATTTAAAATATAGTTCACATATTACTAACAAGATATATGTGTGAAATTTTTTGTTATATATACAAACTAGCTTATGTTTTGGACTAATAATTTTTCATATGACAACTTAATCCTCCTAAAAAGAGTTGTGGCTTTGCCATATATGAATAATGAATAATAATAGGACTATATGCTTTCATACAACTTTTGACACAACTGTCTTATATATATGGCTGGCTGCAAGTGGTGAAGAAAAAATTGTGTATCGATGTGAAAGTGACAGACATTCAATTATAGTTTATCGCATAAAAAAAATTAGAACAAAGTGTGTGTGGCCCTAGAATTATTCCTAATACAAGGAGTTCTTTGGTTTAATATGTTTATAATAACTCTAAATGCATCAAAAATTTCATAGAAATGTTTTACATTGTTCCTTTCTTTAAGTTGTGAGCAAGTCTGTTTCAATTACCAAGGCCTTTGTAGCTTCCCAATCAAGTAAACATTGATTGTGACAAAACACGTTTTGAGGAATGTTTTACATTGTTCCTTTCTTTAAGTTGTGAGCAAGTCTGTTTTAATTACTAAGGCCTTTGTAGCTTCCCAATCAAGTAAACATTGATTGTGACAAAACACGTTTTGAGGAATGTTTTACATTGTTCCTTTCTTTAAGTTGTGAGCAAGTCTGTTTTAATTATTAAGGCCTTTGTAGCTTCCCAATCAAGTAAACACTGACTGTGACAAAACACGTTTTGGGGATGCCATGGCTGTTAGGTAGCTTTAATTTTCGTCCCTTTCAGATGGATCAAGGGTACTTGGAAATCACCATTCTTCTGTTGAAAGACAAGAAAGATCAAATCTTTAATAAGATCCGTAAAAAAGACAATGCAAAAATAATCACACATTCCTTATTACACACTGTCACATGAACTATTCGTGTGTTTGAAACTCAATTTCAAAGAGAGCATGTGTACAATAACAAATGTGTAATAAGAATTTTGATCCGTTATTTTTTACATTGCTTAAGATGAGGATATTAATTGGTTTTTGCAGTATGGCATGCAACTAACCTAATGTCCGGCTAACCAGAGAAAATAACCTGTGAGGCTTGTTGCAATTAATAGAGTGAGACCAAATTAATGACTTTTTAGTTATAGTAGAGCAATTAATTCAATGCTAAATCATTTAACAAGGTTCTTGATTCATAATTGCAGAAGGCAGCAAATTATTACGCATACACGCTTTACTGTGGCGGATCGATGAGGTTGGACTGAAGCCTGTGACCAGAAAATTTAATCCATGAAGAACTTAAAAACTTTGGCGCATGATAGTCATAGATGACATACCACAGGTATTGTTCAGGCGAAAGACATTATGGTAGATGGTTTTGCACTCTTTCTTAACAATACGTTTCTTATTAAAAACTGTCAAGGTATGTTAATTATTAGCTTTTTTGTTCGTGGTCATGTGTCAACCTATGGAGGGTTAATCTTGCTAGAGCCACCAGTGGCGGTTCTAAGAATTTTTCTCAGGGTGTTCATTAAGAATAATAAATTACGCAATCTAATAAAAAGAGAAATGATTAATTATTGTTGTTTAGTTGTTTCATTAATTTGTTTATCTTTTATAAACTATAATTTGTTATATTGTTGTTTCATTAATTATAAAATTATTAATTGTTATTTAGCCTAACATATTTAATTTGTTTGTCTTTTATAATGTATTGGTTAATTAAATTATTAATTATTGTTTATTAGTTGCTTCCCCCAATTAATGATTGGTTAATTAAATTATTGTTTATTAGTTGCACTAGCACACACTCCATTTGCATTTACTTCCCCCAAATCAAATATCCCACCTCAGCCCTGTGGCCCCCAGTCACAAGAGTCAATCAGATAAATTCACAATCACAAATCACAATACACTAAAAGACAATTAATTGTATCTCGCCAACACCAACACCAACACCAACAATCACCTACACCAACGGATAAAGCCAAAAATAGGGGCAAATATCAATAAAGTGATAAGGTAGAGCTAAGCAATCAGATAAAGTCTCAAATAAAGTCTCAAAGAGAGAGAGAGACTCTCATTTGCTTTCAGTCTTCAAATAAAGAGAGAGAGACAGAGAGTCTAAGAGAGAAACCCATACCCATTAACCCATTAACCCATATATGTAAGAGACTAAAGAGAGAAAAAGATGAAATACCTTGAGGTTGAGGGAGCAAGGAGGCCTGAGGCTAAGCTAAGGGGCGGCGTTGTCGGGTAGCACGACGAGACGTGACCTATCTCTGATCTGATCGGACCGATCTCCGATCTCTGATGCCCGATGTGCTCTGAAGCTCGAGTTTGAGGCCGGATCACTGATGACCGATGTGCTATGGAGCTCGCGCCATTCGTTGGTTGTTGTCGTTGATGGCTAATGAGGTTTTTTTTCTTTAAGTTAGATTTCTGATTTCAGTTTTTGCTTTACTTGATGAATCGGACACGCATATTGGGTTTTGGTTTTTTTTTTTTTTTTTATAATTATTTGAGGGTGCTCCTAATTTTGCTTGAGGGTGTTCCTAATTTTTTTTTTTTTTTTTTAAGGGTAAACAAATAAAAAATTTTAAATTATTATATGTAAAAATTTTTTTTCAGGTCAGGGTGTTCTTGGAAACACCCTGGACAGAACGAGGCGCTGCCACTGAGAGCCACATGTTTCTTTTTTAAAGACAAGAAACAAGGGATAAGCTCAGAATATAAGAAAGTGACAACACAAGTACAATAAAGGAACATTGAGTTATATCTATATATCAAATTTTCTCATTTTTAAAATAAAAAAATAAATAAAAAATAAATAAAAAGACTGAGTGTGTTTTTGGCTCCAAATTAAAAAGTCAGCTTATTTTACTATTTAGCTTATTTTTGCTACTATTTATGAGTCTCACTGCACTTTTTAGTATTATTCATGGGTCTCACTGTATTATTTCAACTAACTTTTACATTTATCTACAGTACTTTAAGAAAAAAGTTTTCAGTTTCAGCAAAATAAGCGGATCCAAAATAGACCCTAATTGTCGGTAAGTTAAAACAGAATAATGTATGTCCAAGGGTTAGATAAAACAAAATAACATGTTTAGCAGTAAAATATCAATAAAGTACATTCACTCGGTATATTAGCTTAAATAATTAACAGGTTTAATAGTAAATTTTTACATTTTTTTTTTTTTTTTGTATTGGCCAAAACACCTGAAAAATCTTCGATATAACTGGTATGACTTGTATTTTAGCCAGTAAATTTTAAGAAAGTACTAGTACTAATTTAATAGCCGCTATGGCCGGTATGGGACAATATTGACTCACTTGCGTACACCAATTTGGACAAAATATCTAGTCTCTTTTATTCTTTATTTTTTGGATAAAATTTAGCTACAAAATTGGTTGTACCCTAAGGCTATAACTTGAATTGCATGTTCTTTACACTTTTAATACACATGTCAAATTTTGTGTCAATCGGATATTATTTGCTATATGATCTATAAGCTTATATTTTATGCATAATTTTAAACTATAAAAACTTGCAATTTAAATAATTTATTGATGACATAGATATTGATCTTTAATTTTCTAGAAATTTTGCAAGCATGGAGGATATAAGAAAAAAAATGTAATTCAATGGTGAGTTTGTCAAAAGTCACATCTAATAAAAAGATATTAAGTAAAGTTGTAGTTTAAGACTACAATAAATTTTGTAGCTAAATTTTGTCCTTATTTTTTCTTGTAGAACTATTCTTTTGTTAGTTTTCAATTCCTATCATAATTTTAATTTTAGTTAGCTAAAATGTCATGATATAAAATTTCAAAAATAAAAAACATGAGTTTTCTCCTTCTTCTTTTTTTTTTTTTTTTTTTTGGGAAGTAGCATTTCTCCCTACTATCATTATGCCTCCGCAATGTTACTTGGTTCAATTCTCTGTGTCATTTTTTCATATGTGGGACTCTATCTTCTTAGGTATCATCCAATGTATATTTTGGTGACATGTTATAGCAGATTAACTACAAGAGGCATCATACCTACAAAAAATTGGAGTATCGTAAATTTTCCTTGAATTCAAATATTAAAACTAATATAGTAATAGATTTAGGAATTAATGAAAACATTCATTAAGATCTCCTAAAAAAAGTTAAATTTGAATTTTTTTTTTTTTTTTAAAGTAAGATTTCATTAATGCTCACATGCTTTATTAACGAGTGTAATTCATATTAAAGTATCAATAGATGCAGATGTTTTCTTTTCTAATTAAGAATAATTCATTACTAAAAAGGAGGGGGGAGGGCACCAACCTATTTCTATCATTTTGAACAAAAACCCAAAAAGGAAGAGAGGATATGGCCAAAGGCCCATCCCACTTACAAGAAGAAGCCTAGCACACAAAGTTATAAGCAAGAAAATTTACATTCCTAGAAACAAAAACAAAATCCCAACAGAAATTAAGAACAGGTTTGAACTCAGCAAGAATAGCAACCAAAGCTGGATCCGAAACTAGGGAGAGGTTACAACATTAACAACTCTCTTGGAATCACCTTCAAACATCACATAATTAAGATTATGTTCAGCTGCCAATGAAATAGCCAAGCTTGCAGCATAGGCCTCACCAAGATGAAGATATAAAGAGAGAGGGTAACAATCTTGAAGAGGCAAAGTCGCAAAGATGACATCTCCATTTTCATCCCTACACACAGCAGCACATGTGGATCTATTTGCCCTTACAGCAACATCCAAATGTCATTTTGATTTCAAGTCTCAAAATACCGAATTGAGAGGGCTATTGCACCATGCAATACATTCTTAATGGCTCAGATTAAAAGTTAAAAAGTTAACTTTTGATACCAATCAATTGATCAAGAAAGTTAAAAAGGTAAAAAAAATTAAAAGTTTCAAAAAAGTTAAAAATTTTGAAAAAATGAAACTGAAGTAAAAGGTATTGCAAGGTGCAATAGCCCTAACTATTGCATGGAATCCCAATCCTAATATACCATTACATTCCTTAAATGTTTACTTATGACAAATAAAGATTGATTTTTTTTTTTTTTTTTTTTTTATAAAAGGACCTGCCCAAATTTTAATAGGCCCTAATCACCAAAACCCAGCCCAAAAAAAAAAAAAAACCAGCCCAACCCAACCCAACCCAACCCAATTTTACCATCTCTAATAATTATCTAAAAAAAACAGACCAGTTCAATGGCCCACCCCAAATTTGACATTTTGTTGGTACCTCACTACTTAGGTACAACCTCTCCTCAAAGACCATAAGGTAGCACCAATATCACTGTCATTCTAATTCAACTTAAGGTTATCTCAGTCCTTTAAATCTTTCAAAACATTGAACATTCTCATACGTGGTTGACTTGGCAAATCCTATATTGAACACCTGTCCAGTTCTACCCAGCTATATTTATCGGTTAACACAGAACCTCAACCCTGTCCCCCTACTTGCGTTTTTTTTTTTTTTTTTTTTTTTTTTTTTGACAATACTCAACGTTTCAGAGCAAGAGGGAAATCAAATTTCAGAGACCAAAAACAAAATTGAGAGAGAAGAGTGTGGCTTTAGGCTTTTGCTTTTAGAAGGAGAAAAGGTGACAAAGAAAGAGAGAAGCTTGTTGAAGAATGGAGGCTAGTAGTAGCAGTAGTAGTGGTAGCAGTAATGATATTAGTATTAGCAGTAGTATTGATAGGAATAATGGCATAGTGACGAATCAGAGGAAGGCAAATGAGTTTCAGGGAATCCAAATAGGGAATCCGTTTACTTTGAAAGTGGGTCAAGTATTTACTGGCTTTGGCCTCGGCTGTGGTATTGGTATCGGTGTTGGCAGGCCCATAAATCTAGGTACCCTTCTTTTTCACTTTCACTTTCATATTCTTGGCTCTGAAAAAAACACTAATTATTTGGGGAATATGGACTTGGGAAAGCTCTTCAAGCCCAATAATTTAAAACCCCATTTACAATCAGTGCCTAAGAACCCATGTAATGTTTCAGTTACTGTTGCTTTTGTGTGTGTGTGTTTGAAATGGCAGGAGATTGTTTTCTTTCAATGTTTGTTTTGGTCTTTTGCTATCTGGGTTTAGTGGGAAAGTGAATGTTCATATAGTGTTAACAGCTACCATATGGAAAAGAAGGTGATAGAGTTTATGTTTGTTGACAGTATTCATTTAATTAATCTCAAGTTGGTGTTTTGCTAAATGCTTGGTTTTATGTGGGCTAAGAAGATAATTGATGAATGCCGTTTAGCATTGCCCGTCATTATATCAGTGAATGCATTATCATGGCTAATGTTGTATTAAAGTTTGTTTCTGAGGAGGCATGTTTGAATGTCTCACTCCAAAGTCTATTGCTTTCTATTGTGGCTGCAAAGTACCCCCTCCCACCTCCCTCCTTTTTTCCTGCTAATTTATTGTTGAAACTAATGAATTAGTTTATCAAAATGGTGTTATGTCATGTAAGTTTTTTGAAAGTGGTCATGTGCTATCATTTTTGGTAATGGCTCCCATTTCAAGCTGTGTACTCTTTGTCAAGGATGATTATCTAGCTTCAAGTACTATGTAGAACACAAAAGAGTCACATGAAACATCCTTATAGCCTCTAGGTCTTATTTTGTAATCAATTTCAATGCACTTGTTTAATCAGCCTTCCATTAGTAGATGATTCAACCACATGTAGATACATCTGTAGCATGTATAACCATCATGTTAAGTATTGGTTGTCTATTATAAGATTATATGTAAGCAAATATGTTCAGGATTTTCTCATATGAAAAGTAAAATAAAAATCGGCATCATACACTGCTTGACTGTTAAAAAATTGTTTATGAGCAAGATGTTCTTGGGATTTATTCATGTTAACCGAAAAAACAAAAATGGTATGCTTGGCTTATGACGTTGTTTTAGTGTGATGTGCAATGAGTGTAGATTTCGCTGACAGGGTTTTGTTTCATGAAAAAAATATTTGTCATTGCGATTTTATATTGGACCAAAGTATTTGTTGAACCTATGATGGTAATAGGTCTTTGATTGGAAGAGTTGTGGTTTTGGTGATAAGAGATAATAAAGCTGCCTTCACTCAATTGGAACAGTTACAGTAGTTGTAATGAGAAAAATAAGAACTTTTATTTTATTTGTAAGTGATACCTTTTATTGGTTAATGAAAGTGCTTATTCTCCCAAAAATAAATAAGTAAATAAATTGTGTGCACCATGTAGCCTCTCCCATTTCTCTTTGCATCTAATTTCCATTTAGTTAATCAGACTCTATAGTTGAGTGACAATTTTATGTACAAATTTAACTTAATTCACAATATTATTCATTCATAAATAAATAAAATTGTGACTACTATGTAGTCTCTCTCTTTTTCTCAAGTTCCAATGGTATCTGTTGACTTGAATTAAACTTCTGCTCTATGTTGGTGTCTTCATGAGTGTTTGTGCACACGACCAGACCATTATGCTTGACTTTACTTCATTATGCACTTTGTAGCTCACTTCTCTCACTCTTGATAATGCATTCTTGTGTTGAACCATTCATTACTCATGAAATGGCAAAACAATAAAATGAAATATAAAATATGTGTCGCTAGCCATCTTCCTCAACATCTGTACTTAAGTTACTCTTACCTTTTAATCAATATTTTCAAACATTTATGTACAATTTTCACTTAATTCGCAATATTATTTGTTCATAAATAAATAAAATTTTGACCACTATGTAGCCTTTCTCTTTTTTCTCAAGTTCCTATGGTATCTTTTGACTAGAATTAAGCCTGTACTCTTTGTTGGTGCCTCCATGAGTGTTTGTGCACATGACCGGACCATTATGCTTGACTTTGCTTCATCGTGCACTCATTTCCATCTTATGCAAATTTTCTGTTTGGTTGATAGGGTAACCACAACACATAACCCTATGGAATTGCTTGTCAACTTCATAGATTCCACTTTAACTTAATGGGGGCACAGTTCTGCCCAAATAAGATTAGCCTCAAGCCTCAAATAGAATGCAATTCATGGATGTAATTTAATTCTTTTAATTGTAGCTAACCTTGCTGTGGTCACTCCTTATAAGTAGAATAAAGAATGGCATAAGAAGTTATTTAATTCTTCAAAAAAATGCTTCTTTCATGAATGTCTTCATTTGATCAGTTGATAGGGATACCACAACACATAACCCTATAGAAGTCCTTGTCAACTTCATAGAATTGACTTTAACTTAATTGGGCACAGGTCTGCCCAAATTAGATTGGCCTCAAGATTCAAATAGAATGCCATTCATGGATGTAATTTAATTCTTTTGCTTGTAGCAACCTTGGGTGTGGTCACTCTTATTTGACCTTATAATTAGAATAAGGAATGGCATAAGAAATTATTTAATTCTTCAAAAACATGCTTCTTTCGTGAATGTCTTCGTTTGATCAATTTAGGTTAACTACTTATTAAAAAAAGAAAAATCAAATGAGTTAAATGGGTTCTCTGTGTGTGTGTGTGTGTGTGTGGGGGGGGGGGGGGGGGGGGGGGGGGGGGGGTGGGGGGGAATTTTCTTGTCCTGTTGAATAGTGATACAAAATTTTCAATTCAAAAAGATAGAAGAGTGCGGAATGGTGATACCATAGAGTACAGGCATTTTGGTTCTTTCTTTGCCTTATCAGCGAATATTCATTTTATAGAAAATTTTGAATTAAACTGTTTATCAGGTGCAATACCAATGCTAAATCAAGTTATGAGTGCTACCAGAGGGGCAACTGATGCTTTATCTGGTGTTAGCAGACATGTGAATGACACTGTAAGTCAAACTCCATCTTCTTACATGTTTACTGCTAAATTTGGCGTGGTTATATGACAACTTAGACTCTTAATTAAATATTTTCTCTCATCTCTCCTTATTTAGATGAGAAAGTTGGGAGCTAAGAATATTGAAGCAGGCGTTGGATGTGGTGTTGGCTTCGGCCATGGTTTTGGAGTTGGTATGTCATGTTATACTCTAATGGGAGATAATCCATCGTATATTATTTCTGTTATATATATGGGTAGCACTAAGATCATAAAGCCCAAAGGAACACAGTCCACAGGCTGTTTCCTTTGTAAGGGAAGATATACAATACATGGTGCAAATGTGCTTTATATCAGCATATACAAATTATTACAATCTACATAAATACAAGGTTCAAGAGTTGACGCATCTCAAGCTAGTAAATGTTCAATCAAGCCTGACATATACACATAATTATGTATATTACTAAATATAATCAAGTATAAAATATATGTTAAAATTTAAAAATATTTCATACATTTATGGTTATTTTATTTAATATCTAAACTAGTTCAATTTTTCTTGGTGAGGCCATCATGACTTGTCAATCATTCCAAGCATGGAGATCATTGGTATATCAAAAATTGTATTACAATAAGGTTATAGATTCTTAAGGTCCCTATATGATTAGACAACACATTAAAGTTAAAAATAAAGTGTGCTGATTAATTGTTTTCAGATGTTTCCTATATGTAAGTGGCTAATAATACAAGTTTGTCCTCTTGAAATGGCCATGCTTATTTTGTACATAATTTGACTTTAATGCCCTTTCACCCCCTTACAATAAGGGAATTATACATGCATGCTCCCTTATTCATACATTATAACTATAATTGTGTATGATATCTGAAACATTGATCATAAATTTCAGGTCTTGCTGTGAAGCCTGGGGTGTTGCATCAAATTCAATCTTGTCTTATGGTATGTATTTTTCTCTCTTACTAGTTACCAACCTGTTATGGTTTGCTACTCATGCATCTGAAATTTAAATTCTTAATTTCCTAGCAAACAATGACAAAGATGATGCTGAAGTTTGGCATTGCTCCCAATTTACCCACTGGACAAGGTGCTCTTCCAGCGTCTTTGCAAGGTGGCATGAGCATGATGAATCAATCATTAAACCAAAATCCAATGGGAAGTATCATGCAGTTGGGAACCAAGTTACCTGAAGACATATCTCAAATCCTGCCTGGATATGGAAATATTGGTTCAGGTTCAACTTATGAGAATATGCCATCAAAAGGCACTCCTATTGACTCACCTTTTGGCAGTCGAACAGAAAAGGTTCTCAGTAGCTTTTTGCAGAATCCAGCTTTGAAAGGGGAGGACACTGAATTGAATGACTTGGTAAGAAACTGATGGACCACATCTGTTTGTCACTATCAGGTTGGCTTTGAAGTGCAAATTTTTTTCTTCTCCTTTTTTAATTACTGCAGATCAAGTTTATTCTGCAAACTAGTTTAGAGTCTATTTTTTATTTTTTATTTTTATAAAATTTTATTTGACTTGAAATATATTTTTCTAAGAGTATAATATTAGTGCCTTGAATTCATTTATTTGATGGACTATTCATGGAGTACCACCTGTAAAATCTTTATACAATTCCTTGTGTTTGGTTACTCCTGAAAAATATTATTACCCTGTAACCTTACGCAACATTGTCTCATAAATGCATGTAACTTGATCTTAGATATATTTAGAACTTACATATACATATTCATGTTATTTGAGTTGCTGGTTTTATGTGGTAGTGAAATTCTAATTTGTGGAATTGACCTTTGTAGGCTGGACGCTTGCGGTCAGAAAACAACATGCTTCACGTGGTAATTTTTAAAATGACCATTGATTTTTAACTGATTTCAATTTATCTTCCTTTTTTTTTTTTTTTTTTTCTTTTTTTTTTTTTTTTCTTTTTTTTTTTTTTCTGTTGGAAAATACTGATCATGTAATATAAGAGAAAAAGAGAGAGAGAGTAGGTTCGGCCATAGTGAGAAGAAGGTGAGAAAAAGAAGAGTGGAGCAAGAGAGAGACCTGGTGTAGAGGAAAAGAAAGAAAAATGAGAACCAAAAAAAGAGGAAAAATAAATAAAAATAAAAGAGAGGCCATCAACAGAGGTGGCAGCAGCAGAGGTGAATGGTGGCAGGGGGCAGATCAAGAAAGCATCCATGAAGGTCTGGTCTTGTAAAAGAGAGAGGGAGAGAGAAAGAGATCTGTTGGAGTTGGTATGAAATAAAAAATGGGTAGGAAATTATTTAGCAAAGCTACAGAACTCAACAATGTTGTTGAGTTTCTGTAGCTTTGCAATAATTAGTATAGTGGCTGGCTAGTTGGTTGGAGACCAAAAAAGGGATTTGGCTCACCAAAATTTGGAAAAATAATGATTTATTGAGCTCATTATGAATGCTTCTAGAAAGAACTTTTTACTAGAAATCACACATCTCATCCATGTTGGATTATTACATTTCCAAGGTAGTGAATTCATCCAATATAGTAACAAATTGTGTTATGAGTAATTGAGCAGCTAAGTTGTGTTTATGGATTTGTTTGTGACATCCATACAAGGCTTTTTAACCTCCATGCATGCATGGGATCTGTTTTGAAGTTGTTGCTTGAATTACGCATTCTTAGAAATGAAATAAATGGTTACAAGTTTAGTTGTCAATAAAACATTTGCCTTTTCTTTCCCTCTAAGCTTCTAGTTTTGTTATCCACTGGCTTGAAGAACTTGGTTAAAGTAGTCCAGTTAAATAAATTGCTTATGCATTCAGGTACTAAAACACCAGCAAGTCATTCAGGAGCTTTTGGAGGAAAATGAAAAGCTTCGCCAAGTACTAGTTGAAGACCTGAAAATACCATCCAGCAAGCTTCAAGCTAATTATTCAAGTAGAGATAAGTCCCCATGTACTGATTGTTTTGAGTGCCGAAGAAAACAAAGAAGAAGGTAGATGAAGATAACTATGATAATTTCAGTTCACTCTATTCGAGTGTTTTTTACCACAAATTTTAACTGAGACTCTTTCGCCTAGGGGTGTGGACTTTGGTTTGGCTTTGCAACCCTCTACACAGAATTATTCTTGGGGGTCAAAGCGATCACAATAGTAGAAATCTAGATTATCTCACAAACAAATGTACTAAACACTTTAAGCATTACAGGAGAGTGGAAAAACTACCAGTCATAGAAGCTTTTTTTTTCTTTCTTTCTCCTTTTCTAGTTAAGAACCAAGCTAATCAAAACTTCTTGTTTCAAGGTTGTTTTTGCTACATCCCGTTCTAAATTTACATATTCTTTGAAGTTGCAACTGTGCAAAAGTAAAGCAGAGGGAAAAATCTGTTGATTGTCTGAGGCTTTTTCGTTTCCTTGCTGAACATGAAAATTTCACAAATTCTTTTGGGGTCCTTAGACAAACTCATGAAGCTTCAACCATGTAGACGCAGGGTGCTGAATAAAATAAACTTTTCCTCAGTAATACTACTGTTTTGTCCTTTCCTTTCTTTCGGGTATGTTTTTGCCAATGCTTTTTGCATTCTACCAATTTGAGTGAGATCAAATTCTGCAACTGGAAAAGCTGCATTACTGTTGTGTGTGCAATGTAAGATATAATGTTAATGTTATGAATGATTTTTTTTTTTTTTTGGGTACAAGGACTAGCCAGAAGAGCTATGATCGTATCATGTTTGATTGATGTTTTGAGTTACAGCTTAATGATAATAGGGAAGCAATATCTAACATCATCAACTTAAGGGCTGTTCACACGAATAGAATCAACAATTCGGCAGCTCATGTACTGGCTAGAGAGGCAAAGACAGTGGACAAGTGTATAATCTGGGTTGAAGATTCCCCACCTTGTATTGAAAATCAACTTATGAGTGATGTAATTGCAATGGACTTTAGTCCTCATCAATGAAAGTTTCTGATACAGATTGACAATCAAAAAAAAAAATCAACTTAAGGGCCTGCCAAGATTCTCTTAGTTAAACCACCATTTGATGTAAAATCGATTTACTTTAAACTCCTTTGTATTTAGTTTTTAGCTCACTACTATTTGGAGCAAGACTATTTAGGAGGTGTTTGGTTTGTACGCCATTTTCAATTTTTAAACAACATTACACGTATTTTCACACTTTTTTTTACTTATACTTATTTTCACAAATGTTTTTAAACAACAATTTTTAATTTTTAAACACATATACCAAGCAAACCTTTAATCTTTCTATTTCATTTTTTTCCTTTTCCTTTGGTCATTGAAATTTTTTTTTAGAAAATTTCAACTTGTGGCGTACGCTCTTAATAATAGATTTTTATCATCAAACCAAGATACAAATCATATGTTCCAATTAGCTTAAACTTTATTAGTTAAGCTAATTGGAACCCATTTTGGTCAATGAAATTTAATAATTATTTTTCATGTCTTTTCAGTATTAAATTTAAAACCTAAATTATAAATTTTTTTATTTTTATCCCTGGCTAAGATTTGCTGAAATGCTATTGTGGATATTATTATAGCTAGTGCATTCGTAGCATCATCGAATAGGGCAGATACGGGCAAGGTCTACAACTTTGAATTGATGGGCCCACTGTTTGTCATAGTGGGTCACTGATGAAATGGCCCAAACTAGCAGAAAATAGTGCTTTACTCTTACCTCGATAACTTCAAGTAATGGTATAATGGAATCCAAAGAGAAAAAATCTTCCTAGTAATGTTCATTGTCTTGTCACCTGATTGGTGGGCTAGAGCCCAACTGAAGGCCGACCTATGCATTATCCGACCTGACTATGAGTCCGTTTGGGCCCTTGTATTTTCAGTAGTTTTTTCAGAAAGTATTTATTAAAATATATAGTTTTTAGTAACTTTTATGTTAAATTTGTGGGGAAAAAAAAAAAAAAAAAAGCTAACTTATTTCCAAAAATGAAGAAAATTTATATTATTTACCAAACATAAATAAAAACAAAATTTTTTTTTTGCCTTTATCCAAATAAACAGTATTAGACATTTGAAGTGAGGACCCAAAAAGATCAATAACTTGAAAGTTGTGCCCAAATTCCCTTCGGTGGTAATTCTAATTCCAACACACTCTTAAACACACACACACACAGCCAAAATCCTCATTCACAGTATCAATAAGTCTAGAGACACTAAAAAAATTCATAATTACTGAGGTTACAAATTATTACTAATAAGTAAAAAAAAAATGATATCATTAATGGGTCTAAATAAAAATCAGTAAAAACTTATCAACTTAATTATTGTAAAAATTATTATTTTTCTAGTATTACTCTACTCCTTGGATAAAGATTAAAGAGACTTATCCTTTATTTTTAAGGATAGGTAAGACGACAATATCAGGAAAACTAAGGCAACAAACAGCTAACATGTGGGTTTTGTCGCTATTAAAGGCTTGAGTGACATTTGGGCCCCCAAGTGAAAAGAGATAGAAACCAATCATGATCAAAATAATGTCCTAAATAAACTAGGAGAGGGAGGCAGTGTCATTTTGTGATTTGCCAATGTTATCTCAACAATTGGACTCAGAATTCAAAAGCCACCATGACTATTTACTTTGACTCGGTAAAGTTTTATAAGGAGTAGGCAATATTTCTAAGGTTTTAGTTTTTTTACAAACATTGTTGTGGTTGTGGATGGTATCATGTCTTTCTGAATAAAGGCAAAGATATAAAAGAGGACAATGATTCTTATAGTTTCTTATTCATATAGCTCTTTTTAAAGGAATCCAATGCTTTTATATTCACTTTCTTGAAACAACACCTTTTGAAAACTATATGAGAATCTGTCTTTTTGGGCAATGCATCTATACTTTATTTTGCTCAAGTGCCTATTGATCACAGGATAGAATGGGTTTCACGGGGTAAAATATACAGGTAAATAGTAATTTATAGTAGGCAAAGAAAATAAGAAATAGGGATGCGTTGTGGAAATAGGGGGAAATAGGGATGCGTTGTGGAAATAGGGTATAAAATTTATTCCTTACATTTTATAAGATTGAATTGGTGAATCTTTTTATATCTCTAATTAACTGCTTTTCTTTTTTCCATTTATAGTTATCAGAAATGCTATTTACACACATTCGTTTTATATTTTTTTTATTTTTAGTATGGATGTGAGTATGTGACAATATTTAATAATTATTTAACATTTACTAGTTTAATTAAATAAACTTATCACTCTTAAATACTGTA
Organism: Quercus gilva; assembly: GCA_023621385.1. Classification (NCBI taxonomy): domain Eukaryota; kingdom Viridiplantae; phylum Streptophyta; class Magnoliopsida; order Fagales; family Fagaceae; genus Quercus; species Quercus gilva. Next base: position 32,137,202 of record CM042484.1, read on the forward strand.
TCTACTTTCTTCTCTCAAAAATATTCTCCATAGGCATTCATGGGAAAATTCTTTGGCCGTTGTCATCCATGATGACTAGATATCCCTTTCTTTTCTTTTCTTTTCTTTTTATTTTTATAAATTGGAGGAAATATTAAAATCTTAGATATTTTAGTTAAAAACACCATAAAGTGTAGGTAAATTGCAAGACTCTTAACACTCATAGAGAAAAATCTAATAATGAGCCTTAGAAAATAGAAAGTAAATTATAATAAAGGAATGTTGCAAAGCTAGAAAGTGAAGAGAATGGTGGTATATAGGTAATAATGTGTTCGACACTGTTGTGAAGGGTTCATGTTAACATTTTTTTTATTTTAGATGAGGTTTGGTTTCAGCGTTCCAATGCACTACAACTGACACGATTTGAACATGTGACAAAAATCAGATATGTTTAAATATTATGTCGGCTTTGGAGTGCATGGGAGGTAAGCCATGTTTTATTTTTAGATTGAGTTGTAAGGATAAAGATTTTTGGGAATTGAGTTCTTTTGATCATTGTGTTTCTCACAATGTAGTGGTATGAGAATTTTTTTTATACTGATGTTAGAAACTTGAAAAAATCTCTCTCTCTCTCTCTCTCTCTCTCTCTCTCTCTCTCTCTCTCTCTCTCTCTCAAAGCACATACGTTTGTGGGGCTAAGAAACCATGTGCGCATCACTTTCCTAGTCATATTGATTTGTCACAAGCCCCACAGCCAAACAATCAATCATCGCCTCCCTTATATATGCTGCCACCACAACAACAAAAAAATGCCCAATTCTCTCCTTCAACCCGCACTCAATAAAGTCCAAAGAACTCCTTCCCCCATTTCCAAAAGCATTTTCACCTCTCCCATCTTTTTCTTCCACATATAATTCAATCTTAACAGCTGGCACCTAACTTTTTCTTCATCCATTCCTTCCCCACCAGGGCCACCACTTTCTTCTTCTTGTACTACTCTACTATACACCCCCTATTCATCAAACCTCCCATCTACCTCTATTCGTAGCCAACTACCTTTTTTTTTTTTTTTTTTTTTTTTTTTTTTTTTGGAACAAATGCTTTTAATGTCATTATTCATTCCTCTATATGTGTTTTTTACTCTAAAGTAATATTGGAAACTTTGTGTAAAAAAAAAATTTAACAACAACTAGTTCTTAAAGTAAATAAATAAAGCATGTTTAAACTAGCTAGTAATTGGAGCTTATAGCAAGCTGAGTCAGTGAAGCAGATAGCAAGTTGGTTCATTTCATTGTCATCCCACTTCTAAAGCCAATGCTTATTCCACTTTTCTAATTAAGCTAACCAAGTGAAACCGACACTGAAATTGTACCTTTCTATCTTCATAGAAAAATCAGGATGTCATTTTCTTATAGCTAGCTAGTACATATAAAATGTAGTGCATGTGGTGTTAAAAGTAATAAATTTTACCAACATAAGATTTATTAATTATTATGCTACCTGTCATAAAAAATAAAAAAATAACAATAATTATGTTATTATTGTAACACCAATCTTATTTATTATCAATTATCAGGGTAGTTTATAAGCCCTTTATGATGAATTGGTAATAGCTTTAGATTTTCCTAAAATCTCACACTTAAAAACACAAACAGGAATCGAAAGTCCCTCTTATTCAACTAAGTCAAAATGCTACAAAAGAGCTGTAAAATCTGATAAATCTCCAAACCCATCTCCTATCACAAAATCACAAATGGATCAGCTCCCAAGAATCATCCACGAGGAAAGAAAAAACAAAAACAAAAACAAAAAAGGGAAAGAAAAAAAAAATGAATACACAAATAAGTATCATAATTAATCTACATGAATTTAAACAATGACCCCAGCATGGTGTCATTAATAATTAAGCATTAAGGAGTGCAATCCCTCCAAACAATGCTAGCATAGCCATGCTGCTTCCACGAACACTAGTTCCTTTGTTTGGAGGTGGGGAAGGGCCCTGTAATGGTGGCCCTCCAATGCTCGACGTCATTGGGGGAGAAGAAGAAGCTGGTGAAGAGGGCACTGGTGAAGATGGCGCTGCACTCGGTGGTGAAGGTGGTGAGCTACCAGTTGGGCTTGGGGCCTCTGTGCTTGTTGGGCTTTCAGCTGGAGGAGTACTTGCCGTTGGTGGGGTTGATGAAACTGCAGGAGGCATAGCTGGAGGTGAGGAAATAGATGATGGTGGTGTGGCTGTGGTGGTGGGAGGAGTTGCGGTGCTTGTTGGAGGGGTTGCTGTGGTGGTTGGTGGCATGGCTGTTGTGGTTGGTGAAGGAGCTGAGGCGGTTGGAGGTGTGACTTTGGAGGTACTTGGTGGCTTGGCCATGGAGCTTCTAGGTGCTGATGATGGACCTTGAGCAATGGAGGATGCAATGAGTGTGAGTGACAGGGTTAGCATGAGCATGGCACGTGAGAGAGCCATGGCTCTTTCTAGTGTCTGTGTCTGTGTCTGTGTTTGTTTACTGTAGTGGAATGATACACCGGAGGAACTTGGGGTTTGAAGGAACAAGAAATGAGAGAGAGAGAAAGAGAGAGAGAGAGAGACACAGGTTTTGTGAGGATAGGGGTGTGTGAGGTTGATATATAGGGAAGGAAAGTTTGGAGAATATATCTTGGTATGTTTACAGCTGAGTGCATGGAGATTTTATGCCATCAACGGCTCAAGTCAAGACAGCTAATTTTAAATGGCCATTTTTATAATTAATCACATAAATAATATTTAGCTAGTGTTTTATATTGAAGTGTTTTTTTATTTTTCCTTTTAAATATGACTAATTCACTTCATGGCAATTGAGCTAAAACTCTATTAATCTTTTTGGAGGAAATGTAAAAAAATTTAATACAAAAAATTACAAATTAATGTGATTATGAATGTAATCGGTGACATTTCAAGAAAATAATAAATGAATATTGGAATGAATGATGCTAAGGAAACTACAAATTTTACAATATGAGATTTACAAAGATTTATCACTAATCACAAAATAAAAATAAAATAAGTGAAAATATTATTACACACTCACTACTACACACTATATACACATTTCATTTGAAATCGTGTTAAAAAACATGATTTTAGTTAAAATTATGAAATCGTAAAATTTTGTTTTCAAAACACAATTTGAGTTCATATGACAATGTTTGTTCGCTGAGTGTGCAATAATGAGTATATGATAATTATTGCTCAAAAAATAATTCAAACATGCATTTATTAGGTTGTTAAAGTCTATCAATTATATTCATTATCATATCAATTTGTGAAAGCTATGTAGTAAAATTTATAGAATCTCTAGCATTTTTTTATTTGAATTACTTCTTTTGATTTGTGACACATCTATATGTAAAACCTATGTAGTAAAATTTGTATTATTTTTAGCATCACTAAATTTTTTAGGCTTTTCTTAAAAGCGAGAAAAAATTGTACTACAAAATTTTTTTAATATCTAAAAAAATATTTTTTTTATAAATAAAATTTATAAAAATCACTTGCTCCCCCAAAATTGTGGTCCTTTCTCTAGTAGGAGACCTAGGCCATGGCCTAAGTAGCCTAGGCCTAGGGCCGGCCCTGGTTGATTCCTAATGCACAACAATTATGTATAAATTTTTAGATACAGTTCTTTTAGTATTGTACTTTAATGTGTACATATTTATAATACTTCTAACATGACGGCACTTCTTATTTCTTGCTTTTCTTGTATAATCATTAATTTGGTGTCCTATTATAATTAGATCGCTATCAAGATATGATGACTTCATTCATTAGATAGGTGAGTTGTTAGGGAGAGAAATGTGATATTTGAACCATAAATATAAGCTACCATAAAAGATATCATTACCATTAAGTCATTATTTGAACCTCATGAGAGACCATGACTTGGAAAGATTAGAAATATTTTGTTTCCCCCTAATAATAACATTGCATGGGATTATTGATGTTTACATTACCTTGTAGTACAATTAAAGAAGGAGAAACAAACCAAGTATAAAAAGAGGGAAATTTCCACCACCATATGCATGTTCATTGGATACAGAGATTATGTGCCACTTAATTAATTGATTTCATTATTAGTGACATAAAGAGTCAGAGTAGGTCAGACTTCAGAGTCATAATTTAGGTTGTCTTGATTCCAAAAATTTCAAAGGCATGAAACTGCTCTGCGTCGACTAGTTACACAATCGTTTCTCGCCTAAGAATAAAAACAGAAACGGGGGGAGGCCTAGCCTAGCAAAAGGCTGTGGTGCTGATTTGTCCCAGTTTCTTATGGGCCCTCCATTGTAAGGAAAAAGTTTACCAATCATGACCTGGAGACCATTCAAGCGGACTTTTAGTTACACGGGTTATTTAACGATTCGGGTTAATTTTTTAAAACAACACGTGTGAATAGTGAATAGTTTTATAAATCATTATTTAATAGATTGAGAGAGATTTCTCCGTCGGCTCAAATAATTTTTTTTAAAATAATACATATTAATAATTTTATAAATTATTATATAGTAAATTGTAAGAGATTTCTCCTACTAACTTAGCGGAAAACATTGTCTCAATACAATTTGGAATTACTAAAAAAAGAGGGGATGTAAGAGCTTACTGTCGTACGTACGCACTGTGTTTAGTGGGTCCTTAGCTTAAGTTGCACATTCACACATTATAGAGTGCTATCATGCTTGCACACAAGTAATTTGTCTCCCACCAAACTCGTGATCTATAACCTAATCACGAGGATCACAATGATGAATATATTAAACACACAAAATTTTTACAATTGAGTTGACAAAATTTTATTTATTTGAACACACTCTAACATTTTTTTTTCTCTATTACTAATAATCTGTCATATTAACAGGGTTGTAAAAAATTTTAACAAATTTTTTGTGACTACAAACTTTCTCGTAATTTAGAATCTTAAGAAGCATTGAATCGGACTGATCCAGACTTACTTTGCCATTTTTGTCTTTTCCTTGTTGATTGTAGTAACTAGCAAGTGGTTATGTTTTTTGTTGAAACTGTGTGATAAAGATAACACCGACTTCATCGCATTTTCTTTTCTTGCTTTCCTTTTGTATATTAATTATAAGAAAGTAAGAAACTCATTATGAAGTTAACAAAAGTTTTTCAGTCTAGATAGTCGGTGGATGATAAAGGCTTTAGAGTTTAAACAGTTTCTGTACATGCAAATTTCATGGTGATAAATGATACAGTTACAAAGAGTGTAATAAATAATCAATTTGTATTAAGGTGAGTACAATTCTCTATATAATTCATTACAAAAATATATATAATATAATGAAATCTTTTGATTCCATCTCCAGCAAACTTTACGATGCAGGGGCTATGAATCTTTACCTTTAATCATTTATTGATATGATATCTTCAAACTAGATGTGAAGAAGAGTGTTTAATTATTTAATGCCAGTGGAAGTTGGCTTGATCCCTGCTGCAGATTATGATTCAAGAGCTATGGAACTTGATCTCGAATCGTTTCTTGATATCTTCCAACTGAAAGTACTTGATTTGAAGTGGAAGGCAATTGGCTTGATCTTGAATTAAATCAAAAGAAAGTTAAAGGAAAATTCCTACTTTGATTTGGAGAGTAATGAATAGGGCTTGATCTTGAATGAGTAAGAAAGCTCTTATAGACTTAAAGATGACTCTTTTTAAGCAAAGTCTTCATAGGATTCTTCCCCAAATGTTTTTGTGTATTCTTATATAAGAAGCCTCAATTTATAAGCAACTCAATGGTAATTTACTTTGGAATTTTTCCTTACCAAGACTTAATTACAAACTTTGAATTTGAATTTAAATTTTGGTCTTGTATTTAATTAAAATTTCCATATAAAACTTTTCATCTGATGCTGCATCATGGCTTCAATTGGCTTGCAAGTCATGACACATAATTTCTAGGTGAGTTAAAACAACTTAGAGGACTTGACATGTGGCTCAATCTCATAGAGTCCAAGCTTGTTTACTGACCCATTATCAACACATCGCCACTTAAAAATTGAATTAATCAAAAATATTAATCATGATTAAGCAAACAACTATATTAATACATCATTAAAATTTTGATGTCTACGAGTCATACAAAAATGTTAGACCATTGTTTTAATAAATTTGACTTGCTTTATAATAGTTTATATTAATATTCTCATTATCTATTTGTAGGAACATACCAAAATAGTGACTTGATATTGCGTTTATAAATCCAAGTATATTTTGGAAAGAATAACTCACTTTTATAAGATTTCAAGAAATAAACCAAACATAAGAATCTCTTATTTCTGAGAATCCTAGTAGATTTTTAATCAAACCAAACATAGTAATATATAGTTACATCCAAGGCCGGTTCTATGGTATAGGCAAATATGAGGCAGTCGCCTAAAGCCTCCAAGTAGAAAAATGCCCCCAAATTTTAACCAATACGGTTAATTCAACCCAAATATAAGCCAATAGATAAAATACTATTTTTTTATCAAATGAAGAATAAGGAAAAAGAGAGAAATGAATGTTACGTCCACAACATTTTTCACAACAAATCATAAGTTTCAGGTTGTCACTGCATATATTTGTGGAGAAAAAAAAGTAATTTTAATGATGAGTTCAAATTAGAACTAGAAAAAACTTAACACCTAGGATTTGTTATGAAAATATTGTAAATGTAACACTTCTAAAAAAAAGAGCAATACACAAAAAATTTCAAAGCATTTTTCACAACAGTTGAGTTGGCAAACTGTTACTAGTTCTCATTATATATGGTTAATTAGTAATTTTGCATCTAAAACAAAATAATAGAGTTTAAGTAATATTTAACTTTTTTTTAAAAGTCATATTTAAATATATATATATATATATATATAAGGCATCCATTTAGTTTTCGCCTAAGGCACCCACATGCATCAAGCCGCCATACATCCCTAGGCATTTAGATTCCAAGCATCACATTCTTAGGATTTTGGATGCCGAGGGTAATATGAATTCCCTAAACCAAATTTCATGAAATCATAATGAAAAAATGTTAATATTACCATTAGTTTTACCATAAAAAGATTTAGAAATTGATAGTAAATATGTATCACTTCAACATCATAATAAATAAATGTGTAAAGTGTTTTTTGTGATTGGTGACATCAATTTGTAAAAATTATTTAGTAAAAGGAAATGCTAAAACTACTACAAAATGTTTATAAATTAATGTGGCCATGAATATGATTGGTGAACTTCACCAACCTAATAAATGAATTTTTTTTTTTTTTTTAATGATTGGTGACACATTAGTTTGTTTGCTTTATGTAGTAAATTTGTTAGTTTCTCTAAACACCCACACACACACATATATAATTCAATTTTACAACAAATGGAGGAGGGGATTCAAACCCTAGTTCCCAGAGATGAGAGAGAACACTACCAAGCTACAAGGATCTTGGTATATATCATTAATTCTTTTCTAGGGTTAATTCTTATAAATCTTATATTTACTATAGATCAATTTTATTTTTTTTTACCTCTTTATTTTTAAGAAAGAGAAGTAAAATTAATTTTATAAAATTATTTGTATGTAACTATATATCTTAATATTGTCTATCGTAATGGTATCATTATGTTACTATTTTGTTAATAGGATTGGATGAAAAACACATCATGCGAGCAGCAAGAATTGGATGGAAAATATATCATGTGAAGAGCAAGTTATTCATTTTAATAAAATATTTTTTTTAAATTAAAATTTATTTGAATTTGCTAATATATAGATTAATAACAATGTGATCAATTTAGACATTTCAAAAGTTCAGGGACTTAATAAAGAATAAATAGTCAATTAAATTTTACTCAAAGTTTAGGGAATCTTTCGTTTTCTTTTTCCCCTAAAATAAAGCACTAGGTAAGTGTGTTCCTGATTTAAAAAGTAAATAAATAATATCTTATTTGGCTAATGAACTAGAATATGTCAGTGTGATTCTAAATGGCCATTCGTATTTTGGGGGGCCTGAAAGAACTTTGGAACACCACCCGACCAAATTATAATTGAGTTGATGTAAAATAAATCACTAAGTGTGCTCCACATTGCATTAAAAGTTATTGTGGAGTCTCAACCTTTGGTCTAATTATTCTATTTCTTGTTCATAAGACACTCTAGAAATCTCATGAATTGATGGTGCAGTGGGTAGAATTTGATACACCACATTTTTTTTTTTTTATTAACGACGCACTATATATTCTATTTCATTAGAGGAGTATAAGCATCTTATTTTTAATACGGGCAAAGATTTGTCAGCAAATCCTGCAAAATAGTGATGTGTCAATATTTGAGAACAACACCTATCTAGGGCAGGCAAGGTGTTGAATTTTGCACGATAGGTATTGTTCTCAGATATTGACACATCATTATTTTGCAGGATTTGTTGCAAACTTAGTTTGTAACAAATCCTTGCCCATCCTATATACTGCTAATTTGCCATTTTTGTATCAGATACATAAACCACAATAATTTGACTTTAGAATAATGAGCAGTAAGCTGTCAAGACAGTTTGGACTCATATGTTCAAATCACACACTTTGCCATAAATCAAGAAACAAAGGGTTGCTGGAATGCTAGCTAGCTATCAAAAGTCCACCCCCATTGTTGCTTCAATTAAGTCTAAAAATGAATTGAGTGTCTGTGTTATGGTCTTTGTAAACACATTACCAACTGTACATAAAAGTCTGCAATGCTTTTATATGAAAGGAGAGAATTTTCCTTATTGAAGAATAAAATTAAAAAGCACTACACCTTTATTCTGTGACTGTGAGTCAATGAGCACCACCAGCAAAAGTGGGAGGAAGCACCAAAGCACGCGGTTGGAAGCCTCTAGAAAAAGAAAATACATAATGGAGACACGTAGCTACGTCTGTGGTCACCATTTAGCCTAACACAGTTCACAGGATACCATTGATGTTGTTAATCCAAGGATATTATTATGGTTCATATAATCATTGTCCGTGAATTTTGCTCTACAAAATAAAATAAGCTTAATTTGTTGCAAAGAAAACTATTTGTAAAATGTACTATCTATAAGAGCCGCTTTATTTTCAGGGTTTTACTATTGGGTGAGTAAAATTTACTATTGGATGAATAAAATCTTTGGTTGGACATACCCTGAAACATTAGGTCAAAATCCATTTTTGAATCACTTTTCTTGGGGTTAATTAATCTGACTCTCTTTTTCATCTATTTGTTAAGACTTTCGAGTCTGTCACATCGCATTAATAATATAAATGAGAGATTTGAATCTTAGATAGTTCCATTAGAAATATCAAAATAAGTCAATTGAGCTATAAAACTTTTGTCAACTATAAAAATATTAAAACTATATTAAAAAAAATTATTATTTAAAAAAAAAAAAAAAAAAAAACCTTAGAGGTGATACATGAAACACATTCAACTAAATCTATGATTGCCATCTAGTATCTACTAGACCCCTCCAATAATGTGTCTCCCCCTTTTGTTTTGTTGCTGTTGTTTTTGTGGTGGTACCAAGAGGATGGAAATAATTTTTGAGATGGTTCTTTTGGCACTCAGAAAGACAACTAGGAACTCCCCCTCAAAGATAAGTATACTGGAGATTTTGACAGAATCACATTTCTACAACCCATTTAACCTCTGTGTTAGGATTTTTGTCCTTCAAATCAAATTTGTAGTTAATTCGTAAGTGTAATTGGACTCTAATTAGTGCTACATAAATTTACAAAAAGAAAATCGCCATAAGAGGATTAAAATGATCAATTGCTTAAAGTAGTAGTCGTTGCGAATTTTAGATTCTCGAGACATTATTTGGGCATTTTTTATTTGTAACGTTAATATTCCTTTCCCAAAGGTTGTTATCGAATTTTAAATTCTCAAGGCAACTGTTTTAGCAATCATAAGTCTAAATATATTTAAAACTATCTTTTTCAGTCTATTACACGATATTTAATAAAACTATTTATGTGTATTATTTAAATAAGTCATATAACTCATTATAAAAGTTATGTGACTAAAACTATACAATTTTTTTTTTAGAAAAACTAAAATTACACATGAATAGTCTATTTAATCCCCACCTCATGAGTTTGATCAAGATAGCTTTAAATATATTTGGAGTGAAACATTTTCTGAAGAGAAATATTTATAGAAGAAAAAAAACATGTGTTGGCTAAAAATCACCCCACCAATGTCAATTTCTCACTACAAACTTCAAACATCATTTTGTGTGGCTAGAGAATAGAGATTACTCTAAACTATGAACACAAACCCTTATAGTGAATTTCATGCTACATCAATTACAATATGTCATGCATCTGATTTTGGTTTTTTTTTTTTTAAATAACTTTGGGTACCCAGAAGAAAAAAAATGACGTGTGACAGGACGTGGATGCAGTATGCAATGTGTTTTATTATTTTATTTATATAATTTTCTTTCTTCTAAACCAAACTAATTCACAAAGAATATTAAACGCTATTATTGTGCCTACGCATGAGCATCTTTATTAAATGTATTTATTTAGTTTAAAGTATATTCCTTAAGCAACAAATAAAGAATTTAGAACGTTCATTATCCACACTCCACAGGTTTGCCCAAGTATGAACCAACATATATATTATTATCCAATGATTTAAATTAAAATTAAAATTTTTTTTTTAAAAGGTCAATAATTGTAAGTTCGAAATCAATCCCAATTGGCCATGAATCCATTAAAGATTATGCAAAATTACAAAGAGGTCGAACTTGAAGACTCGGGAAAAAGTCTGTGAAGATGTGGGGACCGGGTTAATTATATAGATTGATTTAATTTTACAAAAATATGTCATTTCCATGGTTGAAGAATTGGGACAATAACATTAATTACATGTTATAATGTTCCATACAGATCACCAAGTGGTTCAATTATGAATTCTGTCCCCTTGTAGAGAAATTATCGAATTTAGAAAAGAGAGTATGACTAATTTACTCTACCTGACTCACTGGAGCTTCAAAATAATGGGCCCGTTTTGTTAAAAATTAGAAGAATGGTTATATTAATGGATGTCTTTAGGTAATTGTTACTAAATTAAATTATTTTAAGAAAGTTTTGATACTACTTTTATAAAAAATAGAAAAAATTGTCAAAATATTAATTTTTTTTTCTTTTCCCATAAAATATTTCATAAAATAATTCACAAATACCTTAAAGACATCCGTTAACTTTTTTCTTAAAAGAAAATGACTATCTCTAAGGGAACTAGATTTTGATCTAGAATGACAGATAAACATGTGACTCAAAAAAGTGTAATAAAAAGAAAACCCCAAACCTGTAAGTCTATAAATTGAGAACTATAACTCAAACACTCTCATTTAAACAACCTTGCTAAACACACCTTTTTTTTTTCCACAATTTTAATGTTTAGATATTGAAAACTGTTAATTGGAATCGCTTACCAAACAGGCCCTGAATAGCTTGGATTATTGGATAAGCATCTTTTGCTAAGAGTTTTAACAATTCGTCAAACAAACATTCTGATTTTTCATGTCAAAGATAAGCGAGAGAGAGAGAGAGAGAGTCAATGAAGATATCTTGTGGAAAGTCAAGAATTTTTTTTTGTCTAAGAGGCACATACACTTCATTTAGGATGTCGTACTCGTGTTGTATCTGTATCATACCAGTATCATACCGGCCATTTCATATTATAATTTTTCAAAAATTACTCATGTCACTATGTTGTGCCCATATCTGTGTCCATGTTCATGCTTTCTAGGTTTTTGCATAAATTTTACCGTTTATATTTCCAAATTATTTTCTTTTTATCAATTCTCTATCACTAATATCATATATACATTTTGGAGCTACCGAAAAGGACATACAAGTTTAATGTTTTGATCGCAACAGCAGCAACTCGATCGAGGCAGGTTCTCGAAGCTGTCGTATTCACATCACATGTACAGCTTGTAATTTAATTATTGATATCGTATTCTCCCACTCGTACATACAAACAATTGCCGATAACTTGTAACAGCTTCGCAGAAAACAACCTATTGTTGCTTTGCAAGAAGGCTCCTACTGCACCACATAGCTGGAAAAATCACATTTTTGTTGCCAAGTAATGACGGTAGATTTGGTTTAAACTCAGCCACCTCAATAATTTGGCTTCTCAAGATGCTGATTATTCAAGTCAAATAAAGAGATTCTATTCCCTTTTTCCTTTTCTTTTTTTAGTAAAAAAAAAAAAATTAGACAAGAGAGAATAATGTCTTCTACAGCGTTGCGTGGGAGGCTCTACACATAAGCCAGACACACAAGTGTGTTTTAAACACTGGGCTTAGACTTGACCACCTCACCTATTGGTTAGACTCAAACCCAAGCGCTTATGGCGAGGAATCCAAGCTCATACCACCCCATTAATGAGAGTCTATCTACTTCACACTTTTAAGATTTTATTTCATGAATTTATTATTTAATATTTTAAATAAGACACTGGATATACATACACCATATAAAATCTTTACCAATACTTTATGAATTACCAGAACTTTTAATACATTAACACCTAGAGCAAATGCTTTGGGTTTAAAGAATTTTGGAAGGTCTGGCTGTAGATAGGCTGTAGATGGCAAAAGCACTGGATTTACATCAAGAAATATCCTATTCGTATAAATCTTTATATATCAGCATCTTGTTTTTAGTGTATAATGTACATCATTGGTCCTAGGCCTAGGTCATCGCATGGGCCCCTTACAAGAGGAGGAGGTATATCTGATGCATGTATGTTTTCACTTTCACGAGGGAGGAAGCATGGAGGTCCACCTCCACGTAAGAGAGAGAGGAAATATGCATCTAAAATAATACAAAAATTAATTTATTTATTTTAAAAATATATATATTTCTTTGGAGATATAGGAAAAAAAAATAGTTTTACATTTTCTCTCTATTTTTAAGAAGTTTAAAAGAATTGAGTAATACTAGAGATAAGACAACTTTAAATACATAGGTGTTACAAATATATGTATCACTAATAACAAGAAGTAATTCAAGTAAAAAAATGCTAAAAATACTATAAATTTTACTTCATAGCCTTTACAAATTAATGTAGCAATTAATATGATTCGTAAACTTTAACAACCTATTAAATGCATTTTTGAATTACTTTCTTTGATTGGTAATACATCTTTGTAAGCTTAGGTTGTAAAATTTATAATATCCTCATTATTCTTTAAAATACTTGTTTATTATATCATCTTGAAGTATTATTGATCACATTCGTTACTATATCATTTATAAGTTTTTTGTAGTAAAATTTGTTATAACTTTAGCATTTTTCCTAAATAAAAAAAGAGCAAATTAAAAAATAAAAAGAATGGAATTAAAAAAAATTAAGAAGTTTAATATTATTTAAATGATAATAAAAAAAGTCCCATTGAATATATCATCTTACGCCTCCAAATTTGTTGGCCGCACGGAATAAAACCTCATAAATCTCATGCCAATTAATTAGTAAAATAATTTACTGTTACCTAATTTCGAGGCAATTGTTCTAAAATTACATCACCAGTCATTATGAAGCTTCTGAATTTTTGCATGATTTGAAAGGAGATATGGAACAAGGAGATGTGGAACATAAAATTTCTGGGGAAAACGATATGATTATGGTGGCTCAACCCTTGTCAGCTTCATTGCATACCGATCATTAGATTCTAAGCAAAAAAAATTGCAGAGGTACTATTAAGAGTTGCCCGTAAATATAGTGACATGACATAGACATACCCTCAAATCATTCAACTCCCTCTTTTCACATAACAATATAATCATATAAAATGAATAATTCAGCTTCCAAAGAACTTGACTTGACATGAAACTAGCTGTGTTGAAGAAGCGAGTGCAGAGTGCTGGGTCTTCTTTTTGGACATAAGTAATTGTTTAAGATTCCCACATGGAAAATAAATAGACCATACAATTTTATTTTGTTGTTTTGCTTGGTAAATAATGTGGGAGAAGTGAGGTGGGATTGGAACTACACTAGGCATCATAGAGGGTGTTAACTCTCAAGTCTCAGTACACCTGTGGAGGCATTTTTTGCTTCAAGGCCAAGGGCTAGACCAATTGGAGCCAAGGCAATTTTTGCTCTTGTTCCACATTGGAAAGAAAACTTCCCTCTTCATGCCATATAAAGGATGACCAATAGTGATAGAGTACCAAAGCCTATCTCTTCATGCCATATAAGGGATGACCAATGTGGGACAAGAGCAAAAATTGCTTAGGCTCCAATTGGTTTAGCCCTGGAAAAAATGCCCCCACAACACCTATTTTTGTTTTTCCTTTTTTTTAAGTTGTCTATGATTAGCTAAAAATAAAAGATACCAATATACACCTCTCTCTCACTAATAAAAGTTTTTTCTTTCTTCATCAAAAAAAAAAAGTTTTTCTATCACTTACCAACAAAAAATAGTTTTTAAACCTTTCAATCAAATATCTATTTATGCCCATCAAAAAAAAAATCTATTTATACATAAAAGTAAAATCACATCGACAAATCCTTGTAAATGACACATGACTTTATTTAATAGTCGAGACCCCATTGGTTTCAATCAGAATCTACAATAACTTCATATAACTTATGACTTTTTTCCCCCTTTTTTGAATTAGATTCAAGAGTAATGTAACATGGTAAATAGAAATAATCAATTTAGTCTTTTAAAGTTCGAGTGGGGATACTCATGACTTATGAGCGTCCTAGTCAAGACCCCCATTGGTTTCAATCGAGGTCTGCAATGATGGATTACAGTGAAGTAGACCGGGTTAACTAATGTGGATCCACCTACACATGAGACAAGAGTACACTGCAAGCCTCATAGGCCAAGGCGGAGAGAAGAAGTCGCCACTCGATTTTGGAAGATTTGAGAACCACTTTGAAACCCATTTGCAACAAAGTACTAAAGATTTTTGAGAAATTCTATCTTTTATCTCACAGGTTGAGATAGAGAGAAGAATTGTATTTCCTTATATGCACAAGTTTACAAAAGGTATTTTAAAGACAAAGAAGAAACATAGGAGATAATTATACACACACAACTAAAACTTTCCAAGAATAACACAACCAATTTCTATTGGTTTTTTTTTTTACTTATCAAAAAAAAAATTTCTATTGGTTTTGAAAATCTTGATGAGTGATATCCTTCTGTGTTAAGGGTGCTTGAATCATGGCGAGTGAGTTCCTTGATATGCTCCTCTGTTTCAATGCTGCTAGGATCACAGAGAGTGATTTCCTCTACTGGTGTGATGGTGCTGTCAACTACTAGTCTAGAGTGAGTCCAGAGCTGAGCAACGGGATTGTTGGTTTCAAGTGCTTGGATGAGTTGTAACATGAGGGTGAAGATTTTAGTGAAATTGGGGCCAAATGAACACAGAAGTAACCTGTTGAAGAATTTCACATTTATGAGAGTTACTTGATGCGTGGGAGTGGGAGAGTTACTTGATGCGTGGGAACCAGTTTGTGCATTTTTAGGACTTTATTACAAGAGAAGATAATTCATGACTTGCATGGAGGTGGTCTTGCTAGACACCTAACTGATAAGATGATAGCTGGTGTAGAAGAATTGTAATATTGACCCCATTTGAAGAGAGACGTAGGAAATTTGGTAAGGAAGTCCTCTACTTGCCAGACAACTGAAGGCTAATCTCAGAATAACGATTTGTATATTCCTGAAACAGTTTGGGAAAATTTGTCTGTGGATTTTGTGACTGGCCTATTTTGGACACAAATGGAGTTAGCATTTGGTTTGTTTCAGTTGACAGGTACTTGAAGATGGCTCTCTTCATTCTTTGCAAGAAACATCAAATGCATCACATATCGCAAGGTTATTTTTCAAAGAAATTGTTCGACTCCATAGAATTCCTGGATCTATTACATCAAACCGGGATTCCAAGTTCCTATGTCATTTTTGGAAGACAATATGGCAGATTTTTGATACTTCTTTGAACTTCAGCAGCACTACACATTCCCATACAGATGGACAGATTAAGTCATTAACAGGACTTTGGACAATTTGATACATTATATTAGTAGAGACAAGCCTGAGCAATGGGACTACACACACACAAGTAGAATTTTCTTGACCACCTTTTTGGTAATTGGATACGGGTGGTCTCCAAAACATGCATTAGATTTAGTTCGCCTTCCTAAAATTCCTAGAACAAGTGTAGCAACTAAAAATATGGCACAGACAAGTTCAAGCAATCCAAGCAGAGATCAAGCAAAAATTGGAAGAGTCAATGTGAAATACAAAGTAGCCACTGACAAACATGGACATAGCAAGCTCATCAAAGATCTTCAAAGAGGGTGACATGATTATGGTCTTTTAGGCGAAAGAGAGATTTCCAGTGGGAAATGTATAATATGCTAAAACCCCAACAAAGACAAAAACAAAACAAAAGGCAATGTTATCAGAAAATTCCACTCCTATTAGTTTACTAATACAAATCACCCCTTTATTCCATATCGTTCTAAATTCCGGCCTAATTCAGTTCATTCCATCTGTTTCCGCCCATTAGGTATGGTGATTTTGGCCAGTATGTAAACAAATCATTACTATTTTTATCTCAAACCCATTTTTTTATTACTATTCTCACATATGACATTTAATTATTATTTTCATTAAGAATGTGTTATTCTTATTTAGTTTATTCGCATATGACCTATATATATTATTTGCTCATATATGACATATTATGATGACATGTTATGTAATGATGATATGGTATAGTTTTATGTGATGAAGACTTACGTATATTTAGTGGTAATTCCAAAATGATACGTCAAAATAGACCGTTACTGATATATTCCATTCCAATAAATAAGCTAGAAAAGTTATCAAAACAGAATTGACAGCACAACGCCTATGTAGTTGATCTACCCGATTTAATGGCAATTTCAAAGACTTCTACGAGCCTTCTACCTAAAACTAGAACTTAATTTGATATCAAATTCTTTACAAGTGGAGGAGACTAATGTAGAACAAGTTTCTATAGATCTCCCTGAACATACAGATGGGTGATGGCCCAAATTTTCAGACCATAACAGAGCTTAGTCTCAAGACCATTTTCTAACCCAACATTAGTTTATGTTTTTTAGTCATGATCTTTTTCTAGTCCAACATAATTTTTATGCTTTTTCAGTCCAGCCCTTTTCAATTGTCTTTTCTTTTATTTTTTTTCTTAATATTTGGGGGAGTTCTAACTGATTTTCCTTTACTCTAGAATACACTACTACATGTTTGCTAGGGCTAGGGTTTCTAGTGCATTTAAATTCGTAATATTCAAACCAAGAAAAAAAATTTAAAAAAAAAAAAAAATCATCTTTTAATCTAAGACTGCTCATATGAGATTACTCCAACGACTAAAGCCTAACATTATGCAGATAGGGAACATGATATAGTTAAGTCTCGTAAAACATTAAGCAAACAATAGGGCAGAAGTTGCAAGTTTAGACCCAATTAGTGTTGAGTGGCAAATAACCATGATCCTAAGCATTAAGGATAATGATAATGATAATGACAGGAGATTCCTTTTCTCAGCCTCATGTGTTACTTATTTCCTGTTCACTATGGAAAAAGGATTTTGAATTGAGCTTGACAAGAAGCTAAATACAACATTATTGCCAAGTTCAATCATTTTGGACTATTAGAATAGCACAAAACTGTACAAGCAATAAGAAATAAGGTTGACAAAAAAACTCGGGTTCCATCTGCAACAGTAGCTGTAAGTCTGTAACTACAACTCAATTTGGTTCCTCAAAAGTCAACTGGCTTGGAAAGCCCAGTGAATCATGCTAGACAAAATCTAAACATTTCTTATCAGTTCGTGTACACTAAAAACAATGTACACATGCTAGAAGTTACAAATAAATTCATTAAATCTCATAAATATTTTAAAATACATATTACCACTTGCATGTTTAGCCTTTTTCTATACTTTCCTCAACAACATCAAGGTTCATGGAACCATGCCGTACTATTACATACCTTATTATCACTTACGATCACTTAAAAGTGGTTGAGTCACAGGAGCTGCAAAAGAAGAGATCACTTGTGAGTTCAAAACTAATGTAATGGTTCCCGATTACTGGGAGAACAGCAGTGATGCTAAATGGATACTACGATAAAAAAGAGGAAAATGAAGAAGAACGATGTTGGTAGGGTTGAAGATGCTAGCAAATTATGATCCTATCCAAAGGCACAACATCAAAATAAACAATAAGCTAGCACACTTCTAGGATAAGGTACCTTTTCTGAACAGTAAATCATTAATCTGTTGAACCAACATGGCGGTTAACCCAACTACTTCATTACTTCTCACATATTTTGCTTCATAAAAGCCTTATTATTACCCTTTCAGGCTACCTTCACTCAAGTAGAAGCTTCAATTTGTAATTTAAGACATTTCAAGGGCACTGGGGCGGAGCCCTTGAAATTGCCTATTTTTGTGCTCTCATTACCTCATCTAATTTTCTTCCCCAATAAACTCTGAGCTATGCCATCTTAAGAGAAAAAAGGCTTTGAAGATTCAAAAATGACCAAGTTTACCTCTTTCAATCTTCTTATTTAGCTAATATTAAAAAAACTTCTTGAAGTAAAATAAAGATTATGCCACCCACCAGTGAAATGAGAAAACTGAAATCCAGTAAGGGGCAAAACAATGCACTTGTCCTCTTAATTGGTGATTTTGAAATAAAAGACAGAAGAAAAGCATAATGTTTTCCCCAATAAAACAAGAAGATGCAACAAGTTTGTTAATTATTCAAGAGGTTCACCCCTTCCAGAACAATAGATACCAAAAGAATAACCTACATATGGCTCCTCCCCTGAGATACAAAAAACATTAAATTGGCTTCATACCCAGCATTAATTAGGATTAACTAGCTCGTGATTACAATAAATTTCACTGATCTTCTAAGATTGCCACAAGAGATTGCCTATTGTCTAGAGATAAATAAAAAAAGTCCACCGTTGCTCACTCTCTTGGCACCTAGAGAGGAGGGAGTATGTTGTACTGAACATATTACTATCAATTAGATTAGCAATAGGTATAGCTTCCTTGTGTCAGAGATATTCTGATCTGGCCATAGACATAAATTGAGTAAATTCTACATCAGGAATTGGAGCCCTAGATCCATGGAAATAGAAGAATTGCCATACCATGCCTTAGATATTCTACATCTGGACCTACACAGGAGTAGGAGGAATTCAACATGAGAAATCTGGGGCCTTGATCCATGAAAAATAGATGAGATGTCAGTGATTGATATTGGGTTTTATCATGAATACAATCTGGATTTATCTTTCTTTGGCAGTTACTAGGATTAGAAGAATGGAGTTTTAAGGATCCGTAGACATGGGCTGTATCAGACACCATATAACTTTCCTTGGCAAAGCCAAAGACCATTACATCAAAAATTTCTCAAGAGTAGCACATTTGTGACTTGTGAGCAATATTGTCATCTTAGTACACAATACTTGCACTGGGTAACAATTCAACTCCCATAAACAGTCCAAACTCCCACAAGTCACTCAAGATTGCACAATAATCAAACTGAGTAAATGTTGGGTAAATTATACCAACCTCCCTTTAGGTTTTAGGAATCAACACTCCCCAAACTTTAGCCAAAATGATAGTCAACCCCCAAAGACCAACTTTGACTTAAGAAGTTTGGTTTTTATGTAAATTAGTGATGTTCCTATTTTAACCTTAACATATTGATAACATCAAGTTTTGTTCCCCACCCCCATGCTACAAAATCACCATTTTGCCCCAATGACATCAAAGCTACCATATTGCCCAAGGGTTATCAGTCAATCCCCAAATTGCCCCTTTCTTCTTTTCTCTTTTCTTTTTGCGTTCTCTGCTTCTTCTTCTTTACCTTGGTTTCTCTCTTAGCAATAGCAGCCAATCCAGTTTCACTTGGTTTGTCTCTTTGCCTATGGTTTCTATTTTATTAGAGTTAGTAACAATGTCAGAGGATGAGGACTTATCTGTACGTTTATCACAAACCACAAGGGTATGTTGTCATTTTGACTAGAGTTTGGGGGTGAGTGTCAATTCTTGAAACCTCGAGAGAGGTTGATGTAATATGCCCTTTAATTTTCAACTTTGAAATAACTAAGATGGGATATCTAAATGAATCGATCATGAGATCCATGAAAGTTAGAAGCAACTATAGAAACTGAAACATGTAATGTGTTTATACTATAGAGAATCACAATTATTCAAACACGAAAGGACACCTCCAAACCAATGCAAGAATATTTTTGTATATTGTCTATAGATAGTGAGAAGATGATCATCAGCTTTCTATCTGGAATATTTATGTTTAATTCTTTCTTCCAGAAAACGTCTAAGATATTTATCAATCTATCTTTTCATTTTTATATTAAGGCCAATATGAACTTTACAAATAATATTACGAGTTACCCTTGTAGTAATTCCTAATTACATTATATTTAAACTAGCACGGTATATAATTATTGTTTCTGACTGAGGTTAAAATACGGGTCTCAATTGTTTACTGAGTAACTGGTTATGCTACATTTATACATTCTGTTGATTGGTAAACTTTTTCCCTTCTATCTCACTCTCTTTTTTTATTCTTTTCTCTTTGGGGGGGGGGGGGGGGGAGTGTTTGTGTTTGCACGCACTTTTCCAAGTAAACAATAAGAAACAGCAATGCAGATGAATCTGTTAAGAAAGGAAGAAAGAAAGAAGGGGAGAGGAGGGGTGGGGGTCAGAGTGGGGAAGGGGAATGGCGATATTACCTCCAACACTTCGCTGGCCACAGGATTGAGACATTGGTTTACAAGTTTTCTCAGAAAGTTCAGCAATGACCAAACGTGACAAAAGAAGCCCCGCAATAAGAGCGCCGATCATTAGCATCACAAAAACTGCATCCCATCCCTTTGTAGATATGAACCCAGTAAGAAGAGGGCCAAGAGCTGCACCCATTGATCCTGTACCATCAATTATAGCAGTCACCGTTGCCAGTGCTCGAGAATCCCCTCGAAGAGAACTATGTGTGCCAAGGTCAGCAGAAACTGCAGTTGTAATGAGTGCATAGGGTCCATTTATAAACAAGCCAGCAGTCATCATAAGTACAATGTTGACAGTCTTCGAAATACTCCCATATGTTCGATATAATAGCATTGAAGGAATTGCAGCATACATGAAGCTGGCAGCTGTAGTAGCACGAGCATTAAGTTTATCAGACATGTAGCCAGCAAGGATTCCCCCAACAATGCCCCCTACATCAAACAATGTAGACAGATTTCCAGCAGATTTCACAGAAACATACTCTCCACCAATTTCTGCCAAATCATGAAAGAGAATAAAGATGGAAACGTTATAGCAGATGCATAAAGATGATTTATAAGCAATAAAGAGTCCCAAAACAGGATATGGCTCCATGGAATCATTAAAGTATGCAAAGACAAGTAACAGGTACAAGAATCTACCCAGGAGAATTCATATATGATTGCGAACCTAAAAACAATGTGCATAAAAAGTGTTCAACTACTGAAAGCAATCTTTATAAAGAAATTATAAATTATAAGCAGTAATAAAATCAATTTTATAAATTTTAATGGCTGTTACCGTCCAGATATAGAATGCATAAGAAATTAGCATGAATTACCTCATGGTAATGATCTTTATCAGAAAAATGAACCCCCTAGAAAGGTACTTCAACTCTATTGTTACTATTAAAAAATAATAAAATATGTTAACATTTTATTACTTAACAAAAATAAAATAAAAAAATTTCGCGAACACCTTTCACTTTGAAAAACAGTTGGATCAATGCTTGGATGAAGACGATGACACCAACATAAGTGTACAACAGAAGATGAATTGATCACTCTTATTCTAGAATGTTTTGATGAAATGAAGAATCATTAATCAAAAAATTATGGAATTAGCTATAACTACATGCAACAATGGAGGAGCAGAATGATGGAAACACAAGATATAGGAGCTATATCCAGTCCTTTTGGTTTTCCTCTCTTTTTTTCCTGATTATATAACACTTATATCTACTCCTCCTTTTAGCTATTAATTGGAAACATACAACCATTAATCATTGTTTCAAAAATGACACCTAAAGTTTCACCTCTATTAGGGAAGTTTAAGTTGGGAATGCAAAAAATAAATTATTATGCGAGTCCCACAGTAAACTAGCATCGCCTCCTTTAACTATTTCTAACCACCCACAATTACTTGAAAGCATCTCAGAGTCCATAAACAAGACAACAAATACCATTAAAAAAAATCAGAAGCTAACTGACAAAGCAGATTGCAATGTATAATCTTACAAGTTTATAAGTAACATTAGTTTGCTCCTTTATAACGACTAAGGTAATACATAAACTAGGGAGACAGAAAAATACCTGTCTGACTTAAATAGAATGGTAACCAGTACAGAAACGTGTAGGCCACAAGCTTCGCAAAGAAAAGGCACAATGCAAATGGTATTACTCCTGGAATAGAACAAGCTTCAAGGAGCCCGACACTTTTTCTTCTCACTGATCCATGTTGGGAAGCAGTATTTATTTCCCCTCCAACAACATTTCTTTTACTTATCTGAGCTTCTTCATCATTAGGCTCTGCCACTGCATTCGTAGCTGAACCTTGAGGGCAAGTAAATCCAATATCCTCAGGGTAAGCAGGCAAGAAAAAGTAAACCAGTATGCCTCCCATGACTATTAATGCACCGGGAACTATGAAAGACCAGCCCCACCCGTAGTTCAAAACACTAGCAGCAAGGAGAGATCCAGTAATATTCCCAACCGAAGTATGTGCATTCCAAATACCCATTATCAAACCCCTCTTCCTCTTCCCAAACCAATTGCCAATAACAGCAACGACCGAAGGCCAACCAGTTGCTTGAAACAATCCAGCAACCATTTGCATTACAAGATAAAACCAAAACACATGCACATTCCAAAAATATCCCATCCCAAATATCCCAACAAAAATTCCACTCCCAATCATCCCGGTCATCAGAAACAACCGAAGATCCAACGTATCGGCCAAGTGGCCTGCAACATACATTCCCAAAGAGTAACAAGCTAGAAATGCAACATCAATCTCCCCTAATTTTGATGTCCCGTCCGGTCCATTAAACGGAGCCCAACCCTTGTTCCTCATCCTATTTATGCCAGTATCTGAAAATTTCTCCTTGATAAACACATTGGCAATTGGCCAAGGGTACTGCCCATTGCCAATGGGCCTATTGGAATCAGGATACAATACACTCTTAACTATGCTAGTGGGTTTTCGAGAAGCGTGATAACAAGCGTATGCAATGAATGTAACAAACAAAACCACATATCTGTAAGTAGAAAATCTCCAATCCTTGCCTCTAATGCTTCTCATAAGCAAAATCCCAGGTGGGGTTCGCCTTGTTGTGTCAGAACTCCGAGACATGTTTATGATCTTACACCCTAAAAAAAAAAAAAGAACTCAAATTCCTCACCAATTAATGTCCACAACTCTCATGGCACATTCATAATTTAAGGTAAAGTAACATAACCCAACAACGTAAAACAAGCTAAAATAACAGCATAAAACGGCTTGATTCCGTAGTAGTTAGAATATACCCACAAACAGATTTGGAAAAGGACGAATTTAACGCAAAAACATAAATGGAAAAAAGAAAAAAAAAAAGTAACTAACCCCAGAAAGAAAGGTGTTAGTAAAGAAACAAGAACGTAAACCTTACTGAGTTTGATGGGTCGAAGTGGGAAAAAAGCATGATTAAGTGGAGAGCCAGAGAGATATGAAAGGAAAAGCGAAGAAGGCGGGGGTGGTGACGTGGCGAATTTTGGTGATTTTAACTTTTTCTTTTTTTTAGGAACTGAACTGGTGACAACTTACACTTACACACACATACTTTAACTCCAAAAAAAAAAATACATAAATAAAATCCTGCAAGTGCAAGGTATTAACACGTGGTGTCATTGTTGGTCGGGTTCTATATGATAGGAACAAACAATGAGGCTTTCTGTGTAAGTATTGATTGTCACGACCTCCTTTTATTACACATTTTAATTTCACGTGAGCTAAAAACAGGATTTCAAGTAGAGTATGTATAGAGTGTATAGAGTGTGCAACCACGAATGTATAACAAGATTTTCCTTTCTTTGGTAGTGTGGCAATTAGTAAACACTATCAGATCAAAGTATTAATTCATGAAATAAGTTTTTTTTTTTAGTAAACAATAATACTTATTAGAACAAATACAAAAATAGTAATATTAGTTGTAAGGACTCAAATTGGATTGAACCCAAAAGAGGGATGAGATTTTAGCCCAACAAGCCCAAACAATAAAATTTCTAGAGAATAAATGTAAAAGCTAGTTCCAGTAAGTGGAAAAAGACATAATTCTCGTGCAGCAAAAAGAGCTTCAAATTAAATAAAAAACTCCTGCTCTCTTCTCCTCGACTAGGTTTTAGTGTATATCTTTCTGAATTCTTTCTCCCTCTCTTTTTCTTCCAAAAGTCCCCTCTAGTATTCTCTGATTTCACGTTATATACTACCTTCTTTGTCCTGCTTTCATCATACACGTGTAGGTTCCATTCTGGGAACATCTTTCTGTCCCATCCAGCACTTCCTAGAACCTCCGCTCAGTAGCCATAAGACTGCTTGGTTACTGTTCAGATATCACTTCCACATTAATGCGGCCAGAGAGTTAGCTGAGAAGCATTTAATGTGGAGGTAGCAGTTTTTAGGAGATATTTGTTACCTTTCCCGGTTCCTTCTTTGTTCAATATTCATTCGTTAATTCGTATCCAATTTTGTGAAGTTCCTTGACTACTAAAAGAGTTACATCCACCTTGGACATTGGTTTGGGCCACTATGTACGACTTACGTCTCTTTGTCTTGTGTTATTCTCAAAATGGCTCTCTTTAACTATCCTCGGACATGTGAGTGTCCTCGGACTGGGCCGTTAGGCCACAAGCCCACTTCCTATAAATTCTCTGTTATCTTTTTGGGCAACTGGCCCCACATTAGTGTTTTAAACCAAGTTTATAATATAATATATAACCAGAGTACAACTACAAAAGAGCCTAACATTTATAGTTGTAGATTGAGATTATAAAAAATAAGTTTATCTTTGCACATATTTGGGAGTTATTTTGCTTCGGCTAGACCATATAACAAGATTTTCTTTTTTTTAGTAGTGTGGCAATTAGTAAAGTACTATCGGATGAAAGTATTAATTCAAGAAAAAAGTTTTTCTTTGCGCATATTTGGGAGTTATTTCGCTTTGACCCGACGTTGTTATTAAATAAACCATTTATACTTTTTAAATAAGTCATGACTTTTTTAAATAATACAAATAGATAGTTTTAAAAATTTTCATCTAATATATTAGAAAAATAGTTTCAAACATGTTTAGAATCAAACTTTATTCTTAATTCATCCTTGATTTGCTTTTTTGGAAAACCATATTTCTAAAAACTAATATTCATAGTTCATAGATACAAACAAAAAAAAAAAAAAAAGTGCATTAATTAGTAAATTATAAGTGTCTTTGGGTAGGTAATATGTCTCGATGGAAGGCTATGAGGGAAGAATAGAGGATTCTAAAGTTCGAGTATATTACGGTCACCTTTTTGTTTGTGACCGTTTTCTCTCCTTTCATCTCCCTCCGTTTCAAGTATACTACTAATGAATTATTAATTCTAAATAATTACTCATATTTCTCATGTAGCTATATAACAATTTTTTAAAACAATCACCTCAAATAGACAAAATTAATATAATGTTTGTTTGGTTGAGTGTATTCTCATCTTAAAATAGAATGTATAACAACCTACTCGAAAAAATAATTATTAACTAAATTACAATTGCATCTTCTAATTTTGTTCAAAATTCAATTTAATCATGTAATTTTGATTTATTAATCTCATTACTATAACTTTCATTTGTTTCCAATGTAATACTTCTGTCCATTTTCATTGGAGGAGTTGTTGTTATATGTCCCAAAACAGGATAAATTTTAGTGTTTTTGAATTTTCAACACCTGGTTATTTTTAGGACACCTAACGGCACAATATCATAGAATTAATAGAAGGACGACATTGTATAGAAGTTGATGAAGCGTAAGTTCGTCAGTATAGTAAGTTCGTCAGTAGAGCAAGTTCGTCAGTAGAGCTATAATGATGGAAGCAATCCTCAGCCCTCAAGGGTGGTCACCGGTGTGGTGCCTGCCACAATGCCTCCGATGCCAAAGTCAGTATAAGGAACTTTCTTGGGAATAAACTATGTAATTGAACAAAAATGAAAGAGATCTCTTAGTATCTATGTGTGTATGTACCTTGCACTTGGCAATGTGGAGACTTTATATATGCAGTCACAGCTCCTAGCCGTTGGGGCAATTAAGGTGGTTTTAATGCTCTTCTTAGTAACGTTTCGTGCCTCATAATGTGGCTTCAATGTACTCCAACGGCTCACACAGCTGGATCTGTAACTGCCCCATGTATTAATTAGCTGTATTGAATGGCTGGCTTTACCCTCGTCAGTATTCCCTCGTCAGTATGACATCGTCAGTATGCCCTCGTCAGTGTGCCCTCGTCAGTGACGTGGGCATTGGTTTTGTTCGCCCAAGTATGCCCTCATCTGTATTGTTAAGGTCGTCTTGGCGAATGAGTTCGTCAGTCCTGTCAGTAGGTATTAATTTGCTCGTCCAGGGATGTCTTCGTCGGACTCATGGTCGTCGTCTTCAGTAAATGAGTTCGTCAGTCCCATCAGAAGTAAAAAGTTATATGACTAAAACGAATAAATAAAAAGTCACAAGAATTAATTGAATTTTAGGCAAAATTAAAATACCTAAAACAAATCTAACCAAATCAAAATTTGATTTAAAAAAATAAAAAAAGAGAAAAAAAAAAGTTTGTTAGTGATGGTGGCCTACGGTTTAAGGTGGTTGTCGAAGTTGAGAACTTGTTTAGTAAGAAATTTATAGCAACGATATTTATATTTTTTAGAAATACGTATAGGTGAAAAAAAATGTATAAAAATATGTTTAAACAACAATAACAAACGGCCACTCAATTGAGGGAGACTTGCAGCAAGCAGTGGTCGGCATACAACATGTCTCCCTAACTCTCTCATCAATAATTCAAAAACTTTCTTTCTTTTTCTTTTTTTCTTTTTTTTCTTACTTGATAGTGATGATGCGTATGATCGTCAGTCACGTTCGTCAGACGGAGAAGATTCTTCTGCCTTCAAAGATGAACACCGGTGTGGTGTCTGCCACAACACCTCCGATGCCAAAGTCAGTGTATAAAACTTCTTTCAGAATAAAGCAATGTGAAATGAAACAGAATAAAAATAAAATCTCTTCTTACTTGTCCCCATTCCTTGACAAGGAATGGGTTTATATATGTTTTCTGAGGTCTATAGCCGTTGGAGTAGTTATGGAGATCTTTAATGCTCCTTTTTGTAACGCCTGGAGCTGTGTGGTGTGCCATCAATATTCTCCAACGAATTGTACAGTTGTTCTTGTAACCGTTTTGGGGTTTGAATGCCTGCATTGATTGTCCTGGATGTCTTCGTCAGTAAAGCCTGGAATTGGCTTATGTACACTAAGGTTGCATTCGTCAGTGTTGATGGATTCGTCCATGTTGGATGAGCTTGTAGTCCCGTCAGCTGCCCCCCGATTCTGTGTTCGTCTCTTAAGTGACGGTCACAGAATACGAAGGGTTACATGTTGTAAATGGCTCTTGGGATTCTGCTCCGTATTAAGTGCGGAGTGGCGGCGCTCCAGAGATCGTGGTCTACGTGGCATGTGCTGATTGGTTCAATTAATGTTCCAACTGATTAGATTTTTGAGTTTCCCGCTGGTCTCTCCGATTTTTGAGCTTCCACTTTAACCTTCTTTTTCCTTCACTTTTCTTCCTCACTTTTCATTCAAACTTTTTCCTTAGCTTTTTCTGCTGCTATACTTCTCCGCCTTTGTGTACTGCCCAAACAGAGCCCCCTCAAACCGCCATTGATTAAGGTATGTTCTCGCTCTCTTCTTGCTTTTTCTTTACTTTATTGTGGCATTATTTCTGATTTCTTCTATTTTGCTTCTTCTTGCTTTTGTTTTTACTTTGGGATTCAGTTTGCTGGTTTTTTTTATGTCTGGTAGTTCTGTAGTTAGAGTTGCTTGTCCTTCAATTTCTTTTCTCTTTGCGCGTTTAGGAGGGAGTTTAGGTACTTTGTCAGATTTTGAGGGTTTTGTCTTTGAGGGTAGTGTCCTTAGTGTGGCCGTGACCGAATTGCTGCCTTTGATTAGGCAATCCGTTGACTGGTTTGTGGGTAAGGTGAGGACGAGGAGGGAGATAATGTCTGAGGTCAGATCTAGCGATCTCGAGACTGGATTGTCGTCTAGCGGCAATCCAGTAGAGGAGGATACCGCCGTTTCTTCCCCTCGTGTTGTTAGGGCTTTTTACGCACTCGAGGAGGCTTGTGGGCTGGATGCCGAGACGGCCAGTAGATTTAAAGATAGGTTTCAGTTTCCGGAGAGGGTACGTGTCCGTCTACCCAGTGACGAGGATAGGGCTTGTCACTTTTTTCCTGGTGAGGTGTGCTTTTATGAGGCCGCCTTTACCTGTGGTCTCAGGTTCCCCGTCCACCCGTTCCTGATGGAACTTTTGGACCTGTTTGGGATAGCCCCTGGGCAGTTAATGCCTAACTCCTGGAGGATCGTGGTCAACTGTATGGAGATATGGTTGGCCGCTAACGGGGATATGATGAAGGTGACTGAACTCGTCTACCTTTACCGTTTAAAACAATCAAAAGAATATGGGTATTATGAGCTGGTACCTTGGGAAAGGAGGACCAGAATTGTAAAGGGGCTGCCGTCGTCCTTCAGGTACTGGAAGTCGAGGTTTTTCTTTGTGTCCGGGGATGATTTTGAGACTCCCTCCAGTGAGGAATGGGGTGACATCCCGCGGTTGCTTCGTCGGTGGGGAACCCCGACCTTAGGTGCGTCAGTTTCTTTTCTTCGTTGCTTATATTTGTTGATTTTTACTTGCTTGTGGTCGTCATTAAATCTTTTTGTTGCTCCTCTTTCTTCCAGTGAAGAGACGGCCTAAACTCAAGAACAGGTATAAGGGACGAGTCGAGCGGGCAATTGAGTACGCCCAGTCAATCGAGAACTGGGACGACTTGGTGAATCCACGGACACTTGCTTTTTACAACCTAGGCCCGGACCCTTCCTCTTTCGTGTTGAGAAACGTTGAAATTGAAGAAAAAAAGAGTAAGTGTCTGAGCTCGTCAGCGTTTTTCATTTCTTCTACCTTCGTTTTTCTTTTTTGATATATATATATTGCTCATTTATGGCAGAGATGACGAAGTTTAACAAGGACCTTTATGCCAAGATGAGGTCGAAGAAGGATGAACCATTGTCTAATATCGGCAAGAAAGCAGTGCGCGTCACTGAGAAAGGCGCTCCAGTTATCACACCAGCCAGCATCCATCCGATCGTTTCAGTGGGAGAGACGACCAGGACCGCGTCTCCAGCTGCGTCGGTGGAAGAGATTGAAGGCACCCCTGTTTCCAAGAGACCGCGTCTATCTGGAAAGGGGAAGGAGAAGATGGATGCTCGTCCACTCACCATTTGGAGTGACGAGAAAATGGCTGTGGACAAGGCTCATGAAGTGATAACGGCTGCGGACCTGAAGGTCTTGTCTGGCGTCTCTCCCAGTGAGGTGGTTGCTCGTCAGGTTCATAAGATCATTCAGGTACGTCTGTTCTGGGCTTCTTCTCCATTCAACACTCCTTTTTTTTTTTTTTTTTTTTTTTTTTTTTTTTTTTTTTTTACTGACACTTAGGAAACTTTTCTTAGGTGCTGGGGGAGAGCCTTCATCTCTCTTCTGAGTATCTTATTCAGGAGGCAAAGGCAGTCTCTTTGGCTTCTAGGGTGGAGGCCTTGGAGATGGAGAACTCTACCCTCAGGAAGGATCTTATTGAATCCATGGGGACAGCAAATGCCATGAAGGAGCAGGTCAAGAAGCTTACTGACGACCTTAGGGTGGAGCGCCAGATGACGGTGGAAAAAGACGAGCAAATTATAGCAGCAAAAGAGAGCCTCAAGACCATCGCGGCCAGGTCGGTTGAAGCCTTCCAGACCACTGACGAGTACAATGCTGTGCTCTTCAGCTGGTACTTCAAGGGTTTTGAACTCCTGAGGCGGTACCTTGTCAAGCATCCATCCGGAGTCAACATGGAGTCGTTGGATCTTGAAGAGGTAGATCAAGAGATGGCAGCTGACGAGGCTATTCAGTCGTCTGCCACTGAGGCTGACGCTCCAATTGGTGCTCCTGCTGACGTTGCTGACCCTGGTGATGCCTCTGCTGATGATGCTTCTGGACGAACCTGATACTTTAAGAAAAAGTCTTTCTTTCTTTTTTGTATGTAAAGCCCGTCGTGTTTTGGGCGTTTGTTAGTCTATTTTCGGAACA
Source organism: Quercus gilva (assembly GCA_023621385.1). Taxonomy (NCBI): domain Eukaryota; kingdom Viridiplantae; phylum Streptophyta; class Magnoliopsida; order Fagales; family Fagaceae; genus Quercus; species Quercus gilva. Next base: position 32,167,703 of record CM042484.1, read on the forward strand.
ATTTTATTTATTTTGATAACAGTTCTTTTTTGGCCCAGTGTTTATGGGTCTTTAGTTGTAAAACAATAGCAATTTGCCTGCTAGTTTCAGGCTTTAATTTCAGGTATATTTTTCTTTTGGGTACTTACTTGTATGTATGTTTGCCATGGTTGTCATGCTGGCAAAACCTTAGCTTTGCTGCCTTGATCGTCAGTAGTGAGTCTTCGTCGAGGTTTAATCCTGCAGTGTAGCCTTTTGTTTTGGCCACATTGGTATATGTATGTTGGAGGAGGATCGTGTTACTTAGCCATGTTTGACTTTGATTTTGTTTTTTTTTTTTTTTTTTTGTTTGTCAGTAACTTACATCCGTCGAAGCGGAATCTTGTTACTTAGCCGTTGTTGGCTTCAATTTTGTTTCTTCGTCAGTAACTTACATCCGTCGGAGCGGAATCTTGTTACTTAGCCATTTTTGGCTTCATTTCGTTGGCTCGTCAGTAACTTACATCCGTCAGAGCGGAATCTTGTTACTTAGCCATTTTTGGTTTCATTTCGTTGGCTCGTCAGTAACTTACATCCGTCAGAGCGGAATCTTGTTACTTAGCCATTTTTGGCTTCATTTCGTTGGCTCGTCAGTAACTTACATCCGTCAGAGCGGAATCTTGTTACTTAGCCATTTTTGGCTTCATTTGCGAGTTTGTTCTGGATTAAGCCTGTTTGCATCAAAAGATTAGCTGAATAATTCATTTATTGATTGATAATGACGGATATATCATTTTATTACAATTACTGATGGTATTTCTTCAAATGCTCAATGTTCCATGGCCTCGGGAGTTTTTCTCCGTCCAGGGTCTCCAGGTGATAGCTTCCTTGTCTGGAGTAATGAATAACCTTGTATGGCCCTTCCCACGTGGGGCCGAGTTTTCCTTGAGCTGGGTCCTTGGTTGCCTGGGTCACTTTGCGCAGGACGAGGTCTCCTATGTTGAGTCGCCTGAGTTTCACCCTTCTGTTGTAGTAGTCAGTCATTTTCTTCTGGTATTCAGACATCTTGTTGAAGGCTTTGTCTCGAACTTCGTCAAGGCAATCCAGATCTACTCGCAGGAGGTCGTCATTGTCTTCTTGGCTAAAGGTCCCCCTCCTGATGCTGGTTATTCCCACCTCGACTGGGATAACTGCTTCTGTGCCATAGGTCAGTTTGAAGGGGGTTTCTCCTGTCGGGGTTCTAGACGTGGTTCGGTAGGCCCACAAGACATTGGGCAGCTCTTCTGGCCACGCACCTTTTGCCTCGTCCAGTCTGGTTTTTATGATCTTGAGTAACGTGCGGTTCGTCACTTCTGTCTGTCCGTTCGCCTGTGGATGGCCTGGTGACGAGAACTGGTTCTTGATGCCCAAGCCTGAACAGAAATCCTTGAAAGTCTGGCAGTTGAACTGTCGTCCGTTGTCTGATATGATCGTCCGTGGGATCCCGAACCTGCATATTATATTCTTCCATACGAACCCCTGGATTCTGGCTTCGGTGATGGTCGCCAATGCCTCTGCTTCAACCCATTTTGTAAAATAATCAATAGCAACGAGTAAGAATTTTACCTGACCTTTGCCTTGGGGCAGTGGGCCGACGATGTCAATCCCCCATTGTGCGAACGGCCAGGGAGATGTTATCGTCGTTAGCTTTTCTGATGGGAGTCGTTGAATGTTCGCGAACCTCTGACATTTGTCACATTTCTGGACGAATCTCGTTGCGTCGTCTTGCATCGTTGGCCAGAAGTAACCTGCACGAATGATTTTTCTTACCAAGGATCTTGGGCCTGCATGATCTCCGCAAATTCCTTCATGGATTTCTCTGAGGATGTATTCAACTTCTTTTCCGTTGACGCACCTCAAGTAGGGCATGGAGAACCCTCTTTTGTACAGAGTATCATTTAGAATTGTGAACCTGGTGGATCTCTTTTTGATCTTTCTGGCCTCATCTGCGTTCTGGGGTAAATGGCCATCTTGGAGGAAGGAGATGATGGGCGTCATCCAACTGCTCGTGTCCTGGACTATGAATGTTGTGGCTTCTTCTATGCTGGGGCTTCCCTGTATCTCCATCATCAGGTCTGTCCTTGGTTCTTCTTCCTCTGACGAGGCTATCTTTGAGACTTCGTCGGCGGCCACGTTCTGATTCCTTGGGATCTGGATGAACTCCACTTTTTCAAATTCTTGAGTTAAGTGTTTCGCCAATCTGAGGTATCTCTGCATTCTTTCTTCTTTTGCTTCGTACTCTCCTTTAATTTGCCCAATCACTAACTTTGAGTCATTCTGGACTAGTAGGTTCCTGGCCCCAAGTTCTTTTCCGAGTCTTAAGCCTGTCAGGATTCCCTCGTACTCGGCCTCGTTATTAGTGGCTGGGAATTTTAGTTGAACTCCATATCTCAATACCTCTCCGTCAGGAGTGGTTATGACGACCCCTACTCCCCCTCTTTTCTTCGTTGACGATCCGTCAGTCTTTATTACCCATGTTTCGTTCGTGCTGGTAAGGCTTGGTTCGTCTAGGTAGGTATACTCGGCAATGAAGTCTGCCAGGGCTTGTGCCTTGATGGCCGTCCTTGGATGGTACTCTACGTCAAACTGGCTGAGTTCAATCGCCCATTGCACCATTCTGCCTGCCGCTTCGGGTTTGCTCATAGATTTCTTGATCGGTTGATCCGTCATCACTGAAATCGGGTGTGCCTGGAAGTATTGCCTCAGCTTGCGCGAGGCTACTATCAATGCGAACGTGATCTTCTCAATTTTAGGGTATCTGGATTCAGCTCCTTGGAAAGCTTGGCTGACATAATAAACCGGAAGCTGTTTTCCATCTTCTTCTCGGATCAAGGCGGCACTGACGGCTGTGGATGAGACTGCCAAATATAAGTACAAGTTTTCACCTTCTTTGGACGGGCTCAATAGGGGTGGATTGCTAAGGTAACGTTTGAGCTCCTGGAATGCCGCTTCACACTCGTCGGTCCATTCAAAAGCTTGCTTCAGAGTCTTGAAGAATGGTAGGCACTTGTCAGTTGCTCTAGACACGAACCTGTTAAGGGCTGCGATCCGGCCTGTGAGCTTCTGGACTTCCTTGACGGTTTTAGGTGATGTCATGTTGATTATGGCTTGTACCTTCTCAGGATTTGCTTCTATCCCCCTCTGGGATACCATGAATCCCAGGAATTTTCCTGAGGCAACACCAAAAGCACACTTACCAGGATTCAGCTTCATTTTGTATTGCTTGAGGGTCTCGAATGTCTCTTTAAGGTCGTCCAGGTGTGCATGCTCTTCCCTGCTTTTGACGAGCATATCATCGACGTATACTTCCATGTTCCTTCCTATCTGCTTGGCGAACATTCTATTCACCAACCTCTGATAAGTTGCTCCTGCGTTCTTTAGTCCAAACGGCATCACCTTATAACAGTAGAGCCCCTGACTGGTAATGAAGGCCGTTTTCTCCTGATCTTCATCAGCCATCTTGATCTGGTTGTATCCTGAGAATGCGTCCATGAACGTCAATAGTTTGTGCCCGGCAGTAGAATCTACGAGCTGGTCTATCCTTGGGAGGGGAAAGCTATCCTTCGGGCATGCTTTGTTCAAATCTGTGAAATCCACGCACATTCTCCATTTCCCATTTGCTTTCTTTACTAGGACGACGTTGGCGAGCCATTCCGGGTAATACACTTCCCTGATGAAACCTGCGGCCAGGAGTTTACTCACTTCGTCTGTGATTGCTTGGTCTCTCTCGGGTGCAAAGGTCCTTCGTTTCTGCTTGACGGGCTTTCTCTCTGGGTCTACATTCAGCCTGTGTTGTATGACTCCTGGGGATATACCTGGCATGTCGTCATGACTCCAGGCAAAGACGTCCAAGTTGTTCCTAAGAAACTGAATGAGCCTTGTCCTCATCTCGGGACTCAAGGTCGTCCCTATTTTTGTCGTTTTTGCCGCTTCCCCTTCGATCAGTTCTACTGCTTCCAGGGCTTCCACCTTCTCTTCCTCCTTCTCTTCTATTATCCATGTGTGGTTTTCTTTAGCTGCTAAAACGGCTTGGTAGCATTCCCGAGCTAATACTTGGTCTCCCTTGACTTCACCAATACCGTTTTCTGTTGGGAATTTTACCTTCAGGCAGTAGGTGGATGTGGAAGCCTTCCACTTGTTAAGTGCTGGTCTTCCGATGATGACGTTATAGGATGAGGGACAATCTACTACTAAAAAGTCTATCTGACGAGTCAGCTGTTTTGGATATGTTCCCACCGTTACTGTCAGTGTTACGATTCCTCTAGGATACACCCTGTCGCCGCTGAAGCTGACGAGGGGGGAGTCGAATGGACGAAGTCTTTTCGGATCAAGCTTTAGCTGCTGGAATGCAGGAAAATAGATGATATCAGCAGAGCTACCATTGTCCACGAGGATCCTCTTGGTGTTGAACCCTTCAATGGTAAGCATTACGACCAAAGGGTCATTATGTGGTTGCTTCACACCCCTGGCGTCACTCTCGTTAAAGGTCATATCTTGGTCAGTTCGTCTGTACTTTGGCGGGGGTGTCATGTAGACGCTGTTTATTTGCCGTTGGTATGTTTTCTTGAGTGACTTGAATGAACCCCCTGTAGCGGGTCCCCCTGTAATCGTCTGTATTTCCCCGATCACATTTTGAGGAGGCTGGGATTGACGACCGTTGCTCGAGGACTCGTGTTGGCCTTTGTTCTCATCTCGGGATTTATTGTAATCTCCCTTCTTTACAAATTTCTGCAACTTCCCCCTCCGTATCAACTCTTCTATTTGTTCTTTGAGGTCCCTACAATCTTCTGTGTAGTGGCCGTGATCTTTATGGAATCGGCAATACTTACTCTTGTCACGGACGTTTGGGGACGAATGCAGTGGTCGCGGCCACTTAAGGTAGTGCTCGTCTTTGATCTGCGTGAAGATTTTATCAACAGGCATAATGAGAGGGGTGAATTTTACCGTTCGTGGATTCTTATCGTCTTTCCTCATGACTCCGTCACTGGTTCGACGATCCTGTCTCTCCCTCTTTTGTCCCCTGCGGTCGTCCTCTCTTCTTCCCCTGTCCCCTGGTCTATCTCCGTCCCTGATTGCAGCCAATGCGTCTTCGGCGTTCATATATTTCTGCGCCTTAAGGAGCATTTCAGCCATCGTCTTCGGGGGATTCTTCGCGAGTGAACTGACGAGTTCCCTAGTTCTCAGCCCTGCTTTGAAGGTCGTCAGCTGTACTTTATCATCAGCTTCGTCTACTTCTAGTGTTTCCCTTGTGAAACGCTTTACATACGATCTCAACGTTTCCTTTTCTCCTTGCCTGATGGTGAGCAAATGGTCTGCGGTCCTCTTTGGTCGTTGTCCCCCAATGAAGTGACGTAGGAAGGCGCTGCTCAACTGCTCGAAGGTATCGATGGACGAGGTTGGCAACTTTGTGAACCATTCTCGAGCAGCTCCCCTGAGCGTGGTTGGGAAGGAACGACATAATATTTCATCTGGGGGCTGCTGAAGTCCCAAGGTTGTTTTGAAGGTATTTAAATGGTCTTGAGGATCCTTCAGCCCATCGAAAGGTTCAAGTTGAGGCAACCGGAATTTGGACGGTACCGGACAATCGAGGACTGCTGTTGTGAATGGTGAATCCGTTGCTCGGACCATTCGATCCACACTTCGTTCCGTCTTCTCCTTGATGGCATTCCTAAGCTCGTCCATTTCCCTCCTCATTTCTCTCAACATATCTGAATTTTGTTCAGTCGGAGGGGTGGGCCTTCGAGGATCGCTTCTTCTGTGACTGTCCCCTTCGTCATCCTGGTTTCCTTTGGACCTATTCTCCTCTTGTTGAAGCCGTAGCTTCATCTCCTGGTTTTGCCTGGTCAATTCTTCCACCGTGGCTGCAAGAGCTTGGATCTGCTGGGCTAAGGCTGCAGAATCTTGATTGGACTCCATCTGAAAAGAGTAATTTGGTCGGAAACTACAATCTCGAATGTAAATACGAAAAATGTCGTTCCCACAGACGGCGCCAAACTGATGATGCGTATGATCGTCAGTCACGTTCGTCAGACGGAGAAGATTCTTCTGCCTTCAAAGATGAACACCGGTGTGGTGTCTGCCACAACACCTCCGATGCCAAAGTCAGTGTATAAAACTTCTTTCAGAATAAAGCAATGTGAAATGAAACAGAATAAAAATAAAATCTCTTCTTACTTGTCCCCATTCCTTGACAAGGAATGGGTTTATATATGTTTTCTGAGGTCTATAGCCGTTGGAGTAGTTATGGAGATCTTTAATGCTCCTTTTTGTAACGCCTGGAGCTGTGTGGTGTGCCATCAATATTCTCCAACGAATTGTACAGTTGTTCTTGTAACCGTTTTGGGGTTTGAATGCCTGCATTGATTGTCCTGGATGTCTTCGTCAGTAAAGCCTGGAATTGGCTTATGTACACTAAGGTTGCATTCGTCAGTGTTGATGGATTCGTCCATGTTGGATGAGCTTGTAGTCCCGTCAGATAGTTACTTGGTTTTTTTAGTAATATTTAGAATTGATAGTTACCTTTAAGCAGACGGGTGGCTGCCCTCTGAATTTCTACCCTTTGTGACTTCGCAGGTTGCATCAGGTTTAGAGAATCTGAGTGTCTTGGCTTTGATCAAACCAGGCACGAATGAGTGGAATTCCGAGCTACTGCAGCAATTATTCTCAGCAAGAGATATCTCATTGATTGAGTCTATTCCTTTGAGCTCAATGCAGGTGGAAGACAGACTCTTTTGGCCCTTTACGCCATCGGGTTCCTATACAGTCAAGTTAGGCTATAGATTTCTGTATAAGGCACAAAGTTTGGACAACAATGACTACCAACTTGAAGATAATGGCTTATGGAAGAAGGTGTGGGGGCTGAAGACTCAACCAAAAATTTGAAACTTTCTATGGCGAGCTATTAAAAACGCAATCCCAACGAAAGTGAACCTCAAAAGGCGCATGACCACAACAAAGGACTGCTGTGAACAGTGCAAGGCCAAGGCTGAAGATACGGTGCATGCATTATGGTCGTGCCCTCTACTTGGCACAGTATGGGAGCAGCAGATGGAATGGGATTTTCGTGAATCAGAGGCTTTTGGCACTTTCAAGGAGCTGGTGGAACACGTTGTGGAGAAAGGAAAGGACTTGGCACTCTTCACAACAATTGTGTGGACTATGTGGCACAGAAGGAATGCATTACGAACCAGCTCAAACCCATTTCCAGTCCAGCAAATCCAGCAGATGGTGAGGTCTCTTAGGGCAGATTTTGTGCGCTCTTTACTCCCAAATCCCCCAGACCAACCCACTCCAACCTCCCTAAGACCAATCAGCAAACCCCCACCTTGGCCAGACATCAAGGTTAATTTTGATGGAGCATGTTTTCAAGACCGGAAACTAGCAGGTGCAGTAGCGGTTATTCGAGACAGAAACGGTCAGGTATTAACTACAATGGCAGACAGGTTCCCTCTTCCTCACTCTATAGTGGCAGTCGAAGTGATAGTAGCTATCAAAGCTCTCAAATTTGCACTGGAGCTCGGCCACAACTCTATCATCCTTGAGGGAGACTCCAAAATTGCAATTGAGGCAATGCAGAGTGGATTCCCTACCTTGGCCGACAATGGACATCTGATAGAGGAGGTCAAGATGTTGCCAGAAAGTTTTGTAGCAATTGAATTCAGTTTTGTTCCAAGGAAGTGTAATATTTTAGCCCATAAAATTGCTAGACATGTGAGACATGTTAGTGAGTATACGGTGTGGATGGAGGATATTCCTCCACACTTGTCCATTGTAATTCATGCCACTTTGGCTTCTTAAATAAAATCAGTGTTCTTTCTCCCCAAAAAAAAAAAATATATATATATATATAATAATAATAATAATAATAATAACTCTAGAATTTGATTTATTACCTTTAAAAAGTTTTTTTCTTCTTAAATTACCATTAAAGGTGGGTTCAGTTAACGGGGGCATTTGTTAATAAATTATTTTAGAAAAATTTTTATGCCACTTTTATGGAAAAAAATGTATAAAAAAAATTGTAAAAAAATCATTTTTTTCCATAAAAGTTTTTAAAAATATTTTTCAAACCAATGCTTTTAGGGTATCATTAAATTTTTCCTTAAAAAGTTTAAGACCTTTATGTCACTTTTTAAGTTTGAACAAAATTCTTGTAAGGCCTCTAATTTGCTTTCATTTAATTAGATCTAAGTTTCAAGTTTATTCAATTAATGTCTCTTCCTTAACTTCTATTAAATTGAAAAAGCTGAAAAAAAAATTTTCAATAATTGATTGAAGGCCCGTTGACTTAAAGGGAGGTTGATATGAAGTTGTCAGATTTGCTTCTTGATACAGTGCAAGGGTGGAAGTGGGAAGCTTTATCCTTTGAGCTGTCGGCAAGTATTAAGGATAGGATTAAAGCTATCCCAAGGTAGCTGGTTGGAAGAGGGGAAGATGTTATTATGTGGAAGTTTTCTAAGGATGGAGAGTTCACTACAAAATTTGCCTATGCATGGTTAAACGGATCCCAGCAGATTGATGGTACTTTCCAAGGGCAGTGGATATGGAAGATAGACACATTGCCAAAAATTATTAATTTTTGTGGTTGTGTATGCATAACAGCTTGCTTGTAAGATCTGTGTTGGCTATGAGGGGTATAATGCGGGATAGTTGCTACCCTTTGTGCAATAATTTCCCGAGGACCATAAGCCATTTGTTGAAAGAGTGTGGTAGCAAAAGAATTCTGGTATAATCTTAAGGTTCCCCCTAAAATGGTTAGTTCTTTTAGTGATATGGATTTGTCTGGTTGGTTGAAAGTGAATTGTCAAAGTAAGGTGTTCCATTCCTCATCAGTGCCGAGGACATTTGTTTTTTACTTTGCCATTTGGAATTTGTGGAAGCATTGAAATGAAATGGTGTTTAATAATAATATTTTGAATGTAAATTTACACAGTGTAAGTAAAAGTCAAGCTTTGGAATATTACTATTGTGTGGGTAAGATTAGGAGTCAAAAGAGTAAGGTGATATGTAATATTAGTTGGAAAAAACCCTCCCACAAGATGGTGTAAATTAAATACCGATGGGGCCTCCTTTGGAAATCCGGGTAAGGTAGGAGGAGGGGGGATTATCAGAGATAGTGAGGGGAGATGGATAAGAAGTTTTGTTAGGTCAATCGGCTTCACGACTAGCATCACAGCTGAGTTTTGGGCTTTAAGGGATGGTTTGCTTCAGGCTGTTCAGATTGGGGTGCAGAATCTTGTAATTGAGCTAGATGCTAAGGTGGTTGTTAAGCTGATTCAGTCACATTCTCCCTCTAATGCTTTTTATTCCTCATTGTTGGCTGATCGTAGGTCTCTTCTGGGTAGATTTCAGCACTACAAAGTGCAGCATGCATTCCGTGAAGTGAATAGAGTTGCTGATGCTCTGGCTAATTTAGGATGTGAAATGCAAGAGCATTTTGTAATTTTAGAAAATCCCCATCTCATGTAATTTCAGTTTTTGTATATTCTGATGCTATTGGGGAGAACTTTTGTAAGATTACTGCCTCTAATTTAGCCATTTTGGCTTAGTTGTTTAATAATAATTCCTTTTAACCAAAAAAAAAAAAAAACAAAGATCTAAATTTAACAAAAACAAAGTTAAAGACCAAAATGAATTTTAGTCCAAATTTTTGCAATTTGCATTTTTGCCAAAAAAAATTAAATAAATAAAAACCGGATAAAGCGTTGTAGTTGTCCTCCTCCTCCCAAGAAGAGTCCACACCACACTATGACACCCAACACTCCCATGAACTCAACTCTGTAACTCATCTCTCTCTCTCTCTCTCCCATTTCTCTCTTTTCTTCTTCTCATGGCCTCGAAGCTTCTTCCTCAGGCTCTCATAATCACTCCTACTCAACGTCCTTACAGAAAGCTAGGGTTTTCTACGTTTCTCTCTCGCCGTTCCTCTTCTTCCTTCGTTTCCGGTGCTCCCACTTCCACCTCTAGGGTTTCGTCCCCCTCAATCCCATGGAATTTGAGCCCCGTTGTCGCTGCGCTGCCGAAACCGTCTTTCGTTGTGAGAGCAGAGTCCAACTCCGAAGCAGAGGTAGTGGCTGACGATAATGTTGAAGACAATGAAGCTGTTGAAGAATCTGAGGAACCGGAGGCTGAGGTTGAGTCTGAGGAAGCCAAGCCGCCGAGGAAGCCTCGGGTTAAACTCGGAGATGTGATGGGGGTAATAACTAATGATTCACTCTTAACTGTTTTGTTTTGTTTTTTTTTTTAATTGTCTGTTTGGTTCTTGAGAAAGTTTAGGAAAAGAAAATTCATTGAGCATGTAGAAATTAAGCTTAAAATGTCGTGAAAATTGGGGAAATGTTAAATGTGGGGGCATTGCAATTACTTAGTATATGGTTTAGGAGTTTTGATTACTGGGAATTTACAGTTTAGGAGACAATGCAAATGACCATATAGTTTGGGGTTTTAGCATGGGTAATTGTAATTTTACCATATATTTTATTTGGTTATTTAGACAATAACCAACTAAAAAGGCATCAAACATATTTTTTGGTTATAGGAAGACATTGAAAATATGATGTCTTTATTCTGTTTCTTTTTCATGAAGAGAAAAAGAAATACTTGAGAATGTCAACTAAATGTTCTCCAAAAATGTGTTGTTTGAAAGAAACTGAAAAGTTGAGAAAAACCGTTTCCAGAAACAAATTTCCCTTTGGACATTTTCTGTTGGTGGCTGTGCTAATGGAAAACTATCTTCAGAGAATAGAACCAAAATAGGCCCCAAGATTTTAGACAAGTGAATTTTTATGAGGGGATCCAGCAAGATTTATTACCTATATAACGGGAAAGGTTCAACTCAATTGAGATATGCGAATGGATTGTAGACTACAGCGTTCCTCTAAGGGTTCCAGTTAGTTCAACTGGTAAAGTCTCTTGTCGTTGAAGGAGAGATTTGTGGTTTGAACCATGTGTAAAATCATTTGGGGTATTGTCCAAATGATAAACAACAATCATCATGGAGCAAACAAATAGGTTGAAATTCTATCTTATATAAGATAAATAAAAGTTCCTTGAATACTCCCTTAAATATCACTTGGGAGATTACTAATAAGTGCGATTGATCAACCTAAACAATGGGGGATGTAATTTTATCACCATTATGATTGAAATCTCTTAGAAACTTAGAAACTACTATTTTAATTGTCTTCATAGCCAAAAAAAAAAAGAGTAGGATCTCCCTTTTATTCCCACTTTTTTTTTTCTTCGCTAGACAAACCAAGGTAGTGATTTTTGTGGTATAATGTGATAGAAATTTTGCTGTTGTTTGTGTAGATATTGAATAAGAGGGCAATTGAGGCAGCAGAGAAGGAGAGGCCAGTCCCAGATATTAGAACAGGAGATATTTTGGAAATTAAATTGGTAAATGTGTTTCTGATACTCTATTTTTTAATGTACATTTCTGTACTGTTTATTGACCAAAGATTTTTTACTCTTTTTTTTATTTTTTTAAATTTTTTTTCTGAGTTTGGTTAAATTCTCTCTCTTCCAGGAAGTTCCTGAAAATAAGCGTAGGTTGTCCGTCTACAAAGGGATTGTTATTTCAAGACAAAATGCTGGTATTCACACAACTATCCGGATTCGCAGAATTATTGCTGGTGTAGGGGTTGAGATTGTTTTCCCTCTGTAAGTGCACCTGTCTTATTGCTTCTTAAAGTTTGGTGTGAATTTTTTTGCTCAAGTTGGCTAGAGGATCATATATATCGAATGTCTTCTGTCATATAACTGTGTGTAATTAACTAGCTGGATTTATACATGTTATCTCGATTTGTTGTGACTTGAATCTGAACCACCTAATGTGGAGAAAGCTACTTATTTAAACAATAATATTTGAAAAATAAAATAAAAAAAGCAACCGAACATGGAGAAATTCATTCAAGTATGGTAATAGTCATGAATGATTATAGCTTCTTGAAAAGAGGAGAAAATAAGAATCAATGAATTACTACTCAAACACACCATAATAGATTAAAAACAATGACTAATAGTAGTCATTGAATTTTCAAACTAAGGTGGCTTTCAAATTAGTATGTCCACCCAAAATTTTACAAGTGCTGGTAGCGTTGGAAACATTAATTGTATTTTATGCAGCATATGGATAACAGCAGCTGGCAGTTTATATAAATGGAAGCCATAAAATGAAATCCTAAGATGCCCTTATTCCAAAGAAACATTAAGGAAGCTATACAGGTTGTGTAATCAGTAGGAAAGAATATAGGCACTCATTTCCTAGCTTTATTAGGGTGGTATGGATACTAATGTCGGTTACATGGTGTAGGACAGTCTGTTGGGCTAGGAAAGCATAAGTAAGGATACGGGATATGGGAATCATATGATATGAATAAAATTAAAAGGAGAAAAAAAGGAATTGTTGAAAAGACAGGGATTGGTCGAAAGTAAATATATTTATTTGTTATTTCGATACCTAATTGCTTATACAGTGTAATAGTATAATTGCACAAGCATTCTTTATTCAAACGCTAGTCAAAACATCCATCATGGTCCCTTCCTATGTTTTTTATATGCAAGTATGCCTATTGTATATGAAAGGTCATATTCTAGTGTTAAAGGTGTATCCCTCACTTACTCAAGAGTATCCATGATTATAGGATTTGATTGAAGAATTAAAACTATAGTATATTTTCAAAATTTGGATGTGTTTACGAAAACATGATGGGAAATTTAGTATAGTTTTGGGATTTATAACATTCTCTACAGATTAAATGCAAGTGCAAATTATAAGTTTTGCATGATTATTCATGGGTTTTTTTTTTTTTTTCCTTTAGATTTAATATCTTGTTCTTTTCGTGGGAACTCTATATGGGTACATCATAGTGCAAAAAAATTAAAAAATGGATAATAATGTGCAGAAAGGTTTAAGGATATATAGTAAGCTAGTGAACCCTGCCTCACTTGGTACTCCCTCCTCTCATGAGTGTGGGTGGAGCATGAAGTTGTGGGCTCAACACCCATTGGATGTACATATAACTTACCAAAATGTGATACCTCTAAATCAAGGAACTCTAATTCTAACTTGATTAGTTCTTTTGGGGTATAGAGCAGATGTGATGAGTACTTTCCTAGTGTCATGACAATAAAGGTCTTAACACATTAGTAGCAATTAGCAAAAAGCTGGCAGTTGAATCATTACACTAGGGACATAATAGATAACTTTGGCCAGGGGATGTCTTGAGTCTGGATTTCAGCTTTATAACCCATTTTGGATTCCTGATGATGAAGCTGATGCCCCAATTATCATCCCCATAGGAGCTATCTTGTGAAGCTTTACTCGACTCTTAATTCATCATTTTTTTTTATGCTATCCTTTTTTTCTCTTGCATGAACTGGAAGCAGATAATTGTGTTTTATCATTGTTATTGCAGTTACTCACCGAACATCAAAGAAATTAAAGTAGTAAAACACAGGAAGGTCAGGAGGGCAAGGTTGTACTACCTGAGAGACAAGCTTCCCAGGCTCTCCACTTTTAAATAAGAACAACTCCGGTGCAGCTGCTTTTTGTTTGTTTTCACTTTCAGAGTAATTTCTTCAAACTTGAGATGTTGTAACTTGTAGGAACTAAATACCCTTGTAATCAATCTGTTGTGATATATAATATTGCATTCTTGTCTTTCTTTTTTTCTTTTCCTTTTCTATGATATAACTTTGCCACCTTTCTTTGGCTTTTTCCTTTTCTTTACGTTTTTATTTTTCAAAATTTTGCCTTTTTCTGGGGGTTGATAATCATTAGGCATGCGGTCTAGCAGGCTAGTTGCCTATTCACATGAAGCTTTGATTTGGAGGAAGAGGGAAGGAAAAGAGAGAAAATCGATTGTTTGGTGAAGGGGAATAGGGATGGTAGAAAGAAAAAAGAAATTCATTTTCTTCCTTGTCCCATTATTTTCTCTCTTTTTATTTTTTGTTATAATAATTGGGGGAGAGGGGATTTAAACATTGTTCATTGTCACTAAGCTATAAGGCTCTTAGTTTTTCTTCTTAGTTTGAGAAGAAAGGGAGTGAACAAAATACTTTTGAGGATGGGACTATAAATAGGTTATTTTCTCTTATTCTTCTTCCTCCTTCAAAACTTACCCATACACAGAAATCTTTTTATTATTAAAAAAATAAAAAATAAATAAATCCTTTATCTTCCCTCTTGCTTTTGCATTTTACCAGATATAGTGTTTAGTCCTAGACATTAGGCTTGTGATATTTAAGAGTCGATGTCTTTTGTTGTGAATTGTGATTGGTGTATAATAAGTCTAGAAACAATAACCTTTTTTTTTTCAGAACTACTGACATTGTCATTTGTGATTGGTGCATACTAAAGTGGTGTTAATAGTGGAGAAGGTAAAAATGATGTTTCAGCAGTTACGAAAAAAATTGTCCTTAACATTACTCTTTGTCAATATGCACTATAAAAAATCAAGTAAAAAACTGTATAAGATATTTTATTTAATAAATTTAATAGAGCTGGTGATTAGAATTCATTTTATTAAATTGTTAATCCAGTTTAAACAATAAAGATTAAAGATGGAACTGAAATGGATCAAATAACTAAGATGGCACCAATGTGACAGCGGTCTAAGTTTCTCTAATACGTCAGTTAATCTCGCCTCTTTGAATAATGTAGTATCAAGTATCTTTCTCATACTTGTGATACAGAGACGAATGTTGTTAATATAAAGTTACAACAATCATAATTCCCCCACTTTAATTCTTGCCATGTTTCAGCAGCATGGACGTTATGGGCATCATTGGTAATTGGTAACTGTGGTTTACTTGTGTCATTTGTGAAGCTCATGCCTCTTTTGGGTGAGGATCCAGGCGCTTTCTCGACAATCTTAACATCACCATCATGTTTGGTTATTACTTACTAGTGTTAACCGTGTGATTATTGTGCCAATGTTGTGGTCATCTTTGTCTTAATGTCGTACATAGGCGTGCGACTCTAGAAGATCTTCTTCGAAGTTCGAACATATTAGACCATCCAATCCAAGTGATATTAATGAATTGGCTATTTTCTAACCCCATCGAACTTGAATTCAACTCAAGCTCGTTATAAAAATTAATGAACCATGCTTAATTTCTTTAGAAAGTTTCAGAACCTTTGAATGTAATCCATGACTAAACTAAAGCTTAACTTTCAAATAATTATGCTAAGGGTCTTGTAAATTAATTGACACTTCTTGATATTTCTAGTATAGACGTTTGGGTTCAAATTCCTTCTCTCATTGGAACCATTAAATTATTATTAAAAAAAAATTATAACCTTTTCTTTTTTTTCCTTGACCAGTAGGCAATAGCCAGGCATTCAATGAGAATTATTTTACAAAGTGACTACAAAATTCTTCATATCTCATTTATCCTTCTTCTTAAATTGCTTGGCTGGTTTATTTATTTATTTGTTTGTTTCATTTTTAAGTCTAGAGTTAGAATAATTTTCACAAAATATTATACAATTGTGAATCAAGGTAGTAAGTTATAAATAGTAGATGATAAAATGATGTTAGTGATAGACTTAAATAAAAACCAATAAAAACATGTCAATTCAATTGTTGTATTTATAGTATTACTATATAGTTTTTAATCCCAAGTCATGCCTTTTTTTTATTATTATAAATAAAAGTATCCAGACCTCTTCGAGTATATGACTATTTTTTTGGGTGTATACAGTCCCCCATCCCATACACATCAGGTTATTACATGGAATAATTCATTGGGGGTGACTCAAGATGTTGGTAAGAGGTTTCGAATTCAAGATTTCATTAATATCATGAAATCTTAAGAACTACTTAGTCATCCCATCAAATTTTCCCCATATTGTATGTAAGCTTATCGAGTGGCCAATACGAAGTTGGAAGTCGCTTAAGTGAAAAGCACAAATAGAAGAAAATGCTGGTCTTGGCATTGACTAAGTTTTATTAGAAAAACAACTGTGGTTATGCCTATCTTCCAATGCTAAGAGCATTCGCAGCAGTGGAGCTAAAAATTTAGCTTTTTAGCTCCACCAAAAGTTACTTTATTTATTTTACCTACATACATGCTGCAGCAGTGAATCTATTTTAGCTTTCATCACAATAAAATAATATAAACATCACAATAAAATAATACATTCACTACAATAAAATAATATATCTCATACAATAAACAACCATCACAACCACCTGCTACTGCCGCCGCTACTGCAACTTCCACCGCCACTGCCGCCCCTGCCACTGCCACTGCTGCAAACAGAAAATTCCCAATAAATTCCTCAATTCGGATGTTATACCCAGCAAAAACAGCAAAAAAATAACACCATTTGCCCAAAACAACATAGTGACAACACCATTTTTCACCACAAAATAACACTAAACCCAGAAAAATTATGCCAAAACAACAAACACCCAGATGAAAAAATTCACTACAAAAGAAGAGAGCATTGACCGGAAGTGGATCGGCTGGGACGACGTGGGCTGAGGGGTGGGCTGGGACGGCGTGGGCTAGGAGGGCGACGGCGACGACGAGGGCTGGGACGGCGCCAGCATGGGCTGGGACGGCGACGGCGTTGGCTGGGACGGCGCCAGCATGGGCTGGGATGGCGTGGGCTTGGACGGCGCCGGCGTGGGCTGGGAGATGAGAGAGATGAGAGCTTGATGAGAGAACTGAGCTTGATGATCAGAGAGAGAGCACGGTGAGATAGATAAAAGAAATGAAAAAAGATAAGGTAAGTTGCATCTCTCCGATGAATAAAAAATTATTATTATTTTTTAGATGTTTGCTACAGTGCACATCTATAGATAGATGTGCACTGTAGCAAATCAGCAAAAAATTATGGCTTTGCCTCCACTGCTGTAAGGCTTTTTTGGTATATTGGTGGAGCTAAAATAGCATTATAGCTTTTTAGCTCTACTGCTGCGAATGCTCTTATTAGCATAGTTTGACGCGATTAGCCTGGTAACCCAATACTGTATCCTGCTATTGATTTTAGAGATCTTATTGGGTGAACTATAGAATACAACAATCACAATAATTAGAGAATGAAAATAGAAAATGAATACCTTTTGACTATCTCTTGCTCTTGCATATAAAAAGAAAACATGACAGATAAGATAAACCCATTGATGACTGAGCCAGATAGCAACCGGCTCAATAAATTTATTAGGCTCTTCTTTGTTTCATATTTAAGAAAGTCCTATATATATTTTAAAGTTGCAATGTGTTCCCTGTATTCCATCTTATCACAATGAACTGAATAAAAAAATGATTCATGCTTTTGCAAATATGTCACTATATGATACATGCTTTCATCATAGCAAGAATTGTTTTTGCGTATAAGTTACCTGTTTTTTATTTCCTCATCTTTAGCAAACTTTCTTTTCATGTTAAGATTTTGAAACATAATATCTTAATGGTAGTAGATTCAAATCTTATCAATTTATGCTTTTTTTTTTTTTTTTTTTCGGAAGAATTTCAACTTATAGCGTTCACTCATTTAACTATCAAAGACTTTACCAGTTTTTTTTTTTTTTAGAGAGGAAACTTTATTAGTTGAGCTAACTAGAATCCACGTCAATTTATTCCTTTTGGTTATATAAAAAAAGAAGAAGATGTTTTTGGTTTTACAGCAAGCACGTGGTTGGTGGTGGAACAACGTGGTATTAATTGGGATGAAAATTTTATGACAAAGCATATACCATTATCAGCCGGTTTTATTGGCAGGTTACAATAAAGCACCTTGTTATTGAATAGGGACCGCTCTAAGTCCTAACTAGTTGGTTGAGATGTTTCAAACAATATATTCTTTTAAAGAGTGGTTATAATTATGCACTGTGTGTACATGATACATATTTTATGACAAAGCATATACCATTTTCAGCCGGTTTTATTGCAAGGTTACAATAAAGCACCTTGTTATTGAATAGGGACCTCCCTGACTAGTTAGTTGAGATGTTTCAAACAATATATTCTTTTAAAGAGCGGTGATAATTACGCAGTATGTGCACAGGATACACAAAGCAACTTTAGCTAAAATTATGTGTTAAAATTGTGAAAACATGATTTTAAAAGAGTGTGTAACAAAAAATGACATCTTCCTAACAGCGTTGTCACCAAACAATAACCACATTCACATGTAAAGGTTATCAACCAATTCATTATCAGAAAGTTAAACTTATCAAAATGAAATACTTTGGCAAGGAAAGCCCTACCAATCAAAAGCCTAAACAGAACTCTACATGCTCTTAAGTCTTACCAATAAAATCGGAATTCTTGCCAAAAGATTTATTTTTCAATTTTATTTTGCCAAAACGCTCACTAAAATGCACTTCCTAATTGGTTAATTCCTATAGAGGATTCCCTTCAAATAATATTAATGATTCAATTAAATATGTAGTGTTTCAATTTTATAA
This sequence comes from Quercus gilva, assembly GCA_023621385.1. Lineage (NCBI taxonomy): Eukaryota > Viridiplantae > Streptophyta > Magnoliopsida > Fagales > Fagaceae > Quercus > Quercus gilva. Next base: position 32,186,125 of record CM042484.1, read on the forward strand.
CTTGTGGAAAAAGAGAATTGCAAAACCGTTATTTTTTTAACCAAAAGCGATCTTAACTCCATTGAAAATCACTCAGTAAAGAGATTAAAGAGAGTTTACAAAATTTTCTTATTTAAAACAAATACTTTGAGCGAAATGTTACAACAAATTTCGAAATTTAAAGAATCATTGAAGAATTTTGCAATGATTTCAGCTAGATTAAATTCATCTTCCAGTTAACCGGATTAATTATCTTTGAATTTTATTCACATTTAGATAGCACACAAGAAACTTAAAAGTGGATATCTGTAACATATTTGATTGAAATCAATGGTAAAAAATCAAAATTTTCCCTTAAAATTAAGCACCAAAATTTTTGGAATTTATTGGCCTCACTTTTTCTTGACATACTTCATGACATATAAAATTTGAGTAGTGTAAAATGTTATAGACATGACTTTTTTTATAATATTTTTACAAATGGTTAATGTTGAAAATTTTTACTAATTCTTATCTAGACTGATTACTACTGACATCACTTTTATACTTACTAATAACTCATAATATCAGTTGTTTGTAAAGAAAATTGTAGCTCTATTTTCCATAAAAATTAGTTCAAGTTCTTAAAACATGCTTTCATTGGGCCTAGGAGCTCATTATCTATGTATATATTGGACCTAAGGCCTAAGCTGAGGATTAGAGATCGTCTGAGGAGGAGTAAACATTGTTAAGGGAATCCGTGTTAGTAGATGAAGAAATTAGTTTTTGTCATAATGGCACAAGAAGGTAGGCCGAGGACAAATATCTCCTCGGTTAACCAGAGTCGAGGTCCGAATAGGTGGTCTGTCATTTAGGGGAACGTTCCAGGGAGTTCCATTGGTACGGATAAGCATTACAGAAATATCGGATAGGGGGGAGTCCTAAAATATCTAAGAAGAAATTTGCTACCACCGCATTAAATGCTCTGCAGCTAATTCTCTTGCTGCATTAATGTGGAGGTGATACCTGAACAATGGCTTTCAGCCTTAAAGCTGCTACATAAAGACTTTAGGAAGGTGCTGATTGGACAAATATCAATACTAACAATCTGGCCTGCACGTGGAGGGTAGAGATGAAAGGGGAAGAGAGTATAAAAGAAGAAGGAAGCAATGGGAGAGAGAAATCGAAAGAGAGGGGAAAACACTGTAGTAATCAGGAACCAAACTTGTAATCAAACTTAAGAGCAATACATAAGAACTAATCTCCTCGAACTGTGCCGTTGATGATTTTATGTATTTAAAACTTATCCATCTTTTTTTTTCTGGTCATTTGAATCCACATTATTTGTTGTCCAACTTATTTTAGTCTAGTTTTCCAACCTACTCTCTACAAATTTTTTGTTTTGGGTTTTTTTGATTCTAAGTTCATCCACCTTTTGGGCGAGAGACTCAAATTTGGTCCTTACAAGAACAATATATGAAGCATCATGTCGGATAAAATGTTGATCTTTGGTACAACCAATTTGATAATTGGGTTATCACTTGAAGCATTGTAATATTCCAAAAAAAATATAAAATAATATTTGTCAGTTACCTTTTGTAATTAAATGTGAAATTCCAACTTCCATTCTCAATGACAACAAGAAATTAGGATGCATGAGGTATTGACAAGTTTCTTAATAAATAAGAAAAAGGAAAATCACCATTTCAATATTATAACCAAATTCAGCGTGGGAACAACTTATTTAGTTGAAATTGAAATTTTTTTAATAAAAATACTATAAATAAAGGTAAAAGTTAACTGAATAATATAGTGGGACCCATGAATAGTACCAAAAAGTGCAGTAAGACTCATAAATAGTAGCAAAAATAAGCTGAAATTGCAAATAAACTGAAATTTTCAACTTGTCCCAAGCGGATACTGAAAATCAATCCAATTTAATCCCTTTCTAGCTCTAGTGAAAACTTTTTTTTTTTTTTTTTTTTGAGAAACAAACTAATTGCTAAATACATGCACTTTTAATTATACTCTCTCACCAAGCTCAAACACATTACTTAACCCAAAGTATCACTACAAAATAGCCTACCTAATTTGCAGCTCTACTGAAAACTAAGATGCAACCTGCAAGATATTTTCAAACCTACCTAATTTGGGTGAGTAGTGATATTTATGGTGCATGTGGGGATTTTAACCAGTAAATTTTTTATTTATATTTTTTTAAATAACATGTCTAAATTTATTTAAAACTTAATTAATTTTTAAACATGTGTAATCATGCATCCCGCGTAAGGATTACCCCAAAGTTAGAAGGAAAAATATAAAATAGAAGTCGTTGAATTATTTATGGGTTTATATACAATGTATGAGGATAACACAAATAAAAATTTAAAAGTACTCATTTGGTTTTTCCAGCTCTATGGCTTCTATTTTTTTTCCCCCAATAAATTTATAGGCATAAATTTTTCATAATTTTTATAAAAAAAATGTTACTTTGAAAGTAATGTCAATAATATGAGGGGAAAAAAACTAATATCAATAATATAATAATGTGAAATAATCTTACTCCAATCACAACTTTAACAAATTATAAATATATCTCATAAAATTTTATATGCCTAAACGACTCTCTCTTTTTTCTTTTCTTTTTGAATAATGTCACTTTTGAATTGGGTGGAGCAAATCGTGAGCGGACGATATATCAATATCAGTGTCGAAAGATGCATCTTCAATGGTGATGGAGGCAAATCTCCATTCTCCAATGGGATTAGTTAGGGGAGGGGCTCCCTTTTCATAAAGGGGGAGGAGGGCTCAACTTTGAAGAAAAAGCAAAGGGAAAGTGGGAGGCAAAGATGTTTTGAAAAATGGTTTACAAATTTATTTGGCGTAATACTATTTTACAAAGATCACAACTGTGCTTTCTTGAACAATTGAAAGTGGTAGATTTTGCACTAAAAAAAGGACTCATGCTTTTTTTTTTTTTTTGATGAAAAAAGGACTCATGCTTAAAGCAACGGGGACAAGTTTTCGAATAATTAAAATGAAAATGGCTGACTACCCATTTTATTATTCATATATTTAAGTGATGGATTACCTAAAGCTTCAAGTCATAGAGACATTTTAACCTAAATAAATTTTTTATCCACAAATTAAAAAAAAAATTCGGTTAATGTATGCCTTATATATTAACCATCTATTTTGAAAAAAAATTTATAAGGAATTGAAAAAGCTATTAAAACAGTCAATTATTTTTGAGTTTGGTTTACCTTAAATACTTTTTTAACTAAAGTCTCCTTTTATTTTAATGAAAAACTACCACAACATCGATAAATTAAATAAAATAGGAAAATTAAAACACACTGTTACTTTGAAACAACATTAAAAGAACAGTTACACGCAAATAAAATCCAATTAAAAAAAAACAGAGGGAGAGAGAGGATACGTAGACGTAGTAGATATGAAAGTGAAAGTAGATACACGTCAGTGGTGGGACCCAAATCCAGACTGGTTATCCTCAAACAAACAAAACAAAACAAGAAACCAAAAAAAAAAAAACAACTCTCTCTCTCTCTCTCTTACATTTGAAGCGGGCGTCGCTGTCGTCACTGGTTGACACGTGTGATCTCTCCAACCTACCCTCCCTTCCCTTCCCTTTCTCTCAGATTGCCGCTCTGTTCTGTGATCATTGTACCCATCCATCACAGACCGATACCAATCTCTCTCTCTCTCTAACAAACATTATTCTCTCTCTAACGCACACAAGCAACACATAATTCTCTCTAACGCGCACACACAAACACAAACACACGCAAACATATTCTTTTCTTTTTCTTCTCTCTGAGTTTGTTTGTGAGCGTGTGTGTGGGGTTGAACGTAAGGATTCTGTGAATGAATGGGCGAGTCTCATACAGGGTTTGATTCACTGATTCTTTGATATTTTTTTGTGGTGCCAACTGAACTGAACTGACCTGACCTGACCGACCGACCATCATGAGTGCCGTTGGTGCTGGTGTTGGTAATCAATTGGTCTCTATTGATCCTGATGAGCTCAAGTTTACATGTACTTTCTCTCTCTTTCTCTCTCCTTTTACTCTTTATTTTTCTGGGTATCTTTTATTTATTGATAATCAATTACGTTGTTTTTGCATTGCATGCGTCTGAATTGGAATTACCCAATTTTATTAGGAGTGTCAATTTCTTAGCTGTGATTGATTTGTTTGTATTCATTTGACACAGGACTAAGGTAAAGCTTCTCAAATGTTAATTATATAATTAATTATTTTTAGGTGAATGTAAAAATTATTTGAGAGCTATGGTATATATGAAATAATGGGTCTTTGATATTCTATCATAAGGAACTAAACTAAGTTTTCTGTTACCTAAAATCATAAAATTTGGAACATACAACGTCTATGCACATGGCCATGCTGGTGCAATCGTTTCTCAATGGTATTGGGGAGTTGCATGAAGAAAGAAACCGTACAGTGTTGCTGGTTTTATTTACGAAGGATGATATTGATACCAATCAATATGTATATTTTTTATAGTTGGGGAAGAGGAGATTTGAATTTTGGACATCTCTGAGGTTGCCAATTGAGCTACAATCTCTTGGATGAAGAAAGAAATGATACAGTGTTGCTGATTTTAGTTATTTATGAATGATGGTGATGATGATGATACCAGTCAAGAAATATATACGTGCTAAAAAAATTGGATGCACATGTTTGATTGTATGGCTACATGGACTTTCAAAGGAGCATGGAAAAGTGATGATCTTCAAGTGGAAACATCAAGGATTGGGATTGGTTGTGGCAGAAATGAAGATTTTGGGTTGTGGATGTGTGCCAATACACTTTTTTTTGTACCTTGAGGATTTGATGTATGAGATGATGGCATCGGTAAGGCTTATATGGATTTATCAAAAAAAAAAAAAAAAGAGGATAAGGCTTATGCGGGGATGTTGGGATGGTGGATAGGTTCCAAAAGAAGGAATGCTATGATAAGAGATAATTACATACAAGAAAATTAAAAGGCAATTGGGAAAAATGGATTGAAGAAGTGGGTCACTTCTTCATCTGTTCTTGTCCGCTTCTCTTGTTTGGAACTACGTATGCTCTTGATTCAGGAACATTTGGTTTTTCCAGATTTGATTGTGTGACTATCTTTTCAATTGTATGTTGATGTTCTCTAAGCTAAGGAAAATCAGCTACAAATTTGTTTAACCTTGTGGATATATCTAAAGTTATGGAGAAAATTATGTGTTTTTCACTCTATAGTTAATGGAAATTTAAACAGGATTTATGACAACCTATGATTATTCAGAAGATCAAGGAGATTGTCTTTATGTGAGATGATCAAAATCTGAGTTTCCTAACTAATGTTTGCAGATTCCTTGCTTTGTAGTAATTTCTGGAAACATATGAAAGGAAATGGGGAAAACACAGAGCAACCTGGGGGGAGGGGGATTTTAGAATAAGAATAAGGTTACATTTGGAATGAATGGAGATGAGAGGAGAGGGGAAAGTGGTTGAAATGTACTAAAATTGGGTATGTTTATTTTGTAAGAGTTCTGAAATTTAAATAAATGAGTCAAAAATCATGTTGGAGGTGGGGAATACAAATAGAATAGAAGAAAGAAAGATAATGATAGATTTACCTGGGTTGCTTCATTAAATATATGGAAAAAAAGAAAAAAGAAAAAAAAAGAAGAAGATTACTGACCAAAAGCATGAAATTGAATCTGACAAAATTAAATACAACATGACTTGGATATAGGCCTGCTTCCATACAGCTATTTGGTTCCTTCGTATGCCTATGAAGTTGTGTTTTTTGGTTATGTTTGTTTTATAAGAATTTTATTCAAGAAATTTCTTATGGATATTTTGGGATTCATGTAATCAGTTGAGCTGGAAAAGCAAAGCTACTGTGATCTTAAAGTTAAGAACAACACAGAAAATCATGTTGCTTTTAAGGTACTATCTCTATTACTATACAGATATAAACTTTTTTATTTGTTTCTGGATATGTATTTAGCAAGCCATTCTAATTTCATATCAGTTACGTATGACTTGAATGTCCCCCCTTCTTTTTTTGCTAGGTTAAAACCACTTCACCTAAAAAGTACTTCGTGCGGCCCAATACTGGAGTTGTAGATCCTTGGGACTCATGCATCATAAGAGGTGCTTTTAATACCTTTCAAAAATCTTTTGATAGATCTTTTTTCCCCCTGCAAGTAATGACCTTTTGATAATCTGTTGAACTTATCTTTAGGAGAAACTGCCCAACATATAGACATGAGCAAAGTAGTGATTGGCCAATCAGTGAACACCTGTTGGGTGATGGTTGGCTTTTAATTTGAGAAGTGTATTAGCTGGCACTAACTGATCATATGCCTATTGGTCACACACTGTGAACCATAACAATATTTGTTCTTAAAATATCCTCCAATAATCCCTGAAGATTTTCTTATTTTTATTGCTGCCTTTAACAAACTTCTTGATTTGCAGTCACCCTCCAAGCCCAACGAGAATATCCTCCAGATATGCAATGCAAAGATAAATTTCTTTTGCAGAGTACAATAGTGCCTCCGAATACTGATGTTGATGATCTTCCACAAGATTCTGTAAGAACGTTGATTTTGAGAGTCATGCCTTCGTTTGACTAGCTTGATCATATTCTGTTGAAATAATACTGATGTTGTACAGTTGATGTTTACTATTGAATCCAGTTTTCTAAGGACAGTGGAAAGGCTATAGAGGAGTGCAAGCTAAGGGTTATGTATATTTCCCCTTCCTCAACAGAAGAACCGTTGAGGGACTCCCAACTAAGTTCTGATGGTACTCACCTTGTAAGTTTTCTTGAATTTTTAATGTTTTTGTGGTTCAGTTTTTTTATTAATAAGTCTGGCTTGGTAGAATATGTGGGGTATGTATGCATGTTTGTGCAGGCTGAAGTTTGTGCATGCATTTGATATATTATTTTAGTTTGTTGGGGGCACAGATACCTGCACTTATATGTTTCATCTTTTGAAAATGACTTTCAAGGAAGTACTTAGAAGCACTGCTTCATTGCCTTGTATGAAATTAGCACCTAGATATCTTATCACAGACAAGCCAAAGAATGAAATCAGGGCTTTAAATGTGTGCCATACTATTCATAGAAAATCTGAGAATATATTCCTTTTTGCAAGGTAGATGTGTTATGCGTTGAAAACAGCCTCATGAACTGCATGAGGCATTATGCTGTTCATCAGATTGTGCTTGTAAGTGGCAACAAAGTTTTCCTCCTAACCAATTTGGAGGAATCTCCTCCATTGCATTTTAGATGACCATCCACGGGTGTTTTAATTATATGACTCATGAAGTCATTTAAACAGATTGCATAATGATTAAAATAGGTCATGCAATTAAAAGCACATGTCAATGGTCATTTAAATTGCCATGTGATAGGTGTGAGGATTTTTCCTGGTTTGGAGGAAAATTTTGTCATACTTCTGTCCAGTTATTGATTTCTAGTTATCTACAACGAAGTATACATTGAAGCCGCTAGTTAAGTCCAACTTCTTAACATGATCATTGAGATGTTTTCAGTGTGCTGTATATTTTTCAATTTACTTCTAATTCCTTTTTCCCCCTCTTTTCGTCCAAAATTTTCTTTTGCATGCAGAACCAGGCTTTGCAGCGACTGAAGGATGAAAGAGATACAGCTGCTCGACAAACAAAGCAACTGCAACAGGAACTGGTATGTGTTATGTTTTTCCCTGATCTATTTGTTTTCAGTCTTATTTATTAGTTTGATGATGATAATGTTAATCTCTCAGATTCTGCAAGTGAAGATGGTATATTTTTAAATGTACATGAGTGCATTAAACAATACCCCCCTGAAACTTTGATGACATCTGATTACTTTTAAAAGTCAACTGAAAACTTGTTATTGAGTCAGTTACCTTGGAATTATCAGCTTGACTGTTGGAATTATTGACGATTCTCTGTAGAGTAAAATGGTTTGAAAACAACACAGTTGTATAGCCTGCCCCGGTTTAGCTCGATTGGTAGGCCTTAGGGTGTGCTCCCTCAAGGTCCTGGGATCAAGTCCAGGATTACCCGATGCACTGTTCTTGTGGGCAGGGTCATGCATCCGAGGTTTACTTTACAGGGGTGGGTTCAAAGGGCCCTATCTTGAGGAGGTTTCCCATCATAAACAATAAAATTAAAAAACAACACCACATTTGTATAGCCCATTCCATGATATTCTGATCAGCATATTAGTATCATATTGAAATCCTCTGGATCAGTTTGATTGTTTAATTGTCTCTTTCACCTGTTGATGGGAGCTCAGAACGATCAGTGAAAGTTAATATCATCTTCATTTTTATGTGTAGATATGCTGCACAAGATAATAGAGTTTCTCTATAATTTACTCTTTATGAAATATAAAGCTGCTGACATTTGTGACTACTAGCTAATATATCTGTTTTCTCTCCAATAGGAGATGCTGAAGAGACGAAGAATTCGAAAAAGTGATCGTGGCTTCTCATTCACCTTTGCTATCTTTGTGGCACTTATTGGCATCATGGTTGGCTTCCTCTTGAACCTCTCATTGACCTCACCGTCTACAGAATGAATTGATACCTTTCAGAACTTCAGGAGATATTATTTTCACTTGTTAATTTCATTGTATAATTCTCGCACTCAGTTGGATGGAAAGTTTACTTATTTTCTTTTCTTTTGTATATTGATCATGGTAAATCTGTTGTGATCAGCTGTTTTAGAGAACATGTTTCTATTTATGGTTTTAAAAACCGAACTAGACATCAAACCGTTTTTTTGAAAATTTCCGGTTCAACCCTGATTTTGACCGGTTTTGGGGTTTTAACCGAACTGAACTGGCTCCAGATTCCCGGTTGAACCTGTCGGTCCAGTCCAGTTTTTAAAACAATTTATATTCCTATGGTTTTAAAAACCGAACCGGACATCAAACCGTTTTTTTGAAAATTTCCAATTTTTATCTGGTTTTTTGGTTTTTGACCGGTTTTGGGGGTTTTAACCAAACCGGACTGGCTCTCGGTTCCTAGTTGAACCAGTCAGACCAGCCAGTCTGGTCCGGTTTTTAAAATAGTTTCTATTCCATCACTCCCAATGTGGCAGTGAATATTATTCGTTTAATCCCAAATGTTAATATTGCCAACTTCATTTGACATTTTTGGCATTCTTATGGGGTTGCTTGCCAGCTGATGAAGGCTGAGTGCCACCTTGAAAGCACTGCCCCTTCAACCTTTGAGAATTACATTCCGAGGGAACCTATTATGATCAGATGGAGGTTAATGGGTCATCTCAAAAGAATTTTAATTTAGATATTGCTCAAATTCAATTAGCAATACCTAGTATATTAGATTTTTTAATTAAATCAAACACATGGTTACATTGATCAATAAACTATAAACAGTGTTATTGAATTTAGTAAACGCACACAAGAAACTTAAGTAGCAATACATTCATACACACATGCACTAGAGAATAATAACAATAGAAATAAAAACAGGTGAAACAAGTGAAGCTTAATATATACTAGAATAGACTACGATAATGAATTTTGAATTGTAGATATTGATATTGAAATTCAGAACCCTTAGGATAAAGCTAGATCCTAGATGTAAGTGGGAATTGAAGGATTGGGAATTTATGGATACAAGGAGAAATGAGATAAGGAAAGAGGAATACTAGAAGAGATGTAAGTAAGAAAAACGCTGGTTTCTTTTTTTTGGAGAAATACTCTTCTTTTTATAGAAGTTTATTTCTTTTAGCTTTCCCTTTGGTCTTCATTGTCATTAATTGTCCTGTTGATTTCTTTGGTCTTTGTTGCCATTATTTGGTCTTTAATTTTTTTTTCGTTCATGCCAGCTATTATTGGCTTTTTGAATCACTTTTGAAATTAGATTAAATTAGAGAAATGCACTTCTTTGTCTTTTATTTTTGGATAATTTTGGATGAATGCTTTGCTTTACTTTATTGCTTTAATGAAAGACACAAGAGATGAGAAATTTTTTTTTTTCTTTTTGGGATAAAAAATACACATTTTTGGGAAAAAAAAAAAACTATAAAAGTAAAATAACAACATACAAGTCGGAAACATAAAAAAATGTTGGCAAGCAATATACAAAGAGATGGTTACCACATTCATTTATTTACAATTACAAGAGAGGAGACAATGCTAGTTTGATAAAATTTGATCAAAATCTTGCTCAATTGGAATGGGTGAATTCTGGTCTAATTAATTCTGCAAATTTCATTTTCATTGGAGCGTGGCACAAAATTTTAAAAATTGGATTGCGTTGCTTTCTTTCAGACAAGCTCAAAAACGTGGCCCCCATTTTCTACCTTTCTTCCTACTTCCAGTAATGCCATTTCAAAATTTGCCAAAAACAGCAAACTATCCAAAAATCAAAAGGGTACTCCCGTCATTTTGTCTATACCAACTCTAAAACACAAAAAAAGAGAGAGAGAAATGGCGGGAAATGTGCACGTGCCAATTCTCAAACCCTACTCGTGCCAAATTCCCGCCTCTCTTTCTCTCTCTTAACATTTCTGCAAAATCTTCCCATTATTCACTGTCTAAAGTTTAAACCCCCCAATTTCTCTCTCAGATCTGAAGCTCTATGGAAACTCGTCTCGCAGACTCGGCTTCCGAACTCAACCTCACCACCACCGCCACCGCTGCAGAGTCGGAGAAAGCGTGGCACTTCCTCGCGATCCTCCTATCTCTAGGCCGGCCAGCTCGCCCAGCCGAGCTCGCTTCCCGATGCGCCTTGTTCCGCGCCACCTCAGACCTCGTCGAGTCGCTCTGCTCCATCCCTAACTCGCCGCTCTTCTTCACCGCCGATCTCCACGTCACTCTCTCCCCGCTCGCCCTAACTTCTCTCGCTCAGTTCGCCGCAACTTCCAATTTGATTCACCTCTTCTCGCCTTCGCTGATCCGAATCGGAGTTCCCCAAGCCTATTGGCTGTGGAATCAGATCGATTTCGTCACAACGTGCTCTCGGAAGCGCAAGCTGATTGCGTCTTCGGATCTTCAACTTTCGCCAGTGCCGAAAAGAAGAGCGGTTTTGAATTACACAGTTGGTGAGGATAATTTTTTTTTTCTTCTTCTTTTCTAAAAATTTAAAATTTTGTGAAAACACACTGAATTGTGATGATTAATTACAGCAGAAGAAGAGGAAGAAACTTCATCATGTTCGCGGAAATCAATTCAGTATGTTTATCCAAAGGTATCTTTTTAATTTTATTATTTTTGGTTTTTGTTGAATTTAACTTGAATTGCAATTCAAATTGTGGAAGTAATTTGCTTTTCCAATATGAGACTATGCTAGATTTGAATTTATCACATTTGTTGTGGTTATGTAAAATTCAAGAGGATAGTTTTGTGTTGATGTATCTAATATGGTGTTGTGCAATTGGTAAAGAGCTCCTTTTGTAATTCTTGTTTATCTGAGTTTTGATGAAGGACTCTGCGGCTTCATGCTGCTTGTGTTGAGGACTGATTGTATTTGCATGTATGTTCTCTAATTCTTCCCTTAGTTGACACATCATCACTCCATAGGTACTAAAATCGGCCACTTTAAGTTTGTTAAGGGCTAAAAGCGATCACTTTAAACTTCAAGAACTAAAATTGTTCACGAGTTAAATTTTAGAGACAAATGATGCATTTTGACCTTAACTTATTCATAAAATAAAATAAATAAAAATAAGATACCTGCCTCATTATTCTAACAGACGTACAGTTGCTAGAATTATCTTATTAGACTGTGTTGGCTAATCCTAATCAGTGTGAAATGTCCAAATGTAACTGATTTGCATCTTTTATTGTCAGTGCATGACACTAGTCTTCTACTATATAATAAAATGGCCTTCAATACTGACTTTGTTCTCTCTCTCTCTAGAATAACAAGTGTGGTTTTCTTGAAATTCTGTATGTGTTTTCTTTTTTTCCCCCTATTATTTCCTATTTTCTTTGAAGCAAAATTTTGTTGGGCCTTTTTGTTTATATTATTTCAAGAAAATACTCGTTTCATTTAATGAGGTGCAAGCTAGCAAATTACTCTTCCCGATAGCTTTTGAATCATATCATTCATTCACGTGCAGCTTCAAATGGCTGACGATATTTGTAGGAGCATAAACATGCAGCCGAGTAACATGTCAGTAATGGTGAATAAGTTGATGCTCACACCCTCCATGTTTGCCAAATCCAGTGCTGGTCGACTAACTTGTAAACTGAAGAACCTGGAATATGTAGAGGGTGACATTAATTCAAGCATATTTCTGCAGAGGACAGTGACTAAATCAATAACGGCATGTGAGCCTGATCCAGGAGCCGTTCTTCCAGATACCATTTTGGACCTTCCATTTCTGTGTGAAGATGCTAAAATAAATGATTTTGATCTCGGAAGTATAGCAAATCTTGATGCCAGACGTGGCCCACTAGAGGCTAGGAATGTTAATGATGCTTCTAAAGCTACACAAGTTATAGTGTTTGAAAATGAAAGCATTATGGAAGGCCAGGAGGAAGAAGAATTTGTGGATTCTGTAAGTCTTAAAGGGGAAACAGAAAATCCTTTACGCCCGTTTAATACTGTTCTTTTGGACATTTCGCCTGAAAATGATTTTAGAAGGATGAAGAATGTGAATTCTATTGATATGATGTCTTCTTTAAACAAAGAGCAAAAACCTACACATTTGGAAACCCGCGCTGTCTCTTCCGGAGCTGATCTCTCTGTAGCTCAGAAGCAGTTGTCAAAACCCTCTGCCAAAACAAAGGCAAGTCACAAGGATGGGATGGCTCCAAGACTGCATGCTCTCTCAAAGTCTTTAGAGCATAGTAAAGCTGTTGATTCTCCCAAAAAGAAGCAGCAGCATAGAAGGGATCAAACGTCAGTCAGCATGGCGCAAAAATTAAAGCGTAATTATGATGACATGCGTATTAAGGAAAGAAGGGGAAGCTCTACTTCTGTTTATCCCAAGGTAGCTCCAATCTGACATATCCATATCTTATATTGTACTTGGTGGTCAACATCTATGTCCAGCTGCCTGGGTCTTAATTTGAAGTAATTTTCTGACTGAAGGGGGAATAAATGAACTTATCCGCTGAGTTTTAGTTGTTAATGACTATAGATGCTTACTTTGTAGGATCAACAGGAGCCGAAAGCACTTCCAGACTTTGAATCTTATATAGTAGTAGAAGAAGAAGGTTCAGGTATCAAAAGCTTTGATTCCCTCCTGGTATCTTACCCACATCTCTGGCAATCCATTGACTGTTATGCAGGTCATTGATTGATCTGTCTAATCCCAAACTTGCAGGTGGTTATGGCACTGTTTACAGGGCAAAGAGAAGAAGTGATGGAGTCACTGTTGCAATTAAATGTATGTGAGACAACATTATATGTCATGCCATTGACTGTTTTAGTCCTGGAATCTGTTTAGCTACACATTATCACTAAAGTGCCTGCAATCTTGGACTTAATTTGACTTCTTTTGACTTTTCTTACTTCAATGTGAACTACGATTAAATCCAGTAAAACTGGAATGCACCGGGGCTTAAACTGCCGTTACAAGTGAAAAGGGGGGTTGGGGGGGGGGGGGGGGGGGGGGGGTTAGATTGTCTCATCAATAGAAAAATTGCCTAGGATTTGTAAATTTTCCATTTGCGGTTCTGTAATATTGTAAACCAAGCCTTCTTTTTGTTCTCTACATCTTGCTCTTTCTTGTAGTTTTCTCTTCTGGTTGTCTGAGAAGGAAGGCTATGTTCATTTGATCTAGTAATCCTATGTAATCAACCTAGACTAATTTAGTCATTATAGGGGCTGTATGGTTTCATACTAAGGGTATGGATTGCATACTAAGCATATTGGCATATTCTTTTGTGTTCTTACAACAACCATTTGGAGTTTCTGCTTATTGCATCCCCTCATACGTAAGCTTTCATGATGGAATCGCTTTTAAAGTAGACTTTTTCAATTTTCACGAGTCTAAAGAATGTGAAACACTTGCGTTGGACATGATATGACCTGGATTTAGGTATGGGAGAATCTGGGATTTATCAAACTCACCAGCTTGTTATTCCTGACATTGATGCTCAACAACTTAAATGAGGAAGAAAGTTCCCTCAACCTCAAGTTTGCTTTGTTTCTAAGTAGCTCTATATGAGTGAAGTGCCTATGTTGGACATCCTAAGTTACATATATACTTCTGAGAGTAGAAGAGTTTGACACCTAGACACATACTTTCACCCAACACTCAAAACCCAAGTCTATGTACTGTAGTGTAGTCAATATTATCATAAAGAATGCCACCACTGTTTGTCTTCTGTAGGAATAGTGACATACTAGAAGTATGAGAAACTTGTCAAAAGAACAAGAAAATTATCAGAGTACAAGATTACTCCCTGATCTCACGTATTTTAATTTTTAATGGCTCTGCAGGCCCACACACTAATGCTCATAGGCGCCATGTTAGCAATGAACAGAAGATGTTGGAACGGTTTGGGTAAGGATTTCATGGAAGTTCATTTATATGAAATGCATTGCGTTTTGCAGCCAACAAGTTGTGTTTTAATATGCAAGTTATTGTTTTAATTCAGGGGTAAAAACTTTATTATTAAATATGAAGGCTGTTTCACGAATGGAAATTCTGATTGCTTTGTTCTAGAGCATGTTGAGCATGATAGGCCTGAGGTAATTATTCGATACTTGTTTCTTTTTCTTTTTTACTTTCTTTTTTTTCTTGTCTGATCATGGATGTTGACTTTGCCATAACGCTCAGGTACTAAAGAAAGAAATTGACGTGCTTCAGCTCCGATGGTATGGCTATTGCATGTTCAGAGCACTTTTGAGTCTCCACAAGCAGGTAAATATAGTTTCCCTATATGTTTTATTTGAATTCATGTACTTTTTGCATGACAAGGGATTCTTAGAATTTTTGTTTCTGCATTTGCAGGGAATAGTTCATAGAGACGTTAAACCTGGAAATTTCCTTTTCTCTCGTAAGGCCCATAAAGGTTATCTCATCGATTTTAACCTTGCCATGGTTAGTTGCACTTCTCTTGTTATTCTAATTTTTGTATCTAGTTTATTTCCGCTGAATTTTTCCCTCATAGATTATAACCTGTTGGGTTACTACTGTGTTTCTTTATGTTTGACAGGATTTACATCAAAAGTATGGAAACACTTGTAAGTCTTGGTTCCTCTCAAGTTTTGTGTTTTAATCTACCGATGGACTGGTTTTAGTATAAGTAACACCAGACTGTGTACACCTCCAATTTTCATTGTATTAATCCTTATTTGGTAAGACTTAATGAGGGAAAAAAAAAAACAAAGACTGAAACAAAGGTGTTGCTTTCTAAACCAACACCCCCCCCCCCCCCCCCCCCCCTCCTTAATGTGAGAAAAAGGGGGTGTCTTTGTTGTCTAATGTGTTCTGCTTATACTTTCACAGAATCAAACTAAAGCTGTTGCTGCTCATTTGTATACATTTACAGGCAAATCAAGGATGGGATATGATTTAAGCGTCAATCGTGTTATGGTTCAGAATGCCAAATCTACACCTCCAACCAAAGGTGGGAAGTTCCCAGCTGCTAAAACTTTGCAAGCAGTCAATCAGGAGACAACAAAAGTCTCCAAGTCAACTTTAGAGCCTAAAAACCTGAAAAAAAAGGGGCATGTAATCAAAAGTCAAGGTGCTGATGGCTCAGGCATAACCTCTGTGAAGGATGTGACAAGCACCAGGACTCCTTCAGCAGAAAGGCGGAGGGAACCTATACCATGCCAAGGTAGGAAGGAGCTCATCAGCCTGTTACAGGAAACAATGCAGAGTCCAAATCATGAAGCATCAAGTGTTCCAGCCCCCATGAGAAAGAGAGTTGCTGCCACTCCTGGAAAAGTGGATAGCAAGCTTGGATATATTACTCCCATGCCTCTGCATTCATCTGTCATTGGTGTTGCTGGTGCTGGCTTAATAAAGAAAAGAGGTGCGTTATTTATAGAAATTGAGACAGTTTTGGATGGAAGTAAACTGTATTCTTCCTATTGATCCTGTTTAATTTGTTGTTAGGGGATGGAAAGCACAAGAGGGAAGGTCCTTGTGTTGGAACCAAAGGCTTTCGGGCTCCTGAGGTGAAAAATATAGTCAACCTTAATGACTGATTAATTTGATCTGAATTTTTTCAAATTTTTCCTACCCTGACGCTCCGGAACTGTTGCGGAATCATGCTGCCTGGTCTTAAAATTAAGATTCTAGAAGAGAGAGCTGCAAGCTCATTTATCAATAGAATTGTGCTTGATTTTTGTTTTCAAATAGGATTAGAGAAGCTCATGTTTTGAGTGATTAGTGCAGGTCCTGTTCAAATCTCCACATCAAGGCCCGAAGGTTGACATCTGGTCTGCTGGGGTCACCTTACTATACCTGATGATTGGAAGAATGCCTTTTTTCGGAGATCCTGAACAGTAAGAATCATTGTTTTCTTTTTTTTAAAGGTTTTATGCACTCTTAGTTTTTCATCTCCATACTCCATTTGGTCAACCATACTACTGCTGTTGTCAGGAACATAAAGGAAATATCAAAGTTTAGGGGCAGTGAAGATTTATGGGAAGTTGCCAAGCTACATGACCGTGAATCCTCATTCCCAGTGGTATTCATCATTCATATTACAATCTGTTCAATGATAAATAAATTAGAAGACACCTTGTATTGAAGAATGTCATTTTTGTTGTCACAGGAACTCTATGATACACAATCATTGCCATCTACAAAGCTGAGGGATTGGTGTGAAACAAACACAAAGAGACCCGAATTTCTTGAGGTAATCCCAAGATCGCTCTTTGATCTTGTGGACAAGTGTTTAACAGTAAACCCTAGATTGAGGATCAATGCAGAGGAAGCTCTCAAGCATGAGTTCTTTGCTCCATGCCATGAAGCTCTGAGAAAGGAGAGGCTTTGCAGGCAGGGTTTCAGCCTGGACTCTAGAACTAGCCATTCTTGACATGGACAAATCAGAGTATCAAACCTGTGAAGAATTCTGGATAGCAAGCTCGATCAGCTTTGTGGAGGCTCTGTGTTCTAAACCTGCTTATGTTAGTTCTCAGTGCACCAATGAGCTCTAGCAAATCACACATCCTCTCCTTGTAAGAGCAAGGTGGATGACAAGGTCTTGGGTTCAAGATCCAGCCATGTATGTGTAACTTACCGATAAAAAAAATGTAGGTTAGCTTTCAGTTTTTAGGCTTATCATAGCAATTTCTGTTGTAATTTTGTACAATATCAGCTCTATTCCATTTCAATTCTTTTTATACCTTGTATAGTTTCTTCTTATAGTGTTGTAATTTTTTCAATGGTATGAAAAGATGCAAAGATATGGTTGATCCAAATTCCAAAAGAAGCAACTATGCAAATTGTTACTCCCTATAATATGCATTTAGATGTTATTTATGCTGCCACTTCCCCCTTTGTTATATCACTAAATCATCCTCTAGACTTATTATATTCATAAATGCTCTTGACCGACCTCTATCTTTGTAAGTGACCTGAATAATGGTAGGTCATAGGTGGCCTCCTTTGCAAATCAAATTCTTTTCAAAGCCACTGGCTGAATTCCACTTTGATGATAGATTATTGAAGGGATGACTTGGAACCATTGTAATGTTTGAACAGTAGATTTGCCAGGCAATACTACCAAAAGAGCATAATCAGCCGATTCAGCCCAAAGTAGAGTTATCTAGAAGAAACTTGAAAGTCTCAAATTTTGGAAGCCTTAAACTATTGCAACATTTTCATCTGATAATTATTGTGCATTCTGTGTTACCTTGGATCTGGAAGCAGTGACCATCATAATGAAGGAAAACTAAAGCAGATAATTATTAATTCTCTGGTCAGCTTCAGATTGTGCAAAAGTTCATGGGACGAAATGGGTAAATAGCCATAAAATTCAAACTATGTAGTTAGTTGTCATTAGTTTCAAACTATATGTTTTACTAGCATCTCGAGTTTAAGAGGCTCGATTTAGGTGCTATAAATCGAGTGTTTGAGGGTCGATTTTCATATTTTGATCGGGTCTGAGTTGGCATTTTTTTCACGTGACATCCACGTGGAAATCGAGTCTCTTATACTCGATTTAACCCCTATATAAAACAAAAGAACAGCAGCGCAGCAAATAAGAAATCAGAGCAGAAGAACAAAAAAAAAAAAAAAAAAACCCGAAGAAGAAGAAAAGAACCCAGGCCGGCGAGCCCAGGCCGCGCGACCCTGGGCTCGGCCTGGGTTCGCGCGAGCTCAGGCGCGCGGCCTGGGTTCGCGCGAGCCCAAGCCGAGCTCAGGCCGCACGGCCTGGGTCGCGCGAGCTCTTTCTCTTTCTCTGATCTGGTCTGATCCGGTCAGGTCTCGCGATCCCAGGCCGCCTGTTTCTGGATTTTTTTTTTCTTCACTGATGAACATATTTGAGCTTGATCTTTTTCTGGATTCTTTCCCTCTCTGTGATCTGATTTTTTTTTTTTTTTTTTTGTGTGGGTATTTTGGCTTGTACATGAGAGATTTGGAGACTGGAAATGTATTCAAATTTTTTTGAATTGTAAATCGAGTCTCTAAGTCTCGATTTTCAGGTGGTCCATGTGGACATGGAAATCGAGTCTTTGAGACTCGATTTATACGCCAAAATCGACTCTATGACACTCGAAATGTTAGTAAGTAATATAGTTTAAAAACCGAAACAACTAACCAGATAGTTAGAAAAAAAAAGTTAGTTAACTATTTTCCCCAAAGTTCATGCATCCAAAGTTCAAAATAAAAGGGGCAAGTTGCATGACGTTGGAGCAAGGTGCCATATAGAGAATTCGGCATAGGTTTAATATTATTATTCCTCTGAGTTGGACATCAAAAATTGTGAAATATAAAAAAGCTATAACTTATAATTATTTTCTTTTGATTATTATGCCCAAAACATTGACTTTACCGATAGATCCTAATCCTATATTAAACAATCTAAATGAAGCTTTCAAAAAAATAGGTTAATAACTTAAGCTGATTCTTAAACCTTTAATTGCTCATTCTTTTTTTCTACCTTGATCTCTAAATAAATTCATTATATGTATGTTGATTGCATTCGTATTTTGATTCCTCTCTTGGATGTGCTTGAAGTTCATATTTCTTGTCAACCGTACAGATCTTTGAAGTATGAACCTGGAAACAGCTAGAGGCAAACGGTTTTTTTTGTTTGTTTTTGTTTTGTTGGTTTTAATTTAGGAGCAAAGTACGGGCAAAATTGTGCGGATTTTTTTTTAAAGAGATAATTACAATATGCTGCTAGTTTCGTAGCTCGAACCATTTCTTCCCTAGACTTCCAAGCATTTTGTATGGGGAGGTGCAAAATCATGCGGATTTTTTAACATATCCTTAGTTGAGCTTGTTTTGGTTTGACTTGTGCGGCCACTTCTTTCTTTCTATATCCTTTGTTCTTGCATGTTAATGAAATGTTCTTTGTCATATATATATATATATATATATATAGTCAGTATCTGCCCCTTGCTTGTTTCGATAAATAATTCGGAGAGAAAGAGGACTTCTTTTTTTTTTTTTTTTTTTTTTTTTTTATGCCCTATCTAGAATCTTCTACAGAAGTAGAGAAAATTTTTGTTAACAATTTGTACAATACAAAGTTTGGTTTGAACTCATAAATCATAATGGAAGTATAGAATCTTCTACTGAAGTAGAGAAAATTTTTTGTTAACAATTTGTACAATACAAAGTTTGATTTGAACTCATAAATCATAATGGAAGTATAGAATCTTCTACTAAAGTACAGAAAATTTTTGTTATCAATTTGTACCATACAAAGTTTGATTTCAACTCAATCATCTGTACTCTTATCAAAATTTATCACGATGATCTTATAAATCTCAAAATTAATTTATTAGTGATTTCTTACTAAATTTCACAGCAATTTTTGGTTAAAAAAAAAATAAAAAAAACCCGTTAGAATATCAGCTTCCATTTTTATTGTGGAACCTCATTTCGAAAATATTCACCGTTGAAAATGCTTGTTTCATAATTGTAACAAAAAAAAATATAAAAAAAGGAAGAATAAGTATAAGAACCATTTTATAAACAAATTGATAGGTTATTGATCTTGCGAATAAAATTTATTTACCAAATAATAAATATTATTAGTTTTAAAAAGATTTATGTGTCTCTTAAGGATTTGGAGCTAAGCTAAGAATAAACTACTTCATTACATGCGCACTATAATAATGCTTAATAGCAAAGTCATCTTGTTGATGACAAAAGAAAAACACCCAAACAATTCTTTACACAAGACTAAACGATTCAACAACACTCAAATTTAGGTCTCAAATTATTAATTTTGGGTCTCAAAAAAGCAGACAATCAAAGTATCATACTAAAAGACATGGCCATAATATATATATATATATATATATTTTTTTTTTTATAAGCGGATTTTTTTTTTTTTGGGGTAAGGAATTTGGTGTTATTTATTTTGTTAGTAAAAAAAATGTTTTTGTTTTGGAAGGGAGCCACCGGCCATAAATATGGGTTAAGTAGCCATTTAAACTTTTGGGGATGATATTCAATTGTGGGGGCTGAATTTTTTGAATTAAAAATTTTAAATCTATCTATTAATATACACTATTAGAAATGTTTTAAAATTCAAGAGGAGTCACCCCTTGATCTATTCTTAATTCCGCCTCTGATTTTATTATATAATATAAATTTTTTTTTTCTTGGGACCCAATTTTTATTTTTTATTTTTATCGTTGGATAAAGGATAAAGATTTGAATCCCACTTATTTAAAAAATTAATTGGAGTCTTAGCTTAATATAATGAGGAATGAGCAATTATTATAGAACATATGTTATAAATTCAAATTCTATGATATCTATAAAATAAAAATAAAAACAAAAAAACATTTACTAGCCTAATTTTTTAATTTCTATAAATAATTTTTTGGGAAAAATTAAATTATATCATAGTAATTTTAATTAATTTATTATTTATCTTTTTTATTTTATTTTATATAATTCGATAGTTATGAGAAAGAGATTTAAACCCTAACCTAAACTACAATATTTTATCTCCCACCAAAGATAGTTGATTTCAAATATTATTGTTAAAAGAAATGTATCATAAATTTTTAATCGTAAATAATAGTAGAAAGTGAATAAGTAAAATTTTAATAAACATGAATTCCAAAGCTCAATGATATACTTTATAAGGAAATTTTTTTTTTTAATAATATTTTTTTTATCACTAAAATTTGCATAAATTCCATTCTTTTTTTCCCACCCAAATTTTGCAAAAGCTTTTTCAAATAGTTTAGGAGAAATTTTTTTAAAAATATTTAAAGACATAATTATAAAACGAACTTTTTAGACTTTTTCTTATTTGATTTTTTATTATTATTATTTTTTTGCTTATATGTCAAGATGCTATTGGTGACACTACGCAATTCCTTCGTCTTTTTTCTTTGTCTTACGTGTCAAAGTAACCTCTTCGAACTCACCAATAAGTCTAGTCAACAACTAAAGGTCTTTTTAAAGTCTGAACGACCTTTCTACCCCTATAGTTATAAACCGTGTCCCACCCCAACTTCCTTCCAATTTCTATCCCAATACCCGGTAACCACAACCTCACTACACTTCTAAATTCACCACCTTTTTTTTTGTGGTCCTTATAAAATTGGATTGAATTTCTTAATTAATTTCCTACCTAACTTTTCCCTCAATTTTTTTTTCTTCTAACTAACTTCAAACATGTTTCTCAAAAAAAAAAAAAAAAAAAAAACTTCAAACATTAATAAATTTTTTAAAATGAATTAATAAAATTTTAATAATTTTATGCTGGAATTACCTTAAATATTCTAATGTCTCTTAAACTATTATTAAAGGTATATGTATCATCATCTTAGTGAACGTTTGGATTGCACTAAAATTTCGGCACGTCTGCGTTTGTGAGTTTTGATGAAAAAATGTGGGTCTTAAGGCCTGTTTACGGACCCACAAAAATCATCTAAACATAGATTTCAATATAAATTTGGATTTCACAGTACTATTCACACATTTAAAAATTATTTTGTTACAATGTTTTCAGTTTTTAGCAATAAGCGATATTCAAACAGACCCTTAGTATTAAAGTAAATTGAGGTGACTTTTGACTAGCATTTTAATACGAATTTGGTTCTCACTTTTAATAACAATTTTCAAAATACTAAAAAAAAAAATGATTGTTTGGAAGACCATTTCTATTTTTGAGATTAAAAAAAAAAAAATACAAAAAGTAAAGTATAGAATTTGAGATTACTTTTTTTTTTTTTTTTTTTTTTTTATAATAATAAGGGAATAGAGCTCATCATGTACTTTTTTTTTTTAATGATAAATTTCAAATTTGAAGTGTGAGAATTTTTTTGTGATAAAGATAAGTTTCTTAATTTAAGGGATAAAAGAATTTGGACAAATATGTGGGGTTCACTATTTTCAATTTATTTATAACTATGTCATTAAAAACATTTTTTGTATTCTGAAAACACTCTTTAGTTGTTTTCAAAATCCACAGTTTTTTGAAAACTGTATTTAAAAAATATTAGTCAAATAATAAATTCAAGTGTGAAACCCATGATTTTATAAATTGCAAAACTAAAAAAACTATATTTAAGTATTCTTACCAAACCTGCCTTAAAACGTTTTTCTATAAGTAACTTTTTTGTAATGTTGTTTAAATAACATTGTTTAATTGTTGTAAAAATGATGTAGGCGGAAAAGTATGCTAAAAATAGTAAACTATTGTTTAACAACGCTGACAGACACGCCCTTCAAACTATCCCAGCGTTCACGGATCTGAAACACCATAAGGATATATCCGTAAATAAGTACAAAAGAAAAGGGCATTGCAGTTCTTCTACGAAGCCTAGAAGTTTCGCCGAAATAACCCACCGAACCCCTATATAGTGATAAAGAATCCCAAAACTTCAACCACGTCTGAAATTTCTCTATCATCGCTGCTTACTTTCTCGCTCATTTTCTCTCGCGCCGATCAAGAATCAATGGACACTTTCTCGTCGTTCTACAATTCCTATGGCTCCACACAGAGCCGCTGGAGCTACGATTCTCTCAAGAATTTCCGCCAGATCTCTCCCCTAGTCCAGGCTCATCTCAAGAAGGTACCGATTTGTCTCGCTAAGATTTTCTCTCTCTTTTAGTGTTTGTTTCTCTTCGCTGAAAATTCTTGGCAAAAAAAATGAATGGAAGTGATAGGAGAAGCCCGATCTTATGTTGTAGAGATGTTTAATTTTTGTAATTTTCCTATTTATTTGACATTTTCTCTGAGAATTTAGGTTTTGTTTGTTTACCGTGAAAGTTTGACCGAAAATGTGGAAGAAATCAAAGAAAATTAATTTTAGGGACAAATTTCCTAGCCGCAGTGATATATTGAATTATCTTAACTATTATGTAGAGAAAAATAGAGCACATGGAAAAGAAATGAGATTATGATTTGGATGCTTGATGGTTGATTTTTTTTTTTATAAATGTTTTCATATTTTAGACCGAATTTTGCTTTGTTTGGTTACTGAGAAAACTAGCAGAAAAGAAAAGAACGAGAAAAGTCTTTGGATCTTAATTGTAGGTTTTCCTTAATAACGGTGCAATTTTCTTTGTTGGATTTCCTAGAAAATTGAGAAACCCTAGTTTTCTTAAAAATTTTCTGATCGTATTTTTTTTTCTTTAGAGTTGCTGAGAGAACTCAGGTAAGGAAAGGAAGTATATGAAAATATAATTGTATTGTTGAGACTATTGAATTTTCAAGATTTACAATCTGGATGAATTTCTATAAATGATTTTAGGGTTTAACTAGTCATAGTTCATGTTGGGTTTTGAAAGTGAGTTTCTGTGAAATGTGTTATGATATTTAGGAGACATTTGAACTTTGAGGCTTAAAGAGAATGTGCTATGAAATTTTGTTGACAATTTTGGTTACCTCTCTAATTTCATAAAATGAAATGTTGCAGGTGTACCTGACACTATGCTGTACTTTGGTCGCTTCTGCTGCCGGGGCTTACCTGCATTTCCTTTGGAACATAGGTGGCATGTTGACCACGATTGCTTGCTTTGGAAGCATTCTGTGGCTATTCTCCACCCCTGCTTATCAAGAGGTATTTACTGTTGATTTTTGTTGCTTTCTTATCTGTTTATGTCTCTTGTTTCTGGTTTTTACTCTAGTTTTTGTGTGTGGTGTTTTCTTGGTAAGCAGAAAAAGAAGCTTTCTCTGTTGATGGCAGCTGCCACCTTTGAGGGGGCTTCACTTGGTCCTCTGTTTGATTTAGCCAACGCGGTTGACCCAAGGTATGTATGGCCCATCAATCAAAGTGTTTCCATTGTTACCTGTTCTATTTACCTATGCTAACAACATTCCATAAATTATTTTGTAAGCTTAAATAAATTGTTGGTCCTAAAGTTTAGCCCATGAGCGATTTTAGTGCTCGCTTTTAGTCTCTTAGATGACATGACCAAACTAATAGTTATGCCATCACTCCATAGTGACTAAAAGCAATGACTTTAAATTTCAGGTTATAAAATTGCTCATGGGCTAAACTCTAGGGACCAACAATGTAGCGAATAAATTGAGGGATTGTTTTTGTGGACTGAAGTCAATAAAATGTTTTCATCAGTAATATTTTTGTTTTTGTTGTATTTGCCTCTTGATATGTTGATCTCTACTTTTACTCCTTACATGATGTTGGAATAGAACATGCTAACTAATGAAATTTGTTGTCTCTTCCAGTATTTTGGTGACTGCTTTTGTTGGGACTGCACTAGCATTTGGCTGTTTCTCAGCAGCAGCTATGTTAGCAAGGCGCAGAGAGTACCTCTACCTTGGTGGCTTGCTATCTTCTGGCCTTAGCGTCCTCCTGTGGCTACATTTTGCTTCTGCAATCTTTGGGGGCTCTACAGCCATCTTCAAGTTTGAGGTGAGGAGATTAATAATTACAAATCTTTCTACTTTTTTTTAGTGATTAGATTTTCTGTTTTTGCTTATTGAAATAGATGGTGGCAGTTATCTAACTCAATTTTTCTTGATCGCTTTTGCAGTTGTACTTTGGGCTTCTGTTGTTTATCGGCTTCATTGTTGTGGACACCCAGGATATTATTGAGAAAGCTCATTTGGGTGATACGGACTATGTGAATCACGCAATGCTTCTTTTCACTGATTTTATTGCTGTTTTTGTCCGAGTTCTTGTTATCATGGTGAGTCAAGCTACAATGCGATGAAACAGTATCTTCCTATTATGAACCTTGGCAGTGTTAATAACCACTTTTGTTTGCTGCCTATGTATATTTATGTGGAACTTACATGGCTCTATTTGTTGTGCAGTTGAAGAATTCCATTGAGAAGGGTGAGAAGAAGAAGAAAAGGAGGGATTAAGAGTGTATCTAAGGAGCAGCAGCCGGACGAGTGATGCTTCTTGAAACCTTGGCTTACTAATGTGAAATCTTGTCCATAAATATGCTCTTTTCTTAACTGAACCAAATGACTGTTAAGTGTTAATACTTCGTAATATTTCGGAATATGTACTTACGGGGTAGTTGTGTTGGTATGTGTTTTTTGGCTGCTGGTATATGTTCGGAATTTCGTTTGAGATCAAGACGTTGGTTTCTTTCAGCTTTCTATCAATGGATGCACTCTACTTGTGGCCTTGTAAATTGATGGTTTAAAATTTAAATTATGATTATGACCATATTAGTCTTACCCTGTATTGGCGCCGTTGTATTCATGTGTTCTCTTTTACCTAGTCTGTCTGCAGTCTTTGATTCTAACTTAGTCGGATTCATTTCTGACCTGAACTCTGTATTCTCTTTTACCAATGTCTCTGCAGACTTTGATTCTAACGTAGCATAGACGTCTAGAATTCATGTCTGACTTGAACTTGCCCTCTTTTATAAGGGTATTATTAGTAGTTCTTGTTTGTTGAGGGCTATAATTTCCTCTAGGTTCATTCGCCTGTTGGCATTTGCAACCAGCAAATCTGAATTTACTGAAATAATGATTACCATCCCGGAAAAATAATAATAATTAGAAGTAAGAAAATTTAGATTTGTCCTATTTTCAGTTGGTTTTTTTTTTTCTAAGTAATAAAAAATAAAGTATAGAAGTTCTCCTCGATTTGGATGCATGATCCAGAGTTAACAGATATGGATCGTTTTGTATGCATAGCACCGTCTCGGGATGTGTTTGTTACAAATGGAAGTATACCATTAGAAGAAGGAAAAAAAAAAAAAAAAAAAAAAAATCTAAACGAAAAAGTTTAGTTCTAAATTAGTTTAGAGGTATTTTTCTTTAGAACTTAACTTATTATGTAATAATTGAAGAGAGGCTTGTTTAAATAATATATTTAGATAGTTTTATAAATCATCATCTTGATTTGGAACTAATTTTTGTGAAAATCCAAATGGCATAAGCATGAGTCCAAAAGTCATTTGGTCTCTGACCATTGAAATTGATATCATCCAAGCTTATTTACAATACATCAGAGTTAAGATCCGACTTATTTTGCAATTAGAATGAATATCAATTTCAGGCCCATGCAAGCTGGTCATCATCCACCTGACCGCTGGTTTGAAGAGTCCAACTCAAGACATCCTGTAAGGCCCAGAGTTCTAGTAATACCAATCTTCTTTTAGTAGAACCTCTTGTAATATTAAGGGTTTATTTGGATACAGTTTATTTTGTTGAAAATTGAAAATATTATAACAAAATAATTTTTAAATGTATGAATAGTACTGTCATACTTATTTTTAATAAAAGTTTTGTTCAAAAAAAATTTGTGGGTCTCGTGAACAGTGCACGAGACCCATTAGAAAAGCCATAAACGTGCGTCTAAAATATTAAAAAAAATAATAATAATAAAATAAAAAAAATAAAATGAAATGCAGATGCAACTGGCCTTTTCATGGTACCTAAACGGGGACTAAATCTTTTAATATTTTGATTAATGTATTCATTAAAAAAATAAAGATTTAATTTATAAGGAATGTTATTATAAGTATGGTTCCATGGTAAAATTTTTATCCTTGAATAAAGGACGTGAGATTAAATCTGGTTTAAACTTTGCAGTCTCCACAAGAATCTGCAAAGAAATGGACAAACTCAATCGTATCTTCCAAACTAGGAAACAATCACAAAGTCCAAACACCTGGGTGGTCTTGGTATCGAGAGAAGCCTATGTCGTAACAAAGCCCTCCCTGGCTCCCTGCCAAAAGAGTGTGGGCTATCTATATGCGAATTCTTCTGAACACTGGGTGGATATGCTTATGAAAAAGTATCCCCATAATCTTTAGATCCTCAAAGAGAATCCTCTACTTGGTTCAATCTTTGCAAAGCCCAGGACATTTCTGATAGAGGGACTGGTTTGCTTATTAGAAACGAAGTCTCCATTAACTCCTGCCTCCTGGCATGATAATTGGACTGGGTGGAGACTCCTCTATGAAACCATCTAAGGTCCTCTCAATATGAATCAAAGCTTCCTTAAAGTCTCTGATGTTTGGGACTCTCATAGAAATTGGCACCTTGACAACCTCTCCTTGTACTTCCCAACCGCTCCACAAAAATTATCAAGGCTGCTCGTAAACCCTTCCACTCTACCCAAGCCAACTACATAACCTAACACTCATCCATTAATGGGAAATTTGATACACACTCTACTTATCACCTTGCCCTCAATTAAGCCCCTGGCCACCCTCCCTGATATCTCGTGGAACATTACATTTCCCATTGCACTTGGACTATCTGGACAACTCGAACAAAACTGCCATAGAATGCCAACCTTTTGAACGTCATTCAATTCTCAAAAGGATCGAATCCCTCGCAACTAAAATTTTCTTCTCCCTGCCATATAAAACAAAGGTAAGGTGACCAAACAAATAATAGCAATATTAGCAATCTCATTAGATGGAAACCACCTCCTCTAGATTTATTCAAACTAATGGATTTGCTTGTATTAACCCTAGCAAAGCCGCTACTGGCAGACTTATTAGAGACTATAGAGTGGCATGGATTGGCAGCAGAATTATGGTGACTCAGAGATGGACTTACCCTTGCAAACAACCTCAGATTCACAAGCTCCATATAGAGCTCACATCTCACTGTACCTTGATTGATGACTCTCACCCTTGTAGTGCTCTAATTTCTGGCTACAAGTCCCTCCTCTAGCTTTTTGATGCTTACATTAGTCGTGTTCACCGTGAAGGAAACTTAATTGGTGATCATTTTGTGTTATATTCAATCCTCATTCTTGTATTTTGTATTAGCTTTTCGAGGATGCTTGGGGAGTTGCATACCCTAGACTGTACTATTTAAATTTGAGTTAATCTAATCTTTCCTTTTCACAAAATAGAAATAAAAATAAATCCAGTTTACATTAAAAAAAAAAAAAAAAAAAAAAAAAAAAAAAAAAAAAAAACCCATCTTGATGATTAAGAAAAAAAAAAAAACAGTTATTATAGAATGAATAGATGTTGTAAGTTCTTTTTTTTTTTTTTGAAGATGGAAAGATTATCATTTATATATCAGCAACATAAAAGTCCAAATACAGAGCCTCCCTAGCTGGGGGAGGTGGTTCTTCCAACCATACATGATCCTTATCTATAAGTTTAGAAAAATGGGCTAAAGAATGGGCAGTAGTATTTGCACTACGTCGGACCCAGCTAGCTGAAAGACTCCAAAATCTCGTTGCCAAAGTACCGAGCATCCTCATATATATTTCCCAAAACTGACCTATTCGTGCATGTGGTAGTCAAGCCCCTCATGACTGTTGCATTGTCCCCTTCCACAATCAAATCCTGGAAACCTCCATCCGCAGCAAATTCTAATGCTCTCCAGCACGCCAGAATCTCTGCCTCTTCACTGTTTGTAACCGAGGGCCCTTTCGCTGCCAACGCTGCCATGACCTCCCCTCTATCATTTCGTATAATCGCACCCAAACCTGAGGAATCCAAATCTTTGAAGACTGCAGCATCAAAATTTAACTTATAAACTGCACCCGGTGGAGGACACCACAGCTGTACATCCTCACGTATCACAGGCACAGGCAGAGCAAGCCGAGCCTGAGCCTTCTTAAACTCGTTTAGCAAGTCCAAAGCCCGAATGTTCAACCGTATTGGATCATGGAATTTTCCCCCATGCAAAACCGTGTTTCTTTGGTTCCAAATTAAACAACTTTGGACCCAAAACAGTTCAAACACATCCATTGGAACGCTGTGAAGCAGGTATTCAACCAGCTGCAGAAAATCACTCTGTTCCGTGCTCCTTTTCTGCAGAGTACCCGTGCACCCTGCCCACACATCTTGTGCCACTCCACACCCCCAAAGCACGTGAAGAACTGTTTCTGGGGCCTGCTTGCAATGCTCACAGGTCTCCTCATTAACCACTTTCCTGCGAAACAGATTCTGACGCGTTGGCAAAATATCTTGGCATGCCCTCCATGCAAATACACGTATCTTATTTGGCACCTTCATTTTCCAAACTGCATCCCAGACTTGGCCACTCACAGCTGCCTTTGAGCTTTCTCCCACATCCTTCTCTTCCCTTGAAATCCTCCTAGCTACCTGATATCCCGATCTCACCGTATAATCCCCACCCTTGGAATGAAGCCATATAATCACATCTGACACCAATCTGTGGCTCAATGGAATACGAAGAATTGCATCTGCATCTTCTTTATGGAATGTAGCTTCAATGAGCTCCCTATCCCACACCTTAGTTTGCTAGTCAATAAGCTCAAAAACTCTCCACTCCCACTCTTCCACCCTTGGCGGATGGAGTACCCTATTTGTGGGATGGTTGGGAATCCTATTGTCATTGATAACCCGAATTAAGGCCCCGTTTCCTACTCTCCAGCAACCCCCTCTAGCTAAGATCGGTTGAGTAGCTAGTAAACTCTTACAAACATATGAACTGTTTGGAACATCAGAGGCTTCCAAAAAAGTTGAACGGGGAAAGTACTTTGCCTTAAAACAATTATAAACCAAGGACTCATGTTGTTGTAGCAATCTCCATCCTTGTTTTGCCAGCATAGCTAGATTAAAGCTGTGTAAATCTCTAAATCCCACTCCCCTCTCTCTTTTTGTTTGAGCCAGCGCACTCCATTTTTTCCAATGAATCTTTCTTTCATTATCAATCTACCCCCACCAAAATCTAGCACACATAGCATTTAGTTCATCACACAACTTCATAAGTAATTGGAAAACCCCCATAGTGTATATGGGAATGGATTGTGCAACAGCTTTGATCAAAATCTCCTTGCCCGCTCGTGATAGCAATTTTCCTTTCCACCCTTGAATTTTCTTCCACATCTATCTTTTAAATAAGAGAAAGTTTGGTATTTTCCTCTCCCTATCAAAGTTGGTAAACCCAAATAAGAATCAAACCTTTCCACCTCCGTTACACCCAACAAGATTTTATTGTTTGTCTTTTTTCTTCTTTGACATTGCTACTAAAAAAGACAGAGGATTTATCAAGATTGATGCACTAACCAGAAGCCCCAGCATAGACTTGCAAGACTTCTGACACACTTTGCACTTCCTCCTGAGTTGCTTTGCAAAACAAAAGTGAGTCATCAGCAAAAAGAAGGTGAGAAATAGTTGGAGCCCTTCTACATACTGCAACACCATGAAACCTCCCTTCCCCTTTTGCTTTAGTAATTAAGGATGTAAAACCTTATGCACACAAAAGAAATAGATAGGGAGATAGCGGATCACCTTGGCGTAGCCCTCTAGATGGGATAATATTCCCATAAGCCTTGCCATTAATCCGAATAGAGAAACTGGGAGTGGTTACACAACTCATGACACGGTCAATCCAGATTTCCGGGAAATCCAACTTGGACATAATGCCCTTAAGAAACGGCCACTTAACCCGATCATAAGCCTTGCTAACATCCAACTTCAATGCAATTGACCCATTTTTCCCGCCTTTCTTGCAATGCATAGCATGTAGAGTTTCATATGCCACGAGGACATTATCAGTAATGAGGCGACCAGGAACAAAAGCACTTTGAGAGGGAGAGATTACTTGGGGAAGAATCAGCTTCAACCTGTTAGCCAGCACTTTTGAAATAATTTTGTAAATAACATTACAAAGGCTAATTGGTCTGTAATCCGATATTTTTCTGGGGATTTAACTTTTAGAATAAGAACAATATGTGTGTAATTGATTTCAGATACCATATTTCCAGTATTTAGAAAATCAAGGACAGTTGCAGTCACATCATTACCTACAATATGCCAGAATTTTTGATAAAATAGAGCATTCATACCATCCGGTCCAGGAGCCTTGGTTGGTCCCATCTGAAACAACGCTGCTTTGATTTCATCAGCACTATATTCTCTAGACAAAATTCCTGCATCTCAGTTGTCACCTTATGAGGGACTACACATAGGCATTCATCAATCCGGGCACTACCACCTAATACAAAAATAGTCTCAAAATAGTTAGTTGTAACTCTAGCAATGTCCTCCATCTCCTCAACCCAAATATTTTGTTCGTTTCTAACTCCCTTAATATGATTTCTCTGGCGCCTTTGTGATGCTTTGGCATGAAAGAATTTGGTATTTTTATCCCCATGTCTCAGCCAATTCACTCGAGATCTTTGAGCCCAGTATATTTCCTGTTTGAGTAAAAGATCATCAAGTTTTTTGCTAGCTGCCAACAAATCAGATCTGCTCTCTTCTGTATATACCCCTCCACTTAACTCCTCCACATGTTTCTGCACTCTTTTTATTTCCTCGGCATCAGGATGGGTCCTAGTTGAACCCCAAGCATGCAGTTCGGACCCACAACGCTCAATCTTCTCCTTTATATTAGCAAGAGCCGACTATGCATTCCTTCCTATGGACCAAGCCTCATCAACCATCTTTTCACAATCCTCCCACAAAAGCCATGCTTCTTCAAATTTAAAACTTTGTACCCCTCTATTTCGCCCCCTCCCATTGCCATTAGTTTGCAACACTAGAGGCCGATGATCGGATGCATGGAAGAATAGGTGTGTTAATGTATTAGTTGGGAATTTTGCCTTCCATTCCATATTAGCCACTGCCCGATCTAGCCGCTCCAAAGTATTTGCATTGCCCGGTCTTTTATTGTTCCAAGTGAAAGGAAACCCACTGAAGCCTAAATCCACTAAATTGCACAAGTCCAAAGCTTCCTGAAAATCATCCATCTGCTTATACGGTGGTGGGTAGTTGCTATACTTTTCAGATGAATGAAGGATTGCATTGAAGTCTCCAATGCAAACCCAAGCCCCATGTACAAATGATGAAAGATGGTTTAAAAGTGCCCAAGACTTTGGTTTTTGACAAGCTTCAGACCATCCATAAAAGCACGTCAAAAACTAATTGAAACCATCCTCCTCCACCACCTTTGCCAAAATGTGATGCTCCGTGTAGTTTATAACATCCAGCTTTACCTCCCTTTTCCAAACAAGAGCCAACCCCCCACCTGAATTTGGATTCTTCACTATCAATTTGTTCTGAAACGGTAACTCCCCACAATGTTTGTCAAACCCCTCCTTATCCAACCATGTCTCCATCAAGAAACACACCTTAGGAGCTTGGTCCTTCACTAACTTGCGAAGGCTGTGAACTGTCCAAGGGTTCCCAAGCCCTTGGCAGTTCCAACTTAATAGTTTCAATGCTCTAAAATATATATATATATATATATATATTAGAAGTGATAGGATTTAAAATATATATATATATATATTTTAAATCCTATCACTTCTAAAATATATATATATATATATTTTAAATCTTAACATTGCCCTTGGCTTTTTTTTAAAAAAAAAAAAAAAAAATATAAGTTCAATAGTTACAATGGGAGAGTGATAATTTGAACTCTAAATAACTCTACTAAAAACACTATGAGGTGCTAGTTGAGCTACAAGGTTCTTGGCACTGTATTTGGCGTTAATGTTAATAATATGGTGTTGGAAGCTATAAACTATTGTGAGGGTGGCGGCAACAGTGATGATGGTGGCAAGGTTTTTGGATGTTGTAAACTTGTAATAGTAGTAGTGTACCTGAAGGGGAAGGTAGCTACGTTGCATGGTAGTGATGTGGCAATGGTGATATGGTAGTGTGACAATGACAACAATGCTGATGATATTAATGTGAAGAGTAATAGTGAGTTTTATGGGGGCTTGAATTTGTGAAATCACATCTTCCATGGAAGTTAAACTAGAAATTTGGACACAAAATTTCCCAAGTGCATGGGATTTTTGAAATACTCTTTTGTCAACTTAAATTGGAGAAGAGTTTTAGGTGGTCTCTACGATTGTGCAAGATGAAAACATCCCTATCCCATCCATTCTTAATTTTTGCCTTTTGGAACAGGATGGAGATGGGTTAATCCCCAAATTGTAATTTCTGTGATTATTTTAATGAATTTTCTTTACTCAATGAATAATAATAATAATAATAATAATAATAATAATAATAATAATTATGCAAGGGAATGATTAATAATGATAATAAAAGGGCAAAAGCGTATAACTAATTATCTTAATGTGTATTGTAAGTCATCACTCTCCTCATGCACCTAGGCATTTAACAACAGTAACAATCTAATGCTCCAAAAACAGGTACAATTGTTGAGTAAAGACAGTTCTTATCAGGCATGGTAACAGACTAATATTAGGGTAGGACTGAATCATGGGTGCTCAATTCTCACCTCATCTTTTCTTAGAGGTGGGGAACATCTGCATAGAGCAAGAACATGGTGGGAATATGGGCATTTTACCTTCCTAATGAGGTGAAGCCACCGTAGATGATAGTAAGAGAGATGAGAGAGGTCAAGGGCAACGATAAGATTATTGAGAGACACAGACGAGTGTGACTATAAAAGTATTAAGAGACAAAGACAAGTACATATGTTCCTTCGATGAATAGCATCAATTGTTTAATAGAACAGGGGGTATATGCATAAATGATCAACAAAACAAAAGAGACGTCATCAGCAAAACTATAAATGTTTCTGCTACTAGCCTGTACTACAGAGATAGCTAGCTAGCTAGAGTCTTCTCTTCTTCCTGGAACCACTTGATCTATTCACAGAAGTTCATTATCAAACAAACTGATAGAGGATTAAAAGGAAGGGATATCAACCGAAAGTTAAGCAAGAGTGTTTCTTCCTTGCATATGTCATGTCAAACTTCTTGTAGTATTTCGGCCCCTTCCATTTTTCATCTTTATCAACATCTTCAGGTGCTTTTAAATGCCTACTGTGGTGATGTTTCTCATGTTTTGCTCTCTTCTTTGACCTCATTTGATGCTTCAAATCTCTTTTGAATATTTAAATTTGTTTGGACTTGGATATGCTAGTAGAGTAGATGGAAGCTAAATTAGCAGTATCACTTGCATGCATAACATCCACCTCATGATCAAAGACCTCTTGCTGAGTAGGAAGGTTACTGTCATCTACATCAACCTCCTTCATAGTCACATTCAGCAGTTCATGTTCACTCTTCACTTTCCTAACATGTCCATTGCCAACATCCTCTATACGTGACAGGCAGTCTGTCTGCGTTGAATAGTCCATGGAGCCAGTAAACTTGGGAAGAGAAGATACTGGTGAATCCATAAAATTCTTGATGCAACTTGAGGTTACAGGTGATAATCTTCCATCAGTATTCATGTAAGTTGGATGCTTTCCACCACCAGGTGCAGACCAGAGATCTTTTCTAATATTTATTGCTTCAGTGGTTCTTTCACCAAAATAATCAAGAGAACATATTGATCTTGATGAAGATTTAGAATTAAGTAACAGCTCTCTCCTAGGGGTTCCCTTTCTCTCCAGCTGCTTACTTGCATTAACATTTTGATTCACATAGTAACCACTGTCATCCACCTGAAGACCTGCACTTCTATTACTCAAAAAGTTCTCTATAGAGGGCGACCTTCTTGAAACTTTAGGTATACTCATGTTGTTGTCCTCGCTCAGCTGAGTTCTATTCCTAATGCTATAATCATTAGTAGGACTTCTTGACATGCGGTGACTACCTGTAACTCTTGAAGGTTTGTAGCATCTAGAATCATGCAACTCGAATCTAAAATACCCAGAACCTGGGGAAATAGAGTCA
The DNA here is from genome assembly GCA_023621385.1 of Quercus gilva. Lineage (NCBI taxonomy): Eukaryota > Viridiplantae > Streptophyta > Magnoliopsida > Fagales > Fagaceae > Quercus > Quercus gilva. The sequence continues at coordinate 32,221,253 of CM042484.1, forward strand.
ACAGGACGATGTCTCCAAGTAGGTGATCTAGATCAAGATCTTCTCCTTGTCGTGTGCCTGCCTTTATTCTAGTGGTAGTTTGAATCATTTTTGCCACCAGAAAAGTATCTATTACATCTGTGACTAGACTTGTAATGGTGCTTGTGATCATCCCAACAGTCATAGCCATTGGAATGTCTATGATGCTCGTGATTGGTGGTATCTTTTGATGAATGGTGCTTGTGCTCCTTACATTCTTTCTTGTATCTAGTAGGAGATCTGGATTTCGACCTTAGAAATCGTGAAGATGGAGACTGTGAACAAGATTGCAACTCTTTAACACCCTTAGACATGTTGAGTATTCAAAGGACAAGACAAATCATGTATTAAAGATCATAATTAGCACGAAATATATTAGTGATTAATAGAAAATTTAACTAGATAAAAAAAAATGTCACAACTATAACATGGAGCCAGGTATGTTTTCATGGAATTTAAGCTAAAAAGTTATGACAAAATAGGCATTTTTGTTTGTTTCTTAATATCTTTGTATTGTTTCTTAATATCTTTGTATTTATTCATAAATGATTTTCTTAACATAATAATTTATAGAGCACACAATATAATATATGACATCATTTCAATTCTCATGAATAACTCAGTTAGATTATGCTTCTACACCAAAATCAAATAGAACTAGTTTCCTAATAATTCTTTCTCTCTAGTCTTGACACAAAGTTGGTAGAGAGTACTAATGAGATATTATATGATTTTTATGTTGGGGAGGTACACTTCCTTCAAATTTCTGTAAGTTCTATGTCATCACTCAATAACATTCCAGCATTGACAGCTTGCATTTAACAAATTTCTAGACCCCTCTTATGACACGGCTGAAAAGTGTATATAAATGATGCATTAACAAACTTTTCATTAGATCTTAGCATTACGTATGTTGAACTACTTGTGTCTTCTTTATCATAATATGCATGCAGGTATGAAGTCTTAGTTTATGATTTTATTACTTACATTGTTGCTCTTTGGTGGAAATCCATTCAACAATGATGCAAATATTCAAGTTAAAACTACTAAATGAATTTTGAGAATTTTCTATAACCTTTATATATTTTTTTTCTTCTTGGGAGAATGGAATAATATGCTCCACCATAGAAAAATCCAACAACAAAAAATAGATGCAATAGAACTGACATTAAATAGAGTTGACGTGAATGATAGGATCTAAGTTTATGGATTTTACCATTGAGAATCAAATTCCTCAACTTTCTCTTTTGGTGTAGCATCTTTGTCCCCAATCAAAATTTTGCCAACTTTTGTTGCACGAGCTGCTGTTTCTTTGACAGCTGCTTTTATGCTTGCTTCTTGTTCGTCAACCAGCTTCTTGAACCTCAGCTTCTCACTTGCTAGTGACTGTTCAAAATAATACTGCTGCAGAGTTAAGGCGTCATATAGAGAAGGTAGCCCAACATCTGGAGAAGATTGCGGGGATGTATTTGTTGTATGATGTTCAGAAGTCATAGTTAAAATCACTAGTAGCTATGACATTAATCCTATATTTATTATCTTTCTATTGTCCCACCTCCACCTGCAATTTCAAGGAAAAAAGAAGAGAATCAAATCACTCATACAATGAGTTGAAATCTTTAAGACAACAAATGGTAATTGTTCTAAATAAAAATTCTAGAACACTTTATGGCAATTTATTTTCACAGCATTCATCTTCTTTGTCACAAAACACTAATCTATTCAATATTTTCACAGATTCTATCTCTATCTGTGGATTTCTTAATTATCTTGCCCCTTTAATTATTGTAGTAATGTTTTTTGGGTGATTCTTTTAGTCAAATAAACATTTACATCCTACAATAACTCATGGAGGAGATGATACATAGAGAGAGGGAATGATGTAGTAATAAGGTGATAGGAATTAAGGGACTGATATTATGAGTTTAGGCTAGTAATGCCACCTTCAAATTCTTATTAGTCAGGTCATATGCCATAATCACGCACCATTAATTTTATTTTTATATGTAAAGATGAACTTTATTATTAAAAAAAATACAAGCTACCTTTGACTACACAAGTAGTCTACTGCTATAGGACTATAAAATCAACAGAACACAAATCCAAAATTCTGCTAACGAGGAAAATGAAAAACCATTCATCATAGAAATCCAATCATACAAAGAACACAAGATAAGACATTTCAAGTCCAGTATGGAAGGTTCCTTCTTCTAAACAACGCGATGATCTTGCTCTCTCCAAATGGCCTACATGAGACAATGGAATAGCCTCCAAAATTCTGCAGCACGACCCCTACCCCCAAAAAAAAAACTCCCATGACAGCACGTAGTTACCTTCCTTCCTCCAAGCACACACGCAGGTGCTCACACACACCATAGATGAATAAAATAGTATGTATAATGGTTCCTTAAGAACTACAAGGACATCTTTGACTAGAGTTCACAATTGAAGCGATTGGTAAGGCTTGATGACCATGCTGTTTACTTAGTCAAGTTCTACAGATTTTTTAACATCAGGAAATTAATACAATGATCTTTTTTTGTTCTTCAGGGCAGTAGAATAGGTACTCGGTGGAGGGATAAAGCCTGAAATAGAATTCAAGGAACTTAAAGCAAGCTCTGATATGTAAAGCAGCATTTTAGATGCAAGAATGACATTACCACAAAAACATCTAATTCTCATCTGCAGGTGGATATTTTCTAGCCCTTAAATGTTGTTAGTTTCTAAGGTTGATAATTTATTACTAAGCTCTTCATCCTTTTTTAAGCCTCAAAGTGAAAAAGTGGTGAGTTCTATCTAATTACATAGACTTTGGTACAAGTCATAAAGAACCCTCATATAGTAATGATTAAAGCCAAATTAGTTCCGTAAACTGTATAATTTTTATTGTCAAGTGAAAAGAGAAATTATTATAATATTCAGAGTAGTTTTATAGTGTTTTCAACAAGAAACTAGATGATAGCCACTGGTTTCTAGGATGGCATATTTTAATAGAAGGATCAAGAATCAAAAAGCTCATAAAGCACATAACCATCACCAGATATCAAAGTAGTTTCTCTTTTCCTTCTCTAACAATTGTCTTTGTTGGGAATTAGGCAGTGTCCCTATATGTTACATTAGCTACTCAAAGAGGCTCCTCAAGGTAATATCTCCCCAACAGTCTTCAATTATTTATCATATTCAACCTTACAGATACGTTGGATAAACATATATGTTATATGTTTTTTATAAATAAATAATTTAATAAGCATGCATTAACATTTAGATGTGAAACATGGATGTCTAATGATAAAATATCTATTCCTTTGCTTTTGAGACCAATGGATATGAACTAGAACATTTTGAGCAATTGTTTCAACTCCATTCATAACATTCAGATCATTCATCTATCTATGCATCGGTAATAAACATTAAGGTAACCACTCAACAAATATTTCTCCTGTTGCAAACTTCGCATTACCAAAGTATTTGCAGCTCAATTCATCCCAATAAACCTTCCCTCAATAACTCAAACCCACCTACAAAAAATTCTTATCTAAGACCACACGTAACCCTAAACAATACTTTCTAACCCAAAAAAAAAAAACTTGATACTTTGAACTTCTCCATATTCCCATTATGGGTTTCAATTGCTTTTACAGAAAATATGAGGGAAAAAAAAAAAAAGAGCTAAATGAAAACTTCCTTAATCAGCAAGTTTTACAATTTTCATATATTTCCCATCACATTCTTCAATAACCATATGGTAAAACAAAGTGGTAATTTTAACAACAATTATTATTGAATCAAAACTCAACATTTATACATGAAACTAAAAAGAATTTTTATGAAAAGAACAAAGAATCCTAGATCTAGGTTCCTCATCTTTTACTTTACCAATTATGCATTGCCAATAGCTCTATTCTTTCTAAGATTTATTATACAATAAGTCTATAACACAAACAAGTACAAAATTTATGGTAACAAAAAATCATCAATATATATAAAAAAAGAAAAAGAAAAAAAGAACAGGAGTTAGAGCAATGTGGACCTGAAAACACAGTTGGTGGCTTGTTGCCAAAAGCTTTGGAGTGTCACACAGAATAACAATCTCTTTTCTCCGTACCGTGTGAGTTTGTCTGTGTTTGAGAGTTGATAACTATTTTGTTTTGTTTTATGAAACGTACACATAAAAAAAAATAAATAAAAAAAAAAAAAAAAAAAAAAAAAAAAACAACGCGATTGAGGTGGAGGTAAAAAAAATGGAGTAACGCTGGTGATGACACAATTTGTGTCCTAACATGAGGCGAGTTGTCGTACGTCCATGTCCACGTGAAGACACCCTTCTATCCCTTACAATGCATCACGTTTGTGAGTTGTGGCATAAATTTTGCTACTTTATGTGACACCAGCATATGAAATTTTTTTTTACTACAAAGCATTGGGCATTAACCATAATAGAAAGGTCACATGCTTTTTGCACATGACTCACTTGATTTTAAATATGTTTAGAGTCAAATTTTATCCTTAAAAAAATGAGTTGTGCTAAGAACACAATAAATTGTTATGACATTTTCACTTAGGTGTCACTATGTCAGTCACTCATAGGTTAAAATAAAATAATAAGATATTAGACTTTGACCAACCATAATTAAAAACAAGAGTGTTGTGAAAATGTTATGAGATTTATTTGTGTCCATTGAATTTCTCCAAAAAAGATAAGACATAGCTTGGGTCCAATGTCCTGTATACTAGACTCAATATAATGCAGCCACATGTCCATATAGTATCGGGTCCAATGCATTTGAACTAAGCCTTGCTAAAAAATAATAATATAAAAATCCTAAAATATATTGATCCCAAAATTTTAACGGTTGAAACTTGAAAGTTATTGAGTTCTTCTATGGACTCAATCAAATTTCATAACTAGTTGAGTTGTCAACCCATTGTAGGTAAAAAATGAAATAATCTTTTTTAAAAAAATTATATATATAAATATATACCAGGACTCGCCATAACTCAAAATAAGGGTGCTGTGAAAATATTGTGAGATTTTGTTGTGTCTCAAGACTTTTTCAAACTTATTAGTCCCTAATGTTCATGCGAGTGATTTTAGTCATGTTTTAAAACACAAATTTATTAGTCCTTCTGTCTAATTTGGTTTTTTTTCTTTTTCTTTTTCTTTTTTTGTATACATGGTTAATGGAGCAATAATGTGGCCTATTTTTAATGACATAATAACTATTTTTTATTTTTCAAAAAACCTACACAATAACTTAGTCAAACCCAAACCCATATGTGTGCCCCAAGTTTTGACCTAAGTTCAAAATTAAATATTAAACAAATCAAACTCTAACATAATAATGTGCTTGTGAATAAGTTTGCGAACGTAAAACCCAATTAAAAATATAGATTATACCTAGTTTCAAAAAAAAAAAAATATATATATATATATACACACACACACACATATATATAGATTATACCTAACAAATAAAAAAATATATAGATTATATTTTATTATAAATAGATTGGAGATTAACTCGTATAAATTTATAAACAAGTCAAAATATAGAAGATTATTACTTTAACTTATTGATAAATAGATAATCCATTGTGTAATAAAATTATATATGGTTTTTTACAATATAAGATTGTTGAATTTAAATTTTAAAAGTTCATAAGCAAAAATCATTTTATCTAATTGGCTTAAACAATATAATTTCAACTTTTTTTTAATAATGTGGAACCTCATTAAGGCAGGTCCTTTAGGCTCTATTCTTAAGAAGTAAACCACGAATACACGACCTCACCCCGTTAGAATCACGTATTAGATAATTAATTATGAAGTGGTAAAAAACTATAGCCTTAGTGTTTTTCGAATAATTACTGTAGGGTCAATTTTTGATGGGCCAAGTACGGACTTTGTAGACTCAGTCCAATGAAACCCCGAACAATAAATTTGTAGAGAGTGGGTTAAACAACTGGGCTGAAAATGGATTTAGCAACGATTCAAGTAGACAAAACAAGAAAAAAGATGGTGTTCAGGCTAACGTTCAGTAGGAACTCTCTTGAATCCGAAGAGGTTAAAAGTTACAGACTTCAATTAATACAATTTTTCTCCCCCCTATCCTGTGAGACCTATTCCCTTTATATATACATCTTCCCCCTCATCTTCACCGTACACTTGTTCCTCATCTAAGCATTCACTTGAGTACTAATCACATCAAAAGTTTGCTTTAGTCTGTCGTGAGTGGTAGTGGGTGAGGTTACACTGTTCAGGTGTCTTCTCCACATAAATGCGGCCAGGAAAGTTGCTGATGTGCATTAAATGTGGTGGTAGCAGCTTTTTCTCTAAGATATTTCTTGATCTTCTCACCCCTAGGCGTGCCCAGAGATCATTCCTTACCGTGGAATCTGCTGGGAGGATTGTTGGGGTCTTCAGTATATTTACTTGATCAAGTTCCTCAGCGGTCCGATGAGTGGAACCTCTTTGGACCAATCAAGTCGTCTTCGGACGCACATTCATCCCTTCTCGAGTGCTTTTTCACCGAGCGGTCTCAGCGCTGATCCTCTTTACCTCTTCGGACGAACAGTGATACTCAAATTGGGCCTTAGGCCCAATGCGTGGCGTTGGGCTTCCTCATCCACAATTACAATTTTATATAAAATATATATATATATATATATATATATATTGAGAAGCCAGATCAAAGACCTGGGAACCTTATTCCACAAAACAAAACTTAATGAACATCACGCAACAGCAACGGGGCAATATCAGTTGGCAAATTATTTAGCCAAACCTGGACCCCCTTAACTAACTTAGCTTTCTTATAAACAAATTTGAACTTGTTCAGCAATAAAATAAACTAACTCTAAAATAGGTTAGCAAATTCGAATTTGTTTGACGAGAAAATGAACCAACCTTAAATAGCTTATAGCATTCACACTAACTGAAAAAATAACCCTTTTAACCAAGAACACTATAGGTCAATTGAGATTGCTAATATTTGTAACAGAGATATCTATGATTCAAATTTCATCCTTTAATATATAAAAAATTAAAATTAAAAACACATTTTTAAAGGTAAATTATCTATTTGGCCCCTAATGTTTACATTATGTGTCAATTTGGTCTATAACATTTCAATTGTGTTAGTATAGTCCCTATCATTTTGGTACTATGTCAAAATAGCTCATGTCATTAAATAATGGATGAAAAATGTTGGCATGACTAATGATTGTATTAAAATATTATTTTATTGCCACCTAAGCTACCATGTGTTTTTAATTTTTTTTTAAATGAAACAAAACAAAAATAAAACTTCATCTTTGGAGGTTGGGATTGGAATAGTGGTAGCTTAGGTGGCATAATATTTTAATATAATCATTAACAACAATTAGTATTTTCAAGAGAAGTACTATGGTTACAACATTTTTAGTTTTTTACAACAAATTCCAGGTGATAGATTATTATTGGTTTTAATTTGAACCAGTTTCTAAAATTACTTTCTTACCCCCCAATAATAGTATGTAACAACTTGCCACTTAAAATTTGTTGTAAATGTGTAATAAAAATATTGTCGACATAACATTTTTTTATTTTTCATCCATTACTTATGGATAGAAACTTAGATTCTGTTTGAAAACAACTTATTTAGAGTCTATTTGAGATTTGTTTATTTTATTGAAGTTGAAATTTTTTTTATTGAAAGTACTATAGATAAAAGTAAAAATTAGCTGAAATAGTATAGTGGGATCCATGAATAGTACTAAAAAGTAAAGTGGGACCTATAAATAGAAGTAAAAATAAGTTGAATAGTAAAATAAGTTGGCAAAATTAACCATGCCAAATGGACGCTTAGTTGAAATTAAATTTTTTTTGCTAAAAGTACTGTAAATAAAGTTAAAAAGTAGCTGAAATAGTACAATGATGCCCATAAATGGTTCAAAAAAATGCAATAGAACTCATGAATAATAGCAAAAATAAACTAAATAGTAAAAAAAACTTATTTTTTAAGTTAATGCCAAGTGTGACCTATAAGCAATTTAGCTTTTTTTTTTTTTTTTTTTTAGTTTTTAATTTTAAATTGTTTATAAATGAAGCAAAACACCTTTTTAGCCTAAAATTTAACCAGGTAAAAACAATTTTTTTTTTATTATTAAAAAAAATGAAAGAAAGAAAGTAAAACGCTTGTGCATCAGGCTTGAGCTCAACGGACTGTGTACACCAATATTTTCTAGTGCTTCAACACATCAATTGAGTTTGAGAGTTGAGACACTATCTTTCTTCACTCTCTCTCTCTAAGCTTGAGCTCGAGCTAGCGCCATTTTCAGAAAGGAGGAGACTTCTGTTCGTCGACTTCACCGACGCAGGGAAAGGGCTTTCCAACGGCACCAATCGAAACCCATTTCAGGTACGCTTCGATTTTCCCCCAAAGTTTATTCATCCCGATCGAAACCCATGTGAAATTTTGTCCATTGAGGATGGGTATGATGCCCGGTTGTGTGTGCGTGTCAAATTTTGGCGTTGGTGGCGGCTTTTGGTTTAATAGAGTTGATAGATTTGTAAAATTTTCACATGGGCTTCGATCATTTTGTGTTGTAGTTTATAGATTTGATAGATTTTCCCATGTAAAACTCAGGAGCACAACGTGAGCTTTGGTATTTATAGGTGGTGGTGGTGTGTTTCAGTGTTTGCTACTGAGTTTCTGTTTTGAAAGTGTGGAGTTTTATGTCAGTATAGAGTTGATTTGGTTCGCAAAGCATTACAAATTCTAGCCTTAGTCAGTGAAGTTTACATACTTTCATAGCAATTCTGTCCCATTAGTGTGTTGGCACTTGGCAGCCTTATACCCAATTCGCGGGTTAATCTTGCAACTCCTCTTATTGGTGTGGGGCAGTCATTTAGTGTGAAATGACATGAATATGGTTGCCTAGGGAGAATAATGAATGTTCTTGGTATATTCTGTCATGATTGGGATGAGTTGGGCTTTGTGGGAATTACAGTAGCAAAACTAGATAGAATGAAATTGAGAAAGTAAGTATTTGCAGTAGAAGATTGTGTAACAGAAGATATATCTCTAGATAAAATGAAATTGTCAACTAGGATTGTGTAATTTACTGAATTTCTGGCCCAAAGGCTGTGGTGATCAGAGTTTATTCTAATTGCTCAACAAGCTACAAGAAATTCGCTAAAATCTGTCAAATGAAAGTATTAAATAAAATAATATTCAAATTTCTCAACAAACTACAAGTAATTGGCTGCACTCTATACAATATACATATTAAAATGGATAGAGTGCGCTGTAATGAATTGTAGTTGTTAAATCTATACGGTCTAATCGTGCACTCTCTGAAATTGGAGTGAAATTCACTTTGCTAAATTCTACAGTTCTATATTGTAGTGCACCTTCTGAAATTCCTTTTTAACACTCTTTTAAAATGGCTAAATTTCTTTTAAAACTACAAGAATTGTAGTTTATTCATTTAGGTTTTAATGATCAAAGAAAACCTGACACATTTAGGTTTGTTAAGTGAACGACCCATTTGAAACCTCCTTCAAAATATATTTAGAAGATATACTAGTGATTTGGCAAAGTAGTTGAGACTCGAGAACTAAGCCTCTGATTGCCATGGAAAGAATCACGCCTAATGAACTTATGGCGTTGAACAGAAGCACGGTGTGATCTTGATTGTTTTTCATCTATAGCTAGTTGTATGATTATCTCCAACTCATCATCATTGGAGTATGAGGATTCATTAGCAATTATGTTAAATAACAGGATGGTCAAAGAAAACAAAGAATGAGTGAAGGAAAGATAATTTTGGGTTGAGAGAAAACAAAGTTGACTGAATATGAGAGTGAAAATGAGAGTGTTTGGATTGGGGTGGACTCAAATTTGAGAGGAAACGGTCTCCTTTATAATAAGAGAATATGAATGTTAAAATATGACTGTTGGAGAAATATTACTATTGCAAAAAATGACCGTTGGGGTGTTGGAAAATGTTAGCATTTGAAAAAAATGACCGTTACAAAATTGAATAAAGAAATAATGTTTTAATAGAGTAGAGATAGAGTATTGAGCTTGATGTAGGTCTTTGTGAATAGTAGATTAGCTAAAATAGAAAAAAGTGGGCTTGTTAGATCAAATTTGGCTAAAATCATATTGAGCCTGGTGTGGATGCTCTAATATAGCTTGGTGAGGAGCTTGTGCTTGGTTCGTGTTTGAAATAAAATTAAATGAACAATTTTAACTTTAGTACTCTACTTGGCTCAACTCATTTACTACCCTAATTTAGACTATGACACTAGTCTTTGCTCATCCAACAACTGACACATAAACCTATTGTAACACAGCTTATCAAAGACATTTATACAACAAAGCTGGGTAGTTTGGGCAACATGTTTATCTAAACCTGGATTCAGATAACCCAAGAATTCAAATACACCCAAGCGACACTTGATGATTGACGGCCAGACCAGCTCACAGTCACACTGCTCCCTCAGAATCCCACCATTCCAGGGTCAGAATCTCTCACTTCTCTTTTCTTCTTTGAATTAAATGTCAAAATTAGGGCTTTCGTTCGGCCGTGAATTCAGTTTTCAACCAAGCTTGTAATCCGTTTACTCCTGATGTTCTATCAAATTCTAGACACATTCCTGTTTGGTTGCCGAGAAACTTAGAAGCTGAGGGAAAAAGAAAAAGAAAAAGAATAAAGTTTGTGTACACATGCACATACACACAGATTCCAATAATGAATTGTCACTTTCGAAGTGATTTTCTCCCTATTGAACCGAACGTTGCACTAATCATATCTCTTAGTAATTTACTTGCAAAATGTGTGCAAAACGATACCTACTGTTTTCCTATATTTTCATGGCAACCAAACAGGGCGCTTTAGCTGAATCATTTTGAATTCACACTTTAAAACCCTGGCATTGAAGGCATAGAAATTGTGATTTATATGCTATTGAATTAAATTCATATGAATGTTAATTGTTGCAGGAAAGTAGAATTATTATTAGTATGAATAAGCTATTAGATTTTGGAAGGAAGGCCCTATTCTATGTTAGGGTTCTTTCTGGGTACGAAGAGCGCAGAATCCGATCGTTTAGGTTGGAGCTTGAGCAGCGTATGAAACAGGTGTTGCTTAATTTTCAATGTCATTTCTGTAGTGCTTTCTTTGTTGTATTATGATGTTGTGTATTCTGTGTGTTCTTAAGTTATGCTACATGTTTCATTTGCTGTTGTAATTGTAGTGGATGCTTTTTGCTTATGAACCAAGTAGGGTAAGTTGGATTGTTTATCTTTTTCAAACTTCCTTGCTTTTTGGAGAGCTTTTATCCCAAAGCAAGCAATCAATTTGAAGGGTTCATCATTGGTATTGCATTATTTGAATAATATATATATATATATATATATTCGTTTGTGTGCATGTGTATATATAGAGTTAGAAAAGGCGTGGTTTAAAAACACGTGGTAATTTACTAGTTAATGTCTATAGTGTTTGTTAGGCTACCCATGATGCCTTCAATGTTTCCACCCTCTGTCTTGCTTGCTTGTCTTTGGTGTCTGTTCATGTCAAATGATCAACTTCAAGAATGCTTAACTTTCTACAAAATAGAGTTGGCTCATCTTCTTATACAAAAATCAATTTAAATGTGCATGACCTTTTGACTCATTTGGTTACTCTTCCTTTTCTTCAATTCTCTAGCAACTTCTGTGTTGCACCTTATTTACTTTCTACCAATTGGTGATACCCAGACCTTGCAGCAGGTGTTTTATAGTTGAATAAGACTCTTCATGGAACTGCATAGAGTTCCTATTTCCTTTAAAAAGAATTGTTTGGGGGTTGGGTTTTTTTTTCCTGTTTCTTTTTCTTTTTTTTTTTTGGTGGGGGTGGGGTGGGGGGGGGGGGGGGGGGGGAGGAGAGATAAGACATTGATCTTGTAGGTGGGTTTTTGATCTGGTATTGATCTGGTATACCAGTGAGAAAAGTAGGAAGACAATGATTCTATCTTGAAGGGGCTAGGCCCCACCACCTACAGCAATACTAGTATGAAACTGATAGAACATTCCTGATCAGAACTTGTAAATCTCATTGTAGGAAGCCTTTGTAATTCCTATCTGTTGTGTAATTTTATTACATTTGGTGGAGTAATGTTCAATTTGTTTTGAGCTTGGTTTTCTGCAAGATGTACAAGTTTTGATGGGTGAGAAGATTCTTTTCCTGACTGAAATGATCATATGAGAATATTGTTTGAGTCTAACAAATCATATGTTGAAAAACAAAATTAAAATCTAATTTTAATTCGTACAGGAGTCTCCCAATTGATTTGATAACTCCTAGTTTTGAAAAAGAGTTAAATGACACAGGCACCACAGTCAATTGTAATAGTGCCTCTCCCCCATCATATTTGTCTTGGCTGTCAACTAGGGAAGCACACCAAACTACCATTTTCTCAACTTTATCTCCTTTGTTGCTTTTTGGATTTTGTTCATATTTAGCATTCACCATTCGTATGATAAACATGGTTTATCTCCATGTGCTTGACACTCTTTCTCTCTCTGTCCAGGCACAAGAAAGGAAGGCTGCCTTAAGAAAGGTCCCAGAACAGGCTATTTTAGCAGAGGTTCGCCATATGGTTGAGGAGATGCAAAATTTAAATAAGAAGCTTGAAGAAACTGTAAGTTTTGGTTTCACCTCTGGTAAATAATTGAATAAGGTTTATTGGATTATTTGAAGCTCTACCTTTAACATTCAGTTGATTGCATTTGTGAAAAAATTCTTTTTAATTCACTATAAAACGATGTGAATTTTCATTAATCAATATTGAGCTTGAAACATAGGAAATAACAGTGCTAAAGCAGACAAAAAAGTTACCCCTATGCCTTCATGATTGAAGATTATAGAAGGGAGCCTTACGTCTTAACAATGTTAGTCTTAGTGATGACTTTTTGATGTACTCTTTAAGTTTATTTCATTGTAATGGTTATATTAGAATTTTAGGGATGCGAAGGAAACTAAACAGATTGAATAAAGTATATCTATAAAGATTATGGAGATGCAGAGTTGAAAGGGGACAGCTTTGGAGGCATGCCATTTGTATTGGGGGGGGGGGGGGGGGGTGTCAAGTTAACAAAGCTAGTTAGGGGTCAGATGTGAGTCTATGGAAAAGCATTAGAGGCGGCAGGGCTTCTTTTTCTAGACAATCTCCCCATTCAATGTTAGGAACCTAGTAGTTCCTAATGGGATTGGATGGAAATTATAGGGGAATGTATGTGAGTTGTAGGGAAATTGACTTAATTCGAGGTAGTCACAAGGTGCTTGGAAGTAGTTGGTGTGTTCAATGTTCAAGATCCTTTGGAGTATTGGGTTAGTGGCCGGTTTCCCCTCATGAAGATGTCAACTACAACACCACCTTGTGGCAAGGTGTTTTGAAGGAGACGGAAATGTTAGGAACCCACATTTGGGTATAGAATGCATTTAGTTAGTTAGTTGGTTAGTTAGTTACAATCCCAAGCATGTTAATCGCATTTAACACATGTTGGAAATATTAATGCACACGGGGGAATAATATGACCATTAGGATAAGGCCACGTGGGCTAGTAGAATATTTTATAGTTTTATAAATATCTACTTGTAATCACATTTCCATCATTGAAAAATAAACCAATTGATTGCTTAGTGTATTTCCTTTCTCTCTCTCTTTCTCTCTCTCTTAATATTTCTCTATGGACGGTGACTACCTCGAATTAAGTCAATTTCGTTATAATTCACATACATTCTCCTACAATTCCCATCCAATCCCATTAGGAACTACTAGGTTCCTAACATTCTCCTTCCCCTATAAAGATTATGGAAATTTGGAGTTGAGTGAGAACAGCTTTGGAGGCATTCATTTTTTGTTAAATAGGGAGAAGCATGGGGGGTTGGTAAATGAAGCTGGTTAGGAGATCACATGGGGTGAACCCATGGAAAAGTATTAGAGGAGACTAGGAATTTTTTTCTAGAATATCTCCCTTTTTTTCCCTCCCCTGGGGGCCAAAACTCACTTATTAAAAATAAAATTCTAGACATTAAATTCGTTGTTGGGGGCACATCAGTTTGATTTTGGAATGACTTATGGTGTAGAGATCTTATCCCTGGCAGTGGAAAATAATGCTTCAATTGCCTCTTATTTATGTGATTCAACTGAGAGAGGAGTGTGGTATTGGAATCCTCAATTTAGTAGACCATTTCAAGATTGGGGATTGGATTCCATGGAGATCTCTTTGATTTGTTGTATCCTAGTTTGCCATCTAGCCAAGGTAAGGATCACATATCCTTAAAGCTAACAAAAAGTGGAACCAAAAAGTCAGATGCAGTAGAGGTGCAGGATATTCGGCCTATTAGTTTGATAGGGGGGGTTTACAAAATAATTGCTAAAGTATTGGCTAATAGGTTGAAAGAGGTGACTGGGGATGTTATTTCGAAGTCTCAAAATGCCTTCATTAAGAATAGGCAGATTCTAGACTCATGTCTCATTGCAAATGAGTGCTTGGACAGTAGGCTGAGATCAGGAGTTCTAGGGGTGTTGTGCAAGTTGGATGTGGAGAAGGCTTATGATCATGTGAATTGAGTTTTCCTAATGTATATGCTTGAGCAGTTCGGTTTCCCAGAAAAATGGAGAAATAGATTTTTTTACTGTATATCCATGGTCAAATTTTCAGTTTTGATTAATGGAGCTCCATGTGGTTTCTTTGGGAATTATAGAGGTTTTCGACAAGGTGACCCTTTGTCCTCATTGTTGTTTGTTGTTGTTATGGAGGCAGTTAGCAAAATGATGGATAAGGCAGTGACGGAAGGTCTATTGTCTGGATTTAGCGTGGTTACCTCCACAGGTGATCCCTTACAGGTAAATCATCTACTCTTTGCAGATGATACGTTGGTTATGTGCGATGCTGATATCGACCAAATGTTGTTTTTGCACCTGATTTTGTCAAGGTTTGAGATTATATCGGGATTGAAAATTAATTTGGATAAGTCTGATCTAGTTCTTGTGGGAGTGGTTCCGAATTTTGAGATGCTAGTAGATGTGTTGGGTTGTAAGCAAGGCTCACTTCCTATGAAATATTTAGGCCTTCCATTGGGTGCAAAATGGAAAGATAGAGCAGTTTGGAATCCCATCATTGAGAAGGTGGAAAGGAGGTTAGCGGGATGGAAAAGATTGTATCTATCTAAAGGGGGGAGACTCACTCTCATAAAAAGTACTTTATCCAATTTACCTACTTATCTCCTCTCCCTTTTTCCAATTCCAACAGATATGGCATAATGTATAGAACAACTTCAATGAAATTTTCTTTGGGGTGGTCTCGGAGATGATTCTAAACATCACTTAATGAATTGGTCCAAGGTATGCTCTCCTATCCAGTCTGGGGGTCTAGCGATTCGAAATTTGAGATACTTTAATGAAGCACTATTGGGAAAATGGTTGTGGAGATTTGGGTATGAGAGAGAAGCGTTATGGAGAAGGGTTATAAGGGTTAAATATGGAGTTGAGGAGGGAGATTGGTGCTCTAATTATGTTCCAGGCTCCTATGGGGTGAGTTTATGGAAACTATTAGTAGTGGTTGGTCTACTTTTTCTCGCTATATTCAGTCTTAGATTGGAGATAGGACTAGAGTGAAATTTTGGCAGGATGTCCGGTGTGGGGATAATCCTTTGAGTACGTGTTTTCTAGATTTATTCAAAATCAGTAATAATAAGGAGACTTATGTGGCTGATCTCATGTAGTTTCCTAACGGGGTTCTTCTTTGGGACTTGGAATTCTTGCGAGAAATTCATGATAAGGAATCAAAATCGTTGTTTGTTTTTTGGGATGTTATATATGGAGTCTCATTGAGGGGTATTGGTGAGGATAAGATGTGTTGGATCTGAGTTGTGGTCTATGGTGTTCACCTTGTTTGGTATCTATTAGGTGATGCCAAAGACTGTGCTTTAGCTCCTTGCATGTTGGCAAGGAAATTCTGGTCATCATTGTAATGGTGTTATTTGGATGGATGTCCCTCATTGTTTGATGTGGTGCGTTTGGAGGGAGAGAAACAACCGGTGTTTTGAAGGTTTTGAAAGGACTACAGTCGATTTAAAACTTTTCTTCTTTAAAACTCATCGGATTGGATGTCTATTAAAGGAAGTCATTTTATTTTTTCGGTTTATGATTTGATGGATGCTTGTAATTTATGTATTTGATTGTTTTGGTCTCCTGTTGTATACTTCCTGTATACTTGGGTGACTCTTGAGGTAGAGTCACCCTAATCAAAAGCACCCTATCTAATTTACCCACTTATTTTCTATCTTTATTTCCTATACCTGCTAGTGTGGCCAACCGAATTGAAAGGCTCTAGCGGAATTTCTTATGGGACAGTTTTGGAGATGATCCTAAAATTCATTTGGTTAAATGGGCTATTGTTTGTGCTCCTATTTCTTCGGGGGGCTTAGGGATAAGGAAGATAAGACTTTTCAATGAAGCTTTACTTGGGAAGTGGCTTTGGAGATTTGGGATTGAGAAAGATGCCCTTTGGAGGCAAGTGATACTGTGATAGTGATGAAATATGGTTGTGTGTGTGGGGGGGCTGGTGTACCGGATCTGTGTATGGCCCTTATAGTGTTGGTTTATGGAAAAATATCAGTCAGGGATGGCCTTGTTTCTCACGTCATATTTTGTTTGATATTGGTGATGGGTCTAGAGTGAAGTTTTGACATGATCGGTGGTGCAGAGAGACATCTCTTGCTATTAGATATCCTGACTTGTTCAGATTTTGTAGAAATAAGGATGCCAGTGTGGCCGAGCTTATGAAGTCTGCCAATGGTATCCTCTTTTGGGATGTGAGATTCTTTAGGGATGTGCATGCTCGGGATCTAGAGGCTATGTCAGGCTTTATGGAAACCATATATGGTTCACCTATAAGGGGGCTAGGTGAGGATAAAATGTGTTGGATACCTAGCAAAGTTAAGGGTTTCATGGTTAGTGATTATTATAGAATTTTAGTCGGCAACATTTTCTATGGTTTTCCTTGGAAAAGTATTTGGAAGCAGAAGATTCCCTCTAGAGTAGCTTTCTTTGTCTGGACTGCTGCCTTAGGGAAATGCTTAACGATTGATAATTTACGAAAAAGGAAGGTGTGGATTTTGGATTGGTGCTTCATGTGTAAGAGAAATGGTGAATTGGTTGACCATCTATTCCTTCATTGTCCTTTTGCTATGGATCTATGTTCTATGGTTTTGGGTCTGTTTGAAGTATCTTGGGTTATGCCGCACACTGTTTTGGGCTGTTAGGGTGTTGGCAAGGCAGCTTTAGTCGTTATCGAAATTGTTATATTTGGTCCATCATTCCTCATTGCCTATTGTGGTGTCTTTGGAGGGAGAGGAATAGTAGATGTTTTGAATATGTTGAGAGATTTATTCCGGACCTCAAGCTACTCTTTTTTAGAACTTGAAGGGATTGGTTGCTTGCTTTGCAAAATCAATCATTCCCTTCTTTTATTGATTTCCTAGACTCTTGCAATTTTTGTATTTGATTTCTTATCCCTTGTTCACTCCCTGTGTACTAGGGTACTCCTTTTTTATATCAATATATCTTATTACTTATCAAAAAAAATTTCTTTACTCTCAAAAAAAAAAAAAAAAAAAAAAAAAAGAAAAGAAAAAGAAAAGTGGAAAGTCTGATGTTTGATCATATTATGCATTGAGGAGATCTATGGAATAACATTTCCTTAGAGGAGCTCAGGAGGATAAGGAGTGCTCAGGTAACTCGAGTTGTTTTTTCACTTGGACAGCAGCATTGGGTAAAATTTTAAATGTGAATAATTTAAGAAAAAAAAACATTGTGATTATTGATTGGTGTTGTTTTTATAGGAATAGTGAGTAGACAGTTTAGTACTTTCTACTTCATTGTTTAGTGGGTAGAGATTTTTTTTTTTGAGGAAAGTGGGTTAGAGATATTTGGTCTCTTGTGATTGCCTTATTTAGGGTATCTTGGTTTATGTCAAAGATTGTGATTCAAATGTTGGCTTGTTGGCAAGGAAGTTTTCATCGTCAAAGGAGTTTGAAAATCCAGAAGGATATTCCATATCTGCATATAGTGGGCAATTTGGTGAGAGAGGAAGAGTCTTTGAAGTTTGCTGGTATTGAATGTCCTCACCGTGTTATTAAACAGTCTCTGTTGAGATCCTTTTCTGATTGGATGAATGCTTTGGGCAGCATGCCTTCATAATCTTTTTTAGATATTTTAGATCCCTTGAATTTCATATTATAATTCCTTAGTTATAATTTGATACACATCCAGTGTAATTGAACTCTTACAAAAAGTGTACTTAAACTGTCTTCTTTAATGAAAAAATTTATTTCTTATAAAAGAATATAGCTATGGATTGTAGGCTCCTGGTAATTTAGAAAGAGTTATGGGAGGTTCTCGCAGTTTTTTTCTTGAATCCAAATTTTTTCAACTGGTGGTAGAGGAAGGGGGTCAGTTTTTTTCGTTAAGGATTTTTGAGCGGAGTAGGTACTTCATGAAGTCGGTCTTCATGGGTAAGAATGGGGCACAATAGCTGATAAAGAGTATAGAACAGATTGTTGTTGGGATTAGTCCAAAGAATTTTTATACGTTCAGGGTAGGGGATTCAGCTTACACCCTCCAACGGAGCTCCAACTCTTTTGGCATGTTCTTACTCTTGACTGAGTTTAAAGTCGGCGGGTCTAGGAGGTCCATTTTTATTCCAGAAGGCAGAGCTAAGAATGGATGGAGGGTTTTTGGGTTAGAACTAAGGAAGCTTTTAGAACCTGAAAACTATGTGAATGGTGGGTCTGGTTTTTTGAAATTCGTAGCTCAGCATCATAAGGTTAACTCAGGGGTTCAACCATCTAAAACCTTTGCTGATATAGTGCGTGGACCTCAGGTGCAAGTCAAGGGCCAGTATCAGCCAAAGCTGGTCAGCGTCCATGTTAAAAGGAAAATGCCTTTAGAGGATAAAAACAGTGAGAAGCAAAACCCAGTTTTTGAACAGAGGCCGGTGAGCACATCAGGTCCGGCGACTCTTGGAGGAGGAGGAGTGGGTTCCCGGTGCATTAATGAGGTGTTTGAATTTGGAGAGACAGATACGGTAAAAGAAAAAAGGAGATCTCCCTTGAAAACCCATTCAAACTGGAATAAACATGCTTATGGAAAGGAGCGTGAGCTGAGGCAACCTGACTGGACAGAAGGAGGCTTGTCTGTAGAGGTGAATGAGGAAGGAATTAGGCGTGTAGCATGGTCTTCTAATAAAGATGGACTGAAAAATCCTATTTGGGTTAATAGAAGTCAGAGGGAGCAGGTGGTAGGTCCTTCAAGGTCACGGGTATATCACAAGAGGCGTGGATTCACAAGCCTTAAGTGGGTCACACGGGGTGAGAAGCCCATTGTGGGCTTAGGCTCTATTTGTGAAATAAGGGGTCCAAAGAAGCCTGTGGTGGAGTTAGGCCCAAAGGGTAACACATGCTTGGGCTTTCCAAATATCCCTGAGTTTACAAACCCAATCAGACTTGTTGTGGGTGATAGCTCTTCTTCGGCTGACCTGAGACCAAAAACCCACAAAGCTCGTGTTTCGGCGATGGTGGCGAGCTCCAAAACACAGCACGATGGTTTTGCTGCTCTGTTTGAGAGGTCGACGGAGCCTTCGACGGAGTTTGGGTCAACGGGGCCTCCGACGCCTGTTGAGATTGGGTTTGTAAAGCCGGTGGTTATGTCGAGGAGCGATGACGATGAAAGGAGCCTCTCGGTCAATCAGGTGCGTGTAGTTTCGCCGGTAGGGGCGGCGCAGTCCGGGGCAGAGGGAGTTTTGTCAACTCACCGGCGTGGGGTTTCGCCGGTGGAAGTGTCGGGGTGCACCGAGTCTTTTCTAAAGATGGGTTTCAGGTTTAGCTCCGACCGGAACAGTATTTTGGGATTTAATATGCTGTCGGGTGGGTTGATTTCTGAAAATAAGAGGTTGGTGATACTCGAATCTGTGCCGAGATTGGGTGGACCTTCTTGTCCCGATCTTTTTTTGGAGTTTCTGCGAGCTGGGTCAAAGGGTTTTGGAGTATTGGGTCAGGAGGTTAATTCTTTTTCTAGTAAGGAACTTTTAAGTCTTCCTAGGGAGGTCATGCTTGTGGAGGATGCAGTTGATTTTTATGTGGGTTTTGGTGAAACAGAAGTGTCAGATTGTTTACCTCTGCAAACCTTTGCTCCAAGTGTGTCAACAATTTCGGCAGAGTTGGAGGAGGCCACTGAGGTATTGAGTATTGAGAATAAGCTAGATATTTCTGGGTGGGTGAAACACAGAATTCCTGGGTTCTGTAAATTGGTTGGATTGTCTACGAATCAACATGAGAAGTTGTGCATTGCTCTCCTACAGAGGCTAGAAACTGAGATGGATGCAGCCAATGTGTTACACAGGAAAGAAATGGGTAGTAAAAAAGTGGCTAAGTCCAATAACAAGGGACGTAGAGAGTTGCAAAATTTGATTTGTTCGGTGAATTATGACAGGAGATAGAGGGTGGTCTTGTGCTGGTGTTAGTTGTTGGGGATAGGTCTGTGTTTATGAAGATAAAAATGATTTCGTGGAATGTTAGAGGTTTAAATGATCCTCGGAAACGCCTTGTGGTGAAGAATTTGTTGCGGGAGTGGAAGTGTGATGTTGTTTGTTTACAAGAGACTAAAATTGCTAGCATGAATAGGCAATTGGTTTGTAGTTTGTGGATCTGTCCATATGTGGATTGGGCTGTTTTGGAGGCTGATCGGACTGCTGGTGGTATTTTGCTTATGTGGGATAAAAGGGTCTTGGATAAGGTGGATGTTATGGTTGGTAATTTCTCAGTTTCGGTAAAGTGGCAAGGGGTGGGGGACGGTTTTATATGGGCTTGTTCAGGGGTTTATGGCCCAAATGAGAATATCGAGAGGGGTCACATGTGGGATGAGTTGGTGGGTATTCAGCAGTATTGGAGGATACCGTGGTGTTGCTTTGGGGATTTTAATATTGTTCGCTTTCCTAGTGAGCGTAGGGGTGAGACTCGTTTGACCTTGGCTATGGAAAAATTCTCTGAATTTATTGGGGATCTCAACTTGGTTGATTTGCCTTTAGAAGGAGGAAGCTACACGTGGTCAAGTGGTACTGAACAACCTATGATGTCTAGGATTGATAGAGTTTTGGTCACTCCAGATTGGGAGGACCATTTCCCAGATGTTATTCAAAGAATTTTACCCCGTCCTATCTCAGATCACAGTCCAATTCTTTTGGAGGCAGGGGGAATGGCAAGGGGGAAAAGTCCGTTCAGATTTGAAAATATGTGGTTGAAGACTGACGGATTTGTGGATAGAGTTCAATCTTGGTGGAATCGGCACTCTTTTGTAGGTACTCCTAGTTTCGTGCTTGCAAAAAAATTGAAGGCTCTAAAAGAGGACATTGTGCAATGGAATCGCCGAGAGTTTGGTAATGTAGAGCGTCAAAAGAAACAATTACTGGAGGAGTTGAAAAAATTAGACGCTAAGGAAGGGGACTTTGGTCTCACTGATGGGGAGAAAGGTCATAGGGCAGCTTTGAGGTCCCAGGTGGAGCATCTTCTTTCTTTGGAAGAAATTTCCTGGAGACAAAAATCTAGGATGTTATGTATCAAGGAAGGGGATAATAACACCAAGTTCTTTCACAAAATGGCTAACTCCCATAGGAGGTTTAATCATCTACGGACCTTGGAGGTGGATGGGGTGGTTTTTGAGGAGGGATCTGAGGTAACTAATGAGGTAGTACAATTTTATAAAACTTTGTACAAGGAGACTGAGGGGTGGAGGCCTTTTGTGGAGGGTTTGGAATTTGATCGTATTGGGGATGTGGAGAGGGTTTGGCTTGAAAGGAAGTTTGAGAGAGAGGAGATACTTCAAGTTGTAAGTGACTTGGAAGGAGATAAAGCTCCAGGTCCGGATGGGTTTACTATGGCATTTTATCATCTTTGTTGGAGAATAGTGGAGAAAGACGTCTTAGCGGTCTTTGAAGAGTTTTTCCATCATTGTAAGTTTGAAAAATCTCTTAATGCTACATTCATTGCATTAATTCCTAAAAAGAATGATGCCTCTAATATTAGAGACTTTCGACCTATTAGCTTGGTGGGGAGTGTGTATAAAATCTTGGCTAAGGTTTTGGCAAATCGATTGAGAGTGGTTTTAGATCAGTTGATCTCTGAGACTCAGAATAGCTTTGTGGGTGGGAGACAAATTCTTGACTCGGTTCTTATTGCGAACGAGTGTGTGGATAGTCGAGGGAAGAGTAGGGTTCCTGGAGTCATTTGTAAACTTGATATTGAGAAAGCCTACGATCATGTGAATTGGGAGGCTGTGCTGAATTTGTTGCATAGAATGGGCTTTGGAGTAAAGTGGTGTAAGTGGATTCGTACTTGTATATCCACAGTTCAGTTTTCTGTTTTGGTTAATGGGTCTCCAGCTGATTTTTTTGGTAGTTCGAGAGGTTTAAGACAAGGGGATCCGCTATCTCCTATGCTGTTTTTGATTATGATGGAGGTGTTTAGTAGGATGTTGAGAAGAGTGGAGGGAGCTGGCTTGATCCATGGTTTTAAAGCTGAGGGTAGGAGGGGTGGTGGGGAATGTGTTACACATCTACTTTTTGCAGACGATACTATCCTTTTTTGTGATGCGGATGTGGAGCAAATTCTTCATATTCGGTTGTTGTTACTTAGTTTTCAGGCAGTAACAGGTTTAAAGGTTAATGTGCATAAGAGTGAATTGGTTCCAATAGGGGAGGTTGATGATGTGCATGCCCTGGCTAAAATTTTGGGCTGTAGAGTTGGAAAGTTGCCTATGTCTTATCTTGGCATGCCGTTGGGGGCTTCACATAATTCCCCTTCAACTTAGAACCCTATTTTGGAAAAATTTGAGCGGAGATTAGCCGGGTGGAAGAAGCTGTATTTGTCTAAGGGGGGTCGGTTGATGTTACTCAAGAGTACGCTATCTAGTCTTCCTACCTATTTTCTATCGTTATTCACAATTCCTACTCATGTGGCTAATAAAATTGAAAAGTTGCAAAGGGACTTTCTATGGGGTGAGAGCAAAACTCATCTGGTAAGATGGGATAAAGTTTGTGCGCCTATAGCAAATGGTGGCTTGGGGATAAGGAAACTTACTACTTTTAATAAGGCCTTATTGGGAAAATGGTTGTGGCGATTTGGGAAGGAAGAGAATCGGTTATGGAGGAGGGTGGTAGCTTCAAAATTTGGAGAAGAATGGGGGGGATGGACCTCAATTTTGGGTAGGGGAGCTCATGGTTGTGGTTTGTGGAGAGGTATTCGCATGGGATGGGAGGAATTTAGCAAAAATTGTCAGTTTGTTGTTGGGTTGGGGAATAGAGTGAGGTTTTGGCAGGATGGGTGGTATGGGGATCAACCTTTTCAATTGGCTTTCCCAAGGCTGTATGGTATTGCCATTGATAAGGAGATATCTGTAGAGGCTTCTTTGTCAAGGCAGGGGGCAGAGGATAGAAGAATTTGGAATGTTCGTTTTATTCGAGAATTTAATGATTGGGAGATGGATGAAGGGCTGCTTTTTCTCCGTATATTGGGAGCTAATACTCCTCCAATGGATGTGGGAGACCGGATAAGATGGAAATTGAAGCCTAATGGGGATTTTGATATCCGGTCTTATTATAACAAATTAAGGGATTCTTCCTCAATTGTCTTTCCTTGGAAAGCTATATGGAAAGTAAAGGCCCCTAGGCGTGTATCTTTTTTTGTTTGGTGTGTAGCTTGGAATAAGATTCTAACGGGTGATAACCTGAGACTGAGGAGCTTGTTTTTTGTGGATTGGTGTATTATGTGCCGTCATTGTGGAGAGACAGTAGACCACTTATTTCTTCATTGTGAGATGGCTTATCAGTTATGGAGCTTTGTCTTTATAACTTTTGGCCTGTCTTGGGTTGTACCTAGATCGATCCCAGATTTGCTCTTTGGCTGGTGGAATTGGTTGGGGAAGTACTTGTCTCAGATTTGGAATTTAGTTCCGTTGTGCATTCTTTGGTGTATTTGGAAGGATCGGAATCGGCGGACTTTTGAGGATTTGGATAGTTCCAGTGATCAGATGCTTGCTTCTTTTAGTGGGACTCTTTTTGATTGGTCTCGGGCATGGGGACTCACAACTAGTGATTCTCTCCCTTCTTTCCTTAGCTCTCTTTCTCTTTGTAATTAATTTGTTGTTTGGTTTTCTTTTTTGTTTTTTCTCTGTTTTCTCCTTCTTGTATTTTCTGGGTTTGCTCTATGTTATTCATGCATAGAGTAGCCTTTCATTTATATAACAATCTTACTTATCAAAAAAAAAATATATAGCTATGAATGTGAAATGATACCTTAAATTTTTCATTCAACCTTTTAAAGAGCATTGCATGATCTAACCTCTAAGCCCTCACATAGAATTCAAATGCTTTCAGTGTTTAATACTTTCTGCTTTCCATCAAATTTTAAAAAACTTGTCTATTAATTTCTTAAAAGCTGAGTGCCGGAGCATATGGTGATATTTCCTTCTAGTTGATCTTAAATTAGACCCTATTTCTAGCATGGAAGATGTTTGGCTGAATGAGTCATTTCATTTGCTATTAATAATGGAAGATGTTTCACTATCTTAAATGAGCCCCTTCTGTTTTCTTTTTGTTCGTCGCCCCTGTTGAAATCTATGAGTCGTTTTGTGACAAAATCGTGTTTATGTGCAGGAGGCTGCTATTGAAGAGTACTTCAAACCAATTGATAAAGAAGCTGAGGTCATAATGAAAATGCAACTAGACGGAGAGGAGAAGACACTGAAGGAGATGATGAAAACGATGCAACAACAGGCTTTGCTTGAAAAAGCTGAAGCAGAAAAAATCGCAAATGCGAATCAGGTTGGTGCAAAAGAGAGCGAGGACCAAGCATCCACCAAAACCCCTCAACAAGCTCAAATGAGATGACTCTCTGTAACGTTGATGGCCAAAATTTTTGATATAATTTTGTATGAATGCATTTCTGTTTTGGTTATCATTTTAGATGTGCTTATTGGGAGTTGATAGGAACCATTTGGTCGGTTGAAATAACGTAGGAACCATTTGGTCACATCCAGTTCATAATACAACAAATTCTTCTATTCACTATAGATTGGTAGTTGTGTAATTCATTTAAACTTTGTTGGAGGTTCATAAAGAATATAAAGGAATAAGATAGAATGGAATGAAGTAATATTGTTTGAATGTTTTAAAATAAAAGAATGAAATGTAAGTAAACTTGTTTGGAAGAAACATAAAATGAATGAGATTGAATAATTTTATAACAATACTATTTATCCCTAATTTGAAATAAAGGGCTGAACATTCAGAGATATTTTGGGAGTTATAGTAAAATTTCATTAAACCTATTCATTCTCTTCATTCCTCTCAATTTTGGGATGAATGAAAATTTAAGGTTTCAAGGAAAAAATGAGAAATGAGTATTCCCTCTTATTCTGTCATTCCTTTCCACTTAAATTCTCAAATAAGGAAATAGAATGAATATTCTAAAATGATTTTGTTCATTTAAGTTTTTTTACATTCACTTCTAACCTCCCAAACAAAGATGAAAAGGATGTTAAGTTTTTGCTTTGCGATGGAAACGTATGAATTATCCATTCATAAATTCTATTCCAGTCATTGTAGATTGATAGGCATAGGGTAAGAATTGTCAAGGTGAATCTATTATTAATGAATGAATGGGTGGATGCAAAGCAAAAGTAGTTTGAATGGGAAGGAGAGTCCTTCGCTCATGTATAATATACCAAAATAAGAAGAAAAGAAAGATTGCAATGTGGGGCAGCCCAAGTTCTGATAACTTAAGCTCAGTCCAGCGCTGATTGAAACATGTGGCCCCAAATGCATCTACTTAATATTGTCCTTTTCTTTAGGCCCAGGATTGAAGTTGATCGTACGAAGTTTGGGGAAAAGTTCGTGCCTTGGTTGGTCCTCAGTCCTCACCTTCCACTCTTAATTGAACATCATTATAGGCGTTCTTTCGCCATCTTTTTTTAATCAAAAAGCTCATTGATCTTTTTTTTTTTGAGAAGCTCATTGATCTTGTGAACTAGATTGCAACTTTTCAAAGCTAGATTGCCACTTTACGATTTACGATTTTCAATATTTATTGTACAGAAAAATTCTTGTATGAGACGGTCTTATGAGATACTTTCTCGTGTTACAACTTAAAAGACATTGAATTATATAAATGAGTACATAGGTTTGGAGTTATCTTTTATTTTATTATTATTATTATTATTATTTTTTTTTTTTGGCTTAATGGAGTTATCTTTTTCAACTAATGCGACGAAAGAAAAAACTATTTATGTGTAGTTTTTATTATATGACTATTTTTAGTGAGTCAAGTTACTTGTTTAAATAATACACTACTTAGAATATTGAAAAAGAATTCTCTAAAGCGGTTTGGAGTATACTTTGTCCTAACAAAAATTACTCAAGTGCATAAATCTTTTTAAATATCCCTTTAATATGACCAAAAACTTTACTTGATAAAAAATATATAGATATATAATAATATCTTTAGGAAAAACCTTGGCCACGCAAAGAACAATTCGGAAACTTCAACTTGATTAATGCCGGGTCATGACTCATAAGTCATAACCTGCTCAGCTATCCCTTCCCCTATATTTGTCGTTTCCTGTTTTTCTTTTCTTTTTTACCTTCCTTCTGGGGTAAAATTCAGTAGTAGTTTCATAAGAAAAGTTCAATATTGACTAGGCCTTTAAATATTTAAAAAAAAAAAAATCAAAATCAAAATTTCAACACAAAAACCTGTCTATAACCCTTCTTTTAGTAGATTTTTTAATGTTAAAGAAAAGCTAAATATAGAGTTTGGTTTATTTCATTTTCAGTCAGTATGCTAAAGAACTAAGAAGCCCTATTAATTTTTCAAACAAACAAAAAAAAAATTAATAGTTAAAAAGTAATGTTAAGGATACTAGAAATTTAACTATATGAGTCTTTTAAATTATTATATTTCACCAATCATATAAAAATAATTTAAATATTTATTTATTATATTATTTATGTGGCACCAATCATATTTGTACAGTATCATATTGTAAACTTTTTGGATAATTTTAACATTTTCCACAGTTGAAACACAGTTTTGTCAATCTTCGGTTATAACGTGTCCATCATGCTACTACATCATCCGGATGCAACAAAGAGTCAATCCCAATGAAAAACATTGTTTTTGTTTTTATTTTTCGCAATTACATTTCTTTAGCACTCCATGTACAATTATTCTTCTTATTACTAATATCTTTATTTACTTTTGTTTTAGTTTTTGTTATTGGATGAATTATTTTTGTATCTTAGTGAAAAGGTCAAAAGAGGTTCTGATTCGGGAGGACCATGATGATTCAATTACGAAGATTATGGTCAATTATGTTCCCTAGGCGAGGTCGGCCGTATAACCATACCATTCAGACGGAACCTTTACTCTTTGAGATAAAACTGCTGAAGGCTCATCATCATCATCATCATCATCATCATCATCATCGTCATCAAACTTCAATTCTTTTTAAGTTTGAAACCATAACAAAGTTGTTGGAACTGAATGGAGTAGTATAAGGGTAGAATGGCACTCAAAAGCCAATGGGTGCTCTTATCATATGTATGTTGTAGACCTGGCAAACGGGTTAGGTCGATTGGGTTTAAATTTAGGTACAAATTTTATTATGTTGGAGTGGATGGTTATTTTTTCTACTTTTACACATAATGACTTATATTTTTTATTATAAAATTAATATACTTTCTAATCTCTATTTTGTGCTTTTTTTTTTTTTCAATATAAATAGAGTAATAAAAAATAAATAAATAAAAAACTCAAAAGATAAAAAAGTTGGAAAAGACGCAAATCCTTAATTATATAGTTCAATAATTAATTCTAATAGTCTACTAGTCTAATAATTTCACCAAAAAAAGGAAGAAGAAAAGATAATGTGTATACGTGATATACATAAAACATGAAATTAAATTAAATCATATATAAACTAAAGTGTGTTTTCAGATTAACTTTTCATTGAAACTTGAAAGCTTATTTTTGCAAAGTTGTCAAAATTTTAGTATGTAAAAATTGAAGCTTTCAAAAAACTGCATGTAACCACTAACTAGATAAAGTAAAAAGTTAAAAAAAAAAAAAAAAAAAAGCAAACCAAATTCATTATATATACATATACATACATACATACATACATATATATATATATATATATAACTTTAAGAATAAGATATATCTTAGGTTAAAAAAAAATTAGGAAGAAAATCTATAATAAACTTATGAAAAACTACTCAATATTATTAGTATATCCGACATTGAAAACATTTATATTCGAGAATTACTTATCAAGTTGATGAATAATATCATTAGTATTTTAATATAACTTTAGTATACAATTACAAACATATATTAAAAATGAGTTAAAAAGAAAATTAAGTTTAAAATTTTATAATAAAGGTTTGATGTGGGTGTCTGGTGTTGTTAAATTACCGATTGTCTCAAAATTTTAAACTATTAGGATATGATAAATTTAATCATTTAACTATATTCTTCTAACACTGCCCCTCACATGTGGGCCGAAACTACCTTTTAATGGGTGAGGCCCAACACGTGAGAATTTAAATGAGAGGTAGAGTGGAAGAGACTTGGATCGAACTCGGAATCTCCTGCTCTGATACCATGTTAAATTACCGATTGTCCCAAAATGTTAAGTTACTAGAATATGACAAATTTAATCATTTAACCACATACTTTTAACAGGTGCTTGTTCTATCTACCCAATTAGGCCATATCAAAATCCGGTATGATTTACAAGAAGGTAGTGAATAAAGCAAAAAAAGTTTAGGAGGCTTCTCACGAATCAGGATAGTATGGGGTAGATTTTTTGTGTGTAACTAGGTAAACTTTACAAGTGTGAGATTTATTCCTATGTAATAGAGGTGTTATATATCACGACTATACATAAGGAAAAATTATGTTGCACACATGCATTTTCACATAACTAACATATAACTGAAAGCATGATTCACTTTTTGGGTAACGTATGTAACAAACACTGCTCTATATATATATATATATATATATATTCTAAGGGGGTAGGTATCCGAGTAGGTGTATTAGGATGTGCATCAGCATGATAATTAATGACACAAAAGAAATATTACTTGCGGCGGTGGACAAAAGCTTCGAGGATTGACTACATTATCACATGAGAGATGTGGTCCGAAAGCAGAGTACGGACACTAAACTGGCAAAATTGTCCTCGACGCACTGCTACTCATCAACATGTTTCATAATCAACAAGGCAATGCCCCCATTAAAGAAATTTAAAGAATGTAAGTCAGTAAGATAAGCGACCCCTGGTTTTGGAAAAAGTATTTATATATAGACAGACCTATCTACACTCAAGGGACAAAGCCTTGGTGTTTGGCATGATTGATGTTTTGCCTTGTCGTTCTCACTCACAAGACTCGATAACATTGTGGAACCTAACCCACCCTTAAAATCTTTCAATAACTAGGTACAGAACCAAATAGCCTTAAACCAATGATCCTAAGTACAGGCTTTAGTATTTTATTTTTCCACCATCTAGACATGGGGTTAGAGGGATGATTCGTCCAAGTTAAAGAGGGATTGGGCGTTAAGGTCATTCTATCACTTGCAGAGGAAGAACAAAGTTTCCAATAAAAAATTGTTGTTGGAAATTTCGGTGTATTTTCAAAATCTTATGAGAGAAGTTAACAAATGGTCAAATGCTTTCATTTTATATATGAGCTATAGATATGAGAAGTTTTATGTAACTTCCTAACAAGAAAAATGGAAAATGTTAACAGGCACCACAAGGTGTCTGTTAAGAATGATATATTGTAGGGTTTATCTAATTAAAAATTGAAATAAATTGATAAAATAAGTAAAAATAGTACTGAAATGATTAGTGAAATTTAAAATGTTGACTTTATTGGCTTTACACCCTATAAAATTGGTCAAAAATCTAACAATATTGACATAAAATTGTTTCTTAACAGGCACCTGTGCCCGTTAACACTACCCAATAAAAAATTACTATGGTTCAATGGAGGAAACAAAGGGGAAACAGTGCAACTAAATTTCATTTT
Source organism: Quercus gilva (assembly GCA_023621385.1). NCBI lineage: Eukaryota > Viridiplantae > Streptophyta > Magnoliopsida > Fagales > Fagaceae > Quercus > Quercus gilva. Next base: position 32,251,462 of record CM042484.1, read on the forward strand.
GTGAAATATTCTGAAACAATAAGACTAGTGGGGCAAAAAAAGTTTCACAAATTTTTTTCTTAATTATTAAAATGACATATTGTGATTAATATATAATAAAAATGAAGTAAATCATGACTTGAGATTCGAGGGTTCTCCAATAATTCCAACACCTTTTGTGGTGCTTGAACATTAAGATTCAAATCCTACTAGCCTACTTCTCCAATTTACTTTAAAATAGATATATGGTAGTGATAGATGCATGTAAAATTTAAATTGTATTAATCATATGTAACTATCTTAATAAATGGTAAAAAATATTAATTATTTTAATCTACAAGTACATTTGGAAATAGCATTTCAATCACGACTTCAAAGAATTATGTACACACCATTGTTTCTAGCCCCTCCAGGATTTGGTGCCCTTATAGACAGATTAAGAAAATTCCATTTGCATTACAAGAATAGTCAGAAAAAACATTAATTAAAAAATAAAAAGTTTCAAAGTAACTTCTATTTGACCTTATAAGTAGTATAATATTGAAACTCCAATTGCTTGGATCCCATGGCATTTGACGGTGTATTCTTTTGAAAATATTGTATTAGACAAATTCGGATGTATATGATTCAATCAAATGCATCAATTTGAGGACATTTTCGCCTGATTGACTCAGTTTCCAATATTTAAAAGATCAAAGGATGAGATTCAACTAGGTCCGCATTAAGGTGGTTTTTCTTTTCTTTTTCCTGAATGCATTACAAGGTGAATGTAGTGATGTAACATGAGGCCAAGGCATATATTAATAGAAAATTGATTTAGATTTAATGTTTTCCTGAATGTATTTAGGTTTACTTAATAGACAAAAATTACAAGGAAAAATTAAAATTGCTTGACGTAATTTAATGATCATCGACCTTAATTAGATAGTGCCTCTTTTTTATTATTATAATGGAGAAATCAATTTTCGAATTCAATCTATAGAAATGCAGGGAATTTGGTAAAAAAGACGGTTACATAGTTACACGGAAAGAAATAGAAGGAAAGTGTAGAAAAAAGTGGTTACTTGTGGGTTCTAGTTAGTTTCACTAGTAAAGTTTCTGATGGTTGAATAAGAGATCTAGGGTTCAATTTTCACCAACATAAAAAACTGATTGGTGTCTTGATCTAATAATAAAGAGCTATTATCAGAAGCAATCACCATAAGTTGAAATTCTCAACAAAAAAAAAAAAAGTGGCTACTTCAATCCTTGTATCTCCTTTTATTCCAAACATGCAATAGTCTTAGTGTACTAATTGAAAACATTAATTGTAAATTGCACACTAAATTAACATCATTTATACTAAGAGTTTTGTAATTCAATTAATTAGCATTTTCAAATGGTTTCGATGAAGACATTCATGATTCAATCCTCTTTGATAAATAAAAAAAATAAAAAAAATAAAAAAACTATCTTATTTATTACAACTTAATTTAATGTTATGAGAAGGACCCGGTGAAAGTCAAATTCTAGAAAAATAAGGCTCGAGAAAAAAGAGAAATTACTTTTAAAAGAAAAGTAGAAAAGGAAGTTGAAAAAAGAAAAAGAAAAAATGGGGCACAACTTTCAATTTCATCTCCCAACAACCCACCACAACTGCGGCTCTTTATAGTCTCAATAAATTGAGCACTATTTTTGTATGACTTTACCATTGTTTTGATAAGAACAACCTCTTTCAAACTTACCTTTCCTCGTATTTCTCTTTATAACAATCAACCTTAGAAGATATAAAGTCATTTGACCTAAGAACCTTTGATTTATGAGAGAAGTTATGTTCACAATATTTTTATAATAAATCATAGGTAGGTAGTTGTTATTAGTTCAAATTTGAACTTAACATTGAGATTATTTTTTTACTCTAACAATAATAACCAGTAATAACCTGTAACTTAGGATTTGTTGTAAAAATATTATGAAAATATTGTGAACATATTATTTCCCTTTATTTATTTCAAATTTTCAACCAAAGAGGGGTTATTTATTTATTTAAAGATTATCATACACTCATTTTTGTAAATCATATGTATACATTTGTGCCTTTATATTTTAAATGTTAACGGTTGTGTATACCTTTTATTTTATATGGATTGGCATGGTCATTTTAAATATGTGAATGTGGACTACTATTATTTTTCTTTATTTTTGGGCTTATAATGATGGATCAATATTCCCTAAGAACTTTTTTTTTTTTGAGAAAGAAACTGATAGATTTTATTAATAAAATTCAACTACATCCAATTGTAAAATCGAACCAATATGAGATGGGACATCTTCCATCTATACTTGAAAATCTGGTATGTATAATGCATTTTTAGCCAGACTATGAGCAACCTCATTGTCATTTCTATTAATGTGAGAATACAACAATCCTTCTCTACGAACATGTGAAAACCTAATACAATGAAATAACCTTGCAAAACATTTAACATCACGGCTAAGTAAACCAAAAGATTCCAAAGACTGCGAATCTGCATTCAAAGCGTTCATTGCAATCTCTGAAACTCCCTCTAGAGTGACATTTTCCAAACTCAGATCAACATCCAACTGTAAAGCCTTCAATATGGCCAAAGTTTCAAGCTCTATGACAGTTAAGGGGAGAGGGATGATTCCGACCATGTGTGCCAAGCCTTTTCCTTGGCATTCTCGGATGATCACTCCAATCACTGCCCTATCTTCTACTTGAAACGTTGTATCAATATAATTTTTGGCTATGTTTGTGAGCTGATTTGGATTGCACCAAGGTTGGTTTATTCTGATTGGAATCTAATATGTCCATATTGACCAAACCGTGACCGAGAACAACTCTATATTCTGTTTCATTCTGATCATCCACGACAGCCCCTCTTTAAAGTCCATGAATGCTGCTTCCATAGTAGAACAGTGAGGAGAGAGACTGCACATTGAAGCATTTATTTTTCCTGCCACTTCATGAGGGAAGTTATGAATTTTCTCACGTTCCCCTTCGCTGCTAGCTGTGCTTGTATGTCCTGCCTCCTTAGTACCCGTTATATCAAACTTCCTTATTTCTTTTTCAAAAATTGAGAGTTGTGAAAGGAATAAATCACCTTGGCATTTATTTTCGGAACGTGATTGAGGGAATATATGATCATGGCAATTAATTTCGGAAATTGATTGAGAGAATAACGGATTTCGCTTCTCTTGGTTTAGCACGTTTCCTACCTCAGATTCCCTTTCCTTATCAGTTACGGATTTTGAATTTGTAACGGATTTGGAATTAATGTCATCCCCTGAATTTTCGATTTCCATAATTGCTTCGCCTTCTCTAGTCCAATCAACCACTGTGCCTGAAAATTCACCTTCCTATTGCTGAACTGGCGAAGGTCTCATAGGACGCCTGAAAATTCTCCTACCTATTGTTTCACAGATACTTTCTGCCACAGCCTTATTCATGAATTTGTAGGGGACATCATGTACCCTATGGCTACCACAAAGCTTGATTTTGAGACCATTTGTAGAACGCCAGTTTCTTTTGTAGAGCACCATCTTGAGGAATCTGCTTGTGAGAAATTTTGCTGCTAAGATAAATTTGCCGGACCAAGCACACCGGTTTGTCTAGCACTCTGTTCACTAGACTAGGCACACCAGTTTGTCTAGCACTCTGTTCGTGAAGACTTATTCTCCCCCCCTGAACCAGTACCTTAATCCCTCAAACTGGACTGCTTTATCGTTTGATTAGAGGTCAAATTCTCCAGACGATTTGAAAAAAACTGAGAGGAAAAACTTAAAGAGGATACTGCAAAAAGAAACACTGAAGTGTTTCCCACCCCATAAAGGAAAAAACCCAACAAAACCTTAAAATAACCTTGTTATTTTAAGGAGTACAAACTCACCTTCTAAGAGAAGGGACAACTATTCTACTGTTCTAGGAGAAGCACGGAGCTTTCTTAGAAACAGAGAAACCCATGGCTACTTAGAACCATTGATGTTTTTGATTGCTCTGTTTACTACATTCCCTAAGAACCTTTGATTTATGAAAGATGTTACGTTTACAATATTTTTATAATAAATCATAGGTAGGTAGTTGTTATCAATTCAAATTTGAACTTAATATTGAGATTACTTTTTTACTTTAACAATAATAACCAGTAACAACCTGCCACTTAGGATTTGTTGTAAAAATATTATGAAAATGTTGTGAACATATCATTTCTCTTTATTTATTTCAAGTTTTCAACCAAAGAGGGGTTATTTATTTATTTAAAGATTATCATACACTCATTTTTGTAAATCATATGTATACATTTGTGCCTTTATATTTTAAATGTTAACGGTTGAGTTTACCTTTTATTTTATATGGATTGGCATGGTCATTTTAAATATGTGAATGTGGACTACTATTATTTCTCTTTATTTTTAGGCTCATAATGATGGATCAATATTCTGAACACAAGAGGAAGCTTCTACTCTCACTTTATAAAATAGCAATTGCTCCCCCCACCCACCCACCCCCCAAAAAAAAACACACACACATTTCTCTCTTCAACTTGCAACTAACATTGTTTGACAAATCAAGGGTTCCTTCCAAGAATTTCATAAGGGCTCATCATAATACTCAGGAGGCATGTTATTTCTTCACAATAACATCCTACATTCTGTGATTTCAAAAAGTGTATTTAGGTAATTTCTTACACGAATATATTAAAAAAAAATGTGAATATCGCGCATGAAATTATGTGTACAAAGTGTACATCAATGGTATGTAAGAACATTTTTCCTTTTTTTTTTTTTTCCTTTTCTAATGTGTTTTGATGTAAGTTTATAAAAGATCAAAACTAGTATTTACAAATGTTGGACCTAATAAATTACCAATTATCCCAAAAACTTAAGCTTATAAAAATGGTGAATTTAATCACTTAATTAACATTCTAAGTATATAGAAAATGATAAATTTAAACATTTAACCAATATTCCACTAAACCTTGACTTAGGGGACCAAACCCTCACTATTCTCTAAAATGGAGATAATTCATTTTAAGGTGAAGATTTTTTTTTTTTTTGGTAGAGAAAATGGCAACATGTTATGGCTAAAATAAAATAATTACAAGGAAAAAAAAATGCTAAAGAAGAATAGTCTCTCATATAGAATTACAGCCAAAGCCAAACCAAGGTTTGAGGAGAAATAGCATCACAAACTGTAAACAAATCCTATGCTCTCCAAGAAACAGTATTATAATTTGATCCCCCTCAATGACACCAAGTCCACACAGGAGAAAACCATATCTAGGAAAGAGAAGCCCACTCCACATTGAAGACACAAGAGTTCGATAGACAAGAGGAGGATATCACTCAATGCTTGAGATCCATTGTTTTTGTGCTAAAAGAGCTTAGATCCCACAGGAGCTTTAGAGAGTGACCTGACAGCCACCAACGACGGACATGCATTCGATCTAGGCCAGTGTAAGACCTACGGTAGGGACGAAGAAAAGCACCACTAAGGGCAACGAAAGATCCATGAGGGAAATTGAAAGGCCTTATAAAAGAGAAGGATGAGACTTCACATTAGGAGTGGCGATCGTGGTAGAGGTGCTAACATGAGTTGAGAGCCTCTCTCTCTCTCTAAAAGTTCCAAAAATTTTCATCCACTAGTTTTTTAATTTATGATGGAGATGTAGTATTTCACAAATTTAAAAATGAATGTGACATCGTTTCTAAAATAAGTAAATAAATAATCAAATATTGTATTTTTTGGTGGGATGAAATTTTAAATTGCATGACACAATATAAATTATTAGATTATGTAAAAGTAAAACTTTGTCATAAAATGGAAACACTATTTTAAATCAAATAGAGAATCTTTTTTCTAAAGTGGTGAGAAGGTGAATAGAATTGAGATAGGTAAAAGTTACCAATGTTAGCCTAAAAGATATTTATTTTTATATATATAATTTAAAAAAAAAAAAAAAAAAAAAAAAAGAACAACAACTGCATACATGACTTGTGTCATTTCCCTAATATGTGGCATAAATTTTATGTAAAGTCTTGTTTTTATCGAAATATTATTGTAGAGTCACAATTTGCAGCCCAAGTCTAAAGTGTACAAGACTTTGGCCCAGTAAACCCAATACAATAGAATTTGTAGAGAGTGAGTCGAAGACCTAGGTTTTTATGAAATTAACTATAGCTAGTATGAGTTTTTAATATGATCAAATGATAATAAAGTTAATAATCTTGCATGAAGGTGATGTCCGAGGAAGAAGCTTGTATTATAAAATCTAGTAAAGATGATTACAGATTATGTTTGTATTGCTATAGTGTTCCTTTTTCTTCTTCGATCCCCATTTTGTGAAGGGGTTCTCACATTATATATATATATATATATATATATATTTTTTTGAATCCTCTTCACCTTACACTTGTCAACCATTTGGGTTGCTACTTGAGTGCTTGTCCCATTAGCCACCTCCTTTGGTCTTCTGTGAGTTGTAATTGCTAATGTAACACTGTTCAGGAGTCTTCTCCACATAAATGCGACCAGGAGAGTAGGTGTAGGGCATTAAATGCGGTGGTAGCAGTTTTTCCCTTAGATATTTCTGGATTCTTATCTCTTCTGTACGTGTATAAGTATCATCATTGTTGTGGAAATCTCCTGGAGGGTTACCTAAATTGTCGAGGTACAGAGTCGACCAGTTTTTAGCTTTATCCGAGAAGGAACATCTCCTCGGAACATCTTCCTCTGCTCCATCTATTATAATTCTAAACTTTGGGTTTCTTTTAATTACTTACCCCTCCTTGGACAAATCATATCCTCAAAAAAAATCCAAAGCCTAATATACAATTCTGGGCCTTTACCCCCATAATTATCATCCTGTTGTTTCTCAATATCATCCGCTTGGGGGAAGCATACGTTGAAGTTAAGGCTTTATAAAATAGTTTTTTTTTTTTTAAATATTACACATTACAATTTTAAACTTTCTTTTGCTAGATGAATAATATTTTTATAATGGAGGTGATAAATTATTGAATATCTTAAAGCATAACTATTAAAATATTGTAGATTTAATAATTTAATCTAGTAGATATTATTACCCTAATAAAACTAGAAGATCCTAACTCTGAATTATCATTTCAAACTTTCATAAAGTTCTGGCAAGCTAGCCATAGTTTAATTCAAGCTGATGTGATGATTAGAATGCACTAATGACCAAGGTAAGGGAATCTTGGTAACAGTTATCTTTACCCGGAAGAACTTCCAATAGAAAATCTACTTTGCCAAATGTAACTTTTATGCTTTTGTTTTGGAGCAAATTTTAGAAAATGTAGCAAGCTGCTTTACACTAATTCCAAAAGTACCAACAAGTATAAGATACTCCTAAACATGCGTAGTTAATAGATTAGTGCTTTAATCCAAAAGTAATGAAGAAATCTTCTTCTTCTTTTTTTAAACAATTTGTGATCCTAACATATATGCTTTTGGCCCCATTATAACATGTATTTCATCAAATGCTAATCCCGATCAGAGCCCACCATATCTTGTTTGCTGTTTTAGCATACTTGGGGGTGTAAATTTCATATTTTTATATTGGGAATACCTCCATCATTTCATTTGCTTTAATCACACCCATTTTATGCCTAATGGCCCTAATGGGTGGGTACATTTCTATTGTCTTTTACCTGTTTGAAGTTTGAACTTAATAGACAATCGACATGCTTGCATGTTGTTTGGACTTTTTGATAAATGCAATCTATTTGACCTCATACGTGGCCCCATAAAATTTGCAAATGTGGAGGGCCTAAAAAAGAAGAATAGAAAAAACACATCCATGTTCGTCAAGATTTGGTTTCAATTTTGGCAAAAATGTCATTTTTGGTTCAATATTTTGAGGTTACTGTCAATTCGGTTATTTTTATTTTCAACTTATAGTTAATTTAGTCTTTACATTTTGATAATAGTTAAATTAGTACATGTTATTTTCAATTTGTAGTCATTTTGGGTCCAAATCTTGGTTTTTTTAGTTGCTAAGTTGATATGTGTGTCTACCAGAGTTGAATATTGATAAATTTGATTTGTATTTTTGTGTTTGATTATCAACAAAATGCAAGAAAATCAGTAATTTGGAGGTAGGGACTAAATTGATTATAAGCTGAAAATAATATGGGCCAAATTAACTGCTATCAAAATATAGAAACGAAATTGACATTGATCCCAAAAATGTAGGGATCAAAATGATATTTTTGGGCTAGAGAGGGTTCAAAGAAAGGAGGAAAACCATACAATATTGTTAAATCATAAGACTCATAGTGCTGCAATTTTATGAAATATGCACTTCTATATCTTTTGATTGATGGTAAAAATACTCACACTAATCAGTTTTTTTTTTTTTTTTTTTTTCCTCCCTTTCTCAAGATCAGTTTAGCATTAATAATATTTTTTTCGCATTAATAATATTTTCAAAAAGAAAAGTTTGGCTCCAAACTGATTTGAAACTATCTTCTTCTAACCTAATATATGTATGTGGTAATTGAAGAGAATATCTGTGTAATTTTAATTACGTAACTTTTTTAATGGGACATATAACTTATATAAATAATACATAATCTTATAAATAGTCATATAACTAGTCGCTAACCCGTGCGATGCACGGGATAATTAAATAAAAGGACAATTAACCAACATCACGTTAAGGTAAAAGAATTAGTGAGAGACTGATTTGTCCACCAAGAATTTAAAAGAAAAAAAGATTGATATAATAAAATCTAAGAAATTTAGAAATAAAAAATTGGGTTAATAATATGCATATTATAGACATTTTGCTAGTTAGCGTTTTAAAAAAAAAATTAATCTGTCATAATTAAATAAAATACAATGGAAATAAATATTTAGCTTCTATGTTTTTCATTAGTTTAGAAGTGTTGTCTAACGTAGAATGTTATTAGGTTGTAAGAAATATTTTTATAAAATGTTAATACCATATATATATGCTTATATTGTCAATGTCTCACTACAGGTACATAGTTACTGAAACCTACAAAATAATTTATAATTCTTAAATTAATAAAGCAAAATTCCCAAAAGTTATATATATACACACTCAAAACTGATATAAACTACAAAGATAAAAATAAATTTTATTTAGTCGTATTAATAACAATATAAACAATTCAAAACATGGAACATTATCAAATTTATAACACATAATTCCATTATCTTTTACGTTGAATCTAAACTAATAATTAATTGAAATTAATCCAAACAAATAATTAATCAACCAAAAATCAAAACTTTAATTAAGAAAACAAAAAATCACATGAACCCAAAATAAAAATTCTCAATAAAGAAAAAACATATAAGATAAAGAATTAAGATCAACCTACTAATACGCAAATACCAAAAACCTCAAAACTTAAACCTTCCAAATTTTATAGAATCCCCAAATTCTACTTCAAAACCAAACAAAACCCTTCAAATTCAAAAAATTCATATATAATATACCAAATAAAAATTTACCACACCTTGGGTTGGAAGACATAGGTTACAGCTTTGATTTTTCTCCAAAAAATAGAGATGCTTCATCTGCTGTATACAATATAAAATAATTATTAGAAATTTTAACCCAAAAACCAAACCCACAAAAACACTATCAAAATATAGAGATTAACCCAAATACTTAGAAGAAAATAAATTCTAAACATAACAAAACAATAAGATAGAATGAAAATTTCATGCACATATGAAAGCAAATAAAAAAGACAAAACCTACATTTTTTTTTTTTTTTTTTTAGTTGAGTCTCTCTCCTTCTTTTTTTTTTTTTTTTTTTTAAATTTTAAAGTGAAGTTAAGTTTAGGGTTTTGAGATGGTAATTGCTAGGGTTTTAAGGAGAGAAGAGAGAGTCCTACCAGGAGTCTAAATAATATAAACAATTCAAAATATGGAACATTATCAAATTTATAACACCTAATTCCATTATCTTTTACGTTGAATCCAAACAAATAATTAATTGAAATTAATCAAAACAAATAATTAATCAACCAAAAATCAAAACTTTAATAAAAAAAACAAAAAATCACATGAACCCAAATAAAAATTCTCAATAAAGTAAGAACATATAAAAATTTACCACACCTTAGGCTAGAAGACATAGGTTGCAGTTTTGATTTTCTCAAAAAAATAGAGATGCTTCATCTGCCATATACAATATAAAATAATTATTAGAATTTCAACCCAAAAACCAAACCCATAAAAACACTATCAAAATATAGAGATTAACCCAAATACTTATAAGAAAATCAATTCTAAACATAATAAAACAATAAGATAGAATGAAAATTTCAGGCACATATGAAAGCAAATAAAAAAAGACAAAACCTATATATATATATATATATGTTACGTGAGTCTCTCTCCTTCTTATTTTTTTAATCTTAAAGTGAAGTTGAGTTTAAGGTTTTGAGATGGTAATTGCTAGGGTTTTAAGGAGAGAAGAGATTTTGGTATTTTTATGCAAAAAACGTTATTTTAGGTCTAGGTGATTTATTTCCTTGTTTTTAGGCTCTTTTAATATTTTTTTAGGTCAAATTTGGTTCCTATTATGGTTAGGTATTAATTAGGGCTTATTTTAAAATATATTTTCTGGTCCATCAAGTTTTATGGAGCCCTTAAATAGGCCTTCAAGTTTGTATACGTTTTTCAATATTATTGTTATAAGATATAAAACCTAAAATAAAAATAATCAAAAATAAAAAGAAAAAGAAAATAGTGATGATGTGGAAAATTGTGAGAGTTTCAAAAACTTCGGTTTTATATATATATATAGATAAGTTGGGAAAAATATTTCTAAACTGGTTTTGAGCCAAAAACCTTTTACGGGAATAGATGACAAGATAGGTTTGATAATTTTCACCATATGAGTAATAATCAGGAAAGAAATTACCATATGAGTGATATGACCTCAAATATGATAGATTTAATATTTTTAAATATTTATGGAATGAATTTGACGTTAAAATTTTAAATCTAATAAAATTTGAGTTTTAACTTTTAACAGCCAATTTGATTATGCATTAAAATTTTTAAAATATTCCTACTATTAATTTTATTTACAAGAAGGCTAGAGTTTTTTTTTTTTTTTTTTTTTTTTATAGAAAAAAGAAGGCTAGAGTTTGTAGACCAAAAATAAACTCTCTCTCAAAAATAAAATCTACAAAAAAAAAAAAACTTTTGGTTTTATACTCTCTCTCTCTCTCTCTCTATTAAATAAAAATGCTTATTAATGATTCAGCAAAGAACACTATGCTTCATGCTTATTAATTTTTTTTTTTTTTTTTTTTTGAGAAGATTGTTAATTATTACTTGAATTTGATTTAATTATATTTTCCGAGATGGACCCATGTTAGGGTAAGGTGGGGCCATTGTTATATGTGTGTGTGTAAAAATTGGGTCTCAAAAATTACATTTGGCCACCAATTTAATCAATTGGCCTAGCTCCTAGAGAGGCCTCCTTTATTTATTATTATTATTATTATTTTTTTTTTTTTTGTTGGCATTGCATTGCATTCTCTTGTTTTACGGACTTAATGAGATCTCTACTTGACGATTCTATATTTCAACTAGGTTGGGCTAGGTTTTTAATTTTATTTGGTTCTTGTTTTGTAGCTAAGGAATCTGAGGAAGACTTGTGAGATCTCACTTGGATCTTCACTTTTTCTTTTGAGAAGTGACTAATGAGATTTTTTTTTTTTTTTTTTTTTTTTTTTTTGAGGCTGAGAAATGAAGAAACTAACTTGGATAAAATTTAAAAAAAAGGCAAAATTTAAGTATAACATGTTAGATGCTATTCTTTAAGTTTTCTTCTTAAGATTTAGTTATGTGGTTATTTAATTAAAAAAATACACTTCCATCCTATAAGAAAAATCCACATAACTGAATCTTAAAATGAGAACCTAAAAAACAGAACCTAACTATTGCACATAAGGTCCTAAGTCTTACCCAAACTTAAAAGTACTCCTTTTTCCTTTATCACTCCATTTTTAGTTTCGAATAGCGGTAATTTACATTGAACATTCTAATGGCTCTACTTATCAGATTTTCATTCTAAGTCTTACATTGAACATTCTAATGGTTCTACTTTTCCAAAAAAAAAAATACTTATCAGATTTTCATTCTCAAATGAATTTTATTGCTGAAGTAAATATGATAACAACAATAAATTAAATTTTAACTCTTTCTTTTTGGTAAATTTATTTTTAACTTTAACTTTAACACTTAGTGTCTGTTTGGATATCGCTTATTTTACTGAAACTAAAAACTTATTGTTAAAAGTACTATAGATAAAGGTAAAAATTAGTTGAAATAATACATTGAAACTCATAAATAATATCAAAAGTGCAATGGAGTTATGAATAATAGCAAAAATAAGTTAAATAGTGAAATAATTTTCATTTATAATCTGTATCTAAACTGAGACTTAATTGCATAAGCATTTCATCTATGGTACGTTTATTATTATTGATGATTCATTTCTTTTTCTTTTTCTTTTTTATACTCATTCTTAGCTACAGTATGTTTTTTTTTTTCCTTTTTTACTTGGCAAATTTATTTGATTTTTTTCAATGAGAAGAATATTGGACATATAAAAAATAAAAACAAATATGATTTTTATTTGATTTTTAGTTTATGGGAAAGCCAACTACAATATGTTAGTTTTATTCTTAAATCATGGTTTTTTTTTTTTGGTTGCTTTTGGCCTCTCAAAGAGAAATCATGCTTCTTGTCCTTTAATATTTTAGATTTTACTTTTAGGTTGACTCGAATTAACCTAATTGGTTTAAACCAACTCATGGTAAGATGAACATACGGGTTTAAACGAGTTTGAGTTTTTAAAATATGATTGGAACGTGTTTGAGATGAAATTTCTAATATTTAAATGGGTTTGAGATCGTAATGTATAAAACATTTAACAAGCTTGGATTTGAAAAGGATTTTTCATCCAAAATCCGGCATTTTCCCATCCTAACTTCGTAGACATTCTCTAAAAAAAATAATAAAAAAACACTTCAGGTTTTTCAATATTTATATATATATATATATATGTATGAGTTGAGTTCAAGTTACACTTAGTGTAACTTTAAGTAATGTTATACTATCTAATAACTTGTTATGTAATTCATATTTTGAAAATCCTATCGTTGAATTACATGTTCTATATGTTCTTAACATTCACGTCAATTTTCATTTAATTGAATGTTATTTACTATTCAATCTATAAACTTATTTTTTATGTATTATTTTAAACTATAAAAACTTAAATTTAAATAATTGATTGATAACATGGTGTGGGGCCCGAGTATTAAGCAGCTCAGGCCCACTCCACACCTAGCCCAAGGTCCGTGCCGAGGATGGTACAAAGTCCGAGGATGAGTGGGAGAAACTCAAGTCCTCTGGGACCTCGCTGAGGATGCTTACGTCTTCGGCAAACCGACATTAAAGGCAGGGAGCTGTCACTCATTCATTAAATGAATGTCACCAACACTCTGGTCACATCAATGGTGAATTGACCAGCCAACAGTGATACCTTGGTTGCTTCAACTAACAGAAAGCCTGCAAAGACGGCTGATGGGACAAGCTTTCAGACACTAGTCCAGATGGCCGACAAATGGACGGCAGAGATCAATTGAACAAGATTATACAATAGATAGAATCCCCAAAGTAAAGGGGCTTTTTGGCTGGGGGAGAGTTTTTCTTTTTTAGGATGTACAAAGGAAAACCCTTGTATTCTAAGAAAAAGGGGGTCCTTGGACTGGGCCGAGGACGAACTTTCCTCAAGAACACTTAGCCAAAATTTTAGTTATCTTGCTTTTAAACCCATTCCGACTGTTGCTTTTCTTGCTAAGTGCCTGGCCCTTCTATCCACTCTATACAAATTTATTGTAAAGGAGTCGCCCAAAAACGAGTCCCTACAATTGGCGCTGTCTGTGGGAAGGACTTGTGCACTAGCAAGTGCGATGGTTGGTATGAAAAGATCAAGAGCAACACTTCTCAAAACAAAAAAAAAAAAAAAAAAAAAAAACAATACAGTGTACAGCAACAGCATTCATTCAGAAGGCAACGAGTACAAGAAATAAAAAGATGCAGAAGATAAAAGAGATGAAATGGGTCTAGTTCTTTATTAATATATGAAGAAAAAGTTACATTTTACAATTGATGCCCATGCAGGCTTGTTCTAAAGTTAACTACAAAAAGAGATGCCCATGCCAGCTTGTTCTAAAGCTAACTACAAAGAAAAACGCCTTACAAGGTTGGTGGAGAAGCAAGAGAAGAGGAAATGGTGAAAAGCCTAGGCAGGCTTGTTTTAAAGCCAAGGCAAGCGACGGAGGGAGAGGTGGAGACATGCCTACGCTAAGACCGTCCACAACTCCCCAACCACCACTTGCGGCGCTAGGAAGGGGAAGGAAGAAGAGGCCGCAGCGCCTGACGATTCCACCTCAAGGTTCCGCCTGGTTTCCCTCCCAATCCCACAACGACTGAGAGCCGGTGAATCACTACCAGCTTGGACAGTTGACGGATCCAAATCCGGAAGGCAAACGTTACGTTCCTTTCGGATCCCCCTTCGAACTGCAAGGGGAGCTCCATCCCTGGTTAGGTTGACGAGAAGAAGGATCTTCGGCCTCCTCCTACTCCACCCCCAACATGACATCCAGGGTCAGGGTGCCATCCTTGACTCTTGAAAGGGGCTAGGCTTCCTCGTAACCGCCTTTTCCAAGGGCCACTCCATTTCGTGGGGCACAAACTGCTATTTTTACAGAGCCCCTGAACAGTGTGTTTGTGAAAATTGAACTTAGAAGTTTGTGAAGTTTGAAGAAAAGGGTTGTCCCAGAAATGCCTTATATAGAAGGCAAGAATTGGTGAGAGCCAGCCCGCACAGAATCCTAAGGAGAAATTACCGAAGGCAATAACTCCGCCCAATTTCCAAGAGGCTTATCAGCCTCTAAATCCTCGTAAATCTGCAAGGACATTAATGAGGAGGCGCCTCATTAATGAGGAGGCACCGAAACGTCAAACGTGTTACTCGAATGGCCCAAGGGACGCCTCGTGATCAGAAGAGGCACGCCAAACGAAGAGGCTAGACCAGAGCAGGGTCTCCTCCTCGGCGGAGCAAGTCCGAGAACTAAGTACTAGACAGAACCAAGGCCTTGCATGGTCCTCGGACTCAAGTCTATAGGGAAACTAGCTACTTCAGAAGACAAGTGTTAGACAGAACCTAGGCCCCGAGCCTCTGGGGAAACTAACTACTAAAAAGAGAACTAGGTATTAGACAGAACCAAGGCCTTGCATGGTCCTCGGACTCAAGCTTATGGGGAAACTAGCTACTTCAGATGACAAGAGTTAGACAGAACTTAGGCCCCAAGCCTTTGGGAAAACTAACTACTAAAAAGAGAACTAGGTACTAGACAGAACTAAGGCCTTGCATGGTCCTCGGACTCAAGCCTTTGGGGAAACTAGCTACTTCAGAAGACAAGTGTTAGACAGAACCTAGGCCCTGAGCCTCTGGGGAAACTAACTACTAAAAGAGAACTGGGTACTAGACAGAACCAAGGTCTTGCATGGTCCTTGGACTCAAGTCTTTGGGGAAACTAGTCGCCTTAGGAGAAACCAAGCCAATGGAGAGACCATCCCCCCACGAAATACCAAGTGTAAAGCAGAGCCTAGGTCTTATACATTCCTCGGCACCAAACCTATGGGGAAACTAGTTGCTTCAAGAGAACCCAAGTATTAGACAGAACCAAGGTCTTGCATGGTCCAAGGACTCAAACCTATGGGGAAACGAATCACTTTAGGGGGACCTAAGCACTGGACAGAACCAAGATCTTGTGTTGACTGTGGGCCCAAACCTACGGCGAAGCTGACCACCTAGGTATTAGTAGTGAGCGCTACAGGGGACGACGATCAGTATAGTCGGCCGAGGCGTAATTAAAGCCAGTATCGTACAAGTGATGTATATATACACGTCCAACATAATACAAACAAAGCGAATAAAAGGAAACAAAATACACACTTTACTGATTCTTTAAAAAATGAAGTTTTACAAGACGAACATGCCAACACAAAAAAAAAGGGAAGGAGAAAACAGAGAACAAGGTAGAGGCACAACAGGCGATCACTCTTTTAGCTCCATCTCAACTCCCCCCTCAGGGGGCTGGGCAGAGGAAGTCTCAGAATCTTTGGGGCCCTCGCCTAAAGCCGCAGCCTGAGAAGGTTCAGCTGGATGGGATGCCTCCTCTACAAAGGGTGCTTGAGCATCAGCCGAGGAGTCCGCAGTCTCTCCAGGCGCATCAACAATGGGATCCTGGCTTGCCTCAACATTCCCAGGAGGGACAGCTTCCTTAAGGGGCTCGCCCGAAGTAGGAATAGTTGGGGCGCCTCCCTCAGAGACAACCCCAACACCCTCGACAGCCCCTTTGGCCTCAGAACTTGGAGGGGCAGTCTCGCGAATGGCAGGAGGATAGTATACGTTCTCCGCCCTCAACAGGTTAGACGAGGCTTCAACCCTAGCTTGTGTAAGAGTTTCATTCTAGACCTGGGAGCAGTAGAGTCTGCACACCTCAGGCACTTAGGCTCTAAGGCTGTCTTCTGTTTCAGCCGCCCCTTCCTCATAGGTCTCCTGCACGGCCTTGTCTTTAGAGGCCACAGCCTCGGCCTTGGCAGATTCAGCCTCCTCCTTGGCTTTCACAGCCTCAGCCTTGGTAGACTCCGCGGCACCTCTAGCCCTATCTGCCTCAAGCACCCTCTTCTCCAGGGTCACGATCTTCTCTCTGGCCATCCTTAGCTGATCCTCGGCCTTGAGCAACTTGTCAGTTTGATCTAAGGCCAATTTTTGAGCGGTAGCGAGGGCCGAGCCAGTAGCGTTTCGAGCCGCCTTCATCTCCTTCAACTGGTCCATAGTCGCTTTAAAATCGGCCTTGGAAGCCTTGAGGGCCCGCATTGCATCTGACAGCTTGGTACGCTCTGAGCCAGTGACCTGGCTCTGGTTACTGGCTATGTCCTCCAGTCTAAAAGTAGTCTGAATAGCCTGCCAATCGAAACCATTGTGCAACAGATAAGGGGACATAGAAGGTCAAGGAAATCACAAACAGTCAGAAAACTTACCATACCCGAGTACTGCTTAAGGTCGAGGAAAACCTCCTCGCCCCTCAAAGCCTCTAGCTAGGCTATATCTGCAGGGAGCAGCAAGGACCTTTCCAATGCGTCGGCCACTAGCGCACCCTCGACCCCTTGAGGGCTCTTGAGGGAGACATCATCCGTTAGAGGCCTCCCATGGAGCATGGGGGCAGGTAGCCAAGCCTGGGCCCCGGCCTGGATAGAAGCTTGCTTCTCTTAGCCTTGGCTCCCTATCCTCAGCTGTTTTGATGACGGCCGACCATTGCCGCCACCTCGGGAAGGATCAGACTCTTCTCCTCCCCTAGGTCTCTTACCTTTATCCTTATTCACCGTAGGACTGGTGGACTTGGACCCAGGCGTCAAACTCTATGGAGGTGGGGTAGGGGGAAGCTCGGGAGGAGACTTACCCGGTGCGTCCCTCCCCAGCTGCCCCTCGATCAGTGCCAACAAGCTCTTCTGAGGCCGCTTCTTGAGACTTATCTTGGACTGAGGAGTGGCTTTTTCGGATAGAAAGTCCGCCTCAGTTAAGCTAGGATTACCCAAATCACCGGTAGGGTCCTCAGGCGAATGGGGCTGGTCGAACACGCCAAACTTGTCCCCGGACGGACATGAGTCGGCAACCTCCTCTTCCCCTTCAAACTCGGAAGCTTGAGCCGACGAAGAGGTACCTACCAGCGGTACGCCCTTGGGGATGGGAGACCCTTCAAGGATGAAAAACCCTTTCTCGACTATGGTTATGCTATGCAGTCGAGGATCCCCAACTTGGATCACGTGCCTCGGAACCGAGAACGATTTTTGGATTGGGACATATCCTAAGACCACGTGGGCGGCTCTGACTTGGTTATTGTCTTTGTTCACAAAGGTTTCCAACCTCAGCACCTTCTCTAAATCTTCCTTATTAACCAAGCCGAAGTGACGCTCAGAAGCACTTGGATCTGCATGAAAGAAAACAAGTTCCTGTCAAAACCCAAGTGAAGCAGAACACTAAAGCACAAAGAACTGAAAGTGCTCTCCTAGTCTAGATGCCCCACCTGGTGTACCCTCCACTGTTGGGCACGGAAGGCCCTCATGCCATTCCCCAGACACAATGAGGAAGTATTTGTTCAGACCCTTACTGGACTTAGGGAGGCACTGGATGAGCCGAACCCTGTCGTCTCTCGTCATCATGTAATAGGACTTCTCTTTCAGGCTCTGGAGTTTGTAGCACCAGTTCACATCATGATAGGTTAGCCTCAACCCCATCTTCTCATTTAAGGCATCCACACAGCCTAAAATCCTAAATACATTGGTAGCACACTGAGTGGGAGATAGGCCGAAGTGCCTAAGATAGTCCCTCATCACCGGCCCCATGGGTATCCTCTCTCCACCCTCCAGAAAGGCGATTATAGGGATTGCCACCTCACCCTCTTTCCTACTCGAGCTCAATTCCCCTTCGCCGCAATACCTCAAATCCACCGTAACGGGAATCCTATGATCGGCGACGAATTTGTCCATTAACTCCTAAGACTCAACTAACTTCTTAAGCCTACCCATCCTAGAGAACTAACGAGGAACTCAAGTGAACAGTACGAACTAGAGAGAGAAGAAGACTTATGGAAACGAGGGAAAGCTCCTCAGATAGGCTTTTTGTGTTATGAAAAGTTGCAAATACAGTTGGAGGTATGACCAAATTCGGGATAAGTGCGCAGGATCTCTTGAATGCAAAAATGAAAGGACGAATCAGTTCAACTGGGTATATATATATATATATATCCCCAATTAAAGATAACCACTTGGACTTTCCCGCCCAATAGGCCAGGAGAATCCCCACTGTCCGTTCATCATCACACCGTTGAACGTGGGGAACACAGAGTCGCCGAAATTTAATGAAGGCACGCTCTAGATACCGAAACGCCAGGAACGCCCCCTGGGCAGTTGAAAAGATTGTGACACTGACAGAAAGACAAGGCTCGACAAGCCAGGACATCGGCCCGAGAACATCAAAATCCTCCTCCCCTCTCGGGAGGTCGGGTAGCAGAATTTTGAGGGGTTATTGTGGGGCCCGAGTATTAAGCAGCCCAGGCTCACTCCACACCTAGCCCAAGGTCCGTGCCGAGGATGGTACAAAGTCCGAGGATGAGTGGGAGAAACTCAAGTCCTCTGGGACCTCGTCGAGGATACTCACGTCCTCGGCAAACCGACATTAAAGGTAGGGAGCTGTCACTCACTCATTAAATGAACGTCACCAACACTCTGGTCGCATCAATGGTGAATTGACTAGCCAACAGTGATGCTTTTGTTGCTTCAATTAGCAGAAAGCCTGCAAAGGCGGCTAATGGGATAAGCCTTCAGACACAAGTCCAGATGGCCGACAAGTGGACGGCAGAGATCAATTGAACAAGACTATATAATAGATAGAATCCCCAAAGTAAAGGGGCTTTTTGGCTGGGGGAGAGTTTTTCTTTCTTAGGATGTACAAAGGAAAACCCTTGTATTCTAAGAAAAAGGGGGTCCTCGGACTGGGCCGAGAACGAACTTTCCTCAAGAACACTTAGCCAAAATTTTAGTTATCTTCCTTTTAAGCCCATTCCGACTGTTGCTTTTCTTGCTAAGTGCCTGGCCCTTCTATCCACTCTCTACAAATTTATTGTAAGGGGGTCGCCCAAAAACGGGTCCCTACACATGGTTATTAATTTTTGATCACCTTGAAATTTTGCAAGTATAGAAAATATACAAAGATAATGTAATTTAACTGTAGATTTATCAAAATTTACATCTACTTAATTGGGTTTGATTAATCTGCACCTAAAAAAATATTTTGGTTCAATAAAAGAAAAGGTTACAATTGCTACGAAGTGGACACTTCTTTTTTTTTTTTTTTTTAGAAGAACGAAGTGGACACTTTGCTGTGGAATAGACACCAACACAAATTTTACCTAATGAGTAAAAATAATATACAATATATAATATAAGTTGAGTTTTAAAAGTAGTGATTGTGATGAGCCAAAAAAAAAAAAATAGTGATTGTGCTAAGTAAATATTCTATCTTTTTTTTTTTTAGTAAGTAGTAAATATTCTATCTAAGCATCACATTCGCAGCAACTTTAATTATGAACTTAATAACTTTTAATATTAACTTTTGATTTTCAGTTTTTAACACAACTCTTTTCGTTCTCATCAACTTTTTTTATTTTTTATTATTGAATTATTTTTATCAATTTTTAAGCAATAGGTTTTTTTTTTTTCAAATCTTATAACAGGTTAGTTATGCCATAAGAGCATTCGTATCAGTTTGTGCAAAAATTTATATCTGTTTTAATATAAGAACCTACTTTTTCTATTTTACACAACCACTTCTCAAAAACACACACATTAAACTATATATATATATATTCTACATTCTCCTTTATTTAAATAATCATTCTTCATTCTTTGTTTATCATTATCTTCACAGAGAGAGAGAGAGAGAGAGAGAGAGGAATTTGATGAAACAAGAGGCGAGAGAACAAAAATGAAAATAATGATATATAAAGCTATAACAATCGTGTATATTTTTACGATACTGTAGCAATTTTACAAATTTACACATTTTTAACTTGACTGATATGAGTGATTTTGTGACTCAAATGTGTAAATTTGACACCTAATACAAGTGCTCTAACAATTCTATAGTACATGACATTGATCGAAAGAATTTTCTAAATTTCAGTCATTTTAGAGTTTGTGATGGGAAACAGCAATATATGAGTGAATAGATAAGCTCCAACAAGTTAGAAGTCTCATCCTTCGCAAACTATCTAGGGTTTCTATGATATAAAGAGTAATCTCATTTGCAAGTCAAGGAAGATTTGATGGGATTTTTGTAATATCACATCAAACAATGAACTTAATTATCAGTGTAAATTTGGTGCTACTTGATGAGAAGGCAAGATATGAAGCCAAATAATGAAATTTATTTTAGATTTCAAATACAATTGAACTTTCCTTCTCCTGAATTAAGTTTGGTTCCTAGGTTGGTTCTAAAACTAGTATTGATTTTTATAAGATAACCTTATTCATCCAAGCCTTTGAAAGGCTTTTATTGACTGTTTTATAGATATTATACAAGAATGAAAATGTATTTTGTAGTTGATATACTACTGTCAATTTTTTTAAGACTTTCTTCTCTCTCCCTGTGTGTGTTAAAATACTTAGGAGGTGTTTGGATGCTTTTTTTTCATCACTCAATTTCTGTCATTCAATTTCCATCACTCATCACTCAAAAATATCACACCCGTTTGGCACCATCACTCGAATGCCATTACTCAATAGTTTTCACACTATTTGTGGGCCCCAGCTCTGTCACTTGGTGCAGCTTTTTTTTTTTTTTTTTTCAAGTACCCAAACTCACCGAACCCAGTGAAAAAAAAAAATCCAGAACTGAAGATCAAACCAAGAGAAGCAAGGAAAAAAAAAAGGTAGATTGGTCAAAAGTTGCGGCTGAGTGGGTCCCATGTGTGTTTAATTACAAAAATGCCATTGAGTTATGGAAACTGAAAACAACTAAAATGTGTTTTTAGTTTCCATAACTCATAACTCAAAAATCAAAGAATTGAGTGATGGAAACAGAGTTATGGAAACAGAGATATGGTGGTGCCAAACGGACTTCTAACGATGGGTCCCACTATTTTTAAGTTATGAGTTATGAAAACAGAGAATTGAGTTACGGAAACAAGCCATTCAAACACCCTCTTAGTATTCTAAAAAAAAAAAAAAAGTATCGTTGTTGTAGAAAAAACTAAAAAAGATATCTATAGTATTGTGATCGCAAGTACATATTTAGATTTATGCAACATATGTAAAGCTGACTAGTATCTTCCTAATAATAAAAAAGTTTCAAGATATTTAAACGAGCTTTATTATTTGTTTTAAATAATTTTATGATATAATTGGGTTTTGATAAAAAGTTGAACTTGCATGATGTGCATTTATCATTAATATAAAATAAGTTTTTCTTGTACATATAATTCTATATTTAAAAAATTTTTCTTCTTTCTCAATTTTTTTTCTTCATTTATTTTGTAATCTATAATTAATGCTTAAAAATATATATATATATATATATTTTAATTTACATATGATATTTATCATGTAGGGGTGATAGGCCCAGGAGCCCATATTTATGTGTATGTTGGGCCAGAGGCCCAATCCGAGGACATTAAACAATCTCAGGACGGCTAAGCACTTTCATAAGGATCCGTGTTAGTAAGTGAAGAAATGAAATTTGATTAAAGTCTTCTAGAAGGGTGGTCCGAGAAAGAATCACTCCTTGGCTAAGCAAAGCCGAGGTCAGAGGGTGTGGTATACCATTAAGAGTAACGTTCTAGATCATTCCATGAATGAAAATAAGTATCAGGAAGGAACAAGGCAGAGGAAAGTCATGAAATATCTCAAGGGAAAGCTGCTACCACCACATTGAATTCTCTGCAGCTAACTCTCTGGCCGCATTGATAAGAAAGTGATACTTGAATAGTAATTTTTAGCCTTATAGCTACTACCTAAAGACTTTAGGAAGTTGCTGATGGGATAAGGATCAACACCAATAATCTGATTTGCACGTGGAAGGTGGAGATGAAAGGAAAAGGTAGTATAAAATGGAAGGGACACCTTGAGAAGAAAGGATCGAGAAATTAAGAGAAAAACACTATAGCAATCAAGAACTAAATTTGTAATCAAACTTGAGAGAAATATATAAGAACTGATATCCTTGGACTATGCCGAGGACGATTTTCTTTGATTTAAGTCAATCTATCTTCATTTTCTTGTTATCTGAACCCACTTTACTTGTTGTCCAACTCATTTAAGCCCAATTTTCCAATCCACTCTCTACAAATTCATTGTATTGGGCTTTTTGGGCCTACGTTCATTTATCCTTTGGGCTAGGGACTCAAATTGCGTCCTTACATATTACATGCTTTAAATCATATTCCATATAATCTAAGTTGGGTTCTAAAAGTTGTGGTTAATTGAAATAGATATCCTACCTAATTGTCATGCGTATTGCTTTTAATAAGTATTTTACTATTAACATTTTTTTAATCACAATTTTTTTTTTCTTATCAACTCTTTATTATTATTGTTGTTGTTAAATATTTCTTATCAACTTTTTAGTAATCTTTTTCAATTTTTGTTATTATACAAGTTTTATAGGTCGTGAGGTCTTTTGTTCTTATTAAAAAAAGAAGAATATCCATGCTTTATAAATCCCAACAACCCTGCTTCCGTTACAACTAGTGTAATAATTAGGAGTGTGCAGCGAACTCACCAACCCACCAAAACTAATTCGACACAACCCAACCCATTGGATTTGGTCGATTTTTAAGGGTTAATGGATTGGGTTGAGTCATGAATTTTTTTTTTTTTTTTTAAATAGTGGGTTGGGTTAGGTGTGGGTCATGAGATTTACAAATCTGCCTAACCTGACCCAACCCACCTATAAAAAAATATATTATATAATGTTTTTACTTACTTTTTTGCCCCTCTTCCTAAATAAAACTCAAATCCTAATTTCTTCTCATATAATTTGTGTTTGTTTGGTATTACGCTCATGATTATTTGGTTATAAATTTGCTCTTATTTGTGGTGGTGTTGTTCTAATGCTCTATTTAATAATAATAATAATAATAATAATAATAATAACTATCCAACCTATAGGTCAAACCCAACCCAACCCGATCCACGTGGGTTGGGTTGGGTTGGGTTGAGTTTTTTTTAACCCACCATGGTGGGTTGGGTTGAAAAAACTTCTTAACCCGACCTATGCATACCCCTAGTAATAACTACATTCCAACTGTGGAACACGTATTTATGAAGGCAACAATCACCCGGGTAACCTATATAAGGACAACATGACCCCATTGACAAAGGTACAAGAAATGCTTAAACTAATTTCATGTACAAGCATTTTCATATAAGTTCTGAGAGATCTGTGACTTAAACATCAAAGACACTTAAGCTAGTACCACACTAGTATCTTTCTATAGTATTTTCTTCTTGCAAGTCTTCCAACACTCCGTGATTGGATGAATTGCTCACTGAATGGACAATTAATCACCATCCTCGTTATAATCATCCACACTTGGCTTGTCCACTTAGATGAATGACCATGTAGTTGATTGGTCCTGATAAGGAAAATGTAACAATTGGGATACAATTAATTCATGATCATTCCCAACGGTCATGAACTTGATGACCTGCATCTGTTACAATTAGTGTAATAACTACATTCCAATTATGGAATAACCATTTTGGGGGAAATTACACTTTACCCCCCCAAACTATACCACATGTTACACTTAGCACCCTAAATTATGCCGATGCACATTTACCCCTCTAAACTATTACTCCTTGCACACTTTGCACCCCACTATTAAGTTGGCTATTAATTTGGATGGAATTTAAACTTATGTGCAAGTCATGTGACAGCTACAAAGATGGCATATAATTAAAAGACCAAATTACCCCTTTCAATCTCTTAAAACAACATAACTCTCCCTAGGCCTGTCCACGGGTCGGTCCAGATCGGGTTTGTGCCCAACCTGAAATTGACTCGACCAGATCGAGTGGGCAAACTTTCAACCCGCTGCAGATCGTCAGAGAAGTCGGTTCGGATGGGGTGGAACATCAACGAGCGGCGGTCGGGTTCGGTCGGAGTCGAGATCTGGAAAATAAAGAAAATTCGGCTAGAAAATGATGAAAATCGGCCAAATCCTTTGAGTTTTCGCCAGAAATAGCCAAGATCTCGACTAGATCTGGCGAAATCTCGCCTGATCTAGCCAAGAACACAACTAGATCTAGCGAAATCTCACCGGATCTAGTCAAGATCTAGCCAAAAAACATCTCAAAACTCACCGGAATTATCAAATAATGCCAGAATCTGGGTTTTGCTTACTGGAATTTGGGTTTCTCACCGGATTATGGGTTTTCGCCGGTTGGTTCGGGTTTTTCAGATTTGGGGGGGGGGGGGAAACCCACCAACCGACCTGCCAATTACGGGTTCTGGAGGCGGAGACCCACCGCCGACCGTCACCGACGTCGGGTCGGCCGATACTCGGGCCAGATCGGACGGTTTTTGCAGGTGGGTCGGGTACCGGTTTTCTGTGGACAACCCTAACTCTCCCTCTCAGTCTCAATTCTCAGCATTCCCTCTCTCGTTCAATTCCAGTCCTATCTTTCTCCTCTGTTTTTTTTTTTCTTATTTCATTTTAATTTGTTTTAAACAAGCACAAGCTCTCCTTTATATTGGGTTAATACATCTATTGATTTTCTACGATGGTGAGAGACTAATTTACATTGGGTTAATACATATACTGATTGATAACATGCTCTCCTTTGATATACGAATACAATTGGCATTCTTTTATATATGTAGCCATGGGTTCCAGTAATGTTTGAAAATCTGTAAAATCCAAATTCAATTTCCGCTTTACATTAATACATTATATTCTTAATCCCTAACCTTTGTAATGAGAGCATGGTTTAAGGAATCAAACTTGGACCTTTATGAAGCACTCAAAAATTAAAATGAAATAAGAAAAGGAAACAGAGGAGAAAGAAAGAACTGAAATTGAACTTGAGAAAACACAAAATACTTGCTGAACACAAACTAAAACTGAGGGAGAGATTGAGTTCAGGTTTTCAATTTGGGTTAATTTCAGTCTTGGGTTATTTGGGGTTGGGACTAGGACTGATGGAGTTGATAGGCCACAAATTGAATGACCCCTTGTGATTTAAACTAATTAATTAATTTAACCAAGTTATTAATTAATCAATTTATCATGCAAACGGTGGCAGCACAAACAAATCACCAAAACTAAATATGCAGCGGAAAAATAAATAACTCGGTGATTTGTTCATGAATGGGGAAAACCCTAACGGCAAAAACCTCACCGGGTGATTTTCAGGTCACCACTCCTGAAACTCCACTATTATCAAATCAAGCGGTTACAAGTAAAGGAATCCCAAGTACCTTACCAACCTACAGTTGAACCCTTACCCCAATACCCAATTGGACTTGATCTGTAGTGACAGTTTCCCCTTTTGATGCACGGCTCCCAAGTACGTGACTAACCAGATGTGTGGATTCCAGTACGCAACTTCAAACACCAACTTTAGAAAGAGAGGTTGGTTGCAAAGTTCTTCAGTTCATCCTATGCGATGAAGATCTGGAAGATACTTGGTCACAAAACCCTATGGTGCAAATACACAGCAACTTCTTCAGAGAAGATGAACTAGGTCAAGAATTTCGTCTTTGATCACAATTTGCTTGAACAAGGATTGCTCAATGCTTTTGCAACTTGTGTCTCTGTTGACGGCTCTTAAAACACTCCCTTTATATGTTTAGGGTTAGAAGAAAAGAAGGCCCAAAAACATATTCACGGATCCTAAGAAAATCAGATTAAAATTCTGAAATTTTAAATCTCAACAGATAGCAGGTGTCGAGGTAGCTATCGAGAAGGTGTCGAGCTTTAAAAACTGTGCACTTCAGCTTGCTTTTTCTTGGACAGACTTGATGACTTCAACACTTGATCTTGAAACCTTGTTTCTTGAAGTATTAAAAACACCTAGAACTATCCAATTACAAGTAGAGTGCGTTTTGTCAAAGGATTAGCCAATTTACATAAATATTATAACATATGTTCTTAACATGTGAACACATATGTCTTAACAATCTCCCCCTTTGGCAATCCGTGACAAAACCACAACAAACAAATGAACATATGAGAGAAGTCATAAATCACTCAACTCATATTCACTTGTTGAATACAATAAAATCTATCCTAACACAAACTCTTGAAAAACTTTGCAAGAAGAGAGTTTATGGCAAGTAGACTTTGACAACCTGTATTTCTGAAACACTTTTAAACAAAACTCATCAAGGCATCTTGTGTGAAACAGAAATAATTAGATTGCATACAAGTATAAAGAACATGTGTCTAAAGATAGAAAAGAAACAACACATGAAAAGATAGGTGAAAAAGAAACATACATCCACATATAGAGAAAATAAGTACAATGTATGTAAACTGGTCACAAGACCTCATATCTAATAAGAATAGAAAAGAAAAGATACATCAAAACCTCACTACATCCCTCAAAAAATATGAACACTCCCCCTATCAAAAATGTCCTATACTAACTCTCCCCTTAAGATGACTACTCTCATAATCCAAAACTACTCCCCCTTTTTGTCACGAATGACAAAGGGTAGGGTGTCATGTAGACATCTCATCAGTAGAGCTAGCATCTCCATCATCATCAT
Organism: Quercus gilva; assembly: GCA_023621385.1. Classification (NCBI taxonomy): domain Eukaryota; kingdom Viridiplantae; phylum Streptophyta; class Magnoliopsida; order Fagales; family Fagaceae; genus Quercus; species Quercus gilva. The sequence continues at coordinate 32,278,873 of CM042484.1, forward strand.
CCGAAGCATCATCGTCATCACCATCATCATCGTTATCACCATCATCATCATCATCCTCAGCATCAGAATCTGAAGCGACTGGAGGAGGTGGTGGAGGAGAAGCCTCAGAAACAAAACCACCCATGGTCACCTGCCGTCGTGCAATACGACCAACACGAACGTTCACCTGATACAACTCAGTGGTGAGTGTATCGAGGCGAGCATCTATGCGCTGCAGCTGTGCCATAATATCTCCAAGAGATACATCGCCTGAAGAAGAAGGAGGAGCCGAACGTGAGGGAGGAGTGGAATCCGGCTGTCGCGACCTAAACTATGCCTCACTACGTTTTACGGTAGTGGCATCTATGGCAGATATGTGTGTGAAGTGGTCGGACACAGGGAAACGCGACCTAAACTGTGCCTCACTACGTTTTACGGTAGCGGCATCTATGGCAGATATGTGTGTGAAGTGGTCGGACACAGGGAAAGGGATAGAAAAATGGCGTAGAATCCTCGTGATAGCGGAAGGAAAGATGAGCTTATCACGGGACGCCGCATCTAAATGAACATCTATGATAAAGAAAATGAAGTGTGAAGGAAAATCTATCGTAAGATGCTCAAGTAAAGATAACAAAAATCGAGCACGAGGCTCTGTGATAAAGTTATAATGAGAAAGAGGATGAAGTACAAAAGTTATCACCATGTTAAGAAATCTAGGACCTTTAACAAAAGGTCTACATGATGTATACTGATACTTACCCTAGTCAGAAAGGCGCTCACAAAAAGCGGAAATGAGCTCATCCTTGGACACGGTCCTCAGTCGCTCACAAGTAGGATAGTCAGGAAACTCTATCCTAGGGACTCTAAGCATATCCGCAACTAGCTGCGGTGTGATAGCAATGCGCGTACCTCGAACGCGAGTGAAAAAGAGAGGTATTGAACGATCGATCCCGTGCATGTTGGAGTAAAACTCCTGAATTAGCACGAGAGGACAGGTGACCGGGACGTCACACAGTGACTCCCATCCCCTACTGTGAATGACAGAGGGAAGGTCAGCGTCGGCGAAGTTCGCCAGAATGACTTGGCGTTCCGAATGAACACCTCGTCTAGAAAAGTTCTCAGTAAATGCCTTGTGGGCATCTCCATCACGGAACCGAAGGTTAAGAGGAGCAGTATCAGAAGAAGAGGAAACTCCAGAACGCAGAGGGTTCCGAGCTGGAGTGGATTTACGTTTGGGTGCCATAGATACTACTAACGTAAAAGAATGAGAATGAGATAGAGAGGGAGACAATCAGAAAAGTCCCAAACAGTTCAAATATGATAATATCTTGAAAAAAAATATGTATGCATGGGAATGCATGGACATGTGACATGCAAACTTGAAAAGCATCATGGGCTCTGCCCAATCCAAACCTAACAGCACACATAGAAGAAACACACATCTAAATGCATGTAAATATCATTTTGATGCATATGGAATGCAATGTATGACATTTTAAAAACATTTAAGTAAAAAACCAACCCAAAATTTCAAGAAAAACTCATCAATTTTGAAAAACCCTAAAAATTTTCAAAAATCCCAAAAACCTAGGTTTCAAAACATGAAATGCATGAAAAGCGAAGGGAAAAATGATCTTACCAAGTGATTGAAGCGAGGGAAGATCGAAAATGATGAGGATTTGAAGATTTGAGTAAGAGAGAAGTGTTTGGGAGATGAAAAGTCTTCGGACAGATCGAGAGAGATCGAGGAAATGAGAGAGAAATCGCGATCGCACCTTATATAGACACCTCAGTAATTCTCGACAGCTGAGATGTCGAGAGGTATCGAGGAAGCTGTCGAGGAAGGTATCGAGGAAATGGCCTTAGACAGCTGAAGGTGTCGAGGTACAAGACCAATTTCAGAGATCAGAAACTCGATCGATCGACTAGGTGTCGAGGAGGTATCGAGAAGACAAGAGATTTTTCGATCGATCCATCAGGTGTTGAAGAGGTATCGAGATTGCGATTAGAAAAAGTTTGAGAAGCTCGACAGATGATCAGGTATCGAGGAGGTGTCGAGGAGGTGTCGAGCAAGCAGTGAAAAGCAGTTTTTCGAGAAGAGAAAAACACAGACACGAATGCAATCAAATATGCACCTCAATAATGATCCAATCAACATAAAAAGCTCTCAAAATCATCTTTCAATGAAAAATTTAAGCACATGGATCTCCCAAAAACACACACACACTAAACAAGTCTAACCAATTTTATTTTTCAAAAACAAGTCAGGACAGTTTAGTGAGCATACAAAAAAGCACATGTAAAACCTTTGTGATGGCCAAATCACATTGTACCTGCACATGTATTAAAAGTAGCAAAGAATATTGCGTGTTGTGTGTGAAAAACATCGCAAGATTGCAAATGTGTATACATGTTATGACGATCTGAGATATGAGAAAATAACTTTAACTCACACACAATCATAACTGTTTGATGGGGACTATCACCTTCAAGGTACATCCTATAACTCCCACATCTCCTAGAATACACGCTTGCAACCATTTTTAAAGCATTTTTTTATCTTTTTGCTTTTTATTTCTTTGCATATTTTATTTTATTTTATTTTATTATTATTTTTTTGAACATATCATACATGAGCTTATGAGAAAGAAAAGAAATACGCATTGATATTTGACATTTCAATTTTGCTATGCCTAAGCATACAAATGTCATTGACATCACACTTTTGCTATGCCGAAGCATACAGATGTCATTAATGATTGGCGGGCAACAATGGTGAGATGGTTATTTATGCCTTTCTCTTAGGATTTTCTAGTCCTACCCATCAAAAAGAGTGATATGAGTGTTAAGTTTAAAGAAATAACCTAATCTTACTCATCACAAACAAGAGCCACAAAGCTCACTTGCTTAGTTGTGCATAAAGATGCTCATCTAAGCTACAAGAGATACAAAGTTTAGAGAACTTTGTTTCATTGGCCATCCAAGGTACATAAGTACCAAAGTACACAAAACACACATTGTTTTTGTATTTTTCAATTTTTCAATTTTTTTTTTATTTTACTTTATATCAAAAATAAAATAAACAAAACTGAAAGTAAACACACAAAAACATGTTAACCAAGCACAACAATGCATGAAACTAGACTGACTCAAAAAAAATGTAAAACACACAAGCAATGCAACAAACAAGAAAAACAAGAAGGGAGAAGAAAGTGATGAAATCACTTTGAGTCCTTTTTCTTCCACACCTTGGAAGAGCCTTTCCTTTGATTGAATCCTTGAACCGGCGGTGAGGGGGAAGAATTGAAACCGTTCAAGTTCGAAAGGAACATGATGGCTTTTAGAAGATCTCCAAGAGGAGCAAGAGAGGATTAAAGCTGATTTTGGCTTCTAGATGCTGTCATACTGTTGCTCTATTGGGTGGCTAGCCACTTGTAGCAATTTGGTCGAGTATGACCGGCAGCTCCACAATGATGACAGAGATGCTGCTTCTTTTGTTTAGACTTTTGAGAGTTAGCCTTCTTAGCCCTAGGGTTTTTAGCATCTTTCTTATCTAACTCAGGGGGTGCTCCTAAGATGGATTTACCCTTGTCTGTGTTCTCGCTAGCTAATTCAGATTTAACATCAATGTTCTCAATTTTAACAGTATTAGTAGGAGGAACAAAAACAGTAGAACTAGTAGAAGCAGAATTAGAGAAAGAAAGACCATACCCTAAACCTGTTCGATCTGAAGCAGATTTCTGGTTGCTGAGCATCTCATCAAGTTTTGCACTTGAAGTCCTCTCCAGTTGAGCTCTGACTTGAAACAGCTCTGCTTCAAGCTTCTTGGTCTTCTCAGCCAGGAAGTTATTCTCAAACCTCAGTGCTCCAATAGTTTGATTCGCCTCATCAAACTTTGTGGACAATTCTTCTCGATCAAGTTCCACATCACTGAGCTTCTTGGTGGTCAGCCTATACAACTTCTCATGTTTCTCAGAGAGCTTGTAAAGCTTCTCATAGGTTGAATGGATATCATCTTTGTCATCCATCTTCTCACATTCAGTATCCACCAATTTTTCTTCCTGTTCCACTTCTTCAACAATCCCTTCAGTAGGATTGACTGTGGCAGTGAAGGCATTTAAGATTCCGTCATCCTCACTGTCGGAGTCATCTTCAGGCTCAGTGTCACTCAGGGTTGCAGCAAGAGCCTTGCTCTTCCCAATGCTCTTCAGATATGTAGGACACTCATTCTTCATGTGTCCAAACCCATGACACCCAAAACACTTGGGTCCTGCTGGAACAGTGTACTGACCGCCTTCCTTAGCATCCTTCCTTCCTTTGTCTTGACTTTTGAACTGTGAAGAACTGGATTGCCTGCGGTCCTTGTCGAAACTCTTCCCATTGGCATTCTTCATAAACTTCTTAAACTGCCTCGTAATGTAGGACTTCATCTTGGAATCTTCATCATCGGAAGATTCATCTGTATCACTGCTCTTTGCCTTTAGGGTCATGTTCTTGCCCTTGCTTGACTGCCAATTCTTGATAAACCTAGCTCGTAGGTCTGCAAGTTCCCAACCAACTCAGTCAAAGGAATTTTGTCAATGTCCTTTGATTCTTCTATTGCCGTAATCTTGGCATGAAATCTCTCAGGTAGAGATCTAAGCACCTGCCTTACAACCTTGGATTCAGGGATGGTTTCCCCAAGATTGAAGGCTGAGTTCACTATGTCCTTTAGTTTGGCATAGAACTCATCAAATGACTCATCCTCCTCCATCTTAATTTCTTTAAAGCTAGTAGTGAGCCTCTGTAGCTTTGAATCTTTGACAGCCTTTGTTCCTTCATTGGTTGTCTGGAGGATGGTCCACGCCTCCTTAGCAGTTTCTGTTGAGGATATCTTCTTGAACTCGTCATTGGTGACAGCGCTAAATAGGGCATTCAACGCTCTGCTGTTGAAGTTTGCCGCCTTGATCTTGGCTTCATCCCAATCGGCCGGCGCTTCTTTTGGCTTGGTCCAGCCAATCTCAACAGCTTGCCACACCTTCTCGTCTAAAGACTGCAAAAAAGCTCTCATGCGTACTTTCCGGTAGGCATAGTTAATCCCATCAAATAAAGAAGGTATAATGAGAGATTGTCCTCTATCCATGACAGACAGGGGTCAATGGATTAATCACAGCAAAGATTAAACCTAATCAGAGTGTGCCTGCTCTGATACCACTTGATAAGCCACAAATTGAATGACCCCTTGTGATTTAAACTAATTAATTAATTTAGCCAAATTATTAATTAATCAATTTATCAAGCAAACGGTGGCAGCACAAACAAATCACCAAAACTAAATATGCAGCGGAAAAATAAATAACTCGGTGATTTGTTCACGAATGGGGAAAACCCTAACGGCAAAAACCCCACTGGGTGATTTTCAGGTCACCACTCCCGAAACTCCACTATTATCAAATCAAGCGGTTACAAGTAAAGGAATCCTAAGTACCTTACCAACCTACAGTTGAACCCTTACCCCAATACCCAATTGGACTTGATCTGTAGTGACAGTTTCCCCTTTTGATGCACGGCTCCCAAGTACGTGACTAACCAGATGTGTGGATTCCAGTACGCAACTTCAAACACCAACTTTAGAAAGAGAGGTTGGTTGCAAAGTTCTTCAGTTCATCCTATGCGATGAAGATCTGGAAGATACTTGGTCACAAAACCCTATGGTGCAAATACACAGCAACTTCTTCAGAGAAGATGAACTAGGTCAAGAATTTCGTCTTTGATCACAATTTGCTTAAACAAGGATTGCTCAATGCTTTTGCAACTTGTGTCTCTGTTGACGGCTCTTAAAACACTCCATTTATATGTTTAGGGTTAGAAGAAAAGAAGGTCCAAAAACATATTCACGGATCCCAAGAAAATCAAATTGAAATTCTGAAATTTTAAATCTCGACAAATAGCAGGTGTCAAGGTAGCTATCGAGAAGGTGTCGAGCTTTAAAAACTGTGCACTTCAGCTTGCTTTTTCTTGGACAGACTTGATAACTTCAACACTTGATCTTGAAACCTTGTTTCTTGAAGTATTAAAAACACCTAGAACTACCCAATTACAAGTAGAGAGCGTTTTGTCAAAGGATTAGCCAATTTACATAAACATTATGACATATGTTTTTAACATGTGAACACATATGTCCTAACAGGAGTGAAGTGAGAGATTGAGAGGAAACGAGAGACCAGTGATGTTGAACGGAGGAAAAAGCCGAGGACTGAAGTTTAAAGGCCAAAAAAAATAAAAATGAGTGCCATCTAGAGAGAACACATGAGAGGGAGATGTGTTGTTTTAAGAGATTCAAACGGGGTAATTTGGTCTTTTAATTATATGCCACCTTTGCAGATATCATATGACTTGCACATGAGTTTAAATTCCATCCAAATTAACGGCCAACTTAGTAGTGGGGTGCAAAGTGTGCAACTGGTAATAGTTTAGGGGTGTAAGTGTAACATGAGGTATAGTTTAGGGGGGTAAAGTGTAATTTTCCCAAGCATTTTTGAAGGCAATGGTCACCCAAGTAACCTATATAATGACAACATGATCCCATTTGTGAAGGAAGAAGAAAATTTGAATTGATTTCATATTCGGGCACTTGCAGCTAAGTTCTGAGATATCTTTGACTTTAGCATTAGAGACATATAGGTCGGTACCACACTGGTGTCCTTCAATAGGATTTCCTTCATGTAGGTCTTCAGACACTTTTCTTTGTGTTCAAACTAGTAGCTTATTGAAATTTTTTGCATCATCAATAAATATGTTCAAATTTCATTTATGGATGTGTTTGCCTTGCAAGTTGTGCTTATCTAGAATTAGGGGTGAACTTACATAGCCTTCAAAAAAATGTAAATACGTTCCCCCACGGGATTATAACAATCATTAGTCTAGAACGTAACGTTTAACTAAATATAAGAGAACCTCAAAAGGCCCTTATTAATAGAAGTGATAATAAATTTTTATCAAAAAAAAAAAGTGATAATAATAATATGTGATGAGTGCAAAAATTGTTAGTGGTTAGGATCGTCCAGATGGCTTTGGCGTGACCTGCAAAATAGTAGAGAAAAGTAACAGATAGGTCACCGATGTGGTGCCAGCCGATGAGCCTCTGATGGTAAAGTTAGAAAGAGAAAGAATGAGAGAGATAAAGAGAAAATTCTGTTTGATGGGAGTATATTTCTGATCATGTGTCTTTACCTTTGGTTGGATGTTCCTTATATAGGCTTCTGCTTTCCTAGTCGTTGGAACCACCATTAATGGTGGTTTAATTCCCTATTTGGGTAACGCCTCTGACACTTAATACTGGTATATGTAGATCTCTGAGCTGTTACCTTCTTTACTTTGTCCAATCGTAACAGCTCAGTCAATAAAGGCCTCATTTATGGCTTGTTCCTCGTCCATCGTCATGCCTAGACGAACAATATCTTCGGGCTCATCAATATGCATAAAGGAAACTTCGATCCCGTAATGAAACTAAAAGGAGAAGTGGCAAGCATATAACGGAGATATTTTTTTTTTCCCCTTTAATATGAAATTATCATAGAAGGATTTGTATTGGTTTATAGTTTTACTACTCTTAAATTCATAGTTTTTGTCATTGTTGAGTCATGAAACTGTACTAAATGCCATAACTATTTGTTTCATTTTTATCCCATTTTTTTTTTATTAATTTCATTTTTATTCAATTGGACATATATTATTCCATTTTTATTTTACTGTACTAATCCTTACTATATTATTTTGTTGCTTACCATATTGTTAAATATAAGTTGAATTTTCTTCTTCGATTTTACTCTCCATTATAGATTGGACATTGTTTCTTTTGTAGGCCTAAAAGTGTTACGGTAGTTGATGGATTTCTATAAGTTGGTGTTGAGTTCCAGGCTTGATTCTTAAATACAAACTTGGGTATAACAAGACCAATCAAAGTTTTAAATTCCATTTCGGAGACCGTTCTCGATTAACAATTGGAATGGAATATTCCAGTATCGGCGTGTTTCAGTGCACCGTTTCAGGATTACGCACTGGATATATATATACACACACACATATAGAATTTATATATTTATAACTTCATATTTCATTATATCCAATTAACCAACACAAAATTTAAAATATGATACGCGAATAAAATTAGTCAAATGGTGAACTTGGATTTCAATGTTTAAAAAAATCCAACATAGTCCAGAATACCCCGAAATAGGCCAGAATTTATATACCAAAATAACTAGAACTCATCCATAAGACCAGAATAGTCCGAAACAAACTATAATTTAGACCGAAACAGAACAAGAAGGTAAGTGCACCGAATTAAGCACCAAAACGGAATATTCCAATTGAAATGGCCGGAACAGAATGACATTTAAAACATTGATACCAATCTTTCATTAATTAACTCTTAACCATGTCCTAAGAAAAAAATACTTGTAAGGACACAAAAGTTAAACAGCCCAAGCCCACTTAGAACAATGAAGTTTGCACAGTTCAACCAGGCCCAAATCAATATATTTGTAAGAAAGTGGATCAAACAAAAAGTGAGGGCTTAGCCTGAGGACAAAAACACGGAAGAAAAACTAAAAACCATGGATTAATATATGTAATAGGCTTATTACGAGCTTGCCCGAGGAGGCAAATAATACTCAAAATGAAACACTGTTCACGCTCTTATTTCAATGTTCTTACTCTAAATCTTCTTTCTCTGAGAATTGTTCTGGGATCCCTTTTTCTAGAAATTTCCTTTCCCTTATATACTTCCTTTTTTTTCGCATCTTGACCCCTCATCTTTACCTAACCAAATTCTTATCATGACACTTGTCACCTTACATATCTACTGAATGTGGTAGAAGGAGCTGCTTAGCTATGAATTACACTATTTAAGTCACTTCCTCATCAATGCAGCTGATAAAACTGTTGCCCACCATTTAATGCGGAGGCAACAGACTACTTCTCGCTGGAAACTTCCCCTATTCTCCATAATTCTCTCTCCTTGGCCTATCCTTCCCACCTGGAGCTCCCAAAAGACTTTTGTCTCTTCTCTTCCTTTTCTCGGGTGAATTCTCTCTTCGGGCACATGATGCCTTAATAACAAAACTAACAACAGCAATCCCTTCCTCGGTCCTTGGGCCCCCATAATAGCCCCCTAAAACTTTGCTATTAACTTTGAGATAGAATCAAGGTTTTAGTTTATACAATCTAGCCTAATACGAGCCACATGCGTTCCCACGTGGTAATGTCCCCTCACCTGTCTCCAGCACGCTTCTGAGGCTTCGGTGTCCACGATTTCACATTTATAGTGTCAAGTGGCTCTTGTCCCCCCATGTTCTACGATACGATGATGATCCTATGGTCCTTGTTTTATCTCATTTATGGGCGGGAAATTTACCGCTCATTTGTCACCCCTATATAAGGAGGGGTTGTAGTTGGCTTTCTCTCATTTACTCATAAGGCAAAATTTTCGTTAAAGCAGCTACCCAAGGAGAAATTCTTCTACTGTGCATAGGTGTGTTCAGACTCATATTCTTTTACATAGATTTTTTGTTTTCCATACCATAAAATTTAATGGGTAGATTCGTTAGGCTAGTGGACACCCCCGAAGGCATGGCTACCTTTAGGGCTCAGTATAGGATCCCTAACAGTGTTGAACTCCGACATTGTAAACTGGGTGAATGGCTGATCATAAATAGACCTCCTGGCTCTGTAGCTATTCTGATGATTGCCTTCATAGAAGGCGGGATGGAGATCCCCATGGGAAGGGTCACTAAAGACTTCCTGATGAACTATAGGTTGACCCCCACCTAATGCTCCCCAAACGTTTTTAGGGTCCTCGAGAGTGTAGACATGATAAACCAAAAAATGGGAAACAATTTCATATGGCATGATGTGAATTGGGTGTACAACTACTACATAAAATGTAGGGTCCCATTCGTTAGGTTTATATCCTATATGCCTGAGTCAAACAAGGGTATGGATGAGGACTTCCTCATCGTCTCAGGTAACTGGCATGACGGATTACACTGTCCCACCCAAGACGAGAAACCAAGTATGGTTCCCACGGATAATAGATATGCCTAGGATTTTCCTTTAGTTAAAAAATTTACAAGGTGTTTCTCTAGTTTTTAACTTATGTTGTTTCTTTATTAGCAGACGAATACCACACCACCCCATCCAAGTACCTTGTGAACTTCACTAACCTAAACTAGATCTTTAAGTCAGAAATTTTTTTGCACAAAAATGGCCAACTTCGGGCTATACACGTCAACCTCGGATTCGAACCACTCTTCAAGCGCTTCCAAAGTCCGAAGAACGTCATTAGGGCTAAAGACCCACGATTAGCTTTAATCGATGTAGCGGTCCCAGGCTTCTTGTTAACTGACTCTCCTCTAGCTAGAACCCAAGACGCTTAACTTCCAGCACCATCCACAGCCAAACTCCTCTAATCACAAGAGCCTCCCATACCTCAGACGAAGAAGCTAAGGAGCCCACTCTTGAACTAGTCCAGGAAGTAACAGATAAAGACTTTAAGGTCTTC